>OY770262.1:89033763-90312048 GCA_963669355.1 Chorisops tibialis | reverse complement strand
GCCATTTTTTTACCAATCGAGAGGTATCAGATGAAACTGTACTTCTAATGCTGCGGAGGAGGTTGTTCTTGGAGCCCTACTTATGCATAAACATGCTATTCTCTACCGAGGAGAGTGTGGTTTGTCTCTGTCTTTAGGGCAGTCCACCACATAATCACACTATATAGGAAGATGGGTCTATTGATGGCAATGCAAAACCAATGCTATATGCTCCATTTCTTACCTATGGCCTTCTTGCAGGAGTTAAGCGCAATATTAGCTTTGTTTACATGTTTTTGAATATTGGGCTTCTAAATCAGTTTCCTGTCCAAAATAAAACCCAAATATTTTGCTCTGTCTGCGAAAACAAGAGGACAGGAAGGTAAATATGTGGAATTTTGTGCTTCCTTGTGAAAAGGACTGAAATCTGTTTAAAGAGTATTGAAAGGGCATTTTGCATAGCCTCGCCTAGAGTACTCAGGTGCATACCAGAGATAGCTATAGCGACGTCGTCCGCATAAGTAATCTTCATATAGTCTGTTTTAGCAGTAGTCCATTGACCGCCACATTTCAAAGAGTAGAGAACGGAGCCCAGTTTGCGGTTTACCCCTATTAATAAACCTTCTAGCATACGTAACGCTCAGTATGAGTGTGTGTAGTGCCGTTTCAACAGATTTTACTTTCCATTTTGCGTATTCGGCTGCTGGCAACATTCCCTGATCGATTTTGTTGCGTAGATGTATATCTATCAATCGTTCTATTGTTTTTAGAAGGAACAAGGATAGGACATGCATGAGAGCTTCTTCCCGTTTTGGGGATAAACATCAATTTCACCTCTCCATATTTCAGGAATGTGTCGTAGGGAACCATTTAAAATAATGTATAACCAGCGAAGGATAATAAAGAGCTGTTTTGAAACTCAGCAGGTATTATGTCGTCCGGTCCTGTGGATTTATTCGGGTTGATGCTGCGTTCTGCCCATAAAATTTTGCTCCGCAAGATGATGATTTCAGAGTCGCCTATTGGAGAGCTCGTGTGCTTCCTGAAGCATGCGGAGCGACTGTAGAGATACCCGGAAAGTGAATGTTTAAGTTAAGATCACTGGTTTCGTCACTCGAACAGGTCCAAGCCCGTCGGATTTCTTCATGTAGCTGGTCATTGAGAGCAACATTGAATTTTGCGAAGTCTTGACGCTTCGGATGTTCCTTCTACCATGCCGCAAAAACTTTTCCAGGATTCACGCTGCACTTTCCTCAAGAGCGAAGGGCTTCCTTTCAGGATTCCCAGTCTGATTGCTTTTTTGGTTCGACACGATCCCATCAAGAGCAACGGTGGTGTTCGGAAGGCTTGGAATTTTGGAGAGAAGCAGTTCCTTCACAGTATCCCTGCACTTGGATTAGTTAGTCTTCCTGTGGTTCCACCAACCATGCTCGATATATTCTGTGACTAGGGTAATGCCTAGGGTTTCCTGTCTATTGCTAGGAATAAAAATGGTTGCCCCCCCTTCCGCCTATGTTTGCAGGGCGGCAGGTTGGTGCTCAATTGGTAGGCAAGCAGTACCTAAGCTCTTTCTTTATGAAGCGCGCTACCGTCAGATCCAATAAGGAGGTTTACTTTAAGGCTCCGTGCTTCAGCAATCAGACCTCAGGGCTACAGGGAGTAGCCCAGCATGATCATGAGCCAAAATCAGCCAGAAGTTTTTCCTTGCTGCGAAAATATCCTAATAACTGTGACGAAGGAGTAGAAATACGTTTAATGTGCTCTTCGCAAAATCGACATCTACCTTGATTCCTTGCGCAGATGAGAATATAGTTAGGGGTCTTGAGTCCACAGGTTAGGTTTCCAATAGTCAGAAAAGTAACTATTCGTTAGCAGCCTAAATCCGGTGTAACGAATACCAACGCAGACATATATTTGATACTTAAGTAATGAAATGACAAAGCATAACACACACGAAACGTAACTGAACTGGTAGGTAGTTAAATTAGTTAAGGAGTTCTGGTTACGGATTTTGTTTTCACATCTTTGGTTGCTCGAAAAACATATACTTGTGCATAACGCCGTACCGTGCTATTTCAAAGCAAGAACAACAATAAAAATGCCTACCTTTCGGTAAAGGTTCCATTGATGTGTTTTTTTTTCACGTTTCTTAAACACCAAGAATGTCGCCGGGAAGAGCTTTGGTGCTTAACTCGGTTGGTAGGGGTAGGAAGTTGTTGATAGTGTGAGTAAACACGCTAGACTAACGAAATCGATAGCGATTCGCGAGTACCTGCTAGCTAGTAACGAAAAAATGTAACGACTACTTTCCTAAAAGAAACGTACCGAAAAGTAACGAAACTTCACATAAGTAGTACCCAATAGTTCGAGGTATTTGGATCAAGACTATGTTTTCTCCTTGGGAGGTGGTACAAATAGTGCAAAGTTTTGGACGATTTTGGAATTGCTTATCACAACACTATATATGAACTCTATTGTTTTGATAATAAAGTATTGTGATCGACACAGAAAAGAAATGTCTACCCTGAAATTTTGTTTTTTCGCGTTTCATGACTAAATTAGCCCAAAAATGCAATAAATAAATCCGTCTGTCTCTACGCCGTATATGCTCCAACAACATTCATAGACCCATATTTCGGGAACCCTTATAGATAGAGAATTCATTTTTGGGTCGATTGTATATTGGGTGGGGATCTTTCATTGTCTACGTTTTGGGAAATGTGGGGTGAAAGGTGGAGGCGGAGGGAGGGTTAATGTCGAAAATTGCTAATGCTAATATCTCCACCACGAATACAGATAGAAAGCTGAAACTCGACATTTGGGAACATTGATGTATGAGAAAATACTGAAAATAAATACATTTTTTTATCCACTAGGGTTCAGCAATTTTTTTTTCAAATTAGTATATCTTCGAAATTGCTTAATAGACTTAGCTCATATTTTACGGCCCAATAGTTGGCTGATAGATCAAACATAATCAACTTATAGAGAGACTTTTAAGGGGGAGGGTCAGGGGAGGTGCAAAGAAAAACACTTAAATATTAATATCTCGACTATCTCCCAAGCTATTTAATTGAAACGTGGGACATGCATTAAGCGCTACTAGTGAAATATGAAAAAAATATAACATTTTGAAATAATAGTAGTGGGGGAAATGGGGAGCATTTCAAAAATGGCGCACTTTCCAATATTACAAACCGATGTATCTCACAATGCAGATGTTAAGTTGAAAATTTGCCGGATTGTAGATTTTAGCTTGCATATAAATAAGATTGTGCAAAAGGGTAATTCTATGTTAGGATTCACCACACTCTTATCCAAGGAATTTAACAATCCCTTTGTTAAATTGATTCTTTATAACACCTTCGTTAGATCTTACCTTGAATATGCTTCTCAAGTTTGGTCTCCTTATTATGATGAGCACATTGGCAGAATTGAATCAGTTCAGCGTAAATTTGTGAGAATTGCCTTATGCCACCTTAATTGGAATGACAGAGTTCGTCTTCCCCCTCATATCGATCGACTTAAGCTATTAAATATGTCATCACTCTTAAAACGACGTGAGGTAGCTGATGTAGTTTTTGCTCATCAACTTCTTACAGGGTTAGTTGATTCTTCCACACTTTTGGGCTTGATGCAGTTTGCTGTTGGTCAATTTTTACCCAGGCAGCCTAGACTTCTTCAGATTTGCTTTCACCGGACAAACTATGGTGTGAATGAGCCGATTTCGCGTCTCGCGAGAGAAGTTAATAAGAATGCTGATGTATTCGACTTCGCTATTGATAAGATGTGCTTAAAGCGACTTAATGCTGGTTGATACCAATTTTTTGTTAATTTTTGTGTTATATTTATTTATGTACTTGGTGTAGGGATGTTCTTGTTTGTTTCGTCCCTCCACTAAATGATGAGCCAGAGGATAATTCGATTTCCATCTTTTGAACTTGGAACCGATTTATGGCATTTCCTTGCATTAAGGAATTCTGATAGTGATATTATTAAACACATGATTCCTAGTTAATTTTTCGAGGGAGGAGGGGAGAGGCACTTCATGCTCCAAGGGGGATCATATGAAATCACCACTGAGTGAAATGCGAAAATACTTCAGCATCGACTAAAACTAGAATGTGACTTTTGCTGCACGTGCTTTTGGCGGATGACTGAGGAAATACACGTTAATAATAAGAGACGCAATGGTATAACGTTCACAATTAAAAGTTATTTTCAGGTGAAAACGCAAATAACGATTTTTATTTAAAAAAAAAAAAATTGTAAATGGCTCTGCGATATGAAAATAGTTGAGAAATGCCTAGTGGGTAGCATATTAGTCCACAAATTGCGAGGTCTTAAGTTCGTATCCTGGTCGATGCATAATTCCAGCACAATGCCTGTGTGGGTATATCTACATATCTATGCCAAACCTATCAAAATTGCTAGAAATTTATTGTGCGAAGGGCTAACAACACATCCACACAAAAAAAATGTTTCGTAGCCCCCAATTTCTTGGCATATGTCTTCCAATTAATTCAAAAATATAAAAATAGAATGATATAATCCTTATAAGAGTTTTTTTTTCTCAATGGATTTATTCAAAGACGCGTAGCTTTTCACACGCACCCATCTCAATCAAATATTATTGACGTCAAAACGTCTACGCATTCTATGTTCGTGGAGATCAGAAAAGAAAATGACACACTTTATTAGCATTGAAAATACCCTTGTATTACACTCGTATGCCTACGAGACAGCACAGATGTTTCCCGAGATTTATGATACTCATTATTACTTGACTGACTCCCGAAGAGATTAGTGAGCAAATGCAGTTAATTTTTTAAAGGACACGATTAAAATCTGAGCTGTAGCTGGTGGAGCTGTGAAATGCAAATAGATTGTAAAATCGAAAATCACAATTCTTTATTCGAAAATAGCAGCATAATATTTCAGAGTGTTTTTTTTTTTCAAAAATCATAATTTTATAGGCTTGGTTCCAACCGCTTAACAGATCAATCTACACGTTCGTGTAGTAGCAGAATAAATTTTTTGGATTGGGTGGGTGGATCTCGAATGATTGAATTAAATATGCTTTACGGTATGATTAAATTGAATAAAATTAATTTGCATAAAAAATATTCTGCCGTAAATTGATCAGACGATTTTATTTTTTTTTTTGTATTTGGCTGCACCTCCGAGCTAATGGCCGAAGTTTATTGACACTATGGGCTTCATATATGTACATACGTGCTTGCCCATACGAACCTAAATACACTCAGCATTTCCAAATTTCCACTATAGAACCAGAGGAAATCTGGCACTCGACCAAATTCTATTATTGTACTCCGCTCTAGCGCAACATTATTTGCATCCTACTATAAGGCGCGACACAGAGACGTATAGACCAGCCGGGAATATGTGGACCAATAGTGACTGGGACTCGATAGTGGATGATACCCGAGTGGATATCGGATGGGAATGTTGCCATAAACCATGTTTTCAGATCTCGTGCGATGAAAATGGTTCGGAATGAAAGTGTATGTAATTTAAATTTGGTATCTGAGATCTGTCGGCATTTGAGTTTACCAAAACTAAATTACTGAATAATATACGGAAGAGAATTTGCCATTGCGTTGTATGCTGAAAGAAAAATATCTCTCTTGAAATTAATGTGTAACAAATGAGAATTTTTGTGTATTTGCTTCTTTTGTCAATCGGTCATGTACACCAAAAATAAAATAGGATTTTTAATGTTTCTTATTTCTAATAAAGAATGAAGAAAATGTTCGTCTGAATGTATGTTGAATGTTGCTCTTCATACTCTAGATGAAACCCGATTATATTATAAGTTTGCTCTAAAATATGTAATACAGAAGCTAATATTATCACTCAAAAATCTTGAAAACGTATATCCATCTGTCCATGAACACTCTGGCTTGAGAATGCGTTGAACTAGAAAGTTAAAATTTTGTCCACGTCATTTTTGACAAAAAAGCAAGGTCAAGTTCATGAACGAGCCAAATCGCTCCTCCCCTTCTACTCCATCCCATGCAATCATTTTCAAAAATTTAAAGTAATCATATTTGATTGCAAACTATCAATCAATTTTCTGTTAAGACTCCCTGTAGAGGCATAGGTCAGATACAGCTCTCTGCCACAAGACACAATCCTGAGTATCGGCCGCTAATTGTCGCCAGGACTTATTCCTCTAGTCCCATTCTCAAATGATTGCTTCCATACGCTACATGGTCGACGAACCCGTCATTTTTCTTAAGGATTATAATCCAGAGCATGTCTGGCTATGTTTTGCTCTGGTTTTCTCAAAGTGTGACAGATCCACTGCCATTTCCGCTCTTAAATTCTAGTGTTTATTTTAGTCTGTCTAGTTGTACTCCAAAGTTCGTCGTTGGAGATCAAAGCTGGCCAGAATATCCCTAAAATACGTCGGAGTTTAGTTCAAAAAATTACAATTTCTTGGTAAGCCGAACGATCACTCTCCATGTAGTATAACCATATAACAACACGGATTTGACACATGTGTCAAACACTCAATTCAGTTACTTCAGTTTATTTGATAAATTATCTAATTCTATCCAATCCCTACATGCTACAAACCCTGTCGTTGAAATCGTTATCGCGGTCGATTTCAATGTTCATAACATTACCTGGCTGAAATTTTCTACAACCACAGATCAACAGGGTCTTGATACTGAGCTCTTTGCCTCCATCAACAATCTAATACAGCTAGTCACTAAACCTTCTCGATTTCCGGTAAATATAGATCACTCTTCTAACTTACTTAACCTCTTCCTCACACATCAACCTGTGAAATATTATATTTCAATTATTTCTCCATCTTGAATTGGCAATACTGATCATTTCCCGGTTTGAGCGCAGTTTTCAATTCTTCCGGATAATTTACGTAATGTCGGAATGCCTAAAAGAACTGTTTGGTATTACAAAAGAGCAGATTGGGGAGCACTAAATCTGCTCTACAGAAATTTCGACTGGAAATTGTGCTTCGAATCTAATAATTGTGATACAGTTTGTCAAAACATTACTAAAACAATACTAAAAGGGTCTGAAGATCTATATGCCTTTCAGTCAAAAAAGATTCCAACCATCGAAAGATACATGGTTGAACAAGGATTGCTTAGATGCCGTATTTATTTATTTATTTATATTAGGGGAACACGAGAGAGCACTGCGGCCTTTCCGGCCTATTGTGCGATTATTGCCCCTTTACCCTACCATAACTCAATAGCTTTGGCTAATCTTAGTATCTGTAAGGGAGCCATGTTGGCTAGTTCCTCCGTAGAAAGGAAACCCTTTCCAAGAAGATTATGCCTTTTCCTGGCCACTGCTTCACAGTGGCATAGGATATGTATTGTCGGTTCTGAGTATTCCAGACAGAGACGGCAGATGTCCAGCTAAGCCCATATTATTGAGGTGGTGGTTCACTCCACTGTGCCCCGTCACTAGGCCGATTAGAGTACTAATATCGCTCTTGCTGAATTTCAGGATATCCTCCATTTTGTTTTTTTGTGGTAGGATTAGTTTTTTTGAGGTTAATAAGCCTGGAAGTCTATTCCAGTAGATTTTGTGTTCTTGTTCAACCCACTTCCTAAGTATAGAGTTATGATGCCCTTTTGATTTTCCGCAGAATGGCTCTGGACCAATAAAGTTTTTTGGTTGATGGTTGATCCCTCTTCCATTTCAGGTAGCGTGGATTGCCAGTCCTTGCGTTCTCTGATTATAACTCTGAAGGGGGTTTCAAAGTTAAATTTTGTCGGCATTGCGTCCGATAATGGGGAGGTTAGAACCTCCAATTTTGGGTTTTTTAGGATTTTGAGGTGGTCTCTAAAATCGCCTGGTTTTAATTGTTGAGTTTGCTATCCAGCATGGCACCTAGATATTTTACCTCATCTGAAAAGGGTATTATTGTTCCATTTATTGAAGGGGTATGATTTACATTTTCCTTCTATTTGTAAATAGTACTAACTCAGTCTTACTTGGGTTGATGTACAAGTTCTTAGACTGACACCAGTTCATTATCACGTCTAAGGCTGATTGTATTCTTTCCGATATAATTAAATCATGTTTGCCTCTAATGACAATGACGAGGTCATCGGCATATCCTATAGCCTCGTATCTCTGTTCTGTTAGACGGTCTAGGAGTTCATCTACTACAATTGACCAAAGAAGTGGAGATAGTACCCCACCTTGGGACAGCCTCTATAGGTATGTGCAGTTAATGTATTATCACCTAGATCAATGGTTGTCATTCTGCTCCTTAGCATGGCATGTATCCACCTAATCGTGGCCGTTTCTAAACCCTTTTTCCTAGCCGCCGCTATTTTGGCTTCATGGGGAGTATTGTCAAATGCTCTTTCTATATCCAGGAATGCGCAAATTGCAATTTCTTTATAGTCTTTTGCATTTTCGATTTGTCTTACCAAACCGTGAAGGGCTGACTCTGTTGATTTGCCCTTTTGGTAGGCATGTTGATTAGTATTAAGACGAACCTTGTTAGGCGCTGTTCTTATGTGTATGTCCACTAACTTCTCCAACGTTTTGACGAAGAAGGAGGTAAGAATTATAGGATGATATGACTTAGGCTGATCAATGGGGCGATTCCCTGTCTTCGGTACAAATACCACCCTCGCTTTCCTCCAAATTTTTGGGATGTATCCCCAAATAAAGCTGGCTTTAAAGATACTTATCATTATTGGCATTAAGATCTCTAACCCCTTCTGCAGTAATGCGGGGAATATTTTATCTACTCCGGCTGATTTGTAAGGCTTAAAGGTGTTGATCGCCCATCTGATCTTTTCCGGAGTGAAGATTTTACCAGCAATGCTTTTGCTGTGCGGAGTATGACGATATGCCCTGTCCTCCGCCTCTAAATCCTCATTGTTGCTTACTATTTTGTAGCCTGGGAAATGTGTTGCCAATAACACCTCGAGGGTTTCCATACTGTTTTTTGTGATCTCTCCAAAAGTCCGATATTTATCGGGGTGTCTTTTGATAACACCTTTTGGAGTTTTGAGGCCGTTGGGAGATCATCTATCTCTTCACAGAATCTTCTCCAATACTCTTTTATCAACTTTTTTAGAAGATGGTTATATTCGGTTAGAGACTCTCTGTATTCGTCCCAGTTCCCAAAGGTCTTTGCTCTGTTGAACAATTTCCTAATTTGCTTGCATTTTGTCGCTAGTTCCTCGTTTCACCAAGGTATTTGTTTGGCCCTTTTTTTTGGTGTAGAACAGGACAACTTTGTTTGTAAGCATTAATTATATTGTTTACGAGTTACATGTTTACGAGTAAGATGCCGTAAAAAAAAAGAAAAAAACATTTGAAATTTTAAAAGATAACCCAACTCCTGCTAACAAACTGCTTAACAACGTTAAGGAGTACCTGTAAATCAACTCTCAAAATATTAGTTTCCAACATGACCGCCGAAAGATCCTTAAACCCGAAAAGGCTCAAGATCTTTTTGGTCATTCGTTAAAACGGTCAACCAAAACTCCATAAAATCTTCCACACCCCCTTTTACAGATAGTGACCGAATTATTACGAATCCTGTTGAAAAAGCTAATCTTCTGGCTGCCAACTTCGCAAGAAACTTTGAGCTCCCACCATCAAATTAGTCTCCCCAAAACCAACGCATTCTGGTTTCCTACTTCCACCTATTCACTTTCGAACACGTCTTATCTCCAAGATACTCAAGGAGCTCAATATTCACAAATCTGCTGGAATACCTCTCTTACGTTACGTACGGTACTAATTAAGTTTTGAGATAGACAAGTAAAAACAAATATTTATCATCAAAAATTGTTTTATTGTTTTTCAAAATATTCTCCATGAAAATCAATACACTTTTGCATCCGTTTAAACCAATTTTCGAATCACTTTTTTCACTCCGAGGTACCTCCAAAACATGCGTTTTAAATGAATCAACTGCTTCTGCAGGCGACGAAAAACGGTTACCTAGCAATTTTTTTTTGATGTGCGGGAGTAAAAAGAACTCATTGGATGTCAAATCAGGACTGTATGGTGGATGACTCATCAATTCGATGTTTTGATTGCTCAAAAAGTCACTTGTTTGAGCCGATGTGTGGAAGCCTGCATTGTCGTGGTGTAGGCACGATCTGATATACGTCTTTTAAAGCACCGCGATCTAATTTCGCCAACATTTTTTTCGCCCAATCGACACGAGCCTGTTTTTGACCGATTGTCAAATTATGCTGCATCGAACGCGAATAAATCTTTTTGACGGCTAAATGTTCATGCAATATTGAATGCCCAGGCATGACTCTACATGTCGATCGGTCTGAACCATTTCACGCACACCATCGATGTTTTCTAGCACAACTAAATTTGGATGACATCCACGATATTCGTCGTGGAGCGGACTACGACCACGAATGAATTCGGTAAACCAGCAAAACACGGTTGGTCGGGATGGTGCTTCATCACCAAAAGTCGAAGCGAGTTGATAGGCATACTGTTCACACGTTGAAAGTCATAAAAAATCTTCGCACGAAAATGTTCACGGTTTAATTCCATTTTTCGGCCAAGATGAATGTTTCAAATCACTATACAAAACACCAATAAAATTCGTATGACAAACCATTCTAAATCATTAAAAAAGCCAAACCTTACGACGATGTTGTCAGATTTGACATATTCACACCGGTGTTGCCATATCTACATATCTTTAAAACTTAAGTAGTACCCTACTTAAGCATTCCGTATGTAATCTCGCTTAACACTGTCAAAAGTCTTCTCGAAGCTCACAAACAGGAGGTAGGGAATCTCTGTATGGTCTGTACTATAGTTACTCCATGGGACACTAGAGGCGCTTTTCCATAGTTTGGCAAAGCTGAAGCCCTGTTTTTGGAGCGAAATTTAAAAAAAGTGTCGATTTTTTTTTTTTGGTACGCTCTGAACATCAAGAACTGTGCGCAGTTTGTAATACTTAACTAAAAAGTCACAAACAAAAATTTTGAAGCAACAATTTATCTTAGGGTGCCTGAAATTGCCAAAAAAAACCACTAAGCTCACCACTTTTCTGCCATACTCTACCTCTTGCATGGATGTACTCTGGTCTGTACCAGAACACCCTTTACAGAATCCATTCTGTTAAACTTCGAGAGTACTGTCTACAATATCACTATTCCTATTGAGAATTCATAAATGTGTATACAAATTATTCGAATCCCCTACCCCCTCCTCCCATCCCCCAGTTTTTCCACCAGCTCCCAAAAACACTGCACTCTTTCATGAAATACTTTAAACCAATTTTCTCTGTCGTATAACAAAAGAATCCTCCCAGCGCTTCTGTGGTTTTCCAACTGGTCTTCGTCCATCGATTTCCCCCTTTAGTGTGCGTTTGGGAATTCCGCCATCCATCCGCGCCACGACCAGCCCACTGTAGCTTCTTGCATTTCATGGGGTTTGATACTGCTAGATTGTCCAAGATGGCGTATAGGAGATGAGCTATGCAGGTGCCGCCGGATTTCAGAAGCTTAACTGGAACTTGATCGGTGCCTGTCGCTTTATTGTTTGGGTGGTTCTTGATGGGGGATATCATGGAGAATGTGTCTTCCAACTGTGCCTATATAAATCTCCTATTTGGCCACTTTCACGTTAAAGTCACCTAAAAATATTTTAATATCGTTCGACGGATGGGATTCGAATGTTTATTCTAAGGTGCTCGAGAAATTATTTTTACCCTCGTCGCCTTTGTCTTCCGTTGGGGCATGGACATTAATAAGCCAAACATTAAAAAATACTTGTTTTGATGTGGATTGCAGACAATCGTTCATTGGCAGGTTAAACTTAGTGTTTAAATTTATTGTCCACGATAGACGCAACTCCAAACTTCCGGCTTCCCAAAGATATCCCACTTTTGAATATTGTGTGCGATCTAATGTCAGCAATCTCGCTACCTAATAACTTAGTTCCATGGAGAGCAGTGATATTTATATTGTGTTTGCTCATCTGGTCCTGAAGCGATCTCACTACTCCTGCTTTGTACAAGGATTGCACGTTCCAAGATCCGAAGGAATAGTATAATTTTCGTTTGCGTGTACTTTGCCGTTGAATCAATACAGACCGAGTCGTTGCTGCAGGTGTCGACTTTTCGGGGATAAGTTGTTAACATATGGCACAACCCCCAACTTTGAGGACCATAATATAGTCATACAATTTTTCTGTTTCATCAACACTCGTATTTCTCGGTTTAGCAAGTGTGGCTACCACGTGAAGGTATGATGAGCACAATTGATGGGCATATGAAAGTTACAACACTGAACGTCGGTTAATGACACCGATCAGATGCCTTTCATATTTATGATTTGAACTCATCAACAATTTTTTTCTTAATCATGGCACTTAGCGTTTTTCCGTAAATACATATTTGCTATCCATAGAAGATTCTGTTAATTCTACATATGGACCGCTTTTTAACACTACAATCTTTAATCATTTATTTAATGTTACCATAGAATTGACTGCGCTAAATTCAATTCTGCATTACACTACATACCTAGACATACTTGTAAACTGCGATCGTAACTTGAAAAAAAAAAAATTTCGTAAGATCTTCGCCAACGTCTTGAAAATTGTAAACATCAAAGCAAGTACACAAGACCAGTAGGCCTTGACCTATTTCATGGTAAATACTTTGTAAAGCAAGAAAAAAAAACGAAACTCGAACAAACTCTTATGCTTGGTATTATTATGTGAGTGCATTTTAAAAATTGAAACTGCTAAAGCTCAACAATAAGCCGCCATCGTATATGCGAATGCCAACGGCTCAATTAAGTAATGGACTTCCTTCTAAGGAAGCCATCCAACTGGATAGCGCAAGAAGGAGATTACAAGATATTTCTGTGGCATTTTCTTCATTTTTTTCGAATCGCTAGGAAAGTAATGATACTGCAAAAATTTGTTTTATTCGGAATTATTTTAATGGATTTTTATGAAATTTCAGTAGGCCACTTCTTCATTTTAGAGAGTTTTCTTTTTCGAAAAGTTTTCTGTGCTTTATCCTTGAATTTGAATGAAAACCCCGCCTTATTTTGTGTATATCAATTTCATCGTTGACTTGAGGTAAGGTAGTTGCTAGCTATGTGGATGTAAATCTTATCAAACTTGAAATTAGGCAATTCAAGATGATCTTAAAGCGTGTCACTATTATAATACACGCGGTTGTTGTTGAGAGTTATTAGATACCGAGATGAATTGAGTATGCTTATTTCTGAAATTATTTAATAGTGTCGTGATATTTCCATGCGAGATTTTATTATATTCTTGACGCTACTTACAGGCAAATACAACTACTCAAAACTTCTACAGCTTGAACTTTTTACACTCGAGATGAAATCTGAGAGTGTTATAAGTTTGCCACAAAGTTTGTAACGCTAAGAAATAAGGCTCGGTGAAAAAAATTAATGATGCAGAAGTTCATATAATCACTCAAAAATTTCAAAACCGGATGTCCGTCCGTCCGTCTGTCCGTCCGTCTGTCCGTCCGTGTCCGCTCTAGCTTGAGAACGCGTTGATCTAGAAAGTTCAAATTTTGTACACATCGTTTTTGACAAAAAAGTAAGGACAAGTTCGTGAACGGGCCAAATCGCTCCACCCCTCCCATACAAAATGACACAATTACGCAGTTTATCAATAAACGGCTTTTCTCGAAAAGTATATACGCTATTGGTATGAAATTTGGAATATAATACTTTTATAATGATTTCATTCTACTGTATAAAAATTATTTGTGTCCTCCCCCTCCTTCCACCACCTTCCATACAAACTGCACTTTTTCATGAAATGCTCTAAACCAATTTACTCACCGCGTATACAATTGATCGAGCTGAAATCGTGCACTAACTATTTTATTTTATAATTATTAGTAAGACCAAAAAAAAATTAGACGATTAGCTTTACCCCTTCTACCCCTTCCCATATAAAATGACACAATTACGCAATTTGTCTATAAACGGATTTTTTCGAAAAGTGTAAAAGTTATTGATCTGAAATTTGGAACATATTACTTCTATAATAATTCCAATCTGCTGCATAAAAATAAAAACATTTCTCTTCTTCTAGAGTATCGCACGATTGGGCTTTACGCACAATCGTAGTCTTATTATGTTTTATAAATTGATTTTTTTCAGTTGCACAAAGAGCTGCAGATATCTATGTCCTCAATTTGAATTTTCCTAAAATTGAACTGAATTTAAAAGTGAATATTGTCACGGCGCAGTGGAACAAGATCCACTGGGGTGTAGTCTAGTGGGTAGCGTATTGATCTGCAGTGCGAAGGTCGTGAATTCAAATCCCAGCCCACTTCCTGGTATATCTTGGTCACCTAAATTTACGAAAATGAGGGATTTGTAGATGGAGTGCTGTCCGAAGGGCTAACAACCCTTCCTCTATAAGTATTGAAAATGTTAAGGAACCTGTAGGTCAGGAGGCCAAGACCCGATTTGGGATGCAGTGCTATTGTAGATAGAATATCAATGAACATGATTTTCAACTTTTTGAGAAATAAAGTAATAACCTTATGTCCTCTTGAAGCGATTCCAATTTTTGATCATACTCTAGAACCTGCTATAGTGACCACATTTGTAATGTGACCATCTGCCTAAAGTGACCATCAATGTTCTTACTACGGTCCCGATTCAACATTTCTCATATAAATGACTCTCCATATAGTGACTTATTACATACGGATTCCGCATCGAAAAAAACTGCTCTTCTTTTGAGACGATCTACGAATCGGCCAAATTTTTGGCTTCTTCGTAAGAATAGAAGTGCTGATCAGCCAGGCCATGCGTCATCGATCGGAATAGGTGGTAGTCGGAAGAGGCGATGTATGGAGAACACAGCGGGTGCGGTAGGACGTCCAATTTCAATGGTTTTAGGTAGGTTTACACAACCTAAGCAATATGTGGCCGAGCGTTGTCCTGAAGCAACATCATTTTGTTGTGTTTCCCTTCGTATTGCGGCCTTTTCTCCTTCAATGCTCGGCTCAAACGCATTTGTGGTTTTTTGTAGTGATCTTTCATGCAAATTGCAGCAGCTCATAACATACCACGCCGAGATGGTCCCACCAAATACACAGCATGATTTTCGAGCCATGGATGTTGGGCTTGGCCGTCGATGTTGATGCATGGCCGATATCCATACGATTTTTTCGCTTTGGATTATCGAAATGGATCCACTGCTCATCGTTAGTGATAATGCGATGCAAAAATCGCTTCCTTTTTTTGCCGTTGGAGCAGCTGTTCGCATGTGAAAACATAATTATGATTGTGCGTAAGACCCAATCATATGATACTCTAGATGAAATAGGAAAAAGTTTATTCTGCCAGAAAATATCTCATCTCAAATTCTTTCGAATAGTTAATTGTGACATTTGTATAAGAGGTGGTAAGAGCAGAGGGAGAGGTTTGCAATTTTGTATATAACACGGAAAGTAGTATACAAAATGTTTTTTTTGCTGAATTTAAAGTTAGTAGCTTTCATCATTTTCGTGGAAATTTAACAATTTTTGCCTGAATTTATGGCATTTGTATGGGAGGTGGCAGAGAAAGTGGGAGGTTTTGGATGATTTTGGATCTACTTATCAACAAACTAATCACATTGCTTTTTTACTCATATGTTTGAAGGAGAAGTACTTTTCTTGAATTTGCAATATAAATAAACTGCCAACAAGTCGGGCGAAACTTTATTATATTTGAGACAAGTTGCGGATGCATGGAAAGTCAACATGCAGGTTAGAGTGGTTTGGGAGACTAAATGAAAGAGAATTCTTGGGTAGGGCTGTTATTAATTTAACAATATTTCATTCATTTGTGCAAGTTTGGGTTTTTATGACGGGAGCGGGAGGGGTGATAGTAAGGGTGGGTGGATGTTAATAGCTTCTTAATTGATTGCTTAAATCATATTCTCTGTATAGAATGTGTTTCATAAACGAAGCTGCATAGAATTTTCATTAAATTCGGTGTATTCTACATTCACGAAACCGAACATTTGTATGGGAGAGGGTAGAGCGGGTAAGGGAATCGTAAAACTTGTGATGCAATTTTATTTCATTTCTTTTGTAAGGTGCTCGTACAAAATTTCAATTTCGTAGCTTTTAATTTGTTGGTTATTACTTGATTGAATAAAATTGGTCGAAATCATACTTTTGTATGGGAGGTGGTAGAAGGGCGTGCACAATTTCAAAACTTTTGACGCAATTTTGTTTCAACTATTTTTAGAAGTTCTTAGGCAAAATTTTAAATTGATAGCTTTTAATAGTTAGGTGATAATTGATTTCTTGAAAATGGTACAAAAAATAATTTTGTATGGGAGGGGGTAGAAGCTTTTAAGGTATTCGACCAGTTAATATTTCATATATTTAGGGATTTTTTTTAAATACATTTCGCAAATTTTCAAGTTTCAAATTTCACTCAAAAATTTTCACTTTATGTGTTTTTTCAATGCACATGAAACACCTTGTGCACGTTCGACCGGGGGTCGGTTTATAACAATTGTGGAACAAATTATTATTTTTTTTCTATGTATATCAAATAGATGTATCCTAATGCAAAATTTAAACTTTATATCTTTTACCAGAGCCCTAAAAAAATTACTCAAAATTTTGGACATTTCTGCTTACCACCTCCCTCCCCTTACATTTCCCAACTCAAAATTGATTACCAAAATTAATAATTATTTAGTTCTATAATCTGACAAATTTTCAATTTAATATATATACTCAATTTTGAGATATAACGATTTGTAATTTTGAAAAGTGCGCCATTTTTAAAATGCCCCCCATTTCTTCCCACTACTATTATTTCCACAGGTTATATTTTTTTCGTATTTCACTAGTACAGGTTAATATATGTTTTAAGTTTCAATTACCTAGCTTAAAAGATAGTTGAGATATTCATTTTTAAGTGTTTTTCTTTGAACCTCCCCTGACCCTCCCACTTACAGTAATTACCCTTTCTCTAAGTTGCTTCTAGTGGAGCTATATGCCGCTTTAATGGTCTCAAAATATGAATTTTTTATGATGTGTAATTTCGAAGGTATAATCATTTGAAAAAACAATTCGGCCGACAATTTGTTTTTAGCCCCCCCTTTTCGGACGCCAATGGATAAAAAAATTAAATTATTTTTGTAGTTTGTCCCACAACCCTGTCTATATCTTTGCTGATTTTCAGTTTCCTATCTGCATTCCTGGTGGAAATATTAGCAAGTGTAGTTTTTGACTCATTCCCTCCCCCCCCTTCCATCTAACACCCCTCAAAGAAATAGAGCTCACTTACCCAATCATTAATCTGCCCAAAAATGAACATTCTACCTTTAACGGCTTCGGAGATATGAGTCCATATGTACGGCGCACGGCGGGACGGATTTTTTTTTTTTTCATTTTTATGCTAATTTAGTCATGAAACGCGAAAAAACAAAATTTCAGGGTAGCAAATTTTTTGTTTTCTGTGTCGATCACAATACTTTATTATTAGAATAATAAAGTAAAATTTGTGTGGGAGGTGGTAGAAGGAGTCGAGCGAAGTTCATATTTTTTTTAGCATTTATTGCAATTATTAAGGGACAAATTGTGGCAAAATTTCAAAATTGTACCTTGTTTAGTTTCAATGAAAATCGATTAAATGCATTTACCAAAATTGTGCATTTGTATGGGAGGGGGTAGAAGGAGTATTCGAATCAAAACCAAATTTCGCAACATCAATGATATTTATAATAGTATGCTTTTATCAAAATTTAAATTAGATAGCTTTAACGGTTTTGGAGTAAAAAAATTTAATTAAAACTCCGAAATTTCGTGAAATTCGTAATGAAGGGGATAGAAAGAGTGAGGTGAAGTTGATAGTTTTTTCCGAAATTGGTTGCAATTGATATAAAATTAATTATGACAAAAATTGGTACTTTTAGCTTTACTAGTTGCAATGCAAACAGAGTAAATGCATTTTTGAAAATTGTGCATTTGTGTGATCAATATTTTTTTACTTTAATGATATTTATATCATTATACCATTACTTAACTTTGATGTCAATAGCTGAAATGGTTTCGGAGAAAAATCAATTCCTTTAAGTTTCGAAATTTCATGAAGTTCTTATGGAAGGGGGTAGAACGAGTTGGGGGATGTGGCCCGTTCACGAACCTAAATTTACCTTTGCTAAAAATTTTATATGAAAAATTTCAGCACGATTGTTCAAATCTTTCGAGAGTTATTGGCAGGCGGACAGACAGACAGACGGACAGACGGCCACTCGGAATCGAGGTTTTTGAGCGACAAGAAATATTTCTGTACCCTTGGCGACTCTGTGCGATCATCATTTCTTAGCGTTACAAACGGCAAAGGCAAACGCAATATACTCTCAGATTTCATCTAGAGCATAAAAAAGCCGTTCGACGTTTCTTGGCTTCAGCTAGTATGGCACCTAAATTTCTTGCTTTTGCATCATTCCCAAGCTTTTCAATTGATGTAAAATGGTTCGTTGAGTCACGCCAAATGAATCTGGAAGTTCATGTTGCATTTGGTATGAATATTCGTCCAGTAATGCCTCCAATTCTGCATCTTAAGACTTCTTAACCGCTCCAGGACACCCATGTTATAGCGTTGAAGCCAAACACATTATTCACCATAAGTCTCAACAATTATTCGACGCACCTAAGCTGCAGATTTTCTTGAATTGAAAGCAAAAAGTAAAACTTGATGCTAATGACGCTTGTTTAGCTCAAACTTCGATATATTCGCGCACAAAAAAGTATATGACGCCGATAAAACTTCACAAATCTAATGATGAAGAATGGTTGATAGATGCCTAAGTTTATCATGTGACGTTCCTGATCCGCCATTGTTGATCAGCATTTACTGCTGGCGTCATTATTGGGAAACGGCGGGTTTCAATTTGTACTCCCGATATAACAAACAAATGTATGAACCTCCCAAGTTTAAACTTTATATCTTTTACCAAAGCCCTAAGACAATTATTCAAAATTTTTGACATTTTGATCCACCACCTCCTACACGTTATACCCCTAACTTAAAAATTTTACCTACATATATTATAAGATATAAAGCTCTACAACCTGACACAATTTCAACTTAATACCTGCATTGGATTTTGAGATATTTTGAGATATAACGGTTTGAAATTTTGAAAAGTGGACCATTTTTGTAATGCTCCCTATTTCTTCCCAGTAAATATTTAGCTTTGTTCGAGTAGGGTATCACTTGATTGTCGATGTAAACTGGAATGTGCTTGATTTTCTTGTTAGTGAAGTCGCCATGCACCGATTTTGCTTCGTTTAGGTTTATCCGCCACTTTTTGGTACAGCGAAGAATTTGAAAGATGGCCGTTTGCAATTTTTCTATTGATTTGAAATTAGTTTCTCCAACAGCCATTATTGCGGTGTCGTCTGCAAAGGTAGCAATGGTATTATGTTGGAAGTTCGGAAGGTCATAGGTGTACAAGAGGTAGAGAACCTGTCCAAGCACACTTCTCTGTGGAATTCCCCCTTTGATCTCCTATAGCTCGGAATATTCGTCTTCATGTTTGATCCTGACAGTTTTTTTTTTTTTCAAATATAACAGTTTTTTCAAATATTATAGTTTTGACATTACCGGCAGTAACGATATTGGTCTGTATGATGATGTTTCATGCGGTGTCTTACTGGGCTCAGGAATCATAATAACTTCAGCTACTTTCCACAGTTGCGAGACATATTTCATCCCAAAACATACATTGATTAGGTTTGTCAGTTTTACAATACCTTTACTTGGAAGTTCCTTTAGGATCTGTCCGGTTATTAAATCAAATCCAGGAGCTTTTGTTGAACTAATATTTTTCTTAATCTCTTTTCTGACTTCAGGTGGTGATGTTAAGGCAATTTCCAAATATAATCATTTGACAAAAAAAAAATTAAAAACATAACAGAATTATGATTGGGCTTAAAGCCTTAAAATATTGATGAAATATAAAATATGATACTCCAGATGAGATGGAAATGACTTTAATATACTGGAAAATATGTCATCTCAAATTCTTTCGAATAGTGAATAGAGACTTTTGCATGGGAGGTGGTAGAAGTAGAGGGTGAGGTTTGTATTTTTCGTATATGATATCGAACATGGCATGCAAAATGTTTTTTGCTGAATTTAAAGTTTTTAGTTTTCATTATTTTTAAAGAAATTGGTCATAGTTTTCCTGAAATGGGGCATTTGTATGGGAGGTGGCAGAGGAAGTGGAGCGTTTAAGATGACTTTGAATCTGCTTATCATCATCTTTATCACCATGCTTTGATTCAATTTCAAAGTCGATAGCTCTCATATACTTGAAGGAGAAATGCTTTTCTTGAATTTAAAACACAGATATTTGTATGGAAGGTGGTAGAAGGAGTGAAGCGGAGCTTATTATTTTTTCTAACACTTATTTCAATTATTAAGAAACAAATTCTGGCAACATTTTAAGTTTGTACTTTTTCTAGTTTGAATGGAAATCGATAAAATGCATTTCACAAAAATGAAGCATTTGTATGGGAGGGGGTAGAAGGAGTATACGGATCAAAACAATTTTTTTTCGCATAATTAATATTTCTATTTGTATACTTTATACAAAATATCGAGTTGATAGGCTTAACAGTTTCGAAGAAAAATAATTTAATTTAAATTTCAAAATTTCGTGAAATTTGTATGGGAGGGGGTAGAAGGAGTGAGGTAAAGTTGATAATTATTTTTAAAATAAATTGCAATTATAGTAGAATTAATTCTGACAAAATTTCGTCTTTTCAGCTTTACTAGTTTCAATGAAGATCGAAAATATGTATTTTTCAAAATTGTCCATTTGTATGGGAGGTGGTAGAAGGAGTAAGGTGATCGGGTCAATATTCCGTGATATTAATTTTATTAATATCGTTATACTTTGACCTAAATTTCAAGTCGATTGCTTAAATAGTTTCGAAGAAAAATCAATTTCTTTATATTTCGAAATTTCATGAAATTTGTATGGGACGGGGTAGAAGGAGTGGGGGGATGTAGCCCATTCACGAACTTAAAGTTACTTTTTTGCTAAAAACGATACACAAAATTTATTAGCACTATAGCTCAAAGCTTTCGAGAGTTATGCTGTAGACAGACGCACAGACGGACAGACAGACAGACAGACGATCACTCGGAATCGAGGTTTTTCAGCGACAACAAATATTTCTGTACCCTTGGCAGATCTGTGCGATCATTATTTCTTAGCGTTACAAACGGTAAGGCAAACTCAGTCTACTCTCGGATTGCATCTAGAGTATAAAAATTCGGCCGGCAAATGGTTTTAGTCCCCTTCCTTTCGGATCCCACTGGATGGAAAAAAATCAATTACTTTTGTAGTTTGTTCCACAACCCCTTATACATATATGTGTTTCAGCTTTCTAGCTGGAGCCATGGTTGAGATATTCGAATTAGTATTTCTCGGCGTCCTTAACTCCTACACACCTCAAAATTGAAGTCTGCGTGAGATTTTTATCTTGAGGGGTTCGGGAGTCAATGAGTATCATTATTGCAGACTTAATAACTTCTATGTTCCTGCCTTAAAAGTGCTTGTCTTATTGATAACTTTCTTTGGGAAGTAAACAAACCTAATACAAAAACATTTTTGTTTTGAACCAGAGGAGTACAAGTGCAACATTTGACGGGGACGCGCTACTAAAAGTCAAATATCGTTCAAAATATGCATTTTTTTCTATTGATTGTTTGGCGTATATATGTTTAACTTAATGACGAATGAAAAATTAACTCCTTGATTCTTAAGCAGTTCTGTATATTTTTTTAAGAAGCTAAGAAAATTTAAACTCATTTTACTCAAAAGTACTTTGGTTGCACTTGTACCCCTTTGGTTCTCGAACCATCAGTAAACATTCAAAAATTTATCAATTTCACCGCCACCCTTCTAAACTCTCTTATAAAAATTTATTGCACGTCATATTAGAAATTTAAGGAAAGCTTTTTATCTTCGAAAATATTGGAGATTTCGGCTCGAAAATTGCAATAGTAATTTTTAGTACTAAGTAGTAAATACCTTAAAAGCTGTCCCCACAACTTGTACCATCTTCAATACAAATACCACAATTTCAAAAAGTGAAGTTTATCAATTTCCTTCTTCTACTTCTACAATGGTATTACAGGCCAAATCGGGCATTAACTTCCTGATCTTCAATTTCCTTAATAATTTATTTTTATTTGCTAGTCCTTAGCACAACCCTCTATCCATTTTTCATTTCCGGAGATTGAGGTGATCAAAGTATATGCAAACAGGTATCGTGCTGGAATTATGCTGCGATAGGGATTTGAACTCACGACCTTCGCATTTTAGACCAACACGCTACCCTAGCTATAACTAACTTTTGGTTTGGTGAATGTTTTCACAGTGCATTTCGAATTGAAAGAAAAGATTTCCGGATTCTACACTGTTATAAAGCGTAACAATATTTAATCCAGGAATCTTTTCTTTCAATACCTAGCTTTATCAATTTCCTTGAATATTATTAAGCTTACAAAAATGAAATTGAGCACAATTGCAATTACATGTTCAAAAATGGCAGACTTCATTACACTCTTTCTACCAACTCCCACACAAATGTGTTCAGTAATTTTTCCCTTGAAGTAAGTACAGTGTATGTATGTGGGTGGCAATTTTATACCTAATTGTATAAATTTTTATGAAAACTTTTAACTAAGGTCTTTAATTTCTATCAAGGTTGGGTGTAATTTGTAAAAAAACGTTCAAACGCTGTCATAAAAACATGGCAATAATCAATATATACCATAGGTGTCTCACAGACACAGTACCTGACTTACATAACAGACGGTGCCTAGTTTAAGGGTTAACTCTATTGAATTCTATCTAGGGAATCGCTTTGGGCCCAATCATAATTCTATATTATGTTTTTTTTTTCTTTGATACAAAGGTAACCTTATACTACACAGCATAAATTATAATAATAAGTAAATCATGGAATGAAACAATCAAAGTTGTTGATTGACTTTATTTTTGAAGCGTCATTTTGTCTTTCCGTTGTAGAACATCTTTATCCATAACATAAAATATAATACATTCATTATACCATAATGAACTGAACTACGATGAAATTATACCAAGTGTTTAATTAAAAAGATTATTGAATGAAAACTAAGATAATTTAAATTTCTCAGCATGAATAAGACACATTTCGAATTCAGTAAGCATGTGAACCACTTTCATGCTGTGCAACACTAAACCGGCAACATTATCTTTGGAGTCTTATATTTCTTTACATATGTATATCGTAAGCAAGACTTTTAAAGAACTGAATTTGTGCTTGTATATCTTTATTAGATCAAAGAAAAGCGAAACTAGGAGATGAAAAAAAGAAGTTCTATAGCCTATGGATAGTTAAAAAATCTTAAAAAAAAAGTTTTCGTATCTTGCCCCCAGCTAATAGCATATAAGTATCTATTTTATATGTACCATGTACATATATATCTTTCTTTTTTTCATCTTAATCAGATCAAGTCTAATTTAAAAAGACATATTACAAGTAGCATATATTGCGTGTTGCAAGACAGGTGCCTTAGATTAGATCATGCCGACAAAATACAAGACTCATATTTCAGTTAAGACAACTTTATGTTCGAATCACCTGTTGTGTCGCTATTTTGTTTTCAATAGGGAATTCCTCAATAGAAATGAAAAATGAGTAATTTATTCGGATCGGATAATTTCACTTCTGTGCGAAATTAACTTTATATTGTTGTAAAGTCACATTTTCATACAATTAACGAGATTTTTTCATGTTTTCGAATAATTTCACGCAATCGGAAGTTAACAAGCGGAGGGACCAATTAAATTAAAATATTTGTTAATAATAACTTAAAAATATTTGCACTCGATTTATTTGAAGCACGTACCCTTTCTATCGAATTACATAATACCACGTATTGTTCCTTTTTCTTTACAATTTAAAATAACAATAATCTAATAAAAAATTAACTCTCTTTAGCGTAGTTAATTATCCGATAAATTCTGATTGGAAAATAAACGTAGCTACGCCATTAAGTACAGTTCATTAAGCTTTAATTGTCGAATGACATACAATTTAAAACACAAAAAAATAATTATCTGATGCAAATACGAATAAAATCTATTTGTGGTGTTTAATAACCGCAAAGCAAGTCGGTGTTGTTATCGCTGAAAGCTATAGTTACGATCGAAAATGTAAAATAGCTGACCGGAAAATTAATAAACTGACCGTGAGGTTTTATGTAGTCCAGTTTGTTTTTCCTTTATTTAATTTATTTATAAGTCGCTTTAATGATAACTGAGAAAAAACACATGTTTGATTATTTTTATACTTGTGTAACGAAAAACATGGGCTAATCACAATTTTTTATCTGCAGTTTATAATTTTTTTAATCAGTACTGGAAGTATTACAGAAGGTGGGCAGGCATCTATTAGAGAATTAGTATTGTAGGTCAAAGAGAACGTCGTAAAACTATCATTAAAGTCAGAATATTTACGGAAAACTAATCTACGGCTAATATTCATTTCGTCTTGTCGTAGTATATGTACAAACTGTTATCGAATGAATAACATAATCTAGGAGAAAAACAAGTCGGGCGAAACTTTATTATTCTTGGGACAAGTTGCGGATGAGTGGCAAGTCAATATGCAGGTTAGAGTGGTTAGGGAAGGCTAAGTGAAAGGGAGTTCTTGGGCAGGGCTGTTGTCAATTTAACAATATTTCATTCGTTTCTGCAAGTTTGGGTTTTTATGATGGGAGGAGCAGGGGTAATAGTAAGGGTGGGTGGATGTTAATAGCTTTTTAATTAATTGCTTGAATCACGTCCAATATTCTCTGAATGTGTTTCATAGACGAAGCTGCATAGAACTTTCATAAAATTCGGTGTATTTTACATTCACGAAACCGAACATTTGTATGGGAGGGGGTAGAGAAGGTAGGGGAATCGTAAAATTTGATATGTGGTTTTATTTTGCTTCTCTTGTAAGGTGCTTGTACAAAATTTCAAGTTCGTAGCTTTTAATTTGTTGATTATTAGTTGATTTAATGAAATTGGTCGAAATCGTACTTTTGTATGGGAGGGGGTAGAAGGGCAAGCGCGATTTCAAAACTTTTAACGCAATTTCATTTCAATTATTTTTGTAAGTTTTATGCAGAATTGCAAATTGATAGCTTTTAATAGTTAGGTGATAATTGATTTCTTATAAATGGTCGAAAAAATAATTTTGTATTGGAGGGGTTAGAAGTTTTAAAGGTTTTCGACCAGTTAATATTTCGTATATTTAAAGATTTTTTTTAAATGCCTTTCGCAAATTTTCAAGTTTCTACCTTAAAATTTCACTCAAAAGTTTTCAGTTTATGTGTTTTTTTCAATGCACATGAAACACCTTGTGCACGTTAGACCGGGGGGGATCGGTTTATAACAATTATGGGTCAAGTTATTATTATTTTTCTCTGTACATCAAATAGACGTATCCACATGCAAAATTTAAACTTTGTATCTTTCACCAGAGCCCTAAAAAAATCATTCAAAATTTTCGACATTTTTGCTTATCACCTCCCTCCCCTTATACCTCCCAACTTAAAATTTTTACCAAAATTAACCATTATGTAGTTCTACAATCTGACAAATTTTTGATTTGATATCTGTACTCTTTTTTGAGATATAAGGATTCGTAATTTTGAAAAGTGCGCCATTTTTGAAATGCTCCCCATTTCCCCCCACTACTATTATATCAAGATGTTATATTTTTTTGTATTTTCCTAGTATAGCTTAATATAAGTTTGAAGTTTCAATTACATAGCTTAAGAGATAGTTGAGATATTAATTTTTAGATGTTTTTCTTTGCAAACCCCCTAACCCTTCCCCTTACCATAATTAACCACTCTCTAAGCTGATTCCAATGGAACTAGTATATGCCACCTTGACGGTCCGAAAATATGAATTTTTTACGATAAGTAATTTCGAAGATATAATCATTTGAAAAACAATTCGGCCGACAATTTGTTCTTAGCCCCCCCTTTTCGGACGCCAATGGATAAAAAAATTAAATTATTTTTAAAAGTTGTCCCACAAACCCCTCTATATGTGTGTTGAGTTTTAGTTTCCTAGCTGTTACCACGGTTGAGATATTTGAATTCGTATTTTTCGGCCTTAGCGCTCCCCCCGCCTCTCCCTGAACCCGTACACCCCCCAAAATGGGTATCTGCCTGAGATCCGCAACTATCTACAATCCCGCCAAAAATGAACTTTCTATCTTGAAGGGTTTGGGAGTTAATGTGCGCTGAGCGTACACATCGGCGTACGGGGGACGGCGGACGGGGTACAGACAGACGGATTGTTTTTTTTTGCATTTTTAGGCTAATTTAGTCATGAAACGCAAAAAAACAAAATTTCAGGGTAGCAAATTTTTTTTTTCAAGTCGATCACAATACTTTATTATTAAAATAATAAAGTAAAATTTGCTACCCTGAAATTTTGTTTTTTCGCGTTTCATGACTAAATTTGCCTAAAAAAAAAATCTGTCCCGCCGTACGCCGTACATATGGACTCATATCTCCGAGACCGTTAAAGGTACAATGTTCGTTTTTGGGCAGATTGTTAATTGGGTAAGTGAGCTCCAATTCCTAAATTTTGGGAGTGTTAGGTGGAAGGGGGAGGCGGGGGAGGGAAAGAGTCAAAAACTACACTTGCTAATATTTCCACCAGGAATGCAAAAAATCAGCAGAGATATAGAGAGAGTTGTGGGACAAACTACAAAAATAATTTAATTTTTTTATCGATTGGCGTCCATCCAAAAAGAGGGGGGGGGGGGCAAAAAATAAATTGTCGATCGAATTGGTTTTTCAAATGATTATATCTTCGAAATTAATTATCAAAAAAAATTCATATTTTGGGACCATTAAGGCGTCATATAGCTCCACCAGAATCAGCTTAGAGAAAGGCTAATTACTGCAAGGGTGAGGGTCAGGGGGGGTTCAAAGAAAAGCACTTAAAAATGAATATCTCAACTATCTCTTAAGCTATGTAATTGAAACTTAAAACATATATTAATCTATACTAGCGAAATACGAAAAAAAATATAACCTGTGGAAATAATAGTATTGGGGGAAATGGGGAGCATTTTAAAAATGACGCAATTTTCAAAATTACAAATCGTTATATCTCAAAATTGAGTACAGATATTAAATTGAAAATTTGTCAGATTGTAGAGCTAAATTATTATTAATTTTGGTAAAAATTTTGTGTTGAGAGGTGTAAGGGGAGGGAGGTGGTAAGTAGAAATGTCCAAAATTTTGAGTAATTTTTTTTGGGGATGTGGTGAAAGATACAAAGTTTAAATTTTGCATGTGGATACATCTATTTGATATACATAGAAAAAAAATAATATTTTTTTCCACAATTGCTATAAACCGACCCCCCGATCTAACGTGCACAAGGTGTTTCATTTGCATTGAAAAAACACATAAACTGAAAAATTATTTTTTCGACCATTTTAAAGAAATCAATTATAACCTAACTATTAAAAGCTATCAATTTAAAATTTTGCTCAAAAACTTGTAAAAATAGTTGAAATAAAATTGCGTCAAAAGTTTTGGAATCGCGCTTGCCCTTCCACCCCCTCCCATACAAAAGTATGATTTCGACCATTATTAAGAAATCAATTACCACCTAACTATTTAGAGCTATCAATTTAAAATTTTGCTTAAGAACTTTTAAAGGTAGTTGAAACGAAATTGCGTCAAAAGTCTTGAAATCGCTCTTGCCCTTCTACCCCCGCCCATACAAAAGTATCATTCGACCAATTTCATTAAATCAACTAATAACCAACAAATTAAAAGCTACGAACTTGGAATTTTGTACAAGCACCTTACAAGAGAAATTAAATGAAACTGCATCACAAGTTTTATGATTTCTTTACTCACTCTACCCCCTCCCATACAAATGTTCGGTTTCGTCAATGTAGAATACACCGAATTTTATGAAAATTCTATGCAGCTTCGTTTATGAAACACAGCTATTAACATCCATCCACTCTTACTATCACCCCTCCCGCTCCACTCATAAAAACCCAAATTTGCATAAACGAATGAAATATTGTTAAATTAATAACAGCCCTGCTCAAGAATTCTCTTTCACTTAGTCTCCCAAACCACTCTAACCTGCATATTGACTTTCCATGCATCCGTAACTTGTCCCAAAAATAATAAAGTTTCGCCCGACTTGTTGGCAGATTATTATTTTCTTTTTTCCAAAAAATTCAACAACAGCAAGAAAAATATGAAATTTTAACATAATTATTCAAAAATCATCAAAGCATATCGTATCCATAGTCAAATACTTTATCAAACTTTTAATTTAAAATTGCTCGTTTAAAAAATAAGAATTAGTTATTAAAAGCACTTGTCATCATTGCCCCATGTTGGGCGTCGTCACAATTTTTCATATTAACTATTGAAAGTAGCCATGCCGTCGACCTCAATGGGTTATTAGCCCATAAACTTATTAGAGAGAAGATGCAATTGCCAACGAATTTCAAAGCAATGACAGCAATAATGTAATTGAGATGGCAAAAGTTTCAGAGGCCTATGAAAATTATTGTAACATTGCAGTAGATTATAAATTGAAATGAACTATTTTATTTCTACTTATTGATTTTAGATACGAATCATATGCAGATAAAAGAAATATATGCCAAAAAGATGTAATCCACATTATCATTCCTATCAACCTAAATAATCGTATTTAAATTGAAATGTTTTCAGCTATATTACATTATTATTAAAGAAGCACATGCACCCGTGTTTCGTACGAGTATTTTGTATCAAAAGAAAGAACATTTTATAAAGCCCACCTTGTTATCTATTAATCTATATAATAAGGAAAAAATTGTGCATATATTTGAAGTCACGTGACTCACATTAAGTAGATTACTAAGTCTTGCCAAGATAAATTCGTCGGTATTGGTAGTTCAGTGAAAGAACTCGCCTGCCACGAAGGCGGCCCAGGGTTCGATTCCCGATCGGAATTCTATCAAATTCTCGGTGTATTTTTTTATTCTTAAAACAATACATTTGTATGGGAGGGGATAGAGTCTTGTTAAGTTTCTTCTGAAAGGTGTTCGTACAAAATTTCAAGTGCATAGTTTTTAATTTGTTGTTTTTTAGTTGATTTATTGAAATTGGTCGAAATCATTTTGGGGCATTTTTATTTGAAATATTTTTAAAAGTGTTTGTACAAAATTTGAAGCTGATAGCTTTTAATGATTTGGTGATAATTGATTTCTTAAAAATAGTCGAAAAAAAGTTTGTGGCTTAAAATTTCACTCGAAAATTTTCATTTTTTGTGTTTTTTTTTTTCAATATACGTGAAACACCTAGTGCAGGTTAGGGCCGCCATTTTGTGGATAATAGTTTTGGTTCAAATTAATATTTTTTCTTTACCTATATTAACTTGATGTATGCACGTGCATAATTTTAACTTTGTATATTTTACCAGAATCCTAAAAAAATAGTGAAAATTTTCGACATTTTGGCCAACCAACTCGTTCCCCTTACACCTCCCATCTTAAAATTACGATAATTATAGTTCATATAGCTCTACAATATGACAAAATTTCATCTTAATACCTGTTTTGAGTTTCGAGATATAAATTTGGAAAAGTGCACCATTTCAGAAATGCTTCCCATTTCTCCCCACTACTATTATGACCAAATTTTATATTTTTCTTGCATTCCGCTAGTATAGCTTAATATGTGTTTTAAATTTCAACTACATAGCTTTTCTTTGCACCCCCTAACCCTCCATCAAACAATTATTGGCCTCCCTTGTAGTAGATTATAGTGGAACTGTATGCCACCCAAGGAGGATATATAATAAGGAGTGACTATGAGCATGCTTTGCCGTGTATGAAAATGGGAATGAAAGTATTTCCCTCCCTTACTAGCGAAATGCTCGAAATTTTTCGAAAAAAAATCGTTGCGCTATCTTTGTCTGGCACACTTAAAAATATTGCAGCTAACTCTTTCCCACGTTAAATTGTTCGAAACAATTGTCAAATTTTCGAAAGAATTGTTTCACTATCCTTGTTTGACATACTTAAACCCAAAACAACTATCTCTGTCCCGCATTAAATTGTCCGTTGCTAAAGTGCTTAGCTTAGACACGAACCAAAAACTGATAAAAATTGAAAAAATAAAGATTTCTGAAATAAAACAGCAAACTCCGTTGTACTGAAAATTACTTTATTGCTGACTGAATATAAGCAACCAAAAGAGAATACAAATTATGGTATTTTTTTTTTGTAAAAGTTTGAAGCCATGTTAAACTTGGACGCAATTTTCGAAAATTTCCGAATCATAAAGTATTCCCACATGAGACAGCCTATCAAGTACTCTATTTTATATATTCTCCTTGATGCCACCTAATTTGTCTAAGATAAGATTTTTTTGGATCAAGTAGCTCCGAAGATATAACCATTTGAGAAAAAACTTGACCGACAATTTGTTTTTAGCCCCCATTTTCGGACCCCAATAGATAAAAAAATTAAATTATTTTTAAAGTTTGTCCCAAAACCCTCTTTATGCTTTTTAACTTTCTATCTATATTCGTAGTGTGTAGTTTTTGACTCTTTCCCTCTTCCTGCCTCCAGTCCAGAATTTAAAATCTGAGTAATGTAATGAAAGAAGTCGATGTTCTATATTAGGGCTTCCTTATATACGGCATTCTTTGTGCTCAAGTTACCATTGGCTTTAATATACACTAGATGAAATCTGAGAGTATGTTGTGTTTGCCTTATCGTTTGTAAAACTAAGAAATAACGCTCGCACAAAGCCGACAAGGATACAGAAATATATTTTATCGCTCAGAAACCTGTCTGTCCGTCTTTACGCCCAATCATAATTCTGTTATGTTTATTCTTTAGATGGAATCTGAGAGTATTATAAATTTGCTCTAAATTTTGTAACGCCAAGAAATAATGCTTGTACAGAATCACCAAGGGTACAAAATCTCAAAGCCGGATGTCCGTCCGTTCGTTCTCTAGCTCGAGAACGCATTGAACTAGAGATTTCAAATTTTGTACACGTCGTTTTGACGAAAAAGTAAGGTCGAGTTCGGGAATGTGCCCAATCACTCCATCCCTTCCACCCCCTTCCATAGAAAATAACTCATTTTCAATCTTTTACAATAATGAAATTTAGAATATATTATTTTTATTATAAATGCAATGTATGGTATAAAAATTATTTGAATCCCCCACTCATTCCACCACCTCTCATACAAACTGCACTTTTTCATGAAATACTCTAAACTAATTTTCTCAGTTCGTATAACATGTATTGTGCTCAAATTTTGTATTTAATACTTAGCATTATTATCAAGATCCAGAAAAATTAACTGATTAGCTTCACTGCCTCTGACCCCTCCAATACTCTAAGAAACAATTTCACATCTTCACAAAAAATAGATTTTTTTGAAAAGTAAGAATTTTACTAGGCTTAAATTTGAGGGATGTCTATTATATTATATTCATAGTTATTTTTGAAAAAATCATTAAAAACCCCTCACTCCTTCTACCACCTCCTATACAAACTGCACAATTTCATCAAATATAATAAACGAATTTTCTCAATTAAAATTTTTATAAAACATTTTTATACCTAGATACTCTAGCATAACATGAAAAAAAATTAGTTCGATTCCGTCATCCCCTCTACTACTCCCCATACAAAATTTCTTGAGATTTCGAAAATTTCTGTTTCATCGAAAGTATCGTATGATTGCGCTTTACGCGCAATCGTAGTCCTGTTATGTTTTTTTTTTAAATTGCTTCAGATATTCTTGGGAAAATTCGCATTTGCAATGAGCTAAAAAAAATATTCAAAAAAAAGTTGCATGGGTCGAAAATCGAATCCGCATAGCAGGCGAGCATTCCATCACACAACCACCGAAGCCGATGAACTTGTCTCGTCAAAACTTAGACGCAATTTTTTAATCTACTTTAATTAGATTCAAATGGATTCAGTATTTTGAACTCATGTATGGAATAATAGTTATTTAAAACAACTTCAATATTTTACTTAATTATTCTAATAATAATATTGTGATCGACACAGAAGGGTGCAGCCTAGTGGGCAGCGTGTTGGTCTTGTAATGCGAATGTCGTGAGTACAAATCCCGGTCGACGCAATATATAATTCCAGCACATTGGCTACTTGGATAAACCTTGGTCACCTCAATCTACGAAAATGAAAAAAATTCGTAGAAAGAGGGTTTTGCGAAGAATTAACAACCCTTCCACAATAAGTAATGAAAAATGTTAAGGAACCTGAATATCAGGAGGCCAAGGTCCTATTAGGGCCGTAGTGCTATTGTAGAAGTAGAAGTAGAGGTAGAAGAAGAAATTTTTTTCGCATTTCAAAACTAAATTAGCCTAAAAATGCAAAAAAAAATCGTTTGGATGTACTCAGTACGTGTACGCTCCAACGACATTCAAAGACCCATTTCTCTGAAACCTTTACCAGGGATGTAAATATGAAATGAAACGATCATAGAGGGCCTCACTGGTCAATGTGGTTATTGTGAACACGCTTTAGTGGCGCCATTTTCTTGTTTTGACATCGGACAACGATTGTCAACTCATAACACTTCAAGTTTCATACGACAGAATAGTTTTTAATAACAGTGTACATGTCGAACTTTGTACCGCGAAACTGCGCGATTTGCGGGCAGCTTTAATTTTCTGTTACCATTTGAAGAAAACTGCTGCTGAATCGACTTGAATGCTTGTCGATGCTTACGGTGATCATGCTTTTGGTAAATCACAGTGCATTGACTGGATTAAAAAATTCAAAAGTGGAAATTTTGACGTGAGAAACGAAGAACGTAGAAAACCACCGAAAAAGTTTGAAGACAGCAGATTGCAAGCATTGTTGGATGAGGACGACGTTCAAACGCAACAACATCTGGCAGATCAGTTAAACGTAATACGAGCAGCCGTCGCCATATGTTTGAAAGCCATAGGAAAGATCCACAAGATGGAAAATGGTCAACGAAAGACAGCAGGAAAACAGAAAAACCACTTCTGAAATGCTGCTCGCCAGATACAAAAGAAAGTCATCTCTCCATTAAATTGTGACTGCCGATGAAAAGTGGATTTATTTTGAGAATCCGAAGCGGAAAAAATTATGGGTAACTCCAGGCCAACCACCGACATCCTGCAAGACCAAATCGTTATGGCCGGAAAACAGTGCTCTACGTTTGGTGGGATCAGAAGGGTGGTTTATTATGAGCTGCTGAAACCTGGTGAAACCGTTAACACTGAGCGCTACGGACAACAAATGATTGCATTGAATCAAGCTTTGAGTGAAAAACGCCCAGAATACCAGCAGAGAAAAAACAAAGTGATTTTGCTTCATGACAACGCACCATCACACACAGCAAGACTGGTCAAGGAAATGATAGAGTCGTTCAGTTGAGAAATTCTTTCCCATGCCGCTTACTCACCAGACTTGGCTCTGTCTGATTACCATTGCATCGATGGGACACGCACTTGCTGAGCAGCGCTTCACTTCCTACGAAAATGAACGAATATGGCTCGATGATTGGTTTTCATCAAAAGACAATTTTTTTGGCGAGGCTTCCACACATTACCAGAGAGATGGGGAAAATGTATTGCTAGTGAAGGGCTACACTTTGAATAAAATACTCCTTTTCATTTCCGACCAATAAGTGTTTTTTTTTGCAAAAAAATTCCGGATTCATATTTACACCCCTGGTATAGATAATGCCTAATTGTTGGGTAGTGCCAGGTGGAAAGGGAGGCAAGGGAGGGTTTGCAAATTGCGATTGTTAATATGTCCACTACGAACAAAGATAGAAAGACGCCGCCAAGTTTTGTTTTGATTCGTTTACCCCTTCTACCACCTTTCACACAAATGTATAATTTTACTAAAGGCACTACATCGATTTTCATTGAAACTAGAAAAGATAGAAACTTCAAATTTCACCTGAATTTTTCTTTTATTAATTGCAGCTTCACCGCACTCCTTCTAAGAATGTTGATAAGCAGTTTCCAAATCATTGAAAAACCTTCCACTTCTTCTGCTACATCCCATACGAATTTCATAATTTCACAATTTGTTTTGAAAATTATAAAAGTTACAAACACTAAATTCAGCACGAAACGTTTGCATTCCTAGATCAGTGTGACATTCACGCCGTCTACCATCTCCCGTACAAAAATCACTATTCAGTAAACTTTGAGATGACATATTTTCCTATTTCATCGTATCGCATGATTACGCCCAATCATAATTCTGTTAAGTTTATAATTAGTTTTGAAGTTCATTTTAGATTTAGAATAACTTCTACGTGAATTATATGATGGTAATCCCGCTTCTACTTCAACAGATTTAATAAGATAGAATTACTCCATATTACTTACAAGAGCATCGAAGTGAATGGAGCATCGTAAAGGCACACTCCGAATAAATTATATTATAACATTTCTGAATGTTTGTAAGATTGATGAAGATTTTAAGTTGCATACGAGCAGGTCTACAATCGATGCCGTAGCTTCGGCTTCGACGTGGCTTTTTCATCGACGATATGATTCAATTTGTTTTTTTTTCTCCGAGCCACATTTCTTTACGTTATGTTGGAGCAAACTTATAAATGCTCTTAGATTTCGGAGTAGAGTATAAATGTTATTGTGCAGCTACTTTAAGTACCAAAAATTTAATGATCCCTTCCAGGACCCCTTTGTAAGGCATCTTTAATAAAAAAACGCAATTATTTCAATTCGCCAAATTAAATAACATCCTTGAATGAACAAAAAAAAAGCCAACAAAAATTTATTTATTAATGAATTGCGACGTAAGACGGCTATTGAAAGTGTCAACAGCTCTTATATCTTAAAATAGAAGCTGCTGGAAGTTATGCACCTACAAAGAACAAAAGATATAGAACGGCTGCTCCAGATATAAAGCTATCGCCTTTGGTGATATGTACGTGTATGTAATGTCACGAGATGGAGACCTTTACACTGCTGTCTTGACACTTTTCAAGTATTATCTAAAGTGGATTGGACTGAAATTAACTTACTACTTGAGTTCATTAAAATACAAAAAAAAAAAGTTTTGAAAAGTTTTCTTGCGTAGATTTTTCTCTTGAATAAAGGAGTTTTTAGGGCAGTCGATCAAGAATGGTTACGTTTTAAATATCATTGAGTAGTAAGAACTACATCGTTCAATAAGTTTGGATGGCATACAGATGGCGCCACTATTGACAAATTCTTCTGATTTTTAGAAAGCAGCAACCTTCAAACGATACGTGTCAAAATTTCATGACAATCAAATGTTTAGTCTAGAAGATACAGTGATATAAGTAACGCTATTCTTGTAATTTTCAATACAATGGAAAAATCTGAATTTTTTGTGTTGATAAAACATTGCGTTTTAATGGGAAAAAATACCGTTCAAACAAAACAATGGGTCGACAAGTGTTATACGGACTCTGCTCCATCGAGACAAAGAGAAGTGGTTTGCTTATGGATTTGAAACGCGGCCGTACAAACACCGATGCTGCTGAATACTCTGGTCGCCGAAATTCGGCAGTTGTTGCAGAAAACACAAAAAACAAATTCACAAAATAGTTTTGGCCGATCGTAAATTGAAGGTACGTGAAACAGCTGCCACCTTAAAGATATCAGCAGGCAGTGTATTAAACATGTTGCATGCACATTTGTCCATGAGAAAGCTCTGTTCGAAGTGTGTACCGCATTTGCTCACAGTCGATCAAAAACAACAACGCGTCGATGATTCAGAGCGCTGCTTGGAGCAGCTTAAGCGTAATAAAAAGGACATTTTCATGCGGTAAATGACAATGGATGGAACATGGATAAATCATTACACTCCAGAGGCAAAGCGGCAGTCAGCTGAATGGCGAGAGGCCGATGAAAGCCGTCTGAAGCAGTCGAAAATACAACCGTCAGCCGGGAAGGTTTTAGACTCGGTTTTTTTGGGATGCGCATGGTATAATATTAATTGACTAACCTCGAAAGGGTGAGATCATCAATAGCGATTATTATATGACATTGTTGGTGCATTTGAAGCAAGAAATTGTCAAAAAATGACCCAAAATTAAGAAGAAAAAAATTTTCTTTCACCAAGACAATGAACCGTGTCACAAGTCGACGGTAACGATGGTCAAATTTCATGAATTGAAGTTCGAATCGCTTCCCCATCCACCTTATTCTCCGGATCTGGCTCCCAGCGACTACCACCTGCTTATAGGCCTAAAAACAATGCCGCAGGGAAAGAGATTTGTCTCCAATGAAGATGTGGTTGCCGAAATTGAAGCCTATTTTGAAGCCAAAAATAAATCGTTCTCCAAAAAAGGCATCGAAATGCTAGAGAAGCGTTGGAGTAAATGTAATACTCTTAAAGGGGACTATATTTTTTAGGCACCGATTATAACTTAGGGGGTCACCCTTTAATGCACAGTTATGTCGGTTTAGGAAGAGAATGAAATTTGATAATTTATGAGATTTTGGGGCAGATAGACGGAAATGGCGACGGACATTATTTTTGAAGCACTGAAGGTTTTACATGCTTAGAAATATGCTAGCAGGCAATGCGTTCCAAAGTCTGGACGTTCAGGAAAAAACATCACTATCAAAACATCACTATCAGGATTCCTTAATGCAAGGAATTGCCATAAAATCGATTCCAAGTATAAAAATGGAAATCATTTTGACCTTTGGCTCATCATTTAGTGAAGGGACAAAACAAACGTCAATATCCCAAAACCAACACATTAATAAACAGAGCACAGTAAATAAACAAAAACTAACATAAATTAGTGTCAACTAGCGTTAAGTCTGCGTCTTAAACATACTTTATCTATAGAGAAGTCAAATACATCAATATTTTCGTTAACTTCTCTTGCAAGACGCGAGATTGGTTCATTCATACCATAGTTAGTCCGGTGAAAGGAAATCTTCAATAATCTAGGATGCCTTGGTAAAAATTGACCAGCAGCAAATTGCATCAAACCCAAAAGTGAGGAGGAATCCACCACCCCAGTGAGAAGTTGATGAGCAAAAACTACGTCAGCAACTTCACGTCGTCTCGAGAGTGATGACATATTTAGCAACTGAAGCCGGTCAATATAAGGAGGAAGACGAACTCTATCATCCCAATTAAGGTGACATAATGCAATTCTCACAAATTTGCGCTGAATAGATTCAATTCTGGCAATATGCACATCATAATAGGGAGACCAAACTTGAGAAGCATACTCAAGATGAGATCTGACAAAGGTGTTATACAGACTCAACCTAACAAAAGAATTGTTAAATTCTTTGGATAAGCGAGTGGTGAAACCCAGCATTGAATTACCCTTTTGCACAATCTTATTTATATGCAAGCCAAAATCAATCTTCTGGTCAAATATAACGCCCAAGTCAACAACTGAATTAACACGATCTAAGATACAGTCATTGAGACTGTAAGTTACTACAAACGGTGAGAATTTACGAGTAAATGACATTACATGACATTTATCCAAATTCAATCGAAGGCCATTATTGCGACACCAGTTACTAAAATTTAACAAATCCTCCTGAAGAAGATTATCTGAGTTAGAACTAATAGACCTAAAGATTTTAATGTCATCAGCATAGATGAGTACTTCCGAATATTTAAAAACAGAGGCTACATCGTTAATGGCCAGGATAAATAGAAGTGGTCCCAAATGACTTCCTTGAGGGACCCCAGAAAGCGCAGTAAATGGCTTAGACGTACAATCACGAAAGATAACCTGGTAGGTTCTATCAAATAGATAAGACTTAATCCAATTTATAAACCATGTCGGAAAACCCAACAAAATTATTGAATGGGGCAATTTATCAAAGGCCTTACTAAAATCAGTGTATACACAATCCACCTGCTTACCATCCTCAATAGCCAATATAGATTTATTCGTAAACTCCATCAGATTAGTAACAGTGGACCTATTCCTAACAAAACCATGTTGTTTACTCGAAATTATTGATTTACAGTGAAACGACATGCATTCATACACTATAGACTCAAATAGTTTAGGAATAGCCGATAGTTTAGCTATTGGCCGATAATTTTCAATAGCAGATTTTGCACCGCTTTTATGAGTAGGTATGATGAAGGACGACTTCCACACATTAGGAAAAATCCCCGTTATTAGGGATCTTTGAAAGAGGTGAGAGAGTGGTTCAGCAAGAGAGAGACAACAACGCTTAAGGACAACAGCAGGAACACCATCTGGGCCAGGAGAAGACACTTCTTTAAGGCGGGCGATGTGATTGACTATATCATTACAGAAAATTGGTAAATCAGACAAAGTAGTCAAAGTAGTTTGTCTAAAGTCATCAAAATACGCCATATCAGGGGAAAAGCTACTACTAGTAAAAGATCCACTGAAGAATGTGGCGAAAAAATTACAAATAGTAGCTTGATCGTTACTATCATTGCCCAGGAATTGAAAAGAAGCTGGATAACCATCTGATTTACGCTTACAATTAACGAATTTCCAAAACTTCAGGGGATCTCTAATAATATCCGACTGCATTTTAATTAAATACTCAGAATATAAGCGAGTAGATAAATCCTTAAAAAGGTCATAATATTCCTCATACAGACAAAAATCAGTATCATTCTTCGACCTAGTATACCTCTTCCAGGCAGCATTACGAGCATTGCGAATTACACGCAACTCGCTAGTATACCAAGGGTACGACGAAGAGATGTTCCTGCGATAGGTAAAAGGAACTGTAGCAACAAAAAATTGATACAGAACATAATAAAACTCAACTACAGCACCTTCGAAATCAGGATTGTCAAGAATTTCATTAAAGTTAAAGTTAGATATAAGGTAGTTCAACTGAGAAAAATCTGCTTTATTAAAATCAAAAGAAAGCTCCTTCTCACTAGGGCTAACAATATGCTCCTCGTCAATAATAACAAAAATATTAATAGGAGGGTGCAAGACATCAATGGTAGTAATTGAAGTTAAGCTCTCATCCACGGAACATGCACAGTAGTCAGAATAAAAAATTAGGTCAAGCTGTCTTCCATAGGAATTCCGAACAAGGCTAAGTTGATGGAGACCAAGTGCAGTTATAGTATCTACAAAAAAACATTCAAGCGAGGACGAAGCATCAGAAACTAAGAGAGTAGAATCATCGTCAGAGAGAGACCAAGAAAGACTTGGAATATTAAAATCACCCAATAAAATGAGTTCGTCAGAGATATTCATACTATTATGAACAAATGTTATACAATCAACTGTTCTTTCGTATAAAATACAAGGACTCGACGGAGGAATATATGTCAAAAAGACATAAATATCCTTATTATTAAATACGAGTTTAACACATAAGAACTCCAGACCGTGAGGGTTCGGGACAGGAACAACTACACAATTAATGCAGCTACGGACTGCTAATAACACTCCACCACCCTTCAATCTCAGATCGGAAACATATCGATCCCTACGAAAGACTTCAAAGTCTGAACTAAAAAGTTCACAGTCAGAGAAACTACAATTTAGCCCCGTTTCAGTTAGAGCAATAACATCATAGGAAGAATTCTGAGACGAGGCAAATAACGCCTGAGTTTTGGTGCGCAGTCCATTTACGTTTTGATAGTAAAGGGACAGTTGTCTAAGTTTTTTGGACCAGAACCAGGAGCATTATTACGACGAGATATAAATTCTTTAAGAAATACTCCAGAAGGCCACGAATCAATATTTAACAACTGATTGAATAGATCAGTATTAGTCAAAACAATTTTAAAGGAGGCAATGGAACTAGTTTCTTTACTAATTTTATCACATTTAACCGCTGATCCTGTTGAAATAAATTTTTTTGAAACCAGATAGCTTATGACATCATCCGGGGAAGTTCGAGGATCAAGTCTAGAAACGAAAATGGCTTTTGGACGAGGAACAATAGTAAGCAGATGTGGCTGTGTTAGTATAGAAGAAGAAGAACCAGTGGAATTAGCATCAGTAAGAGGCATTTGAGAACTATTCGAGAAAACTTGGGTAGATTTCAAGGGTGCATAATTTTTATTAACGGATGCCTTCGAAGAGGGTTGACCAATATTAGGAGATGTAGACTTCGAGGGCGCAGAATTATTATTAGCGGATGCTTTAGCAGAAGCTTGGCTAATATTAGGAGATGTAGATTTATTCACTCGAGTCTTTTTGCGGGTAGGACGTGGATGAAATACAAGACTATCAATATTGCTATCCGCTCCCACCGAATTGCAGTTATCACTCGGAGAAGCAATTCCAGTAACACAATTCAGCACGTTATTATCGTTAGTGGTGTCAGTAGAAATGTGCTTATTGCAAGGCATAATCTCACAACAAGTCGAAGCATCAACCAAAGTTGGATTGTCTGTACTAGTCGAACAATCTACTAACGTGTTAGTCTTTCTAACTGAATTAAAAAAGTTGTTAACTGTTACAAACGCACCAGTTACACTATCAAGTGCGCCTTAATTTTCGCCATTTCTTCACCAATGCTAGACATCTTAAATGATATAGAGGATAGTGAGAGGTTCCTACAATCAGTACAGTACCAATAAAGCCCTGGAGTAGAGTTAAGCCTCTCGGCAAAAATATTAGTAAGACCAACGCACTTCGCATGATAATTTCTCCCACAAACGCCAAAACACGTAAAAGATGGTGTTGAGGATTTCGATTCAATACATTTTTCTGCATTGCACAAAAAACCCATATTAATTTCTCAAAAGCCTAATAATAAACACAGTAGGTAAGGTTTAACGCCTATTAATATGCAAACTAATTGCAAAGAAAAATTATGGTTGCGTTTTAGATAACTTGGCAAGACGAACAACCAAAGACTTAAACCTTTATCAGAACAGCTGAATATCAAAATGACAAAGAACAGCTGATTATAGGAAAAAAAAAGCGCAAAATAAAACTAACAAGAGCAACCTGTATTCAAGCAATAATCGCAAAAAATACACTCAATACCCGGACAAACTATGAAGAACACCAATCAATAACAATAATAATAAAATAAGAAAAAAAAATATCTTAGAAACACGATTAAAAATCAAACAAAAAAATAAATCACGGAAAGAACACTGACACTAGTTGACACTTCAACACTAAAACTGACAGGAGATGAATGACTGTCCATATTTCACTAAACGAGCTGGAATAGGGTTAACAGTATACACGTGCTCGCGCTTAGCTTAACTAGTATTCGGGGAAAGGAGTAAAGTGGAGGAATGACTGATCTAAGTTTCGCACCACATTTACCATAAAAGTAGCGATAGTAAAGAATGAAGTCGAATTTCTCCTAACAGTTGACGTTTTATTAGTCATCCCATAATAATATAATTTAGCATTATTTTTGGATGATCCAGCGTAGAACAAATCGGTTATATGAAATTAGACTACTACTCCTTTACTAATCCTTCATCGGACACCTTAAGGGGGAGTATAAACGAAATCGCTAATTTAAGTGAAAATGTAGTGTTTTGAAAAATAAAAATTTTGCCAAGGACGTTGAAAACTCGAGCTTTTTCGAATATAGTAAGGGAACGCTTTAATGGCAATGTAATTGTTTCATTCGAAGTTATTAACAGTTTCGTGACCGAAACTATACGAAAACAATACAACAATACAATACGAAAACACCGACCACGCCTTCTGTTCGTGTTCCAAATATACAAGAAGAAACGAGCTAATCGTATCACTGGCCCAAAGTGGTTTCTTCTTCAATGGCGCAAAAGACAACTCGGGCGTTCGCTTCCTGACCTTCAGGTTCCTTAACTTTCTACTCAAACAGGCAGTGTGCTGGAATTATACGTCGACTGGTAATTGAACTCACGACGAACATGCTAACCACTAGGCTTCACAAAGATTGAAAGTGGCTTGACCCCTATTTGTACGCGACATCTTGGCAATTTGCTTACCTTATGAAATTGTTCAGCCCTGCACGATATTACATTTTTTATTAAAATCAATAAGATTTGTGTCTAGTGTTATATTATAGTACGATAAAATAGTTTTGATTTAATAGATTCAAATTATTCATGGCTCCAAAATGGCTGCCTTTGAGCGTTTTTAATCATAGTTAAGAAATAACTCATCTTTAACGAAAATATTAGGTTGGCAACTAAGTAATTGCCGTTTTCACACATAGATGTGTGTAGCCATATTTCTTAATTGCTTCTGTCAATGATATATTTTTTCCTTTTGACATTTGTCAACTGTCAGTCTCACTTTACTTTAGAAGCGAATTGCGCGTATTTTTGTTAAAAGGTATTACTTTGGCGTCAGTTTTAATATGGGGCGCAAAAACGAGCATTTTTGTCATATTTTACTTTTTTATTTCCGTAAAGGAAAGAAGGCTGCAGTTGCTAAAAAGTTACGTGGTGTGTATGATGAACAAATTTCGTTCCGGAAATTTTTCACTCAAAGTTGAACAACGATCAGGTCGACCAGATGGGCTTGAAGATGATGAATGAATTAAAGCCATAATCGAGGCGGATCGTCATGTAACTGTACGAGAGATAGAAGAGAAGTTAAATTTGTCACATACCATACAGCGATTCAGAAGCATTTAAAACGTATGAAACTCGGATGTATGCTGTCAAACACCGGACAAAAGAAATACAACGATCAACAAGAAACGGCCAGGATTGGTCCATCGAAAAGGTGTAATTTTTCACCAGGACTACGCTAGGCCACATACAACTTTGGTCACTCGCTAAAAAGTATTGGAACTTGGTTGGGAATCGATGTTACATCCACCATATAGAACTGACCTTGCTCTATCAGATTACCATTTATTTCGATCTTGGATAGTAAAACTTTCAATTATGATGACGCTGTGAAATCGCACTTGGTTCAGTTTTTTACCGATAAAGATCAGAAGTTATACGAACGTGGAATTATGAAATTGCCGGAAAGATAGCAAAAGGCCATCGAATAAAATGGAAAATATTAAATTGATTAAAGTTCATTCTTTGTATTTAAACTAAAACTTTTTTGCGTCTCACGCCAGGGCTTCAAAATTTGTCAATCAGTGGAATATTACGTCTTCAACTGAGACAAAATTCAGATGAATTATCTATACATCTATACATTTCAATATAATTGTAGTGTCTGTCTGTTCGTCTTTCACACAAAAACGGCTGGATCGATTGTGATGAAACTTTCACAGTTTATTACTTATGCTTGGAAATGTAATCTGCATTTGGTTTTATTTCAACCCCCCCCCCCCCTCGCCTTCTACCCCCACCCATACAAAATTAATAGTTTTCAAAAAAATATATAATAATCAAATTTTCTTGAAAACAACAGGAGCAAATAATTTGACATTAAGAGTATATTATTTTTATCATAATTGTACTCTATCTACTCCTTCTACCACCTCCCATACAAACTGCACTTTTTCATGAAATCCTCTAAACCAATTTTCTCAGCACGTGTAACATTTATCGAGCTCAAATCTTGCATTAAATTAGCATTATTATTAATAACGGGGAAACATAAATCGATAACCTTTTCCTCTTCTCATACACAACTCACAACTTTCAAAAAATTTGATTTTCTTGAAAAGTATGAATGTTACTGATGCGCAATCTAAAAAATATTAATTACATGATAATTATAGTTGTTTTTAAAAAAATTACTAAAAAAACCTCCACTCCTTCTACCACTTCCCATACAACCTGCACAATTTCAGCAAATCCAATACACTAATTTTTTCAGAACCTATTCAATTTTTGAAGCTTCAATTTGGTGCAAAACTTTTCTATAGCTACTTTAGCATGATGTGCAACCCTTTTACCACTCCTCATAAAAAATTTTTTGAGATCACAAAAATTTCTAGTTCATCTAGAATGTCGTATGATTCGTAGTCCTGTAATGTTTTTGAGCTTAATGTTATTTTTTTCGACTTTTTTTTAGAATCATCAAAAGCTTCAACTATTTAAATTTTATTAACGCACGTTTATGATCTCAAATCACACCCGTGAGCACGAGCCTGTCCTATACATGTATCTAGTATCGTGGTTCCATTCTTATTAATTGATGTTTTTAAATCCAATCGGTATTGTGATCAAAGAGCTATTAAACTAAGCAGATTATATGTATATCCCACATAACTACATATGTAAATACATTCTAGAAAATTATATTTCGTTGGCCTTGTGTTAGAGATTATTTCCGTCCCATACTCCTATAAGAGGGTTTCACAGGGAATAGATTGACTGATTGATTGATTGGCTTTAAGAAACGCAAATTTTTTCACCTGTAAAATAATGAGAAAACTTTGTAATTGCACTATGTCGCTTCATTATTCGCACTACTATGGCTGTCGATCACACAAACTGAATCGCTTTCAACAAATGTCACTCCGCACGTCCGTTCCAAAAAGTTCTTCGCTGTATCACGTGGCCTGTTTATTAATAAGTTTAATAAGTGTGAATAGTTGCTGCTCGAAATAATTAATGAGCAGCTTAGGGTTGCCGTGCAACAATATTTTTATCATCTTCTTATCTCCTTTTGATATATTTTCGCACACTTACGCTAAATTTTGAAAAATAAAAATACCAAATACAATTTCTAATAAAACCAACATTAAAGAAATTATTATAATCTGCAAAAATTGAAGTAAAAAATGTATTAAACAAATACAAGTGTTTTCAATTTAAATATTATTTCGAGTAGTGTACACAATCTTTTGACTATGTAAACAAAATGTTTATTTTAAATTGTATTCAAATTCTGTGTACTCTATAGTGCTTATTTAAATACCTCCGTTCATAAAGCTTTCAGAATATCATATTGACATAAAAGTTGTAGGACATACATATTTGTTGATTTTTTTTCTTCGTTTATTTATAAACGTTTTGAAACGAGCACCGCATCGAAATTCCTTATGCCTTAGTAATTATTATCGAAGCAAGTGCCAATTATTTTCGCTCAACTATGTTGAGAATGTCGTTGAACTTTCTTGATGAAATTAGGGTGAAAGAAAATATCTAATTTTGGTTAGTTGATGTTTTTTATGAAAGAGAAATTTATTTAATTTCAAGAAATGTTGTATGGGAGTGGTAGAAGGGGTGACGGCATTCAACTCATTTTTTCACATCAAGCTAGAGTTGCTATCAAAATGTTTTGTACAAAATTTAAGCTTCAAAAATTTAATAAGTACCGAGAAAATGAGTGTATTGAATTCAGTGGAATTTTTCAGTTTGTATTGGAGGTGGTAGAAGGAGTGGGGAGTTCTTAATGAATTTTTCAAAAAAAAAACTATGAACATCATCCAATTGACATGTTTTAAATTTCGGATAAGTAGCATCCATATTTTTCATAAAAATCTACTTTTTGTAAAGTTGTGAAATCGTGTCATATTGTATGGTTAGAAGGAGTGCAGCTAATCGTCTAATGTTTTTGGGTCTTACTAATAATTCGAAATAAATATTTAGTGAAAAATTTCAACACGATAAATTTTATACGTACTGCGTAAATTGGGTTATAGTATTTCCTGGAAAAGTGCAGTTGGTATGATAGGTGGTGGAACGAGTGGGGGATTCAAATAATTTTACGCAGTAGATTGAAATCATTATAAAAATAATACGTTACAAATTTCAGATCAATAGCTTTTATGCTTTTCGAGGTTTACTGTCAAATTCTGAAATTGAGTACTTTTGAATGGAAGGAGGTAGAAGGGCTGAAGCGATTTGGCTCGTTCACGAGGTTGACCTTACTTTAAAAAAAAAATTCACGTTCACAAATTTAGAGCTTCCTAGCTCAACGCGTTCTCAAGCAAGAGAGCGACCAGATGGACGAACGGACGGACATCCGGTTTCCAAAATTTTGAACAACAAATGTTTCGACTCTATGCGAGCATTATTTCTTAGCGTTACAAATAGTAAGGCAAACACAATATACTCTCAGATTTCATCTAGAGTATAAAAAGAACCTGCAGATCAGTAAAAAGATTAATTCGGGCTGCAAGATTGACATTAATAAAAAAGGGTGCGAAAACTGAATTTAATTTACGTGAAAATGTCACGCATTTGCATTTGTCTAAATTTAGCTCCATGGAATTTTGACTAAAATAATTAACAAAATCCTAGGGTGTAGTCTGGTGGGTAGCGTGTTGGTCTACAATGCGAAGGTCATGAGTTCAAATCCCATTCGACGCATAATACCACCACACTGCCTGCTTGAGTATGCCTTGGTCACCTCAATCCACGAAAATGAAAAAAATCGTAGATAGAGGGTTGTGCGAAGGTCTAACAACTCTTCCACAAGAAATAATGAAAAATGTTCAGGAACCTGAAGGTGAGGAGGCCAAGGGTCGATTTGGGCTTTAGTGCCATTGTAGTAGAATTAACAACACAGCAATACCTTACTTCACGGTCTAGATACGAATCAATTATTTTGACATAAACCCAAATTTTATAGGATTCGTTCCAATTTCCTATAATATACATAATGTGTTTTACGAGGGCGGATCGATAATGACGTGTAAAAATGAAGAAGGAGGGGGTAGGTAGTGAATTTGGTTTTTTTTTTACCTGCTTCATCCTTAAATAGACTACCTGCAAAGGCTTAGCCTTATACCTTTTTTAGTTTTTGTGAAACTGCTGTCTAAGCAAATCAACTTTTAATAAATTTTTAAAAGGGATAAAAACGAATTTCGTGTGTTTATTAAACATAACTTTTTAAAAGGGAAAACAGCTAAAGTAACCAAAGAAAAATTAGATAAACATTATGGACTCTGCACCATCGATTGCAAGGATTTACAAGTGGTTTCAGAATTCCAGCGTGGTTGTACGAGCACAGAGACCATACAAAGTCCAGTTCGTCCAAATAAGGCCACCATGCCGGAAATGATCGACAAAATCCATGATCTCGTGCTAGGAGATCGTCGAGTGAAAGTGCGTGAGATAGCTAGGGCAGTAAGCATCTCATATGAATGTGTTTGAAATATGTTGAAAAATCATTTGGACATGCGGAAGCTATCCGCAAGATGGCTGCCGCGTTTGCTCACAATCGACCAAAAACGCAATCGTGTGACAACAGCAAAATATGCAACTGTTTCAGGGTGATTCAAATGAATTTCTTCGTCGATTCATAACTGTTCATGAAACATGGATTCATCACTACACTCCAAAAACCAAGCAACAGTCAAAACAATGGATGGAAGCCGGTTCAAGCGCACCGAAGAAGGCAAAAACCCTTCCATCGGCTGAAAAGGTTATGGCGACAGTATTTTGGGATTCCAAAGGAATAATTTTCACCAACCACTTGGAGAAAGGAAAAACAATAACGGGAGCATATTATACTCAGTTATTGGATCGACTGAATGCTGAAATCAAGAAAAAAACGGACGCATTTGGCGAAGAAAAAAGTGCTGTTTCATCACGACAACGCTCCAAAAAAATTATGGGAACTACACTACGAATTGCTTCCTAACGCACCGTATTCTCCAGATTTGGCCCAGTGTGACTTTTTCTTGTTTCCAGTCTTGAAAAAATGGCTTGCTGGAAAGAGATTCACCACAAATAGTGACGTCATCAATAAAACCAACGCATATTTTGCAGGGTTAGAGAAATCTTATTATTTGGAAGGGATTCAAAAATTGGAAAAACGCTGGACTAAGTGTATCGAGTTAAAAGGGGACTATGTTGAAAAAGAAAATAAATTTTTGCCGAAGAAATTTTGTTTTCTTCATTTTTACATGTCATTATCGATCCGCCCTCGTAGTTTTAAATACATTTTTTTTAATTTCATTTAATACTGCGAACATACAAAATAAAAATACCTTACAAGTGTAATAATAATCAGAAATTAAAAAAAAAAAATCATATGAACATACATATATGTAAATAATAAAAAACACAAATTAAAATGTTTAAAAACCGTTCTAATCTGAAGATGAACATGAAGAGGCTTTTTATGGTTATCGTAATGAACTTAGGGGCTTACCCTTTAATGTGCAATGCACATTTAATTCGACATGGGTAAGGGAAAGAAGTCGAAATAGAGAAACTAGTAGGGAAGAAGAGAAGAGCTTGAAGTGGCGGTGAACGTTGTTTTTAAACTGCTGGAGGTTGTATTTAGTAGGAAAGATATTGCCTAGTAATGAATTTCACAAAACTGTCGTCCGAGGAATGAAGGACTGACTAAACTTCACTATTCTCCACGGCAAGGGCTTCACATTGTACTCGTGCGAGCGTGCAGCTTAGAGAGTATTTCGGGAGCTTTGAATATAGGTGGTATTATGGCTCTTAGTTCCTTGCTGCATTTACCATGGACGTATCTATAATAAATGCAGATTATTCCGATATTTCGACGATGCTCGAGGGAGTCAGTTGAGACCGATTTAGCTTCATCTCCAATTAATCGGAATGCATGTTTCTGGATACGGTCCAGTAGAGCCAGATGTGATTTTAGGGCCCCAGCCCAAATATGCGAGCTGTACTCAATGCGTGTCGTCGGATATAAGCCTTATAGATGTTAGTTAGTTCGGGGCCAGAAAAGTATTTCTTACACTTCCGCAGAATATCTAGACGTTTCGAAGTGTCAGGAGCAACTTCGTAGATGTATTGGCTCCAATCAAGGTGATTGCTAAATTTTACACCTAGTAACGTGAAATCTGCAGAAGATGAAATCTGTACACCATTTAAGGACATATCAGCGGCCGACGTCGGAATATTATGCTTAAGAGATAGATGAGAGGACTGCGTTTTTAATTCTACTCTGTTTTTCCTGCCCTTTGCCAGGATTAAACTGAGGTCAGAGTTTAATGACTGTATTGACACATTACAGCACTGATGTTGGACGTGCCTTTACAGGGGAGTCAAATTGGAAGGTGTTATAAAAAGTGCTGTCATTTGCGAAACAATGAATATGATTGAGAGTGGATGACAGAAGATCATTTATGAAGACTAAATAGAGGGTAACCGGCCAGTAGGCAAGCCACGCAAGCGATGGGAGACTCGGTCGATGAAGATAGCAAAGCCATCTTAAAAATTAGCAGCTGGAGGACGCGGTCTTTGGATCGAGGCGATTGGAGGCGATGACTTCAGGAGGCCAAGGCCCGATTTGGGCTGTCGCGCCATTGATGATGATGATGATGATGAAAAAGAGGGTAGGAGATAAAACTGAGCCCTAAGGGACACTGAAATCAATTAAAAACGGAGCAGAAGTTACTCCGTCTAGCACGACTCTAATTGAGCGCTCGGAGAAAATACTCTCAATCCATTAAAGAAAAGCTATGTATAGACATTCAACTTGGCCAAGAGACATTTGTGCCAAATTCTGTCGAACGCTTTAGCAATATCTAGAATAAGTACATGACCCTTTCTGAATTTTTGGATGCAGGAGTTCCAACGCTCGGAAAGATAGATAAGGAGAACGCCAGTAGAACGTCCGAAGCGAAATCCATATTGGTAATCATGAATGAGATTTTTATCCACAAGAAAGTTGAATATCCTGCGATTGACAGCAGTTTCCATTACCTTTAAAAGAACTGAGGTAATAGCTATGGGACGATAATTAGCGGGATTCGCTATGCTTTCTTTTTTAGGAACTGGCTGAATATTCGCGACCTTCCAGATTTGAGAGAAGCACCATGAAGAATATGAAAGATGATTACGAAGAGGCTTAGCTAGAGAGAAAGCGGAGTTTCTAAGGACAGTGGGGGGATGCCATCTGGCCCAGCACACTTGTGAGTATTGAGCTCCTGCAGGATCCTGGAAATGACCCTAGTTCGAAAACAAAGCGGTTGCAGCAAGAAGGCTGAGTCCGGTAAGTACGGAGGACTCTGATTTGACGGTGGAAGCTTGGAGTTTCTTGCGAAGTTTGCTTCCAAAAGGTTTGCTTTTCAACTGGATCAACAACGGTTCGGTCGATAAGAGGAGGTTCCAGACGTGTTATTGGCAAACTTCTGAAATGAATGTCATCTCTATTAAAAAATAGTTTCATCGTTGTTTGTTTTGTGCTTGCTTTCAGCTTTTTTTTTGCAGCTTTTTTAAAAGGTAATGGGTGGCTAATTCCTCGAAAAACTTAGGCGCTGCGTTATACGTCGGGATCATTTTGAAGAAGGATGTTTATTTCTTGTTCGAATTTGTATTTGACAAATAATTTGATGTTGGTATACATCTGGCTCTAGTCCCTCATCTAGAGATCGTTCTGTTTCTAATTGGACCAGTTCCACGTTTGAGAGGAGTATCGGCATTAGTAATTCTAATACATGTAGTAGTTTTTCCAAAATTTTTCAGTCCAAAATTCACCATCGGTTTCATCTATAAGTTTCCGAAAAGTTCTTCGTAAATAATATGCCTTAAAAATGCCTATTGCATCCTGATCCATTTGCTTGATTAGAGCTGTTGTATTTTTAGGAATGTACTCAGTGTCCACATCTTAAGATAATTTGGATAAATAAACCGGATGTACAAAATCAAAAAGTTTTGTTGCTAAAGCTATTATCTTGCAAATATTTTTTCACTTCTGGACAAAAGTAATTTTTGAACTAGTGTTCAAAGAGAATCTTAGTCTCCCAAACTTTCTTGTTGGATTTCCAAATGACGGACTATTGTTTCTTGTTCAGCCCTTTAAAAGACCTTCTATTTTTTAATAAATAGATTAAAAATTGTCAGCTTAAACCTCCCGCAACATTTGCATAAAGGAGCAAAATTAATTGTTCTAGACATATTGTAACCAGATGCAGTCTTTACATTTTTTGAAATGTAGGCTCATTCATGCATTCGCTTCCAATAGAGTCCTTCTTTTCAAAATTAGGGGATATTCTTTAGCTGTGTCATCATCGGCACTAACAGCTTCACCTCACACTCTTAAGTTGTGCAAATTGAATCGATTTTAAATTTTTCAAACAAATCTCGGCTTCTGTGAAATATTATCTCCTGCATAAATTAAGAAAATCTTAAAATTTCTGAAAATATTTGTCTCAGTGGCATCTTTCGTTGGCTATAGTTTTTTTTTTTTGCCGTATAACGAAACATTGTGGGCTGTAAATCGAAAAAGCTCCAAGAGCGGTCATATAGCGAGATACTGGTGTACCATGTCTAGTAGTACACGTGAATAGCCTAAGTTGTCAGAATAATAATACAATTTACAATCATTAGCGAAGAGTAAAATTTTTGAATACTTCATTATTTAATTAAGAAGAACAGTGGTCCAATGTGACTACCTTGAGGCACCCCAGAATGCACATGAGTTAACTTAGACTTAACACTGTTGAACATTATATTCTGATTCCGATCAAATAAGATTGTAAGAAGGGAGCCCCAATTGAACCATCATAGCTAGGAGCTTGCCATGATGAGCATGATCAAAAGTCTTGGTAAAATCTGCATATAAAGCATCAATTTACAATTTCTTTCTTGCATTCTACTTGAGACATATGTACGAGGTACACTGAATTAGATTGGTAGTGGTATAAGTTTTGAGAAATTGTTATACTCGTACGTTTGTCTTGCTGCCGAGAAATTACACAAATACTCGTGTAAATTCGTTTTCTTGAATCTTTTATGAAGACGTTTTTTATTATTTCGAAGAATTCTAAATGGATTATCAACCCAAGCAGGAGAACGATTATTAAATTTTTGTTTTTCGGAACACATTTTTCAATGGCAAGGTTCAGAATATTATACAACAAGCCAACGGCCACATTTAAATCACAATTGTTCAAAATACTGGATCAGTTAGCGTTTAAGAGAGATTCATTCATGGTTAGTTCATTAATATACCTAGTCGTGCCATAAGTTCTGTCACACGTATATGGGCAATTTTTGTATAAATGAAAAAGAGTTTTTGACAAAGGAAAATATATTTTATTTTGGCATACTAATGGAAGTAAAATAAGCAACAAATTATTCAAAGTGGCCGCCTTTAGCCTTAACACAGCTCTTTAATCTGTTGGGCCAGTCATCGATAGCAGTACGCACTGTTTCTAGCGGAAAATTAGCTACTGCTTCTGTCAAAGATCGCTTAAGGCTCTCGATATTTGGGTGTCGTCTCGTGCACACCATGGACTCTAACTCCGCCCACAGTTTGTAGTCCAGGGGATTCAAATCTGGGCTCCCAGAAGGCCATTCCGTCGCCCTTATAAACTGTGGAATATTGGTTTCCAACCACGCTTGTGTGGTTCGAGCTTTGTGGGCTGGCGCAGAATCTTGCTGGAAAACCCAATGTCGATTGTTGAATAGCGTAGAGTTCAGCGGCTTCACACATCCCTCCAGGATGTCCGTTTGATAATTTTTCGCTGCAGTTTTTACGCCTTTTTCGCAAAAATGAAGCTCGGTGACCCCTTCGTAGCTGACACCCTACCATACCATGACTGATGCTGGATGATGTCCTCGCTGTACCCTAGTGGCAACTTCTCGGGCTTCTATGGAGCTGTGGGCATACACCTTACCATTTTGGCGGTTGAAATGTTCCTCCACCGTAAAAATTTTTTCATCGGTAAATAAAATTTCTCGATGTTTGTTGTTGCCGTACCGCCGAAGGAGCTCTTTCGATCTGGTGCTCCTAATTTGCTTCAACTGCTCAGTCAGCAAATGTCCCGTTGATCGTCGAAAGGCACTCATCCCGAGGTCAGATTTTATGATGCGAGACATACTTCGGGTGGAGATGTTCATCTCTCGAGCCATGATTCGTTGTTTACGAAGCGGATTTCGACGAATTCGACTCTCGACCGCTTTGATGGCAGCAGAAGAACGTACATAACGCGGACGTCCAGAACGAGGTCGATCTTCAATAGTCTGGATCGCGTTATATCTCTGGATCGCACGATACACAAATCTTTGCGTTATTTTTAACGGGCACAACAACTTGAAAATTTCACTCGCGGATTTTCCACACTTATGTAGTGCAATTACTGCAGTTTGGTTTTCTATTACACCCCATTCCATCTTCACACGTTAACGAACACACTTTAAATGACCATCAACTGTCAACAACATTATGACGTTTATAAAACTGGCCGATATTGAAATGTCACTCATAAAATAAAGTTGTTGCCAATGTGAGAAATTATGTGACAGAACTTATGGCAGGACTAGGTATATAAAATTTAACAAATAAATATTATTGGAAATTGACGATTTTGTCGAAGAAATGTTGTTAAAGTTAAAATTTAACGCTAAACTAGAATGATGTGGAACTTGTAAATTACAGGGCTAGACTGGACCCTGAGCCCATAGAATACATAATTTTTCGATTTTGTTAATAAAACGGAGTTTTCAAAAATATGTCGCATCATTTTTGTGTATTTGTTTGGTTTCAAATCAAACACACATTTTGGTCAGATTTTGAAAAAAATAGAGAGATGAGTTAATTTAGCACTCGGCTGATTAAATAATTTTGACTTTTTTATTAACTTTTTCGTCCTACTAAAAATACCTTATGTGAGTTTCAAAAATTTGATAGATACTGAGAAACAAGTTCTTTCGTATTAAAATTGTGCAGTTTGTATATGATTAGGTAGAAGCATTTTAGTGATTTTTACGGAAATGTCTATATTTTCAAATTTCTTTCACACGTATCCTGTTTGGTTATGAATAGTCAAAACTTCTCTCCGTTCGATTGAATTTATTAATTTGTTGAAACTAAGTACATTATAGTTGTAATTTTTTCAAAAATTTTAATTATTCTCTATCCATAAATTTTTCGTACCGAGTAGACTTATCAGCACATGTACATTATATATTTCTTCTAAACTTTTTTTCATATTTGATGCTATTTTTTTCTATCATATAAATTTGCATAAATAATATTTCACCATATAATAAAACGTCTCTCTCTCTCTCTCGATTTTTATACTCTCCAGTAGAAAAGTTCTGAATTAAACCAATAAATTATTTTAATTCTAAACTTTTCTGTATTTTGTCGCATGCAATCGGAGTGACCGTGACTCCTCTAAAAAGATTTGCTATTTCGTTTCCTTCCTCTTTTTTTTTGTTTGACTAAGAAAACTTTATACGAAAAGAAAGCCAGTATAATTATTAGATTTTCGAACCTTGAAGAACTTTTTCCATTATAATTATTGTGTAGCTTTTACGTTAAGTAGAAAGTTATGATAATTGGCTGAAAAAAGTTGTGCATACATTTCAAACCATTAGGTGGATTCTCCGTGTATTAAGCTAATGTTCTTAACTAAAAGATTGATTACCCAAATAATTTTGTTTAGATAATTAAAGATTAACATCTTCAATATCTTTCAACAAAATTCCATTATTGCCATTATTACGCAACATTTTATCGTTTTCTTTTCTTTTGATATATCAAAGTTAGAGAGTTGAAGTTCTGTGAAATTCGTTTGAATTAAACGAAGTGTCCGGTAGTCTAGATATATCTGTTCCTCATATGCTCAGTCCTATTTATATCCTCGACGACGGAAGTAGTCCCAATCAAAGTAGCTACCACCAATTTCGTCAAATTGCTAGCATTAAAAAAAAAATTGCCAACAAGTCGGGCACAGCTTTATTATTTGTGAGACAAGTTTAGGGTGTAGCCTAGTGAGTAGCGTGTTGGTCTACAATGCAAAAGTCGTGAATTCAAATCCCGGTCGACGCATAATTCCAGCACACTGCCTGCTTGGATACAGCTTGGCCACCTCAATCTTAGAAAATGAAAGAATTCGAAAATAGAGGGTTGTGCAAAGGTCTAACAACCCTTTCACAATAAATAATGAAAAATGTTAAAGAACCTGAAAGTCAGGAGGCCAAGGCCCGATTTGGACTGTAGCGCCATTGTAGAAGAAGTTTAGAATGCGTGGAAAGTCAATAGGCAGGTTAGAGTGGCTAGAAAAGACTAAGTGAAAGGGGGTTGTCAATTTAAAACTTAATTGCGAATTCGTTTAATAGCTCCAGCACATACGAGTACAATAATATTTCATTCGTTTATTTATGCAAGTTTGGGTTTTTATGAGGGAGGGGTAATAGTAAGGGTGGGTGGATGTTAATAATTGTTTGATCGATTGTTTGAATCACGTCCAATATTTCTTGTAAAGAATGTCGGTTTCATAGTTTTGTGGACAAAGATTTTCGCTTGCCACCTCGCTCCCCTTACACCACCCAACTTAAAAGTTTTACTAAAATTAAAGACAATGTAGTTCTATAATCTGATAAAATTTCAATGGGATATCTGTACTCAGTTTTGAGATCTAACGTCCATTTTTGAAATGCTCCCGATTTTTCTCCACTACTATTATGTCAAAAAGTTATGTTTTTCTATATTTTGCTAGTATAGCTTAATATATGTTCTAAGTTTTAATTATATAGCTTAAGGGAAAGTCGGGATATTCATTTTTAAGTATTTTTCTTTGCACCCCCTACCCCTCCCCCTTACAATAATTACCCTCCCACTAAGCTGATTCTGGTGGATCTGAATGCCACCTTAATGGTCCCAAAGTATTTATGGTTAGTATTTCGAAGATATAATCATTTAAAAAAAAATTCGGGCGTCAATTTGTTTCCAGCCCCTCCGTTTTCGGACACCAATGGATAAAAACATTAAATTATTTTTAAAGTTTGCCCCATAAACAGCTTCCTGGCTAGAATCATGGCTTAGAGATTCGAATTCTTAGTTTTCGGTTTTAGCGCTCCTCCTGCCTCCTCCTTAACCCTTACACCCGCCAAAATGGGTGTACGCCTGAGATTTGCAACCATCTACAATGCACTTAAGAATGAACTTTCTATCTTAAAGAGTTTGGGAGTTAATGTGCGCTGAACGTACCGTGCGGCAGACGGCGTACATACAGACGGATTTTTTAGTCATAAAACGCGAAAAAAACAAAATTTCAGAGTAGGAAATTTTTTTTTCCAAGTCGATCACAATACTTTATTATTAAAATAATAAAGTAAAATTAAAATATCAAGATAAATATTTGAGAATAACAAAAAAAAAATATATTTGGAAGCTCTACAATTACGCTTTGGTTTGAATATAATCAAATATATCATTGGCATGAATATTTTTTTTAAGAAAATTTTGCGATTCACTTCACTCGATGATATTTCAATTTTTTCAACAAATATGGAATTTGTCGGAGTCTGCGAAAAAAGTTTTAGTTTCGGCAATGATCTCCTTTTTTGGTAAGAACGCTTTTCACTCAGGCATTTTTCATATTGGAAACAGGATGAAGGCGCAGAGGACTTAAGCTGGAGAATATGGCGAAGACGATATCCGTTTTCTCTTCAATAAATTGTGGAATCTGTCCAATAATTGATTATAATAATGCCCTGTGCCCGTTTCCATATAGTCGATGAAGATTATACCTTTTAAACCCCAGAATCGTTGGCCTTTGATCAATAGTACTGTCTTCGTCTTCTTTATTGTAAGTTCGCCGAGTATAGTTGACTGTTTCTTCATTTCTACTGTGTAATGGTGGATTTATGTTTCATCAACAGTCATAAAACGACACGCAAACTCCTTCGAATTGTGCTTAAATAGGTCTTGCAATGCTTCCAAGGTATCGAATCCGCTTGTTGACCTCAAGGAGCAAACGCGGCAGGATCAAATGTTCATGTCAGATATTCCTCTTACGTTCAAATGAGACGCCTGCATGTTTGAAGTCATTGAACTAAGTGTAATGGTTGCCATTGAAGGTGAAAGGTCCTCAAAAACAATGCCCAATTTTTTTTTGGTTCTCCTTTTCAAAAACTAGAATTTGTTCACCGATCAGTACCGCACTTTGCCCATAATTTAGAAAAACTGAAATCAACTCAGTTCCAGCAGCTATCCACATAAAAGTACAGAGTGCACTAAACGCTTATACAAATTTGACGCCAGTGACGTCATCTGTAGCTAGGGTGTAGCCTAGTGGATAGCGTGTTGGTCTAAAATGTCAAGGTAGTGAGTTCAAATTCCGGTTCACGCATAATTCCAGCATGCTGCCTGCTTGGGTATACCTTGGTCACCTCAATCTACGAAAATAAAAAATTCGTATATAGAGGGTTGTGCGAAGGTCTAACAACCCATCCACAATAAATAATGAAAAATGTTAAGGAACCTAAAGGCCAGGAGGCCAAAGCCCGATTTGGGCTGTCGCGTTATTGTATAAGTTATAGAGACGTCATCTGCAACTATCACCCTTCGTATCTCGACAGCTTTGCGTCCCAGCGAATAAACGCAATAATTGGAAAACAATCTTTTAGCTGACAAGATAAAGACAACAGATATTTTTTTTTTGTTTAAATGCTAATAACTTCTGCTTTCGATCATTCTCAAAAACAATCCCCTCTGTCTGGCAATGTTTCTGATCTTTTGAAACACTCGCAGCATTGTCTGTTCAGGTTTACTTAAGTTATCGTCCAGACACACAGACATGTATCACAACAAAACTTATTGTTTTCCTGAGATCTCGAAAAGTGGAAACCTGTCAAAAACTGGATGCCAAAATTTGTCGCAACCACAATAGTTCCCATTTATTTCAAAAAGTATTCAAATATTATCTGCAGTTAATTATTATTCTTTAAACCTTCTTCTTCTTCTATAGCCCAAATCGGGCCTTGGCCTCCTGAGCTTCAAGTTCCTTAACACACAATTTTTTTTTTTTTTAGAAGGTTTGTTAGTCTTTTGCTCAACCCTCTATTTATGATTTTTCGTTTTCGCAGATTGAGGTGACCCAGTATGCCCAAATAGGCAGTCTGCTGAAATTGTACGTCGAACGAGATTTGAACTCACGACCTTCGCCTTGTAGACCAACACGCTATCCACTAGGCTACATCAGTATGCAGATATTTAGTAATGTAATGACTTATGAAATAGATAGACTAATGTAGTATTATCCAAAGTATTGTTGCGAGCTAGAGGTTCGCCGGGATTTCAAGAAAAACACAATTCGTTTAAAAATAAAGGATAATTATTTATTCGCACGTTTCACTTTAATTCGCACTTTTAATTTAATTTTCTCTATGACTTAATTAGTACTATCTGGCAAAACCGGCGATATTTCGCTTTCTATCGCTTTCACTACCGTTCGCGTTCAGATGTCGCTGACTGACTGACTGCTGTCTGGAAGTGGTGTTTATTTATACTAAATATCCAAGTTCTCGAATTTTCTGCTGGGATGTTTTCGGGTGTGTGTCTAGACTATTGTAGTTCCGTCGGGTGTTTGCTTGAACGTTCTAGATGGCGTCTTACACATTAGGGGATAATGTTCTTGTATTTTCCAGAAAGATCATTTACGTGGCTGCCAGATCTATAACAGTATTGTCGGTATTATAATATTTCTCAGTTTCTTATTGCGCATTCAAGTTTTATATGGATAAACGAATCGTTTCCGTTACCAGAAGTTTGACTCAAATTCGACTCTGTAACTGACCCTTAATAGAGATACTCGATACACACTAACAATTCTCTCCTAATAGAGTTTGGACAATGCGATAATACCAATAGTTCAGCGTGAGTTTAGAAGTACAAGAAGGCAACGTAAGAATGTGAAAAACAGACAGTTTACTTGAGTTTGACGGTTTTTAAATGTATGGACACGAGCACAAACTTGCGTTTAACTACAAGTTTTTGATTAGATTGCACATTACAGTCGAAAATAAATATAATTTTCGTAAATAACAATTCATTATGATAGTGTTTACTTCATAAAAGAAAACAAATTGAGAAAATTCGCAATCGTTGTACATGCATTGTCCAAACTCTATTAGGAGTATTAGTGTGTAACGAGTATCTCTAGCCCTTAATATCCATCCGGTTGAATGCTGAATATTACTGATTGCAGAAATATCCATTTTTCATTCCCTGATCTCAAATTTGATGTCGAAAATTCAATAGAAAATTCGATTAGAGGAGAATTGTGAAGAATATGAAAATAAGTTTTTTGGATTTTTAGAGATGATTGATTCGAATTTCATTCTAATTCGTATAAAACTGTTCAAGAACATGTACATGTTATTCATTGCTTTTTACCATGACTTCAAATAATAAAATCTCATAAAATTCAACTAAATTTCGTCCTCGACATTTCGGTGCCACATGACCTTATCGTATCATCATAAACCATAATTGATGAACTTTTCATTCAAATTTTTCGTGCATGCAATCTTCTCCGATCTCGTATATCAAAATCAATAAACGACAAAATCAGATGATGTGCATGGCGTGCCATTAGCCATCACATGAAGCCAGAAAATATATCGCGAATTCAATCAAAAATCGATTTAGCCAGGTAGATACATACGAGTCTCTAGATTGATCGATATGTAGATAGATAGAAGTAACGTAGAGGAGTGAAGATAGATCTTTTTAATATGACTGCACCCATAAATGTCATAAATGCTATATGAAGCCACCTTTATAGAAGATGGGCGGCGGAGTTGCAATCGATTCTCATTTAAGTCGTCTTTTACGAAAATTATCTGATTCGCATGGTTGATGTGTAGGCCATAGTGCTAGCTTTAAGATTTTGAATCAAACGCTATAACATTGAATTTTTTTATTAACGTTTATCATTTTGTTTTCGGTATTCTTTCAGACAAAGCCAATAGCGAAACCAACGCAACAAACTCATACGACACTTCAGCGACACATACGGAGCTCCTCCAAAAATGTTTATATTCCAAGGTGAGTTTTTACCATTCTGAGTTACATGTATGCTTTTTAGTTATGCGAGTATAATCCGGCTTCCCATATAGTTCTGGTTCTCTATATGGTTGAGACAGGTGTATGATACCAAGTGGGTTTTATCAGCGTTTTAACAAATGCAATAAAGAAAGGGAAAAAATCTCTGCATATTTCTCAGAAAATGTTTATGAGCATTGTTATAGCGTAGACTTCTGTAGAGCAATATGAAAAAAGATACGTCCTTCATACTTCCCTTTTCTTTCAAAGGATTCCGAGAGAATTTCCTTGACATAAGTGCTATGAACAGCTACAGTGGCTGTACCAGACTTTTCAAGAATCATTACAAATGAGCGGCACAAAATTATCTACAGAATTAAAAAGAAAGGCTTTACAAGATATGAAATGTAAGAGGATGAGCAGATACTCGTGCTCCGTATGATTAGATACATACCCATGAAATTGAGAAAGAAATTGAATCAAATAAACAGTTGATAGTTCATTTGGCGAAGGAAGGAATAAAGATTTCTATGAAGAAACAATAACAATTTATCTAACTGGTGTCGTGGTTTTGATAGTTAAAACAGAAGTATCAAAGGACCTTAATTTTTCTTAAGCTCGTAGTAGTAGTAGTAGTTTTTATTTTAAATAATCTAATTTTCTTTATTTGGATTTTTTGATAATATTTACAATGGACCACTGAAAACTCATTCAATCTAAGATATTGTCATTTACAAAACTTTGTTCATATAACGTTTAAACAAGAAATATGAGGAAGAGAGTAGCGAAAAGTGCAGAACCTTGTGGGGCGCCTTCAGTTCAGTTAGATGGTAGGTAAATACTCGAAACGCCAGATGATGTCTTGTCCTTATGACTCTCATAAAATGCATCTAGCAGACCGTCTCTAAGAATACTTTAGGCAACGTCAATTTATAATCATCATGATAGCGGACAGTGCTAGTTTAAAGAGAAGAAATTTTCTTCAAATTCTTCATAAAATTTTCGATAGAAATTCGTTTAAAAGTTCTCCAAAACGTTTCTGTGAGAAATTCATGAGATAAACTGATCGGAGCATTTATTTATTTATTTAAATCCTCTTGGGCTTAAATAAATTTTTACATTCATTATTAAACTTGTATTAATAAGAAAAAAAAAGTAACAAAATTAATTAAAATAAAAAAGATTCAAACTAATATTGAAACAAGAGAAAAGCAAACAATACATATACTAAATATACAATATTGATCCCCAGAGGCAGTCATTAGAGAGGAAAGGAATACTCGAAAAATTTCTTTGAATGGTTCTTTAATCAGAAAACAGATTTAGAAAACTTATATTACACACGAAATTTGATGATTTTGTGAAAGTCTCGGGGTTACTACGGCAGGGAAGGCCATTGTGTTTGAAAGGCGATTGTCTTTTTTTAGCTATAAATTTACGGCACGCCACTGGAACTGAAATATCAAATTTCTGTTTCAAGCACACTGAAATTTTTGATCTGTGATCTCGTCTCTCAGAGATAGATTTGCGATTTCCCTGGCTCTGTTATCTCTCTACTATAAACTCAAAAATGTTCGTATGTGTTGCCGAAGAACCGAAACTGAAAGAAGTAGAGACCTGAATCCCGGGAACAGCACAAATTCATGCAAATACCCTTTTCAACTTTTATACTCTAGATAAAATCTGAGAGTATTATAAGTTTGCCACAAAGTTTGTAACGCTAAGAAATAAAGCTCGGAGAAAAAAATGAATAATACCGAAGTTCATATAATCACTCAAAAAACTCAAAACCGGATGTCCGTCCATCTGTCCATCCGTCCGTCCGTGTCTCCGTCCGTCCGTGTCCTCTCGAACTTGAGAGCGCGTTGAGCTAGAAAGTTCAAATTTCGTTTATTTGGTTTAGTTTTTGAGAAAAAAGTAAGGCAAAGTTCATGAACGGGCCAAATCGCTTCACCCCTTCTACTCCTTCTACCCCCTCTCATACAAAATGACACAATTTCGCAATTTGACAATAAATGCTCGAAAATATATAATACTTCTATGATTATTTCAATATACCGTATAAAAATTATTTGCGTCTTCCCCCTCCTTCCATAACCTCCCATACAAACTGCTCTCTTTCATGAAATGCTCTTAACCTATTTACTCAATGCGTATTAAATTTATCGAGCTAAATTGTGTACCAAATACATATTTCTTTAGAATTATTATTAAGGCCAAAAAAATTAGACGATTAGCTTCACTCCTTCTACCCCCTACCATAAAATCTGACATAATTTCACAACTTTACAAAAAATCGATTTTCCTAAAAAGTATGAATGCTACTGATCTGCAATTTAAAACATGACAAAAGCATGATATTTAGTTATTTCTGAAAAAGTCATTAAGAACTCGCCCCCCCTTCTACTACCTCCTACACAAACTGCACAATTTTGCCAAATCCAATACACTAATTTTTTCAGAACCTATTACATTTTTGAATCTTAAATTTTGTATAAGACATTTTGATAGCAACTCTAGCGTATTGTGAAAAAAATAGTTTAATGTCGTCATCACCTAGTCCTATTATGTTTTTATTTAGATCCTCCAGTGGGTTTAGATAAAAACATTTACTTCTTTGAATATGTATGTAAATATACTGAAGTGCGCAAGAGGTCGCTGGATTTCAAGTAAAAATAAAACAACAATTTCACTTTTAATTTAACCGCAAAACTTTATTTAAACTTTACACTACAAATTATTGCTTCTAAATCTTTCGCTTGTCTCTTATCTCGACTAGAGATACTCGATACACACTAACACTTCTGTCCTAATAGAGTTTGGACAATGCTTTAATATCAACAGTTAAGACTGCGTTTAGAAGCACAAGAAGGCAACATAAGAAATACGAAAACCAGCCAAACTTGAGTTTGACCGATTTCAAATGTACGGACACGGGCGAAAACTTGCGTTAAACTACAAGTTTTTGAATAGAATTCTCATTAAAACTGAAAATAAATATGACTTTCATAAATAACAATTCAATTTGATTGTGTTTACTTCATAAAAGAAAAAAAATTGAGAAAATTCAAATTTCGGGCGAAATTTCCCGCGCGATCGCTGTACATGCATTGTCCAAACTCTACTAGGACAGAAGTGTTAGTGTGTATCGAGTATCTCTAATCTCGACTAGCCGTTGAACACTCTAACTGGACGCTTTCGCTTTTGAGTCTCGAATCAACTGCCTCTTTCACCAACGCTGTCCTCGTTTATATCGCCTTCTATTCGTTTGATATCGGCCACAGTCGGCTTTCTCCGTTCCCTTGTCATAAAAATCGCTGTTTATTGCTTTTCATCGTTACAAGAATCGTTTCTCGCTCATATGAGCCCATGTTGTGTAGCGTGTTGGTCTGCAATGCGAAGGTTGTGAGTTCAAATCCCGGTCGACGCATAACTCAAGCACACTGCTTGCATGGATATATGTAAGTACCTTGGTTACCTCAATCCACGAAAATGAAAAATTCGTAGATAGTGGGTTGTGCGAAGAGCTAACAATACTTCCGCAATAAATAATGAAACTGTTAAGGAAACTGAAGCTCAGGAGGCCAAGGCCCGATTTGAGCTGCAGCGCCATTGAAGATAATATTGCCTGGCTTAAACATTCTTCTATTACGTACCAGGAGATGTATGATCCTGAGCTCTATGCCTCTATAAACGATGTTACACAGCTGGTAGATGAGCCCACTGTTTACCAGATATTGCAGGCCATTGTTCCAACCTTCTTGACCTTCTAACCAGCCACCCAGAGAAATATTCTGTTTCTGCCATATCCTCTTCGCCAATTGAAAATACGGATCATTTCTTGATTCGAGCACAATTCCCAGCTGCAGCACTTACACCGCTGATAATCAATGCGGAGAAATCGAAGAATTATTTGGCATTTAAAAAGAGCCAATTGGGGGCGCTAAGTGACTTGTTCATTGCCTTTACCTTTGGGAGTTGTGCTTCGATTTCAATGACTACGATGAAGCTTGTAGACTTGCTACCGAGATTATCCTGAAAGGTATATATACTTTCCAGCCATAAGAGAGTCAGGCCATCGAGGGACTCTTGCTTCAAAGAAGATTGTGTCGATGCTATTCAGTCCAAGAAACAAATTTAAAAGCAATAAAAACCTGCCAATAGAAAACTTCTCATTGCTCAATGCCTGCAAACCCCTACTTAAGGGTGTTAAGTCTGAGAATGACCAAAAAATTTCGGCGAAGATCCTTCATTGCCCTAAGGACTCGAAATCTTACTGGTCATTCGTCAAAACGGTCAACAACAACCATTTCTTCTTTAATACCACCTCTTGTTGATGGCGACCGTACCGTTAATGATCCTGTCGAAAAAGCTAATTTACTGCCAGCAAGTTTCGCTAGAAACTCACGCCTTCCATCTTCAAACCAATCGCCTCCCGCTCTAAATGATTTTGGTATCTCTCTGTTTTCGCACCAGACTTCAGCGCTCTCGAAATTAATGGAAGCTGCTTTCAATCGCAAAATCGTTCAATATTTCCGTTCGGCAAGGTCGACGGGAGATTTTTTGGCCTACTTAACAGAACTCATGCGTACATAATTATGGCGAAGGTAAAGTTCTTGCACTTGAAATTGCAAAAGCTTTTGACGGAGTTTGGCATAAAGCGCCATAATGCTACCCCTGCTTAATGGATTAAAAGTTTCCTCTCTGATTGCACTATACGAGTAGTATTAGATGGCGTTATTTCTTCTACTTCCCAATAGATTCCGGTGTCCCGCAAAGCTCTGTCTTATCTCAAACTTTTTTCATCGTTTTCGTCAATGACCTTCTATTGTCTACTCTCAATCCAATCTACTTAAGATAACACCTATGAATTTAACTTTGATGCGGAATCACACAAGTATCAAATTGCTTCTAATTGCACTGAATTATTCCATTTGCCGAGCTCAGATGTCAATTTAATCCTGAAATGGGGGCAGGAAAAACGGAGTAGAGCTAAGCGCCTACCTCAAACGTGATGTTCGAGTGTTATCTCACAATGTGACCTGTCGTGACGCACATCTTTGCTCCTCGGATAACATCACACTTCTAAGTGCTAAAATTTATGACCTTCTGAATTGGGGTCAGAATATCTTTAATGTTGCGCTTGACGCCTTTAGTGTACTCTGAAAATGCAAAAAGTATTCCATGCCCAACAACCTAGCAGCCAAATCAAACCATCACGTCGTCTCTCGACCATCGCAGAAATTTTGAAGTACTTAGCATTTACTATCGGTACCTTCATGGTAAGTGCGGAACTAAGCGCACCCATTCCTCCACTCTATACTTTTCTTCGAGATAATCGTACACGAGTACACCGTTGAACCCTTGCGTTCTCGTACATTGAAATAGAGGCATTCAATCAATTCCTGAACATCAAGACGTTGGAATACATTACGAGCCATAAGTGTTTTCCAAAGAGTACAACCTCCAGTGCTTCAAAAGCAATGACCACTGTCCCTTTCGTCTTTCTAAACCCAAATTAATCCAATTTTTTTTCTCCAATCCCTATACCGACATATCTGCGCAAATTGTTATAGCTTCTTCTACTTCTACAATCGCACTACATCCCAAATCGGACTTTGGCCTCCTAACCTTCAGGTTCCTTAACATTTTTCATTATTTATTGTGGAAGGATTGTTAGACTTTCATACAACCCTCTATCTTCGAATTTTTGATTTTCGTAGGTTGAGATAACCAAGGTATGCCCAACCATGCAGCGTACTGGGATTATGCGTCGACCGGGATTTGAACTCACGACCTTCGCATTGTAGACCAACACGCTATCCACTAGGCTACACCCTAGCTACATTAACATTAACATTATAGGGTGACTCCTTAAGTTATACTAATTTATGTCCTGCCTTCAAATATTCTATTCTGTATTATTGATGTTTTGATGCGATGGTCGTGACTTCGAATCCTGGTCGACGCGTAATTAGTATGTGTATAACTGGGTCATCTTAATCTACGAACATGAAATTTCGTAGAAAGAGGATTATGCCCAGGGTTAACAACCCTTCCGTAATAACAATTGAAAATGTTAAGGAACCTGAAGGTCAGTACAGTACCATTGAAGAAGAACCAAACGAGCAATCCCATGGCAGCTACGTATACATACCTATTCGAATGAGTATTCTTCGAGTAAATCAAAGTAGATTGATTGTAAATACCAATCGTGTGACTTACTCGAACGTCTATAGCCATTTATTAATGGAAGAGTGCTTAGGGAATAAGTAGGCAGCTTAATCTAAAAAAAACTCGTATGCTCAGGTGAGTAATGTCGAAATCAAATCGCTAATGCAAAAATTTAAATGTCTCATTACTTTCAAATCCATGCAATATCGTTAGTGTATCGGCGTCATGTTCATTTTTCATTTTTTGTCCCGAAATTGTTTGAATGTATGAACCAAATTTTTCAATAATTCCAACCTAACTCAAAACTTCGTTTAGCCACATAAAATTGATTTATAAGATCATCAATGAAATCGTCCTGCTATTAATCCCGTCATAAATGAATCATTATATATATTAAGTATTCGATAGTCAATCTCACATAACGCATTAATAATTGTACAACCATAACTCAATCGGTGTGTTCGATTAATTGAATCCAAACCAAACCAAATCAAATTAATCTTCAATTAGTTACACTCTAATTAATTTGAAACGTATCTATAAGGACTATAATTTGTGTACATGCAATATTAACATGCTCGTATTATATTTTTGTTTGTTCCATAGCCCAGAAGGAAATTTCATTATGTCTTTGGTTTTTCTTTACAGGTTCCACTTTCCACATGGCAAACCTCTGCCTACAATTACAATGGAGACCACTCTTCAGCGTCTTGTATCCGCATTTGATTCATTTCCAAATAACCAAGTCTCGAAAGATGACTTTCATCATATCCTTAAGATTTGTGGGCTTCCATTTTATTGGAGGATGCCGTTGATGGCCTGCACACAGCATGCAACCTCTGGACTGGTGGATGGATATCGATTCATCGATTTCTGGAAGCAGTAAGTTTAATATCTATTGTTCTAGTTGCTAAGTACTCGTGTAAGGTTTATCCGAATAGAAAGGATCTTCTATTCAATCTTTTTATACTAAGTTACTCAGGTTAAAGATAAACCCCTTATTCTTCACCTGATATGCATGTCCAATTAACTAATATAAAACAAATATTGTAAGAATTCAATGAGTTTTGAAACTGAATTAGGTACCTGGGCTATAGGTCAAAATAATTCAGGAAAATTTTAATAAGTGATGTGCCGATGGCTCGAACTTACTTTCCTCTAAACTCATATAGGGTGTTTTTTTAGAGGTGGAGAACTTTAAATTGAAATAAAATACAGTAAAATGTTTTTAATATCCATGAAATTAGCTTTATTGGAAAGATAATTTTATAGCATTAATGTTTGCATATGACTTCAGGCATATGGCTGCCGCGGCTGGCGCATACATGGTGTAATCTGGAAGTCCAATTTTCTCACATACATTTTGTTCAGTGATGAAGCACACTTTTGGCTAAATGGCTATGTCAATAAGCAGGATTGCCGCATTTGGGGCAATGATAAACGCTATTTCATCCAGAAAAAGTCACCGTTTGGTGCGAATCGTTGGTCCACATATCTTCAAAAATGATGATGGTCAGAACGTTACAGTCAACGGTGAGCGGTACAGAGACATGATTACTAACTTTTTCGTGCCTCAATTGGAAGGCATTAATTTCGCAGACATGTGGTTTCAACAGAATGGCAATTTATTTACTGAAAGAAACATTTGATGATCGATTAATTTCACGAAATGTTAGTTGGCCACTACGTTCGTGTGATTTGACGCCATTAGATTTTTTCTGTGCGGATATGTAAAGTCCCATATCTACGACGATAAACCAGAAACTATTGAGTACTTGGAAGCCAACATTCGACGCGTTATTGCCGAAATACAGCCTGATTTACTGCGAAGAGTGCGTGAAAATTGGATTTCCAGATTACGTCCTATATGCGCCAGCCGCGACGGCCTTATGCCCGAAATCATATTCAGACATTAATTTCAAAAAATTATCTTTCAAATAAAGCCAATTTCATGGATATTAAAAACATTTTACTGTATCTTATTTCAATTTAAAGCTCTCCGCCTATAAAAAAACTCCCTGTACAAGCATTTATAACCTTTTGCGTTATGCAGAGAAGCTCGAAGGGCTCTCTCGAATCGCTATTATCTTTTGAAGATCAGCAACTCCCCTTCCTCCTCCTCACCATTGACGTTCAGTTACAATATTGAAGTGCGCAACGGGTCGCTGGATTTCAAGTAAAAATAAAACCACCAATTTAATAAGTTCACTTTAATTTAACAGCAAAACTTTATTTAATTATCTTTCCACGTTTCACTTAAACCTTTTTCGCTCACAACGTACCGCTTTGCCAATCTTGACTTCTTTCGCTTTCAAATATCGGCTGGCTCTTCGGTCGCTCTAAACTGGACTGACTGTTCACCAGAAACGCTCGCCCATTAATATTGCTTTTGTCGGCTGAATCATTCCACTTGTCGTGTGAATCTTTTCCCTCTCGACTGAGCGCTATTTACTCTCGGCCGAGCGCTGTTAGTTGCTTTATATAAAGCCGCCCGACTGTTCCCTCTTTTACGAGCGCTGTTAGGTGTTTTCTATAAAGTTGCCCGACTGCTCCCTCTCGGACGAGCACTGTTGTTGCTTTCTATAAAATCGCCCGACTGTTTTCTCTTGGTCGAGTACTGCTGTTGCTTTCTGTGAAGTCGCCCGACTCCTCCATCTCGGTTAAGAACTGTTAATTGCTTCTATAAAGCATTTCATCATCGCCCGAGTCTTTTCCCATTCGTACAATCGCAGTCGGTCGCTTCATTACATTGCCATGTTTTTTTTGTTGGAGACCCTCGATGATCATGTGCGCTCGGGTGCACGTGATAATTTTTTTTTTTGCGCGTTTCATGACTAAATTAGCCTAAATATGCAAAAAAAAAATGCGTCCCGCAGTATGCCGTACATATGGACTCATATCTCCGAGACCGTTAAAGGTAGACTGATCGTTTTTGGGGGATTGTTTATTGGGTAAGTGAGCTCTATTTTCTAAATTTTGGGAGGTGTTAGGTGAAAGGGGAAGGGGGGGAGGGAAAAAGTCAAAAACTACACTTGCTAATATCACCACCTCGAATGCAGATAGAAAGTTGAAAATCAGTAGAGATATAGAGAAGGTTGTGGGACAAACTTTAAAAATAATTTAATTTTTTTTATCCATTGGCGTCGGAAAATGGGGGGGGGGGGGGGGCGAAAAACAAATTGTCAGTCGAATTGTTTTTTCACATGATTATATCTTCGAAATTACTTATCGCAAAAAATTCATATTTTGGGACCATTAAGGTGGCACATAGTTCCATCGGAATCAGCTTAGAGAGTGGCTAATTAGGGGAGGTTCAGAGGGGGTACAAAGAAAAACACTTAAAAATGAACATCTCAACTACCTTTTAAGCTATGTAATTCAAACTTGAAACATATATTTAGCTGTACTAGGAAAATACGAAAAAACATAACATGTTGAAATAATAGTTGTGGGGGAAATGGGGAGCATTTCAAAAATGGCGCACTTTTCAAAATTACAAATTCTTATATCTCAATACAGAGTACAAATATCAAATCGAAAATTAGTCAGATTGTAGAACTACATAGTCGTTAATTTTGAGAGGTGTAAGGGAAGTGCGGTGGTAAGCAAAAATGTCGAAAATTTTGAGTGATTTTTTTAGGGCTCTGGTGAAAGATATAAAGTTTAAATTTTGCATGTGGATACATCTATTTGATATATATAGAAAAACAATAATAACTTGTTCGATAGTTGTTATAAACCGACCCCACGGTCTAACGTGCATAAGGTGTTTCACATGCATTGAAAAAACACATAAACTGAAAATTTTTGAGTGAAATTTTAAGGTAGAAACTTGAAAATTTGCGAAATGCATTTAAAAAAATCCCTAAACATACGAAATATTAACTGGTCGAAAAACTTTAAAATTTCTACCCCCTTCCATACAAAATTATTTTTTCGACCATTTTCAAGAAATCAATTATCACCTAACTATTAAAAGCTATCAATTTCAAATTTTGCACAAGAACTTTTAAAAATAGTTTAAATAAAATTGCGTCTAAGGTTTTGAGATCGCGCCTGTCCCTCAACCCCCTCCCAAACAGAAGTATGATTTCGACCAATTTCATTAAATCAACTAATAACCAACAAATTAAAAGCTACGAACTTGGAATTTTGTACTGCATCACAAATTTTATGATTCCCTTAACCGCTCTACCCCCTCCCATACAAATGTTCGGTTTCGTGAATATAAAATACACCGAATTTTATGAAAATTCTATGCAACTTCGTCTATTAAAGGAACATTCGATACAGAGAATATTGGACGTGATTCAAGCTATCAATTAAAAACCTATTAACATCCACCCACCCTTACTATTACCCCTCCTCCTCACCTCATAAAAACCCAAACTTGCAGGAACGAATGAAATATTGTTAAATTGGCAACAACCCTGCCCAAGAACTTCCTTTCACTTAGTCTTCCGTAACCACTCTAACCTGCATATTGGCTCTCCACTCATCCGCATCTTGTCCCAAGAATAATAAAGTTCGCACGACTTGTTGGCAGTTTATTTTATTTATGATGAAGAAATCTTCATTAGCATTAAATAATCCTCCTCTGTAAAAATGAATAAAAAAACCTCCCAGAACCATTACTATTTTTTTAATGTACCGAATTTTTTTTTTAAATATACAAATCTTGAAAATTTTCGTTTTCTCAAAATTTCCAGAATGTCGGTATACTGTCACGAAACAGCATCACGTTTTATTTATATTTTATCACGAGGCCAACGTTCACGGCCCTACATACTTCACGAAGACTTAGCATCACTTGTACAGGACGTAGTCGATACACATCCGGGACTGGCATTCCTCAAGGAAGCGGCAGAGTTCCATTCGAGATATGTACATACGGTTATCGCTAGAATATTTTATTCGGTCAATCGAAGTTGGTCGGGAAAAATCACAGTACCTGAATTAAGAAGATCGAATTTGTTGCAGGTACACGCGTTTTACTCAAACGAACATCGAACAGCCTTGTTTTAATGAACTTTTCCATTTTCAGGTTATCCAACTTCTCGAGGAAGAGGAGGATATCAATCAAATTATGGCCTTCTTTAGTTACGAACATTTTTACGTTATCTACTGTAAATTTTGGGAATTAGATCGCGATCATGATCTGTTTATTGATCAGAACGATTTGGCCCGGCATAACGATCATGCATTATCGACACGAATTATTGAACGGATATTTTCCGGATGTGTTACTCGTGGCGGTAAGACACGTGTAAATGGGCCGAGTGGCCCGAAAATGTCCTACACAGATTTCGTGTGGTTTCTCTTGTCCGAAGAGGATAAAACAAATGTTACAGCCATCGAGTATTGGTTCCGTTGTATGGATCTAGATGGCGATGGTATTATTTCAATGTACGAGCTCGAATATTTCTACGAGGAACAGCAACAACGTATGGAATCGATCGGAATTGAAACTTTGCCTTTTGAAGACTGCCTTTGTCAGGTATGTACCTATGCTAAGCAATTTTTGAACTCAGCCTCGTCAATTTATTACTAGTTATTGCGAAAGAAAGCTAAGGTGTTGAAATTACGATTTTTCAAAGTGAATTTTTTAATTTTTTAAGTGAAAATTAAAGTGAATAATTTCTGCATTCAGTCAAGGTAAAAGAATTTTTCTTATTGGTTTTTTCATTCTCTGTCATATTCTGCAATCAAAAATTGCCCTAGTTCAATTTATTCTATTTGATGTGTTAGTCTGTCGAAATGGCGGATGTTCCTAAGTTGGACACCGTTGATGTTCCTACATATGTTGGACTGTGTTGGAGTGTTGTTCACATTTTCGATATTTTCATCTTTTTTTTTAATTTTTATGGATTTTTTGTGATATTTAGTTCAAAATGAGTCCCAAACGTACTGAAATCATTGCACCATCAGTTTTAGTGGCAGCAATTAAACGGGTATTGGTCCAAAAAGAATTGAAAAAATCAGTTTCGATTAATTTGAATATTCCTCGTTCAAGTTTAATTGTTGTTGTCCAAATCGCCAAAAAAGAAAACTCCCCAAAAAAAACACAACCACAGCAGGAAAAAACATCAACGGCCAAACAAGCAAATAATGATTCTTCTCCTTCTCCGGAACTGATTTTTGCATCATATGTTTGCTACCAATGCCATCCAAATGAACAAAAAATATTTCGATTGCATGCAATACGTGCGAGCGGGAAGTGCATTTGAAGTGTGCAAACATTCAAAACAGCTTCTTCACTTGCATTCATTGCGAATCTGAATATTCGGAGGAAGAAAAGGCATGATTTTTCGGTTTTTTTTTCATTTTTCTGTTTAGTTTTTGATTTTTTAGCTCTTCATCGATTCATTTTAAGTAAAATTCGTTTGATTTTAATTGTTTAATTCTATAAAAAATAAAAAATACAATCAACGCTACGAATTGCCATCGATTTTGAGTTCATTTGGTAGAATTTCTGAAAATTAGGGGGGGTGTCCAATTTAGGTACACTTTTCGTAAAATCACGATTTTGATTTTTTCCACAATATTTTATATATCTCTCATAAAATGGATCAAATTTGTCTATCGCCTTGATAGATCGATGCGCAAATCAATAAGCTTTTCAACGGTATCATCGGTTTTGATCAACGGTCATTTGTGACAATTTTATGGCCGATAAACAAAAGTCCACCACTGGGACATTTGCCTTATTATATATTTTATTTGAATTCTGACCTGATTACTATACTTAATTGTGCAGTACAATACAAAGTACAAAAAGTCAACTGCATTGCATCCAACACCCCTTCTATTCAAGTAATTACACTGAGACCCTACATTTATTCCATGGCAATGAACCCTTTTGCTCACGAAATTTGAATTCACTTCTTTTTTTACCGCGAAACCACCCTGATAGCAAAACATCGATGAAACACCTATGAAGAGTCGATCAACAGTTTCGAAACCTTTTGGTGAAAACAGATTATCAGCCTGGAGAAAATTCACCTATATATTTCCTATCTGGGAATGCATGAGAGGGTTTCCTTTTCTTCCTAACCAGCAGTAACCCACATCACAATCTCTCCATCGCACTCATTGGTGCATTGTAGGTGCTATATCATGGTTGAATAGCAAAATCAATGAGCGTGAAAGAGATAGGAACATGTTTGTTGCATTGAGCGTTCATTAATAAGTATTATTGAATGTTTCATTACCATTCATCGATGAATGCTATTGCCTAAATATGAATGAGGTTCCTATTATCGATCAGCGATGAGCGGTAATTGAGGATTCATAGGTGTTTCATTGATATTTGGCCGTCAGGGTTTACATATTTCTCTGTAGATAAAAGATAGTGATGAGTCGCACAAAATATTTAGATGTCTCTTGGTTTTGTACATCAGAATGAAATTTTGCTTTCTTACCGTGAGGACGTCTGATCAGACGAAGATCGTACTTCAAACTGCGAACAATTTTTAAGATCTTAAGTAAACATAAACCGAAAACGAAGAAAGACACTTAAGGAAAAATATGAAGTGGAATGAATTTAGCTCTGTCCCTATTTTCACCGAGTGTAAGCAAATTAGATACCTATGCTAATTGATAATTTCTTGCTTCTGTTTACATCAGTATGCATACTTGCGAACTTTCTGGACTATAGTATTGGTTCGTGCATAAGGCATGAATTTTTCTGAGTTTTGGCTATCACTGCAGTGATTTCACTATCCACTGGAAGGTTTGTAGTTACTTCGGTGCATGTACTGATATGCATTTGGATATTTCAGTAAAAATATTAAACAATTCTTCAAAAAAAGCCTTTATTGTTACGATTCGCCAAAACGACTGACAATCGTTCTTAAAATCAATGAGTTTTTTACAAGGCATTTTCCCGGAGCTAATATTACAATTTAACATATGTACGTGTCACGTACCGCGAAAAAATGCTGACAGAGGATCATCATCATCATCAATGGCGCGACAGCCCAAATCGGGCCTTGGCCTCCTGAAGTCGTTGCCTCCAATCGTCTTGATCCAAAGACCGCGTCCTCCAGCTGTTAATTTTTAAGATGGCTTTGCTATCTTCATCAACCGAGTCTTCCCATCGCTTGCGTGGCTTGCCTACTGGCCGGTTACCACTCGCTTTGCCGTTCAGAGCACGTTTGGGGATTCTTCTGTCTTCCATTCGCTCTACATGGCCAGCCCACTGCAATTTACGTAGGTTGATGAACGTTGAAGCTTCTGGCTCGTCGTAGAGTTGATACAACTCATGGTTGTATCTTATTCGCCATTCCGTTCCTTCCTTCACAGGTCCCAAAATTCTTCAGAGGACCTTTCTTTCAAATGCGTTAACTGCTTTTTCGGAAGTTCGTGTTAATGTCCATGTCTCGCTGCCATAACAGAGCACAGGTCGTACAATAGTTTTATATATCCGCAGCTTATTGTTCCTGTGCACTTTCTTGGATTTCATTATTAGAAGTAGCGAATAATACGTCTTATTTGCTAGTATTATCCGTCGTTTGATTTCGTCTGTTTCATTACCGTCCTTTGTTAGATTAGTTCCAAGATATATGAAATTTTCCACACTCTCCAAATTATATTCCGCAATTGTTATGTTTTGTCTGATAGGCGCTCTCCTTCTTGTTTGCGTCATTACTTTTGTTTTGTTTTCGTTAATGCGCAACCCGACTTCTATTGCGGCGGAGTCAAGATTGACAAATACCTCCTTAGCACTAGGGAAGGATCTTGCTAGGATGTTAATGTCGTCGGCGTATGCTACTAGTTGGGTGGACTTGAATAGTAGTGTCCAGTTGGTGTCGACTGGGATTTTTCGGACGACATATTCTAGTGCCAAGTTGAAAAGCATGGGGGCTAGACCATCTCCCTGCTTTAAACCACATTCCGTTTGAAAGCTGGTTGTGGAATCGGTTTGTATTCTCACTTGGGATTCAGTGGCCGTGAGTCTTGTTGGTCGGACTAGTTTTGGAGGAATTCCAAAGTCAAGCATGATTTGGTACAGTACGCTCCTGTCCATACTGCTTGTTTAAAATCTACGAAGATTTGGTACACGTCCTTGTTATATTCCCAGCATTTTTCACCGAGAATATCTGGTCTGTTGTAGATTGTCCGGTTCTGAATCCGCCTTGGTATTCACCAATTATTTGATTAGTATAGGGCTTAAGACGACGTTCAATTATTTTTGTCAGTATTTTATAGGACGTACATAACAATGATATTCCTCTGTAATTCTCACAGCAGAGTTTGTCTCCTTTCTTGTAAATTGGACATATAATACTTTTTCGCCCATCGTCGGGTATGATTTCCTCTGTCCAAATTTTGCATATCATGTTGTGCAGTATTTCAGCGACACAATTTCGACCGTTTTTCAGAAGTTCAACTGGTATTTCGTCAATTCCCGGCGCTTTATTTAGTTTCTGATCACATAGGGCTGCTTTGATTTCAGCAAGCGTGGGTAGTGTCGATGATGGTTCATCTTCGTCAGTTGAGGCTTCAATTGAAATGTTGTCTGTTGTGATCGGTGCTAATGGGGTGGGATTCAAAAGATGTTCAAAGTATGAAGCCCATCTCCTTTTGATTTCTTCTGTGTCGCTGATGATATTGCCCTCTGCGTCTTTGCAGAGACTGGTTTTTGGCTTATATCCCTTTTTGAAGTCTTTTACTATTGCGTATGCGTCCCGCGTTTTATTTTTTCTCATGTCGTCGTCCATTTTTTGTATTTTTTCATTATGGTACTTCCTTTTTTTTCGTCTGCAAGTCTTTTTCGCATATCGCCTAAGCTCGTCATATCTTTCTTTTTTGGCTCGTGGTGGTCGTTCAGTAAAAATTTTGACAGAGGACCAGCGACTTAAATTATTGCACAGAAGATGCTTACAACAAAAACAGGTCCGATTATAAACATACATACAGTGAAGGACAAAAGTCTACATACGACCCCTATTTTCCCTACTTGACGAGCCTCATGACAAAAAATTTTCCCGCCCTTTCTCTAGCTTTTTTTTATGACTTGTGTTATAGCCAATTTCGGCCATTGTGTGCAATAATGTGGAAGGAATGGGAAGGAGAGTGAGAACATTGTGAAGCTTGTGTGTCAAGTTCTTTAATTAATCGTTAATATTTCATAAAAATATCGTTTAAGAAACGTTAGCGATATTCATTAATGAATCAAAATAAAAATCATTAATGATTCATTGATAATGATTATATACTTGCTTACATACCCGTTTTTTGTAAGCGTTTTAGAACTTATTTATAAATTGTAATTCATTAACGAATGTTCATTTAGTCCACTTGCTGAGTTGTTAATGACTCGTTAACGACGCTCGTTAACGATCAAATCGCTCGTTAATATAATTTATTAACGACTCTTTAACGAATTAAATTGTTTGTGTGCTTTGTGTGTGCTTTATGTTTCTGTACGCTCCGGCTTTAAGTTCTCGCATGCTTGTTGGAGGTCGTGTTCTGATTACGAGAGAATTTATCAATTTTTCTTTCATCTTTTCTTTCATCATGTTGCCGTATTTCAGCGGAAATCCGGAACCGGAACAAGTAGGGACCGGAAACCCAGAAATGGAACACCTTGACGAAAATACATTTCCAATTGTATTTTATTTATTTATTTTGGATCATTGGTTTGAGCTGTAGTGCGTTTACAAAAAAAAACCTTATTATTTTAAATATGTAGATTTTGGACACTCTGGTCGAATGCGGTATGATTGGTTGCCAAGAAATCGTTTAATTTGACAAAGCTTTTTGTATTATTATATTCCTCCCAAGGTTTAAGTTTTGATTTTATTAAGTTGATTTTGTTCCCTGCCTTAAAAATTGTAGTGTTTGGCCACTGTAGTGAGAGATTACCTTCGTTTAGGTACGAAAATATATCCGCAAGATAAGCTACATTTTTTCCAGTGGATTCATGTTTATAATTTCCACTCAGTATTAGCACATTAGGCAATAATTTACATATTAGGAATGGCCAAATTAAATTTTTTTGGATCACATTTTTCACGGAACCCCTGAGTGATATTTCGTGGAACCCAATTTTAAGAACACTGATCTATAGTATAAAAACTGTTTGTTTATGTGAAATAAGTTGACGAAAATGGAAACGATATTCGCATAATAATTATTTACACATTTTTACTTTTAGATGTTAGATATGATTAAACCAGTCCGACCTGGTTGTATAACACTGAGCGACCTAAAACGATGTCGAATGACACCAATCTTCTTTGACACATTCTTTAATTTAGAGAAATACTTGGAACACGAACAAAGAGATCCATTCGCAACGCAACGTGATAATGAAGATGTAATTACCCACGCAATTAAAGTTTCAGCCTTTATGAATTTCTAATTATTCTATTCACTTGAATTTCAGATGTCAGACTGGGATCGATATGCTGCTCAAGAATATGAACTGCTTGTCGCCGAAGAAGGTGGAGATACTCAAGGGTATGTACTTATAATTTATTTCCCTTTTAACAATTTATTTATGTTAATATTGTCTTAAACATTGGATCGAATGTGGTGTGGTTCCTTGTGTAGAGAAAATAACGTAAAGTCGAATTATTTCCTTTGGGAAATATTATTTTCGTTCAATTATACTTCATTACATTGGTGCGATGGTCTTTGGAAAATTGCTTACCTGGAAATTTTATGTTTTTAATACCAATTAAATTTTCGAATAAAAATATTATTAGCGCAATACGTGGCATCTTAATAAATTACTATACCCTCGGGAAATTTTCGAAACCGATCGATTGCAAACTTTTGTAAATAATTTTTGGTAAAAATTTATCGAAATTTCCTATCACCAGCTAAATATACATTTATGATTAATTGACTGTATTGTTGATGCGTAAAGAGTAAATTATCGACACAAATAAATTAGAATCTACTGGAATTACCTATACCAAAAATATCGCACTGAAGTGATTATTATTAAAATTTAATTTGCATCCGGAATAGCATCATAGTTGATCTGCGTGTAATTTACCTATCGTAAAGTTCTAATAAAATTCTCGGCATCCGCTAATTAAAAGTCTATTTTGTTTCATGTTAGTCAAGTCACCTCGACATGAGTGCAATTACATTCAATCTATTGTGTGTTAGTCAGCTGTTTTGCTAATTTTTCAATAGTAATTTATTGCAATTTAGAGAAATTAAACTCAACATCGAAGAAGAAAAAAAATTAAAAATACCGATTGATATCTATTAATACTAAGTAGTTTTAAATTGATGCCACGTTTTCGCTTCTAATATCGATACAAATTTTACCATGACCTCATGTTTATTAAGTTAACGAAAAGGTCACCGTTTATTATCAGGAAATGTTAATCTAACATATGTTTATCCAATGTAAATAAATAATTCGAAAAGTAAGGGCAACACACAAAAAATAAGACATTTCAATTTATTAAACAATTAAATAGTTTACCATTCAAATGTAATTCCCGTATGATGCTGTCTTTTTCTTATTATAGAGTGAAATCACTCTAAAATGCATTTATCTGCTCATGAAGACGAAATTAACCTTAACCATGTCTTCTTAGTTTATATATACAATAGTAACACAAATATGTAGTTTTTATTGTTGTTGTGCGCAGTATAACAGTGATGAGAGAAATGCGTGCTGCGGAAATATATTTTTCGAACATATTTCCTTGGAAGCGGTTGTTATATAAAGTATTTAATTTTTCATTCCGAATAATTTTATTCATAAAAAAGTGTATTTTATCAAAAAAAAAAAAGTCAAACACCTGCTCAAAGCCGACCATAAACACTCAAGTAAAGTCTTCGAGCATTTTCTTATGTCGTCTTATTTCGAAGATACGAGTATTTGGTATTTGTTTTATTAACAAGATTATAAATCTTTCATAAGCACAATATAATATGCTAGATACTCGAATCTAACTAGGGTGTAGCCTAGTGGGTAGCGTGTTAGTCTACAATGCGAAGGCCGTGAGTTCAAATCCCGGTCGACGCATAATTCTAGCACACTACCTGCTTGGGTATGCCTTAGTTACCTCAATCTACGAAAATTAAAATTTGTAGATAGAGGGTTGTGCGAAGGGCTAACAACCCTTCCATAATAAGTAATGAATAATGTTAAGGAACCAGAACATCAGGAGGCCAAGGTCCGAATTGGGTTGTAGTGCCATTGTAGAATAGAATAGAGAATAGAATAGAGAATAGAATAGATACTCGAATCGAACAGAAGTTTTATTAAATTAAATAATAAATAAATATAAGTAACTAGTTATATAAAAAAGAAAATAATAATTTGAAATTAAGCTTAGGAAATAATAAAAGAAAAGAAAAAATTATAATGGAGAGGGTAAAAAATTATTAGTTAATGAAGAAGAATAAAGGAAATGGAAAAAAAATATATATTTATAATATATATATTATATATATATCTATATACATATATTAAAACACGAAAAGTATTAAAAAATTAAAGGAAAACAAATTAAAACTCTAATGAATACAAAAAACGCTTGTATACGAATTAGCAACACGCTGAATATGAGGCAGAAGATTGTTCCAGATTTTCATCGCCTGGATAAAAAAGGAACACTTACCAATCGTTTTAAAGAAACGCGCGGCTCCTAGAATTTACGATGCCTATTGATTTTCAAAGGTATTAAGTAATCGTATAAATAAAGTGGCTCACATTTCTGTAAAATAATATGCAAGAAAGTTGGTGATCAGGGAAGAGCGTAATGCCCATCCTATGAGAACGTCTGCCCTCAGAAGTCTATTGGAACAACTACCTTGATATTCAGATAAAACGGGCCAGAAAGTTGAAGAGCTAATTCCTAGTGAAACTAGTGGATACTATCGTGACGCTAGAAAAAATAGAAATTGCATTAAGTTCTTTCAAACCCCGCAAGTCACCAGGACTGGAGGAGGCCTTTACCGCTAAGCTCCAATATAAGGGTGATTCGATAATTCAAAACCTGTTTGACATGTACAAAGCATGCATCAGTCGTTGTTACATATCGAAGCTATGGCAAGAGGTGAAGGTGGTTTTCATACCTAAACCTCGCATAACATCCCGAAGGCTACTCGACTCATCAGCCTAACTTTGATCTATCTTAAAGGCCTGGAAAGACGACGGACAGTTACCTGACAGAGATCCATACTAACATGCCTATCTGAAAGATAGGTCCACTGATACCACTTTACAGGCGACGGTAGCATTCGTAGAGAAAACTTTTTTGTGCCTTTGATGACGTGGAGGGCGCATTTAACCACGTCAACACTGATGTCATACTTAAGGCCTTGCGCAGCTATAGTGTGGAACCTCTCTTGACTGCATCGATAGGGAAGCTTCTTCGCTCACGAAATGTCGCACCATGAATGGGTAACGAGACATGAAAAGGATCGGTTCAAAGAAATATTCCACAAGGCGGCATTATATCGCCTCTCCTGTTCGTCCTAACTGTGATATGCAGACGATCTTTACATTATGGTAACTGGTAAGTTTTAGCAAGTTCTGGGTGGTCTTATGCAGTCCACTCGACAACTGCGCTGTATACAAAGAACTATCAACCCTCAAAAGATCTGGTTCTCTTCTCCAGAAGAAGAAAACCATACGTTTTCAATCCACCATTCAATCAACCATTCGAGGTATCACTATGTTTCTGTCGAACAAGGTTAAATATTTAGGCCTCAGTTTAAGTAGTAAATTATCCTGACAGGCCAACATTTAAGAGCGAGCACAAAAAGCTACCATAGCTTGCAAAAAAACTTTCGACTTTGCTATAGTGCGCTGGTGTGTTGGCCAGCGGTGGTATTAAAAATCAACCTAACACCTTTACAACTAATCCAACGGATGGCATGTTTTTGTATAACAGGTGCTTTTAAGCCCACACCAACTGCAACCCTCGAGGTAAATCTCTCATTACCTCTACTTGATCTTTTTATAAGACAAACAGCAGGCCTAGCTACCATTAGATTAAGAGCCTAGTTCGTAGTGAGCACCACTAATTGATCATGGCAAAATTTTAAGCGCCATTAGAGACACATCTTCGCTTTTAGACTACGAGTGAGATTGTATGAACCAACCACAGGTTGAGTAACGAAGGTTTCACATTAAGTGTCCTGAACAGAGCGAATGGGTAACAAACACGATACTCAACGCCCGTGAGAGTTCTCATCTCTATACGGATGGATCTAAAACTAGCTAGATACAGGGATCTATTAAAACGATCTTGACATGCACACATGCACATGACTTACCATTTTCCGGAACAAGCGACTGTGTTCCAAGCGGAAGTATTAGCCATTAACGAGTGCTCAAATATTCCCTTAGATACGCAGAACAGTCTCGGAAATTGTTACATATTCTGGGAGAGAACGATTGTACTACTGGCACTTCAGTTTGACAGGACCACGTCCAAACTAGTGTCGATTTACAGACATAATTTGAATCGCCTAGCTAAAGTGTGCTGAAGTGTTTGTAATTTGATTACCGGGGCATAGCGACCTGTCAGGTAACAACTCAGCAGAAACGCTTGCTAAGCAAAGATCTGGAAACACTAACTCCATTATGAAGTCAGTGACAGCACTGAAGACTTGCTTCAAACAAAATTATTTGGACTCTTTCTCGACTTGATGGCGGGAGCTGGATAGCTGCGGAATGGTAAGAACCGAATAAAAATATCACAGATCACGTCTTACAACATAGTCGCTACACTATCCGTACTATTTCCGGGCTGATCACAGGTCATGCCTGCTTAAGCTCCTCGCATTCAGCTTTCTTTAGGCTCTAAACTATTCTCAGAACTGGACAATTTCAGAGACGTCATACATTCGAGCTTGCTTCGGTTCGCAAACCTTGCCAAGTGGCTAGCTCAAAAGGAGTAACGTCCATCTCATATTCTTAAATAGGAGAAATACAATGGACTCAAATAGATGGTTCCAGTGAAATGTGGTTTCCCTTGCTGAGACCATACTCCTATAACCTAAACCTAATGTGCAACCTCAAATGTCTCGTCTGATAGTGTGATATATGGTCATAACGCCTTAGTGCAAAAACAAAGCGGAAACAGTCGTTAAAACCCTCATTTAGCCTCTTTTGAAAGCTGGAATCATGTCTAGACTATCGTCAGTGAAGAAAGGTATAATTAGGGATTTCACGATCTTTCGTTTGGCATGCATGGGTAGGATACTTGTTAACACCCATATTCTTCACCGACTACCATATACTTTTTTTTTAGAATAGAAGCGACAAGCGTGCATCCACTCATATACGAGTCAAGAGCTACTCCTAGATCCTTTACATAGGCTTAGAATACGAGAGGTGTACCATTGATTACTGGGTGGGAGCATCCCAGGAGTTAGGATTATCTTATCCAGTGTAAAAAAAGCAATACATTCAAACTTGTTAATTTGATTCCAACTTAATATGTGAGAAATATCCCGATTTACGCGTTCAAAATAATTTTTTTGCATTATCCGCATACAAATTAAGGCTACAGTCGCGTATTATATTTGATAGATCATTAATATAAATTCTGAGAAACTGAAAATATGTCTAAGAGTCTGCTGTGATTGACCATGTTCACAACTTTAAAAAATTCTAAGATAATAAGGTAGGTTATCATATTCGTCTTCTTGTCCATGGCTCTAATATCAGAGATTGCTTTAACCAGCGTTTATTGTTGGTCTACAATGCGAAGGTCGTAGGATTAAATCTCGATCGACATATAATACATCTCAAACGAAAATGAAAAATTCGTTGATTGAGGGCTGTGCAAAGGGCTATTAACCATTCCACAATAAATAATGAAAAGGTTTTAAGGAACCTGAAGGTCAGGAGGCCTAAGTTCGATTTGGTGTAGTGCCATTGTAGAACAAGAATATATTCGTTCATTTGTACAGACAAGATATTTTCTAATTCTTTGGAAACATCATAAAATGCTGATTGAACAGACATCACTAAAACTAGAGGGATTTATATTTTTTGGGATAGAAAACACATCGGCAATCTTCCAAGCGATTGGAAAAACAACACTACAGCCCACTACAATTGCGCGTAAACCTTAATCATGCGATATTCTAGATGAAATATAATAGAAATTTTCGTAGCTTTAGAAAATTTTGTATGGGGAGTGGTGGAAGAAGTGACGGCATTTTTTTTCACATCATGCTAGAGTTGCTATCAACATGCCTTGTACCAAATTTAAGCTTCAAAAATTTAACAGGTACTGAGAAAATAAGTGGATAAGTGGATTACATACTGCGCAGTTTGTATGAGAGGTGGTAGAAGGAGTGGGGGGCTTTTAGTGAAATTTTCAAAAATATCAAAAATCATCATGCAATTGATATGTTTTAAATAAGAATTCAGTAAGTACCATTCATACTTTTCAAGAAATTCGACGTTTAGTGAAGTTGTGAAATCGTGTCATATTTTATGGGAGAGGGGGTGGAATGAGTAAAGCTAATCAGTTAATTTTTTAAGATTTTACTTCAAATGCTAATTAGAGACTTAGCGCACGATTACAACTTGATTAATTTTTAAACATACTGCGTAAATATGTTCAAAGTATTTCATAAAATAATACAGTTTGTATGGAAGGTGGTAAAAGGAGTAAGGAGAAAATTATTTTTATACCGTAGATCAGAATTATCATAAAAATAATATGTTCCAAATATCAAATCAATATATGTCATAGTTTCTAAGAAAATGTAATTATTGTAAATTTTCGAAAATATGTCATTTTGTGTGGAAGGTGGGTAAAAGGGGTGGAGCAGTTTAGCCCGTTCACAAACTTCTCCTTACTTTTTTTTGTCAAAAACAACGCGTACTAAATTTGAATTTTCTAGCTCAACGCATTTGGACGGGCAGACGGACGGACGAAAATTCCGTTTTGAAATTTCTAAGTGATAATAAGAACTTCTGCATCATTAATTTTTTTCTCCGAGCCTTATTTCTTAGAATTATAGAAATTGTGGCAAACTTATAATACTCTCAGATTTCTTCTAGAGCATTAAGGCTCATCGTTAAACATAAGTTTATAATATATGAAAAATATATTAATATACTTATGGAAAAAGTATTCGTAGAAAAGCAGTATACATTTTATCAGCTCCTTAGAGAGAGATTTAGTACTCTTATGGACAGAAAAAAGTATATCTAGAGAGAAGTAGTTGGTATTTTTATTGATCCTTGGACAGCCCGTGGATCTACCTCTCATAGAGGTACTGGAGGAGGAGCTAGGAAATGGGAATTTAATTCGTCTGTATTTAAATTAGTACTGCATCGCTTCACATACACGCACCATATTTAAATTTCTCCATAGACGTTTCGTAAGTAAATTTCGATCAAGCTTTCGGCTAAAATAGTGAAGCTTTGTATTGCACAGAGTGTAGTCTAGTAAGTTGCGTGCTGGTCTACAATGCGAAAATCGGGAGTTCAAATCCCGGTCGAAGTATGATTTCAGCTACTTGTGTGGGTATATCTTGGCTACCTCAATCTGCGAAAATAAAAATTCCTAGAGGATTGTGCGAAGGGCTGTCAACTCTTTAACGATAACAACCGAAATCCTAAGGAGCCTGAAAGTCAAGAGGCCTAGGCTCAATTTGGGCTGTAGTAGCATTGAAGAAGAAGAAGAAGCTAGCGCAAGCTGCTGTTTTACGTGCGGTTTCATATAGACTACGAGCACTATTAGATGTTCTCTTCTATAATTACGATAAAGGTACTCTCTTTCCGCATTGAATCGAGCAATTTTCCCAAACACCAATAACAAATAATTTTGGTCGGCCTTAAAGTGCGGATAGTTGCGTATTTTTCTTGAAGATACAGAAGAAGATGGTTGAACAATTCTAGTTTATCATAAAAGTCAGAAGTAACAAATAAGCTATCCCAAGAACGTGAGTGTAACTCAGCAATGAGATCGATAGATCATAAAGTTCCGAAAGGCAAATGAGTTAGCAATTAGGTAAGCTGAACATCATAGGACATAAAATGTCGTGATCCATTATACTAGTTGGAGATAATTGATGAAAAACCAAGATGCGATTGATGTCAGAAACAAGAAATAAATCAAACAGCGATGGGCGAAGCAGAAAATGAACTTAGTATAAAGTTATGTCCCCCTGTGGGATGGGGGCAGTAGAATTCACCCACAGCCAATCCTGCTTGCCCTAAGAATGGCATCATGGGCTTATCACCCGTGATCTTAAAACCTAACTAATAAGAGAAACGGATACAGCGCCTCGAATACGGACGGATTCTACGGTAAAGACTTCTGGCATTCGAAAACGGACTATGGTCGGCTTCTGGAACGTTCGAACATTGAATGATGGGAGAAGGGCTGGGGTCCCGCGATCCTTGCACCACCAATCAGCGATCAACCGTGAAATGGAGCACTATAAACAAGTCCCGGCAACAGCTACAGGCCGATGCTCAGGATCGCGCCTTGTGGAAGAGAGTTGTTTCTGCCCTATGTCCCTAGAGGTGATCTTAACAGGAATTTTGATAAAGTTATAAAATTCTGTCATTTTATATGAGAAGGGGTTGTGCGTTTTGACGCGTTCACGAAATGGGCTTTAATTTTTTTTGTTCAAAATAACGTGTTCAAAATTTAAATTTTGTAGCCCAACGTAGAAGCTAAAGAGCGAACGGACGGACAGACATCCAGTTTCAAAATTTTTGAGTAATAACATGAACTTCTATGTAATCCATTTTATTCTCCCAGCCTTATTTCTTATTGTTACAAACTTCAGAGAAAACAACAGAGTGTGAAAAAGCAGTATCATACGAAAATAATATTTTTTACGCCATCGAGTATAACTTATCGCAACACCATATAATGAGCTACACAGTTAAGTTTCTGTTATAATTCAATGTTGCCTTTACTTTACGAATAGCCTGAAAAATCCCAGTAAACAAATTTTTGGTAATATTATTATTATCTTAATTTATTTATTTAACATATTCCGGTGTGTGTTTGTGTTTCTTTTGATTTTGTATTATTTATTTTTTTCTATTTTATTTTTTTTACGATATACTTTTAGTTAAGTTTAACCTCTGGTTTTATTTCGCAAAAACAATATATTCTTATTTATTATGGTGGTGGAAGAATTTATATTTAAATCGGATGAGAGCATCTTTGATGGGTAAGCGTATAAAAATTGGAATGAATTGTTTGTAATTTTTATTGTTTGTTAATATCAAATCTATATTTATGTATCTATGCTTTTTAACATAATTATTTATATATGTACCATATTATTGTATTATTCATGTCATTGATTATTCTAAACTATATTTAAACTTTTACTGCGATATAAATAATATTGAAAAGGTAAACAACATTTTCTATTGCTTGTTTGTCGTCATTAAAGGGCTATGTACTTCCACTCTAAACATTATTCTGAATTGAAGCACCAATCAGAATATTAACTTGCTTATTGCCCTAATTTAAATAAGAGTAGTACAAAAAGTGACACTCGTATTAACTAATTAATCATGAAAAAGACATTTATTCAAAATTATTCAATAGTGCCGCCTCAAAAATGACTGCATCGCTTCACTTGAACTGAGGTCATGACGATATTTGAATATCGTGATGTCGCTGTGAGGTCAGATTTATTAAAGTCTCGTTATGTAGCTACATTGAGATACAAAAACATCCGAAATTATTCTCGTTTCAAATAGGCTATCCGGGAATAACCATACTCTAATAAAGTTGAGTTTATACCATTATAATCGCCCGGCATACATTCATAAGCGCGAGGTTTCTTCGTCACAATGATGTTGAATAATATGGTGATGTCCATTATGCTGAGGATGGTTTTACTGGTAATTTTCTATTGTGCAATATCATTCATGGCCTCATGATTAGTAATTGGATTAGAGTTAAGCACAGAATTGTATAATTAGCGGCGAAAAATTACTTCTAAAATCTTTTTAGCTGATTCATTGCTTCAGGTGCCTTCAATGATGTAAGAAATTTGCTAAATTGATGATGATAAAAATCTCGAAGAAGACAAGCCTTAAAAAAAATATTCAGACTATGACAAATCGCTTATTTTGGAAATGGGAGGAGTATATATGGAAAAAATAAAGCTATGAATCAGATTTTGGCAGCATAATAGATGCGGTTACAAATATGTTTACACGCGATTCAATATTGTGTCTAAATGCGAGCAATCTAAAAGGTGTTTAACTTCACAATAATTAATTATGGTCATTATAATGATTATTCTTTGCGATTTTAAGTAAGTCTTCTTCAGTTGGCTTACGTTCTTGGATTCAAGCTTTACAAATATTTTAGATTTGCATTGATTCGTATCTTGCTATATCAATCGCTCATAAGCGTTTTTGTAGAAGTAATAAAGTTAGATCTAATTTTCGTCACGACAACGAATGAAACACAGATTACACTTTACGCTTCCAAGTAGACTTGAAAGTGTGATTTTTATTCTGCAAAACAAAGGTATTGCCCTGCATTTTTCGACGATATAATTTTATTGGCCTACAACGGTTTAGAACATATCAGGTTCTTAAAAAGTACATACTATATGAAATAAAGGGTGTGTTTTTTAGAGGCGGAAAACTTTAAATGAAAATAAAACACAGAAAAATGTTTTAAATATCTACAAAATTGGCTTTATTTGAAAGATAATCTTATGGCATTAATGATTGAATATAATTTGGTGTATGTGGCTACCGCAGCTAGCGCGTACATGGTGTAATCTGGAAGTCCAATTTTCACGCACTCTTTGCAGTAAAACAGGCTGTATTTCGACAATAACGCGTCAAATGTTGGCTTCCAAGTGCTCAATAGTTTCAGGTTTATCGGTGTAGACATGGGACTTTACATATCCCCAGAGAAAAAATCGAATGGCGTCAAATCGCACGAACAAGGTGGCCAGTTAACAGGTCCATTTCGTGAAATTAATCGATCATCAAATGTTTCTTTCAGTAAATTAATTGTATCGCGTGCTGTGTGGCATGTGACGCCGTCCTGTTGAAACCACATGTCTGCGACATTAATGCCTTCCACTTGAGGTACGAAAAAGTTAGTAATCATGTCTCTGTACCGCTCACTGTTGACTGTAACGTTCTGATCATCATCATTTTTGAAGATATGTATACCAGTGATTCCACCGGCCGATAAAGCGCACCAAACGTTGACTTTTTCTGGATGTAATGGTGTTTCCGCAATGGCTTGTGCTTCCAAATTTTGAAATATCATTTCCCAGATTAATTTTAATTACAAATTCCCGGTACTTTATGGTCACAATGTAAGTTCAATCCTGTAAGCACGTAAACCAAGATCTTTACTCAAAATTTTCCACAAACACAAGTTTAATTGTTGAGCACGATGACGAATTGCCACATTTGGATTATCATCAACACTACGCTGCACACCATCATTCGTTTGTTGTGTGCGCACTGTACGGCATCTTACGGGATGTGTATTATTGTTTAGAGTAAACGTATTGCAAAAACGACCCATAGTTTCTCGAATTATTCGCTCTGATGGACGATTACTTCTTCTTCTACAATGGCGCTACAGCCCAAATTGGACCTTGGCCTCCTGACATTCAGGTTCCTTAACATTTTTCATTACTTATTGTGGAAGGGTTGTTAGTTCTTCGCACAACCCTCTTTCTACGAATTTTTTCATTTTCGTAGATTGAGGTGACCAAGGTATATCCAAACAGGCAACGTGCTGGAATTATGTATTGCGCCGACCAGGATTTGAACTCACGATCTACGCATTACAAGACCAACATGCTACCTACTAGGCTACACCCTAGCTACGATTACGACCACCATAAAATTCACGTAATGGCCTATGAGTTTCTCGAATTGAACCATGGGTTTCAAAATAAATTTGAACAATTTGCAAACGTTGCTCCGGCGTGAGTCTAATCGTGGTGAATTGCCAAACCAAACTAACTCGAAAATAACCAGCAACTGTCAAATCGGCTGTCACAGAAAACAGTGTTGCCAGTTTAAAGTTTTCCGCCTTAAAAAAAACACCCCTTTATATAGTAAGATACTTCAAAAGTGACGCACCTCTTTTAGTTATATTACTACTTCCCCACTTAGCGTCGGAGCCTAGGATGACTGCTATGTTGTGTATTTTGCTATATTCCATTAGCCTCTTGACGCGTTGGAACATCTGGGTCCGCACCAGGAAGTAGGCCGAAACAAGTATCGCCTCTTGAACAGGAGTGTTTTGAAACTTTCACCTGGATTGCTACTAAATCTATTCTAAAAGAGTCGTATTCAGATAGGCCTGTCGCTTCTTTTATTGAAAATTAATTCAGCCATTTTTTGAGGCACATCAATAGTTTTTCTTTTCGCTTCCCTTGGGCTCTGTACTACTACATGGAGTTCCTCCTTTGCGAATCTTCATGTTATTACTTCCATGGCCGCTGCTGCACGCCTAAATAACGTTTAAGTCAAGCGGGTTTACGGTTATCTTCGCTGAGCTATGGCTTGCCGTTTCTAACCTCTTTGACCTTAGGGCGGAGAGTAACTCTTGAGAATTTATATCAGACTCTCTGTCCTTTTTGTTTAAGCTTATCTATCGATTGACCGTCAATGGAAGAGTTTATTATGGTGTTTCTGCCCTTTATCATCCTGCTTATTCCAGAGGAATAAACAAGTCCTGGCAACAGCTTAAGGCCATTGTTCAGGATCGCGCCTTGTGGAAGAGATTTGTTTCTGTCTTATGCCTCTATAGGTGGTCTTGACAGGAATTTGATTGATTGACCCTCCTGCTAAGCACGTTCCATTTAAAGGTGCACCACCCAGCACTGCTTGTTCTAACCATGAAGCAGTTTGCTTATCTAGGAAAACGATTAACATCCATCCTGGCATGAGGCTGAGCCCACTAAATTGTGGATTTTTTCCCTCTTTGGCCACTTTTGAGATTTCCACCAGGATGGGTTTTTAGGTTAGAGCTAGTTATTCTGGTATTAGGATCATGTGCGGATTTTTAACCAAGTCTCTGTAGCTGGTTCCCGAAGAGGAGGGCTGACCCTTTTCCGCTGGTCTTTGCACGACGCTTCTGCTTAAGGTCTTACGCCTTCTGTTATCACTTCCGACAGATAGCGGTGTTGTTAATGAGATTCTGCTCATTTTCATTACCTTATTATGTGCAGGTGATACCGTCTTTTACATTGGCAACCATGCAAGATTGTACGCTTCGTTCACTGTTTTGCCATGGTTACAGTACATCGTATACCATCGCCTAGCAGCACCGCTTACCATCTTTTTGTTTTCTTCAGCTGTTTTAGCTCTACTAATAGCAGTTGCTTGTCTAATAGAGGCTTGCTGGCAGTTTTTCTATCCACTCTAATTGGCGGTTCTTGTGCTTGTTCGTAGCCGAAGGCTTACCCTCCACAGTTATCTCACGTAATTTTTCTGGAAGATTTATTGTTCTTTTCACCTCTTCTTTTCCAGCATTAGCCGCTGTATGTAGTGCCTTACGGGTCCCCTTGTTTAGAGCGAGAAAGAAGAGTCACTCCTGGCAGAGCTCCGCATTACTGAGCGAAGGCTGATTGGTACTGAAGGGCGCCTATCCAGAGTTCGTATATTATCGGCTAATTACCCACTAACAATTCATCCTTGGCATATGAATGGGGAACCGATAGCTAGCTGAACGATTTTAGCCCCTCAACCACATTCGTCAAAGCCAATAGACGTAGAGCTGACAGCAAGCTGTTCGACTTGTTCCCTCCTATCTATTAGAATTTAAAATTTGCTCAACCCAAGTCCTTATAAATTCTCTGATCCGTATAGATGTCTTTTTGATTCTCGTTAGTCTCTTACGCTTTTTTGGGTATGTTCTACTAAATTCATCATTTCTTGAGGTGAATATTTTTTCATTACCATTATTGATTACTTCTCTCATACTTCTACTGTTGAACAATTTCTTTATTTGCAGCTAACTAATATTTCTCATGGTATCAATAAAATGTAATAACTTGAAGCCTTTCATTTTCTACAATATTTACACATTTGCACATACAATAAATTAATACAACCATACATTGCCTACTTATTTCATAAATTTATCATTAATCTAGCATAAATATTAAATTAAAACGTAACAGGACTATGATTGGGCATTACGCCCAATCGTGCGATACTCTAGTTGAAAAAAATTCTTTTTAATTTTAAGAAATTTGTTAGGGGAAATGGTGGAGGGGGTGACGACATTGAACTAATTTTTTCACATCATGTTAGAGTTGCCATCAAAATACAAAATTTAGGGTTCAAAAAGTTAATGGGTACTGAGAAAATTAGTATATTGAATTTAGTGAAATTGTGGAGTTTTTATGGGAGGTGGTAGAAGGAAGGGCGATTTCTTTATAACTTTTTCAGAAATAACTAAATACATCATGCTTTTGACATGTTTTAAATTGCAGATCAGTAGGATTCATACTTTGCAGAAAAATCGACTTTTTGTAAAGTTGTGAAATTGTGTCAGATTGTATGGGAGGGGGCAAAAGGAGTGAAACTAATCGTCTAATTTTTTTTTTTCGTCTTACTAATAATTCTAAATAAATATTTAGTGCACAATTTCAGCTCGAGTTGTTTATAGTATTTCATGAAAAGTGCAGTTTGTATGGGAGGTGCTGTAAGGGAGGAAAGACACACATAGTTTTCATGAAGTAGATTGAAATCATCATAAAAATATTATATTCAAAATTTCAGATCAATAGCCTTTATACTTTTCGAGCAAATCCGTTTATTGCGAAATTGTGTAATTTAGTATGTGAGGCGGTAGAAGGGGTGGAGCGATTGTTTGTAGGAAACTTGTAATACTTTCAGATTTCATCCACAAATTTCACGTATAAATAAATTCTTACTTCTTTTATAGGTTGTATTAATAACAGGTGTAGGATTTATTCTTTGAATTAAACGAAGAATTGCGGCCATTTGACGGATATTGTGTTCCATATATAATCCCTATGTGTCCACTTTATAATGCAATAAAAATTGCAGAGCCATCCAAACAATTGTTCGTTTTATTCGAAAAAAAAAATTCTACACCTCATGTTGATACACCCTAGAGATGCAATAAGTCATGCTCTAACAATCTAAGATGAAATATGATTCAAAAAATAACTAAATAAAATGTTTAAGATCTGATTTAATATAGATGCCAATTTGCCAATATGCAGGTTACGGTGGATAGGGTAGACTAAATTTTCTTTATGTTTATAAATGAAAAATATCCTGGTACCCGGATATCTCGCAAGTCGAGCCACAAACCAACAATAAACTCGTTGATATGGCTCGCAAATATCAATCTTAAAATGAATATAAATTGCGTGATGGACTTAGGCAAATCAAGCATTAGTGTAAAGGAAAATAACGATTATGTACTCGTTTTTTCTAGCGCCTTATAATTCATTAATTAATCGTTAAAAGTAATTATTAACGAATGTACAGTTAGTCTGCTCGTCAATAAATGGATAACGACCCTCGTCATAAACTAATATGCTTCTTAATATTAAAATGTGCAAGGGGTCGCTGAATTTCAAGTAAAAATTTATTTTTAACCAGCACTGGTGATGTCCATGGGCTGTTTGACTCTTTAATGATTCCTTGTTGTTGCATTGAGTTGATCATTAATCAACTCTTCTTTCACAATGTTCGTTCTTCCGTAATCTTAATCGTGGGTTTCAAAGATGTCCTGATATTCAAATTCTTTTCATATTCATCGATGAGATGCGCTGCTTGTTGGTATTGCTCTCGTTGGAGATTACTTGCCTCGAGAAGAGCTGATGTTATCTTATTTCGATTTTCCGTTTGCTGTTGTGCGTCACGGTTTCTTTCGCGCATTTATTGATCCTAATTACTGCCAGACTCGGCTCTCAGTTGGCAATCACACCTCCTTACTTAATGCCGGTAGTATACTCTCCGAAACGCTCAGCACCCTTATAGGAACGATCCTGTTATATCAAACTTCGTAGTGACGGTGTAGTTGCCGCTTCAATGAGGTAGAATCGGTGGCTCCCAGGATCTCCCATCGAGTTTTGCCCAAACAACGTTTTCCGAACATTTCGAGATACCCACGTCCTTACACAATATGACTCTTAGCTTAGCTGTGCTGTCAGGTGCTATTTCAATGTTACGCCACTGCAATATTCGTTGTCCTTAGTCCAGCTGGAAGCCGTGCGGCTTTAAAAAATCCATTCTTAGTATGTTTTCGGGAAATCGTGTGGAAATTGCAAATCATCTAGCTGTATTTCCCGGCCTGTTCCTTCAAGTATCTTAGTGGATTCCCCTGCAGTCGAACAGCTACAGAGTCTATCGTGTCCGATCTCAGCACGGATCTCGTAGATCCGGTATTGATTGTTACTATACAGTTGATTTATTCAATTCGGCGACTCATACATTTTCGCCGCGTTGAATTCGGAAGACGGCAATAATGGTTCTGGAGGTTTCGATTTCACCAGCCAACCTCTGACCCTCGATGTTGGCTTTTATCCATTGAGGGCAAGAGTTTTGAACCCATCTGAGTCGTAGACATCCTGCTTGACCGCAATTCTACGACCTTTACTCTGCTTTGTGAACTCTGCTCTCTTACAAACGCATTCCTCGGTTTCGACATTGATTCCTCTTACCCTACTGCTATTGCGTGAAATTTGTTTGGCCGCTTCGAATGTCAGAGCATAACCCAAGACTTCCTTCGGTGTTTTCTACACCGCCAATCTCCACGCCTGTTGTAACTTCCTATCGAGCAGCGCATCGATAAATGCGTCCACTATCCTTTCATTTCGATTATCGTGATCTATGCCTGGGAAGGATACTAGCACTAGGCGTTCAATGTCCTGTGTAAGCTGTTCTAGAGTTGTACCAATATTCTGTACACGGCTGCGAAGTTGCGATTTATAAATCTCCCACATGTGATCTTCACCGTATCATAGGTCCAAGGTCTGCACCAGGAACTGAACATTTTGTTGTTGAACTGTTGTAGTCTGCAAGATTTCGGTGGCAGATCCTCGTAATGCCAATTTTCAGCCCGTAGCTCGATCCTGATCCGTGCAATGATTGGTGGTGGCCACCACCTCAAGTTCGGTCTTACAGATGGTCCATGGTGTTTGACCATCGAAAAATGGAGCCTTGAGGGTTTATGAATGACACTTTTGGATTTAATAACGTCAGTTGTCTTCACTACTTTGAAGTCTCTTTTGCGGCGCTAGATGCCATCGATTTCTCCAGAATATTCACTAATCTTCTCTGTATTGCTGTTTATTTTGGATTCAAGCGAGCTAGTTGTTTCGTATAACTTCTCTTCTAGCATGGTGCGTTACTGGAGCTTCTAACTGCTGTTCAATTTGCTTTCCGAGTGCAGTCGTCTGTTGGTTCATATCCTGTTTAAATAATCTTTTAGTTGTAGATTTTGCTGGTTCATATCTCCTTTCAGCGCTTTGGCCTGTTGACTTCGTTGTTCCAACTTATTGTTTAGATCATCCTTCAGCTCTATGGTCTGTTAACTTTGCTGGTTCAATTTCGCCACCATATCATTTTTTAGTCCTCCGACCAGAACGTCCAGCAAAGCTTCCTTCGTTGGATCCGAATATTCATAACTTGCCGAAATAGTTTGCTGTTCGATTAGTTGTATGTTCTCCTGCGCAGTGGGGAACTCATAAATGTTGGTATTGTGCCTCTCTACTTCCAGTGTTTCTATCATTCGGTTTACAAGCACTGTCTTGTTTCCGGCCACGGGTACCTCTCTTTTACCAAGTTCCTCTTTCAACTCCAGCACTCTTAAATCTATCACGTAAAGCGACACAATTTTTTACAATATTATGGAAGGTTCGAGAATAATCGCGCCGTGGAAACGAATCACAAAAATGTACACTCTGTTTATTCGGGATTTTTTACCAGTCGCTTGTTTTCAGTAACATAATTCCGCTTGAAAACTTTCCTCGCGGTCACTTGTTTCGCGGTAAAACTTTTCGAAAACTCTCCTTTTGTCTGTTCGAGAATTTTCTACGCGGTCACTCATTTTACAATTTGTGTTCTCGAAAATTCTCAATTCTACACGCGGTCACATTAACACTTCGCGCAAATTCTCTTTATGTTCTTTCGAAAATATATCGTGCGGATATTTTTTTCACATTACTTCGCGAATACACGATAACTTAATCGTTGTTTCAGAAATTTCTCACTTTGTCCACTCGAAAATTTTCTACACTACAATTTTCGCAATTATCACTCGCGATTTTTACTCTAAATTCCACTTCTGACACCAGTTGAAGTGCGCAAGGAGTCGCGGGATTTCGAGTAAAAATAAAACTGGTTCACTTTAATACAAACTTAATGAAAAATCACATTAACACTTTTCTTTCACAATATGTCGCGTTACTATTCGCAGTATTCGCGTTGTCAATCACGCAACATTATCGCTTTCCAAATTTAGACTGTCGTCACACGACTTACTAATTTCGACTGTGTTTCTTCTCAAACGCTCGTCCTTTATATACCACAGAACAACCATTCTAGAAGATTCTCTGCTGTTCTCGTAACGCATTTATTAATGCGTGAGTTTGGGAGAGAACGCACGCTTGAATGCGTGTGTCAGCGCGAACAGTTCACCCAATATGTGTGAGTGTGTGTGCTGAGAATAGACAGTTAAAGATCGCGAATATTCGATGAACGGCATAGTGTTGATATGTAACAATTTATTAATGATTGTTTAACGAATTGTTTGTTTTGCCGGAGTAGAGAGGGACGACGAAATCTGTGGTAATAAAGTACATTTCGACCTCAGATCTGGCCACAGATCTTGCGTTCCATCTTACGCTTTTACGGCTTTACTAAAAGTAAAAGTAGAGAGAGAGAAAGGCACGAGTAAATAATCGAACCAAATTACTCGTGTGGCTTATTCGATCGCATATGGGTAGCTATTGATTATCCCTACAATATATTCACTGATAGCGATCACTACAAAGATGCAGAAGTACCTTGCAAGTTATTAAATTATCCCTGGAACATATTCATTTTACTATAATTGCAAACATCTCGTTAAACTCATACACATATACGATAATACTAGTATAAAACGCTTTAACTCATTCATCATTAAAAGGCTCAAGCTTTCATATTTTCTTCAGCAGGATTATATAAAATAAAAATAATTAACAAAATATAAAATAATGAAAAATTCGAAATTTTTAACTTATCAACTTTTTTCACTTTCTCCTAGATCATACGATGAAGACGACGATTACGAATCCAACATAGACATCCTTGAGTCACAGCTAGACGACATGTCCAATATGATAAACGAATGGTAGAGAAACGTATTATGCATAACGTTTTAGTCACATTAATTTAAAAAGAAAAAAAAATTCAAGAAAATACAGAAAAAATTAACAAACAAAAAAATTAAAATATGAAGAAAATTAAAAGAAAAGAAAGATAAAAACCATTATGAATTTTTATGATGTCCACTTTTGTACGATTTCTTTTTTTATTTTAGCTTATTAAGTTTGAGATTATAAGGGATGACACTTTTACATTATATAAATATAATATTAAATTGCTCGAATATTAATTTAATTAATTATTATTTATGTTTAAAAATTAATTGAAACTAAGAAAGATGAAGAAACCAACAAAAAAAACGGTAGACGAAAAAAAAATATATATAAATTATTATGCTCAGAAAATTAGAATATTATTTTTGTTTTCTTTTTGTTTGAGGTGCTTTATTTTATTTTTATTCTTTCCTAGAACAGTAAGTAAAACAAAATACATCTATACATGATATTTTAATGATATTTCTGTATAAAAGTATAAGAATGCGATTTTTTTCTAAAAAAAAAATATATTATTTAAAAAGAAATATTATTTATAATAAATAAAACATTAATATAAAATATTAATTGTTGAAGAATGAGGAGAAAGTAAATTTCGAAAAATATGAAATGACTTTAGTCAGAACTATTAAGCAGTGAATGTTATTTAAAAAAAAACTTTATTATTGATGAAAGAAAGCAAAAAAATATGTTTTTGAAATAATTTTGATTTTTATTGTTTTTGGTTTTTTTTTTTAGTTTAAAGTCCCATTTGGTTGTGTACACTGATGGGCTGGGGTGTTGTTATTCACGTTCACATCAATTAATATATCCAAAGAATATTTGGATCAAATCTCTCTTTCAGGATGATGACATCTCAGTAGGGAATACTAAAACGTGCATTTCTTGAATTTGAATAACTACTCGTATCACGCTATCTGAAATGTGAGTGAATAATATTTGACATAAATAGAAAGGAAAGAAAATTACAGATACGCAAGACGCGTTTTTGACCATCGACTTATTTATTTATTAGGCATTCTTTTCGCTTCCATGTGCTACATGGTCGACAAGCCCGACGTTTTCCTTGCAATTTACAATCCAGAGCTTATTTGAATATGATTGGTTCTGGTGACCGATCCACTACTGCTTACGCCTTTAAATCTAAATGCCTATCTTAGTCCGTCTAATTGTTCGCAGTTAAAGATAATCTTTGGTCAGAATAACGCCAAAATATACAAGACACATTCGCTCAAGAAAAGTTGCAGTTTCTTGATAGATTAGATTAGATTACATAATGAGGTTGTTTTGGACTCATCTATCATTACGGCCTTTGAAGTGCTCGTTGGGGTATTCTGCGGAGAGATCCCCAGCAGGTCATATGCTGCTGAAAAAACCAGGGATATCTCGAAGAGCAATAGTCAGCAATTCATACATATGTAAATTACAACATGATTTTATTTCCTAAAGTTTCATAATAGGGTGTAGCCTAGTGGGTAGCGTGTTGGTCTTGTAATGCGAAGGTCGTGAGTTCAAATCCCGGTCGACGCAATATATAATTCCAGCACATTGCTTGCTTGGATATACCTTGGTCACCTCAATCTGCGAAAATGAAAAATTCGTAGATAGAGGGTTGTGCGAAAGACTAACAACCCCTCCACAATAAGTAATGAAAAGTGTTAAGGAACCTGAATGTCGGGAGGCCAAGGTCCGATTTGGGCTGTAGCGCCATTGTAGAAGTAGTAGAAAGTTTCATAACAAGGTGATCAGATTGTAGTTTAAGTTTTTGCGGCAAATGAAGGAATAAAAATAACAATATTAATTTGTTACAATTTTTTTGCTACAAACCATTATTGTTTTTTAAAAGAGTCACCATAAACATCGCCGGTCTCAGTCCTTCCCAACATGCTTACATGAAAGTACGGTGTGTGGAAACGGCACTGCACGCAATAGTATCAAAAATTCAAAAGTGTATGGAAATCAAGGAGTACACTTTGAATGCTTTTGTGGATGTAGAGGACGCGTTTAATAATACATATGTGCACCAACGCGCTAATAGACGCGTTAATCGCACATGGTGTAAATTTAATGCTCCTTAAATGGATTCCTAACATGTTGGTGGACAGGAATATTACTGCCACAATGGGAAACGAGTCTAGGAAAAAACAAGTCGATAGAAGAACACTTTGGCTGTTAGCCGTGAATGGAAGACTTCGCATCTAGATATTGCACCGTTGCCTATGCGGGTGACTTAGTCATACAAATTAGTGGGAAATACCCTACAACTTTAAGCGAACTGATGCAAAGTTTCAATCTGCCATCCATTGGGAGAGCCTTTCAGATAGGTTAACTTATCATCTTGGACAGCAAACTGAAATGACGATAAATATCGAGGAAAGAATTAAGCAACCAATTAATGTGTAAAAAAAACTTTCAGCAAAAAATGGGGACTGAAACCAAATATGGTAAGGTGGATGTATATCAGTATCATACTACCAATTGTTACAAACGGTGCGCTGTTATGGTGGAAAAGTACCGAACTGAAAAATCTCCAATCACAATTGAGTCACATTTAGAGAATTGCCTGAATAGGCATAACGAGGTTATTGCTTACAACGCCCACAGTAGGACTGGAAACCATTTTAGGTGTTTTTCCGCTGAATGCTGTAATTCTGGCGGTGAGACTTTTGGCATATGCCTTTGGACCAATTTAAAAAAATCTCATGTCGCTATCCTGGAGCGTATAAAAACGAAATTTTATTTCCCAAGCATACAATGATACAATGATACATCAAAGATGCACTTTGTGAAGCACTATGAAGTCGCTCTCCTTGACAGACAGCAATGGATTGATAATCATAACGAGATTGCGATACTGATGGTTCGAAAATAGAAGACGGAGTAGAGTAGATTATTTTCTGAAAGCCTTGATCTGCGAATCTCCAGGCATCAACCAGAATATGCTACGCTCTTCTAATCGGAGGTAATGGCCTTGCGTGCTGGAATAAATTGTAAACGAGTTAGTTTATACTCGGATAGCTGAGTTACTCCGCTTACAGATGCAATTCAAGAACCTGCTAGAATCATTGTATGAACATGTTGGAAGAATTGGAGAAAATCTTCACATTGCGGGTCATCGGGATATACCTGGCAACGTAATGGCGAGCATGCTGGCCAGGAACGGATCTGCCGCTGCCACTGTTGAGAAAACGGACAATGTTGGCATTGCCTTGAGAGTCGTTAAGGCAATTTACGCCAACAAAGTGTGGGGAAGGGAAAATCTTAAAACAAAGCGACTCGTGTAACACTACGAAGATTCTGTGTGGTGATTTTGACAGAGGGAAATCTATAAAAATAATGAGACTCGACAGAAACTCCTTACGGACACTAGAGGGTATAGTCACGGACCACTGTCATTTTAGGAAACACGCTCGAGGACTTCGCCTTACAACCGATGACATTTGCAGAGGCTGCGGTATGGAGGATGAGACCGTACAACATTTCCTCTGCCATTGCTCGTGCCTCCAAATAATTCGAAGGGAAATTATCGGAGAGTACTTCTCTGACGAGCTGCATGATCTCCGGTCCCTTGAACCGATAAAGCTCATAAGTTTCACCGTGAGAGCAGGCTGGCAAAATGATATGTCGGTTCACATGGTACAAATGCGGAGGCATACATAGGCCCAATGATGTCCTACATACACTGGTGTCCAACCCCTCCACAAACCTAATTTAACAATTTTTATACTCTAGATGAAATCTGAGATCATTATAATCTGGAATGTTCGTCCGTCCGTCTGTCCGTTCGTTCACTCTCTAGCTTGAGAACGCGTTGAGCTAGGAATTACAAATCTCTCCTCCCCTTCTACCCGCTCCCATACAAAATGACTCATTTTCAATAATTAACAATAATTAAATTTCCTTGGAAACTATTAGAGCTAATAATTTGAAATTTATGACATAATATTTTCATTATAAATGTAATTTATGGTATAAAAATTATTTGAAATACCTCACTCCTTTCACCACCTCCCATACAAACCGCACTTTTTCATGAAACATTGTAAAACAATTTTCTCAGGATGTATAACATTTGTCGAATTCAAATTTTGTACCGAATACTTAATTAGGATTAGTATTAATATCGAAAAAAAACTGATTCTCTTCACTCCTTCTTCCTCCTCCCATACAATGTGACACATTTTCACAACTTTACAAAAAAATCAATTTTCTTGAAAAGTTTGAATGTTCCTGGTCTGAGATTTGAGAGAAGTCAATTGCATAATGTTGATAGTTAGTACTGAAAAAACCACTACAAAACCCACAATTCTTACACCACCAACAAACTGCACAATTTCACTAAATCTTATACACTAATTTTCTCAATACCTATTCAATTTCTGAAACCTAAATTTTGTATAAAACATTGCTTTACTTACTCTATCATGATGTGAAAAAATTAATTCAATGCTGTCACCAAAAATTTCTATTTCAACTAAAATATCGCATGATCGGACTTTACGCGGAATCGTATTCCTGTCATGTTTTTAATGCAGATTGATATAGTAAAGGAAAGTGATAAAGGTGAAAAACTTTAAATTCGTAATTAAGATCTTATTAACTACTTCTTCAATTGCACTACGGCCCAAATCAGATCTTGGCCTCCTGGCTATCAGACTCCTTGTGGATGCATTGTTAGACCACGATTTACGATTTTTTTAATTTTGCGTGTTGCGGATGTCCAGATATACCCACGAAAGCAGTACGCGGAAATTATACGTTGATCGAGATTTGAACTCCTGACCTTCGCATTGTAAACCAACACGCTACTCACTAGGATACGCCCAGATACATCTTATTAATTAACTTAATGACAAATTAAGTGCTAATTCAGATTTGATGATTTTATGTTAGCTTTTTGTGTAAGTACACCCCTAGATATATATTGGTATTAAGAGATCATATCCCTGCGCGCACTGAAAACCGAATAAATTCAAAGAGTCATTATAAAGTTTATATGGTGGGAAAAAAAATAAATAGTTGATTTCACATTTTTTGTTAACTTTTCAATTATAAAAAAAAATATTTTTTATTTTATTTTTAATATTAACATTATACTTTACGGATATAAATGGACTACTGATGAAAACCATGGCGCCTCCTTGTCGACATTATAACTTACCAAAAATTTTCCAATCCGCAAAAAAAAATCTTGTAAAAAAATGGTAAAAGTGACGGCGAGATTTTTTTTTCTCAAAAATAAAGAAATTACAATAATTTAAACTTTAATGGGCAATTTAAAAAAGAAAAATTCTATCTTCTACAATGATGGTACGTCCCAAATCGGACCTTGGCCTCCTGACCTTCAGGTTCCTTAACATTTTTTTCATTATTAATTGTGGAAGGGTTGTTACACCTTCGCACAACCCTCTATCTACGAATTTTTCATTTTCGTGGATTAAGGTGACTAAGGTCTATCCAAGCAGGCAGTGTGCTGGAATTAAACGTCAACTGGGATTTGAACTCACGACCTTCGCATTGTAGAACAACACGCTACTCGCTAGACTACGCACTAGCTTAAAGATTAGTATTTAATAATTTATAAAAAATTGTCTAACCAAAAAATTAAAAAAACCTCTCGCCACACTACAAAGAAAATAGTTACCAAGAGTTTTACAACAAAAGTTAAAAAAAATATTGAAAATTGACTGAGTTATCGTGCTGAGACTGTCTAAAAACATAGTTTCGAGAGAAACACAATATGAACTTCCAGCTTCGTACTGTACTCCTTCTTCCTCTAGTATCTTCGTGTTTTTTTTTTTAATTTTCTGCAAAAGAAACAAATAAAAAACGCAGCTGTCGGAAGGGGCGCGGCAGTTAACCAGATAGCCGTCCCAACCCGATGCCCGGTCATATTTATTGCTATAACTTAGTACGAAGTGGAATTATCTTACAATTTTTTTATCATTCCTTAAAAGTATAATAAATCCAAATCTGTAAAAAACAAAAAACTATTTTTTGAAAATTTCGGGGGTATGTAAGCCCTTAATTCATGGTATATCCTCTCCGGAAAAGTGGATTGAAGAAGTTGGCAGAAATTCGTGAAAAAGTTGCTGGAGTTTTGGCTGTATTAATTGTCATTTTCCAAGTCGTGAAGTACATATATTGTAATTTTACAAAGCTATAGCTGTAGGTTGTTGACGATAGTGGGATCATCTGATATTGTGAAAGTTGAAGCATCATCTGCAAAGGTAACAGATTCACAAGTAAAAATTTTCGGAATATCAGAAGTGTATAAGTTGTGAAATAGCCATAAGCTTCCGATTTGGAGGGTTTTAGTTGTACATTAAAGGATGTGAGAGAAAACGAGCATTTCGTTATTATTTTTAGAAATTAATTTTGAAAAAACTGTGCAAGACTGGTGGACAAAATTCTAATCTTTCATTGAACATACGATGAAGTTTACAAAAAAAAATTATAATTCTATATTTTCGTTCCCACCCACAGTATGACCCGTAGAATAACTCAGTGTGACTCTTAGAATAACTCTGTCTATTGCCTGTGTTAACAAGTTCTTGGTGCGAGACCTCCAAATTTTGACGTCATTACCTCTGAAAAAGAGAGAGAAAAGTACTGACGGACACGTTCGCGACGTGTCCCGCCGAGTCCGCGACACCTCTTATCACTCATTCTTGTGCATGGCGTTCCTTAAGCTTTTGCTCGCGTCGTATTCAGCTTGGACGGCGGGTGCGCGGCGCATGATCGGCGGGTGGTCGACGATTCTCTTTCGCTCAATGTTCTTGATATTTACAGCGTGGCCCAATTGAATTATATCTTTTTTTTTGCTTGAGCAAATTATTTATGGTAAAATTTTAATAAATATAAGATGTCTTACGACGCATGATTTTTCAGCTTGCTATTCAACTTCAAGTCATTCAAAATTTCATTTGACATTTGTTTACCGAAGCCACAGAAAATATAAAACCAAAAAAAAACATGCATTGCTGCCATTTAAAGTAAAGTTATAAAACAACCAAAAGAAAACTTTGCTTCCACTTACATACATTAAAGTTATCCCAATATTTAAATATATTAGATATAAAAAAATAAAAATTCAATTCTATACCGACATTCATCATAAATTGATTCAACTAAGTAACTGATATGTGGCAGCACTGCGGCGCAGACTTAAAATTTCGCTAACTCTTATCTAATACAAAAAACTTAGCAGAATTATAATTGGGCGCAAAGCCCAATCATATGATACTCTAGATGAAATACTTACTTACCTTTTGTTTGGGAGGTGGTAAAAGCAGAGGGGGAGGTTTGTAATTTTTGTATATGACACTGAAGTAGTATATAAAATATTTCATGCTGAATTTAAAGTTTCTTGCTTTCATAATTTTCGAGGAAATTGAACAATTTTTGTCTGAATTTATGGTATTTGTATGGAAGATGGCAGAGAAAGTGGGAGATTTTGGGTGATTTTGAATCTGCTTATCAACATCTGAATCACATTGCTTTGTTACAATTTTAAAGTCGATAGCTCTCATATGTTCGAAAGAAAAAAACTTTTCTCGTACTTCCAATACAAAAATTTGTATGGGAGGTGGTAGGAGTGAGGTGAAGGTGGTATGTTTTTTTAGCATTTATTACAATTATTAAGGGACAAATTCTTCTATTTTCTATGAAAATCGGTTAAATGCATTTACCAAAATTCTGCATTTGTATAGGAGGGGGTAGAAGGAATATCCGAATCAAAACCAAATTTTTTGACATCAACCATATTTAAAGTAGTAAATTTTTCACAAATTTTAAAGTTGATAGCTTTGAGGGTTTTGAAGAAAACTAATTCAATTGAAATTCTGAAATTTTGTAAAATTTGTATGGGAGGGTGTAGAAGAAGTGAGGAAAAGTTGATAGATTTTCCGAAATTAGTTGCAATTATAATAAAATTAATTATGAAAAAAATTGGTTCATTTAGCTGTGCTAGTTGCAATGCAAACTGAATAAATACATTTTTGAAAATTGTGCATTTCTATGGCGGGTGGTAGAAGGAGTGAGGAAATCAGATCAATATTTCTTGAGGTTAATGATATTTATATCATTATATTATGACCTAATTTTCAAGTCAATAGCCGAAATGGTTTCGGAGAAAAATCAATTTCTTTAAATTTCGAAATTTCATGAAATTTGTATGGGAGGGGGTAGAAGGAGTGGGGAGATGTGGTCGAACTCAAAGTTACTTTTTTGCTAAAACTGACACACAATAAATTTCAGCACGATAGCTCAAAGCGTTCAAGAGTTATATTGTAGACAGACGGACAGACAGTCACTCGGAATCGAGGTTTTTGAGAGACAACAAATATTTCTCTACCCTTGGCAGCTCTGTGCGAGCATTATTTCTTAGCGTTACAAACGGTAAGGCAAACACAATATACTCTCAGATTTCATCTAGAGTATAAAAATCTTTGCGAAAATAAAATGGAAAGACCAGATAATATGTTCACTTTAAGCTTGAGGAAGAGGAAACACACGTGTATTTTCGAAACCAAGCCGTATATTTGGCTGAGTGATTCTACTGGGTACACTGTGCCCATGACCAGCAGATAGTCCATTTGAAAAAGTGCAGTCAAACAGAAAACCAGTTTGAGCATTTTGCAGCCATCTGAAACACAAAAGTCCATATTTGTTTCACTCATTATTAAATTGGCTATCGTCCGATTGTTCAGTTTTTCAGAATTTTGATTTTTCCAAATTGGTGACCATTCTTATGAAAAAAATTTGTTTGTCCTTTTTTCCGAGTGTTTGAAGGCTGAACGAGCTACATATATATACATAGCGACAAGTGTGCTTAACATTAAAAAAGAAATTGACTCGAAAGGTGCAACCGATTTTATGCAATCTGGTCGCTCACCTCGAAAATCACGGTTTTTGCCAAAACACGTTAAAAGATTAAGGGCGGTATAGAATGTATAATAATTAAAGTTTCATACCATCAATCGGCCAATGCCAAGTCCGTAAAGTTCCCCTTTCCCATTATGGAGAAGAGATCTTCTACTTCTACAATGGCGCTACAGCCCAAATCGGACCTTGGGCTCCTGATATTCAGGTTCCTTAACATTTTTCATTACTTATTGTGGAATGGTTGTTCGCCCTTCGCACAACCCTCTTTCTACGAATTTTTCATTTTCTTAGATTGAGGTGACCAAGGTATATCCAAGCAGGCAATGTGCCGGAATTATGTATTGCGCCGACCGGGATTTGAAATCACGACCTTCCCATTACAAGACCAACACAGTACCTGCTAGGCTATACCCTAGCTTGGAGTAGAGATACTCGATACATACTAGCACTACTCTCCTAACAGAGTTTGGATATTGCAATAATAGCAACAGCTCGGCGTGAGTTTAGGAGTACAAGAAGGCAACGTAAGAATATGAAAAACAGGTAAACTTGTAGCTTGCTTGAGTTTGACGGTTCTCAAATATATGGACACGAGCACAAACTTGCGTTAAAAAACAAGTTTTTGAGTAGATTACTCATTACAATCGAAAATAAGTATAACTTTCGTAAATAACAATTCATTATGATTGTTTACTTCATAAAAGAAAAAAATTGAGAAAATTGAAATTTCGGACAAATCAATCGCAATCGCTGTACATGCATTTTCCAAACTCTATTAGGAGAGTTGTGTTAGTGTGCATCGAGTATCTCTATCATGGAGTAGCTCGCGGTGTTCCACATGCGCTTCCCTTTGTTCAATCCGGCTTTTTTTGCAGCGTCATTCACTCCAAGCGTTCGCTGCGTCCGGAGCCCAGTTGAGTGACACACGCTTCAGCATGGTGTTCCAAAGTGATCCCATAACTTTAATTGCTTTAGTATTCCTTGGTTTCCTTTATCGAATATTCTTCTTCTTCTTCTTCTTCAATGGCACTTCAACCTAAATCGGGCCTTGGCCTCCTGACCTTCAGGTTCTTTAACATTTTTTCATTATTTATTGTGAATGGGTTGTTAGCCTTTCGCACAACCCTCTATTTACGAATTTCTCATTTTCGTGAATTGAGGCAACGAAAGTATATTCAAACAGGTAGCGTGCAGGAATTATATTACGCCGATCGGGATTTGAGCTCACGACCTTCGTATTGTAAGACCAACATGCTATCCACTAGGCTACACCCTAACTAAATATTTTTACGCTGTTATAAAACATAAAATACTGCACAAAAGTCTCGAGAATTGAAATGTTGAAACTGCCGCGATGTTTCGAAAGTGGAAACCAGTTCAAAAATGAAAAAACCGCCTGAAAACTGATATAACAGGACACATACACAATAGAAAACGACCGATTCACTGGAACACCCGGCGTACGACATTTTTCCTGGTAAATCCCGTGGAGTATTTGGGCGACACAGGGACAAGCGTATAGGCCGTGGAGTACTCATATTTAACGGGTTATAGCTTGCGAACTAGAGAGAATTCCGCAAAACCCTTCTACAGGCATATTTCTAAGACCATCTAGATTAAAAAAAATATAAAAAAAAATGTTTTTTGAACAAAGAACAAGACCCCTCTAATAAGAATCTATTATGCCGCACTAATCAAACGCTAATAATACGAATGGATGTTTTACTTTGTAATGCTCTTTTGATGAGATTGGTGACTCTGAGAAGTTAATGATTCGTGGAGTGGTTTGCCCCAAATCGATATTGATTGCCAGCGAGACGAGAACGGTCCTACCAAGGTGCAATTGGAGCAGTTGCAACGGGCAGTATGTTTGAGAGGGCATTATCGTCAAAACATCAAAATATAAAAACCAGTGTAACTAAAGACTCTATTCCGCAAAAAAAAATAGTGAGCTTCCTCTAGCCTTACAGCATGTTCACCGAAAATCCAGACCGTGGATGATAGGGCTATAGGTCGCGGAGACACCATCCTTGAAAAGCCCTGGTGAAAGGTGTGAAGACGGTAGGGATCCACATTGCCTACCGGTGCAAGCCCCACGTTGGGCGCCACTGTAACAAACTGAAGGACTCAACTCCGCTAACAGATAATGGGCTGCATTCGGACCTCACAGCATGAGCCCTTACCGTCTTTCTTTTTTTCATTCTTTTATCACAGTTCTTCAAGAATGGAGTCTCACCGGGGACTAGATCCTCACTCCTCCTGACTTTCCCTACAATGTCGTACCAGATGTTCGCATTAAAATTGAAGACTCTATTCCGCCAAAAAAAATAATGAGCTTCCTCTAGCCTTACAGCATGTTCACCGGAAATTCAGACCGTGGATGATAGGGCTATAGGTCGCGGAGACACCATCCTTGAAAAGCGCTGGTGAAAGGTGTGAAGACGGTAGGGATCCACATTGCCTACCGTGTACAAGCCCCACGTTGGGCGCCACTGTAACAAAATGAAGGACTCAACTCAGTCAACAGATAATGGGCTGCATTCGGACCTCTCAGCATGATCACCTACCGTCTTCCTTTTTTTTATCCTTTCATCGCAGTTCTTCAAAGATAGAGTCTCCCTAGGGACTAAATCCTCACTCCTCCTACCCTCAGCCTTAATTTTCCCCACAATGTCGTACTAGATGCTCGCGTCAACACTATGCCCTTTTACAAAAAAAAAATAGAACCCTTGTAACTTTGTCGTAATTAAAGAAAACTAGAGGTCCGTCGGTACGGATAAAGCAGTTCTCGATTTGCGCAATCCTATTTTGATTCAAGTAATTTATTTCTGCACTTAAACATTGATCTGAATAATTAAAATAGATTCCAATATTTATTTTGGATGCTAGTTTTCAATTCGTACATTCGAAGCAATAAAACTTTATTTGCAGTGAAGGTGTGAAGTACTCAGTAAAGTTTTCAAGCAATAACATCAGAAAAGTATTTACATACCATGACAAATATGTATATGTGTGCCTAAATAAAGTAAAATAGTATCAAAAATGAATATTGGAATCCATTTTAATTAATCAGATCAATGTTTCAGAGCAGAAATGAATTACTTGAATCAAAAAAGGACTGCACGTATGGAGAACTGATATATCCGGACCACTGGACCTCTGGTTTTCAGTGCCAGTCAATACTTTATTGTTAGACTAATAAAGTAAAATATGTGAAAAAATTTAATGATGAAAAAGGAACGCGTGACCGAGCTTTGAACTCGCAGCGTAAATAGACCAGTCGGATTAAAATTTTGGGGAGAAGTGTTGCGATCTCTTTGGTTTTTCTTAACCTCATTGTTTTTTTGCGTAGATTACGATAAAAATATTGCGGCCACTGACGTTTTCTTACTAAAAAGTACTAAAAAATGAGAGCTGTGCTCAACTTCTATGCTCAGAACAAGATTTCAGTTTGATTTATGGAAATGAGACATAGTTTGTGAAGTGAATAGGCTTGATCTTGATTATTTAAGTTAAAGTAAAATTTTAGTTTTCCAGCAAAAATGAACAACAATGAGTTAATTTAGTGAGAAAAAATCAAATGGTGAATATGATATGAATTATAATTTTTTTGGTTTTAATGAGAATAATTTTTTTTTCACTCATCTATTTAAATCTGAAGAGCATTTATATTTACAATGTTTTGAAAATTTTAGGACAGCACAACATTTCAAGATAAAATTTTCTAGAATTTTACAATTTTTTCCTAGTCTTGTGTTGTTTAGTAAATGTTGCCATAAGGCAATGGAATTGGATTTCACACTGTTGTGCTTTATTATATGTAACGTTTCGGTCTCTGCTGAGATAGGATCAATGGTAATAAAGGTCTCAGCAGGAACCGAAATGTCACGTTTAATAAAGCACGACCGTCCTTTAAAACCCTTAGTCTTTCTAAATTCTCATTCACACCGCATAGACACAATACGATTGACATTCCGAAGAACAATTAAAATTATTAAGAAATTTTAGAACACCGCAATTGTTACATACGCTATTTGACCAATTTTTATATTATAAACTTCCTATCATTTACGTTTTTTATTACATTTTTTTTTCTGACAAGTGTAATTTATCAAACACTATACCTAACCACTAATTATCAAAATTTCTCGAAACATAACCTATTTAATTGAAATTATAATAATTATTATTATATGACTGAAATATTTGTGTCTATTTAGAAATTATTACTTATTCACGGAATTTGAATTGAAAAGGGAATTGTATTATAGATATGTAAATATAAATATAAGAACATTTAAAAAAAAAATATAAAACTATTAATATTGAATAAACAATTAAAATAGAAAAAAGTCTTATTAATAATTAAATAAAAACGTGCTGTGGAATTAATAACTAATTATTAAACAATTTAAGAATGACAAAGAAATGTATTCATTAATTTACCATAAACATTTAAATAATATTACATAACAAAATAAACAAAGGCGAAACCAAAATAGTGAAAATTTAATCTAGAGATAAAAGATAGCAGATAGTGACTATAATAATTAGTAAGAATAAATAAAATATAATAATAATAAGTGACATTTAATATTAACTAGAGATAACACTACTCACAATAACTATAAATAATTTATATTGTCGATACCATTTTTCTATACATGCTTGACGAATACAAGATAACTTATTTTTCTTTTAACAAACTTTAAAATTATATCCCAGTATATGGCTATAGACGTTCGAGTAAGTCAAACAAGTAATTTATTTCGATAATTTTCCCCAAAATACTCGGTACGAAAAGCCATCACACGGACCTTGACTTAGTCCAAGCATTCTCAAACAAATACATATCAGATATGATGATATTCTGGTGTTTTCGAATCGAACCAAAAATCACCAATGAACTTTTTCATGTAGGAAATACTTATGTTGGTGCAACTATAAATTACTAAGACCTCAGAATATTTATCTGGTAAACCGATGGCTCAAACCTACTTTGCCCCATACAATTGCGAGTATCTCGAAATAATCTCATAAAAATGTACTTGAACAATTTACTCCAACGTGTATCGCCAGCTATTGTTGAATGTATATCGAAAAGGAAAATTCAAGCTCAAAGGAAATCAATAACATAAAATGAACAATTTTTGTAAAAGAAAAAAAAATTAAATTGGAAACAAAATATTGATTATTCAAAAAAGTCAAATAAAAATCGAACATACAATACAAACAGTATATTATTATTTTCTTAGAAAAAAAATACAAAAATTAAACTCTAACGAAAAGCATATTTTTGGCACGATTTAGATAAACAAAAATGATACTAAAATTAATGATAAACCATAGCTTAAGTAGAGACAAGTGTGCTTTTACAAAAATTAATTTAATTAATTTATTTAGTATGCCCTTAAAGAATTTATAAAAATAATAATTTAAAATTGACCAACTTGGTGTGTGATCTTAAGTCTGATGCTCTAAAAATTTTGCCGGCGAAAAATTGACAAAAAATCAGAAAACTGTAAGCTACGTAATGTTCAATAAGAAGGTCAATCAATAAATGAAATCCTGTTAAGACTCCCTATAGGGGCATAGGACAGATACAACTGTCTTCCACAAGACGCGATCCTGAGCATCGGCCTTTAGCTGTTGCTAGGACTTGTTTATTCCTCTGGCCTCCTGCTCAGCTGCTCGTTTCCATGTGCTACATGGTCGACCAACCCGAAGTCTTCCTTTAGGATTTTAATCCAGAGCCTTTTATTCGATGTTTCGCTCTGGTTTCCTCAAACTGTGACCGACCCACTGCCACTACCGCCTTTGAATCTCAATGCCTATTTTAATCTGTCCAGTTGTACTCCAAAGCTCATCGTTGGAGATCACTTCTGGCCAGAATATTCCTGAAATGCTTCGGGGGCATTGGTTCACGAAAGTTTGCAATTTCTTGTTAAGCCGAACGGTCATTTTCCACGTAGTACAACCATATAACAACACAAATTTGACGCATGCGTCAAAAGCTCGCAGCTCCGTGCGAAGGGAGATCTCTCTTAACCTTCAAAAAGGGGAAAGGATACCTATACCGAATATCCTTTTCGGCTCCGTCGTCCATTCTGACAATGCTTCCGAGATAACAAAAATCTCGATCTTCTTCCATATCCAGAACCTATTTGCCCTCCTTCCATGTTTTAGGAATGCGGACCAATCATAAGCAACCTCTAAGAACAAAGTCCGACCAGGGAAGAACGAAATTAGAGATATTGTGAAATTGGTAGGTAATGCGCTGTTCGGTCTTGAGGATTTATACGGATTGAAACTGTGTACTGCCCAAAGGATTTTATTCCCCAAGATAATAATTACAGAATTACACGTTGGAGACTTCAGCTCGTCTTCATGGAGCGACTGTAGAGCTGTGAAAGTGAGTATTAAGGAGAAGATCAATGGTTTCGTCACTCGAAGAGGTTCTTAACCCGTCGGATTTCTTCATCTGTCTGAGCATTGAAATGGAGGTAAAACGAAGTTTTGACGCTTCGGATGTCTCTTCTACCGTGCCGCAAAAAACTTTATTAGATCCTAGCTGGACTTTCATTATTATTCCCAGTCTGAGGGCTTTTAGATTGGCTTTCTTGAGGTCCCGGATTTCGTCGCTCCATTATGGTGACTCCCATCATTCCACACCTTAGTGAGAGGAATAAACAAGTCCTGGCAACAGCTTAAAGCCGATGCGCAGGATCGCGCCTTGTGGAAGAGAGTTGTTTCTGTCCTATGCCCCTATAGGGGGTCTTAACAGGAATTTGAATGGTGATTACTATTTACCTCTTGGCTTGTGGGACAAGAACGTAACATGGCCCCATTTAAAGGCCTTGTGAGGATAGACAAGAGCCTATCAAAAGCGGCAGTGGTGGTCAGAAGGCTTAGAACTTCGGAGAACTTCTTCACAGTTGCCCTGTACTTGGACGAGTTAGTCTTTCTGTAGTTCCTGAAAACTGGTTTATTAGGCCATCTTAACCAAATTGGAGCTATCTGTGATCTGGAAAGGAATGTTCATAGGACACATTCCTGTTTCTAACCAAATACGTGATATCCTTCGAGATTAGGGTAGTGTCTAAAATTTCTTGTATATTGCTTGCAGAGCAATAGGTTGGTACTAAAGAAGTAGTCAATAAGCACGTCACCTCTTTTGTTAATATTAGAACTACTCCATATAATGTGCCTAAATGAGGTCTGCTTTAAGGCTCTGTGCTTCTGCAATCGGATCTCCTTGATTATCTGATAGAAATGCCCTGGGTAATCATGAGACAAGTATACCGAAATGTACCATTAGTTTTTTTTTCGTTTCGAAACTGGATGCGATGATGTCCTGATTGCAGTGATGTCTCCTTCTTCTAGGTCTGACGACTGTGTGCCGTCTTTGCTAATGGGCAGACTAGCTATGTGGAGGACTTGATCGGGTTCTGATGCAGAATTTTCTCCCTTCATAACCATTGTGGGCACTAGAGGAACGGGATCTGGGTCTCCTTGGTCTGCTTCCAAACCGTCCTTTTTGAACACCATCATTGCAATAACATCGAACTCATAATTGATGATGCCTCTGGTTTTCGCCAAGGGAGCTAGGGACTCTTTGATTGCTATTACTGCGCATCTAAAATTTCCTTTAAGCTTTCTAAGACTCCAATTACGGTTTGGGATATTTGGGTTGCAGGACTGAATTATGTCCGAAATTGATCCCGCATCACTTGGTTCCGAAGGTAACTATGCACGTGCTCGAAGACGATTTGAGATCTCAATCACTGGCACAACCACGGATTCGCGCCTGGCAACACTTCTCCCAATCTGGCGATTCCGATTTTGTGTAAATCTGCGGACCTTTGATCGGGACACTTGATCAGTTTACGTAACCTTTGTGCCATCCACCGTCTTTGCACACCGTTAGAGGACCAGGATGGTTCCGCATATCGTTTCGGAATTGGAGATCAACTATTTTCCAGCAATCATGAGTGATGCTGCCATCCATTTGCCGACGATCGCCACTTAAGGATGTCGCTAAAGGGTGCAAAAGGTACAGAGGCTAGCTGCATTCGGCCCGTCGATAGGGAGTCTGCACGTTCGATGATCTCTTCAATTTATTTATTTAGCAAAACAGGACAGAAATTGCTTCCAATTAAACTATGCTTGAAATCTTAAAACTTATTGCAATAAGAAAAAAAACACAACTATTAAAAAATAAGGTAAACGTAAGGTAATCGTGACATCGACTGATGACACAAGTGTATTATAATTTTGAAAAAGTTGAATCAACGGGGAGCAAAAGTATATAAACAGCGTTGCACGATGTATTTCAAGAGACGACCCAGAAAACCCAACTCTTGTATTAAAAGTGATAACAGCGCGCGAGTTAGAAAAAACAAAATTATTTAAAATTTTGAATAAAAAGCATTGATCTAAGTTGTGATGGTTTGGTAGCCCAAACTGCAGATTATTTCTGCTTTCCAGCTTTGAGGTTCTCTGGGATATTTGCAGGGAGAGTCAGAAGACTCTGAACTTTATGCGGCTCCCGTAAGAGCTGTTCAGAGAGTGGAATCCTTCGAGTTCCTCCTGATATACTCGCCGCAAATTTGAATGGATTCCCTCAACTATTTCCACAGAGCACGCCGCTATTAGGTCCTGGTTTGGTATCCTACGACTGCACCGGCTGCGTGCTATTTCCCCTTGATTTGGAGTAAATCGATTTTTTCCTAGAGTTCCCTAAGTTACTAGATCCAGGTTTAGGGTCCGAAATCGAACGACTTGCACGCTGTGGGCTTTAATTTTTGATTGGACCAGGGTTAGTGGCCATGGTCTTCGAAGTACACATTTTGAGACCAGGTTAGGCCAACTAAGTCTTGCTTGGTGGCTCCAAGGGAGCCACAGAGGAACCATGCTTGCTTCTTTCTGCCATTTTAGGTATGTCGGTTCCTGAAACTTGTTATTTAGTATTGTTGGACATAACGGAGAAAAAGGGTTGATCTGCTCTGAAATTTGCAGTATACAGACAAGACTAATTTATCCAATGGGTGCCTGGTATCTGGGTTTAACCGCTTGCGACTGAGATATTTAACTGGGCCTTTTACATGGTCGATCCTCGACATAGGAACCTTAATCCAATCATGGGGAATTTTATGTAAGGACAGAAATAAAGAGAGCGGAGCGGGAATCTATGACTACCTTTTGGTTTCAAGTAACCTCTAAGAGTACATTTTTAGAGAGCTAAGGAAGCCCCTACATCATGAAAAGATAGATTGTCGTTAAGGAGAAGGGATCATAAGAATCGAGCAATTTTCGATGTTTCAGTGTTGTCTTGAATCATACAAACGTGATTCTAACTTAGGTCAGCTATGATGTACAAGTGGTAAGATGCTACGTATCCAAATCATATAAAACTTATCTCGAAACTATTATTTTGCCGACATCGCTAAGGAAGCATCTAAGCAATTGAGTTACGTAAAGCGCGGTTTAAATACCTTCTTCGCTTCAGGGTTATAAGATCTTTATTAAACCACTTATCGAACTTAACTACCGCCTATGGGTTGAAGCTGAAAAAAACTCTGTCTCCTATTTGGATAGTATCTAAAAGTATCTATCCTCGAGTTAATTAATATATAGTAGACTCTAACATCTCTTCTCGATTCCCTAGATCATAGACGAGTTGTAATATTTTTAATATTTCTGTATCATTACTGTAACGTTTTTATTTAAAGTCTCCAATCCCTTACCACCGGACATGTATTTGCCCTGTATTAATCAAGCCACTTCACGCGCGTATAAGTATTATCTGCAGCCTAAGTTCAGTCGCTGTGTTATTTTCGCAATTCGTTAAAATTCGTTCTTTGCCTAACTCGCCTTCCAGAAGACTACAAGATTCAGCAATTCATGATGAGCATTTTAACATCAAAGAATCAAAATCCTTTCCTAGGGTCGAGCCTAGTGGGTAAATTGCTGGTTAACAATGCGATAGTCGGGAGCTTAATCCCGGTCGACGTAAGTGTATCTGGGTAAACTTAGTCTGCAAAATTGCAGATTCGTAGATAGTTGTGCGAAAGGACACCAATCCTTCCGCAATAATAAATAAAATGTTAAAGAATCGGTAGCTCGGAAGGACCTTATAGAGGCATGGGACCGAAAAAGTTCTCTTCCACAAGGCGCGATCCTGAGCATTGGCCTTTCGTTGTCACCAGAACTTGTTAATTCCTCTGGACTCCTACTCAAATGCTCGCTTCCACGTGCTACATGGTCGGCCAACATATTCGTGGAGGATTATAATCCAGAGCTAGTCGGCTCTGGTTTCTTAAAAGTATAGCTACTGCCGTTTCCACCTTTGACGACAGCAGCAATAAAATTCTTCACATCTATCCAATTGGTTGCATGTGCCGATCTTAAGACTTCAAAAAACAAAGCGCAACTTTCTGGTAATGATTGTCTTGCAAATTCCAGATGGGACCATTTCTTTATGTGCTTATTGTCGATTATGTGTATCTTTTCGTTTGAGATGAAAGAATCCATGGAATCGAAAAATTCGAAGTAAATTCATCTCCCAGCTAATCAACTAATAAAGATGATCCCGGCCCATTATCAATTCCAAATAATTACTTCTTTGCAAAAACAATTATGTGATGCTAATGGCTTTTTAATATTAATTTTGTATATTCTTTAAAGGACTAGAAAAAACATAATTCTGTAGCACATAATATACGCATAAGTATTACAAATCATATTATTATTTTGTTATGCCTTATTAAAGAGCTTCACAAATTATTTTAAATAAAAGAATGTTTAAACCAAAATAATTATGATTAGTGAAAGTTTAAATGAGTTGCTTATTTGAAATTTTTTTGAATCTATTAATATTTTAATACTATTAAATTTGGCATATACATATGTATTGTTGAATTAAATGCGAAATTGTCCTTATTATTAAATACGTTTATAGAAATTCGTGAAAGCATAAATAAATTTAAAAAAAAAAAAGAAAAAACATTTAAGGCTCCTTGGCCTGTGTTTTCTTCTTGTTTAGTATTTCTAGTGAAATTGTACACTTTTAGAGTTGAGAAGAGTAATTTTGAGTAGTTATTACGCGATCTTACATTAACCACCGAGGTTCAATTTACTGCTGCGCAATTTGAAATTGGGTTCAATTCCAAAATTTTGAATTAAAACGCGAAGAATTCTGCTAATAAGTACGCGTTAAGTGTGTTCATACGAAAATATCTGAAAGCATTTTCTGCTGGTAATTTTACAGTGCACTCCAGCACGGAACGAGTGCAGTGTGCACTGCCTCGTTTCTAGGCCAAAAATCAATTCTTGATTGCGATTGAAGATCTGAAACCATTTTTTCTTTTTTCAATCTTCTTCAAAAAAACTTAACTACAGGTGTAATTGTAAAAAAGATTGCTCGTGCAGAATTCTTCATGGCTGAAACCTTATATCTTGAAATTTATTCAAAGTAGTCACTTTCGACGAAAGTAGTTACTTTTGTTGCAAGAAAAAACAGCTAATTTTCGACTTGCTTTCAGTATATATGCACCGAAAGTAATGCGTGTATAGACCTTAAGACTATTTCAAAAGTGCTCATTTCAACTTTAACAAGAAGAAAACATAAGCCAAGCAGCCTTACTTTCCGATCCCAATATGGTGAAATGAAATTAAAAAAAATAATTAATTATGATCGTTTTAAATATTCTTTTGATACATTTTTTTTTTTTTTTAATTTATAAGTAACTTCAATTAGTTAGTATTTAATCAAAATTCAATAATAAATGATAAAAAAATTAAGATATATACCTACATTAATCCACTAATGGACGTTAGTTAATTGGAATTTTTATAATATTATAAAACAAAAATGAAGCAAAAATAATGTTAATATTTATTATAGAAATTATTATTCAATTTAGTTCCATATAAATTACTGATTGAAATGAAATTATCTAATTCACTATAAAAGAAAATATAATTATATAATGTAATATAATTTTCAATTCGATTGTTTTGAAATTATTATTGTAATTCAATTGTACTCCCAGGAAGAAATATAAATAAGTATTTAATAAAAAAAATGAAAATTAAATGGGACTTTTATTTTTACTTGAAATAATTCAGATAATGAAAAGCTCGCTAATTCCAGAATATTTTGCATTTTTATTAATGGAAAAAAGTCGAAGTGAATTTTCAGCCAATGATCCAATGTATTTTCGAGCCTTCGGAAATTCTGAATCGTAATCCAAGAATTATTCATTTTTCTATCACACGATGCTCTAATCGCTTATTCCATTGGCAGTAAGGTAACTGTACCAGTAATGGGCCATGCTCCTAAAAAAATAAACCGTCCCAGAATAATATAAAAAGTTAAGAATTTGAACCTCCCCCTACCAATTAAAAACACAAACAGGAGTGACCTTGGGCCCTTCCGAACTCCCAGCCCTCATATCCCATCGGGGTTCTACTTTCGCTTTTGATCAGTGCACTTTAATATTCCAACACATCCAAATTTATTAATTTTCTTTACGTGTGTCTTCATAATATTTTAATAGGTAAGGTTTTTCAATTCAATCGCCTCAGATACAAAAGCATAATAAACTGCCAACAAGTCGGGCGAAACTTTATTATTCTTGGACAAATTGCGGATGAGTGGAAATTCAATATGCAGGTTAGAGTGGTCAGGGAAGGCTAAGTGAAAGGGAGTTCTTGGGCAGCGCTGTGGTCAATTTAACAATATTTCATTCGTTTCTGCAAGTTTGGGTATATATGAGGGGATGAGCAGGGGTAATAGTAAGGGTGAGTGGATGTTAATAGCTTTTTAATTAATTGCTTGAATCACGTCCAATATTCTCTGTATAGAATGTGTTTCATAGACGAAGTTGCATAGAATTTTCATAAAATTCGGTGTATTTAAAATTCACGAAACCGAACATTTGTATGGGAGGGGGTAGAAGGGCAAGCGCGATTTCAAAACTTTTAAAGCAACTTCATTTGAATTATTTTTATAAGTTTTTCTGCAAAATTCGAAATTGATAGCTTTAAAGAGTTAGCTGACAACTTATTTCTTAAAAATGCTCGAAAAAATAATTTTGTATGGGAGGGGGTAGAGGAGGTAAAGGAATCGTAAGACTTGTGATGCAATTTTCTTTCTTTTCTGTTGTAAGATGCTCGTACAAAATTTCAAGTTCGTAGCTTTTAATTTGTTGATTACTAGTTGATTTGATGAAATTGGTCGAAATCATACTTTTGTATGGGAGGGAGTAGAAGGGCAAGCGCGATTTCAAAACTTTTAACGTAATTTCATTTCAATTATTTTTGTAAGTTTTTGTGCAAAATTGCAAATTGATAGCTTTTAATAGTTAGGTGATAATTGATTTCTTAAAAATGGTCGAAAAAATAATTTTGTATGGGAGGGCGTAGAAGATTTAAAGGTTTTCGACCAGTTCATATTTCGTATATTTAGGGATTTTTTTAAATGCATTTTGCAAATTTTCAAGTTTCTACCTTAAAATTTCACTCAAAAATTTTCAGTTTATGTGTTTTTTTCAATGCACATGAAACACCTTGTGCACGTTAGACCGGGGGGGTCGGTTTATAACAATTATGGATCAAGTTATTATTATTTTTCTATGAACATCAAATAGACGTATCCACATGCAAAATTTAAACTTTGTATCTTTCACCAGAGCCTTAAAAAAATCACTCAAAATTTTCGACATTTTTGCTTATCACCTCCCACCCCTTCCACCTCCCAACTTAAAAGTCTTATCAAAATTAGCCAATATGTAGTTGTACAATCTGACAAATTTTTGATTTGATATCTGTACTCTTTTTTGAGATATAAGGATTCGTAATTTTGAAAAGTGCGCCATTTTTGAAATGCTCCCCATTTCCCCCCACTACTATTATTTCAAGATGTTATATTTTTTTGTATTTCCCTAGTATAGCTTAATTTAAGTTTCAAATTTCAATTGCATAGCTTAAGAGATAGTTGAGATATTCATTTTTAAGTGTTTTTCTTTGCACCCCCCTCTTCCTTACAATAATTAACCACTCTCTAAGCTGATTCCGATGGAACTATATGCCACCTTGACGGTTCCAAAATATGAATCTTTTACAATGAGTAATTTCGAAGATATAATCATTTGAAAAAACAATTCGGCCGACAATTTGTTTTTGGCCCCCCCTTTTCGGACGCCAATGGATAAAAAAATTAAAATTTTATTTTTAGAAGTTGTACCATAAACCTCTCTATATGTGTGTTGAGTTTTAGCTTCCTAGCTGTTACTATGGTTGAGATATTTGAATTCGTATTTTTCAACTTAAGCGCTCCCCTCGCCTCCCCCTGAACCCGTACACCCCCCAAAATGGATATCCGCCTGAAATCCGCAACTATCTACAACCCCCCCAAAAATGAACTTTCTATCTTGTAGGGTTTGGGAGTTAATGTGCGCTGAGCGCACACACCGGCGTACGGCGTACAGACAGACGGATTTTTTTTTTTGCATTTTTAGGCTAATTTATTCATGAAACGCGAAAAAACGAAATTTCAGGCTAGCAAATTTTTTTTTTTCCAAGTCGATCACAATACTTTATTATTAAAATAATAAAGTAATTTGGACCAATTTCAATAAATCAACTACAATAATAAACAACAAACTAAAAGCTACAAACTTGAAATTTTGCACGAACAGTTCCCAACACATACGAAGTAATACTGCATCACAAACTTTACGAGTTCCTCAACTCCTCTTCCCCCTTCCATACAAATGCATGGCTTCGAAAATGTAAAAATACACGGAATTCGTAGAATTTACTTCGTCTAAGCAACTAACATTTTATGCAACGAATTTTGAACGCGATTCTAGCAATAAGTTAAAAAATTATTGAAGTCCACCCACCTCCTTTATCGGACCCCCCCTCATACAAACCCAAACTTGCATGAATAATCGAATGAAATATTGATACTACGTACTGGAGCTATTGATAGTAATCGCAGTAAAGTGTTAAATACTTGAAAAGAACCCTGCCCTAGAACCCCTATTCACTTAGTCTTCTCTATCCACTCTTACCTGCATATTGACTTCCCATGCATCCTCAACTTGTCCCAAGAATAATAAAGTTGCGCCCGTCTCTTTGGCAAATTTTAATTTATTATTTTAATAGTAAAGTATTGTGATCGACATGGGAAAAAAAAATTAGCTACCCTCAAATTTTATTTTTTCGCATTTCATAAATAAAATAGCCTGAAAATGCAAAAAAAAAAAATCCGTCTGTCTGTACGCCGTCCGCCGTATACCGTATGTGTACGCTCCGCGCACATTAACCCTTCAAGATAGAAAGCTTTTGGGTGGATTGTAGATGTTTGCGGATCTCAGGCGGACACAAATTTTGGGGGTTGTACGGCTTAAGGGGGAGTTGGGGGGGAGCGCTAAAACCGATAATTAAGAATTCGAATATCTCAATCATGGTTATAACTAGGAAGCTGAAAATCAATACGCATATAGAGGGGTTTGTGGTACATACTTTAAAAATAATTTAATTTTTTATCCATTGGGGTGTAAAAGGGAGGGAGGGGGGGGGGGCTAAAAGCAAATTGTCCGTCAAACTTTTTTTTTTTTTCAAATGATTATATCTCCGAAATTACTTACCATAAAAAAATTATATTTTGGGACCATTAAGATGACATACAGATTAACTAGAATCAGCTTAGAGGAAGGCTAATTATTGTCAGGGGTGTAAAGAAAAACATTTTAAATCAATATCTCGGCTATTTCTTAAGCTATGCAATTGAAACTTGAAAAATATGTTAAGCTATACTAGGAAATCATAAAAAATATATATATATATAATATATAAAATTTGGACATAATAATAGTGGAGGAAAATGGGGAGCATTTCAAAAATGGTGCACTTTCCAAAATTTCAAACCGTTATATCTCAAAACTGAGGTCTGAAATTTTGTTAGATCGTAGAACTACATAGTCTTTAATTTTGGTAAAAATTTTACGTTGTGGTGCAAGAGGAGAGAGGTGGTAAGCCAAAATGTCGTAAATTTTGAGTGATTTTTTTAGGGCTCTGGTGAAAGATACAAAGTTTGAATTTTCCATGTGGATACATCTATTCGATATACATAGATATTTTAAATAATAATTTGTTCCACAATTGATATGCACCGAAGTGGGAGTTTACCGTGCACAAGGTGGGTCATGTGCAATGACAAAAACACATAAACTGAAAATTTTTGAATGAAATTTTAAGAAAAATTTGCGAAATGCATTTAAAAAAATCCATAAATGTATGAAATATTAACTGGTCGAATACCTTTAAGACTTCTCGCACCTCCCACACAAAAATACATATGCTTGTTATGTATTATATGTTAAGAAATTATCACCTAACTATTAAAAGCTATCAATTTAAAATATTGCACAAAAACTTCTGAAAATAGTTGAAACGAAACTGTGTCAAAAGTTTTGTGATCGCGCCTGCCCTTCTACCCTCTTTTATACAAAAGAATGATTTCGACCAATTTCAATGAATCAAATTAAAAGCTACGAACTTGAAATTTTGTACGAGCACATTACAGAAGAAATTAAATAAAACTGCATCACAAATTTACCTCTTCTACCACCTCCCATACAAAGGTTTAGTTTCGTGAATGTAAAATACACCGAATTTTATGAAAATTCTATGCAACTTCGTCTATGAAACTGGCATTAAAAAAAGGATATCTGCGATTTTCATTGAAACTGGCCAAGCTAAAAAGACGATTTTTTGCCTGAATTATTTTTATAACTAGCAAACGCCCGCTACTTCGTCCGCATAAAAATCGCAATAATAAGTGATTTTTGAGAATGTAGTTAGTAATATATTATATGGGATATATAATCCGCTTACTTTAATGGCGCTTTGAACACAATGTTTTGTATTTTGTTGGAATCAGAACCATAAATTATTAAGAATGATAGCATGATACTCGCATTTGAATGGGAGAGGCTCGTGATCAAATCAATCCCGTGATTTGAGATCATATGCGTATTGAAGAGCATTTAGGACAAGCCCAAATAAAATAACATTAAGCTTGAAAACCTAACAGGACTACGATTGTGCGTAGAGCCCAATCATACGATACCATAGATGAAATCGAAATTTTTATGATATTATGAAATTTTGTATGGGAAGTGGCTGCTCTGAACTAATTTATTTCACATCATGTTAGAGTAGCTATAAAAATGTTTTGTATCAAATTTAAGCTTCAAAAATTGAGTAGGTACTGAGAAACTTAGTGCATTGAATTTAATGAAATTGTGCAATTTGTATGGGAGGTGGTAGAAGGAAAGGGGGGTTTTTGGTGATATATCGAGAAACAACTATAATCATCATGCAATTGATATAGTTTAAATTTCAGGTCTGTATCATTCACGCTTTTCAAGAAAATCGAATTTTTGTAAAGTCGTGGAATTGTGTCATATTGTATGGGAGGGGGTAGAACGAGTGAAGCTACTCGGTTAATTTTTTCCCGATATTAATAATAATGCAAATTAACGATATACTACAACATTTAAGCTCGATGAAAGTTACACGTACTGAGAAAATTGGTGAATAGCATTTCATGAAAAAGTGTAGTTTGTATGGGAGGTGATGGAAGGAGTAAGGGAATTTAAATAATTTGTATACCATAGATCAGATTTTTGATAAAAATAGTATATTCTAAATTTCAAATGATTTGCTCCAATGGTTTTGAAGAAAATTTGATTAGTATATGTATATTTTTGAAAATGAGTCATTTGGGTGGAAGGCGTGGGGGTAATGAAATGAGACCACACGCAGATTACATCTCGTTGCACATCTAGCAAACTGTGAAAGTTTCATTACAATCGGCTTAGCCGTTTTTGCGTGAAAACCGAAAAGACAGACAGACAGAGAAAATTTTTAAAAACGTTTTTTTCTGCTTAGTTATTGCTAAAATAAAGCAAAAAACTAACTTATAGCCATTTCTAAACAAATAACAGACAGACACTACAATTATATTTATATGTATATATGAATGCAATAAGTTTTGAAAAAAATTATTAACTTTACCTCAGTCCTTCTACCGCTTCTATCCATGTGAGTGCAATCGACTTTAAAATGAGAACAAAGCAATGTGACAAGAAGTAAAATCATCCAAAACGTGCACTTCCTTTAAGCCCAATCATAGTTCTGTTGTGTTTTCAGTTGCTACTGCTACTGGTGTAAAAGTGAAACAGTTCCACTTCAAGAAGGCCTAGATACTCAGTAGATAGTTTCTGTTCGCTTTCTATCATTCAGTTCGCCCATACCATCTGCAAATATTTATTTGTCAGTAGCAGCCAGTACAACTGAAATTTATATATCAGCTTCTCCAATCATTACGTTCGTTCTCACTCGTCTTCCCCTACCTTCCTAATTCAATTCCTTCGCTCCATGACTGTGTTTGTGCATTGCACATAATGGCCGAAATTGCCTATAACGCAGGTCATTCTGTAAAAAAAAAAGTCGACTCACATTAAGTAGATTACTAAGTTTTGCCGAGATAATTTCGTCAGTATCGGCAGCCCCAGGTTCGATTCGCGGCTGGAATTTTTTTTTACGATTTGAGTAAAATAAAAATGTAATCATTTCAAATAATTTTTATTCCATTCATTCTAAACTATCAATTTGATGTCTAAAAGTGACTCATTTGTCTCTTAATTTTTTAAGTAGATCGAAAAATTATGGTATTGGTGGTTAGTTACTTGATCGCCAGCCACGCGGGCGGCGCGGGTTCGTTTTTCGGCCGAAGCAACTTGCTTTTACTATTTTTTTTAGCACATGGTGAATTCAAATTTAAAATGACAATGTATTTTCACGCAGACAACTCTATGTCGCCATGTCATGTTTGGACTCATGACACAAAAGATTTGAAGTTCTTTATAAATAAATCCAATGGGAAATTCATCATAAAGAATGTCGTATAGGAAACCCCTCATACAAACAAATCGACTTCTTTTATTACATTACTCAAACTTTAAGTTCTGGAATGAACTTTGTAACTCAAGGGTGGCTAAAGGTTCCGAAAAAACTAAAAATTAATTATATATGTGGTAGTCTATATTTCTAAGCCCTTATTAATAGTTTGCATTATCGTTTGTTGCACACCTACATGTTTAACTTTACTTGAATTTATACTACCTCTGTAGTAGTTTGCATTTGCACTTACATTACGTTTATATTCATGTATTGTCAGAGAGACTATATAAAAGCTGTTACTAAGCATTAGAACGTTGCATTTCATTTTTAAACTCGTCGCGATTCAATCATTTCATTGTATTTATTTCTTACTAATAAACTTTATTAATATTCTATAATTGACTTTATAATCAATCCTACATATGTGGCGACCATCTGCATCGTCGGAAAATCCCTACAAATTACTGGCGGAAATTAATGCTAATTTCACTGTATTTGTTCTCGTTCGTTTTTAATCAAATCACCATTTTTTCAAAAAAGTGATTCAAGTGATCGTCGAAATAGTAGGTTTCTCTTAAAAAAAATGAAAAATTATTATTATTTCACATTCTCTCAATCTTTTTAGTTTATTTCTCGCGCAAAGGTTGAAGTTGTTTTTAAGTTGTATTAGTTATTATCACGAACGATATTTAAAAATAAAATTAGTATTTAAACTTAATTTTGCTGCAGGATTCTTATTTTCAGTTTTAACGCTCTTGGTTGTTTTGGCACCAAACCCATTTAGAACAATAGGTAAAGCCAAAGTTGGTGACCCCGACGTGATCTGAAGACGCAACCAGATCCTGTAGCAAACGACGACCGAATTTTCTCAAAAAGTGCAAATTTATAAAGATTTTTTTCTAAAAATTTGCCTTTTTTAAGACGAAGTGAACAAATATCAAAATCTTTTCGATACAACCGCTAAAGCTACGCTCAACGAAGAATTTCTACGGAAAAACGTGAATGCAGACTCGAAGTAAAGGCACCATGGCCACCACCATGACGACTCCCAGCGTAACCACGGTGACCACTGCCACGACATCCAGTTCATCAGTGTTCAGTCAGTAGTGCCGCCGGCCGAACCTCGACCAATTTTTCTCGAACAACGAATTGTTTATGCGCGAATGCCAATGCCGCCAGTAACGAAAAATAATATGGAAGGTTGGTTTGTTTCCATGAGCTATTGGTTCGACGCAACGGGAATTCACACGGAGCCACAGCAGTGCGCCACGATCCTTGCAGCCATCGATCCGAACGATTTGACCCAAATCACCGACCAGGTGCAAAATGCACCCGAAATTGGCCGATATGCGTACATTCGCCAACTAATCATCACCCACTACGCCGACAGTGAACAGCGCCGTTTAAATCGTTTGTTGTCCGAGATGCCATTGGGCGACAAACGACCGTCCGAATTATATCACGAGATGAAACGCGTAGCCAGCAACGTGCTCGGTGAAGCAGCGCTCAAAGGTTTGTGGACACAACGTCTGCCAGAAGCTGCACGTCCCGTCATCGCAGCATCAACAACCACACCAGCAGAGCTCACGAAAATCGCCGATTCTATTGTTGATGCATTGACTCCGCGAAGTGTCAATCAAGTCGCAGCAGCCGTGCCAGGTAACAGTCTCGAGGAAATTAAAGCCGCAATCGCCGAACTACGACAGGAGATAAATTCCATTTCGTACCGTCCACGCTCTCGAACTCGAGAAATCAACGGCCAGCGACAAAATACGCCAGCACGATCCACTCCACGCACCAATGCAAACAGCACGGCCAGCAACGATTCCGAATTGTGTTGGTATCACGAAAAATATGGTCGTGAGGCACGAAAATGCCGCAGCCCATGCCGCTACCGCACGTCGCGTCCAACAGCCCCATCGGCTGTTTCAGTCAATAACACCACCGCTTGAAGCCAACATCGAGTAATTGGCTCCAGCGAAAGGCTAATTACTGACGACAAACAAATATTTCGCTTAAGAGTGCACGACGACAATTTCAACAGAGATTTTCTTATTGACACCGGTGCGGATGTCTCTGTTTTGCCACTCTCATCACCTACGTACGATCTTCGATCAACGAGCACACAACTGTTTGCAGCCAATGGAACACCTATCAAAGTAACAGGTGAGCAAATGGTTAAATTAAATTTAGGCCTCCGACGAGAATTTCGTTGGCCATTTGTCGTGGCTGACGTGACGACGCCGATAATCGGAGCTGATTTCATACGACATTTTGATCTGCTAATTGATTTGCGCCGCAATCAAATCATCGATAACACAACGAAACTCAGTGCTCCGTGCGAAAAGAGCGGTGAATTCCGCCATGGAGACATTCGAACGTTCGATACAACAAATCCATACGCAGATATCTTAGCAGAATTTCCTGGCGTCACGAAATTCTCACCATACGGTTCGAAAACAAAATCGACAATTTTCCACCGTATTGAAACGAAAGGCCAGCCAGTATTTGCCCGTCCACGTAGACTTGAGCCGGAAAAATTGAGAGCAGCACGAGCGGAATTCGAATTTTTGATGCATGCTGGTATTTGTCGGCCATCAAGCAGCAACTGGTCGAGCCCATTGCACATGGTAAAGAAAGCCGACGGAACGTGGAGACCGTGTGGTGACTATCGCGCTCTGAACGCGATTACCATTCCAGATCGCTATCCGCTCCCGTATCTAACTGATTTCACCAGTAACATTCGCGGAAAAACGATTTTCAGCAAAATTGACCTGCAAAAAGCGTTTCACCAGGTCCCAGTTCATCCCGACGACATCGCTAAAACCGCCATCACTACACCGTTCGGCCTTTATGAATTCATGTATATGACGTTCGGGCTGTGTAACGCTGCACAGACGTTTCAGCGTCTTATACATGAAGTGCTGAGAGGTCTCGACTTTGTTTTTCCTTACATTGATGATTTATGCATCGCGTCGTCATCAATAGGGGAGCATCGACACCATCTACGTATGATTTTTCAGCGACTGACCGACAACAATTTGGCGATAAATTTGGCCAAATGTGAATTTGGGAAATCACAACTATCATTTCTCGGCCATAAACTTACGAAAGACGGAATCACCCCTTTGCCAGAGAAAGTCGCAGCGATTACATCGTTCCCGAAGCCGACGATCGCAAAAGATTTGAAAAGTTTTATTGCGATGACGAATTTTTATCGCAAATTCTTGCCGCATGCTACGGTTCACCAATCGAAATTGCAGGCGATGATCATTGGAAATAAACGCAATGATCGCACACTACTCGTTTGGACACCAGACACAGAAAATGCGTTTGAGCAGTGCAAACAAGAGTTGGCAAACGCAACGCTGCTATCTTATCCGTCCGCCAACGCCGAATTAGCATTGTTTGTTGATGCTTCAGACACTGCTGTCGGCGCAGCGCTTCATCAACACGTCGATGGAGTACTTCAGCCGTTGGGTTTTTATTCAAAAAAACTCACGGAAACGCAGCGCAAATATAGCACCTACGACCGCGAATTGACTGCCATGTTCCAAGGCGTTCGTCACTTTCGATACATGATCGAAGGCCGTAAGTGCTACATTGTCACCGACCATAAACCGCTCACCTTCGCATTTCGTCAAAAAATGGAGAAAGCAGCACCGAGGCAGGCACGCCAGCTAGATTTCGTGGGACAATTTTCGACCGATATTCGCCACATTGCTGGAGAGGCAAACGTTACGGCCGATTTGTTATCGCGAATACAATCAATTGTCCAGTCCGTCGACTATGAGGAGTTAGCAGCGAGCCAGCGAAACGACGACGAAATCAAACGCATAATGCAAAACGCAAGTAATGAAAAGATTTCGCTTCAATTGAAATCATTTGCAATTCCTGGCAGCAACACGCAGTTGCTCTGCGACGCTTCAACGAACAAACTACGCCCGTACATCCCGCTCCAATTCAGAGAGCGCATCTTAACCATAACACACAATTTGGCGCATCCAGGTATACGTGCCACTACCAGACTGATGACTGAGAGATTCGTTTGGTATGGCATCCGTAAAGACACAGCGAAATTCGTTCGTCAATGCATCGCTTGCCAGCGCGCGAAAGTGTTTCGCCACACGAAAACAACACCAGCAAAGTACGAGCCACCAACGCAGCGCTTTTCGCATATCAACGTTGATATTGTTGGACCTTTTCCGTTATGTGAGGGGCAACAGTATTGTTTAACAATAATCGACCGGTTTACGCGGTGGCCAGAAGCTGTTCCGATGCCCGACAAGACTGCCGAAACCGTCGCACGAGCATTAATAACTCATTGGATCGCGAGATTCGGTGTGCCATCAACGATAACCACAGATCAAGGTCGCCAATTCGATTGTGGTGTTTTCACCGAACTGATGAGATTGATGGGCATCAAACATCTAAGAACGTCAGCATATCACCCGCAATCGAATGGCATAATCGAGCGGTGGCACCGCACATTCAAGACAGCATTGCTGTGCTTCGAAACAGCAAATTGGTGTCGCCATTTGCCATCGATTCTGCTTGGCTTACGCGTCACATACAAACCCGATATTCATGCATCGCTAGCCGAGTTGGTATACGGAACTACATTGAAAATTCCAGGCGAATTTTTTAATGCAAGTGCACCGACAGAAATCAGCAGCAACGCCGTTCAACAATTCCAAAATGCAATGCGAAGCATTCAGCCGACCACGACAGTGCATCATTCAACGCCAAAAACGTTCGTGAGCAATTCACTCAACACTGCCACGCATGTTTTTGTTAGAAATGATTCGATACGGCCCAAGCTGACACATCCATATGACGGCCCGTATCGAGTTACCCATCGAACACCCAAATACTTTACGGTCATCATAAACAGTCGTCGCATTAACATAAACATCGATCGATTGAAGCCGGCATTTACAACGATTGACGATGCAGCAGCAACAACAAATATTCCAACGACGCATGATCCAGCCACTTCAATGACAACATCAACGACGAAAGCCACTCGCAGCGGCCGAAAAGTCACAATTCCGTCACGATACAAATAGCTTTCGTCTAGTGGGGGAGTACATGTGGCGACCATCTGCATTGTCGGAAAATCCCTACAAATTACTGGCGGAAATTAATGCTAATTTCACTGTATTTGTTCTCGTTCGTTTTTAATCAAATCACCATTTTTTCAAAAAAGTGATTCAAGTGATCGTCGAAATAGTAGGTTTCTCTTAAAAAAAATGAAAAATTATTATTATTTCACATTCTCTCAATCTTTTTAGTTTATTTCTCGCGCAAAGGTTGAAGTTGTTTTTAAGTTGTATTAGTTATTATCACGAACGATATTTAAAAATAAAATTAGTATTTAAACTTAATTTTGCTGCAGGATTCTTATTTTCAGTTTTAACGCTCTTGGTTGTTTTGGCACCAAACCCATTTAGAACAATAGGTAAAGCCAAACATATATATATTTTTAAATAAACAAATATATCAAAACGGACCTATTCAGCAACAGCAGTGAGGTGGGCATTATTTGCGTCACTTTCCTTACTATTTTGCTAAATTTCATTCCTTTTCGAACAAAATACCCGTGCGAAGCACGGTAGCAGATATGCCCGCGCGTCACACGGGTTCATGTGCTTGTATATATATTATTTATAAATATCATCATCATCAATGACGATACATCCCAAGTCGGACCTTGGCCTCCTATAAGCTTCGTTTCCAATTTTCCAATGGCCTCGTCCTCCATGTTGAAAATTTCAGAAGGGATTTGCAGTCTTCGTCGATTGAATCCTCCCAGCATTTTCTCCGTTTTCCGACTGGCCTTTTTCCCTCCACCTTTCCTTTTTGCACACGTTTGGGTATTCTTCTGTCCTCCATTCGCTGTACGTGACCAGCTCACTGTAGCTTTTGAAGTTTGTTGAGAGTAGAGACTTCTGGGTCCTCAAAAATGGTATACAATTCCTGATTTTATCAAATTCTCCATTCGCCTTGTTCTCTCACCGATCCGAGGATTCGTCGTAATACGTTCTTCTCGAAGGCCTTAACCATTTTTTTTATGCCTATATTAACGTCCACGTTTCACTGCCATAGCAGAGTAGAAGTTTTATTATGGTTTTGTAGATTCGCAGCTCCGGTTTTCTATGGAAGTCTTTACATTTTATTGCCGTCTTTGCAGAGATTGGCTCCTAAATATATGAAGCTGTCCACGTTTTCTATGTTATAGTCTCCTATCGTTAGATTTTATCTGATTGGCATGTTTCTTCGTGATTGCAATATGACTTTCGTTTTGTTTTCGTTTATGCGTAATTCTACTTCCCGTGCTACGATGTCAAGATTAACGAAGACTTGCTTGGCGCCCAGTTGTAATCACGCCATAATGTTTATATCGTCAACGTAAGCTACTATCTGCGATGATTTAAACAATATCGACGCGATTTCCTAAATCCGAACTGGTGGTCTGACAGTGCTCCTTTCTCCTCTGCTAGTACGAGCAGTCTGTTGCTTATAGTTCGGTCAAGGATCTTTCTGAACCTATGGGCGATATGACGATGGTTTTCAGGAGGCTTGTTTCCTTTCGATAAAAGTACCAAATGTTGGAGCTTTCGTGGTTCAGGAAAGAGTCCTTCCTCGAAACACTTTTGCATAGTTCCTATAAAGATGTCGGGTCTCTTTTGAGCAGAAACTTTTATTGCCATATTTCGGATGCCATTGGGTCCAGGTGCCTTGTTGTTTCCCATCTTCCCGCATGCAAGGACAGACTCTATGCTGATCGTCTATGGCCACTGGAGTTTTACCGCGTACGTCGGCTATTAGATTATCTAACATTGTCTGGTATTCACTCGTCGTCCAGCTGGGTCGTGCATAACTGCTGTAGAAGTGAATTTCATTTATTTTTGAGCGTACGAAGCATTCCGCCTGCTCACTAGTTTCTTGGAACGCATATCCATATTGCCGCCAGCTTCGTTTTGTCACGGATCCAGATATCGCCATCGAGAGATTTGTACGGTTCGCAAATCAAGACGATATCTGCTCCTTAGCAATTTGTGTCAGGATATCTTCATGATTTTTACTTGTGATGACTCTCCTAAAAATCGGGAATTTGCTGCTGCCGACATGCTTCGCATTTTCTGGATGACCCTTCCTAGAGAACATGCATGATAGCTCCTTGTCGCAGCTTTTCGCAATCCGGCATTCCGTTCCACATTTCCTACAAAGCTTAGAGCGGTCTTCTCAGTTTTTTTTGGATAGGTGACCAAATTCTAGACATTTAAAACATTTTTTCCGTTACCCACGTTCTCCTTCGTCCACTTCGACCCTTCTTCTTCTCGTGTGCGAAGACGCGAAGGCATTAAAAGCTTTCTCGACTCGCAAGGCACCTCCTTAGGTCCAGCCACTCCCCAATACCTTTATGTCAAAATTTACAATAAAAATTAATTTCTTGTGCGTGAGTGTTGAAGCTAGGGTGTAGCCTAGTGGGTAGCAAGTTGGTCAATAATGCGAAGGTCGTGAGTTCAAATCCCGGTCGACGCATATTTCCAGCACACTACCTGCTTGGTCACCTAAATCTACGAAAATGAAGAATTCGTTGATAGAGGGTTGTGCGAAGGTCTAACAGCCCTTCCACAATAAATAATGAATAAATGTTAAGGAACCTGAAGCTCAGGAGGCCAAGGCCCGTTTTGGGCTGTAGCGCCATTGTAGTAATAGCAGTAGAGTGTTGGAAAACTAATTAACTTAATTAACCGACCAGGCCTTAGTTTTTACATCGGAAACGGGGCAGTGCAGTCTGCAATCGCTTCACGATAGTACCAGTGAAAAACGATAGGAATGAAACAGGAAAAAAATTATTAAAAATATGTCATCTAAACTCCTTCAGAATATTCAATAATGCTATTTGGATGAGCTGTGTCTTGATTCATGCTCAAAGCTTTTAGGAAAATTTATGTGTAGAAATTTATATATTTATATTGGATGTGGTAGACGGGATGACCAAGATTTCCATAAATTTTAAGTATTGATATATAGGTAAATACTGTTGTTTTAAAAATAATATGCTTATTTCCAAATCAATTAGTTTTGTATTGAACCAAATGATTTGGAAATAAGCGTAAACTCGAAAATTTTTGCAATTGTAAGGAAGGTGGTAAAAGAAGTCGGACAAAGTTTATAATTTTTAAATATATGTAATGGCATTTGGTATGAATTTCGAGTTTACAATTTGCTAGGAAGTTGGTAAATATTCCGAAATTGGACCATGTGTATGAAACGAGCTACTAATTAAATGTTACTACTATTCTTATCATCTTGTACCAATTTTAAAGCCAATAACATTAATTCTAAGAGGAAATCAATCCAACAATCAATTTTCTATAAGGACCCTTCTCGCCAGGACTTGATTAACCGTCTCGTCCCGTTTGACTCGCTTGATCAATCATATGATCAATCAACCCGACATCTTCCTTGAGGCTTCCTCAAAGTTTGACCAATCCACTACCCTTTTAGACTTTATATCTCAACACCTATCTTCTGTCTGGCCTGTTGTACTCCAAAGTTGGTCAATGAAAATGACATCTGATCAGAATAGCTCCAAAAATCGTTGAAAGTATTGGTTCACAAAAGTTTGGAGTTTTTTGATAAGCTTATCGTTAATGCAACTAACACGCATACCTTTGCGCAAAAGGAAGATTTCTCTTAACTTCTAGAAAAAGGGAAGGATACCGAAGTGCTGATGAGCTTTATTAATACGAGCCTCAACATCCTTCTACAATACATCAAAACTTTGAGTCTTCCATGAACAATTACGAACTTTCTTCAAAGAATGTCCGCTGGTTTTCAACCGCATTAAAATTGAAAATCACTTACTTCATTTAATTTCCGAGACAACAAATCAAATACTGTCGCAAAGTATTATCTATCTAAAGCCTTACTCACTCGACATGTAGTTCCCATAGCGACTGTATTATCTGAAATTCAATATGAGCAAGGTATAGAGCAAGGTTATAGCACCCATCCATTGATTTATCATTTGAACGGAGCTAAACGCTAGCCGAAATCAGGGTTAAAGGACGCGAAACCGAGTCGAAACAACAAAGGACACTTATGGAGCAAGGTTAGCGTGTTTGCAGGTCGATAGTAATAGTGCAGTGTTTTAGGCGAAGCGGTAGTGTTCGGATTTCATTTCATTTTCATTCAATCGCACATAAATGATTCCCATCCAATATTTTTAGGGATTTTGTAATTATTGTGATAGTGTTATTGTTAATTGTGAAAGAGTGATTATTGAGAACAGTAAATTGATTGAAATTGATAATAATAATGAACAGTAACACTCCAAAATGGATACCAAAGCATAGTAGCGATATTGCGAAATTATTTCAAACCAGTAAAGAGCTTGAGTGTGAATTTCGAATGTTAGCAAGGAAATTTTCGACAGACGTTAATTTAGATCTACTCGATTATTATGTATGTGATGTAAAAAAGTAATATTTTAAATTAATTAATACACATTAACTTACTCAATGCAATAGTTATTAAATGAGTCATCCTTTTCTAAATTGATTGCATGATGACAAGGAACAAATGCGGATACGGATTGTGGATTAACTTCAATCATGAGATACTCAACTCTCTAGAAAGGCTCTAAAGCTTTGAAATTGAATAAATCTTGTCATTGTTAAATTGTGAACGAATTTCATTCACTTGTTTTTTATTTCGACACCTCGAAGCAAAATAGTTGAGTTTCAAGTCCATAATTCTTTCAAATTCCAAGTAAATTGTAAATTTGTGATATTTTTGTATAAGATGAAAGGTTCTAAACTATTTAAAATATAGCTGAATTACGATGATGTAGACTTTTGTGAATACAAAATTATTATGTTTTGTATGAAAGTTAGTGGAAGAAGTGAAGAAGTGAGCATCAAACTAATTTTTCAATATCATAATACAGTTGCAATCAAAATCAATCCACCAATCAATTTCTTATTAAGAACACCTGTAGGAGTGTCTTCCACATGGCAACTGTTCGCTGCCAAGTGCAACTTTGTCGAGCAACTCGACATCTTCCTTGAAAATTATAATGCAGAGCTTGTCTTGAGATATTTAAAGTTTTGCTATAGTTTTCCTAAAAATGAAACCGATCCACTGCCACTTCCGCCTTTCAATCTCAATGTATATTTTAGTCAGTTCAGTTGTTCTCCGAAGTTCATTGTTAGAGATCACATCTGGCCAAAATATCCCTAAAAAGCGTCAAAGGTATTTGTTCACGAAAGTTTGCAGTTTATTGGTATGCCTAAAAGTTGCTTTCCATGTGGTACAAACATATAGTAACACGGATTTGAGACTCAGCTTCATCCGGAGAGAGATGTCTCTAAGCCGCCAGAAACGGAATAGGAAACCGAAGGCCTGATAAGCTTTATTTATATGAGCCTCAATATCCTTTTGGGTTTCGCCGTCTATGTTGATAATGCTTCCGAAGAACTAAAAATCTTACACTTTCACAACTTGCTTGTGCCTGAACTTATGTACTTGTACAGTGGTAGACATTCGTATGAGCGCACCACATTTTTCTTGCGATATTTCTTGAAAAAAAAAATTGAATACTTTTAAAAGAGATATATCATGTTTTCTTTGGTAAGTCATTCTTTGAATTCATTTTTGGCTAAATTTTATTCTTAAAAAAACAAAATTCTAATTAATGGATAGACATTCGTATGAACGCACTTGTTGCTTGTAAGTAGAAAAAAAACATAACAGGGCTACGATTGCGCATAAAGCGCAATCTTACAATAATCTAGATAAAATAGAATTTTTTGTGATCCCAAGAAATTTGGCATGAGAAGTGTTAGAAGGGATGATAGCATTGAACTAATTTTTTCCCCATCATGCTAAAGTAGCTATAAAAATGTTTTATACGAAATGCTTACTCCAAAAATTGAATGGGAACTGAAAAAATTAGTGAGTTAGATTTAGTGAAAATGTGCAGTTTATATGGGAGGTGGTAGAGAGAGTGGGGGGATTTTAGTGATTTTTTTCAATAATAACTAGGAATATTATAAAATTGACATCCCTGAAATTTCAGACTAGTGCCATTCATACTTTTCAAGAAAATCGATTTTTTGTGAAGTTGTGAAACTGTGTCATATCTTATGGGGGTAGAACCAGTGAAGCTTATCAAATATTTTTTTCTGATCTTAGTGATAATACTAATTAAGTACTTATTACAAAATATGAGTTCAATAAATTTTATATGTTCTGAGAAAATCGTCTTAGAGCATTTCATGAAAAAGTGTAGTTTGTATGGGAGGGGGTGGAAGGAGAGGGAGGACGCAAATAATTTTTCTGCTGTGGATTAAAATCATTATGAAAGTAATATATCTCAAAATTCAGATTAATAGCTTTTATACATTTCGAGTAAATCCATTTATTGTCAAATTGCGAAATTGTGTCATTTTGTATGGGAGGGGGTAGAAGGGGTAAAGCTAATCGTCTAATTTTTCTTGGTCTTACTAACAGTTTTAAATAAATATTTGGTGCACAATTTCAGCCCGCTAAATTTTATACGCAAGTAAGTAAATTGGCTTAGAGTAAATTGGCTTAGAGTAATTCATGACAAGAACAGTTTGTATGGGAGGTGGTAGAAGGAGGAGGAGGACACGCATAATTTTTATACGGTAGATTGATATTATCATAAAAGTAACATATTCCAAATTTCAGGCCAATAACTTTTATACTTTTCGTGCAAATCCGTTTATTGTCAAATTGCGCAATTGTGTCATTTTGTATGGGAGGGGTAGAAGGGGTGGAGCGATTTGGCCCATTCACGAACTTGACCTTACTTTTTTGTCAAAAACGACGTGTACAAAATTCGAACTATCTAGCTCAACGCGTTCTCAAGCTAGAGCGCGCACAGACGGACGGACGGACATCCGGTTTTGAGATTTTTGAGTGATAATATTAACTTCTGTATCATTCATTTTTTTCTCCGAGCCTTATTTCTTAGCGTTACAAACTTTAGAGCAAACTTATAATACTCTCAGATTTCATCTAGAGTATAATAAATAACTTAATATTTTTGACACTTTTTTTATTTAATACTTTGTATGGCCTCCTTTATTTTGAATGACACTAAAAATTCGATTGGGCATTGAATTTATTATATTATTTAGACAATCCAGGCCAATTTCGGACCAGCACGTGCGAATGGCTGCCTTTAAGGCATTTACGCTATCAAACTGACGTCCATTTTCATACACTTTGCTAGTGAGAATCCCCGAAAAGTTCTCAATTGGATTACAGTCAGGACTACAAGCGGGCCAGTCAAGTGTGCGAATATTCTTGTCCGAAAGCCAATCCTTGGTTTGCCTCGAAACATGAATGGATACATTATTTTGCTAGAAAACTAAATCTTCCTCGTCGCAACTATCCAGATGACTGATTAAAACGTCTTCCAAGAGATCTATGTACATCTGGGAGTTCATTCTAGTAGTTATGAAACAGATTGGATTTCTTTGCAGGAGAATGCACCCCAAACCATAACGCTTTCACCGCCGAAATTACGCTTCGATCTGACCACGTTATGTTTTTTCAAATTTTGCCAGTAGCATCCATCCAAAATTTTTTTTATCAGAAAAAAATTACTTTTTCCCGTTCGGATGTTCAAGACATGTACTTTTTGGCGAATTGCAGTCTCTTCTCTTGGTGAACGGCAGTTAATCGGGGTTTTCCTTGAAGTTTCGTCCATGCTATATTTGGCGAAGTCCTTAAAACAAGCGCGATGTGACGAGGTGTTACATTAAGCTCGAATTTGTCCCTAATTTGTTTTGCAGATAGCCGATTTGTTGATGCCTCGTGCCGAATTTTGCCTTTGTCACGCAAGGATAGTTTTGTATTGCACTTTGTTGGAGCCTTAACATAGCCATTGCCTTTTTTTAAGAAATTCCTGAGTGCACATTTAGATCGACCAAGTTTAGTGGCAATTTGCCTATTGGAGAAGTCTTTTTCTTTCAACAAATTAATGGCGACCTGCTCCGCATCACTTAAGCACTTGCCAAAAGGCATTGCTGCAAAAACAACGATCATACTAAATAACATTGGAAAATATATTCTGCACAAACCTTCAATAAAAATTCTTTAATACTATTTAAAATAAAATTTGCAAAAAACTTTAAATTTCGCGTTCAAAACTCAATAATTCCTCGATGCGTTCATAAGAATGTCGCAGCTCAAACTGGGCTCCATTCACATTTTTCGCTTTTTTTTCAAAGTAGTACCGATAGTTTCATCAGTTATACTGTCGTGTATTACTCATCCATAGCAATTCTAAAAATAGGGAGAAAAAGTTTTTCTTAGAAATATTTTACAGTGGGGAACAATGTATGATACATTTTCAGATGCGCGAATTAAGGATTCTCGAATGAATCCCAATAAAAAAAATAATAAAAAAGAAAAGATTACTTTATTTTAAGTTGTTTATTAGAATATTTGTTTTACACGTTTACGATACGACTGACTCTTCTTACTTTAATTTTGTCTTTTATTAATTCATTGTGCTTAGGTAGCATTACACTATTGTATATTGCTACCTAACCGTTCTATTGACCTGTGCAATGTGAGACTTTGGATTTACTTAAATGTGCAACATGAAATTAAATGAAATTTTAATTTAGGTGAGAATTTTGCATTTGTTAATTTCACATGATAAAATATGCTGAGCCGAAATATGCTGATGGTGTGCTCGCGTATACGAATGTCTACCACTGTATACGTTTACATTTATTTTCAGTCCAGTGTCTTTACGGACAGTTGACTTTAAGACCGAACGGTTACGTGCAGGCACGTCATCAGCATAAACATTGTGACTTAAGATGTTAAACAGTCTCTACTGAAAACCTTTTCCTCCCTCACCTGTGCATCTCTCGAAATGTTATTTATTACCACCAGAAACAGGGCTGGTGATAATATGCAGCCTTGTTCTACACCCGTTTGCACATGGAAGCTATCAAAATACTTCAAAAATTTTAAATTTATTATGAATACGAGAAAATTGATTTAATGTGTATCGTAAGATTGAGGTGTTGAAATAAGTTCTGGGGTTAATCCAATTTTCTCACATCTCACCAAAGTTCTTCTCTATAACTGAGAAATTTTTTGAAATTCTTGGGTTGAAAACATTTGCACAAGTGACCTGAGTGATTAAAAATATTGGAAAAAAATCGTCCAGGCAAAACGTTTTTAAGAGAAACGGAAAGCGAAAAATAGTTCATTCTAATATTTTTATACCCTAGAGGGAATATAAGTTTGTAACGCCAAGAAATAATGCTCGGACAGAGACGCCAAGGATACAGCAATAGTTTTTGTCGCTCAAAAATGTCAAAACCAGATGTCCGCCCGTCTGTCTGTGCGCTCTCTTGCATGAGAGCGCATTGAGCTAGAAAGTTCAAATTTTGTACATATCGTTTTTGACGAAAAAGTAAGGTCAAGTTCATGAACGGGCCAAATTGCTCCACCCCTACCCCCTCACATACCAAATGACTTATTTTTAATCATTTACATTAACAAGATTCTCTTGGAAACTATAAACGATAGCAATTTAAAATTTGGAGAATATCATATTAATCATAAATGTGATGCACGCTATAAAAATTATTCATATCCCACCACTCCTTCCACCATCTACCATGCAAACTGCACTTTTCCATCAAATGACTTTTGACAAAGCAATCTTCTCAGTACATATAAGATTTATCGTGTTCAAATTTTGTACTTAATATTTAACTAGCATTATTATTAATATCATGAAAAAATTAACCGATTCGCTTCACTCCTTCTACCCCCTCTCATATAAAGTGACAGATTTTCACAACTTTTAATTTCTTGAAAAGTATGAACTTCAGTAGTCTGAAATTTGAAAGAAGCCAATTACACAACGTTAGCAGTTATTGATCCCGTGAAAATTTTCCAATATGTGCTCATCCCTTCTACCTACCGTTTTTTTAGATTTCGATAGTCTACATATTTAAAGAATATGGTTTTTTTTGTAAATGCACTACAGGCCAAAATAATGATAATGATAATGAATAAAATTAAATACCGTTTCAAAAGTATTTTCGTCCAGGTATGCCTTTTCTGAGTTCCAGGCCTCTACCTGTTCCGGTTCCGGATTTCCGCTGAAATACGACAACAGGGTGAAACGAAAAATACAAACTCAACCTGTACTCCAATCAGATCACGACATCCGACAAGCATACAATCATCTATTCAGTGGTACTACCAACCGATCTTTTATTTCAGAGCGTAAAATCTATACATACGACAAGCACTCAAGAGCTTAAATAAGAGCATGACAAAGCGCAATATTTTTCATGCGTGCTCTACTCCAATGTTTTGTTTTTATATAAATATACAGAGAAAGCATAGTGAGCCACATCAAGAGTTGGACATTTATACCATTGACATATAGCGTTCCTAATTATAATTTAGCTAATTCGTAATTTAGCTCGTCTTCATCGTTAGTAGATTGGTGATATACAGCACTTAGAAGTGCCACTCACTCATCTGTCATATTTTTAAAAAGTTGAATTGCATAGCCAATAGGCAATAACATTTTACAATGAAGGCGATAAAAGAAGAAAAACGATCCTTTGTCCTGTTTTAGAATCGTTTGCGAGTCGTCTTTCATAGCTAGGCGTTTAAATCACGATTCCAAGATTTTGTATAATTCAGAGCTGTCAGAAAATGACTTTTCTTCTCTCTTGCACGACGAAGCTTTTATGAAAGCTCCAACTCTAGTACTACATTCTTCATCGTTATAGCCTAAATTATGAGAAAAATGAGAGAATTTAGCTAAATGAGATGATTTAGCTGAGAGCATGTTGAGATGATTTAGCTGATAAATGATCACTATTTTGGTAATTTGGCTAAATTAGCGTATGACACACAGCCGCTTAATGATAATTTAGGCCTTAATTATAATTTAGCTGCGCTATGTGTCAATGGTATTAGAGTTCTTACTTTGTTATTAGCAAATAATGTTTCCTTTTCTATTGTGCGATCGTTATACGTGCACATAATGTCGCCACTTCTTTTTAAACTTACAAAAAGCCATTACCGTGACCCCTATTCTCTAAGACGGCATATGTTGTTCGGTACAATTTTATGTTAAAAGTCTGTTTCGAATGCAACGGTTAATATCTGTCTAATATTTTGTTCATTCTCCATGCTTTTCTAAATATACAAATATTTAAAACCATGAAAAAAAGTATACACCCAACTAAAACTAAAGCGCTTCAAAGTAATCAATGACATACGGTTGTAGTAGCATTAATTGCTTTGTTTTGTGTGATTTTAATCGTTTTATTCACCTGTTTCAATTTTTTATTAACGCAATTTTTAAATTGCGCTATTTGTTTTTCTTCAACAACGACCGTCTTGATTTTAAATTTCGAAGCGCAAATAAGCATTTAAATTTTGCAATACTGAAGCATTTTTTCCCCACTTTCAAAGTCTTCTTTATCCGCTGGATACTCTTTCACTAGAGATGGTATGTTTATACTCTAGATGAAATCTGAGAGTATATTGTGTTTGCCTTACCGTTTGTAACGCTAAGAAATTACGCTCGCACAGAGCTGCCAAGGGTACAGAAATATTTGTTGTCGCTCAAAAACCTCGATTTCGAGTGACCGTCTGTCTGTCTGTCCGTCTGTCCGTCTGTGCGTCTGTCTACAGCATAACTCTCGAAAGTTTTGAGCTATAGTGCTAAAAAAATTTTTGTGTGATTTTTAGCAAAAAAGTAACTTTAAGTTCATGAATGGGCTACATCCCCCCCCTCTCATAAAAATTTCATGAATTTTCGAAATATTAAGAAATTGATTGTTCTTTGAAACTATTTAAGCTATCGTGTTGAAATTTAGGTCAAAGTATTATGATATAAATTTCATTAATATTACGGAATATTGACCCGATCCCTTTACTCCTTCTACCACCTCCCATACAAATAGACAATTTTGAAAAATACATATTTTCGATTTTCATTGAAAGTAGTAAAGCTGAAAATACGAAATTTATGTTAGAATTACGTCTACTGTAATTGCAAATTATTTTAAAAATAATTATCAACTTCACCTCACTCCTTCTATCCCCTCCCATACAAATTTCACGAAATTTTGAAATTTAAATTAAATTATTATTCTTCGAAACTGTTAAAGCTAGTAGCTTGATATTTTGTTTAAAGTATACAAATAGAAATATTAATAATGCAAAAAAAATTTATTTTGATCCGTACACTCCTTCTACCCCCTCCCATACAAATGCATAATTTTTGTTAAATGCATTTTATCGATTTCCATTCAAACTAGAAAAATTACAAACTTCAAATTTTGCCAGAATTTGTTTCTTAATAATTGAAATAACTGTCAGAAAAATTATCAGACCCGCTTGACTCCTTCTACCACCTCCCATACAAATATCTGTATTATAAATTCAAGAAAAGCATTTCTCCTTCAAGTATACATATGAGAGCTATCGACTTTGAAATTGAATCAAAGCATGGTGATAAGGATGATGATAAGCAATTTCAAAATCATCTTAAACGTTTCACTTCCTCTGCCACCTCCCATACAAATGCTCCAATTTCAGAAAAACAATGACTAATTTCTTTAAAAATAATGAAAACTAAAAACTTTAAATTCAGCAAAAAACATTTTGCATGCCACGTTCGGTGTCATATACGAAAAATGCAAACCTCCCCTCTACTTCTACCACCTCCCATGCAAAAGACTCTATTCACTATTCGAATGAATTTGAGATGACATATTTTCCGGTATATTAAAGTCATTTCCATGTCATCTAGAGTATCATATGATTGGGCTTTAAGCCCAATTATAATTGTATTATGTTTTTTTACATACTTGCGATTTTTTCACCTCTCTCTTAAAAGAGCGATCGCATATTCCGATTGAAAATTGAAAAGAGCTGCGTTTAAGAGAGCGGAGCGAATGCATGCTACTTGGGGTCTATGGCAAATGAAATTGCCGCCAGCTCACTTGATCATTGCTATGAATCCCAGGGTATTTTGTTTGCACTCGCACTTCATCAACCAACTCGCACGTCCCACCTCGCCGACCAGATCGTAGTTCAGATCAAAGCTTGCCAAAGAAATCGCCACTTATCCATGAAACCTCATCTCATCGACAACTTCATCGTAACTCACCGATCAGATCAAAGCATGCGAAACAAATCGTATCTCATCCACCAAATCGCAGTGGCACTCAACCGAACTGAGAGGACTCGGTTGAAGCGTGAAGCCCAATCACATGATACTCTTAATGGAATTGGAAAGACTTTAATGTACCGAAAAATATGTCATCTCACATTCTTTCGAATAGTGAATAGTGACTTTTGTATGGGACGTGGTAGAAGCAGATGGGGAAGGTTTGTAATTTTTGTGTATGACACCGAGCATGGTATACAAAATCTTTTTTACTGAATTTCAAGTTTGTTGCCTTTTTTTCAATGAAATTGGACATAATTTTTCTGAAATTAGAGGGTTTGTATGGGAGGTGACAGTGGAACGTTTAAGATGACTTAGAAACTGCTCATCGACATCCTTATCACTGCTTTGTTTCAATTTCAAAGTCTATAGCTCGCTATGTTCGAAGGAGAAATGCTTTTCTTCAATGCTACAGAAATTTGTGTGAGAGGTAGTTGAAGGATTCGCTTCACTCCTTCAACCACCTCTCATACCGATAATTTTCTTAGCATTTATTGCAATTATTAAGGGATAAATGCTGAACAAATTTTAAGTTTGTACTTTTTCCAGTTTTAATGGAAATCGATATGACGCATTTACCAAAATTATGCATTTCTAAGGGAGTGGGTAGAAGGAGTACCCGAATCAAAACAAAATTTTCCGTTGTCAATGATTGATACTTTCTATAAAACTTCAAGTCGATATCTCAGGCAGTTTCAAAGAAAACAAAATTAAAAAAAAAAAAATTTGTCTGAGAGAGGGTGGAAGGAGTTAGGTAAAGTTGATAATTTTTCAAACCTGATTGTAATTATAACAAAAAAAAATCCAAAAATTCATTTTTTCAGCTTTGCTAGTCTTAATGAAAATTGAAGAAATGAATTTTTCAAAATTGTGCATTTGTATGCGTGGGGGTAGAAGGAGTGAAGGGATCGGATATTTTGCAATCGGATATTTTGCAATGTTAATAATGTATATATCGTTATACTTTAACCCAAATTGTCGATGGCTTAAATAGTTTCAAAGAAAAATCAATTTCTTGCAGACGGTCAGACAGTCACTCAGAATCGAGGCTTTTGAACGGCAAGAAATATTTCTGTACCTTTGGCGGCTCTGTGCGTCATAGCGTTGCAAACGGTAAGGCAAGCACAATATACTCTCAGATTTCATCTAGAGTATAATAAGCAGCTCTAGGACGCGGTCTTTGGATCGAGACAATGGAGGCGACGACTTCAAGAGGCCAGGGTCCGATTTGGCATGACGCGCCATTGATTATGAATTATGTATTTTATTATGACTTCAGTAATATATTTTAAGGGTGTTAAGTTCCATTTAAAATTGCATAACTTAAGATTCTATGGTCCTTAACTACATACATTTTACAAAATTGAATAAATATCATTTGTATATTATGTTAAATATTCTTTATCTAATAGGAATTTCAACAGCTCATCGAAGAAAGCAGAAAGTGTTTCACATTGAGTGAAGACGTCCAATTAAATTTGAAAAGTCAAATAACATCATCCGCTAGTAAGAAACTACAGCGAAGTCCATACAAAATCCTGCTTCAAAGAAAAGCTCTTATAATGGCGGAGAATTTAAATCGTAAACATTATCAACTAATTTTTGTTATCAATAAAATGGTCAGTATTCTGTAAGCTAGCTTAGCAATTTATTTAAAACTTTCATTTCAGATAAAATCTATGTTAGATTTTGATCAACAATCCGAACTTTTACTCGATGCCGCCCTACTTCTGTGCACCTTATACAACGAAAGCATTGAAGTAATTTTGAAAAAAGAGAAAAAATCTTATGCTGCTAAAATTTGTAGCAATAGTTTTCCTTCGCTTCTATTGCCGCAGAAAAAAATCGATATTGGTATCATTCTTCAGGTCGATATCAAAATTCCAGAGATTAAAGTTTTGGGAAAATATATATTTCTTTACAGATTGTTTCGAAAAATCGCAGTGAACAATGTTGCCTATCGTTAATATCATGCTTGTTAGCTACATGTAAATTGGAACTCTGTCCTGGTGATACGGAATCGGATACTTCAAGTGTTGAAATACTACGAGCCCTAACATCTCACCTGACCTCGCCCACTGAGAAAGAAGCTCTAGCTCGACACAATAAAGAAGGAAGTCGTGTAAGTCAATTATAACTTCTGCTCTTCAAAAATGATTTTATTTGCGATATCGCGCGTAATTTTTATACTCTTTATACTGAGATGAGTATAAAGAGTAGAATCAATAGGGATAGTACAGTGGGCCAACTAGATTATCCCAATGCATTATGGTTCTACGAAACCAATCTCCTACAAACTGAGCCTAAGCCCTTATACTGTAGATGAAATCTAACAGTATATTGTGTTTGCCTTACCGTTTGTAACGCGAAGAAATAATGCTTGCACAGAGTCGCCAAGGGTACAGATATATTTGTTATCAATCGAAAACCTCGATTCCGAGTGACCATCTGTCCGTCTGTCCATCTGTCTACGACATAACTTTCAAACGCTTTGACCTATCGTGCTGACATTTCCCTTATTTCATTTTTAGTAAAAAAGTATCTTTAAGTACGTGAACGGGCCACATCCTCCCCTTTCCTTCTACCCACTCCCATAAAAATTTAATGAAATTTCGAAACTTAAAGAAATTGAATTTTCTCCGAAACCATTTCAGCACTCGACTTGAAAATTAAGTCATAGTATAATAATGTGAATGTCATTAATTTCAAGGAAAAAAATCCGATCCTCTTATTACTCCTATACCCTCCCATACAAATACACAATTTTTGAAAAAGCATTTATTCGATTTTCATTCCAACTAGCAAAGCCAAAAGAACAAATTTTTGCCTGAATTATTTTTTTTTTACAATTGCATCCAATTTTGAAAAAATTATCAATTTCACCTTTTCCTTTCTAACCCCTCCCATACAAATTGCACGAAATTTCAATTAAATTATTTTTGCTCAAAATCTATCAACTTTATATTTTGAGAAAAGTATACAATTGCAAACATAATTAATGTCGAAAAATTTGGTTTTGATTCGAATACTCTTTCTAACCCCTCCCATACAAGCAAAATTTTCCCATAAAACATTTTGCATTAGAAATTCAAGAATTCCTTCGAACATATGAGAGCTATCGACTTTAAAATTGTAACTAAGCAATGTGATTGTTGATAAAAAGATTCAAAATCATCCAAGACCTTCCACTTCCCTTGCCACCTCCCATACAAATGCCATAAATTCAGACAATTATCGTTCAATTTCGTCGAAAATTGTGAAAGCTACAAACTTTAAATCCAGCATGAAACATTTTGCATAACACGCTCGGTGTCATATGCATAATGATAACCTTTCCCTGTACATCTACCACCTCCCATACAAAAGTTATTATTCACTCTTCGAAGAATTTGAGATGACACATTTTCCGGTACATTAAACTCTTTTCCATTTCATCTAGAATACCACTACTCTGTTTTTTCTAAAAAAATGGGCCAACTACTAATGCCTTTTCAAATAAACAAATAATACGACTATTATGCATGCTAATATGCATAAATTTTTCATTTAAATAATTGATGAAACCTAATAATGATTCTAAAATGTTTATCTTTAGGAAGGCGATTCACAATTCTTCGATAACATCGCCAGCGATTTATCAGAGAAAGACCGAAAATCAATCATAGACGATCGCCTATCAATTCGAGATGAGCTTTTGGAAAACTTAATACTCGATGAAGAAAACTTTATCACTGGCATTATTGTGAAATGTTTTAAGCTCTGCCCAACAGCTTTCGGTGACTGCTAATTATTTATTCGCTTCTGATCCGCTTAATTAACGACCTTTTCTTATCACAGAATCAACATCGAATACTCAAGACTTTCAAAAATGGATTAATCGCGGGACAAGAAGTCTGTGGACGCAAATCGGAAGCACCTTAGATCATATCGTACTCTGGTGGAGCGATGCACCGCTTGCATGTCGGCCTGCTATGTGTGCCAAACAGCTCAGAGATTGGCTGATGCTAATACAACCGGAAGGTAGGAATTTAGTTTATTTAAATCAATAACGGCCAGGATAACTAATAAGTCAGTTCACAGATACTCCGGAGCCCATCTATTCAACTCTTAAAGGTCTTGGAGAAACACTTACGACTCATGTGACCACTACATTATGGGACCGTCAATTTCGAGTGGCTTTAGTAGCATCGTCATTAAATTATTCCGACGGTTTGAATACTGAGCAATCGTACAGCGACCTAACTTTAGAGGTGTGTAACTAATTTTAAAATTTATTTACATTAGAAATTAGTTCCAGTGTTCAAAATGTACTGTGGTGCCGATGTTTTCGAGGTAGCATGTCTTAGGCACTAGTTTAAGGCACCAGTCTCCTTGGAGACGAGGGTTCCAATCATACCACTGCCAGAAATATTTTGGTTTTCTAGTTAATAATATGCGTGTACAATAAAATGTGCTGCCATGAAATAATGAAGCTATACGTATGAAGGTAATGAATACGGAGGATTCTTTTTATAAAGATGCCTAGCAATTAGCACACTCCATCCATTCAAAAGTTTAGATTAGAAATTGGGGTAAAAATAAAATTGGTAAGATTTGTAAAATATCTATGGTCGTAGAGTATTTTAGATAAATTAAGTCATGCCGTGTTATATATAAACTCCGCCATAGACGGTCCCAAGCCCGGTTGAGAAAGGAGGAGGGAGTATGGAGTTAACCTGAATGGCCAGTAACATCAATGCGTCTAAGGAAGTTAGCAAAAAGTATGACATAGTTGGACTCGCAGCATAGCTGTGAGAACTCCAGCATATTATATTTAGCTGAAAACTCCCACCAATCCTGCAGGTCGGGGATTAGGCGAGGCGCCAACAACGCATCACCCAAAAAATACACTGTCCAGAAACCTGAACAACAGCCTCGGAACTGATGGATTCAACGGCAACGACCCCGCAAAACGAAAAATGGACTACTCTATTGGATCTTGGAATGTTCGATCCTTATTTAGGACAGGAGCTCTGAAAGAGTTCCTCGAAGAAGTGGCAAAATACAAGATCAACATAGCTGTTATCCAAGAAACGAGATGGCTCGATAACGAAATCATGGACATGAGATCACACACAATCTAACCAAGTGGAAAATTGTCGGGAAGCAGAGTGTTTGGAGTCGCTTTTGTCGCTACCAAAAAATTTAAACAGCAGGTCACGAGTTTCAAACCAGTAAGTGAAAGATTATTTGTGCGAAGGGCGAACAACCCTTCCACAATAAGTAATGAAAAATGTTAAGGAACCTGAATATCAGGAGGCCAAGGTCCGATTTGGGCTGTAGCGCCATTGTAGAAGTAGAAGTGAAAGATTATGTGTAATCCGAATAAAGACTAAATTGTTTAATACTTGGTTGATCAACGTCCACACACCAACAGAAGACAAGAACGATATACCTAAAGACGATTTTATGCCACCCTAGAGACAACCTATAATTCCAGTGGCGTGGAGTGACTTTATAGCCAGGGGAAGCAATTATTTTTTAAATATATTGGCTTATTACACTCAAGCAACATTTTATAAATCTTACCAAAATCTCTCTCGTCATGTGCTTGATCAGAGTCACGATTGGCACCGCGAAGGGTTCGTACATCAAGTATGCTGGAAGCAGCCCTTTTCTCAATTAGAACGTGGTCTATTTGGTTGACGGTGTGACCATCTGGTGATGCCCACGTTTGTTTGTGAATATCGCGATGTGGGAAGCACGTAGAGCTTACTATGATATTTTGCTGCTTGGGAAATCAATAAGACTTTGGTCATTGTCGTTGGTTAAGTCATGGAGACTGTGCCCTACAGGTTGTCCTCTATGAGCTTCCTCCTTTCCGACTTTTGCATTAAAATCCCCTAAGACAATTTTTTTTAGGTCATCCGAGGGCAGCGAATTATCAGTGGCGGGAACAGGGAAAAGATGCGATTTTAAAAACGCATATACAAGACCGCCGGCCAATACGAGCAAAATTTTCTCGCGCGACGAGCACAAGTTCGCCTCCAATAGGAAGGGGAGATGCGTGGCATTAAAATGCTTGCACCTTTCCTCTCATTGCTTTTAAGTCAGAGTTGAGTATCGGTGCAAAATAGCTTCGTGGATATTCGAAAACGAGTGCAGCTCGCAAATTCAATGTCAACAAGCTTAAAGACGAAACGGTGGCGGAAGCTTACATGTCAGCATGTAATAAATTCATACACTTTCATATATTGTTGTCAGGTCACCAATATATGAAAATGTATGAAAATACGAGACGGCATCAAATTCGCCGCAAAAGTATTATTAGGATATCAAGCACGGCGCAAAAATAAATATTTGTTTCGACCAAGAATGTCGCGATGCAATAGATAGAAAGAACGAAGTACCTTTTTTTTAAGGCATCGAGTATAGATTAGGCAGCCACCCTTTAATGCATTGCACAGTTAATGTGCGAGCGAAACGTGGAGCTGACGTGGGGAACGGTCACCACTTGATGGTTGTCTGTTTGAGATTGTGTACAGCAGCTATCCGATGACCACAAATTCTTCAAATGAAGCGCAAGCTTAAAGTGGATAAACTTAGAGATCCCAACAAAAAACGCGAATACACCACTATGCTACGCGAAAAGTCATCCACATTGAGTGAATATGAAATGCGCACACTGGACGCCAATTGGGAGGCAACCAGAAACACTTTCCTAACTAGTGCTGAAGAATCTGTGGGATATGTGCAAAGCGGTGAGAAACCCTGGATGTCGCAAGACACATGGGACAAGGTTGGCAATCGGAAAAAAGCCAAATTAGCAATCATCTCTCAACCCGATGTCAACCAACGAACGCCCGACCTGTGGCACCGCGATGCTCATATACAGCTTAAAAAGGCTGTTAGACGCGACAAGAAAAAGGCCTTTGAAGATCTGGCAAACAAGGCAGAATCTGCGGCTTACTTTGGGGATATGGGTTCACTATTCAAAATCATGAAACAGTTGACGAACAGGAATTTCACCGCCAACCACCTGGTGAGAGATATTAACGGAACTCTCCTTAATATGAATGAACACCAGTAGTGGCGATGGAAGGAATACTTCTCTGATATTTTAAACATCTTGTCAGAGGAAGATATTCCAGAAACAGAACAACTACCAAACATCCAACCGCAGATAAGGAAGAGATAGTTTCCGCCATTCGGTCAATGGAGGGAAGGAGAGCTCCAGGTATAGACGGACTACCAACCGAACTCCTCAAAGCGGACCCGAAAATAACAGCCGATATACTCCTCCCATTCTTTACTGAGGTGTGGAATGAAGAAAGATATCCGACTGAATGGAAAGAGGGCGTCATTGTGAAAATGCCGAAGAAGGGCGACCTTCGGGATTGTGGCAATTGGCGTGGTATATGTCTACTTACTGCCTTATCAAAAATTATGGCTAAGATAATTCTCAATAGGATTAGTGATGTCGTCGAGAGCACTCTCGAAGTTTATCAGGCTGGATTCCGTAAAGAGTCGTCTTGTACCGACCTCACAAATACTCTACGGATAATATTAGAGCAGTCAGCCGAAATGGGTTCGCCAGTACATCTCATGTTTGTGGACTTCGAGAAGGCTTTCGACAGCGTTAAGCAAGATTACATATGGAATGCTTTGCGTAGGACAGGTATTCCAGATAAAGTCATAGCTATGATTAAAGAATCCTACGAAGATAGGTGTTTCGTCTTGCATAGATGACAGCTGTCTGAGAGCTTCCCTGTGCGAACGCGTGTTAGACAAGGCTGCATATTATCACTAGCCCTGTTTCTGGTTGTAATAAATGACATCTTGAAAGCTGCACTGGAAGGTGGGGAAGGTAAAGGTCTTCAATGGAGACTATTTAACATCTTAAGTCACCTTGATTATGCTGATGACGTGTGTTTGCTTGCACATAACCGTTCGGACTTAGAGTCAAATGTTCGCTCGTTGCATTCTAAATGCAAAGAGGCGGGACTGAAAATAAATGTGCGTAAAACCAAGTACATGCACATGGGTTCGAACGCAAGCACTCTGATTGTTCTTAACGGACAGGATGTGGAAGAGGTGCAAGATTTTTGCTATCTCAGAAGCATTGTCAGCATGGACGGCGGAGCCGAAAAGGATGTTGAGGCTCGGCTAAATAAAGCTCGTCAGGCCTTCGGCATCCTTTCCCCTTTCTGAAGGTTAAGAGAGATCTCCCTTCGCACGAAGCTGCAAGTTTTTGACGCATGCGTCAAATTTGTGTTTTTATATGGTTGTACTACGTGGAAAGTTACTGTTCGGCTTACCAAGAAAGTACAGACTTTCGGGAACCAATGCCTCCGACGCATTTTAGGAATATTCTGGCTAGAAGTGATCTCCAACGACGAACTTTGGAGTACAACTGGCCAGACTAAAATAGGTATTGAGATTCAACGGCGGAAGTGGTAGTGGATCGGTCATACTTTGAAGAAACCAGAGCGAAACATCGCCAAACAGGCTCTGGATTATAATCCTCAAGGAAGGTAGGTCGACCATGTAACACATAGAAGCGAGCAGTTGAGCAGGAATCCAGAGGAATAAACAAGTCCTGGCAACAGCTTAAGGCCGATGATCAGGGTCGCGCCTTGTGGAAGAGAGTTGCTTCTGTCCTATGCCCCTATAGGGGGTCTTAACAGGAATTTGATTGATCGCGGGGTTTGGTTTGAAGATGGTAGTGTGGAGTTTCTCACGAATCTTTCTGCCAATAGGTTAGTTTTCTCAACAGGATCAATTACGGTACGGTTACCATCTACGAGTGGTGGTGTTAATGACGAGATGAAATTATTGTTAACCGTTTTGACAAATGACCAGAAAGATCTTGAGCCTTTTGGCCTCTGAAGAATCTTCCGTCGAAGTTTTTGGTCTTGATCAAATTTAACACGACTTGATCAAGTGAAAGTGATATAGCACAGAAATTCGATTTGTAAAAATTTTTCGACTGCTACTAATGGACGCATGAGTGATAGAGTGGATTAGGATCATTAACCATGATAAGGGAGGGTGGTAAAGATCGACATTAACCAAGCCATAATAAGCATTGACCTCATAGCTAGGGGAAGCAATAATTTTTTAAATATATTGGTTTATTACGCTTAAGCAATATATAATAAATATTACTAAAACCTCTCTCGTCAGTTGCTTGAAATATTATTAATGTTGAGAGCACCCAGGAATCACGAACGTGATATAAAAAAACGATTTACATTCACCCATACTACCACACAGGAGCTTAAAGCGCGTGAATTAGTAAATTAACGGAGAATCGATATTGTTCAATCCCTTCAATAGATGGCATTTTATTTGAATGGTGATAACGTACCGAAATCCGAAGAAATATTGTAGTGACATCTTGCTTTGACAGATCCTTCAACTTTTTATTATTAACTATAAGCTTTCAAAATGTTGAATAATTAATTAATTCAAGTCTTAGTTTAGGCTTCTAGTTTTTATTTTCTCAATAAAAAAATAGAGACATTTTAAAAAAAGATGTCGCCCGATCTGCCAAAGTTTAAACCGATTCGTTTCCACTCAAAGCACGACAAATATGGGCAATATTGCCAAATCTACCTCTTCACATTTATTTCCTGATCATTTTTCGGCTAATACAGAAATTTCAATACTGGCAATACTTTGATCGAGAACCAGAGCTTGCGACTGAAAACACTGGCTGGAGCGATCCCGTTAACGCATCTCTCCTTCCTATAGAAGTCGAACTTGCGCTCACCGCGAGCGAAAATTTATTTGTTTTGGCCTGCGGTCTTGTTCTCTTGATATATGCGACTACGGAAAGGTGAAAGAAATTTTAATGCGACGCATCTCCCCTTCCTATTGAAGACGAACTTGCGCTCGTCGCGCGGGAATATTTTGCTCGTATTGGCCGGCGGTCTTGTATATTCGTTTTTAAAATCGCATCTTTTTCCCTATGGCTTTCAAGTTTCGTTGGTCAGAAAAAGCGTGAGGAAGAAAGCTGTCCTGAGCATGTAAATGCTGTAAACAGTGGTATACGAAAATAATAAGCGCTTTCTTTTAAAGAAATTTTTTAATAAATTTTCATATTCGTACTGTTTCCAGTTCAACTTTTCTAAACTGAATACAGGTCAAAACGTAAGGGAATCATTGCTTCCCTTGCATTAATGGACGCCACGCCACTGAGCATTAGGCTGTTGAATGGAAGGTGTAGGAAGGTTAGTGAAAATTAAGTCAAGAAGGCGTCCTTGATGATAGTTCCGAGATTGACTTAATGCAGTTAGACCTGGCACAAGTAGAAGAAAATGAAAGAGAATTGGTTTCTGAGCAGTCCGCTGAAGTAAGTTTTTCGCTTCAGCTTTAAAAGAAGCCATTTAAATTCTAAAGCGTATGTCTTGTGTTAAGCAAAAAGTGCAAGTCAAAGGTCATAACTTCTTCACCAAAATCGTGGCTATAAGCCGCTATAAAAGTGGAAAACCGAGGATTGTACTTTTTCCTAGCATCTTCAGAAGCGATATTAAAACTGTTCGGCAGTCCTGTATGTCTTCCTTAATGTCACCAAACAATTTAGATGGAATCTATCACATTTGAAATCATTTCGATGATTTGCGATTTTTTGGCTCGCAAACTCAATCTAAGTGTTTCTAGATTATTTTTTGTATTATTATTCGATAAAATTTTTTAATTCCGAAATTGTATAATGCCGATTTAGGTATCAATTAATTAAAAATAATGCTTAAAACAGGTTCCAGGAACTTTAACTGGAGAGCTATGGTGTGAATTGCTCAATACACTAACAACTCTATGCAATAGCTGCGATCAAAGTGCTACGATACCGAATCAATTGCCAATAGTAGAACAAATACCTATCCTCCATAGACTAGGTAAATAATTCATTTTTATCGATAATATTTAATTTAATATCATTCTCATATACATAGATCATTCTGTCCATAGTATGCGACTGTGGGCAACATCAAAAGCGAAATACTTCTGTTCCGAGTGGAATATGGGAATGTTCTTTAAAATAGTGCACAATGACATAGGTAATTGTCTCGACCATCTTCAATATCTGCGTGTACCAGAATTAGTACCAGCCGATCCCCTTGAAGTTTTAATACAAGTTTGTGTTGCACTTCGGTCTAAACTTGTATCCGAAATTAAGACGAACATTTTAAAATTAAAGGTCCGTTCTTAACTGGTTTGAGTTTCTCTTCTTTAAATGACGAATTTTCTTATTTGCTATTCTAGAACACTTGTACAGAATGCATCGAAATCCTATCATCTACATGCCGAACGTACACTTTAGCTACACTGAGCCTATGCTTTCCTTCGGCAAAAATCTGGCAAAACGATATCATACAAGAAACCTGCGCCGAATATGTGGCTTATTTCCTAAAACAAATTTATTTACCAATCCTAGACGCGACTAAAGATATAGAAATTTTAAGTGTTACATTGAAGATCATCTGTGAATCGTGGCTCGATCATATTTATTTGAAAAAAGTGAAATTCAGTAGATGTGGTGCTATAAATTTACTAAAAGATTTCGATGGAGTTTCGAAATGGATCACCGATTGTCCATCAGTAAATCCAGAACATTTGGAAAAATTAGCTAAACACGAAGTGTTACGAATGTGCGAAGGAGTTGGTAAAATATTGCTGCGTAAACCTGATGAAGTTGTTTCGATATTGCCAACACCGAAATATCGGAAGAAGAGCGATGGTAATATGACTTGAATTCGTTTTTTAAACATCATGAATGAATTGAATTAAATAATTTTTAGATTTATCAATTAGCACAAAAAAATAACAAAAATTGAAAATTATTATTACAGATGATGATACAGAAGATCAAGCTAAATTGCCACCGGAAATGTTTGTTCCAAATCAAAAACGATGGTTGGAATTACGAGCAAGAAACAGAAAATCGTTGAGCTGCTTGTGTGTGTGCAATAATCAAGTTATTGAGAAATAATAAAGGGTAAATGATAATTGTTTTTGTTTTGAATGCATCGAAAAGGATTAAGAAATCGAAATCATAACAGAACTGTGCGATTGCGCATACAGCCCAATGATAATGAAATCGAAAAGAGAAAAAATATGTGGTATGCAAACTTTTCTAGGGTGTAGCCTAGTGGCTAACGTGTTGGTCTACAATGCGAAGATCATGAGTTTAAATCCCGGTCAACGTATAATTCCAGCACACTGCCTGCTTGGATATACCTTAGTTACCTCAATCAACGAAAATGAAAAAATTTAGATAAGAAGTGACTGAAGTTCGAAAATTTGCGCATTTTGTTTGAGAGATGGTAAATAGAAAACGTTCATAGCTTTTGAAAATATAATCATTTTCTACGTCAAATATCTTGTTTGTAGCTTTCATTTTCAAAGAAAATTGTAAATTGAATTCTCTGAAATTATGGAATTCGCATCGGAAAATGAAGTGGTGGTCGGATCTAAGCCATTTTGAAAGGGCTTCTCAACATTCAAATCTTTATTTCTCCACCAATTTTCAAGCTATTGCAGATCATATCTACAAAAGGAAAAGCTAATTTTATTTTGTCGGAGATAGGAGTGGAGTTGAACAGTGACGGATCGTCCCAAAGAGCAAGTGAGCAAGTGCACCCCCTGCAAAATACTTGAATTGTCAATTAAGAAAATGACTAATGAAATATAAACTCTAAATAAATAAACTGTCAACAAGTCAGGTGCAACTTTATTATTCTTGGGACAAGTTGAGAATGCGTGGAAAGTCAATATGCAAGTTAGAGTGGTTAGGGAAGACTAAATGAAAGGAAATTCTTGAGCAGGGCTTTTGTCAATTTAACACTTAATTGCGGTTACGATCAATAGTTCCTCGTATCAATAGTTCCAGTACATATCGTCCCTACCATGTCAAACTATCGAATGTGAAAAAGTCGTCAACTCGCCTTGTGGCAAAACCTCGAATCTGTAGCCCCTAAAGGAACGCTGGAAATGACATTTCCAGCGTTCCTTTAGGGGCTACAGATTTGAGGTTTTGCCACAAGGCGAATCATCCCCAATGCAAGACCAATGTAAGAGCAGATTATTGAATATGAAAAAACGACTTTTCACATTGGTGGGGACGATATATGTAATGAATATTTCATTCGTTTATTTATGCAAGTTTAGCTTTTTATAAGGGAAGGGGTGATATTAAGGGTGGTTGGATGTTATTAATTATTTAATTGATTGCTTAAATCACGTCCAATATTCTCTGTATATAATGTGAGTTTCATAGGCGAAGTTGCATAGAATTCGGTAGATTTTACATTCACGAAACCAAACATTTGTAGGAGGGGGTAGAGGAGGTAAGGGAATCGTAAAATTTGTGATTTCGTTTCTCCTGCAAGGTGCTGGTACAAAATTTCAAGTTCGTAGCTTTTAATTTGTTGGTTTTTAGTTGATTTAATGAAATAGGTCGAAATCATACTTTTGTATGGGAGGAGGTAGACGAGCAAGCGCGATCTTAAAACTTTTGGCGCAATTCCGTTTCAACTATTTTTAAATGTTTTTATGCAAAATTTTAAATTGATTGCTTTAAATAGTTAGGTGATAATTGATTTCTCAAAAATGGTCGAAGAAATAGTTTTGTATAGTAGGGGCTAGAAGTTTTGAAGGTATTCGATCAGTTAATATTTCATACAATTAGGGATTATTTAAATGCATTTCGCAAATTTTTAAACTTCTACCTTAAAATTTTATTCAAAAATTTTCAGTTTATGTGTTTTTTTTTCATTCCAATGAAACACCTTGCGAACGTTAGAGCTGGAGGGTCGGTGCATAACAACTGTGGAACAAATTATTTTTTTTTCTATGTACATCAAATAGATATATCCATATCAAAAATTTAAACTTTGTATCTTTCTCCAGAGCCCTAAAAAAATCACTGAAAATTTTCTACCTTTATGCTTACCATCTCCCACCTCTTACACCACCAACTTAAAATTAAGGTCTATGTAGTTCTACAATCCGACGAATTTTTGAATTGCTATCTGTACTTAATTTTGAGATATAACGGTTTGAAATTTTGGAAAGCTCACCATTTTTGAAATGCCCCCCATTTCCCACCACTACTGCTATGCCAAATTTTATATTTTTCTTTTATTTCGCTAGTATAGCTTAATATATACTCCAAGTTTCAATTATAATACATAGCTTAAGAGATAGTTGAGATATTCATTTTTAAGTGTTTTTTTTTGTACTCCCCTGACCCTTCCCCTTACAATAATTAACCTCCATCTAAGCTGATTCTGGTGGATCTTAATGATCCCAAGATATGAATTTTTTATCGTAAGTAATTTCGAAGATATAATCGTTTGAAAAATAAATTCGGCCGACAATTTGTTTTTATGCACCTCTATTCGGACGCCAATGGATTAAAAAATTAAATTATTTTTAAAGTTTGTCCCAAAACTTTCTCTATGCCTATGCTGATTTTCAGCTTCCTATCTGCATTCTTAGTGGAGATATTAGCAAGTGTAGTTTTAGGCTCTTCCACTTGCCCCGACTCCCCCTTCCACCTGACACTCCCCAAAATGTAGGTAATGGAGGTCACTTACTCATTTAACAATCCACCCAAAAACGAAAATTCTACTTTTAACGATCTCAGAGATATGAATCCATATGTACGGCGGACGGCGTGACGGATTTTTTTTTTTGCAATTTTAGGCTAATTTAGTCATGAAACGAAGCTATGGTGTAGCTTAGTGGGTACAATGCGAAGGTCGCGAATTCGAGTCAGTGACCCCCTTAACAGGTTTTGCATCCTAATATCTTCAGATCTTAGCAGGTTTTACAGCCGTTGCAGGTTTTCTTTTTGATTTTTCAGGGAGTTGTAACAGTTTGATCCTTTATTTTAGTTCAGACGTGTAGAAATTGAAAAACTGAATCCATTGATACCACTAATTCGTTTTTTGTTTTTTGACTTAGCAGGCTTTTTATCCGGTCGACTCCAAGGAGGATATATAAAAGGAGTACCTGATAGTCTGTCTCATGTGGGAATATTTTTTGATTCGGAAATTTTCGAAAATTGTGTCCAAGCTTAACTTGGCTTCAAACTTTTACAAAAAAAATACAATAATTTGTATTCTTTCGTGGTTGCTAATATTCAGTCAGCAATAAAGTAATTTTCAATACAATGGTGTTTGCTGTTTCATTTCAGAAATTTTTATTTTTTAAATTTTTATTAGTTTTGGTTTGTGTTTAAGCTAAGTACTTTAGCAACGGACAATTTAAGTATGTCAAACAAGGATAGCGAAACAAATTTTTCGAAAATTTGACAACTGTTTCGAACAATTTATCGTGGGAAAGAGTTAGTTGCAATATTTTTAAGTGTGGCAGACAAAGATAGCGAAACGATTTTTTTCGAAAAATTTCGAGCATTTCGGTAGTAAGGGAGGGAAATACATTCATTCCCATTGTGCTTACAAGGCAAAGCATGCTCATAGTCACTCTTTTTTATATATCCTCCTTGGTCGACTCTTATATACTTTAGCCAACTCGATAGTTTCAATGGTTTTCGAAATTTAAAAACAAAAATTGAATGAGAAGGGGCACGTTCACGAGCTTCAAGTTACATTTTGCTAAAATCGCATGAAAAAAAGTTCAGCCCGATAGCTAAAAGCGTTCGAAAGCTGTCGTGTGTTGCTCTTCGCACAATCTTTTCTATAACAATTTTAATTGTTAGCAGATATACGGACAAGCAGTGTGCTGCAATTATTAGACCAGGACTTGAAATTACGTTTGCCTTGTAAACCCACGCGCTAGCCACCACCCGACAGACGGACAACCAAATTCGAGTTTTTTGAACGGCAGCACATAATTCTGTTCCCTTAGCAACTCTATACGAGCCTCATTTCTTAGCGTTACAAACATTAAACTAAACACAATATACTCTTGGATTTCGCTTAAAGTATAAAAGCAATAAGCTCACAGAATCTTTTATATTTGTAACAAATTCATGGAAAGTTATCAAGTTGAAAGTTTATAGAAGACTGACACGATCAACCCGGTGTAATCAATCGATACGTTACAAATCATGGTGTTGGAAAAGGATGTTGGTAAAAGTCGCTCCGGATTTTTTAATTGTCAAGAATTGTTCTTTAAATAAAATCGAATCCGTTCGTAATATTTTGAATATTACAATATAAGAAGAAACTTCTTTCGTTTCTTATTTGCAATTTCACTAAAGAAATAAAACTAATTCTTTTTAAAAACAAATTATATTTATTAAAACTTTCCAAGAAAAATAAAACAAACAAAAGAATTTAATCATTATATACAAAATGTACATCATTAAACATAAACTAATAAATATAAACGAAAAATATGTGTACCATCCATTGCAAGTTAAAATTAAATATGTATTAGTATAAAATTGTTTTCCTTTCATATAAAAGTGAGAATCGCAATTATTATCTAAAAAAAAGTCTATATCAATTTTCTTTCCCTTATTTTCTATATGTATATATTTAGATCCACATTACTTATAAACTAAAACAGCATCTTTTTTTAAAGATTTCAGACTAGAATTTTATCCAACTTTCCTGACGTGTTGTCCGGCACAAAGACATTGCGCTGCGAATGATTCGATCTGTCTAATTCCTTACGAAAATATTCTATGGTTTTTTCTAAACCTATTTTTAGTGGCACCTGAAATGCATAATCTTTACTAGATTTGAAAATATTTTAATAAATCGATAAACATACTCGTGGTTCCCATTTCAAATAATTTTTAGCTCTAGTTATGTCGGGTTTTCGTCGTTGTGGATCATCCTCAACGGCTGCACCCTGTGATATTATGCTCGTTCCACCAACCAGATCTTTTATAATAACAGCGAATTCTACGCAAATATAAGAAGTTTTCCAATAGAATAATAATTAGAAGTTGAGTATTATTAATATTTTACCTTCAATTGTGTGTTCAACTGGATTACCAATATTAACCGGTTGTGAATAATTTGATTCCATCAAAGCCACTAGTCCGTCTACCAAATCGGATACATATTGAAACGAGCGAGTTTGTTTGCCATTGCCATAAATTGTGATAGTTTCGTTTTGAAGAGCCTGAAGGATAAAGTTCGAAACAACACGGCCATCGTTCATATGCATCCTAGGTCCGTATGTATTGAAGATTCGTGCAACGCGAACTTTAACATTTTCTTGTTTCGCATAGGCATAGCTTAGCGTTTCGGATACTCTTTTGCCTTCATCATAACAAGCTCGTGGACCTAATTTTGATTTTTATTAAAAAGAAGAATCAAAGAAAATATCATTCACGTACCAATAGGATTTACATGACCCCAATATGTTTCGGGTTGCGGATGAACAGTAGGATCGCCGTAAACTTCGGAAGTGCTAGCTATTAGCACTTTGGCACCAACACGTTTCGCTAATCCCAAGACATTTATCGTGCCTAAAATCAAAATATTCTCCTTTATATGTCATCAATTAATTTAATTAATTGCCATACCCATAGTATTAGTTTTTATTGTCTTAACTGGATTATACATGTAATGCGGAGGCGAGGCAGGACTGGCTAAATGATAAATTTCATCGACTTCAATAAATAATGCATTGACAATATCGTGATGTATTAATTCGAAATTCTCGTGTCCGAGCCAATGTTCCACGTTACGTTTACGACCTGTGAAAAAGTTATCAACAACAATAATTTCGTGGCCTCGCATCATAAGATAATCGACAAGGTGGGATCCTACAAAGCCTGCACCACCTGTAATCTAAAATAAAATTATATTTGAATAAATTTTAGAAATGAAATTAATGAAATGATGTAAAGATAACGACCAGATTGTTCTAGATGAAATGGAAAATTTCGTAACTTTAGGAAATTTTGTATGGCATTGAAGTAATTTTTTCACATAATGTTAGAGTTGCTATCAAAATGTAAGCTTGAAAAAATTAATTAGGTACTGAGAAAATTAGTGTATTGAATATAGTGAAATTGCGCGGCTTGTCTGGGAGGCGTTAGATGGAGTGACGGGTTTTAAGTTGACATTGCAGATCAGTAAAATTCATAATTTTCAAGAAAATCGACTTTTAGTAAATTTCTGAAATTGTGTTTTATTGTATGGAAGGGGCTAGTAGGAGTAAAGCTAATCACACAGGGTACATTTCAGATCGATAAATTGTTACGTACTTAATAAATTGATTTATATTAATTCATGAAATAGTGCAGTTTATATGGGAGGTGGTAGGTGGGGGGGATTCAAATAATTTTTATACCGTAGGTCGCAAATCTTGGGCTTATCACCCGTATCGAATTAAAACAACATTTTTATTTCACGTTTATTTATAGAACTACTAGAATTAATGTTTTTATTTTTACATTTTATTTCATAACATTTTTTTATAATTTCCTTGAGGTGACTGACTGTGTGGGAGTACGCCACGCATTCTTGTTTTATATCACGTAGCTTACTGCTTGGGCCAAAGCATAAGCTCAACAATACTTCCGTTTTAAGGTTTGGATGCTCGCTGAGTGCGTTCGATGGCGTCGACATGCTACCCCCCGGCACTGACTCCATAGTCAATACACATATTGAGACGAGATAGTTTATTCGCTGATCGGCAAAAGGTTCCCGATGACGTTTTCACATCGACGACTCGAACGATTCCGTCTTCCCCTGGGTATTTTTTGTAATAACTCCAAGAGGCCAGTGTTCTCTCGGCAAGTTGTTGTCCTTGATGACAACTAGTTCTCCATCTCACAGGTTCTTGACGTCTTTTTGCTATGTGTTCCTTTGTATTAACGTTGGGATATATTCTCGAAGCCAACGCTTCCAAAAAAGATTCGTTAATGATTGGGATATTCGCCACTAAAGTTTCAGTAGCAAATATCTCTTAGAAAATACGCCAGGTACTGCCACTATACCTGAATCCGCAAGTATAATAGTAGATCATTGAGCGTAATACTGCACATATCGATTGGGCTCTCCGATACTTCCGTTAGTGGACGACTATTAATTATGTACTCTACTTCGGCGAAAACAGTTAATAGAACTTCGTCAGTAGGATGTCTTTCCTTTATAAAAGCCTTATGTTCTCGCTTAAAGCATCCAATTCCCAGGCACCGCCCATATGTGGTGATAGTGGTGGAATGAACTTCCACTCAATGCTTTCCTTATTGCAAGCATCTCGAATATGTTGCACGTTGAGTTCTGCTCTTCACCACGATACAAATCTCCTAATCGGCCTTATACACGAATCCGTATTTAAGGAATGCGCAATCTCAACGTGGATCGCTCGTGTCGCCATACAACTAAACAATAATCCGTATCTTTTTCTATCCTTCGTCCGGATTTGATAAAAAAAAGGTCCATAATAACCGATCCCGGTGGCTGTAAATGGTTTTTCGTTTAGTAGAAATCTTTCTTTTGGAAGCATTCCCATTTTCTGTTGGACATATTTGAAAGTGCGCTTTTTGCAAAAGATGCAGTTCAGAATGACTTTCTTCACAGCTCATTTAATTTTCAGTATGGAGAATTTGCGCTTTTTGTCAATGACCACGGTACTGTATGCACACCTTGATGAGCAAATGAGTTTGTGTGCGTGTTCTATCAAGAACTTCACATATGGATGATGATATGTCACCGATCCTCTTGATTCTGCTGGGAATTCACAAGATTCCGTTGCCATCAAAAATTAAATTTATTTTCGTAAGTCTTCCGAATTTGTTGCCGCCCTTATTTCTTGTGTTTTTTCAGATCATAAGGGAAACATGTGCGCTGTACAAAATTTCCACCATTGCATTCATTTCACTCCAATGCAGATCTGCGGCGGTTAAAGATCCAAAGTTTCGATCCATTTTTGCGGCTCTTGCGATGTCGATAAATCTTTTAACTTGACCTGTTGTTCGTAAAAGATTGGTCGACCCGTAGGGGTCGGGCAATGATGTTTCGTATACGGCTTCTTCGTTGTAACGGGAGTAGTATTTCTGGTTCGGTGGTTTTTGAATTCTATCCTGCTTCAGATTTTGTTTGGTTTTGCTGATTTTCAGATTTGATGTCGGTCCATCAATCGCCCATCCAATCGCTGTCTTCAATAGAATCGGCATATGAGGACATGGTTGAAAAATCTTTCCTGATCACATCCGCATTATTTTGACCAATTAGTAGCTTGGGATTGGTACCCTCGCAGAGTAGTCAATAGTTTTTATGTAAGGAAATTTCCTTTCTATCTCTTCAATGTTGCACTTTTGTGAAGGCAACATCAAATTTTTAACTGTTCGGATACCTTGAATTTTGTAAAATTTATTCAATTGATTTTTCGCCGCAATTTCTGCATTCACGATTTGCGAATTCTAATCATTGCTGTAAATATTTCCGGTCCAGCGGCAACATAATGGAAAATTAGGTAAGTGGTCCTATATAGCTCAAATTAAAGGGTGAATCCTTATTATCATTAATAACTATCAATTTCTCTTTCATTCGAATATCTTTAATCTTTCAAGGCGAATGTACAAAAATGTCTAACAATTTACAATGTCTCCGTGCCATTTACTAAGTAAACAAAGTCCAAACATCTCGAAAGATATTTCTTTAATTCCCATTTTCTTTAAACATTCCTCATTCTTGATTTTCGACTACTAGCATTATCATACAAAAAAACATGGCACTATCTCATTCTAGGTCAAAACAAAATCTCAATATTAGAAATAATTAAATAAAATTTGATTCTAGAAACGGACTAAATTTCAAGTTTTGACCATTTAATAAAAGAAATTCCGATCGATTAATTGTAAAAAAAAACTTCTATCAGTCTCGCAGTTTAAGTAAAACGTATTTCAAATAAATTATTTCAAACTAAGTGCTTAATCTGTGTGAATTTCTTCAATCACCTGCAAGCTACTTAATTAGCACCCATAAATAAGAAATCATTCCTAAGAACATAATTTCATTGCGAGCCAATTGATTTCTTCTATTATTTCTCCCCTTCGGTTCGTTAATTATTTGCAACCTTATTGTGGGAGGAGCAAGAAATATCCTTAGTTAAGAAGTGAGAATCCTCTAGTTCTCAATTAAATTCTTATCCAATTAGTTCGAAACTCTTCCTACACACGAAGCCATTGTCGTTTGATTATTATTGGCAAAAGAAATTTCGCATTTCGCAGTATACAATTCTGCTGGCAAATATTAGCATCGCCATCAAATCGCTCGAAAATTCTCTCTCTACTATTTTTATTCGTTTATCGTGAATTTCGTATCGATAATTTGTCTATCATTGGCAACAGTTTACCAACTTGATCATGTTAATCAATTTATTCAAAAATCCTCCTAAATGGTATTTAAATTTTTTTGTATTAGTTATCGAGATGACAACATTGGATTTGATTCAGACGGATTTCAAAATTTTGGAAGGTGATTTGAAACTGGTGCATCGCTACGCATTAAACATATTCCAAAAGGCGAACGAATCTTTTGCATGTGTTTTCTGAACTATCTCGCATTCGCTATACGAGTATCTTATAATTTAAAATCGATTTACTACCCGTACGAAATGAGTTTAGTTTTTTGGTTGACACACGTGTATCGAGTGTTTGTAACCGGGGTCCGGAAATATCGGTAATTAGCAACTGATTTTTTACCGCCGTTAATTGAATATTGAAAAATCGAATATTTCAAGAATCTTTTCGATCGATCCCGGATTGGATACGAAAGTTCCCTTGAAAATTACGCCGAATTGATCGAATGTATTGAAGTGCATCGTGTTATTCTAATGTTATTCAGGCCATTATTACAAACTGCCAATTTCTTACTAAATCAATTGATCTCATCAGAATTTTTGCCAATATTGAAAGAATCACATCGAAAACAATGTTGTTGCAATTCATAATGACGGCACTCTAGCTTTGTACATGTGTTATCCATCTGATCATGAACCCTCATAATATCATACTACAAGTTGCCTTCGTATTGCACAATACTATCGCCAAAATTCAAAAATCGTGTTTACGACAATGTCCCAAAAAAGGCATCGTAGTCCTGTTCTGTTTTTTTATTTTAATTCATTAATGAGTATCGTTGAAAGACTTTTAAAGCTAAACAAGAGATCTTCGAAGATCACAATTGCTTCTTATTCGGTTTTTTTTTTTGTGTATGACTTTGAACATTTTACGAACATTCTGCAAATTCTAGGTTTGTCATCGTTTGCGCATTTTTGGCTCTGATAATGCGCATGGTGAAAGGAAAACTTCCTGCACATAGATCAACGTTGTACGACCCTTTTTGCTTGATTTGCTTAAGATCATGACGCAGTTTATTTGTTTTGTATCATTTCATGCTCGTTTTAAGATCATTATTTGCGAGCGCTCGTTAAATTGTTTGCTGGGTTTTTCCAGCTTTCATTTAAAGCCTTCCCATGGTCTTCATGTGATGAGGGGCACCGATCACGAACGTTTTTATCGAGTTCTTCTCATAAAAGTTCGATCGGAGCTCTGAGGAGGACATACCATGTTTTTTAATGCACCTTCCGTTTTTTTTTGTTCTAAATAGCGTCTGCATAATTTCGAACTATGTTTAGGATCGTTATCTTTTTGAAAAATGAGCTCATCGCCAATGATTTTCAGCCCGGAGGGAATTGCGTTTGTTTCGAAAATCGTTTTGTATTGCTCTTTTCTCATGATTTCTTGGATCCGTACCAAATCTCCAGTTCCATACCCAGAGAAACAACCCCAGATCATAAAGACCCACCGCCGTGCTTCCCAGATGGCACCACCCAATCTGAAATCATTTTTTCTCTGGCACTACGTCAAAAAAATTCTCGAACTTGGATTCGTCACTGTAAAGAACATTTTTGAAATCTTCTTCTGTCCAATCTCGATAAATAAGAGCCTACTGCATTCGTTTCTTCTTATTAAGAGCGGTTTTCGGACTTCAAAAAATTAGCGTCTCTCAATCATCTTTCTACAGTAGTAAGGGACACAGGTTTGGATCGAGATTTGTATACCCTGGCTCTGTTATGCGTCGATTCCGCTTGCTGTTAACAGTAATGAAATGATCCACGCTCTGGGCCTTCCTGAGCGTGGACGATCCTAATTACTGCCGGTTTCCTTGTATCGAAAGATTGAGTGATGAACAAATGTCTTCGATAATTTCAAATGGGAGGCAATCACACGTTCAGATTTGCCTTCATTATGTAGAACAATGATGACAGACCATGTTTCGATGTTGATTTCCTGTTTTCCCCAATTCCTAAGACCTCTTCACAGAAGTAACCACAAAATCAGACTAAACAAGAAAGTGCGTGAAGAACTTTGACAGAATAGTGTTTCTTAATATGAAACACCTGGTTTTGGACGCTATCTCAATCATAAATGATGGTAAAAGTAAAACAACAGTTGAATAAGTGACTACCTAGGAGTCATAAAAAATTAACAATAAGTTTACCTGCCTTGCTCATAGTCGGCATTCGTTGTTATTTGGAAACAATGCGTTTATTGCACTTTTTCTTGATAATTAAACAAAAGAATTTGCTTTTTGTATATTCCGCACGGACTATAGAAGATGTACAGGTGCAATCGGCATTTTATTTTCAAATATTTTTTGAGTATTTATAGATATTAAACTCTTGGCCGGCAGCGTATGTTTAAGTCCATATTTGTGCAAGTGTATGTTCTACAGATTGAATATTTGGAACTAATATTCTGTTTTTTAGTTTAATTTGAGTTATTGATTACTTTTTCCATTTTATATCAAAACATAACAAACATAACATAACAATAATTGGGCGTAAAGCCCAATCGTGCGATACTCTCGATGAAAGAGAATTTTTTTTATTTTAAGAAATTTTGTAGACGTGGTAGAGGGGGTGACGACATTGAACTAATTTTTTCACATCACGATAAGGTTTCTATCAAAATGTTTTATACAAAATTTAAGGTTCAAAAATTTAGTAGGTACTGAGAAAATTAGTGTATTGAATTTAGTGAAATTGTGCAGTTTGTATGGGAGGTGGTAGAAGGAGGGTGGAGTTATTAATGACTTTTTTAGAAATAACTGTAAACATCATTTATTTGGCATATTTTAAATTGCAGATCAGAAGCATTCATACTTTTCAGGATAATCGACTTTTTGTAAATTTGTTGAATTGTGTCAAATTGTATGGGAGGGGTAGAAGGAGTGAAGCTAATCGCCTAATTTCTTTCGGTTTTACTAATAATTCTAAATAAATATTTAGTGTACAATTTCAGCTCGATCAATTTTATACGTACTGAGTAAATTTGTTTAGAGTATTTCATGAAAAAGTGCAGTTTGCATGGGAGGTGGTGGAAGGAAGGGGAGGAGTCAAACAATTTTTATACAGAAATGTGGAATTATTATAAAAGTAATATATTCTAAATTTCAGATCAATAGCATTTATACTTGTCGAGAAAACTCATTTATTGACAAAATTCGTAATTGCGTCATTTTGTATGGGAGGGGGTAGAAGGGGTGGAGCGATTTTGTCCGTTCACGAACTTGTCCTTACTTTTTTGTCAAAAATGACGTGTACAAAATTTGAACTTTCTAGAGCAACGTGTTCTCAAGCTAGAGAGGACACGGACAGACAGACAGACGGACAGACGGATATCCGGTTTTGAGATTTTTGACTGATTATATCAACTTCTGTATCATTCATTTTTTTCTCCGAGCCTCATTTCTTAGCGTTACAAACTTTGTGGCGAACTTATAATACTCTCAGATTTCATCTAGAGTATAAAAAGCTATAATATATTCTACTAACACTCTGGACCATTAAAGAGTAACCCACGATCCGTGATCCGAATACGTTCCTTTCACCTGCGACCCGCCGAAACATTTTGCTTCGCTGCAGTTTATTTTTTAAGCCGACTAGCCTACGAAATTTTCAAAAAGTCGATTTTTTTTTGTAGATTTTTGTTTTTTTGATAAAAAATTGTACGAAAATTCCACTCTGTTACAAAGTTATAACAATAAATGAGGCTATGAGAGCAACAGTGGCCTAACCTAAATAGAAACATATTGGGGTTGGGACGGCTATCTAGCTAATTGCCGCGCCCCTCTCGGCAGCTGCGTTGCGTATTTGTTTTGTTCGCAAAACCTGTGTTTCTTTTGCAGAAAACTATAAAAAAAAAACACGAAGATACAAGAGGGAGGAGTACATAGTACAGTACGAAGCTGGAATGGGAGTTCACGTTGTATCTACCAGAAACTTGAAACGCGTTTTTCTCGAAACTATTTTTTTCGACAGTGTCGGCGCGATAACTCAATCAATTTTCAATATTTTTAAACTTTTTTTTTTAAAAAATATCTGAATGTTTATTTAAATTTTTGGTTCGACAATTTTTTATAAATTATTAAACACTAATTTTTCTTTTTTAAATTGCATACTAAAGTTTGAATTACTGCAATTCCCTTATTTTTGAAAAAACTATTACTAGTACATTATTTTACGAGATTCTTTTTTATTTTTGCGGATTGGATCATTTTTGGTGAAGCTATGATGTCGGCAAGGAGGCGCCATGGGTTTCAGCAGTAGTTCATTCATACCCGTAAAAAATAATGTTAATATTAAAAATAAAATAAAAAATACTTATTTTCTTATAGTTGAAAAGTTAATAAAAATTGTAAAATCAACAATTTAATTGTTTCTCCACCATGTAACCTTCATAATAATTTTACAAATTTACTCTGTTTTCAGAGCGCGCAGGGGGGGGTATGCGAGTTCGTTCGTGGAAGTTAGGAAAGGTTTAGGGCTATAGTGGGGAATGTTCAACATCTTAAGTCACCGTGATTATGCTGATAATGAGTATATAATTGTGCCTTGTCCGCTCGTTGCACAACAAATGTAAAGAGGAAAGCCTGAACAAATAAATACAAGCAAATGGGTTCGAGCACAAGCACACCGATTGTCCGTAAAGGACAAGATGTGGAAGAGGTGCAAAATTGTCATTACCTGGAAAGCATTGTAAGCATAGACGGCGAACCCAAAAGGGATAATGAAATGCACGCAAATAAATCATTAAGCCTTCGATATTCTTTTCCCGTTCTGGAGGTTAAGAGAGATCTCCCTTCGAAAGAAATTAAGAGTGTTTTTTTTTACGGCACCGAGTTTAATTTAAGAGATTTAATACATTGCACAATTCATTCGGTAAAGGAAGTGGATAAAATTTGGGTATATTATAGAAATTAAAGTGGAAGGAGACGGAAATGACGGTGAAGATTATTCTTAAGGACTGGAGGTTATACTTACTTGAGAAAACATTAGCCGGCAATGCATTCCATAGTCTGGACATTCGGGAGATGAATGACTATAATTCACTGTACGAGTAGAAATAGGATTGACGGCATACTCGTGCGAGCGTTTGGCTTGACGAGTATTTCGGGGAAATGTGTAAATTGGAAGAATGAGTTATCCAAGTTCCGCACTACATTTACCATGAAAGTAGCGATAGTAAATGCTGAGTACTCCGACGTTTCTGAGATGCTCGAAGGAGTCAATAGAAACCGTAACAGTTTCATCTCCAATTAATCGGAACGCATTTTTTTGGATTCGATCGAGCAGGGCAAGGTGTGTTTTGGGAACTCCAGCTCCAATCAGGTGGTTGGTTACGCCTTATAAAATGAACTCATCTGAAGAGCAAAGTGGTACGCCATTAAAGACTAAATTAGACGACGCCGCTGGAACATCACGTTTAAGAGAAAGATGACAGGTCTGTGTTTTCTTCTACCTTCTACAATGGCACTACAGCCCAAATCGGGCCTTGGCCTCCTGACATTCAGGTTCCTTAACTTTTTTTTCATTATTTATTGTGGAAGGGTTATTAGACCTTCGCACAACCCTCTATCTACGAATTTTTCATTTTCGTAGATTGAGATGACCAAGGTATAGCCAAACAGGCAGTGTGCTGGAATTATGCATCGACCGGGATTTGAACTCACGACCTTCGCATTGTAGACCAACACTCTACCCGCTAGGCTACACCCAGGGTAGACTACACAGGTCTGTGTTTTGGCGGCGTTGAATTCTACTCAATTTTTCCTGCCCCATTCCAGGATTAAGTCGACGTCGATGTTCAGCGAACCGAATAACTCCCGGCGTTTGGAAGGAACAGATTGCTTGTGAAATTCCGCAGCGGAGTCGAGTTCAAAGGTTTTATTTAAAGTACTGTCATCTGCAAAACTATGGATTAGATTGAGAGTAGAAATAAAAAGGTCATTAATAAAACCAAGAACAGAGTGGGCGATAAGACAGAACCCTGAAGGACACCGGAGTTTATTGGGAAGGGGAAGGAAGTAACGCCATCTAATACGACTCGTATAGTGCGATTGGCAAGAAATTCTCAATCCTTTGAGTAAGAGGAAGCATCGAGGCCAATGGCCTTGAGCTTAATAAGAAGACATTGGTGCCAAACTCTGTGTTGGAAACCACCATACCCACCACGGACGCCACTTGCGACTAACTTAATTTTCATTCTATAAAACTTCTCTTGCCTTGCCTTGTCCATTTTTGTTTTTTTCACTCTTGTCAAATATGTTTTTGAATAAAGTTGAGTTTAAATTAAATCCGTTTGTTTTGTTGAACATCTGCGCAAGAAAACAACAGATTATGGGCCCAGGATTAACCGAGGCATCGTGGGAATAACATCAAAGTGTCATTTACATTTTTTCAACGATACAAATGTCGAAAAACATTGATTTTGTAAAACTCAAGGGCCGTGAGAATTACGGCGAATGGCGTCGCTCGATGCTGGCCTTCTTGCGTACCAAGAAGTTGGCCCGATGCATCGCGGAAAGCGACACTGAAAAGGATACAGAAAAACTCGACGAGGCTATGGGATGGCTGTTTCTCGCGACCGAGAGCAACGTGGCAAGCCATTTTAATGACAAAATGACTTCGCTGGAGGTGTGGCAACTGCTACAGAAATCGTTCGCCGAATCTGGAATCGACCGCGAAATGTCAGCGTTGATGGAGCTGACAGGCGTCAAGTTGTGCGATTGTCCATCGATGGACGATTACATAGGTCGTACGCTGGAAGCGTGGAAACGCTGCACAGATGCAAAAGTGGAAATTTCCGATCGCGTTGTGGCTTTGTTACTGCTGGGAAAACTCGGCCCAGAGTACCAACCATTCGTCATGGGATTGACGGCCAGCGGACAAACAGTGTCAATCGAGAATGTAAAATCGTCGTTGCTCAGTTTAGTGCCAACGACGAGCAAGCCAACGGAAAAAGCATTCTTCGGCAATGGCGGTGAAACCAAACGTACGTCTTCGGTGAAGGAAAAGCAAATTAAATGTTTCAAGTGCGATCAGATCGGACATTATGCGAGACAATGTCCGAGAGCAACTAAGGGAGGTGCAGTGAAAGTTGGGGCCAGCAAGCCAACTGAAGCCAAGTTCGCGAACGCATTCAGTACGACGACAGGATCGCCGGGGAGTGACGTGTGATATATTGACTCCGGTGCTTCCCGACATCTCACCCCTTTCCGCGAAATACTCGTGGATTACACGCCTATGGCTGGAGCCGAAATATCAATCGCGAGTAACGAGCGACTGAAGGGAATTGGCAGCGGAACAGCGTGAACATTGATGGTGTCGACATAGAATTCAAAAATGTTTTGCATGTGCCTGGGCTCGGTACAAATTTACTATCAGTCGGAGAAATAATCAAATCCGGTAATAGAATCGAATTCGGTCCAAATGGTTGTTGCGTATTCAACAAAAGGAACGAGTTGCTAGTCGAAGCTAGCAAAGAAGATGGTGTCTACAAAATCGAGGCGAAACGGATTCGATGCGTGCTGGCGAGGGACGTTGGCGGCATCGTGGACTGGCACCGGCGTTTGGGCCATCTCAGTTACAATGGAATGTGCAGACTGAATGCGACAGACAACAGCATTACTTTCAACGGATCGAAAGAGTTACTGAATGGCTGTTTACCTTGCGCAAAGGGTAAACAAACAAGGAACGCGTTTGCTAAAGAAAATGCTGTCATCGATACGAATGGCATTTTGGACCTGGTGCACATGGATGTGTGCGGTCCGATGTCGAAATCACTTGACAGAGCGAGATATTTCGTAAGCATGATTGATGATTACTCAAGAAAGGTTTTCATCTCTTTCTTAGCGGAGAAGTCAGCAGTTCCCGAGGTTTTCCGGTCATTCAAGCAGATGGCAGAAACGCAGACCGGTCGCAAGATAAAGCGCATTCGCTCCGACAATGGAACCGAGTTCGTGAACAATGCGATGCTGAAGATTTGCACAGACGCTGGAATTATACATCAAAAGACACCACCGTATACGCCGCAACTCAACGGAGTGGCCGAACGCATGAATCGGACTCTAGTTGAGCGGGCCCGCTGCTTGCTGGACGATGCGGGGCTTGGAAATGAATTCTGGGCAGAAGCGATTCACCACGCGAGCTACTTAGTAAATCGATCAGTGAATCGGACAGTCGGCAGGACCCCCGAGAAGGTTTGGTTTGGAAAGCGACCGAATCTCGCTAAATTGAGAACCTTTGGAAACGTTGTAACAGTTGGCGTCCCGAAGGAAAAGTGAACCAAATGGGACAAGAAGGCTGCGGAGATGATCTTCGTCGGCTACGCGGAAGCTGAGCTGGGTTTTCGGTGCTACGATTCAAACACTGGGAAGATCCACATTAGCAGGGACGTCAGATTCCTGCCATCTAAAACAACACGAATGGACTCTCGAATCACAGTCGATTTGTATGAAGACGAAGACGGCGGCGATAGACAACAGGACTCAGTTGGGGCTGAGGCTGATGAAGTCTCGATCGGGGAAGTGGATGCGGAAAACCAGTCGGTTACAGAGACTCCAAAAGGCGACTCAAATTCTTCGCTCGACGATTTTGAAGATGCTGCCTCAGATTCGGACTACGAGCCACCAAAAATAGCTTCGCAGGAGGATCCGGGAGTAGAACTCAGAAGATCGAAACGACAGCGGAAGCCGGTAAATCGGCCTGACTTTACGTCATACTTGGCGTGTGATCGTGAATCAAACGACCCGACCACTTTAAATGAGGCGATGGACAGTCACAATTCGGAAAAGTGGAAACAGGCTTTGCAAGAGGAGCTGTCATCGCTCAAGGAGAACGAAACGTGGGATCTCATGGAACTGCCTGCTGACAGGAAAGCGATCCACACCAAATGGGTCTTCAAGACGAAACGAGCTGATGATGGTTCAGTCGTACGGCATAAGGCCCGGCTGGTCGCAAAAGGTTGCGCCCAGAAGTACGGTTTTGACTACACGGAGACCTTCTCACCGGTCGTCCGTTACACGTCAATACGGCTGTTGATTGCGCTGGCAGCGCAAAGGAAGCTAAACATAGACCAAATGGATGCGGTCACCGCGTACCTTCAGGGAGACATTGAGGAGGACATTTACATCCGACAGCCGGATGGCTTTGACAATGGCAGCGGCCGAGTCTGTAAGCTGAAGAAGGCCATGTACGGTCTTAAACAGAGCGGTAGACAGTGGAACAAGTGTCTTGACGCGGCTCTGAGGTCTTTCGGGCTGATCAAATCGAAGCTGGATTCTTGTGTGTACTACACAAGGAAATTAACGCTGATCGTTGCTATCTATGTAGACGATTTTTTGATATTATGGGAGAATGTCAAGGAGCGCGACAAGTTAAAGGCTAATCTCAGCAAGCGATTTCACATGAAAGACATGGGGCGAGCCAAGAATATTGTGGGCCTCACTATTTGTTACGATGATGACGGAATTTCGATCGGCCAAGAGATGTACGCCAAAGAAGTGCTGGCGCGCTTCGGAATGGCCGAGTGTAAGCCAGCTGTCACTCCAATGGACTTGTCACTGAGGCCTTCGGCGGTTGTATCAGATACGGATTTGGTAACAGACGTGCCGTATCAGGAGGCGGTTGGAAGCCTACTGTACTTAGTCCAAGGAAGTCGGCCGGATTTAGCTTTTGCCGTCAGCAATGTCAGTCGATACAATTCTCGCCATGGGGCGGTACATTGGACGATGGTTAAACGGATCCTTCGATACTTAGCCAGTACAACAAATTATCGCATAAAATATCTAACCAACGGCGGACCGCTGGAAGGATTTGTCGACGCCGACTGGGCGACGAGCGTTGACGACAGACGTTCGCACACGGGATGGGTTTTCCGTCTTGGTAAGGGTGCGATTTCGTGGCTTTCAAAACGCCAGAAGACGGTGGCTCTCTCATCCACAGAGGCTGAATACATGGCGATGTGTTCGGCCGCACGAGAAGTTGATTGGCTGATCCAATTGATGGAACAGCTCGGAATTAGTGGAAGAGTACCGCTGCACGGAGATAACCAAGGTGCTTTGAAGATCGCTCGCGAGGATGCATTCCGTCAGGGAACGAAACACATCGGAATCCAGTATCACTTTGTTCGAGAACGGGTCCAGAGCGGGGCCATAGAACTGGTGTACGTCCCCACGGAGGAGAACGTAGCGGATGCATTAACTAAAGCAGTACCGTCGACGAAGCTGCGGTTCTGCGCCTGTGGTATGGGGATATGTGCTCCACCATAATAGTTATCGGTGGATCAAGTTGGGGTGTTGGAAACCACCATACCCACCACGGACGCCACTTGCGACTAACTTAATTTTCATTCTATAAAACTTCTCTTGCCTTGCCTTGTCCATTTTTGTTTTTTTCACTCTTGTCAAATATGTTTTTGAATAAAGTTGAGTTTAAATTAAATCCGTTTGTTTCGTTGAACATCTGCGCAAGAAAACAACACTCTGTCAAAAAATTTTGCAATGTCAAGTGTAAGAACTTGACCTTCGTCGTATTTGTGCAAGCAAGAGTTTCAACGTTTCGTGAGATAGACCAAAAGATCTCCCGTCGGCCTTCCAGAATGGGAACCGTTGTAGCGATCAAGGACAAGCTGTTTATTCTCGAAATAATGAACGATTTCGCGATTGGCAGCAGTTTTCATTACTTTCGAGAGCACTGAAGTAATGGATATTGGGCGGTAGCTAGCGGGATTCACTTTGCTTCCTTTCTTGGGAATTAACTGAACATTCGCAACTTTCCACAATTGTGGAAAGCACTCGGAAGAGTAAGACAGATGGAAAAAATCTCGCAGGAGTTTCGAAGAGGAGCACATTTGAAGGGTAATGGGGGGAATACCATCAGGGCCAGCGTACTTGTGAATATTTAGCTGTTGCAGAATCCTGGAAATGAAACGTGTGCGAAAATGTAGCGAAGGCAGCGAAAAACCAGATGGTGTTGCGATAGGAGGGGTTTGGTTTGAAAGTGGTAGTGTTGAGTTTGCCTTTTGAACTCTGGAGGATCTTCCGTCAAAGTTTTTGGTCGTAATAAAATTTAACACGTTTTGAATTTGAGGTATTTCTTTATTTAATATAGAGCTCTTTAGAGTCTTTGACGCATACGTGAAATACGTGTTGGTTTATGGTTGTACGATAAAAGCAACAGTCAGGCTTAACAAGAAACTGCAAACTTTCGTGAGTCAACGCCTCCGACGCATTTTAGGAATATTCTGGCCAGATCTAATCTACAACTACGAACTTTGGAGTACAACTTCACAGACTAAAATAGGTTTTTAGATTACTAGGCGAAAGTTTCACTGGATCAGTTACGCTCTGAGGAAACCAGAGCGAAACTTCTCCTGACAAGCTCTGGATTATAACCTTCAAGGAAGACGTCGAGTTGATCGATCATGTAGCATTTCGAAGCAAGCAGAAGGCCAAAGAAATAAACAAGTCTTGGCACGATCGCGACTTGTGGAAGAGTACTGTTCCTGTCCTATACCTCTAAATTGAAATTGATTGATTGTGACTGTACTGTGCATCGCATTAAAAGGTGACCCCTAGGCTGATATCGGTGCTGAAACAGTTAACTGCAATTTTTATCAATAGCTACCAAACTCAATTTTTCATTCTATGTTCTATGGAGGTAAAAGGAGTAAATGGACGTAAAAAAATGTCCAAGTGTATTATGTATCGATTATCAATTTATCGCCACGCTATTTACTAAGTATACATAGATCAAATATCTACAAAAATAATTAATTTGTATCCAGTTTTTTCATTTTCAAGTCAAAACGTGGAAATACCTTTTTTTTCAGTGTCAAAAAGGAATCTCATTGGGAATATTAAGGTAAAATTTGATTCCAGAAATGGACTATATTTCAAGGTTTCCTATCGAAAAAATTAAAAATTCCAATTATATTATTTAAGAAATGACCAATTAACATTTTTTCTACCAGTCCCTCAGTCTAAATGAAACATATTTCAAATAAATTATTTCAAACTAAGTGCTTAATCTGTGTGAATTTTTTCAATTGTCAGCTACTTAATTGGCAGTTGTAGATAAAAAAAAAATATTCGAAAGGATATAATTTCAGTGTGATTTCTTCTATAATTTCTTCCCTTCGGGTCGTTAATTATTTGTAACCTTACTGTAGGAGGTTTGTCTAATTAAATCCGTTCTTATCGAATCAGTTCGAAACTTTTCTTACCCGCGAAGCGACTGTAGTTTGATTTTTACCCAAAGATGGAAGAAACCCTCGATACAAATCTCGCTTTTCGAAGTTTACGATTATGCTGGCAAATATTAGGAATTCGACCGCCATCAAATCGCTCTAAAATTCTCTACTATTTTTATTCGTTTATCGTGAATTTCGTATCGATAATTTGCCTATCACTTGCAATGTTTTTACAACTTTTTCGTATCGATCATGTCGATCAGTTGCTTGAAAATTCCTTCTCTTATATGGGATTGACTGCACCGACTTTCAAATTTATTGTATTAGTTATCGAGATGACAACATTGGATTTGATTCAGACAGATTTCAAAATGTTGGATGGCGATACGAAACTGGTGCATCGCAATCGGCAACGCATTCGTCAAATTATTCCAAAAGCCGAACGATTCTTTCGCATGTATTTGCTGACCTATATCGCATTCGCCGTATCTTATAATATAAAAGCGTTTATCGAGCAAAGATTAATGACAGATATTTGGTTCCCGTACGATCCGTATGCAACGAATTCGGTTCTTTTGTGGACACAGTTGTATGAAATGATTGTAACCGGGATTCAGCAATATCGATATTTAGCAACTGATCCTTTACCACCGTTATATATGATGGCATTAATCGAATATTTCGAGGTTCTTTTGGACCGATTCCGACGGATTGGATACGAAAAGGTGCAAAATCACGATGATAATTACATAGAATTGATCGAATGCATTGAAGTGCATCATATTATTCTAAGGTGACTCAGGACATTATTAAAAATTAAATTTCTTACTAAATGAATTTCCCGTTAGAATTTTCGCTAATATTGAAAGGGTCACGTCGAAAACAATGCTATTGCAATTCATAATGACGGCACTCCTGTTTTGTACGTGTGTGATCCAGCTGATCATGGACCCTCACAATATCCTAATGCAAATTGCCTTCGTATTTTACATTGTCCAGGTTAACTTGCAGATTCTGCCATGTTGCTATTACGGTAATAAATTTATGATGCTAAGCGAAGAAGTTGTAACAGCTTTGTACTCATGTAATTGGATCGAACAATCGCCGAAATTCAAAAAGACCATCATCATATTTATGACAATGTCGCAAAAAAGGCATATTATGAAGACTGTGAAGTTCGTTGAGATTAATCTGAGTACTTATATGAAGGTAAGATTTTGTGAAATCTGAAAAGCAGACTTAAAATTAATTTTTTGCAGATTTTGAAATTTACGTACTCGTTGATCACACTTATCGCTTTATTTATGAAACGATTTCCGAAGATTTAGATTGGATTACTTTGAAAGTTCTAATCGTTTATTGTAGTGTTGGTACACTTTTGCAAAGTTTAGAATTATTTTAGATTTCTAGTGCTTTTTTCGTATCTTTCGACTTTATTGTAGGTATAATTGTATTTAATAAAGGCACATTCTTAGTGGCACCCAAAATCTATCTTGTTCTTATTTTATTGCGACTCGAATTGTTATCCTCTTTGAAAAAATTCAGTGTGGTATGTATATCAAGATCTAAAACAAAACATACATTACAGTATCAATATTTTAAAAAAGAAAGTTTATTCAAGTGTGAACTCAAGAACTTGTTCTCTAAAAAAGAGTAATTCAGTGAGCCCCATTTTAAACTAATATACCATGACCTTGCCGACAATAAAATAATATTGATCGTAGAAAATTCTTTTTATCGTGATCGAAACGTTCATTGGAACTTCATCAAATCCAGTTGTTCAAATTCAATTCGTCATGAATGACGAAGTATGTGTTGGTGTTTTATCTGAATTTTCCAAGCAATCACCGATAAATTTCTCCAGTTTCGTGTCAAGTTCGCCAAACACACAATACGCAATTTTTCCGTGACAGCAGTGGTGGATTAATCTGATTGAAAATCATTCTTTTTACAAAATAATATACATCCACATAAAAATTCCTCTAACCACAATTCTATCTTATTCAAATTTTGTATTTTCGGGAAAAAATAAATATTTTAAGGCGGCATACTATATTCAAACAAAAAACATAACAGAATTAGGATGGGGGTTAAAGCCCAATCATATGATACTCTAGATGATATGGAAATGATTTAAATACACCGGGAAATATTTCATCTCAAAATCTTTCGAATAGCGAATAGAAACTTTTGCATGGAAGGTGGTAGAAGTAGAGGGAGATGTTTGTATTTTTCGTATATGACACCGAACATGGCATAAATGTTTTTTGCTGAATTTAAAGTTTTTAGTTTTCATTATTTTTAAAGAAATTGGTCATAGTTTTCCTGAAATTGGGCCATTTGTATGGGAGGTGGCAGAGGAAGTGGAGCGTTTAAGATGATTTTGAAACTGCTTATCATCATCCTTATCACCATGCTTTGAGTCAATTTCAAAGTCGATAGCTCTCATATGTATACTTGAAGGAGAAATGCTTTTCTTGAATTTATAATACAGATATTTGTATGGGAGGTGGTAGAAGGTGTGAAGCGGAGCTGATAATTTTTCCTAACACTAATTTCAATTATTAAGAAACAAATTCTGGCAAAATTTGAAGTTTGTACTTTTTCTAATTTGAAGGGAAATCGATAAAATGCATTTAACAAAAATTATGCATTTATATGGGAGGGGGCAGAAGGAGTGTACGGATCAAAACAAATTTTTATCACATTATCAATATTTCTATTTGTATACTTTAAACAAAATATCAAGTTGATAGCTTTAACAGTTTCGAAGAAAAATAATTTAATTTAATTCGTGAAATTTGTATGGGAGGGGGTAGAAGGAGTGAGGTGAAGTTGATAATTATTTTTAAAATAAATTGCAATTATATTAGAATTAATTCTGACAAAATTTCGTCTTTTCAGCTTTACTAGTTTCAATGAAAATCGAAAATATGTATTTTTCAAAATTGTCCAATTGTATGGGAGGGGGTAGAAGGAGTAAGGGGATCTGGTCAATATTTCGTGATAGTAATGACATCCATGACTTTGACCTAAATTTCAAGTCGATTGCTTATATAGTTTCAAAGAAAAATCAATTTCTTATTATTTCGAAATTTCATGAAATTTGTATGGGAGGGGGTAGAATGAGTGGGGGAATGTAGCCCATTCACGAACTTAAAGTTACTTTTTTGTTAAAAATGACACACAAAAATTGTTAGCACTATAGCTCAAAGCTTTCGAGAGTTATGCTGTAGACAGACGGACAGACAGACGGACAGACGGTCACTCGGAATCGAGGTTTTTGAGCGACAACAAATATTTCTGTACTCTAGGCGGCTCTGTGCGAGCGTTATTTCTTAGCGTTACAAACGGTAAGGCAAACACAATATACTCTCAGATTTCATCTAGAGTATAAAAACTTTGTCGACCCCTGGTTGATGACAATGTAGTTTGTTAATCTGTGTTAATTTAACACTGAATAGGCAAAAATATTTTTTGTTATTTGTTTTCGAAACACAAATAACAAAAAATATTTTTTTTATAAACAAACATATTCTTATATTTTGTAAAAATCTGTTGATGTTTTTCCTACAACGGAAAATTTCGTGAAGAGGATGTTGGTATTTTTTGCAATTTTCAACATTTCTGAAATCTACTTTTTTCTGATGAAAAAGCTTCATCAATGGCGCAACAGCCCAAATCGGGCCCTGGCCTCCTGAAGTCGTCGCCTCCAATCGTCTCGATCCAAAGACCGCGTCCTCCAGCTGCTAATTTTTAGAATGGCTTTGCTGTCTTCATCAACCGAGTCTTCCCATCGCTTGCGTGGTTTGCCTACTGGCCGGTTACCACTCGCTTTGCCTTTAAGAGCACGTTTGGGGATTCTTCTGTCTTCCATTCGCTCTACATGGCCAGCCCACTGCAGTTTACGTAACTTGATGAACGTTGAAGCTTCTGGCTCGTCGTAGAGTTGATACAACTCATGGTTGTATCTTATTCGCCATTCCGTTCCTTCCTTCACAGGTCCCAAAATTCTTCGGAGGACCTTTCTTTCGAAGGCGTTAACTGCTTTTTCGGAAGTTCGAGTTAATGTCCACGTCTCGCTGCCATAACAGAGCACAGGTCGTATAATAGTTTTATAAATCCGCAGCTTATTGTTCCTGTGCACTTTCTTGGATTTCATTATTGGAAGTACCGAATAATACGTCTTATTTGCTAGTATTATCCGTCGTTTGATTTCGTCTGTTTCATTACCGTCCTTTGCTAGATTAGCCCCAAGATATATGAAGTTGTCCACACTCTCCAAATTATATTCCGCAATTGTTATGTTTTGTCTGATTGGCGTTCTCCTTCTTGTTTGCGTCATTACTTTTGTTTTGCTTTCATTAATGCGCAACCCGACTTCTTTTGCGGCGGAGTCAAGATTGACAAATACCTCCTTAGCACTAGGGAAGGATCTTGCTAGAATGTTAATGTCGTCAGCGTATGCTACTAGTTGGGTGGACTTGAATAGTAGTGTCCCGTTGGTGTCGACTGGGATTTTTCGGACGACATACTCTAGTGCCAAGTTGAAAAGCATAGGAGCTAGACCATCTCCCTGCTTTAAGCCACATTCCGTTCGAAAGCTGGTTGTGGAATCGGTTTGTATTCTCACTTGGGATTCAGTGTTCGTCATTGTGAGTCTTGTTAGTCGGACTAGTTTTGGAGGAATTCCAAAGTCAAGCATGATTTGGTACAGTACGCTCCTGTCGATACTGTCGTATGCTTGTTTAAAATCTACGAATATTTGGTGCACGTCTGTGTTATATTCCCAGCATTTCTCAAGCACCTGTTTCACCGAGAATATCTGGTCTGTTGTAGATCGTCCGGTTCTGAATCCGCCTTGGTATTCGCCAATTATTTCATTAGTATAGGGCTTAAGACGACGTTCAATAATTTTTGTCAGTATTTTATAGGACGTACACAACAATGATATACCTCTGTAGTTCTCACAGCAGAGTTTGTCTCCTTTCTTGTAAATTGGACATATAATGCTTTTTCGCCAGTCGTCGGGTATGATTTCCTCTGTCCAAATTTTGCATATCATGCTGTGCAGTATTTCAGCGACACAGTTTCCACCGTTTTTCAGAAGTTCAACTGGTATTTCGTCAATTCCCGGCGCTTTGTTTCGTTTTTGGTCACATAGGGCTGCTTTGATTTCAGGAAGCGTGGGTGGTGTCGATGATGGTTCATCTTCGTCAGTTGAGGCTTGAATTGAAATGTTGTCTGTCGTTATCGGTGCTACTGGTATGGGATTCAAAAGATGTTCGAAGTATGAAGCCCATCTCCTTTTGATTTCTTCTGTGTCGCTGATGATATTGCCCTCTGCGTCTTTGCAGAGACTGTTTTTTGGTTTATATCCCTTTTTCAAGTCTTTTACTATGGCGTATGCGTCCCGCGTATTATTTTTTCTCATGTCGTCGTCCATTTTTTGTATCTTGTCATTATGGTACTTCCTTTGTTTTCGTCTGCAGGTCTTTTTCGCATATCGCCTAAGCTCGTCATATCTTTCTTTTTTGGCTCGTGTTGGTCGTTCAGTAAAAATTTTGTAAGCTTCGTTCTTTCTATCTATTGCTTCGCGACATTCTTGGTCGAACCAATCATTACTTTTTCGCCGTGCTTGATATCCTAATACCTCTTCCGCGGAGGATTTGATGCCGTCTCGTATTTTCATCCACGCATTATCCACTGGCATATTTTGGATATTTTCATATATTGGTGTCAGGTGTTTATTACATGCTAGCATGTAAGCCTGCGCCACCGTTTCGTCGTTAAGCTTGTCGACATTGAATTTGCGAGCTCTACTCGTTTTCGAATACCCAAGACAAGCTATTTTGCATCGATACTTAGCTCTGACTAGATAGTGATCAGAGTCACAATTCGCACCGCGGAGAGTTCGTACATCAAGTATGCTGGAAGCAGCCCTTTTCTCAATAAGAACGTGGTCTATTTGGTTGAAGGTGTGACCATCTGGTGATGCCCACGTTCGTTTGTGAATATCGCGATGTGGGAAGCACGTAGAGCTTACTATGATATTTTTGCTGCTTGCGAAATCAATAAGACGTTGGCCGTTGTCGTTGGTTATGTCATGGAGACTGTGCCCTCCTGTTGTTCCTCTATGAGCCTCCTCCTTTCCGACTTTTGCATTAAAATCCCCTAAGACAATTTTTAGGTCATTCGAGGGCAGTGAGTCATAGGTTGTCTCTAGGGTGGCATAAAATTCGTCTTTAGTTACATCGTCCTTGTCTTCTGTTGGTGCGTGAACGTTGATCAACCAAGTGTTGAAAAATTTAGTCTTTATTCGGATTGCACACAATCTTTCACTTATTGGTTTGAAGCTCGTGACCTGCTGTTTAAATTTTTTGTCAACGACAAAAGCGACTCCAAACTCTCTGCTTCCCGACAATTTTCCACTTGGATAGATTGTGTGTGATCTCATGTCCATGATTTCGCTACCGAGCCATTTCGTTTCTTGGATGGCAGTTATGTTGATGTTGTGTTTTGCCACTTCTTCGAGAAACTCTTTCAGAGCTCCTGTCCTAAATAAGGATCGAACATTCCAAGATCCAATAGAGTAGTCCATTTTTCGTTTGCGGGGTCGTTGCCGTTGAGGCCATCCTTTCCGAGGCTGTTCTTCAGGTTTCTGGACAGTGTTCTTTTTTCCGGTGATGCGTTGTCGGCGCCTCGCCCAACCCCCGACCTGGAGGACCGGTCCTACTTATTTATTACACCCTAGTAGAAAAAGGGTGGGAGTTTTGAGCTAAATATGACATGCTGGAGTTCTCACAGCTATGCTGCAAGTCCAACTATGTCATACTTTTTGCCTACTTCCTGAGACGCACTGGTGTTACTGGCCATTCAGGTTAACTCCATGTACCCTCCTCCTTTCTCAACTCGGGCTTGGGACCGTCTATGGCGGAGTTGATGAAAAAGCTTGGTTTTCATTAATTTTCCATATAGTAATGTTTAAATTCTTGCGATTTCTTCGGGAAGGTCGTTGTATTCTTAGCCTATCAATTTACGCAATCATTTAAATTTTCGAGTACCAAGATATCTTATATTCTACAAAAATAGTTTGTCGTTAGTCACGCCCCTTACCTACAAAGTTTGTTAGATAGAACTTCAATTAAGTCAAACTCACTTCACCCAGGCTTCTCAAAAATAAAATTTTACCCGATTTGTGTAGTTTTTTTTTTAATTATTAATACAGTACACAAAAACAGTTCTCTCCCACAAGACGCGATCTTGAGCACCAGCCTTCAATTATCGCCAGGACTTGTTTTTTCCTCTGGACTCTTGTTTAACTGCAAGCTTCCATGCTATACGACGTCTATAATCCAGAGCTTGTTTGGAGATGTGTTACTTTGATCTCCTCAAAGTGTGGTCAACCCACTGGTACTTCCGCATATGAATCTCAATGCCTACTCTAGTCTGTCCATACGTATTAGATGTTGGAATTAATTCGTAGCGTTTTTTTGGAAAGTTTGATGGTTTATTCCGAAATTATTATTACAGTGGTATTATTGAAAGTATTTTCCATCGTTTTCTACTACCTTTTTCCATCTTTCTGGCAAAGCACGAATACCACGTCGAAAGAATTCTTCGTCTTTAGATTCGATGAATGAATCGATCCAATTCTTGGTACTTTCGTAGTTGTCGAAGTGCTGCTCTGACAAGCCATTCGCCATGGACCGGAACAAGTGGAAATCTGATGGAGTGGTGAATATGGCGGTTGGGATAAAACTTCCCATTTCAGCGTTTCTAAATAAGTTTTCACCACTTTTACAACATGGGATCTGGCATTGTCGTGGAGCAAAATCACCTTATCATGTCGATCCTTAAATTGGGGGCGCTTTTCTTGTAATGCTTTGCTGAAACGCATCAGTTGACGTCTGTGCAAGCGTTTGAAACGGGTCTTCATCGAGCATTGTCACCAATTCTTCATCTTCAAACTTTTTCGGCTGTCCGGGACACTCCTCGTCTTCCAAGCCAAAATTTCCATTTTTGAACCGAGCGAACCACTTTCTGCACGTTTGCTCAGCTAGAGCATATTCACCATAAACGTCTACTACAATGCGATGACTTTCCGCGGCACTTTTCTTCATGTGGAAGTAATGAAGCAACACTCCCTGCAAAAACAGATTTTCGGGCACGAACGTTGACATGTTTGATGACGCACAACAAAATGTTATAAACTCGATAAAGAAATGTCGTTCAGTGGACTAGATGCACCGTGACAGTAGCTTTATTGAGAATATTTGCTTTTGTATATGTGACTACGGATCCTTGAGTAACGCCACCAAAACGCTACAAATTAATTCCAACCCATAATACTTCAAAAAAATCACATCTGGCCAGAATATCCACTAAATGTGTCGAAAGCATTGTTTCACGAAAGTTTAAAATTTCTTAGTAAGTTTAACGATGACTTTGCATGTAATGATATAACCAAGAAGTATCAGGGTTTTTTTTAGAGGCGGAGCACTTTAAATTGAAATAAAACTCAGTAAAATGTTTTCAATATCCATGAAATTGGCTTTAATTGACCTATAATTGCATAGCATTAATGATTGTATATGATTTCGGGTATGTGGCCGCCGCGCCTGGCGCTTACATGGCGTAATCTGGAAATCCAATTTTCACACACACATTTTGTTCAGTGATGAAGCACTTTTTTATATCAATAAGCAGAATTGCCGCATTTGGAGTGATGATAATCCATAAGCCATTGTCGAAACACCATCATTGGTCCATATGTCTTCAAAAATGAACGTTATAGTCAACGGTGAGCGGTACAGAGACATGATTATCAACTTTTTCGTGCCTCAATTGGAAGGCATTAATGTCGCAGGTATGTGGTTTCAACAGAACGGCGCCACATGCCACACAGCGCGCGATACAATTTTTTACTGAAAGAAACATTTGATGGTCTATTAATTTCACGAAAAGGACCTGTTAACTGACCATCTCGTCCGTGTGATTTGACACCATTAGATTTTTTCTCTGGAGATGTGAAAAATCCCATGTATACGCCGGTAAACCAGCAACTATTGAATACTTAGAAGCCAACATTCGACGTGTTATTGCCGAAATACAGCCTGAAGAGTGTGAAAATTTGACTTGCAGATTACGTCATGTAAGCGCCAGCCGCGGCGGCCACACACGCGAATATTCAAACATTAATACTATAAAATTATATTTCAATTAAAGCCAATTTCATGGATATTAAAAACATTTTGCTGTGTTTTATTTCAATTTAAAGTACTCCGCCTCTAAAAAAACACTTCATAGAAGTATCACACGAATGTGTATCCGTTAAATCGCAATTAAATAATCGGTATATTGAACGTAATAAGATACATACAAAGAGAATGTTGGTTAAGAGATGGTTACAAGAGAAGCCGCCCGCCTCAATAAAACTCGCCAGTGGACCTGCATTCATACAGTTCACTCCTTAATTCGGGGAGATTTCGAGAATTTAACCAAAAACACAGACTACTGTCTCCCAAGTTTTGAATTTGATAATAATTTCCTCATCGTCATCCTCTCAAGACAAGAGCGCAAAGCAGATACGGAAGGAAGAGTCCAAATCCTTTTATATTGATGGCTCCAACACTAGAAGTGGAGTGGGAGGAGGTGTTTTCTCCGCAATGCTGAACTTAAGCATATCTTTCCGTCTTCTGGATCATTATAGTGTGTTACAAGCAGTAGTTATGGCGATACAAGAAATCTTGGCCTGGCTGAAGTGTAATGTTGTATTTACTCAGGATATTGGTATCATCACTGATAGCTAGGCCGCTTTTAAATCCCTGAATTCAGACATGTCTACATCTAAGACTGTTCTTAATTGTCGCGCGTCTCCGCGGGAGATGACTGAACGATTCAAAATTCGCCTGTGCTGGGTACCAGGACATAGGAGCGTTTCGGAGAACTGCAGGGCCGACGAACACCCCCGGCACGGATCCACCTAGCAGATTTAATGTGTGAAAGAGAAGCTGAGCATGCCTGTAGGTCAGCGATGCCACATAGTATTCATAAAGCCCAATCATATGATACTCTAGATGATTAATTGTGCCGGAAAAGAAGTCATCTCAAATTCTTTTGAGTACTGAATAGTGACTGTTTTATGAGAGGTGGTAAAAACAGAGGGGGCCGTTTGTAATTTTTGTATATAACACAGAACGTGGTATAGAAAACATTTCGTGCTGAATTTAAAGTTTGTTACTTTCATATTTTCGAGGAAATCGAACAATTTTTTTCTGAATTTATGGCATTTGTATGGTAGGTGGCAGAGAAAGTGGGATGTTTTGAATGATTTTGAATCTGCTTATCAACATCCTAATCACGTTACAATTTTAAAGTCGATAGCTTTATTCATATGTTCGAAGGAGAAATACTTTTCTTATATTTCCAATACAAAAATTTTTATGGGAGATAGTAGAAAGAGCGAAGCCGGGTTCGTATTTTTTTAGCATTTATTGCAATTATTAAGGAACAAATTCTGACAAAATTTTAAATTTGCACGAAATTTGTATGGGAGGGGGTAGAAGAAGTAGGGGGATATGGCCCGTTCACGAACTTAAAGTTATTTTTTTTGCTAAAAATGACACATGACAAATTTCAGCACGATAGGTCAAAGCTTTCGAGAGTTACTTGTGTGAACTACATGTAGCTATACTTATTGCAGTGTGCACCAGTGTGCCATATTGAAGGCAAAGATCCCAATAGGAACGGTAATGTTTACCACATAACACATAATTGAGATTAAAGTCTGACTATGTTTCCGGACGTGTCAACATAATTCTAGCAAATAAAGTTTTCCCCCTCGACTCATCACCTCAAATCCCCAACAGCGATGAGAAATCTGACTCTTTTCATTGAGTCGACTCATTTCAATTCACTCACTTAATTGAGTCGATCTAAAAGAGTGCTTCAAAAAAGTCACAGGACTCTTAGAGGTTATTTTCTTTCTAAATCTGGCAAATTCATAGTAATTTTGTCTCTAAATCAATATTCATCCGTCAATCATTTTTTTCATAAAAGAAGGATTTCCGATCTTATATTACTAAATAAGTATATAATAAGTTTTTCAAAACAATTAAGATACAAAAATAAAAGATTCTTCGTAATAGATATAGATATTTACAACTTATAAGCTGAAAACTTTCCATAACTAGTCATTACTCATATGAGGAAAATATGGCTTACTAAACTATGATATAAAAAAAAGATATAAATTCCAGTCAACCGACTGGAATTGGCTTGCTAAATTAAGTCGCAACGGAGCTCACTAGGCCGGGCCGAGCACTGGTGCTTCTAAAGGTAGAAATATTTTGTAAGGAAGTAACTGCAGTACTAGCTCTAGATGAGGTTGCATTAAGGGTTACGCTAGATGCTGCGAAAATAATACTTTCAGCAGCCTTTTCAAGCGAGAATGAGCTAAATGGCATTTTGAGATGACTCGACAAATTGAATACTGCTCCCCCTTTCGTAGAAAGAACAGCTGAGCAGAGATCGCATTTCGCTTTCTCATTTGAAGATAATGACAAATAATTTTAAGTCGCACTAGTTTTCCTAGCGCTGGCCTTATCCATTTTCCTATTGATCCTTAGCTTTGCTAATCACATCCAAATTAAGTTCCAGCTTATAAGTTGCGAGAGGCATACTCAGCTTCTCTTTCTCAAATTTAATCTACAAGGTGGTTCCGCGCCAGGCGAGTTCGTCGGCCTTGCAGTTTCCCGGAATGACCCTATGGCCTGGTATCTAGGACAGGCGAATGTTGAATTGTTCAACCATCTCACTCAGAGAAGCGCGACAATCAAGAACAATGTTGGATGTAGAAATGACTGACTCCAGGGACTTAATAGCGGCCTGGCTATCAGTGAAGATGCCAATATCCTTACCAGATACTACGTAACTCTTCAGTCAGGCTAAAGCTTCTTTTATCGCCATCATTGCACTGCGGAAGAAACCCTTCTATCCGCATCAACTCCACTTCTAATTTTAGAGCCATCAATATAAAAGAACTTGGACTCTTCCTCCCGTATTTCATCTTGACTCGAGGGGATGGCGGTGAAGATATTTTTATCAATATTAAAACTTGGGAGAATTTTTGGGTAAATTCTCGAAATTTTCCAGAATTAAGGAATGACCAGTTTGAATGCAGGTCCATTGGCGCGTTTCTGTGAGGCGGGCGGCTGCACTTGCAGCCATCTGTTAACCAATAATGTCGAAAGGTAGCAGATGAAATAGTACTTCTAATATTGCGGAGGGTGTTGTTCTCAGAGCTCCACTTATGTATAAATTTGCTGTTCTGCAATTTGCCGATGAGAGTGTTCTTAGTGCACAGATATGGCCTTCTTATAGCAATAAAACGCAACAGTAGCTTTATTTACAAGATCCTGAATATTAGGTTTCCTGTTCAGTTCCTATCCACCCAGATAATTTCTTGTTTGCGAAAACAAGACTAGTACCATCCAGGGTAGGAGAGTTAACATGAGGATGTGGGACTAGCTCAGTTTTGTGTGGATCACTCCCAGTCCTCATTCACGAGAGTATTGAGAGGGCATTTTGCATAGCCTCGTTCAAATGCTTACCAGAGATAGCTTTAGCAACATCGTCCGCATAACTTTACAGCTCGCCTCCTCCAGTTGTAGCAGTAGTCCATTGACCGCTACACTCCAAAGAAGTGGAGAGAAGACCCCGCCAAATCTTCTAGCAGATGCGAAGCCAAGTTTTGTGCTGATAATCCTGATTGTCAACATCAAATTAATCAGCACGCCAAGCGGAGCAGCCACCTTCAGATTTGAAAGTACTTCCATAATTGCTTCTGGTCTTTCATTTTTAAAATTCCCCTTGATATCGATTAACGCTCCCATATAGTACTGCTTAGTACTCAGAGATTTTTCAATGTAACATACAAGTGCGTGTAGGACCGTTTCAACCGATTTTCCCTTCCAGTATGCGTGTTGGGCTGCTAACAAGGATGTATATCAATGGTTCTAAGGTTTTTAGATGGAATGAAAATAGTCTTATCGGTCTTAGGTCCTTCGGATATTTATGAGGGCTTCTTCCCGCTTTAGAAATAAAAACCACTTTCACCGCCTTCCATATTTCAGAAATGTGGACCAGTCGTAGGCGACCTCTAAATATAACGTCCAACCAAGGAAGGATGATATCAGAGGTGTTTTGAAATTCGGCATGTATTATACCGACCGGTTTTGGCGATTTATACGTGCTGCCCCTAGGATTCTGTTTCGTGTGATAATGATTTTAGAGTCGCTCACTGGAGGCGTGAGTTGGTGCTCATCTTGGTGCGGAGCGACTGTAGAGCTACCCGGAAAATGAGTATTTAAGAGAAGATCAATGGTTTCGTCACTCGAGCAACTAACATGTAAACAATTTGTAAACAATCAAATGCAGAAATTCAATCAGAAAATAAGAAAATAGCTAACACAAAGACTTTAGACTAGACACACTACAAGAATTTGCTAATCGTATACAAAAAAAATATAAATATCTACAATGACATCAAATAAAATCGCTGAACGCCCCGGTCACTTTAGAAATTTCTTCTTTTTTTCTCATTAAAAGGCAAAGGAGTGTGATGATATTGAAATTGATGCGAGTTTGGCTAACGCAAAGCATTCGGTAGACAAAATGAAACTCTTTCCTGTCTCAAGTGATCGTTGACACCGCGTAAAAAATACACCGGAGATCTCAATGTCAAGAGTAAATGTATACACATCAACAACACTACGATCAAACGATCGATGTAAACACAATATGTGTATGTACATCGCTTAGGCAAAGAAATGCTTACGGTAACGCGAGCAAAACATCATCACACATTACGTACTAGCTAAGTACAACTTAATTTCGTATCATTGCACTCACTGGCTCAGCAATTTTTTTACTATTTGAAGTAAAACATAGCCAATTTCGATGTAGAAAAAAATAGGAAGTAAATATTAAATACTTTAAGCAAAAATCAAAAGTGGATTGACAAGCTAGATTACGAAATCCAAAAGTGGATTAACTGGATGGATTTTGAAATCTAGTTCGTAAAGTATTTGAACTTTGCATTGAATTGCATATTTTTTTTGAGTTCATACATTGAATTGCATATTTCTGTAAAGCTTAGTTTTTTTACACGATCTTTTTTTTACACGATTTTGAAATTACGCGGTCATAAAGAAGAACAAATCCCACTTTTTTCACCGATTTTTCGTTCGCAACAAAAAAAAAATATTTAAATAAATTCAAATTTTTAGTCTTACATAAAATGTATACGATACAAAAACAAAATACAGTTAGCAAGTTCCCGAATTTGACTATATCAGTTGTATTTTACATTTTTATATACAGTCTTTGCTTAATTCGCGAGGCTTTGAAATTTGCTAGAAGTATAGCGCATAATTTTCTCACTAATGATACCAAGGTAGAACTTTTTTTTTTACGGCACCGAGTATAACTTAGGGGGTCACCCTTTAATGCAATGCACAGTTATGTCGGTATAGGAAGTGGAGGTATTAAGGTGGAGAGAGACGAAAATGACGATGGACATCGTTCTTGAAATACTGCAGGTTGTGCTTGTTGGGAAACAAAGTAGCTGGCAAATCGTTCCAAAGTCTTGACGTTCGGGAAATGAATGACTGCCTATATTTCACTGTACGAGAAGGCAAGGGTTTGACCGTGTACTCGTGTGCGTGAAAAGTATGCTGTGGAGGAATGAGTGCGCTTAGTTCCGTACTGCATTTACCGTGGAAATATCGATAGTAAATGCTGAGTACTCCGACATTTCTGCGATGCTTGAGAGAATCTATAGAAGACGGAATGGTATCGTCTCCAATCAGTCGGAACGCATGGTTTTGAATACGATCGAGCAACGTGAGGTGTGTTTTGGGTACCCCAGGCCAAACATGCGAGTTATACTCTAAACGTGGTGTAATGTAAGCCTTATAGATGACTGCTATGTCGATGGGTGTGAAATATTTTTTGCATTTTCGGAGAACACCTAGACGTTTGGAGGCGTCAAGGGCAATATCAAAGATATGCTGGGGCCAATTCAGGTGGTCACGAATTTTGCCGCCTAACAGTGTGAAATTAAGCTGTGCACCATCAAAGGTTACATTGTGAGACAACACTGAAACATCTCGTTTGAGAGATAGATGACAGACCTGTGTTTTGGATGTGTTGAACTCTACTCTGTTTTTCCTGCCCCATTCCAGGATTAAGTTGAGGTCCGAGCTCAGCGAACTGAATAACTCCCTGCGATTGGAAGCAATAGAATTATTGTTTGATTCCGCAGCAGTGTTAAATTCATAGGTGTTGTCTAATGTACTGTCATCTACAAAACTATGGATTGGATTGAGAGTGGACGACAGAAGGTCATTTATGAAAACTAAGAAAATAGTTGGAGATAAAACAGAACCTTGTGGGACGCTGGAATCAATTGGGTAGGAGGAAGAAGTAACGCCATCTAATACTACTCGTATAGTGCGTTCAGAGAAATAGCTCTCAATCCATTGAACAAGGGTATCATTAAGGCCGATGGCCCTAAGCTTAACTAAGAGACATTCGTGCCAAACTCTGTCAAAAGCTTTTGCAATGTCAAGTGCAAGAACTTGACCTTCGCCATATTTATGTAAGCAGAACTGCTGTTTATCCTCCAGATATTTGACGAATTTACGATTGACAGCAGTTTCCATTACTTTCGAGAGCACTGAAGTAATAGCTATTGGGCGGTAATTGGCGGGGTTCGCTTTGCTTCCTTTCTTGGGAATGGGCTGAACATTCGCAACTTTCCACATACTTGGAAAGCACCCTAAAGAGTAAGAAAGATAGAAAAGATTGCAAAGAGGTTTAGCTAAAGAAGAGTCGCACTTTATAAGGGTCATGGGGGGAATACCGTACTGACCAGCGGATTTGTGGATATTGAGCTCTGTAAGGATCCGAGAAATAAGTCTCGTGCGAAAATGCAGTGCAGGTAGTGAGAAACCAGAAGGGTTTGAAGCGGGAGGCGATTGGTTTGAATGTGGAAGGTGAGAGTTTCTTGCGAAACTTGCTGCTAGTAAATTGGCTTCATCGCTAGGATCAACCACGGTACGGTCGCCGATAACTAGAGGTGGTATAGGTAGAAGAAGAAATGAAATTGATATTGACCGTTTTGACAAATGACCAGTACGACCTCGAGCCTTTAGGGCACTGGAGCTCAGCGTCAAAGTTTTTCTACTTCTACAATGGCGCTACAGCCCAAATCGGACCTTGGCCTCTTGACATTCAGATTCCTTAACATTTTTCTTTACTTATTGTGGAAGGGTTGTTAGCTCTTCACACAACCCTCTATCTACGATTTTTTTTTATTTTCGTAGATTGAGGTGACCAAGGTATATCCAAGCACGCAATGTGCTGGAATTATTTATTGCGTCGACCGAGATTTGAACTCACGACCTTGGCATTACAAGACCTACACGCTACCCACTAGGCTACACCCTAGTCAAAGTTTTTGGTCATGCTCAAATTTAACACGATTGAGTATGGATTTGCAGGCATTTCTTGACGCATTGAAAAGTTCTCTGTTGGCAGGTGTTTTATTGCCTCTAAATGTTTGAAATTCTTGTTTCTTGGTATGAATTGCATCGAGACATTCTTTGTTGAACCAAGAGTCCTTCAACGGCCTAACTCTATTATGGCTGGAAGGTATGAAGAGCTTCATACCCTTCAGGATAATCTCGGTGACACCTCTACAAGCTTCATCGCAGTGATTGGAATCGAAGCACAACTTCCAATTAAAGGCATTGAAGAAGTTATTTAGCGGCCCCCAATTGGCTCTTTTGAAATGCCAAATGTTTCTTCGAAGTGCCTTGACTGTCAGCAGTGTAGTTGGTGCAACTGGCAATTGAGCACGAATCAAGAAGTAATCAGTATTTCCAATTGGCGATGGGGATATGACAGAGACGGGATATTTCTCAGGTTGATTGGTGAGAAATAAGTCAAGAAAGTTAGGAAACTGACCTGCGATGTCGGGTAAACGAGTAGGCTCATCCACCAGTTGTATTAATCCGTTTAAAGAGGCAAAAAGCTCATCACTTCCCCCCTGGTCCGTAGTGGAGGAATGCTTAAGCCAGGCAATGTTATGAACATTGAAATCGCCCGCGATAACGATTTCAGCGTCAGGGTTTACAGTATATATAGACTGAATAGATTTATTTATTACTAGCAAACGCCCGCGACTTCGTCCGCGTAAAAATCGCATTAATAAGCAATTTTTGAGAATGTAGTTAGTAATACATTATATGGGATATATAATCCGCTTACTTTAATGGCTCTTTGAACACAATGTTTTGTATTTTGTTGGAGTCAGAACCATAAATTATTATGAATGATAGCATGATACTCGCATTTGAATGGGAGAGGCTCGTGATCAAATCAAACCCGTGATTCGAGATCATATGTATACGTGTTAAGAACATGTGAATAGTTGTAGCTTGTGTTAATTGAAAAAAGCCCAAATAAAATGACATTAAGCTTAAAAACATAACAGGACTTCGATTGTGCGTAAAGCCCCATATGATACTACCGATGAAATCGAAATTTTTGTAATCTTAAGAATTTTTGTGTGGGGAGTGATAGAAGGGATGACAGTACTAAATTAATTTTTTCACACCATGCTAGAGTAGCTATAAAAATATTTTGCACCAATTTTAAGCTTGAAAAACTTGAGAAACTTAGTGCATTGGATTTAGTGAAATTGTGAAATTTGTATGGGAGGTGATAGAAGGAGTGGGGGGTTTTTGGTAATTTTTCTAGAAACAACTATAATCACCATGCAATTGATGTGTTTTAAATTTTAGATCAGTTAGATTCACACTTTTCTAGAAAATCGAGTTTTTGCAAAGTCGTGGAATTGTGACACATTGTATGGGAGGGGATAGAAGGAGTAAAGCTAATCGGTTAATTTTTCCCGATAGTAATAATTATGCTAATTAAAGATTTAGTACAAAATTTTAGCTCGATCAAAGCTATACGTACTGAGAAAATTGGTTTAGAATATTTCATGAAAAAGTGCAGTTTGTATAGGAGGTGGTGCAAGGAGTGGAGGGTTTTTAGCTATTTTTTGAGCAGCAACTGCAATTATCATTGAATTGATATATTTATTATTTCAGAACAGTAACATTCACACTTTTCAAGAAAATCGAATTTTCGCAAAGTCGTGGATTTGTGTCAGATTGTATGGGAGGGGGTAGAAGGAGTAAACCTAATTGGTTAGGTTTTTCCTGACATTAATAACAATGCTAATTAAGGATTTAATACAAAATCTTAGCTCGATCAAAGTTATACGTACTGAGAAAATTGGAGTATAGTATTTCATGAAAAAGTTTAGTTTGTATGGGAGGTGGTGGAAGGAGTTGGGGGATTCAAACTATTTATATACTTGAAGATTGCATTTATAATAGAAATAATATATTTTAAATTTCAAATTAATAGCTTTCTTCATAGTTTCCATGAAAATTTGATTATTATAAGTTTTTGAAAATGAGTCACTTTGTATGGGAGGGGGTAGAAGGCGTGAGGGGAGAAAAATAAAACCTAAAGCAGATTACTCCCAGAGGCAGACCTAATAATCTGTGAAAGTTTCATTGCAATCGGTGCAGCCGTTTTTGCGTGAAAGCCGGAAAGACAGACAGACAAAGAGATTTTTTAAAAACGTTTGATTCTGCTTAGTTATTGCTAAAATGAAGCAAAAAACTTATTTATAGCCATTTATAAACAAATCACAGACAGACACTACAATTATATTTATATAGATAGATTTGGAATTCCCGCGGGAAAAAGTGCGTAATTCAATTGACGAATGTTCATTCAGACTCCGGGCTTGTTTTGACATAGAAGGAGGTCATTTTGAATAACTTAGCTTTTTAACAATTTGTAATACTGCTCGATAAATTTCCTAAAAATATAAATTTACAAAGTGAAGCTTTTCGTTTTCTATTGACAATTTTCCTTGTAACAGAACTTATAACACGGCTAGGTATAAGCAACTTGAAAACCGAAAAAAAAAAATAAAAAATTTGAAAACACATTTTCTAATAAAAAGAAAGCCAACATCAAAGGACGTTATTGAAGAACGGGAGTCATTTACACGGTTTTTTTGTTTAATTCTGGAACACATCTGGTATGTCTTTTTTTACACGGTTTTCGCTGAAACATATCTACCGTATAAAAAAAAGAGTTGGGTGTATAAAGTTAATTATCAATAGACAAATCGGCGCGGTTCATGAGAGGCGACCGAAGCAGCACGTGACGACGACCGGATTCACATTCTGCCCAACGGATCAGGAAAAGCTGAAACTGACACCAAATAGAAGAACCGAAAATAGAAGAAAATTCGAGAATAAATATGGATTTGAGAAAAAAGTGATACGAAATAGTTTCCTAGTTTTTTTTTCTAATTTTGTTATTATAATTTGTTTTATTACCCCATATCTCCTCTTTCAAAAAAAGAATTGTAAAAAAAAAAAAGAAACTGTGCACAGCCGAAAAATAAAAAAAATTAATAACCTCTAACGTCTATCGCGCCGTCGGGGATAAATTGAATTAAAAAAATTTCTGGCGGATTTTTTTGGCGGGCGAAAACGCAAAGAGGACGGTTGGGAAGAAGGAAAAGAAAAGTCGGTGCCGAAGGGAGAGGACGTTTTTTTTGGGGTTTTCGAGTTGGGATTTCGCGAACGAAACAGTTGCTAATAATAATAATATTAAAAAATTAATAATAAGTGATAAGAATAATAAAAAAGAAAAATTTCAAGTTCGGTCGAACTGTGCTGCAGCGTACCCTAAAAGTTAAAGTTGATCCTGTACAGCATCATTGCTGGAGCCAGGGCTTTCCCCAAAAATCGCCGTAAGTAGATTATCCAGCATGAAGTGCTGAAGTTAATAGTTGAAGGACTCCGCGTCCCATCATGTACTCCCCGCGATTCCCTGTGATATATGTATTTTGACGTAAAAGCACACACCTGATTCGACAGCACCATCTAGGATGAGAATCTTCCAAGTCAAATTCCCCACAACCACGCTCCTGAGCATCCAGCCGAAAGTGCTGTCCCGACCTGGAGGACCTCATCAAAAATCTGTATGCGGAATGGGTCTCCGGAGGCTCATTTCGTATGAAAAGGTAGTCAACTAAAACATTTTTATTTTTCCACAGGCTGCCCGCCCACTGTACGGGCTGGCAAGGGATCCCCTGCGGCTCCATAGAGCCGATTGTGCGACCGGCCCATTGGGCTGGAATCCCGAAGTCCCTATCGTGACTGACGGGACCTCCACCGACTCCTTAGAGCTGGCCAAAGAGCTGGAGTCCTCAACTAACCCCCTCTCTATACACCTCGGGACCTACGACGGCTTTCCGGACCTGTAGGAATAATCCTGTTTTTTGTGATTTTGTGTGTCGGCGGCTCCCAGGAGCTGAACGAACCAAATTAAAACTGTAATTGGATACCACCCGTTGTTCCGTCCTGGCATAAGAGCCAGGGCTTCTTAAACTCACCTCTATCTGACCCAACTTCGAAGGTTGGTTGGTATGTGAACCAGCACTACCAATCTTCTTGAGATCTTATAGTTTGAATTTACATTGGATAAATTCATACGATCTTTTGGGAGTTGGAAACCAAAGTAACCTATGACAACTTTTAGTATATGTTGCATCGGGTAAACACCATACGCACTTCTCATAGCATTCTTTTAAAGAAAAGGTATGAGTTTACTTTTTCCATACCGTTACAGGTCCATGATTTCTTCATGTAGCTGGGCATTGAGGGAGGAGGTAGAGAGAATTTTGCAAAGTCTTGACGCTTCGGATGTCTCTTCTACCATACCGAAAAAAAACTTACCAGGAGTACTTTTTATAACAGCGAAGGGCTTCCTTGTAGAATTTCCAGTTTGAGGCCTCTTTGGCTCTCTTGGCCATATTAGAAAGTCGCCTACGTCGCTAGATCATGGTGGGTTCTGTTATATTAAATATTAATAGCTTGAAAAATAATCCAATTTTCTTAGATTTTCTGCCATAACCCATATGCAAATTTGTTAACATTTAACCACACAATGCATTGTGCCAATTGCATAAATATTCTTTCCGGCAGTTATTATTGATTTAAACACATGATACGATATTATTATTATTTTTAAGTTTAATATGAGCACAGCTCGAAAGATAACATAAATAAATATTTGGTATACAACTCAGAATAATGTAAGCAATAAGCTGAAGTTATCGTAACTTATGGCAGTATAAAGCATTGTGTCGCCCAAGAAACTGCCTTGCCGTCCGTAATGTGAGATTACTAAATTATTCGATTGTATAAAAACCGAAATAATCAAACAATTATTAAACTCCTCAATGTTCAAAAATCTTTAACATGCCAATTAGTTGCAAACTAAAAATGAAAGTCACTCTGGGCTTGAAACTAATTCTAAGGGTGAAAGTGCTTCTGCCGTAGACCCTTGTTAGTTAATTAAAAAAAACGTCATCGGTTTCAACGATAAATCTCGTATCAGAAATGATATAGGCTTCACATTAAATATCATGGTGGATATAAAAGGATGTTATTAAATATAAATTGTTTTCTAAAACCTATTTCATGTCTGATAACTGGCTCATCGCCGACATCAGCTATATTCGAAGCCCATGGCTTGGTTAGCATAATCAATCAGTTCAATTGAAAGCAAGTTCCTGATTTGAACAGCTGGTAATTATAAAAAAGTCTCTAACAAAATCCAATTACAGAGGAACACAAAAGAGTAAATAAAGTCTAGTTTTCTTATCGCAATTACATTTCACGTCGTTACAGAAAAGTAAACTCGAGATAACGATCGCTTCAAAATATTTTGAGTTTATACCAACGTGAGAAACAAACAAAAAAACAATCACAAGGTATTTACTCACCAGAATACGTTTCCGATTCTTGTAATTGAGAAATCGAACATCCGGATATTTCCGGGGTATGCTGATCTCGAGCTGCTTCAATTTGTATTCGATTTCCCGGATCCGGGCTTTCGCTTCAATCAATTCCCTGCGCTGTTGTTCGATGATGGAAGTCTGCTCCGATCGGACTAGCCAATCAGCTTGAGCTGCCACCTGATTCGCAGGATCTTTAGGTTCGACGGACAGCTCGTTCATCTTGAGGACTTCGGATGTTACCAGCGTTTTGTAAAGTAAGACAACTGTACGCGCGATACGATAAAGAACGACACAGCCGAACAGATGTGATCGCAGGCGAATTGTAAGGTTAGAACAAGTCGATCTTTTGCTTAAAAACGATAACAGATAACTCACCGAAAATGAACACGACTCCAACGAAGCCAAACTGTTTCATCTTGCGCTTCGTAAAGAGCATTGTGCGTTACATAAATTGAAACTTTTGCCTCATCGCCGAATCGCGCCGATTACCATAATAACAACTTTGACATTTCGCTGTTTGGGATGACGTGAGTACGTTCAATTCCTGTCAATTGCCCAACATTTCCCTCGATTGTGTCACGGATTCCAATGCTCACGTGTTTAGACATAAAAAAGAGAATTTCACATGAAAAATACCAATAGGGAAATTATTAGAAAAATTAATAATAATATATACAGTGTTGTGCAAAACAATAGCAACCATTTCAATAAAAAACATAATTCATATTTTTTTCTTAATTTTAATTCAACTATAACAAAAATAATAATACATATTAATCCACTCATCAAACACCAACAAATTAACATACTTCACTAAACACAAAATATTTCATAACTGGAAAAATAAATAAAAAAAAACGAGCTTCTGCATTTAGAAGTGTGCAAAACAATAGCAACTTTTTAGAAATGGTAGCTGATTCCTCAGTACTTCGTATAAAAACCATTTTTTTTTTATCACTTCAGCACATCTCCGTGGCATAGATGCTATTAAATTTGTAATTATACCCTCAGGTATATATTCCCACTCTTTTCTCAAGGTTTCCATTAGTTCTGTTTTATTTCGGAAACGTTGGGACCCAACTCGTCGTTTGAGGATTCCAAAGAGGTTCTCAATCGGATTTAAGTTTGGAGATTGGGCCGGCCAATCAAGAACTTGAATCCTATTCTCATTAATCCATTCTTTCACCAGCTTCGATGTGTGTTTCGGATCGTTGTCATGTTGAAAAACCCATCGAAGCGGCATTTCCCATTCGGCATAGGGCAACATAATAGTCTCTAAGATCTCCTTGTATTTGAAACGGTCCATTATTCCATTTATTACGTAAAAAGGACCCATTACGTTAGCAGAAAAACATGTCCACACCATGACACTACCACCTCCATGCTTGGCTGTGACCTTGCAGTATCGTGGATCGAGTCGCTCACCTTTTCATCTTCGTACAGTATTCATCCCATCCGAGTTAATTAAATTAAATTTGGATTCGTCACTGAAGAGGACTGTTTTCCACTTATCAATGGACCAATTTAAATGTGTTTTTGCAAAATTCAACCTGTAAATTGGAATCAATGTAAAGCAATAGATCACATTATTAAATTCACTTTTTTTGCAAGTGTTTCTTAGTAAGAATTGGTTTCTTGGCTGGTCTATAACTTTTTAAATTATTCTACAAAGCGCGCCTCCGGATTGTACTGGAATCTATGCTTAAATTTAACTCTCTTACAATGACGTTTGACGTCATAAACGGGTTTTCTTTAATTAGAGCAGTAATTCTCCTGTCCGTGTGGCTTGAAGTTTTTCGTGGTCGTCCACCCAAATGCAGCGTGTCAGTCTCTCCCGTCGTTTTATATTTCTTAATAAGTCGCAAAATTATAGATTTATTAATATTATATATTTTTTTGCGATTGAAATTTGGTAAGATCCGTTACAATACTCTTCAATTAATTTAGACTTAAAACTATTGTTGCGAGCTAGGGGATCGCTGATTTCAAAGGAAAACACAATTCGTTTAAAAATAATGAATAATTTTATTAAATCGCACTTTTCTTTATTTCTTGATCACTTCACTAAATTCGCTCTAAAACTTAATTCGTACAACCCAGGAACACTGCCAATCTATCACTTGTACCGATTCGCGTTCTTCCACCGATAGGTGTCGCCAAAATCTCACTAACTCGTTGTCTGAAAGTTGGCGGATATTTATACTAAGTCTCCCAGACAGGTGTCGTTGTGTGTGTGTGTCTAGAATGATTGCCTACATTGTGGAGCTCGGTAGAAGTGTCTGGAAACATGTGTATAGCGTTTTAAATGTTGATGGATTTTTCTCGGTGTTGCTGGGGACGTCGAGGTTGTCAGATTTATAACATTACCCTCTCCTTAGTCCCTGTTCGTCCCGAACAGAGTCGTTCATTTCCGCAATGGCACCGTGGTACTTTGTTAGTCGGTCGAGATGTACCACTTTCATTTTTGTACGAGGTTTTCGCTGATTCCATTCATCCTCTGGTTCGATCGTTAACCTCCGAATGGTTTTTCCGGCTTCTTTTTCCTTCTCACGTTCGCGTTCTTTCTCCGTTTCCTTTTCGCGCTCATTCTCCTCCTTAGCGGCACGTTTACTTCCCTTTTCTCGTTCCGCATTCTTCCTTTCGCAATCTTCTCGATCATATCGCTTCCCATGTTTGGTCTTGTCACGATTATTCGCATGAAGTACTTGGCCGTCACGACTTCTACCCGTTCGCTCGTGATCCCTATTCGAATGCCTAACTCTGCTTCCATGATCTTTCCCGATGTATTGTTCTTGTTGCCGACTCGGGGTTTTCGATCTACTCTGGCGTCTTTTGTCACAACCGTGTGTAAGATTTGAACTCTGACGACTAGTTCTTAACCAAGATCTACATTCACGATCTCTACCTTCGCGTTGTTTAGCCGCGCAGCCGGAACAATGGTTGGTCGCTTTTCTGAGTTTACGGCAGTCGAGTCTCAAGTGTCCTGCCTGTCCACAATTCCAGCATCGAGGAGCACCAGATCCTTCGCTCCGCTTGGTGCACTCGGCTTTCTGGCACACACATTCTTCTACTATTTCTCGAACTCGATAGTTACTCCGCGAGCTTTGCTTGGCAGCTTCGAACGTCAGCCCATATACTAAGGCTTCGCCAATCGTTTTCTTACCTGCCAGTTTTAACGCCTGTTGCAGCTCTCTGTCCTGTACAGCATTGTTAAATGCGAAAACAGCTGTATCGTTTCGTTGCTCTGTTTGCGCATTAGGCAGCGATAATAGTGTGAGTCGTTCAATATCGCGTGCCAGCTCTTGAAGTGTTTCACCATTCTTTTGAGTTCGGTTGTACAGTTGCGTTTTGTAGATCTCTCGCATGTGGTCACTGCCATAATGAAGATCCAATGTCTGGACTAAGGTTGAAAAGTCTTGTTGTTGCTCCTGCGGAATCGTTTGAAGAACCTCTGCTGGTGGACCTCTTAGCGCCAATATAAGAGCCGTTCCTCGTTCGAGATCATTCCAATGGTTGTTTCTGGCGGCAGCCTCAAATTGGATCTTATAAATAGCCCACGGTGTCTGTCCATCGAAGATTGGAGCTTTGAAACCCTTATGCGTAACGTGTTCTGCCTTGATGACTCCAGTCGCTTTGACGTTATCGAAGTCTCTTTTTAGGCGTTCGACTTCTTCTGCAATCCCGGATGTCTTTTCCGTAATTTGCTCTTCGAAGATTCGAAGTTTCTTCTCCACGTTTTCTTCTATTGCCTTACCCATGGTGTCTATTTTATTATTCTGCAGCTCCAATTTTTGGTTGAGTTCCTTTGAGGTCTGGTCTAATTGTTGTTTAATGTCCGCGGATTGTTGTTTAATGTCCGCAGATTGTTGCTCTAATTTCTGATTCATATCCGTAGATTGTTGTTTAATGTCCGCAGATTGTTGTTTAATGTCCACTGATTGTTGCTCTAATTTCTGATTCATATCCGCAGATTGTTGATCCAATTTGTGCATCATTTGTTGCATTAACTGTGTTAAGGCATCCGATGTACCAGAGCACTCCTCTTTACTAGCTTCTTCGATTTGGAACTCAAAACTATCTGCATCTCACCCTCAGCCTCAAGTGTCTCGATCATACGGCTGACAAGTTCAGACTTGCTCCCTGTTGTAGGTAACTCGCGTCTACTGAGCTCTTCCTTCAGCTCCGTTACTTTTAAGTCTTTTAAATAACGCGGCATTTTCACTACCGATTATTTCCAGTTTTTCCGCGATTCGAATTCACTTAAATTTACGTCACTGCTCACTAAATCACTCGAGATTATTCGATTTCACAAAATTCTCACTGTCCGTTCGAGAATTTTAGTTCCGCGATTTTACTTCGCTAATTAAAGTCACTGTTCACTAGAGCACTCGAGAATATTCGGTTTCACCAAATTCTCACTGTCCGTTCGAGAATTTTAGTTTCACTTTTCCGCTCTCACAAAATTATCCGTTCCGAGAATTTTTAATTTCACTCGCGATTTTTAACCCGAATTTATCCTTGAAATCCCACTTCTGACACCAATTGTTGCGAGCTAGGGGATCGCTGATTTCAAAGGAAAGCACAATTCGTTTAAAAATAATGAATAATTTTATTAAATCGCACTTTTCTTTATTTCTTGATCACTTCACTAAATTCGCTCTAAAACTTAATTCGTACAACCCAGGAACACTGCCAATCTATCACTTGTACCGATTCGCGTTCTTCCACCGATAGGTGTCGCCAAAATCTCACTAACTCGTTGTCTGAAAGTTGGAGGATATTTATACTAAGTCTCCCAGACAGGTGTCGTTGTGTGTGTGTGTCTAGAATGATTGCCTACATTGTGGAGCTCGGTAGAAGTGTCTGGAAACATGTGTATAGCGTTTTAAATGTTGATGGACTTTTCTCGGTGTTGCTGGGGACGTCGAGGTTGTCAGATTTATAACACTATTATAAAACTTATTTCGCGCCATAATAAAAAAGAAAACTACTCTAAAAATACTGATATCTGTTTTCAGCAATTCATTTGCATGAAATGTGCAAAAGTTACATAGAAAAAAATCCGTTGGCTGAAGATTCCTTCCTAGTTGGTTGCAAAGTTGCTATTGTTTTGCACACTTCAAAATGCAGAATCCTTCTATTTTTCATTTATTTTTACAGTTATGAAATCTTTTGTTTTTAGTGAACTATATTAATTTGTTGGTGTTAGATGAGTGGATTAATATGTATTATTATTTTTGTTATAGTTGAATTAAAATTAAGAAAAAACATGAATTATTTTTTTTATTGAAATGGTTGCTATTGTTTTGCACAACACTGTACATTTCAAAAATAAAAAATTAAAATCATAACAATAACAATAAAATAACATACATATTGTTATAAATCTGACAACCTCGACGTCCCCAGCAATATCGAGAGAAGTCCATCAACATGTCAAACGCTATAAACATGTTTCCAGCAACTTCTACCGAACTCCACAATGTAGGCAATCTTTCTAGACACACACACACAACGACACCTGTCTGGGAGACTTAGTATAAATACCCGCCAACTTTCAGACAACGAGTGAGTCATTTTGGTGACACCTATCGGTGGAAGAACGCGAATCGGTACAAGTGATAGATTGGCAGTGTTCCTGGGTTGTACGAATTAAGTTTTAGAGCGAATTTAGTGAAGTGATCGGGAAATTGTGTATAAAGTGCAATAAATAAATTATCGTTATATTTTAAAAACGAATTGAGTTTTCTTTGGAATCTGGCGAACCCCTAGCTCGCAACAATTGGTGTCAGAAGAGTGGGATTCCAAGGATAAATTCGGGTTAAAAATCGCGAGTGAAATTAAAAATTCTCGGAACGGATAATTTTGTGAGAGCGGAAAAGTGAAACTAAAATTCTCGAACGGACAGTGAGAATTTGGTGAAACCGAATATTCTCGAGTGCTCTAGTGAACAGTGACTTTAATTAGCGAAGTAAAATCGCGGAACTAAAATTCTCGAACGGACAGTAAGAATTTTGTGAAATCGAATATTCTCGGGTAATTTAGTGAGCAGTGACGTAAATTAGCGAAGTAAAATCGCGGAACTAAAATTCTCGAACGGACAGTGAGAATTTTGTGAAATCGAATGTTCTCGGGTAATTTAGTGAGCAGTGACGTAAATTAGCGAAGTAAAATCGCGGAACTAAAATTCTCGAACGGACAGTGAGAATTTTGTGAAATCGAATATTCTCGGGTAATTTAGTGAGCAGTGACGTAAATTAGCGAAGTAAAATCGCGGAACTAAAATTCTCGAACGGACAGTGAGAATTTTGTGAAAACGAATATTCTCGAGTGAGCAGTGACTTTAATTAGTGACGTAAATTTAAGTGAATTCGATCGCGGAAAATAATCGGTAGTGAGAATGCCGCGTTATTTAAAAGACTTAAAATTAGCGGAGCTGAAAGAAGAGCTCGGTAGACTCGGGTTATCTACGACAGGGAGCAAGTCTGAACTTGTCAGCCGTATGATCGAGACACTGCAGGCTGAGGGTGAAGATGCAGATAGTTTCGAATTCCAAATCAAAGAAGCTCGTGGAGAGGAGTGTTCTGGTGCAACGGATGCTCTAACACAGTTAATGCAACAAATGATGCACAAATTGGATCAACAATCTGCGGATATGAATCAGAAATTAGAGCAACAATCAGTGGACATTAAACAACAATCTGCGGATATGAATCAGAAATTAGAGCAACAATCAGTGGACATTAAACAACAATCTGCGGACATTAATCAGAAACTAGAGAAATTAGATCAGACCTCAAAGGACCTTAACCGAAAATTGGAGCTGCAAAATAATAAAATAGACATCATGGGCAAGGCCATAGAAGAAAACGTTGAGAAGAAACTTCGAATATTCGAAGAGCAAATTACGGAAAAGATATCCGGGATTGTACAAGAAGTCGAGCGCCTAAAAAGGGACTTGGATAACGTGAAAGCAGTCGGAGTCATGAAAGCAGAGCACGTTACGCATAAGGGTTCCAAAGCTCCAATCTTCGATGGACAGACACCGTGGGCTATTTATAAGATCCAATTTGAGGCTGCCGCCAGAAATAACCATTGGAATGATCTCGAACGAGGAACGGCTCTTATATTGGCGTTAAGAGGTCCACCAGCGGAGGTTCTTCAAACGATTCCGCAGGAGCAACAACAAGATTTTTCAACGTTAGTCCAAACATTGGATCTTCATTACGGCAGTGACCGCATGAAAGAGATCTACAAAATAGAGCTGTACAACCGAACTCAAAAGAATGGTGAAACACTTCAGGAGCTGGCACGCGATATTGAACGACTCACATTATTATCGCTGCCCAATGCGCAAACAGAGCAACGCAACGATACGGCTGTTTTCGCATTCAACAATGCTGTACTGGACAGAGAGCTGCAACAGGCGTTAAAACTGGCAGGTAAGAAAACGATTGGCGAAGCCTTAGTATATGGGCTGACGTTCGAAGCTGCCAAGCAAAGCTCGCGGAGTAACTATCGAGTTCGAGAAATAGTAAAAGAATGTGTGTGCCAGAAAGCCGAGTACACCAAGCGGAGCGAAAGATTTGGTGCCCCCCGATGCTGGAATTGTGGACAGGCAGGACACTTGAGACTCGACTGCCGGAAAGCGACCAACTATTGTTCCGGCTGCGCTGCTAAACAACGCGAAGATAGAGATCGGGCAGGTAGATCTTGGTCAAGAACTAGTCGTCAGAGTTCAAATCTTACACACGGTTTGGATAAAAGATGCCGGAGTCGGTCGAAAACCTCGAGTCGGCAAGATCGATTGCGACAAGAACAATACATCGGGAAAGATCATGGAAGCAAAGATGGACAATCGAATAAGGATCGCGAACGAACGGGTAGAAGTTGTGACGGTCAAGTACTTCATGCGAATAATCGTGACAAGACCAAACATGGGAAGCGATATGATCGAGAAGATCGCGAAAGGAAGAATGCGGAACGAGAAAAGGGAAGTAAACGTGCCGCTAAGGAGGGGAATGAGCGCGAAAAGGAAACGGAGAAAGAACGCGAACGTGAGAAGGAAAAAGAAGCCGGAAAAACCATTCGGAGGTTAACGATCGAACCAGAGGATGGATGGAATCAGCGAAAACCCCGCACTAAAATGAAAGTGGTACATCTCGACCGACTAACAAAGTACCACGGTGCCATTGCGGAAGTGAACGACTCTGTTCGGGACGAACAGGGACTAAGGAGAGGGTAATGTTATAAATCTGACAACCTCGACGTCCCCAGCAATATCGAGAGAAGTCCATCAACATGTCAAACGCTATAAACATGTTTCAAGCAACTTCTACCGAACTCCACAATGTAGGCAATCTTTCTAGACACACACACACAACGACACCTGTCTGGGAGACTTAGTATAAATACCCGCCAACTTTCAGACAACGAGTGAGTCATTTTGGTGACACCTATCGGTGGAAGAACGCGAATCGGTACAAGTGATAGATTGGCAGTGTTCCTGGGTTGTACGAATTAAGTTTTAGAGCGAATTTAGTGAAGTGATCGGGAAATTGTGTATAAAGTGCAATAAATAAATTATCGTTATATTTTAAAAACGAATTGAGTTTTCTTTGGAATCTGGCGAACCCCTAGCTCGCAACAATATGTATATGTATATAAGATTCCAATGAAAAATAAAAGAAATAATACGAAAAGAAAGTAATAAAAATGGAAATTGAAAATAATAATATACATACACACGGTCACAAAAGTCTTCATACACTTGCGATTTGTGGGTTATAGGCCAACAGATAAATATTTTCCACATGAAATATAAGCCATACGCATACAAGAGAAAAAATAAAGAAATATAGATTTAATATCTAGTTGGGCCTCCATTAGCATCGATGAACGCTTGAAGTCTTCTTGGCATCGAAAGAATAAGGTTTTCATTAATAGATGGCGTTATTTCTTTCTATGATGTTTGTAGAGCTTCCATGAGTGAGTTCTAGTTGGTTATTCTATATTTACGTACGCATCTCTCTAGTTCATATCAAATATGCTCGATCAAGTTGATATCCAGCGAGTGCTTTGGCACATTATACAGGATCCATTCTTTAACGATCATGGCGGTATGCGTGGGGTCATTGTATTGTTGGAATACCCAGTTGGTTTCAAGCTTAAAGCACTCTTGCGATGGTCTTAGTTTTTCCCACCATACATTCAAATATTGATTTCGGTCCATTATTCCTTCAATGAAGTGTAACTTTCTAACCTCTGTCGCCGCTATGGCTCCCCAGACCATTACGTTTCCTCCACCATGTTAAACTATAGGAACGAGATTTTCTTTCTTCATTTCAGTGTTGGCCTTCCTCCAAACTTTTCCTGGTCCATCGCAACCAAACATATTAAAGCGACTTTCATCCGTAATAAATACAATTCTCCAAATTTCGAAGTCCTTTCTTAAATGCATCTTAGCGAATTCAATTCGCTTTTGCCGATTTACTATAGACAGAAACGGCTTCTTCTTTGCGATTCGTCCATGGCAGCCAGCAGACCGTAATGTTCTTCGCACGGATTCAGGATGTAAGACTTTACTGAAGTCATTCTCAATATGTTTCGCCAGTTCAGGTGCACTTATCTTAGGATTTATTCTCACTTTTTCTAAAACTGATCGAATATAACGTTCACTTAACACTCTAGGTCTCCCAGGTCTTGGCTTGTTATTTATACTGCCACTTAAGTTAAATTTTTTTACAATGCTTTGGACGGTGGGACAACTTACTTTAACTATTCCGGCGATTTCGCCCAAAGATTTTCGTTCCTGTCGCAATCTAACAACTAAAAGGCGTATATCCTTCGAAATTTCTTTTCTAGAGCTCATTTATCCACTATTTCAATTCTAGCGCTTATCGAAACTAGCTCTAAGCAAATATTGACATACAAAAAAAGCAATGCAATCAACAGTTTTAAAATTTCGGAGAAATGTACAGTTGAGAAGATGCAAGAAGATGAGCTAATTTTGCTGTATGTAGACTTTTGTGGTGTGCTCATCGCCCCTTTTTTCGTTTTTCTAAAGAAATAGCAGATTCTTTTGGTATTTTTTGTTACTTTATTGTTTGGTTTATACTATTGCATATTTTAACATTTTTGATTTGAATCTAGTCTGTCAGGGATTATGCCCTGACGATAATGCATGATGATGAATCGACAGGTCATTGTCTTAATGTATAAATTCAACATCATGCAATATATCAGCACATGCCATGCGTCCACGAGCCGCAAAGTTGCGAGAACTCACATCGTGTTGAATATCCGTAATTTTGGAAAAATGTACAATCAATGTAAATTCGACACCATGTGAGTTAAGCGACCTTAGGATCGCCGGCATGTGCGTCCGGTCGTCAGCAAGATTGACCGGATCGAAAAGTAAAAGTTACGATCGATCGAAGAGTTGAATAGTGGCTCTGATAGTGAGAACACGAGTTATTAAAAAGGAATAATAAAGTTATAAGTGCTTATATATTAAGGAATAATAAAGATATAAGTGTTAATATTGTAAGAAGTAATTAATAAAGTGATTGAGAAAATAAAAAGACATAAGTGTTTATATTTTAAGGACTCGACCCAACAAGTTTTTTTGTTTTCTTTGTATAACATAATTAAGCAGTGTATGTAGACTTTTGTGACCATGTGTATGTTTGTAATCAATACAATAATAATTCATGTAATTTCTGTAGATAGTATAATGTAATGTTGTTGTTGATTGATGAAGCAGGTTATGATAAAAATATGTTGTGTATAATGCTTTCCAGACTATCGTCGATTGCTATAAGGAAAGCTGAAATATTTTATTTTTATACCTACAGGATTACCTATCAGAATGGATGCCGAAGTTCACTCAACTATGTTCAGTGTTTCACACTCCATACTTTTAGGAAATTTTAACACATTATTTCAGAATCCATATAATGTAATAAAAATTTATTTCAAAATTAGTCGTTAGTCATTAGTCATGGCGGATAATGGCGGATGTGACAATTTAATGCTTTTTTAAATATTGCAATGTTATTGTTTTTGCGGATGTGGTAACTCCACCATAGCCGGTCCCAAGCCCGGTTGAGAAAGGAGAAGCGAGCACGGAGTATTTAAGTCTTTAATTATATTAATTTTTATCCCATGTTTGTATGAGGGGCTCATTTGAAATTTGAGGTGGTACAATGTCCCACCTCAAATGTCCCATTCAAAAGCTCCATGTCCCATACAAACCATTATTTCTCGGTTTGTGGGTTGGGTGAGTCGGTTTGCATGTTGGAGTCATAACAAAAATGATAGTACCATACAAATTCGCTAGCTTTTGTATGCAGCATTCACGGCGGACTTCGTAAGAATTGCGTTAAAAATAGTTCAGCTTCCCAAGGTACTTTATTAATAGTGCTCAGCATGTAATTATTACACGTTGATATCAGTGCAATAGATTTTTAATTGAAAAAAGTGCAATCAAAGTCAAATCTCGGTTTCGTCCATCGAAGAGAATCTGTCATTCATATTCTGCGGAGTTCTCCGGTTAATTTCCACACGGAAAACTGTAAAATTTTAATTATTACGAAAATGTATGCACTCGCGTAATATTCCCGTGCTTAATTTGAATTAATTCTGCTTTTGTGTTGTTTCCGGTAAAACGTGTTTCTATGACAAGATTGATTTCTACATTTTAGAAAGCTTTGCTTGCAGCCATATAAATGCATGGGACAAAAACCGTGAAGTGAGTGTGATTTGAATGGTACAAATGTATTGGTACGGCAGCCATACAAATGCATAACTTTAATTTAGATGGGACAAAAGCTTTGAAGTGGGGCAAAAGCTTTGAAGTGGGACAAAAATATGTTTTGTAGTGATGGGACATTTGAGGTACATGAATGGGACATTTGTACCACCTCTTGTCTGAGTAACACAACACTAATCAATCAGTACTAGTTGATCAGTCAAAGCGTTCACAGCACAATATAGTGTCTATCAATCGTTCTCTCTAGCAGTGCTAGCTAACTGCACAATTAGTTTAGTTGTGGTGCCTTTGTGAAAAAAATCGTTTTATCTTCATAAAATACTTTATCACCTGTAATTAACAAGGTAAGCCCCATGGATGTAGACTCCGATCATCCAAGATATAGGAAAAAACCCAAACAATCCCAAGCACTTCTTGATAGCATTTCCCACTTTTCTTTTCCAGACCCAAAAAAAAACCGTTCATACCGGCCTACACTAACCCAAAAAAATTATCCGACACATCAAATAAAAATTACCACCCGAAAAATCTGCGATCCAAAATCCCAATAAACCTTGTAACACATGGAAGTGAGCAGTTGAGCAGGAGGCCAGAGGAATAGACAGTCCTGGCAACAGCTTAACCCCGATGCTCAGGATCGTGCCTTGTGGAAAATAATTGTTTCTGTCCTATGCCCCTATAGGGGGTCTTAACAGGAATTTGATTGATTGATTGAAGGCAATGCCCAGTCCCATACAGCTGCCTTGACTACGGAAGAAATTGAAACATTGCCGTGGACTACACTGGAACCCTCCATACAGTCTGTACTTATCGCCTTGCAACTACCACCTGTTTGGACCGATGAAAAAAGCTCTTGGAGGACAACGTTTTGATGATGATGTTGCAGTTGAAGATTTCATGCGCAATTGGCTTATGGCGCAATCATCTTCGTTTTATGAAAACGGGACAAAATTACCCATCCGTTGGGAAAAAATGTGTCACCAAATTAGGAGACTACGTAGAAAAATAGTTTTAAGCCTCTGTATTTTTATCCTATCCCAATAAAGTTTTAATAAAGTTTTAAAAAATAATTACGGTTTATATTTGATTCACTGATACGAATCAGTTGCATTTTACATTTTTATATGCGGTCCTTGTTTAATTCGCGAGGTTTTGAGATTTGCTACAAGAATAGAGCATCATATTCTCACTCATGATACCGGCGTGCATTAAGGTTTCAACGTAATTTGCAGGTTTATACCTCTGCGTACCAAGAACTGTACCTAGTCCTGTCATAAGTTCTGTTACATGCTTGGGCTTTGCTTATTCTCTTTGAACAACAATCAATGACCTGTTATTTTCCCGGTTGTTTACCTTCCATGTCAAACTTACAAAATCTCCCAGTTCAACTTTTGATCGCGAGTTATATGGATGAATAGAAGGACCAAAGGCTTTGTTTGTTCTAGAGATACTCGATACACACTAACACTTCTGTCCTAATAGAGTTTGGACATGGGGTGTACCCCGATTGCGCGGGAAATTTCGTCCGAAATTTGAATTTTCTCAATTCTTTTTCTTTTATCAAGTAAACACAATCAAATTGAATTGTTATTTATGAAAGTCATATTCATTTTCAATTTTAATGAGAATTCCATTCAAAAACTTGTAGTTTAACGCAAGTTTTCGCTCGTATCCGTAAATTTGAAATCGGCCAAACTCAAGTTTGGCCGAATTTCGTATTTCTTATGTTGCCTTCTTGTGCTTCTAAACGCAGTCTTAACTGTTGGTATAAGGGCATTGTCCAAACTCTATTAGGACAGAAGTGTTAGTGTGTATCGAGTATCTCTAGTTTGTTCGTTACGCAGATGGTCAGCATGACACCATCTTGTTTTCTGACGAGAAAATATTCACGGTCGAAGAGAAACTTTACTGCCAAAAGACCGGGTCTATGCTACAAGCTCTCGGGAAGCACGGGAAAAAAGTTGAGCTGGTAAAAAGAGGTCATCATCCCTCGCCATTGATGGTCTGGGTGGAAGTCAGCTATGAAGGCACCACAAACCTCCATTTTGTGAAAAGGGCGTTGAAACTGTAGCTAGCGATTATCCAGAAATTATTTTACAGCGTATTGTGATGCATTTGGGCAATATCATGTGCGGGGACGACATTAGGTGTTCCAGCAGGATTTTGCTTGAAGAAAACAATCTCATAGGGGATTCAGATTGGCCCTCTGAGAGCTCAGACCTCAATCCGTTGGACTACTTCTAATGGTCTACCCTTGAGGAAGTGACCTTCCAAAGACAGCACCCGAACTTAGAGAGCCAGAAGAGGTCCCTAATCAAGGCTAGGGACGAGTTCCCGCGGGAAAAGGTGCGTAATTCAATTTACAACTTTTCACGCAGACTCCGGGCTTGTTTTGACACAGAACGAGGTCATTTTGAATAATTTTGCATTGTAACAATTTGTAATACTGTTCGAAAAATTTCCTGAAAACATAAATTTACAAAGGTCCCATTTTCTATTGAAAATTTTCCTTCTAACAGAACTTATAACACGACTAGTTAAAAGAAACTAAAACCCCTAAAAAAACAGTCTGAAAACAGATTTCTTAATAAAAAGAAAGCCAACATCAAAGAACGGGAGCCTTCAATAAGTTCAACCTCATTCAACGTGTTAGACATATCAAGCGATTAAGGGGGTTGAATATTTGCCTTCTTCCACCCCCCCTCCCGCCTATAAACAGGCGTTTTTTAGGAACGCAGAACTCGGGAATGGCTCAACCGATTTTTTTCAAATTTGGACAAATGATTCTTGACGATATTGTCTATGCCCTGACGGGAGCTTTTGGCAAAATAGTGCTTTGGGAATTATTAATAAGAGTTTACATTTTTTAGTCATTTACACAACACAATATAACATTTTTACTTTTAATTTTTTTTTAAAATCGGCTCCGTCAGGGCATAGATAATTTATCGTAGGACATCTTTACCATATTTCAGTTCAATCGGGTGATATTTGAGATCTGTGTTCCTAAAAATTGAAAAACGTGATTTTTCAAGAGAAGCGTTTGAAAGAACCGGGACCGACTCTAATCGCTTCAAACCCTTAAGATTAAAAATTAAAAATAAACTACTTCTAATTGGAATTTTGAAACGGGACAAGTTACAAAATGTGCAGAAAGAGTTGTAGAATTTTTTAAGACAATAAAAAAATTTTTCATGATTTTCAAGTATTGAACCCCCTTAAAGCAATGTTGCTCCAGTCATCAATAAACGTGCTGGCCTATTTTCATCCAGTGATTATAGTTACTAAATAAGCTTCATGATTTATTAAAATTTTTATTTTTATTTTTTTATTTTTAAATTCTGGAACACATCTTCGATTTTCGCTGGAACGTATCTACCGTGTAAAAAAAGAGTTGGGGGTATTTCGACTGTGAAATTTGGCGGCGAGAATGTTTCAGTGTGGGGTTGCTTTTCGAGGCTAGTGATTGGACCTATTTACAGAATTGAGGGCATAACGGATAGATTCATTTACTTACAGGATCTAATACAGATATTTCCAAGGCCGCTGTAGTGGTAAAATTAGTGGTCTTATGCCTTCCTTATTAAAATTCACGCGTAATAAACGTGCTGCTGATCGTGTTCACGAGTACACAGACAGTCGTTTTTAGCTTTAACCAGCAAAATGTGGAATGCACTGCTCGCAGCCCCTTTTCCTAGAATTTATCTCCAAAAATTTAAAAGAAAGATTCACCGACTTCTTTTATCCAGTAAGTCATTTCTCAATTAATTCACTTGTTGTTAATTTTCGTTTTGTTTTTTCCCCTCTTTAAATCCACTGAACTGTACAGTATTAAAGGGTGACATCTAAGCTTGGTGTCTTAAGGGAAGCACTCACTAAAAAATTAAAAAAAAATCGATTTATTTTTATTTCCGATTAATAATGTAGACTGGATTCTAAGTCAGTTGCCGAGAACTGTCCCCCCTCTCCGATGACTAGAAGTGTTTCAAATAATGATGTAAGCTTGTATTGATGCAGCACTTATGGCTTGGCACTCGGCCCACTCCCACAATCACTACCACTACCTCGGCAAACCAGGTTTTTTTTATAATCAAAAATTTTATATTACTTCATTATTTATATATTTACATTTGTTAAATAAAAAAAAAAAGCTTTAATTTGGATTTTCGCTTCTCCTGAAAATTATTTAGGTGCACTTTTCTAAAAAAAAAACTATACAACCTATCTACTTGATTTTTTTTAGTTGGGAAGGTGGCACCACTGTCAACAGAGTACCGGTTTTTTTTTAAATTTTGATTACGATTTTTTTTACAAGGTTGGGAGTGCTCTCCTTAAAACAAACGATCACACTTCTTCATCAACGGACACACCCTAAGCTCACATCACTTCTCGGGTTTATTTTGTTGTATGCCCAAAGGTATGAGCAGAGTATAGACAAAAATCAATAATGAAACATCAACTACATAGTTAGGCACATTTTCCTTAACAACCCTATAAATGCATCTGAATAAAATTTGCATAGCAACATAACAATCGACAGATCATTTTCGATTGCCCGGAATAACCTTTCCTACCAGTTAATATCTAATAATGGATCCCTTTCAAAGTGCATTATCCGTTTCCGTATTCAAAAGAACACTAGACGAATTAAAAATAGCTAATCGCGGCCGAAAGACATCTTGTGAAAATTTAACTAGGGGTTCCATAGACAAACGTTTCCAAAATAAAATGCATGAATCTGTTTGCCAAGAGCTTGACCCATTCAAACTAGCTGTAGAAAATCTCAACGAAATTAAACTGCAACGAGATATGTAAGTAATTTGCTTGATTTGAATAGAAAGTTTTTTTTTTTAAACTAAACTCTCTTGTAGAGCTTTCTTAGAAACGCATCTTTGTAAAACAATAAGCGAATTGATTTCCTCAAATAGTTTCGATCATTTAGATGAAGTTTTACGAACAGAAAACGATCGAAATACAGAAGAAAAGCAACTCTTGAAAGAGTATGAATGCAACTTATTAAGTATGGAGGGAGTTAAGATGAAACTGTCGAAAAAACTTACAAAATCGGAAATGCGTCTTCATATGTCCGATGAAATTTTTTCCGACTTGAAAAATGATTTAAAAGTGAGTATGGTATTAGAATTTGTTCGTCGCAATTGAATTAATAAAATTAATCTATAATTTTCAGAATGTTAAGAAATTAAATGAAATGGAAATGTCTCTTGTACAGAGATGGGAACAAACGCGTTTCGACCAAGCAGAAATATTGAGTGAAAAGGAGGAAAGAGAGCTTCAAAAAAGCAAAAAGGAATTCGCTTATAAATCAACAAACGAACAAAGAATCATTTATGATATTGAAAGTTAGTACCCATGTTTCCATAAAAAAGAAAAACTTAATATTTCATCTAATCGTCAGATTATAATGACCTACAAATTCAGCAATATGAATCGCAAATAGAATACTGGAAAGAGAAATATACAACGGAATTGAATGACTTAAACGAAAGGATTAAAAAAACCTCAGCCGACATAATGAAAGTAAAAAAAAGTCATGAACGATACAGTGAAATTTTAGAAAAACGACAGCAATCGATTGACGAGTACAAAGAACAAAAAGCTAGAGAACGTAGAGAGTATGAAATTCAGCAAAATCGAATAGTTTCGGCTATCAAAATTCAAGCATGGTGGCGCGGCGTAATGGTACGACGGCACCTCGGTCCATATCGACGTAAAAAAAAGGGAAAGAAAGGTGGTAAAAAGGGAAAATAGCTCTCAACGAATAACATCCTAAGCAAATATTATTTAAGTATCTAAAATTAATTTATCAATTTATAACTTAATAATATTTTTTTAAAAGTAACTTAAAACATAAACCTTACTGAAAACATAATCTAAAAAATTTGAATCAATTCCTTATCTGGCTCAACATCGTACCGCAACAAATTGGCATATTCCAAAAGCAATTTCTCCCAATAGCACTGAACATCCGTTAATTTCAGTTGCTTGCGAATGAATCGATAACCCCGTTCGGCTATTTGCTGTGCTAAATCGTCATGTTCTTGAAAAAATTCTATCATATTTCTCAGCTCGTCTATGGTCGGATAGGATTGCAAAGGTACGTAATGAACCCAAGGTTTCAGTGAACCATAGAAAAATTCCTTCCATTCATCGCCAACATGAAACACCAATGAATTACATAAAAACAAATGCTTAAAACGAAAGCTGGCAGCAACTCCGCGAAAATTGAACAGATATTTATGCTTGCAATGATCTTCGAGTCGCACTTCGTATGCCGGTTCAGCATTCAGAGTATCCTTTGGCGATTTCCATGCTTGATTTTTAGTATACTGAGCATCGACGAGTTCAGGATCTTCGCGTGACAGCAAAACGAGCGGATCTCGCTCATCCGAAGTTCTTGATCCACGGAAGAATCCTTTCGGCTCTTTTTTATTCCACGGCCATTTTTTCGATGCTTCTGTGATCGACTGTCGATGTTTGTCCCAGCGTCCCAAACCAGTTGGATATAGTGTTATGGCCGGACCGCCTTCCCAGAATCCCCATGTTGGATACATGATATCCAAATAATCGCCTGTTTTACTAAATGAGAGTACAGGTCCTCGAATGCCATATGTCTTACTGATTTGCGGCCAATCTCGGCAATTGATTACCATTTCTATGTTCGGCAGTTTCTCAAGTACTGGTTTGATGAAATGTTCGACTCCCGAACATCGAGACGGAAACATACAGTCTTTTTGTCGGTACAGTTTATGATCAATAATTTGATATTTAGTTCCGCGTGAAAGTACAGATGTGATCATTTCTTTTGTGATTCCATCGATAAAAGGACTCAGGTCCCGTTCAATGATCTGAAAGTAACAAGTGCAGTTTTGAGCCTGACATGGTTTATACGATTGTACGGCTTCATTAATTGCTGCTGTGTATTTGTTTGAAGCTGAAAGATAAAAATTAAAATAATTATTTATAGATAGTCGTTATGGTATAGAAGACAAAAGACAGATGTGCTGAAATTGCATTTTTAATTTTAAGCACTTTCAATTGGTATTTATTTTAATTGTTCTAAGATTAAAATAGTGAAATCTGGTTAAGTCGAAATCGTTAGGTCTTGCGCATATATTTCGTATCAATCAAATTTTTAGAAGAGCGAGAAGCAGTCGAAAATGAAGGTCACCAACGTCGACCAAGAACCAACGTGAGAGAGGAGAACATTCGTACTGTCCGCCAACTTCTAGAGGACGATCGACGATTAACAGTAGCTGAAATTGCTTCTGAGGTGGGAATCAGCTTTGGCAGTGCTCAGACGATCATTACAGACGACCTCGAGTTTCGAAAAGTATCCGCAAGGTGAGTTCCTCGTCTTCTCACCAAAAATCAAAAACGGAATCGTAAGGAAGTGTGCCAACGGCATTTAAATTGCGATGAGGCTGAACGGGAAGTTTTTTTTTGCACCGGATAGTGACTTGTGATGAAACTTGGGTGCTCCAATACACCCCCAAATCGAAGCAAGCAAGTATGAAATGGCGAACGAAGAACGAATCTGCACCTATGAAATCCAAAACTCGGCTCTCGGCTGGAAAGGGTTTAGCGACCGTATTTTTCGACTTTAAAGGAGTCCTACTTATTAATTTTCTCCACGAACGTCGAACGTCGTAAATGCCGCATACTACTGCCAACTTTTAGATGATGCAAAAATATCATATCGTCAAACAAGATGCGGCTTTCACATAAGACACATTATCCTGCTGCAAGTTAATGCCCGACCCCATACAGCTGCCTTAAGTACGGAAATAATTTAAACATTGTCGTGGACTACACTGGAACACTCCCCCTACAGTCCAGACTTATCGCCCTGCGACTATCACCTGTTTGGACCGATGAAAGAAACTCTTGGAGGACAACGTTTTGATAAAGATTTCGTGAGCAATTGGCTTATGGCGCAACCATCTTCGTTTTACGAAAACGGGATAGCAAAATTACTCATGCGTTGGGAAAAAATGTGTCACGAAATCAGGAGATTACGTAGAAAAATAATATTAAGCCTTTATATTTTAATCAAGTCCCAATGAAGTTTTAAAAAATAACTCCGGTTTATATTTGATTCACCCTCGTAGTATCGACGCCAGTAAGCAAAAGTTTTCTATTTTCCAAGCTGAAACACATGCAATAGAACTTTGTAATCGGGAAAATATAAACAGAGCACATCAAAATCAAGACATTTATATTTGCTCAGTAACGCTGCAATCCTAGCTCTATGTCATCTCAAATAAGATGATAACTCGTGTGGGATTGCATTCAGGTACTAATAGAACTAGGGAATAAAAACAAAGTAACTCTGAAGAAGAGCCTCGGAAAGGATGAACTGAACGGCAATGACCCCACAAACGAAAAATGGACTACTCTATTGGATCTTGGAATGTTCGATCCTTATTTAGGACAGGCGCTTCCTCGAAGAAGTGGCAAAACACACCATCAATATAACTTTCCTCCAAGAAACGAAGTGCCTCGGTAACGAAATCATGGACATGAGATCACCCACAATCTATGCAAGAAGAAAATTGTTGGGAAGCAGAGAGTTTGGAGTCGCTCTTGTCGTTGACAAAAATTTAAACAGCAGTAAGTGAAAGATTGTGTGCAATCCGAATAAAGACTAAATTTGATCAACGTCCACGCACCAACAGAAGACAAGGATATAACTAAAGGCGAATTTTATGCCACTCTTGAGACAACTTATGATTCACTGCCCTCGAATGACCTAAAAATTGTCTTAGGAGGTCTTAATGCAAAAGTCGGAAAGGAGGAGACTCACAGAGGAACTACAGGAGGACACAGTCTCCAGGACATAATTAACGACAATGGCCAACGTCTTATTGATTTCGCAAGCAGCAAAAGTATCATAGTAAGCTCTACGTGCTTCCCACATCGCGATATTCACAAACGAACGTGGGCATCACCAGATGGTCACACCTTCAACCAAATAGACCACGTTTTAATTGAGAAAAGGGCTGCTTCCAGCATACTTGATGTACGAACTCTCCGCGGTGCGAATTGTGACTCTGATCACTATCTAGTCAGAGCTAAGTATCGATGCAAAATAGCTTGTCGTGGATATTCGAAAACGAGTAGAGCTCGCAGATTCAATGTCGACAAGCTTAACGACGAAACGGTGGCGCAGGCTTACATGTCAGCATGTAATAAACACCTGATACTAATATATGAAAATATCCAAAATATGCCAGTGGAAATACGAGACGGCATCAAATCCTCCGCAGAAGAGGTATTAGGATATCAAGCACCGCGTAAAAATAATAATTGGTTCGATCAAGAATGTCGCAATGCAAAAGATAGAAAAAACGGGGCTTACAAAATTTTTACTGAACGACCAATACGAGCCAAAAAAGAAAGATATGACGAGCTTAGGCGATATGCGAAAACAAAGGAAGTACCATAATGACAAGATACAAAAAATGGACGACGGTATGAGACAAAATAAAACTATTCAAGTCCACCCAACGCTGACGACATTAACATCCTAGCAAGATCTTTCCCTAGTGCTAAAGAGGTATTTGTCAATCTTGACTCAGCCGCAAAAGAAGTCGGGGTGCGCATTAACGAAAGCAAAACAAAAGTAATGACGCAAGCAAGAAGGAGAACGTATCAGACAAAACTTAACAATTGCGGAATATAATTTGGAGAGTGTGGACAACTTCATATATTTTGGAGCTAATTTAGCAAAGGACGGTAATGAAACAAACGAAATCAAACGGCGGATAGCAAATAAGACGTATTATTCGGTACTTCCAATAATTAAATCCAAGATAGTGCACAGGAACAATAAGCTGCGGATATATAAAACTATTATACGACCCGTGCTCTGTTATGGCAGCGAAACGTGGACATTAACGCGAACTCCCGAAAAAGCAGTTAACGCATTCTAAAGAAAGGTCCTCCGAAGAATTTTGGGACCTATGAAGGAAGGAACAGAATGGCCAATAATTTACAACCATGAGTTGTATCAACTCTACGACGAAACAAAAAAAGTAGGCAAACCACGCAAGCGGTAGGAAGACTCGGTTGATGAAGACAGCAAAGCCATTTTAAAAATTAGTAGCTGGAGGACGAGGTCTTTGGATGAGACGATTAGAGGCAACGACTTCCGGAGGTCAGGGCCCGATTCGGACTGTCGCGCCATTGATGATAAAAATTATGTTAGATAGATTCTTCGTCCTCCTCGCAACATCTACATATAAAGGCTGTCGCTCGCAATCCGTAGTCTGAATGCGTGCAGCTTTAGCAAGCAATGACAGGCCGACAATAGTTCGGAAGATATATCGACTGAGTTGTAGCAGCTGAGCTGCTATTCGGTTCTTCTCAAAAGGATTTGGTCGTTCTGCAGCTATCCAGCTGCCACCATCCCGTCAAGAAAGAATCAAAAATAGTTCATTTGAAATCAGTCTACAGCACTGTTGGTGTTACATCGATTGACTTCCTAATGGAGCTAATGTTTGCAGATCATTGCCGGGCAAGCGTGTCTGCTTCGTCGTTTCCTAACAGGTCGCTATGGTATCCAAATTAAAAATACTTGGGTTCTAGCCACTAAGCGATTTAAATTGTGTCTGCAAATGGACACTAGTTTGGACCCTATGAGTACCAGAAGTGCAGCCCTGCTGCCCGAGAAAATGTAGCGAGACTGTTCTGCATTTCAAAAGAAAATTTTGTTAATACTTCTGCTTGGAATACAGTCGCGTTTTCTGGGAGGTGGAAAGAAGTGTGGATGTCGATTCGTGAGAATAGACTCTTGCACCTGTCCCCTGGTTAATTTTAGATCCGTCCATATAGAGATGAGGACTTGCACAGGCGCTGAGTATCGTGTTTGTTGTTCATTCGTTTCATTCACGAAACTTAATGTGAAACCGTTTCTCAACCTATGGTTCATACAGTCAGTCTGGCCAGTTGTACTCCAAAGTTCGTCGTTGGAGATCACTTCTGGCCAGAATATTCCTAAAATGCGTCGAAGGCATTGGTTCACGAAAGTTTGTAGTTTCTTGGTAAGTCGAACGGTCACTTTCCACGTAGTATAACCATATAATAACACGGATTTGACGCATGCGTCAAAAACTCGCAGCTTCGTGCGAAGGGAGATCTCTCTTAACCTCCAGAAAGGATACCGAAGGCCTGACGAGCTTTATTTAGACGAGCCTGAATATCCTTTTCGGCTCCGCCGTCCATGCTGACAATGCTTCCGAGATAAAAAAAAAACAATCGGTGTGCTTGCGCTCGAGCCCATGTGCATGGTTTTACGCACATTTATTTTCAGTCCCGCCTCTTTGCATTTAGAATGCAGCGAGAGAACATTTAACTCTAAGTCCGATCGGTTATGTGCAAGCAAACACACGTCATCAGCATAATCAAGGTGACTTAAGAAGTTAAATAGTCTTCATTGAAGACCGTTAGCTTCCCCACCTTCCAGTACAGCTTTCAAGATGTCATTTATTACACCAGAAACAGAGCTGGTGATAATATGCAGCCTTTTCTGACACCCGTTCGCACAGGGAAGCTATCGGACAGCTCTCCTCTATGCAAGACGCGACACCTTACATCTTCGTAGGATTCTTTAATCATAGCTATGACCTTATCTGGAATACCTCTCCTACGCAAAGCATTCCATATGTAATCTCGCTTAACGCTGTCGAAAGCCACAAACATGAGATGTAGGGGCGAACCCATTTCGGCTGACTGCTACGCAGAGCGTTCCATATGCAATCTCGCTTAACGCTGTCGAAAGCCACAAAAATGAGATGTAGGGGCGAACCCATTTCGGCTGACTGCTCTAATATTATCCGTAGGGTATTTGTGTGGTCGGTACCCTTTACGGAATCCAGCCTGATAAACATCGAGAGTGCGTGCTCTCGACGACATCACTAATCCTATTGAGAATTACCTTAGCCATAATTGTTGATACGGCAGTAAGTAGACATATACCACGCCAATTGCCACAATCCCGAAGGTCGCCCTTCTTCGCAATTTTCACAATGACGCCCTCCTTCCATTCAGTCGGATATCTTCCTTCATTCCACACCTCAGTAAAGAGTGGGAGGAGTAAATCGGCTGTTATTTCCGGGTCCGCTTTGAGGAGTTCTGTTGGTTTCCTTCACGCCATTGACCGAATGGCGGAAACTATCTCTTCCTTATCTGGGGGATCGTCCCTAATAGAGGATTGTTGCGGTTGGGTGTTTGGTAGCTGTTCTGCTTCTTATAAACTAATAACATCTACTAATTATTCCTTTTGTTTTACCTTCGCTGTATTTATTTGATTGCGCTCCTTTCGAGCAATCATTTCCAATCGAACACTGATCTTGCAGACCCAAAACCGGAACAAAAAACAATAAAAACAGGACGACTCTCATTTCCACCACGCGTCATCGAGTCTTGTAAACAAATGAAATGTCAAATGCCGGCAAAAAATACGAAAATAACATAAATCATCTGTTGGTTAGTTCGCTGTCAGTTCTGACGTTGGGAATGTGGATGTTTGAAGTGAGTTTGCCTTTAAGTTATATCATAAATAATACTAAATCTTTTAAGGAAACAGTTCTACAGAAGTTCCTTTGTTTAGTGTCATCGAAATGCACTCAATTGACCCGCAAACTTAACCTTGATCCTGTCGCCGACATAGCGCTTATCTCAGCACGTTCAAGGGACTTCGATCCTTAGAAATATAATTAATTAAATAAACTACCAACAATGACGATAACCGAGTACATATCCGCACTATCGGACAATCCGTATTTCGGAGCTGGATTCGGATTATTCGGACTGGGAGCAGGTGCTGCGGTATTACGTAAAGGTCTGCAAGGGGCGCTGATATTCTTTCGCCGGAACTACATGATTACGCTCGAAGTTCCGTGTCGCGATAAATCGTATCAGTGGCTGCTGCAATGGATCACGCAGAAAGGTAATTAAAATTTGTTTAAAAGATCATAACTAAAAAAGTATACAACCATTTAAACTCCGGCGTTTATAGGTGCCCGTCACACACAGCATCTCAGCGTGGAAACATCGTTTGTTCAGCGGGAAACGGGTCACGTAAAGACAAAATACGACTTCATCCCAAGCATCGGTACACACATCATGCGCTACCATGGAATGTGGATAAAAGTCGAGCGCACCCGGGAACAACAAACCCTCGATTTGCATATGGGAGTCCCGTGGGAATCGGTAACGCTCACAGCTTTCGGACGGAATAAAGAAATGTATTTCGAGATGCTGGAAGAAGGTATGCGATCTTTAAGCGATTCTTACCTATCGTGAATAATCTGTCTGCAATTTAAATGCTTAGCTAGACACTTGGCGCTTAAGGAAACCGAAGGCAAAACGATTATGTACACCGCCATGGGCTCGGAGTGGCGACCATTTGGTCATCCAAGAAAACGTCGACCCATCGAGTCGGTAGTTTTAGATGAAGGAATGTCGCGACGAATCGAGAACGATTGCCGCGATTTCATCAGCAATCCGAAATGGTATTCGGATAGAGGTATTCCCTATCGGAGAGGTTACTTACTCTATGGTCCACCCGGATGCGGAAAATCTAGTTTTATAACCGCTCTGGCTGGTGAACTGGAATACGGTATTTGCTTGCTGAATTTATCAGAACGCGGACTGACAGACGATCGTCTCAATCATTTATTAAAGTTTGTTCAGGCGTAATTATTGAAAGGCAATTCTTTAGTATTTATCCATTTTTACTTTTTCAGTGTGGCACCTGAACAATCGATTATTCTTCTGGAAGATATCGATGCGGCGTTTCTCTCACGTGAGGACACGCTACAACAGAAAGGTGCATATGAAGGCTTAAATCGTGTCACTTTCAGTGGACTTTTAAATTGCTTGGATGGCGTCGCCTCGACTGAGGCTCGAATTGTATTTATGACCACAAATTATCTGGAAAGGTAAGTGATTCGTATCTGTATAAAAACTACTTCTACAATGGCGCTACAGCCCAAATGGGGCCTTGGCCTCCTGACCTTCAGATTCCTTAACATTTTTTTATTATTTATTGTGGAAGGATTGTTCGTAGATTGAGATGACCAAGGTATACCCAAGCAGGCAGTGTGCTGGCATTATGCGTCGACCGGGATTTGAACTCACGACCTTGGTGTTGTAGCCGAACACGCTACCCGCTAGGCTACACCCTAGCTTGTATAAAAACTAATTAAGTTTAAAATTATGATATTGTGAAGGAAGGGGTTACCACCGACTTTCGAAAGTATCTGAATTTACCGAATATCAATTCGAAATGCACTTGCACAATACATTGGGAGACGATTGATTGATTTTGGAAGATTGGGCTGAATTATGCCAGATACTTTTTGCCTCGAGATTTATATGTACAAAGTAGCCATTTTCGTGTCGAAAGTAGATAGTACGTTTTTTATGAAACAGATCTAAAGTAATTCGAGTCGGTGTCGGTGTCGGTGTCTACACACCAGGGATATTGGGTCTATAGAAGCGGAGCTTCCCCAAATTTCTTTCTAATATTCAAAACTATACTAAAACTATGAGTGCTAAGTAAAAATCTAAAACGAGATGACTCAAAGCTTTCCAATGGAGTCAGGTCTCAAACAAGGAGATGGTCTCGCCCCCATGCTCTTTAACTTGGTGCTCGAGTATGTCGTCAGGAATGTAACTTCAGTAACCTCAGTGGACACCAGAGGTGCGCTACTCGTAAAATCTGCGCAGTTAATGGCGTACGCAGACGACGTGGATATTCTGGCCCGATCAATACTTTGTGTTAAGGAGGTATTCCAGGAGTTAAAGTAAGCACCGGGTGAAGTAGGGCTCAGGGTCAATGAAGCTACTATAGGCGAATACAACTTCGAGCAGGTGGATAAATTCGTATACCTGGGAGCCCTTCTCACAAAGAACGGCAATGAACGACATGAAATTCGAAAATCACGACAGCTAATAAATCATTTTATGCGGTCCTCCCCATAATGAAATTAAGGAAGGTCCATCGAAACAAGAAATTACGGATCTACAAGATATTAATTCCTCCTGTGCTGCTATATGGATGCGAAACGTGGACCTTGACGCGGGTTTCGGAGAAGTTAATCGACACGATTGACCGAAAATTTCTCCGGAAGGTGTACGGATCAGTAAAGGAAGGAGACGACTGGCGAATTCGATACAACCCTGAGCTATATCAACTATTTGACGACCCCCACTTCTATCGTGATCAAACTGCACAAGCTTCAATGGGCTGGCCACGTGGAGCGAATGCAAAAGGAACGAATTCGAAAACGGTTGCTCACGGGCAAAGCTCAAGGGAACCGACCGCAGAGCAAGCCACGAAAGCGATGGATGGACCCAGTCGACGCAGATTGCAGATCGCTTCTCGATTTTTCAAACTGGAGGACGCGGGCGTTGAACCGAGACAACTGGAGGAGGGGCATCCGGGAGGCCAAGCCTCGATATGGGCTGTAGTGCCATTGCATCATCATATTATTTTGAATTTATATCTTGAAATACTCCTGTTTACGGTACTGACCATTAGGCATACATATTGCCAAGCCTTTCCAGTTTTAACGAAATATGCTCACTCACGGTCGGGATATAGAATGCTGCGAAGATCCCGATAGCAAATTATCATCAAATTGGAACACCGAAACGATTACATTGTTTTATGGTGTTGTGTAGTGTGTGATATTCGTGTGTACATGGTTTTGTACGGTATAATTTGCGCGACATTTCGATTAACAGTAAGCTGTTATAACACTTCCAAGGATGCAAATGTAGAGCGAAAATTCGGATCTGCTAATGTTAAGCCATTCAGATATGACCAGTTTTGATGAATCGGACGTAGTGTATAATCGGTAATTCGAGGAAGGATAAGAGCAGCCGTTTGACATCTAAATTGTGAACGTAATTACGGTGTGATAATGATGTCCATGATTCCACGAGAAATACCTGATGGTGTCGCTTCGATTCCGGAGACAGGCAACGATGCTGAACGACGAGCCAAACGTAGTTTTTGAGCCAATTTTTCTGATATAAAAATGTTCTATGCACAAGGATCGATTAGTGTACGAGCCTGAGTGCATCTGCCATCGTTTCTGTATACTTGGATAATAGTTATTGCAAGCAAGACTGAATTTGCGAAGTTGGTAGCCATTTGAGTCACTAGAGCGTTGACTGAAGCTCCCGGATAATTAGATTTCTCCGGTATAAACTCCTGAGTAGAGCGTGTGATTGAGATATTAGTCAATATTCCAGATCCAGATGAACTTCCGTGCAAAAGCATGTGATGAAGACCACGACGTTCACGACATACTTTAATTGAACGGCAATCCTTAACTAAATGACCACCAAGGCAATTAAAGCAAAGATTATAGGAAGTTGAAAATTCTTTGCGTTGGCCAATGTTTTGTTCACAGCCTGATGTCCTCCAGAGGTTCCTCCGTGATACTCTTTCAGAACGTTCTCAGCCTTGGAGCGTGAAACGATGATCTGCATGGTGCAATGTTCCATCTACGGATTCCCATTTGCATTTCAATAACCCATCTTCCATGTAGAGAGAACTCCATTGTGCCCAATAAGTTTTTAGAACATCGCTGTGCTTTAAGATGTCTTTCCACTGAGGTCGGTCCGCTAAGGTTTTCCAGCCGACGATCGGTGCAATATCTGAATCATTTCGTTGTGCGTTTTCCAGGTCCTGCTGATTCCATCCATCCATCGGGCTTGCCGTTAAAAGTCGTAAATTCTCTCCGAGAGCATCTTCTTCGAGACGATATTTGCACTTCGGCTGACATGGTCGTCGTGAAAACGCATTAGCATTAGCTTGAGTTTTCCCCCTTCGATGAATTATCTCAAAATTATAGGACTCCAGTCTCTCCATCCATCTTGCGACTTGTCCTTCCGTATTCTTGAATTGAAGTTGCCACTTCAGCGATGCATGATCCGTTCAAAAGATGAACTTTTGTCCATATAGGTATTTATGGAAGTGCTTTGCGCCTTCTACGATTGCTAAAAGCTCTCTCCGAGTCCCACAGTAATTTTTCTCGGGTTTTGGGAACACTCGACTGTAAAACGACACCACTTTTTCCTTTCCGTCAATATCTTGTGAGAGAACTGCTCCGATTCCTAAATTGTTAGCATCGGTGTCAATTATGAAAACTTTTCTTGGTGTTCGATATACCAAAACAGGAAATTGGCAAAGTTGTTTTTTCGGTTGTTTGAGCGCCTTTTGACACCGCTGATTCGAATGACCTTCCTATTACCGTTAGCTGGTGGAGCGGTTTTACGATGTTCGCAAAATCATTAACAAATTGACGATAGTACGTCGCCAGTCCCAGAAAGCTACGCAGCTGGTGTTTATCCTGCGGTATTGGCCGTAATTTTCTCCGGATCACCTGATACAATGTGTCCCAAATATTCCATTTCGGAACTGAACAAAATATACTTTCTCGATTTTAGCTGTTCTGTTTGAAAACGGTGGAAAACTTCTCGCAGATTCCGCAAATGCTCCTTTGATAACAATCACATCGTTGAGATAAACGAGATAGGTTGTCGCGCTGAATCTCCTCCGCGCTTTCTTATTTCATGACCTAAATCGATAAAATGTTTATTTTACCTTTACTATTATTACAGATAAATTATTTAACCCAAGCAATTTTCTTTTCTAGACTTGATCCAGCCTTAATACGTCCAGGGCGTGTTGATATGAAAGAGTATATTGGCCATTGTACTGGCTATCAACTAAAAGAGATGTACAAGCGATTTTATAATGGACCTGAAAACGATGAAAACGCATCAATATTTGCCGAAAATGTTAAATCATTTAATAAGCCAGTTAGTCCGGCGCAAGTGCAAGGCTATTTCATGATACATAAGATGTCCGATGAAAAACTTGTATTAGACAATGTGAAGGATATCTGGGATGATGGTTCGGCACGTTGAATAAATTTTATAAATTTTTAAATATTACGAATAACAATTGTTCTCTAACTCTTTCTTTTCTTTGTGTTTTTCCCTTTCGGCTTTGATTTTTTCGTTTTATTCGGTAGCCGAGTTTCAATACTTTTGTCTTTATTTTTCGTGTCGATAAGTTTTATTTGCAGTATATTGCGCCACCATCTTTGAATTTTCTTAGCACTAGCGATTCGTGCTCGTTTTTTATTAAAACACTCTACCTCATCTACATAAGTGGCGTATTCTTCTTGCTGTCCTTCGATTTTCCTTTCTAATTCAGAGATCCATTCTTGCGTTAACTGAATATCGGTCGATATGTTTTCCATTTGACGCTCGTATTCTCCATTCCAGTATTCTAGTGAATTTTCGAGAAAACCGATTTTGGTTTGATAGCATTCTAAAATAATTTTGTTTAGTACATTCGATCAGATTATTTCTTTGTATTACCATTTAGATTAGTTGCAGCTTCTGCTTCACTATTTAATAAAGCTTTAAACTTTTCACATTCATTGTAATTTTGCTGCTGATCATTAGATATTGCGTAGTTTAGTTGATCTAATCGTGCACTTTCCCATGTAGCCATACAACGTGTTTCCATTTCAACAATCTTAAGTGCATTCTGGAAGATTGAATTAGATTTTACCTGGACAAAACAAAATACTTATTTCGATTTATTTTGTATTCTTACCAAATTCTGTTCGTCCTGTGCTCTTTCGTCAACACGCATTTGTTTCTCGGCATTTGCTACTGTTTTAATGACGCTCGGCATTTTCTTTTCCAAATATTCAACTTTAGCTTTATTAATAGCATAATTTCGAAGAAATTGAGATTCAGTTGTTTCGTGCGTGTTACTGTCGGTTATGAATTTTGATAATTTTTCGAAAGTACCATAATATTCGATTTCTTCACATATTTCCACTAAATTTGCTGTGAGTTTATCGCTGTAAGAAGAAGAGTGAACAAGAACATTATTATTACCACTTTTTAGTGTTTTCAATCATCACTTCAATATATATATATATTGTTACATGCAGATCTGGCAGCCCCGCGACTCGATCTCTCTCGAATAGACAAGAATTATGTAGAACAGTATACTCCACTATGTAGAAAGCCACAATTAAAGGTCTAGAGCTTTCCAGTATAGTTCACACATACACACCGAAGGAAGCTTCGAGAACTGTTCACACATAGTTCACACATACACACCGAAGGAAGCTTCGAGAACTGTCATGAGATGTATAAAAGCACGAAAGCTTTCAGCGAGGAGTTCAGCTAGTCAGCGACTTTTATTTATGGAAGACGCGAACCAGGAAAGCGATAGAAAAGTACGCGGCGGTATTGCCATTAAAGTGCGAATTAAGCGGAAAATCGAATTAAAGTGCGAAACGAATTGTGTTTTACTTGAAATCCTGGCGAACCCCTAGCTCGCAACAATATATATACATATTTTTTTTTTTTTTGCTTGCCGGAAACGCTATGCTAACAACGTGAAATCAAGTATAGTGAAACAATTCTTTCGAAAATTTGACAATTGTTTCGGACAATTTAACGCGGGAAAGAGTGTAGTGTGCCAGACAAAGACGATTGTTTCGAAATACTTTCATTCCCTTTTTTTATAAGGCAAAGCATGCTCATAGTCACTCCTTATTATATATCCTCCTTGGATAACACGGGCAGTATAGGTACTGTGCGTACTATATTTAGTGTTCCCTAGCCTACCAAATCGAGAGATTAAGAGATTTCTTATATTCATACATCTCGGGAGATATGAACGCCCAGGTTGGATCAGACAACACTGGACTAGAACACGTCATGGGGAGGCATGGTGACCCTTGGGTCGACCCTTCACGACCTTGGATTAAGAGACCCGAAAACGGCGAATTATTTGTGGAGTTCTGTAGTACTCGGCAAATGGTCATCGGAGGGACCCTTTTTCCACACAAGAGTCATCATAAAACATCTTGGGTTTCCCCTGACGGTGTTACTCAGAACCAGATCGACCATTTGGCTATAAGTCGCCGATGGAGAAGATGTCTCCTCGATGTGCGAGCGAAACGTGGAGCTGACGTGGGGAGCGATCACCACTTGATGGTTGCCTGCTTGAGATTGTGTACAGCAGCTATCCGACGACCACAAATTCTTCAAATGAAGCGCAAGCTTAATGTGGATAAACTCAGAGATCCCAACAAAAAACTCGAATACACCACCATTCTACGCGAAAAGTCATCCACATTGGGTGAACATGAAATGCGCACACTGGACGCCAATTGGGAGGCAACCAGAAACACTTTTCTAACTAGTGCTGAAGAATCTGTGGGATATGCGCAAAGCGGTGAGAAACCCTGGATGTCACAAGACACATGGGACAAGGTTGACAATCGGAAAAAAGCCAAATTGGCAATCATCTCTCAACCCGATGTCAACCAACGAACGCCCGACTTGAGGCAGAACTACCGCGATGCTCATATACAGCTTAAAAAGGCTGTTAGACGCGACAAGAGAAAGGCCATTGAAGATCTGGCAAACAAGGCAGAATCTGCGGCTTACCTTGGGGATATGGGTTCACTATTTAAAATCATGAAACAGTTGACGAACAGGAATTTCACCGCCAACCACCTGGTGAGAGATGTCAACGGAACTCTCCTTAATATGAGTGAACACCAGTTGCGACGATGGAAGGAATACTTCTCTGATATTTTAAACATCTTGTCAGATAATAATGAAGATATTCCGGAAACAGAACAACTTCCAAACATCCAACCGCAACAATCCTCTATTAGGGACGATCCCCCAGATAAGGAAGAGATAGTTTCCGCCATTCGGTCAATGGCGGGAAGGAAAGCTCCAGGTATAGACGGACTACCAACCGAACTCCTCAAAGCGGACCCGGAAATAACAGCCGATATACTCCTCCCACTCTTCACTAAGGTGTGGAATGATGGAAGATATCCGACTGAATGGAAGGAGGGCGTCATTGTGAAAATTCCGAAGAAGGGCGACCTTCGGGATTGTGGCAATTGGCGTGGTATATGTCTACTTACTGCCGTATCAAAAATTATGGCAAAGGTAATTCTCAATAGGATTAGTGATGTCGTCGAGAGCACTCTCGAAGTTTATCAGGCTGGATTCCGTAAAGGGTCGTCTTGTACCGACCACACAAATACCCTACGGATAATATTAGAGCAGTCAGCCGAAATGGGTTCGCCACTACATCTCATGTTTGTGGACTTCGAGAAGGCTTTCGACAGCGTTAAGCGAGATTACATATGGAATGCTTTGCGTAGGAGAGGTATTCCAAATAAGGTCATAGCTATGATTAAAGAATCCTACGAAGATGCAAGGTGTCGCGTCTTTCATAGAGGAGAGCTGTCCGAGAGCTTTCCTGTGCGAACGGGTGTCAGACAAGGCTGCATATTATCACCAGCCCTGTTTCTGGTGGTAATAAATGACATCTTGAAAGCTGCACTGGAAGGTGGGGAAGGTAAAGGTCTTCAATGGAGACTATTTAACATCTTAAGTCGCCTTGATTATGCTGATGACGTGTGTTTGCTTGCACATACCCGTTCGGACTTAGAGTCAAATGTTCGCTCGTTGCATTCTAAATGCAAAGAGGCGGGACTGAAAATAAATGTGCGTAAAACCAAGTACATGCACATGGGTTCGAACGCAAGCACACCGATTGTTCTTAATGGACAGGATGTGGAAGAGGTGCAAGATTTTTGCTATCTCGGAAGCATTGTCAGCATGGACGGCGGAGCCGAAAAGGATGTTGAGGCTCGGCTAAATAAAGCTCGTCAGGCCTTCGGTATCCTTTCCCCTTTCTGGAGGTTAAGAGAGATCTCCCTTCGCACGAAGCTGCGAGTTTTTGACGCATGCGTCAAATCCGTGTTGTTATATGGTTGTACTACGTGGAAAGTGACCGTTCGACTTACCAAGAAACTACAGACTTTCGTAAACCAATGCCTCCGACGCATTTTAGGAATATTCTGGCCAGAAGTGATCTCCAACGACGAACTTTGGAGTACAACTCGCCAGACTAAAATAGGTATTGAGATTCAACGGCGAAAGTGGCAGTGGATCGGTCATACTTTGAGGAAACCAGAGCAAAACATCGCAAAACAGGCTCTGGATTATAACCCTCAAGGAAGACGTCGGGTTGGTCGACCATGTAACACATGGAAGCGAGCAGTTGAGCAGGAGGCCAGAGGAATAAACAAGTCCTGGCAACAGCTTAAAGCCGATGCGCAGGATCGCGCCTTGTGGAAGAGAGTTGTTTCTGTCCTATGCCCCTATAGGGGGTCTTAACAGGAATTTGATTATATTCATACATACATTTTGTTGACTTAATTTATCCTGGCATTGGAAAAAAACATTTCTAAAAATTTCACCCAAATTCTTTTCAGCACATTAACTAAGCTGTCTGTCTTGTCGGTCTTGGAAACAAAAATATTTTCAAAAATACAAATCAATAATACAAACGTGTTATTCTCTAAGTCCACTTCAGTCGCCATATCTCCAGTTCTTTCCTTACAACTTAGCACATCAACTAATTTTATTTTTCTTCCGAAATTCAATAAAAGCAGTTTCTCAATAGCATCTCTTATAGTGTACTTTGCAATTAAACGTTCCAACTGTCCAAGCTGTAATGCTTTGAAGAAAAAATTCATACCTCTAGCACTTCTAAACATAGTTCTATGCGAATGATTTAAAATTTGCAATTACCTTCAACAGCATATTCTTCGGTTATATCAGTCATTGATAGTTTGTACCAACAAGAAAAAAATATATTTATTTTAAATGTCGTATAAAAAAATATGTGTCAAATAAAGTGGAAGTAAATTATGGCATATAGTCGATAAATGTTAGTTTTGGATGGTAGCTAAGTTCTAAAAAAAATTGTATGTCGTGTATTGTGGAATACAAAATAATGCTCTTGCCTATTTTTTAGGACCCCAATAGTTTGTTTACAAGGACACAGCAGCTTGGGCTTCGACATTGCGTAAATAAGTTTGCATCCAATTCCACATAGTATGCATCAAATTAAAACAAATTTTCATACAAATTTAAACAAGACTTCAAGTAGATTTAAGCAAGAGTTTCTGTATACGAACGAGAATTCTCCTGCTTATGTACAGTGGATCACAGCTTATTTCGTGCAGTGATATTTTTAAACTATAGAACACTGTATCTTAAAAACTAATTAGAAAATCATGAAATTTTGAATGTATATATAGAAAAACATGCTTATTGGTTACAATAAATAAAAAAAAAAATTTAAGAAAATAAATTTTGACACTCTTATGGCTGAAAAGACCGATGGTGCAGCAGAGACGCAGGCCACAGCTTATTTCATGCAGATACTTGTCTCCACATCTGTCCGATCATGTCGCGCTGTATAACGGGACTTTCTTTTTCTTTACTTTTTTTGAAGAATTGGCAACTAACTGTAGTCAATATTTAGTGTGATATTTTACGTGTGAAGGACAAGAAGTGCTTTTTGAAAAATGGGACGACAATTGAGCAGCTAGAATTAGTGATATGTCATTTCAAGAACAGGCTATCCCAGCGGAAAATTGTAGCTAGAAAAAAGCCATTCATAAGCAGAAAAAACCAGCTGAGTCGCCTTGCCTTTGCTAAAGAGCTCGCCAACAAAAATTCGGACTTCTGGAACAGCATCATATTCTCAGACGAGTCTAAATTTAATATCTTTGGCCCTGATGGCATGGCATACGTTTGGCGAAAACTTAATACTGAGCTACAAAAAGAAAATTTAAAAGCTACATTGAAGCATGGCGGCGGAAGCGTAATGGTTTGGGCCTGTATGTCGGCAACCGGGATCGGAAATTTGGATTTCATTGAAGGTAACATGGACAAAACCTTGTACCTGAACATATTGAAAAAAAATTGCTCCAGAGTGCTGCGAACCTTGAAATTCCAAACATATTCCGTTTCTACCAAGACAACGACCCTAAGCATAAGTCTGGTATTGTGCAATCTTGGCTGATTTGAAACTGCCCGCATCTTATGCCCCCGTCGGCACAGAGTCCAGATATGAATGTAATAGAAAATTTATGGGCAATTTTGAAAAATAATATTCGGACACATAGCATTTCCAACAAGGAACAATTGAAAAAAACTATTTTGGAGGAGTGGATGAAAATTACCCCGGAAACTAACCAAAAACTAACGAAAAACTTGTGTATTCTATGCCAAAGAGACGGAAAGATGTAATAAATGCAAAGGTCTACCATACTAAATATTGAATTTTGTATAAAATTTAACTTTTTTCTGTAAATTAAGGCCTAAGTTTAAGTGCATGAAATAAGCTGTGACATAGAATTAAGCAGTATTTTCATAATTTAATAATAATATATATAATAATAATTTTTTGTTTTCATTATTCCGTAATTCATTTAACATTTTAATAATAATTTTTTGTTTTCATTATTCCGTAATTCATTTAACATTTTCATTAAACATTAAAATACTATAAAACTTTAAGAATTAATTAAAACAAAACCTACAACTATGACACATAGATCGTCTGTTGGTGGCTATCATTAACGAAAAAGAATAATTACTTTATATGTTCATTAGAACTAATCACTCCATAAATGTATACATTTTTTAGCAATTACTGTAAACAAAAATGTTTGATTAAAAATCTATAAGTTGAATTCTTTTATAAGTTCTTTACGATACCAAAACGCAGATTTAACATAATTATGTAAATTATTCCAATTTTCATCATTTACTTCATCCAAAACATCTATTACTTCCTGGTCTTGCAATATTAATTTATTAAAGTGTTTATATCTGAATTCCTTTAATATAGGGCATCTCCCAATTAGAGTCACTGTATAACTGAGCTACTCGGTCCAGGAGTCTGGCAGCTAGCTATTTTAGTACAAAAATCGAACGTGCTAAAAAATTTGGTACTAAAAATCGAACGTTCGAAAGATCAAAGTGTTGGTGAAAATAGGTGTAGACTGTGTAGTCATTCTGACATATCCCAGTTGGGAGTGGAATCATTACCGCGCCGATGATTCTTACCATGAAGCTATTACAGCTACTTCCTGTCGTAAAACATAGATTATTTTAACATTGCAATGTCATAGGCAAGCATTCGTTTTTTTCTACTTTCTGCATTACAAAGAATCGACATTGGAATCTAGGGAAACGAATGAATAATGTAATGATTGGAAATAAAATCGACAATATAATGGTCGCAATAGAATCTACGATGGAATGGTTGCAAAAGAATAGAAAGCAAATTAATCTTTGAGAAGGTATTCTAACATTGAGGGAGCGATTCATTTTGAATTAATATTGAAAAATGTGATGAAATGGGATCCTGCTTTTAATATGAATTCAGTATTTTAAATTCTGTTGCTATAATTTAATTAATTTTGTTGCTGGAAAAGTACGGTGTAACTTAAGATTTTTTTCTTGCAACGAACAACTTGTAAAATTTTACGGGAATATTAGAAAGCAAACGGAATATGACATTAATGTTTTCTATTAATAATCTTTCGTTTTGTGCGCGGCACGTTTTGACGATGATCATTTATTTTATGCAATCTCCACACATTACCTTGCAATGCAAATCAAATTCCCTAAATAAACTGCTACTTTATGCAATGCCTTCACATTACTTTAGAATTCATTGCAAATTCCTTAGGTCGATTTGAATGATTTCTCGATTTGAATGATTTTCAATAAAAGGGAATGGATTGCAAAAATCCCTGTTGGGATGTTTTTCCGCCATGTGTCAACAAACACAATCATAAACTAGACTAAAAACCTGTTTGGTAAAGATGTGTGGGTGCAGAAAATTGCAAAATAAAATTGAATTTTTGGCTGTTTCTAATGGAATGGCACAATGATATTAATTTTTCAGGGCACATAATCGAATTCCAATTGCATTTTGATAAATATCTAACCGAATATGTATATACACCAAAAAATTCAAACTTAACGGTTTCAACTCTGATACGCATCTGCCAGACTCCTGGACCGAGTAGCTCAGTTATACAGTGACTCTACTCCCAATAAAATGAAAAATTTTTCTTCTTCTTTTAGACAACATAATGAGCACATTCGCTGATTTCCTACTCTATGCTTTGCGGCGTTTAACCCTATCAAATCCGTGTTGGCCTTAAATATCCACATTATTTTAGGTCTAGAGTTAGCACTAGTTAAGTAAGAGCCACCTCTCGTTAGGTCCAAAATTCTATAAAAGCGATCTTCACTCTGTCTTGCCCTTTCGATGTTCTCTGTTAGGCGGTTAGACGTTAAAAATGTTAACGAAACAATGACATTATATTTCCATGCATTATAATTCAATTCGCTATTTTCCCAATCGACTTGTGGAGTTGGTTCAAAGACTGCCACTCGTACCAAAATATTTTATTTTGAATAATTTGTTTGGTAAATAGTTAGGAAGCCTATTTTCCGTGTATGTAAATAATGTTTCAAGTATATAATTCATATACAACTGTAACGTATAAAAATGGGTTTCAGAAATTCCAGTTTCTAAATAAATTGCATAGCTTGGCATGAAATTAGGCAAATTTAAGATCTGTTTAAGGAAAAACCTTTGAAACTTATCAGTTTCCTCGAAATTCTTATAACCCCAAATATCTGAAGCATAGCAGAAAATAGATCTCGAAACAGCATTAAATAAATTCACTTTAGCTTATAGGTCAATATAATTTTTATTGAAGAAATTATTCCAAGTACCATTGATACTTGCTTTTGCCTTATGTTCTGTATCCTTTATATGTTCTTGGAACGCAAGACCCGATGTAAGCTTCACGCCAAGATAAGTGTATGTATTCACCACTTCTATTTCCTGTTGCTTAAAATACCATTTTTCATGCCTAGAATGTTTTCCTGATATTCGAAAAACCATTATTTTTGATTTGTCCAAATTTAATTTCATATTCCACGTATCTCCGCATATTCCTAACTTATTTATTATACCCTGTAAGACTTCAATATCATCAGCTAATAAAAGAATATCGTCTGCATACAGTACGACCGTAATCTGTTTGTTTCCAATACACAAGCCTCCGCCAATAAAATCATGCAGGTCATTTAAGTAGATAGCGAATAGTAATGGAGAAAGTAAACAGCCTTGCTTAACTCCCACTTTTGTTGCGAAATAATCCGATAATTCTTTTCCATTCCAAACAGCTGCCTTTGTTTTACTGTATAAAGATTCTATAAGTTTAACCAGCTTTGTGGAGAGTCCTACATTATACGTAGCTTATATGTCAAAGATTTTCTCGGAACACAGTCAAAAGCTGCTTTGAAGTCCACAAGGAATGCATACACTTTTTTATGGTCATTAAATTTCAAATTAATTATACAAGTTAGATTGTAAATATTATCTACTGTAGAATATGACGGTCTGAATCCTGCCTGATATTCATTCAGTAAATTCTTAGATGATATCCATTTAGTAAGTCTACTGTATAAAACTCCCATAAACACTTTTGGTATGCAATTCATAAATGATATTCCTCTAGTTTGAAGCTGTATTTAATTCGCCATTCTTGAATATTGGGAGTATAAGTGTTTTCGAAAAGCTCTCATCTATTAGGCCTATATTTAAAACATTTGTAAATACTCTTGCGAGTTGGGTCAAAAAATCATTAGATGCATTTATTAAGAATTCATATATTATACGATCCTTCCCTGGTGCTTTATTTAGTGTGAATTTATCCAACACTTTCCGAATTTCTAGTAAGGTAACCTTATCTAACTTATCCAACTCTGGTATGACGATGTTTGGCGCTGCATAGTTAATATCCTTTTCCGAGACTGGGGGATCCAATAAGCTATGCAAGTGATTTATAAGAATAAGAATTAAAGGAATGGCAATTTGAAACTTGAGAATTGCATTTTTTCGAAAGAAGAGAAGCATTATAATAAGAAGAGTTGTGACGTGTTAATTTGTATGTATGTTCAGTTTGACTATAGAGCCATCAATCGAGCTGTCAGTCTGAGAGATTTATTAATCAACATGTGACTGAAAAGTTGATAACAACTTCCAACTTTACAAAAAGCAATTTCTTAAAAATTAAATTTTGGAAGTTCAAATATACAATTTACAAGGGGAGGTCAAAAAAATCGCGGAATGACAAGAAAGGGGGTAAAATTAAACAAGTTATTATTTTTCCTTTTCAATATATTCTCCCTTAAGCCTAATACATGTAGGAATATTTGGAAAATAGAATTACTTAGCAGATTAAAAATTTCAAGCGTAACAGGCTGAGAGAAACGATAAGCGGAGTCGGCCGTGAAAAAAAGAGTTCGAGAAAATTAACTAAAAAAAACGAACATCGAGGAAAAAAATAGCGTTTTGATTTAAGTGTTCCGTTGTATCGTGTCTTTTAATTTAATTTAATTTAATAAAATTCGAGTATTCATAACCCGATCCCACATACATTAATCACATCTTTCTCAAAATTTGGCCTTCAAAATAGGCTGAAATGGGCAACTTCACCTTTTCATTCTATTTCTGTAGGGCAGCTATTGCAATATGGCACTTGTGAACAAGTGCGTTGTCGTGCAAAAACAGCACACCTAGAGTCCACTTTCCTCTTCTTTTTTCTTTGGTGGCATCCTTTAATTTTTGTAGCAGGTTGATATGATATTTTGTTCCTTTTCTTTATAAAGGATATCCCATTAAGACTGCCTATTTTGAATTTAGCCCCATCTTTTGTGTCGATCGTGCAGCGACTTAAATGAAATTTTTTGTTTGTTACTTTTTAGTTAAGTATTAAAAACTGTGCACAGTTCTTCATGTTAAGAACGTACCAAAAACCAAGTCGACGCTTTCTTTTTAAATTTCGCTCCAAAAACAGGGCTTCACCAAGGAGGATATATAAAAAGGAGTGACTATGAGCATGCTTTGCCTTGTAAGCACAATGGGAATGAATGTATTTCCCTCCCTTACTACCGAAATGCTCGAAATTTTTCGAAAAAAATCGTTTCGCTATCTTTGTCTGCCACACTTAAAAATATTGCAACTAACTCTTTCCCACGATAAATTGTTCGAAACAGTTGTCAAATTTTCGAAAAAATTGTTTCGCTATCCTTGTTTGACATACTTAAACCCAAAGTAAGTCTCTGTCCCGCGTTAAATTGTCCGTTGCTAAAGTACTTAGCTTAAACACAAACCAAAACTAATAAAAATTGAAAAAATAAAAATTTCTGAAATGAAACAGCAAACACCATTGTATTGAAAATTACTTTATTACTACTTTATATATTAGCAACCAAGAAAGAATACAAATTATTGTATTTTTTTTGTAAAAGTTTGAAGCCAAGTTAAGCTTGGACACAATTTTCGAAAATTTCCGAATCAAAAAATATTCCCACATGAGACAGACTATCAGGTACTCCTTTTATATATCCTCCTTGGGCTTCACCTTTGCCAAACTATGGTAAAGCGCCTCTAGTGTCCCATGGAGTAACTATAGTCCACACTAGTTAGTCAAATCTGTAAATAAAAATAAAACGAAAATTTATTATTTTTCTTTTTTTCCACATTCAAAATTTATCTTAAACAGTTATTCACCACGAAAAAGCTACCACACATTGGCACGCGTCCAGCAGACAATAGCACCCTGTATGACGCATCGACAGCAACAACAAAAACACAAGCTGTCACAGCAAGTTGTATTGAAAGTTTTGGGTGTGACAATTTGTTAGTTTTGTATTTTGCACAGCAGCGCAGCAAAATTAAAATAAATTGTTCGCTTTTAAGATGGGAGCGAGTACGAAAAATGGGAAATTTGCGGTAGGCTTTTTCGCGTTTGCGTATATTTTCATATTGTGTGCTTTTGTTTCGCCGTACTGGCTGGAAACCGATGGCCAACTCGAAAAGCCAAAATTCATAAATCTCGGTAAGTGAAATCATCGAATTAAAAATGTGTTTTAAAATTGCGTTAATAATCGAATACTTCTCCAGGACTATGGGAAGTTTGCTTGAACAACTTCCAGGATATACATCGGTTCTACGACACGCGCTTCACGGGATGCATGTGGGTCTTCGAAGAAGAGTACTACATAATTCACGACTACCTGTTGCCCGGGTTCTATATCGCAACGCAATTCTTCTTCACGGTATGCTTCACTTTACTTCTGGTCGCAGCGTTCATGACCATACTATTTGTTCGATGCTCCCGGGATGACGATCGATATGTTATTCTGCTGCTATCGAATGGGGCGACACAGATTTTCGCAGGTATGCTAAGATTTTCATATTCACGAGAGGATCGTGTGCTCTAGACTCTTTTTCTTGGTAATTGTAGCCGGGTTTGGTCTAATTGCCGTAATAATTTTCGGAGCACGGGGCGATGGACGTGACTGGATGCCCGACTGGAGTCACAACAATATGGGATGGGCTTACGCACTGGCGGTCGTGGGAGTTGTACTCCTGATCCCATCTGGAAGTCTATTTTTCGTGGAAGCGCGACGCGAACGATACAAACGCCTTAACGAAATCGGAACAAGAGAAGCTAGCGCTTACAGTGCTGAAGAGGGAAGCCGAAAATTCCGAGGTGGCGGTGGCGTGCATACTGATATTTGATTAATCGTCGTAACTTTATTTTTTTGGGTTTTCGCGATGTTATCTGCTTGTTTCGGTTCAATTGGTTTAATCGATTTGACTCCAGAACCCATGGAGTAGTAAAGAGCTCATAAAACATTCCGTCCATAACTTCGGTTATTTTTATCTAATAATTTTCTAATTTAAGATATTTGTGTAAAAAAAAACTCATATCAAATTAATTGAACGTTTTGTAGTGTCCCTTTTCTGAACGTTCGTGTTAAACTCCACCTATTAGGATATTATTCTGCCAACAATTTACGAATTCGCGTAAAGTATAAAGTAAATGTCATGAAATCTTGTATCATGTTTTTATCGAATATTGACCAGTAGGAAGTAGAAATGTAATTTAATAAAACTCTTTTAAACAATATTTTGTTGCGAAGTTTTATTTGCAACCTCCCGTTACTTTGTAATGCAATCAATGCATGTAAAACTCTGTTAAGGACTGATGGAAGGATAACTATTTGGAGTATTTTTGGAAACCATAAGAACCAAGATATTTGCTATGAAGACTGTTATCAGCCATCATGCGTGAATCCTACGTATCTGTGCCTAGTTATTGGGGAAATCGTTCTCCTTGCTTTCAGGATTACAGTCACGCATATGCAAACCCGGGGAGGGGGAGGGGGGGTTGTAGCTGTAGGATGCTGTTTTTACCAATTCTTTGGAGAGTAGAGGACCTGAGCTTACTATCCCCCTGCGGGATGGGCGCAGTAGAATTCACCCACAGCCTGCTTGCCCTAAAAATGGCAAATGGACACTCACAGGATTATGGGCTTATCACCCGTGATAGTAAATCCTAACTGATACGAGAAACGGATACAGCGCCTCAGATACCGAAGGATTCTACGGTAACGACTTCTGGCGTTCGAAAACGGACTATGATTGGCTTCTGGAACGTTCGAACATTGAATGACGGACGAAGAGCTGGGGTCACTCGGTCCTTGCATCGCCAATCAGTGATCGACTGTGAAATGGAGCACTATCACAGGAGAAGAACGAACCACGAGCGGAAACACCATTATGTACGTTAGTCCTGAGAGTGAAGCCAAAAATGCGTGGCGGTCGTCCTTACACCGATTGCGAGAAACAGTCTCATCAGCTGGGAACTAATCTCGGATAGGATTATCATCGTCAGGCTCAGGACCAGTGTTAGGAACGTCACAATTCTGCAGTGCTACGCACCAACTAAAACCGCAACATCTGGTGACAAAGAGGAGTTTTATAGCCAACTGAGCGCCACTTTCGAACGTGTGCCAAGACGTGACATTATTATCATCTCAGAAGATGTGAACGCCCAGGTTGGATCTGACAACACTGGACTATAACACATCATGGGGAGTCATGGTGACCCTTGGGTCGACGCCTCACGACCTTGGATTAAGAGACCCGAAAACGGCGAAGTGGAGTTTTGAGTACTCGGCAAATGGTCATTCCACACAAGAGTCACCATAAAACATCTTGTGTTTCCTCTGATTGTGTTACTGAGAATCAGATCGACCATTTGGCTATAAGTCGCCGATGAAGAAGATGTATCCTCGATGTGCGAGCGAAGCGTGGAGCTGACGTGGGGAGCGATCACTACTTGATGGTTGCCTGCTTGAGACTATGCACAGCAGCTATCCGACGACCAAAAACTCTTTAAATGAAGCGCAAGCTTAATGTGGATAAACTCAGAGACCTGAACAAAAAGCGCGAGTACACCACCATTCTACGTGAAAAGTCATCCACATTGGGCGAATATGAAATGCGCACACGTCATGTCATATTTAGTTTTAAACTCGCACCGTTTTTCTACTAGGGTGTAATAAATAAATAGGACCGGTGCTCCAGGTCGGGGGTTGGGCGAGGCGCCCACAACGCATCACCGGAAAAAAAACACTGTCCAGAAACCTAAAGAACAGCCTCGGAACGGATGGACTCAACGGCAACGACCCCAGAAACGAAAAAAGGACCTCTCTATTGGATCTTGGAATGTTCGATCCTTAATTAGGACAGGAGCTCTGAAAGAGTTCCTCGAAGAAGAACCATCATCGACACTACCCACGCTTGCTGAAATCAAATCGCATTCGAAAGAAAGGTCCTCTGAAGAAATAAGAAACAACCATGAGCTGTATCAACTCTACGACGAGCCAGAAGATTCAACGTTCATCAAGCTACATAAACTGCAGTGGGCTGGCCATGTAGACCGAATGGAAGGCAGAAGAGTCCCTAAACGTGGGCCAGCAGGCAAACCACGCAAGTGATGGGAAGACTCGGTTGATGAAGACAGCAAAGCCATTTTAAAAATTAGCAGCTGGAGGACGCGATCTTTGGATCGAGACGATTGGAGGCGACGACTTCAGGAGGCCAGAGCCCGATTCAGGCTGTCGCGCCATAGTGATGAATATCGGATGGGATTATCAGGATCAAGATAACAAACGTCACAATTCTCTGATGCTACGCACCAACTAATGTCGCAACACGAGGTGACATTACTGTTATCTTAGAAGATATGAACATCCAGGTTGGCTCCGACAATACTGGACAAGAACACCTCATGAGTCGACGAGTCGCGACCTTGGTCGTTTAAACCCGAATGGGAAATGGTCATCGAAATAAAAAATCGTGTGTTTCCTTGTCGTGTTACTCAGAACTAAATGGATCATTTAGAGAAAAGATGACTGACGTGTGGATAGCGATCAAAAAATTGTTGATTGCATTCTTAAAATTGTCGCACACACCCACGGCCAAAAATTAAATAAATCGCAGGCTTAATGTGGATAAGCGCGTTGATGCACAAAGCACATAAGACAAGGTTATCAATCGTAAAAAGGTAAATTTTCAATCATCTGCTACAGTGACGTGCAAAACTGAACCATGAATGCCATAATTTGTGGTTTTTTGTCATTTGTAACAAAAAAAAATTAAAGGTATAAATCATTTTTACTCTTCACTGAAAGTATGAAGCCTACTGCGTAGTTCAGATCCACAAATGATTTCAAGCAGCTTCTGCAATTGGAAAATGCAGTACCGTTACAATGACTCAGTTTTGCTCGCTCAGATCGGAACACATTTAGTCGTCAATTAAATGTGATCGTGAAGGTGTGTTTATGAATAATTCGGTAACGGGAATTCAAGTTAATTTTTTTATATACTTAGTGGACATAATAAAGATACTTTTTGTATTAATTTACGTTTGTAATCATACTCGACTGTAAATTTAATATAAAATGGTGAAAATAGGCAAAAATATCAGAGACGAAGTTAAAATTCTTGTACAAGAAGGACTCTCAACTCGTCATATTGTCAAAGTACTGTTGTGAGAATTAAAAAAAAGTTATCTGTTGATACCCCAATATTGTTGGGTGGACGTCCTAAAAAACTTTCTCCGCAAGATGTGAGATCTTTAAGACGTTGCGTTTCAAGCGGTGAAGCCAAATCTGTTACAATGGCTACTAAAATCTTGGCCGAACGCACTGGTATCAAAGTAAGTGAATGGACAGCCCGTCGATCTCTAAAAGGAACTCATTTTACATCAATAGAGAAGCCAAAAAAGCCCGCACTTTCAAAAAAAAATATTGCTGCAAGACTACAATTTGCAAAAAAATATAATAATTGGACAATATATGAATGGAAAAATGTTATTTGGTCAGATGAAGTCAAAGTAAATAGATTTTTATCGGATGGGCGTTCCTGGGCATGGTTACGTCCAAATGAAAAGCTGCAACCGAAACACGTTAAACAAACTGTGAAGCATGGTGGAGGATCGGTCATGGTTTGGGGCTATATGACCGCTTGTGGAGTCGGTTCAATGCACAGAATTAGTGGAATCATGGACCGGCATTACTATTTAAATATTTTAAAAGAGTAGTTATGGAAATTTACCACTACCTGAGACGGATATTGTTTTTCAACAAGATCGGGACCCCAAGCACACCTCCAAGTTGGTACAAAATTGGATTACCACCCAGCCATTTTCGCAGCTAGAGTGGCCGGCACAAAGCCCCGACCTCAACCCAATTGAAAATTTGTGGGCCTACTTAAAAACTCAAATACACAATGGGTATGACCAACCCCTGTCATCAGTTGACATTTTGTGGCACAGATTGAAAGAACAATGGGAAAGTATTAATCCCGATTATGTTAAAAGATTAGTAGAAAGTATGCCAAAACGTATCAATGAGGTTTTGAAAGCTAAGGATCTATGGACAAAATATTAACTGCCCCGAAATAGTTACTTTCTAACTAATATATTTTATCGAGCAAAACTGAGTCTTAAGATTTTTAATTTTTTTATTATGAAAATGAAGTGTACATAATATTTTTGTTACTTTTCAATAAAAGGCTGTTTGAAGTTCAATTTTTGCTAAGTTTTGAAATAAAATTTTCTTTCGCTGATTAAAGAAATGACTTTGTGTTGAAAAATACCTCAGGGTGGTTCAGTTTTGCACGTCACTGTATGTCCGATGTCGACGAAAGAACTTCCGACTAAGGACGGAACTACCGCAATGCACATATACGCTTAAGAAGGCTGTTAGACTTAATCTACGGCTTACCTTGGAGTATGAGTTCATGATTTAACATTATGACACAGTTGACGAACATGTGGTTATTGTCAAAATTGTCGTGGTATACCATATGTCTACTTACTGCCGTAATGAAAATCATGGCTATGGTAATTTTTAATAGGATTAGTGATGTTGCAGGGAGCACTCTCAAAACTTACCAGGCCAGATTCTGTAAAGAGTCGCCTTGTACTGATCCTACAAATACCCTACGGATAATATTTTTCAGGCACCGAATATAACTTAGGGGTCACCCTATAATGCTATGCACAGTTATGTTAGTATAGATATTGGAAAAAATGTAAAGGGTTATTAGAAACAACTTAAAAGTAGAGAGACGATAGTGATGTTGGACATAGCTTAATAAGCATTGGACGCTGTACTCGTTGGGAAACACTTTGGCTGATAATGTGTTCGGGGAATGATTGACTGCCTAAATTTCACTGCACGAGAAGGCAAGGGTTTGACGAGGTACTTATGCTCGCGGTCAGTTTGGCGAGTATCTCGGGGAAAGGCAGAGTCGAGGAATGTGTGCGTTTAGTTCCGCACTGCATGTACCATGGAAATATCGATAGTACATGCTGAGTACTCCAACAGTCCTGCGATGCTCGAGAATCGTGATGGTCGTCTCGTCTCCAATCAGGCGGAAAGCATGTTTTTGAATACGATCGAGCAGTGTTTTGGGTGCCCCAGCCCAAACATGCGAGTTGTACTCCAAACTCTAATGTATGCCATATAGATATGTAGATGCTAGGTCAGTCGGCGTGAAATATTTTTCACACTTTCGGAGAACACCTTGACGCTTAGAGGCGTCGAGGGCAACATCAAAGATGTGCTGGGCCCCATTCAGGTGGTTATTAATTTTAACGCCTGTGTGAAATTAGCCGAAGTGCAAAGCTGTGCGCCACTAAAGGTCAAATTGTGAGATAATACTGAAACACCACGCTTAAGGGAAAGATGACAGGTCAGTATTTGGGAGGCGTTCAACTTTACTGTTTCTCCTGCCCCATTCCAGGATTAAGTTAAGATCTGAGTTAAGCAAACGGAATAATTCTGTGCGATTGGAAGTAATAGAATGCTTGTTTGATACCGCAGCAGAGTTAAATTCATAGCTTCATAAATCAAATCAAACAAACTCACCACTCATTTTTATACTCACCACACTTGATGTAGTGGTTATGTTCTCAAAGTTTCCGCAGTTCGTGAAGTGTCAAGTGGAAAGGGCGCAAATATTTTGGTGTTAATTTTGCTTAGTAAAACGAAGAATATTCAATACTCTCCCAGGTAAAATACAATTTGCAATGCTTCCTTTCTTTCTAAGAGTGTTAGTGAGGAGAGTCAGCTATGATTTTGTCCGATTCGCTGAAAAATTTATCCGTGGCACAAGCTGCAAAATTTATATTGTTTCCTTGGGCTTAGGATGTGACTACGTTGATTTTAATTTAAGTCGTAGCTACGGATTGACATTCTGGGATCCTTGGATTGATATGTAGAAGCCTTCAATAATTTAGTGTCCGGATCAAGTTTATACCGATTCCGGATTTTCCGAAGTCTTTGAAGCTGCTTTTGAAGCTTGAGATCTATCAAGAGATTATCTTCAGTTAAAACCAATAGGAAAGGATCTCCAATGATCCCAATTCTCGACAAGGCATGTCAAAACGTTGCTGCATCAATGAAACGGAAGTCCAGGCTTGTCAGTCAGTCACTAGAACAACTTAGAATAATAATTGATCTCTTCACAGGACAATTTCTCCTCAACAACGACGTGAAAAGACCGAACCTAGATTAGCTTAAGGCTTTACCTGGAAAAAAATCATAAGAGAATTATGAAATGGGAGTTTAATCTACCGAAAAATATGTCATCTCGAATTTATGCGAATAGTGAGTGACTTGTATAGGAGGTGGTAAAAGCAGAGGGTGGGAGTTGCAATTCATAAATGATGGACTTGACAAAGGCTTCTACGTTACGTCAGTCTTTGTAGACCTTAAGAAAGCATTTGACACAGTAGACCATAAAATATTACTTCAAGGTCTAAGTGAACTAGGTATAAGAGGAAAAGCTAACGACGTAATAAAAAATTATCTCCTAGGACGTACTTACATAACAAAAAACATGGACAAATTCAGTGATCCTAAACCCATTAACATTGGAATTCCACAGGGTTCAATTCTTGGCCCTACTCTTTACCTACTCTACATCCATAACATCCAGTACATAGGTCTAAGTGCGAAATACATAGTTTATGCGAATGACACACTATTGCTCTACAAAGCAAGAAATTAGCCTGAAATGGAATACCTTATCAACAACGACCTCAAGCTCTTTAAGAAATGGCTGTTGGGCAATAGGTTAACCCTAAATGCATCAAAGACCAATTTCATGATATTTAATCAATTAAACAAAGCTGATATTGATCTAAAACTCAACAGATGGAATTGAATTATCTAGAACAAAACAAGCCAAGTATTTAGGTTTAACGATTGATGAAAAACTAACATGGACTCCTCACATTAATAACGTTCGCAAGAAAATAGCACCCATAACTGGAGTCCTACGGCGTAACAATTTTCTACCAACACCAATAAAAGAAATTGTGTATAATTCATTTATTGTATCAAATATAACCTATGGAATTGTAATATGGACCCAAACATCTATACATAACATGGAAAGAATATCGAGGATTATGAACAAAAGCATTAAGGCCGTGTATAATTTACCACATCTGACACCATCAGCAGATCTTAACGTAACCTACAACAAGCTAAACCTGCAGCAAACATTAAACCTGGAGAGGACAAAATTAATATACAATGTAATAAACCAAGGACTAAAATCTTCAATAGTCATAACATACAACGCAGATATCCACAATTTCAATACACGGAATGCAACTTCGATAAGAAATCGAAATTGTAGGACGAATCGTCTAAGGAAGGATCCCATATACGAAGCAATACGATATTACAACTCCTTGCCAATAAATATTCGACAGGCGAAGAACATCAAGTGTCTCAAGATTGCAGCAAAGAAGTTCATACAGCAATTGTAAAGATACTAAATTGACTATGTATTACCCGGTATTGCTTATATACATACGATTCCATGATACTACGTAAATTTCCCTAATACCAGCTCGTAGCTGTCTGGTAAACTATCCTCATAATGTGGACAAATCCATTAATACTACTTATTAGGTAATGTGATGTTAATTGCAATGTACAGATGAACACCCGTAACACGGACTCGGGTGAACTTCATCGTCCATTGCAAATAACCCACCCAACCTGTTATCTCATATATATATATATATATATTTTTTTTTTTTTTTTATTTTTTATCTATTATTTTTCTCCTGTAACTTATCTTGAAAAAAAATTTATTTTTTATTATTTTATTTTGTATTATAGTACTGTTTTGCTTCATTCTTAGTTTATATTGTTTTAAGTAAGGATTAGTTTATCTAATGGTGGATTGAATTTAACTTATGATTTTATATCTAGAATTGTTATTGAATTTGTTATTGAATAAATTATTATTATTATTAATGTTTCTATATGACACCAAACTTGGCGTGTTTCGTGCTGAATTTAAAGTTTGTGGTTTTCATAATTTTCAAGCATTTGCATGGAAGGTGGCAGAGGAATTGGAAGGTTTTAGTTTATGGACATCCTTATAGCCATACTTTGTTCCAATTTTAAAGTAAATAGCTCTCATACGTTCAAAGGAAAAATGCTTAACTTGAATTTCCAGTGTAGAAATTTTTGTGGCACGGGTAGAAGACTTGAAGTAAAGTTGATATTTTTTTAGCATTTATTGCAATAATTAAGGAACACATTCTGGCAAAGTTATAAGTTTCTACTTGTAGGTGTAATGGAAATCGTTATAGTGCATTTAGCGAAATTATGCATTTGAATGGGAGGGGGTACGAGGATTATCGGATGCAAACTACATTTTTTGACGTTAATGACATTGTCGGGTCGAGAATTACTCACAGCGTAAATGATGCAGTCAAGAATTTTTGTAAGTTTAATATAAAAAAAGTATAGGAATAAAGTTTCGATTAACGTCTTCAAATAGTCACACTGTTGTATGAGTTCCCCTTAATTCCGCTGATATGAAAACAATTTTGCAGCTGAATTTCGATGAAACATAAACAATTCGGTGAATACTCTTTAAAATAGCGTCACAGCTTAAATGATGCACGCAGAAAATTTCCGAGAATATAACGGCTAGTCTCCACTCCATGTTCACAGACTCTGATTTTTTACTATTACAATAGGGATTTCTAAAAACAAATGCATCTACTGTACAATGAAAGATATTCACGCGAAAATCAGATTGAAAATAAAGGGAGGAAAGCCCCGAACAAAATTTTCACAGACCACGATGAACGATGGATTACCAGGAAATCCCGGAAAGAACCGTTGCTCAGTGCTCCAAAGCTCACGTCTGAAGTGGAGAAATGGTTGGAAAAGAAGTGTCATCCTGGAACAGTGCGTACATGGACCAGTAGCGAGAAACAAGCTTCTGATTAGTTCTAAGAACGTGCATCTTCGAATGGAGTTTGCCCGTACATACCGAAACAGCTCCCAGGACTTTTGGAAACTTTTCGGTAATTGTTGCAGATGAGAGTAAATTCAATATTTTTGAATCAGATGGGAAGGTTTCAGTTTCGAGAAAGCCAAATGAGGAGCTAAAACTTGAGAATTTGCAGCCTACTGTTAAGTATGGTGGAGATCATGTTACGGTTTGGGGCTGCATGTCCTCTGAAGGCGTCGGAAAACTCCACTTTATAGAAGGCAATATGGGCAAACATATTGTTGTGAGCTAGAGATTCGCTGGGATTTCAAGAGAAACGCAATTCGTTTTAAAAATAATAAAGATAATTTATTTATTGCACTTTATACACAATTTCCCGATCACTTCACTAAATTCGCTCTAAAAACTTAATTCGTACAACCCAGGAACACTGCCAATCTATCACTTTCGCTTACTTACACCGATAGGTGTTTTCCATGAAACTGTCACTGAGTAACTGGATTCCTTGTCGTGAGCTCTGGCTATTTATAATGGATTTATCCGGGTCTCGAACCTTCTCTGGTGTATGTTTTTCTGCTGGGTCTGGACTATTCTGGAAGTTACTAGATGGCGTCGGGTGTCATTGTTTGTGTCTTTGAGAAATTACTAGAAGCCCTCTACATGTTGGAAGAATATTCTAAATAGTTCTGGCAGATTTGAGAGAGATCATTGCCAGATCTATAACATTACCCTCTCCTTAGTCCCTGTTCGTCCCGAACAGAGTCGTTCACTTCCGCAATGGCACCGTGGTACTTTGTTAGTCGGTCGAGATGTACCACTTTCATTTTGGTACGAGGTTTTCGCTGATTCCATCCATCCTCTGGTTCGATCGTTAACCTCCGAATGATTTTTCCGGCTTCTTTTTCCTTCTCACGTTCGCGTTCTTTTTCCGTTTCCTTTTCGCGCTCATTCTCCTCCTTAGCGGCACGTTTACTTTCCTTTTCTCGTTCCGCATTCTTCGTTTCGCGATCTTCTCGATCGTATCGCTTCCCATGTTTGGTCTTGTCACGATTATTCGCATGAAGTACTTGACCGTCACGACTTCTACCCGTTCGTTCGCGATCCTTATTCGATTGTCCATCTTTGCTTCCATGATCTTTCCCGATGTATTGTTCTTGTTGCAATCGAGCTTGCCGACTCGGGGTTTTCGATCGACTCCGGCGTCTTTTATCAAAACCGTGTGTAAGATTTGAACTCTGACGACTAGTTCTTGACCACGAACTACCTGCCCGATTTCCATCTTCGCATTGGTTAGCAGCGCAACCGGAACAATAGTTGGTCGCTTTTCGGCAGTCGAGTTTTAAGTGTCCTGCCTGTCCACAATTCCAGCATCGGGGGGCACCAAATCTTTCGCTCCGTTTGGTGTACTCTGCTATCTGACACATACACTCTTTTGCTCTTTCTCGGCCTCGATAATTACTCCGTGAGCTTTGCTTGGCAGCTTCGAACGTCAGCCCATATACCAAGGCTTCGCCTATCGTTTTCTTACCTGCCAATTTCAACGCCTGTTGCAGCTCTCTGTCCAGTACAGCATTGTTAAATGCGAAAACAGCCGTATCGTTGCGTTGCTCTGTTTGCGCATTGGGCAGCGATAATAATGTGAGTCGTTCAATATCGCGTGCCAGCTCTTGAAGTGTTTCACCATTCTTTTGAGTTCGGTTGTACAGCTCTATTTTGTAGATCTCTTTCATGCGGTCACTGCCGTAATGAAGATCCAATGTTTGGACTAACGTTGAAAAATCTTGTTGTTGCTCCTGCGGAATCGTTTGAAGAACCTCCGCTGGTGGACCTCTTAACGCCAATATAAGAGCCGTTCCTCGTTCGAGATCATTCCAATGGTTGTTTCTCGCGGCAGCCTCAAATTGGATCTTATAAATAGCCCACGGTGTCTGTCCATCGAAGATTGGAGCTTTGAAACCCTTATGCGTGACTTGCTCTGCTTTCATGACTCCGACTGCTTTCACGTTATCCAAGTCCCTTTTTAGGCGTTCGACTTCTTGTACAATCCCGGATATCTTTTCCGTAATTTGCTCTTCGAAGATTCGAAGTTTCTTCTCAACGTTTTCTTCTATGGCCTTACCAATGATGTCTATTTTATTATTTTGCAGCTCCAATTTTTGGTTAAGGTCTTTTGAGGTCTGATCTAATTTCTGATTAATGTCCGCAGATTGTTGCTCTAGTTTCTGATTTATGTCCGTTGTCACAGTTGATTGTTGTTTAATGTCCACTGATTGTTGATCTAATTTGTTCATCATTTGTTGCATTAGTTGTGTCAGAGCATCCAATGTACCAGAGCACTCCTCTTCACGAGTTTCTTCGCTTTGGAACTCAAAACTATCTGCATCCTCGCCCTCAGCCTGGAGTGTCTCGATCATACGGCTGACAAGTTCAGACTTGCTCCCTGTCGTAGATAACTTGCGTCTACTGAGCTCTTCCTTCAGCTCCGTTACTTTTAAGTCTTTTAAATAACGCGGCATTTTCACTACCGATTATTTCCAGTTTTTTTTTCCGCGATTCGAATTCACTTAAATTTACGTCACTGCTCACTAAATCACTCGAGATTATTCGATTTCACAAAATTCTCACTGTCCGTTCGAGAATTTTAGTTCCGCGATTTTACTTCGCTAATTAAAGTCACTGTTCACTAGAGCACTCGAGAATATTCGATTTCACAAAATTCTCACTGTCCGTTCGAGAATTTTAGTTCCGCGATTTTACTTCGCTAGAATATTCGATTTCACAAAATTCTCACTGTCCGTTCGAGAATTTTAGTTCCGCGATTTTACTTCGCTAATTAAAGTCACTGTTCACTAGAGCACTCGAGAATATTCGTTTTCACCAAATTCTCACTGTCCGTTCGAGAATTTTAGTGTCACTTTTCCGCTCTCACAAAATTATCCGTTCCGAGAATTTTAATTTCACTCGCGATTTTTAACCCGAATTTATCCTTGAAATCCCACTTCTGACACCAATTGTTGTGAGCTAGAGATTCGCTGGGATTTCAAGAGAAACGCAATTCGTTTTAAAAATAATAAAGATAATTTATTTATTGCACTTTATACACAATTTCCCGATCACTTCACTAAATTCGCTCTAAAAACTTAATTCGTACAACCCAGGAACACTGCCAATCTATCACTTTCGCTTACTTACACCGATAGGTGTTTTCCATGAAACTGTCACTGAGTAACTGGATTCCTTGTCGTGAGTTCTGGCTATTTATAATGGATTTATCCGGGTCTCGAACCTTCTCTGGTGTATGTTTTTCTGCTGGGTCTGGACTATTCTGGAAGTTACTAGATGGCGTCGGGTGTCATTGTTTGTGTCTTTGAGAAATTACTAGAAGCCCTCTACATGTTGGAAGAATATTCTAAATAGTTCTGGCAGATTTGAGAGAGATCATTGCCAGATCTATAACAATATGTACATGGACATCCTTAAGCAGAATTTGAAATGCAGTGCCGAAAATATGGGAATAAAGGACAATTTTAGCTTCTTACATGATAATGACCCAAAGCATTCATCCTATCTTGTTAGGGAATGGATGCTTTACAACTGCCCTCATATCATTAAAACGGCACCACAATCACTCGATATAAATGTAATTGAGCATATTGGGCAAAACTAAAACTAGAAATTAAAAAGAACCCCATTACTAATAAAAACAGTTTAAAAAACGCGCTATTGGTAGATCGGAATATAATATCCCCAAGCTATACGAGGACATTAGTATAATCTATGCCAAAACGGCTTCACGCAGTATTAGATCATAAAGGCGTTCCTACAAAATATAAGAAATCAAAGAAAACAGTTAATTCATTAAATATTCTACATTTTTTTCATGATGCATTATTTAAGCTGTGACGTATTTTTTTTCCAAATTTAAATTTTTTAATTTTTGCTATTGCATAGATGAAGAAATATTTTTTGTTTTTTTTTGGATTTGAAATAAAATTATCAAATGTAAAAAAAGTTTTTTGGAATTTTCGATATGTCATTATATGAGCTAGCAAAATTAAATATTTTTGTAAGTGCATCATTTAAGCTGTGAGTGACTGTATTCATTTTACTTTAGACTTTATTTCACTCTACATTGTGACCAGCACGTATCGAGAATTTGTAATTAAAAAAAATTTGTCTGGGAAATGATATTTCAAAAAAATGTTTGGTAAGCATTTAGGGCTGTCCTTCATTTATATCCCAAAAGTCAGCGCGGTCTGTTAATCAGTTTGCTTACAGCAGCTGATTGAATGGGTACACCTCAGTAGTCCACGACGATTTTCGTTTTATGTTTAAATTTTTGAAATATCATTTCCCAGACTAATTTTAATTACGAATTCCCGTTACATGCTGGTCACAATGTATGTATTTTTTCTAATCAGTTTTTGATTTGACTGCTCCCAATCAGAGCCACAATTTCCACCTTGAGCTTTCGGTCCGGTGAATTTTTGCTGACGATTGGACGCACATGCCGGTGATCCTAAGGTTGCTTAACTAACATGGTGTTGAATTTACATTTATCATACATATTTCCAATATTACGTACATATATTCAACACCATATGAGTTTTCGCCACTTTGCAACTCGTGGGACGCATGGCATGTGCTGATGGATTCCATGATGTTGAACATTAAGACAATGACCTGTCGATTCAACATCATGCAATATCGTCAGGGCCTGATCCCTTACAATATGCATTATTATACACTGTGTGGTTGTCCCACTCTACTTTAAGCTATTTTCCGAAAAATGTAGAAGTTGAAGTCATTATTTCCGAATACAGTATAATTTTGTTTGTGCCCAATTCATTGTCGGGGCTCAAAGTGACCTTCCATGGGTTCCGCGACAGCTGTGGTACCGAGAAACCTTTGGTCAGTTTTTGTGCCTCAAAAGGCTACTTCTAAGTAATTGAATTTCTTGGAACTCGTGATAGATAGGAACAGATATATTTGATTTTTGAACCAAATAACTATATAATATACTAAGGTAAATGTACTTAAGCGCTTAAACACAAACTACTAATGCTAGACTATTCAAAATCGTACTGTACATAAACTGTATCCTCTTTAAGAAATAATTCCCAGCAGAACTTTATAGACCAATGAAAATATCTTAAAACATAACAGGGCTACGATACTCTAGATGAAATTGAATTTTTTGTGATCCCAAGAAATTTTGTATGGGGAGTGTTAGAAGGGGTGATAGCATTGAACTAATTTTTTCCCCATCATGCTAAAGTAGTTATATAATTTATACAAAATGCTTACTCCGAAAATTGAATAGGAGCTGAGAAAACTAGTGTGTTAGATTTAGTGAAAATGTGCAGTTTGTATAGGGTAGAAAGAGTTGGGGGGATCTTAGTGATTTTTTCAGAAATAACTAAGAATATCATAAAATTGACATCTCTTAAATTTTAGACTAGTAACATTCATATTTTTCAAAAAAATAGATTTTTTGTGAAGTTGTGAAACAGTGTCATCAAATATTTTTTTCTGATCTTAGTTATAATGCTAAATAAGTATTTATTACAAAATGTGAGCTCGATAAATGTTATTTGTTCTGAGAAAATCGGCTTAGAGCATTTCATGAAAAAGTGTAGTTTGTATGGGAGGGGGTGGAAGAAGAGGGAGGACGCAAATAATTTTTATACTGTAGATTGAAATCATAATGAAAATAATGTATCCCGAAATTCAGACTAATAACTTTTATACTTTTCGAGCAAATCCATTTATTGTCGAATTGCGAAATTGTGTCATTTTGTATGGGAGGGGGTAGAAGGGGTGAAGCTAATCGTCTAATTTTTTCGGCCCTACTAAAAATTTTAAATAAATATTTAGTGCACAATTTCAGCCCGCTAAATTTTATACGCACTGGCTTAGAGTAATTCATGACAAGTACATTTTGTGTGGGAGGTGGTAGAAGGAGACGGAGGACACGCATAATTTTTATACGGTAGATTGACATTATCAGAAAAGTAATATATTCCAAATTTTAGACTAATAGTTTTTATACTTTATGAGTAAATCCATTTATTGTCGAATTGCGAAATTGCATCGTTTTGTATGGGAGGGGGTAGAAGGGGTGAAGCTAATCATCTAATTTTTTTTGCTCTGACTAACAATTCTAAATAAATATTTAGTGCACAATTTCAGCTCGCTAAACTTAATGCGCACAGAGTAAATTGGTTTAGTGTATTTCTTTAAAAAGTGCAGTTTGTACAGGCGGTGGTGGAAGGAGGGGGAGGACACGCATAATTTGTATACGGTAGATTGATATTATCATAACAGTAATATATTCCAAATATCAGGCCAGTAGCGTTTATACTTTTCGAGCAAATCCGTTTATTGTCAAATTGCGCAATTTAGTTATTTTGTATGGGAGGGGGTACAAGGGGTGGAGCGATTTGGCCCGTTCACGAACTTGACCTTACTTTTTTGTCAAAAACGACGTGTACGAAATTTAAACTTTCTAGCTCAACGCGTTCTCAAGCTAGAGAGCGAACGGACGGACGGACATCCGGTTTGGAGATTTTTGAGTGATAATATTAACTTCTGTATTCATCATTTTTTTCTCCGAGCCTTATTTCTTGGCGTTACAAACTTTAGAGCAAACTTATAATACTCTCAGATGTCATCTAGATTATAAAAATACATAGAGCTTACTAGCATATTAAAAATCGAATTTGGACTGCGTGGTCTAACTTAAGAACAACTGAAATTGTTCTGTGCCTATAGTGAACTACCCCTTTATTACACACTAAGATGAAGTTTCCTGTTTTATAATAACCAGCTATATTCGACCACGCGTCGCTGTGGCTAATTGAACTAAATACAACACTCAATATCAAAGTAAATCACATTTTTCTATATGTAAAGCTACAATGCGATGACGAGGAGGGTCATTTTCGAAAATAGAAAATTTAATCATTTGCAAAACAAAAGAAATGAATTGAATTGAATACAACATTCGGTATCAAATTAATTCACATTTCGTTTTTATGAAAACAGATAATCAAATCACTTTCCAGATAATCAAATCACTTCCAACGATTGATTATGCACATCAATATGAACGAAAACAACAGTAATGCAACGTTGTGTAAAAATTTCAAGTCAATCGACCGAGAACTTTTCAAGTTTTGCGAGCACAAATATACGCAGGCTGAATTTTTATTTATAAAGATTTATAACTAACTTATAACCATTTTTATTATCTCAGATGATTAAAACAATAATAATAACAGTAAAAAGCAAAAATATAATTTAAAATAGGATGAGTGCTGTTGGCTTGGAAGGGTCCAAGGCTACTCCTGTTTGTTTTTTTAATTGGATGGGGGTGGTTGAAATTCTTAATTTTTCATGTTATTCTGCGACGGTTCATTACAGGAGCATGGTCCATTACTGGTGCAGTTACCTTACTGGCGGCGAAATTCTAATATGAAATCTTTCGACTTTTAACGCCACTTTACTATCTTCATTTCCTGGTTTTAGGGATACGGTAATATAATATGACTAATAGTACTCGAACTTGCCAAATTATGAAATTAATATTATAACCTATTCCATAATTGAGAAGACTATTCCGAAAATGTCCTTCAGTCGTTCTATAAAGTTTTAAACATTTAAATATTATATTTTCTTTTTCTTTTAGATGAGTACCTTAATAACAATCGACATACGGAAAGGTGAAACACCGCTGGAAGAACTAAAAGTACCAATAAATGGGGATTCAATAGAAGATCTTCTAGTATCACTACAAGATGCCAAAGACGACTCCAATAATTTTCTTACAACACTTGTAAATCAAGAGAAAAATATTAGAAATCGAAAACTTATAGAAATAGGTAAGTGGAATGCAAAATTTCTATTGCAATTTAATCAATGATAAAGAATGGATGCTATCAATTTGAATATTTCCGTTAAAATTGCAGAAAGCTCAGACGATGACGTGCAAATTATTAATGATGTTTGTAAAAAGCAAAAAACATGAATAAATAATTGGTGTATTAATAAATAATAAATCAATTGTGTTCTTAATTTGTCTTAGGTTTTGTGTTTATAAAACCTCTTTTATAATATTAGAAATAAATTTAAAAAAATAACTTGAAAATTTCGATATAATTTGGATTCTAACATTTTAAATTGGCATAATTAATAAAGTTCACATGAATTTTTAAATATTTTTAAATTTAAAAAATTTCAACTAGTATTTTTCGATACATTATAATAATTATTCTCATTATCAAACTTTTACATCACCGATGATACTAATTCACGGTAAAGTGTAAAACTTACATATTTCTACAGCTTGCAGCCTAGATTTCATTATACCTTTTTATGGGATTCAAAGGTACTACAGCTTAGAAATAAAATACCGTATTTACTTTTATTTTATTATAATTAATTTATGCAATTAAATTCTTACAAGCTAATCATTTAAAAGGTCTGAGCAACGATGCTATGAGACACCATCAATATTAATTCTAAGTTTACTAATAATACGTAATAATAGCTTAGGTGTAGCCTAGTGCGCAGCGTTTTGATCTACAATGCGAAGGTCGTGAGTTCAAATCCCGATCGACGTATAATTCCAACACACTGCCTGTTTGGGTACACCTTAGTAACCTTAATTTACGAAACTGAAAATTCGTAGATAAAGGACCCATTTTTGTTATAAAAATAGACAGTAAGTCCTAGACAAAATCCTAGCCCCAGAGAATATCTCTCATTTGCTTAGGGACTGGGAGGTGTTCAATGAACATTCCTTTTCGAATCATTGATGTCTCGAATTAGGTTAAGATGACCATCCTCCCGATAAACCAGTCTTCGGAAACTACAAGAAGTACAGGAATACTGTTAAGGAATTGCTTCCCTCCGAAGTTCAAAGCCTTTCGGATACCACTATTGCTTTTGATTGGGTCGTGTCTACTCTCATAAAGGCTTTAAATGGGACAGTGGCTTTCTCTTGTCTCACTAGGAAGCCAAGAGGTAAACAGAAGCCACCATGATGGAGCAACGAAATTCGAGATCTCAGTAAAGGCTGTATATTATAAAAAGAACTTGAGGAAAGCGCATTGCGAATCTTGAAAAGTTTTTTGCGGTATGGTAAAAGAGACATCCGAAGCGTCAAGATTTCACAAAATTCTCTCTACCTTCCCCTCAACGCCCAGCTACATGAAGAAATCCGACGGTTCATGAACCTGCTCGAGTGATGAAACCATTGATCTTCTCTTAAATACTCACTTTCCGGGTATCCCTACATTGGCTCTACACCGAGAAGAGCACTCGCTCAAGCCTCCAATTGGCGATTCTGAAATCATAATCTCGCGGAACAAAATTCTATGGGCAATACGCAGCTTCAAATCATATAAATCCCCAGGACCAGACGGCATAGTACTTGCTGAATTTCAAAACACCTCTGATACCATCCTTGCTTGGTTGGACGGTATTTTTAGAGCTTGTCTACGACTGGTTTACATTTCTGAAATATGGAAGGAGGGTCAAGTGGAAGTGGAAGAAGCTCTCATATATGTCCAAAGGATCTAAGACAAATAAGTCTATCCTCATTCCTTCTAAAAACCTTAGAACAATTGATAGACATCCATCTATGTATCAACATCGATCAGCGAATGTTGTCAGCTGCCCAACACGCGTACTGGAAGGGGAATCGGTTGAAATTGTCCTACAGTCCGTCGTATGCCAAATTGAAAAATATCTAAGTAAAGTACACTGGCAGCTTTTATCAATAACGAGGCCAGAAGCAATTACGGACGCACTTTCAATTCTGAAGGAGGTCGTTTTGCTTGACATTCTGATTAATTTGACGTTGACATCTAGGATTATCAGTACAAAACTGGACGTCGCATCCGCTAGAAGGCTCGTTAGTAGAGATACTCCACAAGGCGGGGTCCTCTCTCCACTTCTTTGGAGTGTGACGGTCAATGGACTGCTGCTAAAACTGGAAGAGGCAGGCTGTAAGATGATTGCTTATCCGGACGATGTTGCTATAGCTATTTCTGTTAAACATCCGAGTACTTTGGCCGAGGTTACGCAAAATGCACTCTCAATACTCTCTAAATTGACTCGTGAATGTGATTTGGGAGTGAACCCACACTAAACCGAACTATTCTTTTTCACAAGGAAACACAAAACTCCTAATTTGTATGGTACCAGTCTCGTTTTCGCAGATAAAGCAAAATATCTGGATCTTATTTTGGGTAGGAAACTGAGCAGGGGGGTTCTGAGAACAACCCCCTCCGCAGCATTCGAAGTACTGTTCCATCTGCTACCTCTCAATATTATTGGATAACAGATGGCTGCAAGTTTCGCCCATTTAAACTGGTCACTTCTTAATTCTGAAAGATTTCGAAAATTTAAGCGAAAACACAGACTACACTCTACTAAGTTTTGATTTTGATAATAATTTCCTCACCGTCATCCCTTCGAGACAAGAGTGGGAGGCAGATGAAATACGGGAGGACGAGTCCAATTCCTTCTATACTAATGGCTCCAAAACTAGAAGTGGAGAAAATACCTCCTCCCAGTGTTTTCTCAGGAATGCTTAACTATTCTTTTTTTATCTGATCTGTGTTATAGGCAATTTTGGCCTTCATGTGCAATGCGCAAACACAGTCGTAGGGAAGGAATGGGATTGGGTAGGAGAAGGGGAATGAGAGCGACCGTAACGAGTGGAGAGAACACCATTTGCCAATTTTATTTCGAATAATTTTTCAGCGCCAGTAGCAACTGAAAATTTGTGCTTAAAAAAATCCTACTGTCTGGAGTGGTAATCGAGCCCACGACCTTTTGACTGTGATGCAAGCTGCCCCCTATGCCAGGGAAGCATATCTTTTCGTGTTCCGGATCATTGTAGTATGTTCCAACCAGAAGTGATGACGATAAACGAAGCCTTGGCCTGGCTTAAATGTAATGTAGTATCTACTAAGGATATAGACATCTTCATTGATATCCAGGCCGCTGTTCTTGATTGTTGGGCTTCTGTGAGGGAGATGGCTGAACAATTGAATATTCACCTGTGCTGGGTACCAGGCCATTCTGGGGAACAGGTCCTACGAACTCGCCCGGAACGGAACCATCTTGCAGATTCAATCTGAGAAAGAGAAGCTGAGTACGCCTCTTGCAACTTATAAGCTGCAAGTTAAGTTGGATGCGATTAGCAAGGCCAACGACAGATGGGCAAACGGTGTTACACGTAATATCATCAGACATATTTGGCATGTGTTGAATCTAAAACGCTCTGGTAGACTGATCTCGCTGAGCGTTACAGCACACTGCCTGATAGAGAGACATAATCAAAGGCTCGGCCTCCCATTTAATGATTTTTGCAGGAGCTGCAAATATGAGGAAGAGGAGAAGACGATTCTTCAATTAACTTCAAGGCATATAGGTATTAGATTTGTGACATTTCGGTCTCTGCTGAGACCTTTATCAAACTTATCGGTCTCAGCAGAGACCGAAACGTCAAGAATAATAAGGGGTAACAGTGTAGAATCCGGAAATCTTTTCTTTCAATTTGAAATGCACTGTGAAAACATTCACCTAACCATGAACAATTGTAGTTTAGTAGACACAATGACGTGAAGAGCACCAGTTTTGCATTTTGCGGACTTACCTTAAGCCCTGTGCTTTTTGCCCAGTTGTGTAATTTTTCAAAATCTGGTTCCGTGAGTTCGGATATTGTGGTTGTGTACTTACCTGCTAGGGTGAAGCCTAGTGTGGAGCGTGTTGATCTGTAATGCGAAGATCGGGAGTCAAATCTCGGCTGATGTATAATTTCAGTACACTACTTACTCACAAGTGAGTATATTTTGGCCGCTTCAATCTGTGAAAATGAAAATTTGTACATTGAGAGTTGTGTGAAGGGCTAACAACCCTTTCACAATAACAAATAAAAATGCTAAGGAACCTAAAGGTCAGGAGGGCAGAGCCCGATTTGGGCTTTACTGCCATTGAAGAAGAAGTACTTACCTGATACTAGTATCACTACTTCATCGGCATAAGCCACAACATTTACCCCCGAACTTCTCAGATCCTTGAGTATGCCGTTCAGAGTCAGTACCGACACAAGTGAAGATAAAACTCCTCTTTGTAGCGTTTTCCTACTGGTGCATTTGCAGGAGTTTGCTTTGCCCTATTCCGACGCTATAGATCTATTTCTAAGCAATGTTTCGATCGTTTTATTAACTTGAACAGAGCGGAGAGCCTCCTCGATAGCTTCTTTTGTCACATTGTTAAAAGCTCCCTCTATGTCTAGGAAGGTACTTAGAGTTTACTCCTTATACTGTAGGGATTTTTCGATGCCTATCACCACCTCAAGAATGGCTGTATCTACAGCTTTTCTCTTTATGTACGCGTGCTGAGCTTGTGAAATATGCTCTGGGTCTATGGTATCTCTGATGTATAAATCCAGTACCTTTCTAGCGTTTTTAAAAAGAAGGACGTAAGACTTATAGGTCGGAAGTCCTTAGGGTTGCTAGCTTTTGGTATAAATACGATATTTGCGATGATGTAGTTTAGTTTGAGGTATCCCTTGGAAATCGTTGTCAGCCACGGAATTACTAGCCCCTCTGCATTTTGTATCATGGCTGGTATTATTCCATCCGGTCCCGGCGGCTTATCAGAGTCAAACAAGCTTATTACCCACGTTAGGTTGTTCATTGTGAGAAGTCCTGGAACGTCCTCCAGTCGCGTGTTACTTGCTTCTAATTAGGTGGTATCGGGATTCCGGCAGCCAGAGAAGTGAATGCTTAAAAGTGCTTCAAGTGTTCCCTTGCTTTTCTTTGTCCAGCTTCCATCCGTGTTCCTGAGTAAGGCTGATGATGGGAGTAGGGCTCTTGGATATAAGTTTTCTAAGTCCAGAGGCTTCTAAGGTTTGCTCTACCTGGCTGCAACATTTTCTCCAGCTTTCCCTTTTGGCTTTCCTCAGTTTACTTTTAAGGACCTTTAGGGTTTGCCCAGTGCGCTTTACGGAGTTAGACAATGTATGAACTTTTTTGCGTGTTTCCCAGAACCCTGATTCAGCATGGTGGTTGAGATCTTTTTGGCGGGTTTTTTAAAGGACATGTCTTTATACGTCACGTGTATTCCAAATATAGTCCGGCTTATTATTCTCAAGTTTGCTTTTGACCATATTTTGCCGGATTTCTGAACGCTTTTACGTTTTTGCTATACTGGAAGCTATACATTTGTGGTCGCAGAGTTATGGTTTGGCTATCTTCCAATTTTCTAACCTACATCATCCGAGCCCATATAGAGTGTTGTCATAACACGCATAACGCTTTCGCTAGTAGGGCCATTACAGGTTGGCACGCACTCGAGGTTACCGATTAGTAGGTTAGTATTTAGTAGTAGAGACTCAGCTCTTTCGTTGATGTCCTTAACTCCCCATATTGTGTAATGAGAGTTTGCGTCTACGACGTAAGGACCTTGATCCCTCGGTTTCCGGAATTACATGCTCTTGTATTAGTGCCACTTCGAAATCTCCCTTCTTGATAGTGAGCAGAAGTTCTTCTTCTACAATTGCTGTGCCGCTCAAATCGGGCCTTGGCCTCCTGACCTTGAGATTCCTTAACATTTTTTTCATTAAATATTGTAGATAGGTTGTTAGTCCTTCGCACAACCGTCTATCTACGATTTTTTCATTTTCGTAGATTGAGGTAACCAAGGTATATCGAAGTGTGCATTAGTTATATTACGTTGACCGGGAGTTGAGCTCACGACCTTCGCATTGTAAGACCAATACGCTACCCACTAGGCTACGCTCTAGCTTAGCAGTAGTTCAGCCGAAGCTAATCTACTATGATGAATGTTTATTTGAATCACTCTCAGCATCTTGAGGAGTCCGAGTAGGATTCAGTGTGACGGACGATGTAGGAGTAGCGTCTGGATCTGCTGTCATCTCTGCTCTCTTCATCCGTGTCAATAGAAATCTTTTCCGCAGCTTCCTTCAGATTTTCTTTCTGTAGATCTTTTTCCACTTCGTCCGCCTTCGAGAATGCTTTTGTTACCGTCCTCACAATTATCGTGAAGCCCCTTGCCAATCTTCTAGCGATCTAAATTAACAATCATACAAATAAAACCCCGGAGATAAAAATAGAATTATCACATACACGAATTATTGTGTACTTCCTTAACAGCTCCGTACGTTGTTCTAGTTTTCACTTTCGTCCTTGAAGTTGCTGCAATGCTACTGACCCATTCAATAGCACAAAAAACACTGACACCAAAAAACTATCATGTGATTACCATAATGTTTTCGTAGTCCTGCACATTAAAATCAATAAAACTACAAAAGACGTCTTATTTGCATGCTTGCAAAAGATCACCAACAGAATTCTAGGGAGTCGAATAAAACGAGTCCCATGCATATGTGGCATTTTGAAGCATTTCAAAATGCACAATATGTTTCAATTGCTTTTCAACATGCATGTCACGAAAGGATATAGAAAACGTTAAGATTTCAAGAAGACGACAGAACTACTCGATTTGTTCCTCTAGCGATTCGCCGTGTACAGTGCTTTTTGTGATGGGTGAAATTCCATAACCGTAGGCACGAATCGCAATAGGCGTTGCTTACTATTACTTCGTTCCATCACAAATGGTTCAAAAATTGAATTCCGTCAACAGTGCTTAGGAAATTTTTCGTGGTTTTAGTTCCTTTTTATAGCAAATTAATTTTTGTGTGTAGCCAACCGAAGACAGAAGTTATCAACCGTATCGAGTGTCGAGTTTTCTCTTCGGCGTCTCCTATCGTTATTCATTCGTATATCGCTTGTTAGTTTTTCTCGCATTTATCATCATTGATTTGTTTATTATCGAAAGTAGACTGTAAAAAATTTTCATATACAAATATAAATGACAATGAAAACAAAATTGAAAAAATTCACAACTCCACGTGAGAATGTTCGGCTTTTGATTCAGCCGCGCTTTCGTAAAGATGACGAGGAAGAAGATGTAAGTTCTAGTGATGCTGGCGAATCGACGCCAGCGATTCCATCGATTGCTAGTTCAGGTCCGTCGACTTCTTCTATTGCTGAAGTTCCGCTTGTTATTCGCAAGGAGCAACATTCCAATAATCAGAATAGCTTGGGCGATGGATTTCGAGCACTCCTAAAAGTCAATGACGATTGCTATGAAGTTGATATAAACGATGAGATGCCAACCACTCTGATCAATGGATTTGAAGCTAACGAAGCAGATTTTGATTTAAGGTAAGAAATTTGATTTCTAGTACCCTTTACTGATTAACTAATGTTAGATATTTTATGCAGATTTACGGAGGAGGGGAAAAACTTTGATACGACCGTTAAACATTTGTATGGTAGAAGAAAAAAGAGGTAAAATTTTTGATAAATTAAGTTCCCAAATTTCCGTTTCTTTTAAAAGAAAAAGATTTTCGGATTCCACTCTGTTCTTATTTATTAATCGTAACGTATCGGTCTCTGCTGAGAGTCCAGTTTGATAAAGATCTCAGCTGAGACCAACACGCCATGGTTTCTTTTATTAATCACAACATCGTGAAATAATCTTCTCTACAGAATTAGCCCAATGATTTGCCTAACGAGTACTCGCTATTCGGCAGTATCGCGTATCGCAAAATCACTAGGTTGGAAATTAGTGCGCGAATCTGATTTATGGAATATTTACTGGACTGATTCAATACAAGGTGTCGATATGTATAAGGTTATGAAACGATTTCAGAAGGTCAATCATTTTCCCGGCATGATAGAAATCTGCCGAAAAGATCTTTTGGCTCGTAATTTGACAAGAATGTTGCGCTTATTTCCAGTGGATTATAATTTTTTTCCAAAGACCTGGTGTTTCCCAGCAGAGTGAGTTAATTGCTTCTTTTTGTATGCCGTTTCTTAATATTTTTTTTCTAGTCTGGGCGATGCAATTAATTATAGTAGACAATATAAAAATAAAACTTTTATCCTTAAACCGGATACAGGGGCACAAGGAAAAGGTATTTGGTTAACAAAAAATTTAAAGGAAATTAAACCAAATGAAAGGATGATCTGTCAGGTATATGTTAATAAGGTGAGTCATTCTCTTTAAAATTCAATTCTGTATGAGAGGTGGTGAAATGAGTAGTACTTGATTTCTGTTGTACTACAAGGGTAGTCTGAAACATTTTCCGTCTAGATTGGATTAGATTAGATTACATGGTAGAGTGGGTTCGGTATTTTGTTTATTATATCGCTGCGGTCACTCATGGGCCTATTGTAATGTCTTCTTCTTTTTCAATGACATTACACTCTAAATTGGAGTTTGCCTCCTGACCTACAGGTTGCTTAACATTTTATTTGTTATTGTGGAGGGATTGGTAGATTTTCGCACAACCCTCTATCTACGAATTTTCATTTTCGTAGACTGAGGTGGACCAGCAATACCCACGTAGGCAGTGTGCTAGAATTATACGTCGACCGGGATATAAACTAACAATTTTTTCACCCTGGTGAATGGTTTTAGGATTCCTCATCGAGTCCCGTACTATTGATAAAGTTTAAAATAACTGTTGTGAATTGAAAGGCGGTTTTTAGTCAACTGAACATAAAAGATTTATTAAGAAAAACAGAAATAAATTCTTCAAAATGCTGTTGGACCCAGCTTACATGCGAGATGTCTTGAATAAATTCCAACAATCCCACTCATATCGTATTGAAGGGCGCAAGAGGTCGCTGGATTTCAAGTAAATAAATAAAACCATCGATTTAACAAGTTCACTTTAATTTAAACCGCAAAATGAAATTAAAATAAAGGTAATTTCAACTAAATCGTTCGCTTATGATAGACTCTTCGACCGCTCCAAACTGGACTGACTGTTTATCAAAAACGCTCGCCTATAATTACCCGATTACTGTCGCTTGTTGATCACAGGTCTTACCCGCTTACTGTCGTTTATTGCTGAACTCCGCCTCACTCATCCCGGCCCACGACTGCACGACACACTCGTCGTCAACTCACAACTGAACTATACGACGTTCCGATCTCGCGACTTTACCACGCGATGCTGTGATTTCAACTCGTCTAACCGGACTGATTGTTCTTAGCACGAAAATGGCAATTTTATTTGCAACAATTCTATATATTGAATTTCGCGCGAGTTATTCTTCTGTCGCTCGGTCGCTGTCGTTGCTTTCTATGTAAAGTACTCACAGGTATATAACAATTATTTCATTCTCGTTCGATTTTGTTTCCTGTCGGCCGATTATACATGTAGTACATGTAATGTTTCATATTTTCATAATCTTGACCTCGTTGCACCACCTCGGTTCATCAATCGAGGACATGGGTTGGTTCACGTTCGTCTCCACGTGCCTCACGATTTCGTCTAGTATTCTCATCTCCACAATTTTTCACTTTTCCAGACTAAGCCTTCCGAGTAGGTCACTGTGGTCGACAAGAGCTACTCTGAATAGTTTTTTAGTGAAATCTGCCAACGACTCCATATGTAGTTGCCCTAATCTCTGGGGTTGTTAGGCTAGGCTTGGTTTTTTTAGACTGTGATCGAAGCTGATTCTCATCTTTCGATCTCTGCCTCTTATGCCTCTTCGTCTTCGAACTTTTATGCGCGTTTTCTTCGACCTTGTTGTAAGAAATTCGGTTTTTGCTTTCAATGCCCTTTTTCCCTCTGTTTTTTCGCTATGGTTTCTTTAGCCCAGGATAGATTCTTCATCTCGTTTGGAGTAAGCTCTTTCCTGTTCCCACTTCACACCTAAGCGCGGCTTTGTATTGGGCGAGCAGCCTGCGGTGCTCCCGCGATGACCCTGGTGTCTTACGCAACCTGATATCCTCTTCCCATTTGGGTGACCGTAGTAACCGCTCCCCTTCTTCTTCAGTTATGGTTTTGACACTTTTCTGATCCGAATGCGAATCGGAAGAGTCCAAAGCGCTTTTTGAGATTTTGTGTGTTTGGTTTTGGTCAGTAGTTGTATCTCCGAGGCAGCCTGACTCTTTCACTGATCCAGATATGCTAGTAGTAGTACCATCATTCACATGACTTGCGTCAATACCCGTTGAAGGTTGTTCGTTTGTAGCCGCTGGCGACACTAGAGATTTTGACCTCGAGGGCGGAGGGGATCTCTACTTGGCCACTTGAAGCAGTCCATTCTGTGATCAGATTTACTGCCCGAACACGATCGACCTCCCCTTCGACACCCTGACCTAATCTAGTCGTCTTACCTGATCTATCAGTATATGTATAAGGTTCTTGGATAAGAGCAATGACGAGGTGGTCTTCAGTAAACCTGGGAGAGATGATAATTGATGCCACTTTCAGATGTTGAAGGTTTGTTTGAAGATAACGGAAATCCATTTCTTTTCTATGTTGGTGTTCTAGCTATGTTGGCTGCGGCTGCATCTCTTATATCCTCCAGCATCCAAGACTTATCTTGGGCCTGTCCGGATCTTTTGCCCTTAGAGAATTCAAAGCTGCATCTTAGTGGCCCAGGACTGGATTTTGGCTTTGTTTGTTCGGAGAGTCATTGCGGACAAGTGAGCTTTCTCTCTAAAATCAAATTCTCCGGTCTCACTTCTATCTAGTTTTTTCGTACATCTGCCCCATACATAACCTGCAGCTATGCACCCAAACTATTTTGGATTCTTTCTTGGCGGAGTGGGAGCAGCTGGATAGCTGCAGAACGGCCAAATCCTTTTGGGAAGAACCGAATAAAAATACTACAGCTCAGCTGTTACAACGTAGTCGCTATAGCATCCGAAGCCTGACCACAGATCATTACTAGCTAAAGCTGCACGCATTTAGGATGCGGATCGCGAGCGACAGCTTTTACAGAGGTTGCGAGGAAGACGAAAATCTATCGAACATTATCTTTGTCTCTGTCCGCAAGTCTCCAACAGTCGTCTCATTTGTTTAGGCTCTAGATTTTTTTCAGAACTATAAAACCTCAGAGGCGTCCAACATTCGACCCTACTGCGGTTCGCAAACCAAACCAAGTGGTTAGAATAAGACGAGTGACTTTCTTATAATAATTGGGGGGAGTACAATGGGCCCGACTAGATGGCCTCGGTACATGGTGGTTCTATGGACCACTCTCCTACAACCTAAACCTATGCACCTACCCACAATTTTGTCGCCCGATTGCTTGTTGTTGCCTGTAATGAAGACTTATGCACTTTTCTGATTCTGTGCAAAAAAACAGAGGATAGCGTCCGTCTTCTTCAATTTTGTCCGCTTCGTCCAAGATTGTAGCTTTAAACTTTTTTAAATGTCAAGTGTAAAATCGCTTCCTTCATTTTTGATAAAACATCTCCGAATGAGGCCTTGGAAGTGGTCGGAATCGGATTGGGCTTTACACTCTGACCTTCAACCTGCTTCATCTGTTCGAATTCGTTGTTCTTCTGTACCGGTTTAATTCTCTTTGTATAGGTCTGAACCTTTGTAAGTACACTCTTTGGTTTCTCAATTCATTGCGCCTTGGTCGAGACCAGTTCCAGTGTGCTACCATTAGATCTATGACAATTTTTGCATGGTCTAACTTTGGTTTTTCTGTGCGTTCATGTTTTTGTTGGCGGACCTCTTCCGGTCTTCTACCAACATCAATTATTTCATTTATTTTTATTACATCTCTTTGAAGCACCTGAAAATTACTCGATTTCACTCTTCAAGTTAAGTTTCTGAAGAGATGCTTCGGTTTCATCAACTGGTTCCTTTGGTCCGAGGCCCTGACAACTTATTCCACTCTCGTTGTTCCATTTTCCATTTACATCTGGCCAAAAATGCTTCCATTTGATTCCACGTCGACTGGGGCGCTGCTTCCAGTAGATTATACATCTGAAAAATATTGTATCGCTCGGTGTCCCTAGGAGATCATCTTGAGATCTTGAAGGGATCTTTGTACACCTTAGGGTGAATGAAGACAAGGGTGAGCATTTTGGGAAGAAGAAGAATTTCCTGATAAAGAAGGTTTTTAGGAGGGGAAATTGGAAAACGACGACACAATGGAAAACACGCTCTTTGTCTGCGGTTGTCTATTTTAAATTTTGACCAATTTCAATAAATCAACTGATGATGATAATGCAATGGCGCTACAGCCCATATCGAGCCTTGGCCTCCCGGATGCACCTCCTCCAGTTGTCTCGGTCCAACGACCGCGTCCTCCAGTTTGAAAAATTGAGAAGCGATCTGCAGTCTGCGTCGACTGAGTCCAGCCCATTGCAATTTGAGCAGTTTGATCACTATAGATGCTGGTGGGTCGTCAAATAGTTGATACAGCTCATGGTTGTATCGAATTCGCCAATCATCTCCTTCCTTAACTACTCTGTATACCTTCCGAAGAATTTTTCGCTCAAAAGTGTTGATTAACTTCTCCGAAAACCGCGTCAAGGTCCACGTTTCGCATCCATATAGCAGCACAGGACGAATTAATATCTTGTAGATGCGTAGTTTATTGTTTCGATGGACCTTCCTTGATTTCATTATGGGGAGGACCGCATAAAATGCTTTGTTAGCTGCCGTGATTCTTCTTTGAATTTCATGTCGCTCATTGCCGTCTTTTGTGAGAAGGGCTCCCAGATATACGAATTCATCCACCTGCTCGAAGTTGTATTCGCCTATTCTAATGTTCTGCCTCTCTGGGACAGTCCTTCGTGTCTGGGTCATGTATTTAGTTTTCGCTTCATTGACCCTGAGCCCTACTTCACCCGCTGCCGACTCCAACTCCTGGAATACCTCCTTAACGCCAAGTATTGATCGGGCCAGAATATCCACGTCGTCTGCATACGCCACCAACTGTGCGGATTTTACGAGTAGCGTACCTCTGGTGTCCACTGAGGTTACTGAAGTTGCTTTCCTGACGACATACTCGAGCACCAAGTTAAAGAGCGTGGAGGCGAGACCATCTGCTTGTTTAAGACCTGACTCCATTGGAAAGCTGTGAGTCAACTCGTTTTGGATTTTTACTTGGCACTCATTGTTTTCCATCGTGGCTTTTATTAACCGAACTAGTTTCGGTGGGACACCTAGTTCAATCGTTATTCTGTACAGAGCATTACGATCGACACTATCGTATGCTTGACAAAAATCGACGAACAGTTGGTGCACATTAATATCATATTCCCAGCATTTTGCTAGCACCTGTTTTACAGAGAATAACTGGTCCGTTGTCGATCGTCCAGATCTGAAGCCACCTTGATATTCTCCGATGATGTTGTTAGCGTATTCACCGAGTCTTCGTTCGATAATTTTAGTCAAGATTTTGTAACACGTACATAGCAATGAAATTCCTCTGTAATTTTCGCAACGCAAACGGTCACCCTTTTTGTATACCGGACATATAATGCTTTTCCGCCAGTCGTCGGGTAATTTTTCAGTTCAGATTTTAACAATTAATCTAAATATTCGACTGGTAAGCTCTGTTCCACCTTCTTTCAAGAGCTCTGCAGGGATTCCGTCAATTCCGGGCGCCTTGTTCGATCTTAAATTATGTAACGCTGTCTCTACTTCATCATAAGTTGGTGCAATAGGGAGATGATCTCCATCTGGATCTTCCGGAATTATAAAAGGTTCAGTCTGTGATGTCGTTCTATTTAACAGTGTTCGGAAGTACTGAACCCACCGTGCATTGATTTCGGTAGCCTCGCTTATGATGTTGCCTTCTTCGTCCTTACAGAGGGTAGTTTGCGGTTTGTAACCTTGTCTCATTTGTTTCACGGTATTAAATGCTGCTCGCACGTCATTTTTCTTCAGGTTTTCGTCCAGTGATAAAATTTTATCATTGTTTATTTTGCGTTGTTTTCGTCTGCAGATCTTCTTGGCGTTTCGCCTGAGCCGTTGATATTTGTCCTCTCTAGCTCGTGTTCGTCTTTCGACAAACAGTCGATAGGCTTCGTTTTTTTGGTAATGGCTTCTTGGCATTCCTCATCGAACCAGTCATTTCGTTTTCTCCGCTCTAAATGTCCTAAAGTGTATTCTGCTGCGCGGTGAATACTATCCTTAATGTTCTGCCACATTTGGTCAATACTTTCCTCAGGCTCAGCCTGAGGTAATGCCTCAATATGTGCTTTGATTGTGGTCATATATTCCACTTTCGTTGTGTCGTCCTTCAGTTTTTGAATATTGAGCTTCGGAGCCCAGCTCCTCTTAGTGTGGCCCTTGTTAGCTATGCGACAGCGGTATTTAGCTCAAACAAGAAAATGGTCCGAGTCACAGTTCGCGCCACGTAGAGTCCTGACATCTAGAATGCTGGAGGCAGCCCTTTTTTCGATGAGAACGTGGTCGATGTGGTTGAAGGTGTGCCCATCTGGTGATGCCCACGTCATTTTGTGAATATTTTTATGCGGGAAGCAGGTGGAGCTTATGAATTGGTTCTTACTGCTGGCGAAGTCAATAAGTCTTTCGCCATTATCATTCGTTGCACTATGGAGGCTATGCCCTCCTGATACGCCCCTATGAAAGAGTTCGTTGCCAATTTTACTGTTGAAGTCTCCTATAAGAATTTTGATGTCATTGGAGGGCAGCCCGTCAAAAGTGCTGTCAAGTCGGGCATAGAATTCGTCTTTAGTGACATCATCTTTCTCCTCTGTAGGAGCATGGCAGTTAATGAACCAAACGCTGAAGAACTTCAACTTGAAGCGGATTAAGCAGATTCGTTCGTTGATCGGTATAAATTTCGTTACGAGTTGTTTGAACGCATTATCTACCACAAAGGCGACACCGAATTCTCTGCTTCCTAGCTCTTTTCCGCTGGTAAAAATCGTGTGAGATCTGCTATTGTTAATTTCGTTTCCGAGCCATTTCGTTTCTTGGAGAGCGAGGATGCTGATGTTGTTACGAGACAACTCCTGAAGAAGTTCCGGCAGTGCGCCCGTTCGATGTAGTGATCGCACATTCCAAGATCCAAAAGAATAGTCCATTTTCCGTTGCCGTAGTCGTTGGCGTTTGATCCGTCCAATCCGAGGCTGTAATCCAGGCTCCTGGACACGCGAGTTTTTTTCCGGGGAGACGTTGTCAGCGTTTCGCCCAACCCCCAACCTGGAGGGCCAGTCTGGATGGCAGTTCCGATTAGAGGCGCGGAACACTCGCCTTCACCCTTCTCCGTCTGCTGTTTTGAACAAAACACCCGGTGGCCACCGCGGGGAGGTGGAGATAGGATTCAGTAGCAGAGCTGTTGATGTTATTTACAGTGGGCTTTTCACAGAATTTATGCTATGTCATGTACCAGATCACGTTTACGCTCTGTGACCCTTACTACCACTCGACCACCCAATAAATCAACTAATAACCAGTAAATTAAAAGCTACGAACTTAAAATTTTGTACGAACACATCTCAAAAGAAATGAAAGATAAATGCATCACAAATTTTACGACGACCCGTAATCTTCTACCACCTCCCATACAAAGGTATGGGCTTATGAACATAAAATGCACCGAACTTCATAAGATTTACTTCATCTGTGAAACTAACATTCTATGTAGAGAATTTTGAATATAATTCTAACCAATCAAACAATCATTGACATCCACGCATTTCTTCCATCGCCATACCTAATTCCTTGTATCAAAATAAACGTATCCCAAAAATAATAAAAATGCACCCGACTTGTTGGCAGATATTTTTTCATTTTTACAGAAACGCTAACGTCGAAACACACAAACAAAAATTGTTGAGATTAACTTTCAACGTATTCACAATTATATTACTAGGATATTTTTGACGAGTAAACTATTCAGACTACCCTCGTATCTTTAGAGACCAATTTATCTTGTTTCACAATTAAAGCATTTTTTCAAAAAATAACTTAATTAATAAATTGTATATATACCAACGGTTATTATATTATTGTTCATCCCTGCAGCCATTACTTATTGATGGATATAAATTTGATTTAAGAGTCTACACACTAGTAACTTCGGTGGATCCATTAAGAGTATTTGTCTATAACGAAGGACTAGCTCGGTATGTATAATAATCATAGATACATTTACCATAATTAAATGTAATGCTTAATATTGCAGATTTGCAACGAGTAAATACAAAGAACCTACTGGCCATAATACTTCTAATGTTTACATGCATCTAACAAACTATTCGGTTAATAAGCACAGTCGAACATTTTCAAAAGACGACGAAGCTGGTAGTAAACGGAAATTGTCAACATTGAATCGAATTTTAATGAGCGAAAGTTACGATGTGGAAAAACTTTGGAATAGTATTGACGAAATCATTGTTAAAACTCTTCTCAGTGCTTGGCCCATGCTTAAACATAATTATCATGCATGTTTTCCATGCCATGATGTAGTTCAGGCATGTTTCGAAATTCTTGGTTTCGATATTTTGGTCGATAGTAAAATGAAACCGTTACTACTAGAAGTGAATCATTCACCGAGCTTCCATACTGACGAACAAATTGATAGGGAAGTTAAAGAGGCATTAATTCGTGATACTTTTAACATATTGAATATCTCTGTATTGGATAAGAAAAAAATTTTGAAGGAAGACAAACGAAGAGTTCAAACACGATTGTTACAAAAAATACGTGAAAATATAAAACCGTCCTGTGTTGATACGGAACCGATGTAAATTCACTTTTTGGAATCTCACTAATTCAAGCTTGCGATTTATTTTTTTTTATAATTACAGTAATTTCGATGTGCCACCTAGAAAGGTTATTTTAAGCCCGAACACACAACAAATATCATGGGAAGAAAGCCATTTGGGTGGCTTTCGACGAGTCATGCCCGCTCCCACTAATCCCAATAAATATACAGCTTTTTTAATACTGCAAAATCAGTCGTCTATATATTCGGATACAGCGGCTAGTAAGCGGCGAGAGGAAGCTGCTAAGCAACTTCGAAGCGAAATAATTCAGCGAGCTCTCAAGGATCAACGATTTATAGCTACAAATATTAAAAAGCCACTTAATGATAAGGTCGATAGCGAATTAGGCTTAGATCAGAAACGTACGAAAAGTAAGAATTTAGCCAAGAAAAAATGGCCAATGATGAATTCGATTAATGACGTGGAGGAGCGAGAACGGACGATGCTGCTGTCTCAGCGTGATTTTTTAATTCGAAGTAGTGGACTAGTGCAAATTGTAAGACTTTGTTTTTAAGTATACAATCAATTAATTTAGAATTTTTGGAAATCTATAGATATTTGAAAGTTTCTATCGCAATGAATTACTTAGCGATTCGGATCGCGAAAAATTCAAAGAACTCCACGATAAAATTCAAGCTGAAAATCTCTTCGATAATAAAAAGGAAATACAAGAACATTGTCACGTTCATAACAGGCCGATTCGATCAAATAACACAAATTCAAATGAAACTACAAATGACTTCCGATTACCGAATATAAATAAAAACATTGATAACACTGAAGGCGAAAAAATTCTTTCGAGCTATATATCTTCGATGCCAATTATTAATCCGTAAGTATTTTTTGATCAATTATTGGAGATGAAATTAAATTTTTAACGATATTTTCAATTTGATTTTATTTAGATCTTTAATGATCGAGCGATTGCAAAGAGTTCGCGGTAAATATTCTGAATTGTATAGGAAAACATTGCCAAACGATAAATTTATTTCGTAATATTGTATACTAGTTGGCAAGTTTTTAGCTAACTGATTTGAACGTAATTATGGGCAGTTCATTAATCTAGCATACATATTTCATTTTTTTTTTTTTTGAATTTGTATTTCAATTTTTAAATAAAAACAAGTATTTATCGGCATTGTAATTGGTTATATATTCAAAGATCTCTAGCTTGTAATCGCTGTTGTCACTGAACATTTTTAAAAAGGCAAGAATTGGTTACTCTGAAATTTTATTTTTTCGCGATTCATGACTGAATTAGCCTAGAAATGCTAAAAAATCAACAGAAATATGATTGGATGTAAAGCTCAATCATACGATACGCTAGATTAAGTGGAAAAGAGTTTAATGTACCGGAAAATATGTCATCTCAAATTTTTTCGAATAGTGAATAGTGACTTTTATAGCCCATCCCATGCCCGGTTGAGAAAGGAGAAGGTAGCTTGAACTTAACCTGAATGGCCAGTAATACCAGTGTGTCTCAAGAAGTAGGCGAAACACTTACGCAGAATACCTAGACGTTTCGAAGCATCAAGAGCGACTTCGTAAATGTGTTGGCTCCAATCTAGGCGATTGTTAAGTTTTACACCTAGTAATGTAAAATCTGCAGAAGGTGGAATATGTACGCCATTCAAGGACATATTAGTGACCGACGTTGGAACGTTATGTTTAAGAGATAGATGACAGGACTGCGTTTTTAAGGCATTAAACTCTACTCTGTTGTTCCTGCCCCATTCCAGGATTAAACTGAGGTCAGAGTTCAATGACTGTACCGACTCATTACGACAAGAGGCCACCGATATCGGCTGAGCGTCCGCAGGAGAGTCGAATTGGTAGGTGTTATCTAAAGTGCTGTCATCTGCGAAACAGTAAATAGGATTGAGAGTAGAAGACAGAAGGTCGTTTATGAAGACTAAAAAGAGAGTGGGAGATAAAACTGAGCCCTGAGGGACGCCGGAATCAATAGGAAAGGGTGCAGAAGTTACTCCGTCTAGTACGACTCGAATAGAGCGCTCGGAGAGGAAACTCTCAATCCATTGAAGAAATAGAGTATTTAAACCAAAGGCCTTTAGCTTGGCTAGGAGGCATTTGTGCCAAACTCTGTCAAACGCTTTGGCGATGTCAAGAGCAAGAACTTGACCTTCTCCAAATTTGTGGATGCAGGAATTCCAACGCTCGGTAAGATAGAGCAGGAGATCGCCTGTAGAACGACCCGAGCGAAATCCATATTGGCGATCATGAATGAGATTTTTATCCACAAGAAAGTTGACTATCCTGCGATTGACAGCAGTTTCCTTTACCTTTGAAAGCACTGAGGTAATGGCTATGGGACGGTAATTGACGGGGTTCGCTTTGCTTCCTTTCTTTAGAATTGGCTGAACATTCGCGACTTTCCAGATCTTAGGAAAGCATCCTGAAGAGTATGAAAGATGGCAGAGATTACGAAGAGGTTTAGCTAGAGAGGAAGCGCAGTTTTTAAGGACAATAGGGGGATGCCATCTGGCCCAGCAGACTTGTGAATATTGAGATCTTGCAGGATCCTGGAAATAACCCTAGTTCAAAAACGAAGAGGTGGCAGTGAGAAATCAGAGTCCGTATGATATATTTGGACTATTTAGCTGAAAACTCCCACCGTTTTTCTACCAGGGTGTAATAAATAAGTAAGACAGGTTTTCCCAGGTGGGGGTTTGGGCGAGGCGCCGCCAACGCATCACCGAGAAAAAACACTGTCCTGAAGCCTGAAGAGCAGCCTCGGAAAGGATATACTCAACGGCAACGACCCCGCTAACGAAAAATGGACTACCTTTTTGGATCTTGTAATGTTCGATACTTATTTACTGCCCTTCAAGCAACGAGATGCCTCGGCAAAAAAATTATGGGCATGTTATCACACACAGTCTTTCCAAGTGAAAAATTGTTGGGAAGCAGAGAGTTTGGAGTCGGTTTTGTCGTTGAAAAACAATTTAAGCAGCAGGTCACGATTTTCAAACCTGTAAGTGAATGATTGTGTGCCCGAATAAAGACTAAATTTGTCAACATTTGGTTGATCAACATCCACGCGCCAACAGAAGACAAGGACGATATAATTAAAGACGAATTTTATGCCACCCTAGAGACAACCTATGATCTACTGCCCTCGAATGACATAAAAATTGTCTTAGGGGGCTTTAATGCATAAGTCGAACAGAAGGAGGCTCATAGAGGAGCAGCAGGAGGACACAGTCTCCATGACGTAACCAACGACAATGGCCAACGTCTTATTGAACAGCAAAAATTTAATAGTAAGCTCTACGTGCTTCCCATATCGCAATATTCATAAACGAACGTGGGCATCACCTTCACACATTCAATTAAATATACCACATTCTAATTGAGAAAAGGGTTGCTTCCAGTGTACGTGATGTACGAACCCTCCGCCGTGCGAATTGTGACTCTGATGACTTTCTAGTCAGAACTAAGTATCGATGCCGAATAGCTTGTCGTGGATATTCGAAAAAGAGTAGAGCTCGCAAATTCAATACCGGCAAGTTTATAAACGAAACGGTGGCGCAGGCGTACATGTCATCCTGTAACGAAAAGTTCTGTCGCATCTATTCGTGTGTAGATAAGGGTTCTTTCTTTACAAAGAAAGACAAAAAAATTGTTTACGTGATTCTCAGAACTTCCTTACTCATTTACATAGGATTTAATCTGTTTGACTGATCAATTTAGAGAAAATGCAGCGTTCAAGTGGTTCGGTTCGTGAACAAGTTGTGCGAGAATGGCAAAAAAAAAAATAACAAGTATCGCTTTCAACATTTGGAAAAAAGTATAAAATTACAACAAGGACTGTACAAAGGTATATCAAACGGTTCAAGGAAGCGCTGAATGTATCTGGGAAAGCGAGGACAAGTTGTCCAAAAGGTCCTGTAAATTCTGTTCTCGAAAAAAGGATCCTTAACGCTTTAAAGAGAAATCCGTTGATGTCTACAAGGGATTTGGCTAAAGATCTTAGAACCAGCCATCAAATGGTGCAAAGAACAAAACAACGGAATGGTTTGAAGACTTTCAAAAAGCAAAAAGCACCGAAAAGAAGTTCTGATCTCTGCCGAAAATTGTTGACGAAAAAAATATGCGTTATAATGGACGACGAAACATATTGGAAAATGGACTTTTTTTCTCTGCCTGGTCCCCAGTTTTTTACTGCAAATGACAGAAGAAATGTTAGTGAATCGGATAGAACAGTTTGCGTTGAAAAGTTTGGAAAAAAATTATTGTTTGGCAAGTTCTTTGTGAATGTGGGATGAAGTCAACAGCGTTTTTACAATAAGAACCATAAACGCCGAAATCTACCGTAAAGACTGCTTGCAGAAAAGATTATTGCCCATGATTAAAAGGCACAAGACTTCAGTTCTGTTTTGGCCCAACTTGGCAACTAGTCACTATGCTTCAGCAATGGTAAACTGGTTAAATTCCAAAGGCATTGCATTTGTACAAAAAGCAGACAATCCTCCGAATACGCCGACACTTCGTCTAATCGAAAAATATTGGGCAATTATGAAGGGAAAATTAAAAAAAGAAGGAGGAAGTGTAAAAACCATGGATGAATTCAAAAGACGTTGGGCATTATCATCGAAAGCAGCCACAGAAAAGTTTATGCAGCGCTTGATGAAAACTATGAGAAGAAGGTTCAGATAATTCACCAGAAAAAGTAGTATACAAGTTCGGAATGAAGAATTCATAACTAGTAGGATATAAAGTAAAAACAAATAAAATGTTATTAAAATCCATCGAGTAGTTTTCAAGTTATACCCACCTTGCGCGCGATAGAACTTTTCGTTACAGGTGGATGAAAATTGGAAACGGCATCTCTACAGAAGAGATATTAGGATATCAAGTACGGTGAAAAAATTATGATTGATTAGCTATGTCGCTATAGAAAGAACGAGGCTTACGAAATTTTTACTGAATGACCAATACAAGCCAAAGCTTAGGCGATACGCGAAAAAGACCTGCCGGCGAAAACAAAGGAAGTACTATAATGACACGATTCAAAAAATTGACGACGATATGAGACTAAATAAAACGCGGAACGGATAAAAAAAGGACCTAAAAAAGGGATAAAATCAAAAAACCAGTCTCAAAGACGCAGAGGGTAACATCATCAGCGACACGCAAGAAATCAAAAGGTGACGTCCTTCCTACTTTGAACATCTTCTCAATCCACCCTATTAGCACCGATCACGACAGACAACGTCTGAATTGAGGTCTCAACTGGCGAAGAAGAACCATCATCGACAGTACCCACACTCGCTGAAATCAAAGCAACCCTATGTGACTAAAAACTAAACAAAGCGCCGGGTATTAACGAAATACTGGTTGCAAAATTTGGACAGAGGTTAACATACCCGACGATTGACGAAAATGTATCATATGTCCAATTTACAAGAAAGGAGACAAACTTTGCTGTGAGTCGAATGTCGTATTAAGCCCTATTTTCTATTCTCTACAGCCCAAATCAGGTTTTGGCATCCTGACCTTCAGGTTCCCTAACATTTTCCATTTCTTATTGTGGAAAGTGTAACCACCTCATACAAGGTGGTGAATTTATAAATTCTCCAAAATTTATGAGACAATTGTCCGTGATCACCCAACTCTGGCCAGCTCAGTCGAAGTTGGGTCGTGTCATCACACCTCATAAATTTGAAGAAAATTTTCTCCGGTTTGGAGATGGAGAGATACCAAGACCACCAATGTTTAATGATTTACAGAATCATTTTAATTTCAAAAATAAATAAAAAAAATTAATTTATTATTTAATAATTATATTATTTTTTTATTTTATATATTCCCCCTGTTTTTTTATTATTTATTTGATCATTTATTAATATTCCATATAATGAAATCTACTTCTACAATGGCGCTATAGCCCAAATCGGACCTTGGCCTCCTGATATTCAGGTTCCTTAATATTTTTTCATTACTTGTTGTGGAAGACCTAAATGATACGAGAAACGGATACATCGCCTCGGATACGGACTGATTCTACGGTAACGACTTTTGGCATTCGAAAACGGACTATGATTGGCTTCTGGAACGTTCGAACATTGAATGACGGGGGAAGAGCTGGGGTTACTCGGTCCTTGCACCGCCAATCAGTGATCGACCGTGAAATGGAGCACTATAACATCCAAATCTTGGGCTTGAGCGAGGTCAGGTGGACAGGATCAGGAGAAGAACGAACCCCTAGCGGAAACACTATTCTGTACATTGGCCCTGAAAATGAAGCCAGAAATGGCGTGGCGTTCGTCCTTACGCCGAGAGCGAGAAACAGTCTCATTAGCTGGGAACCAATCTCGGATAGGATTATCGTCGTCAGGCTCAGGACCAGTGTCAGAAACGTCACAATTCTGCAGTGCTACGCACCAACTAATACCGCAACATCTGGTGACAAAGAGGAGTTTTATAGCCAACTGAGTGCCACCTTCGAACGTGTTCCAAGAGGTGATATTATTATCATCTCGGGAGATATGAACGCCCAGGTTGGATCAGACAACACTGGACTAGAACACGTCATGGGGAGGCATGGTGACCCTTGGGTCGACCCTTCACGACCTTGGATTAAGAGACCCGAAAACGGCGAATTATTTGTGGAGTTCTGTAGTACTCGGCAAATGGTCATCGGAGGGACCCTTTTTCCACACAAGAGTCATCATAAAACATCTTGGGTTTCCCCTGACGGTGTTACTCAGAACCAGATCGACCATTTGGCTATAAGTCGCCGATGGAGAAGATGTCTCCTCGATGTGCGAGCGAAACGTGGAGCTGACGTGGGGAGCGATCACCACTTGATGGTTGCCTGCTTGAGATTGTGTACAGCAGCTATCCGACGACCACAAATTCTTCAAATGAAGCGCAAGCTTAATGTGGATAAACTCAGAGATCCCAACAAAAAATTCGAATACACCACCATTCTACGCGAAAAGTCACCCACATTGGGTGAACATGAAATGCGCACACTGGACGCCAATTGGGAGGCAACCAGAAACACTTTTCTAACTAGTGCTGAAGAATCTGTGGGATATGCGCAAAGCGGTGAGAAACCCTGGATGTCACAAGACACATGGGACAAGGTTGGCAATCGGAAAAAAGCCAAATTGGCAATCATCTCTCAACCCGATGTCAACCAACGAACGCCCGACTTGAGGCAGAACTACCGCGATGCTCATATACAGCTTAAAAAGGCTGTTAGACGCGACAAGAGAAAGGCCATTGAAGATCTGGCAAACAAGGCAGAATCTGCGGCTTACCTTGGGGATATGGGTTCACTATTTAAAATCATGAAACAGTTGACGAACAGGAATTTCACCGCCAACCACCTGGTGAGAGATGTCAACGGAACTCTCCTTAATATGAGTGAACACCAGCTGCGACGATGGAAGGAATACTTCTCTGATATTTTAAACATCTTGTCAGATGAAGATATTCCGGAAACAGAACAACTTCCAAACATCCAACCGCAACAATCCTCTATTAGGGACGATCCCCCAGATAAGGAAGAGATAGTTTCCGCCATTCGGTCAATGGCGGGAAGGAAAGCTCCAGGTATAGACGGACTACCAACCGAACTCCTCAAAGCGGACCCGGAAATAACAGCCGATATACTCCTCCCACTCTTCACTAAGGTGTGGAATGATGGAAGATATCCGACTGAATGGAAGGAGGGCGTCATTGTGAAAATTCCGAAGAAGGGCGACCTTCGGGATTGTGGCAATTGGCGTGGCAATTGGCGTGGTATATGTCTACTTACTGCCGTATCAAAAATTATGGCTAAGGTAATTCTCAATAGGATTAGTGATGTCGTCGAGAGCACTCTCGAAGTTTATCAGGCTGGATTCCGTAAAGGATCGTCTTGTACCGACCACACAAATACCCTACGGATAATATTAGAGCAGTCAGCCGAAATGGGTTCGCCACTACATCTCATGTTTGTGGACTTCGAGAAGGCTTTCGACAGCGTTAAGCGAGATTACATATGGAATGCTTTGCGTAGGAGAGGTATTCCAAATAAGGTCATAGCTATGATTAAAGAATCCTACGAAGATGCAAGGTGTCGCGTCTTGCATAGAGGAGAGCTGTCCGAGAGCTTTCCTGTGCGAACGGGTGTCAGACAAGGCTGCATATTATCACCAGCCCTGTTTCTGGTGGTAATAAATGACATCTTGAAAGCTGCACTGGAAGGTGGGGAAGGTAAAGGTCTTCAATGGAGACTATTTAACATCTTAAGTCACCTTGATTATGCTGATGACGTGTGTTTGCTTGCACATACCCGTTCGGACTTAGAGTCAAATGTTCGCTCGTTGCATTCTAAATGCAAAGAGGCGGGACTGAAAATAAATGTGCGTAAAACCAAGTACATGCACATGGGTTCGAACGCAAGCACACCGATTGTTCTTAATGGACAGGATGTGGAAGAGGTGCAAGATTTTTGCTATCTCGGAAGCATTGTCAGCATGGACGGCGGAGCCGAAAAGGATGTTGAGGCTCGGCTAAATAAAGCTCGTCAGGCCTTCGGTATCCTTTCCCCTTTCTGGAGGTTAAGAGAGATCTCCCTTCGCACGAAGCTGCGAGTTTTTGACGCATGCGTCAAATCCGTGTTGAAATATGGTTGTACTACGTGGAAAGTGACCGTTCGACTTACCAAGAAACTACAGACTTTCGTAAACCAATGCCTCCGACGCATTTTAGGAATATTCTGGCCAGAAGTGATCTCCAACGACGAACTTTGGAGTACAACTCGCCAGACTAAAATAGGTATTGAGATTCAACGGCGAAAGTGGCAGTGGATCGGTCATACTTTGAGGAAACCAGAGCAAAACATCGCAAAACAGGCTCTGGATTATAACCCTCAAGGAAGACGTCGGGTTGGTCGACCATGTAACACATGGAAGCGAGCAGTTGAGCAGGAGGCCAGAGGAATAAACAAGTCCTGGCAACAGCTTAAAGCCGATGCGCAGGATCGCGCCTTGTGGAAGAGAGTTGTTTCTGTCCTATGCCCCTATAGGGGGTCTTAACAGGAATTTGATTGATTGACTTGCTGTGGAAGGGTTGTTAGCCCTTCGCACAACCCTCTGTCTACGAATTTTTTATTTTCGTAGATTAAGGTGACCAAGGTATATCCAAGCAGGCAATGTGCCGGAATTATATATTGCGCCGACCGGGATTTGAACTCACGACCTTCGCATTACAAGACCAACACACTACCTACTAGGCTATACCCTAGCTCATATAATGAAATAGCAACCTTTAATTCTATGCGTATACATATACCTATGTATATAAAAATTCATAAATTCTTTTAATATTAAACAAAAAAAAAAATTATTTAAATATTTTAATTGAAAAAAAAGAAAATAAAGAGAAAAGAAGAAAGATATTATGTATAAAAATGAGTTTACCTTATTTTTATTTTTTGAAAATGATTGTACTAAGTGCGCACCGTTCCAATCTTCTGTGAATTAATAATTTATTACTTAAAATACAATCGGTTGATTCTTTTCTTTTTTTATACTCTAGATGAAATCTGAGAGTATTATAAGTTTGCCACAAAGTTTGTAACGCCAAGAAATAAAGCTCGGAGAAAAAAATGAATGATACAGAAGTTCATATAATCACTCAAAAATCTCAAAACCGGATGTCCGTCCGTCCGTCTGTCCGTCTGTCTGTCCGTCTGTCCGTCCGTGTCCTCTCTAGCTTGAGAACGCGTTGAGCTATGAAGTTCAAATTTTGTATACGTCGTTTTTAACAAAAAAGTAAGGTCAAGTTCGTGAACGAGCCAAATCGCTCAACCCCTTCTACCCCCTCCCATACAAAATGACACAATTTCGCAATCTGACAATAAACGGATTTCCTTGAAAAGTACAAATGACATTGATCTGAAATTTGGAATGTAATACTTTTATGACGATTCCAATCTACTCTACAAAAATAATTTGTGCCTTCCCCCTCCTTCCACCACCTCCCATACAAACTGCACTTTTTCTTGAAATGCTCTAAGCCAATTTACTCAGTGCGTATAATAGTTATCAAGCTGGAATTGTGTACAAAATATTTATTTAAAATTATTATTAAGACCAAAAAAAATGAGACGATTAGCTGTACCCCTTCTACCCCCTCCCATATAAAATGACACAATTTCGTAATTTCACAATAAACAGATTTGCTCAAAAAATATAAATGCTATTGATCTGAAATTTGGAATATATTACTTTTATGATGATATAAATCTACTGTACAAAAGTTATTTGAATCCTCCCCTTCCTTCCACCACCTCCCATACAAACTGCGCTTTTTCATGAAATGCTCTAAGCCAATTTACTCTGTGCGTATAAAATTGACCGAGCTGAAATTGTGCACTAAATATTTATTTAGAATTATTAGTAAAACCAAAAAAAATTAGGCGATTAGCTTTACCCCTTCTACCCCCTCCCATACAAAATGACACAATTTCACAACTTTATAAAAATTCGATTTTCATGAAAAGTATGAATACTACTGATCTGCAATTTAAGACATGTCAAAAGCATGATATTTATAGTTATTTCTGAAAAGTCATTAAAAACTCCCCCCTCCTTCTATCACCTCCCATACAAACTGCACTACTTCACTACATCCAATGCACTAATTTTCTCAGTACCTATTAAATTTTTAAATCCAAAATTTTGTACAAAACATTTTGATAGTAACCTTACCGTCATGTGAAAAAATTAGTTCAATGTCGTCACCTCCCTACCACTTCCCCTACAAAATTTCTTAAGATACAAAAATTTCTCTTTCATCTAGAGTATCGCAAGATTGGGCTTTATGCCCAATCGTACTCCTGTTATGTTTTTTCTATAACACGGGAGAAAAAAAAGAAAATAGTTAAATATGTATATACAGGGTGTTTGGTACTCCGTACATAACCTTGTAAGGGGTTATTCCTGGATATATTTTGAGCAAAAAATTGTTCTGCGGAGATGGCCAGTTTTCAATATCCACGGAGATACAGGGTGATCAAGAAAAGTCCTTCGGACCTGTACCCCCACTCACTGAAAACGCTATATCTTGAAAACCAATAATCGCATTTCAAAGTGTTATAGCTTGTTTTTTAGGGAATCAAATTACCTTTCATTTGGTGTAATAATCCGTAGTGTACCTGTACCCAATCCTGAGGTATTTGCTTCAGACTACAAATTTTTGACACTTTGACCCTCAAAATTCTGTGATCAATGTAGTTTTTCTCAAAAAAACGCATTATAAAAATGTCATTTTAATGTTGTTGTTTTATGTGCCATATTATTGCCTACAAAAGATGCACACATACTTATGACTTAGGTTTTCCCGTTTTCCAGGTAATAAGCGAAAATACATATGGCTTAAAAATAAAATATGCCATAAACCAACCCTCGTTCTAAAAAAACTACCTGAAATGTTGTTAAACTGAAATATTCTTTGTGTCCTTTAATTACTATTTAAATTATCAATGAATGTCCTTTAGGTAGTATTAAAATTATCGAGAAAATGAATTAAATTAAAATGAGTTTCAACACAACTAGGTGCAGCACTTTGCCCTTTTTAATGGGTTACCTAACAAAATGAAAAGCCTATAAAAGCAAACCATACTTCATATTTTTATCAGTTTTAGTTAAATTTGTAAAAGAACAAGGTGTCACTAAAATTTAGAAAAGAATTTCGAAATGCCTGAGTTCACGAACGAAGAATATGCAGACATAATTTTCCTCTATGGAGAGTGTCAGGGAAATGAGCAAGCGGCGCGATCTTTATATCATCACAGATTTCCCAATCGTCGAATACCTTACGCGAGAGTATTCCAAGACGTTTACAGAAAGATTAGGGAAACAGGCAGTGTTAGGACAAGCAGAGTGAATGCAAATCCTGCGCCGGTAATCGCTGTTTCAATTGATCAACGAATCCTAGCTGCAGTTCAAAATGATCCATCAACTAGTATACGACGCTTGGCATTGCGGTTTAACGTCTCTACGTGGAAAGTTTGGAGTGTCCTGAAAGCAGAACGTTTGCATCCCTACCACCACACACCAGTGCAGGAGCTGTTACCCATTGATTTACCCAAAAGGATGGAGTTTTGCAATTGGCTCCTTGAACGACAAATAAGTGACGAGAATTTTATCAGCAACATTCTTTGGACGGATGAGTCCCAATTCACCAGGGACGGTATCACAAACTTCCACAACTTACACACATGGGCTGAGAGCAATCCACATACAAGAAGAGAGGCATCATTTCAGCACAGATTCAGTGTCAATTTATGGGCAGGTGTGATTGGCAACGGTTTTATTGGTCCTATTAGGCTTCCGCCTACCTTAAATAGTTCCAATTACTTGCATTTTTTGACAAATGATCTACAGGAGTTATTGGATGATATGCCACTGCACCGATTGGCTTCCATGTTTTACCAACATGATGGTGCTCCAGGTCATTACGGCCGACAGATCAGAGATTGGTTAAATTCCAATTATAGCAATCGCTGGATCGGTAGAAATGGACCGATACACTGGCCTGCAAGATCCCCTGATTTAACTATTATGGATTTCTTTGTATGGGGACGGATGAAGGACCTTGTCTACGCAACGGAAGTAGTAACGTTGCAGGATCTAAACACCAGAACCGATGCGGCAGCAACAGAAGTAAGGCAGCAGTTGAGGAGTATGAACACAAAGAGAACACTGGCAAAACGAGCTTTAGCGTGCATTCAAAATGAAGGTAGCCATTTTGAACATTTATTGTAATTAAGGAAATTTGAAATACACCGTAAAAACCATTCTTAAGTTCTTTTAGTTCAAGCGGAGAGTGTTGATCAGCCTATTCTTGCTTTTTTGACAAAAGTGCTAAATTATTGGAATGATAATTTCTTCTAAACTATAAAACTTATGCAATGCAAGTGTATGCGTCTTTTGTAGGCAATAATATGACACAAAAGAAAACAACAATAAAATGACATTTTTATAATGGGTTTTTTAGAGAAAAACTACATTGATCTTAGAATTTTGACGGTCAAACTGTCAAAAATTTGTGTTCCGAAGCAAATATCTCAGAATTGGATACAGTTACAATGCGGACTATTACACCAAATGAAAGGTAATTTGATTCCCTAAAAAACAAGCTATAACACTTTGAAGTGTGATTATTAGTTTTCAAGATATAGCGTTTTGAGTGAGTGAGGGTACAGGTCCGAAGGACTTTTCTTGATCACCCTGTATCTCCGTGGATATTGAAAATTGACCATCTCCGTAGAACAATTTTTTGCTCAAAATATATCCAGGAATAACCCCTTACAAGGTTATGTACGGAGTACCAAACACCCTGTATAAGTATAAATTTCTGCTTTTAACAATTTTTTTAAAGAGTTTTATCTTTCTCTTGTCTTTAGGATAAATCAACACTTCTTTTACTCCTGAATATTGGGGTGCTAATTTCCACTGCCTCTTTCAACCTTCTTCTTCCTTCCGCCAAACAAGCTGTCTACTTTGATTGCTGATACCCTTTCTTGTCTTCAGTGTTCAGCCAAACAAGCTGTTGAATACTTCTTTTTGATTAATAATCAAAAAATATCCTTCCGTCTTCGCAAATAAGGAATATCGTCAATCAAGTTATGGACTAGATGTAAACTATTACAGTCCTCTATCGAATTCGATTTATCGTAGAATTGTTAAAATTCAATCGCTTATTATTTTTTTTTTGTATTTAATAAAACTTGATTTGAAAATAATTCCAAAAAAAAAAATTTATTTTTCTATCCCCTTTTCGTCCCTACTCGATCCAAAATAAGAAAAAAAAAATTCTCCCCAAAAAAAAATTTTTTTACAGTGCGATCGTTACAAAGCCCCCACCAAGATTTCAGATACATCTACCAGAAGATGTACCTGAAAAAAAAATTAAAACGATCGTTTACTAATCAAAAGCGCCCAATGTGCGGTTCACCACGAAACAATAAGTTAGCCGGGCATTAACATTTTAAATCTTTAGCATGATATTTCCCAACAGTTTTACCATTCATATCCGTAATTAAAAAGATAGAATTCCCTAACTGTTTCAATATCTTAGATTTGAGAAATTTCGGAGCTTATTTATTATTAAATTTTTTTTTTTGTACCACTGATACAAAAGTTTCTACGATAAACTATTTGTTCTGGAACTATTGAATCTAATTTTTTTGGTTTTTTTATTATATTGTCTAGCGGATTTATTAAATGCCTTAATTAATGATTTGTTTATCGTGTCATGAATAAGTTGCATTTTATCTGTCATTAGTATTTGATTAAGATCCTGAGAGTTTACATTTTGAAATTTATTCAACAATGAGTAAGTACTGCCTTGAGTTACCATTTCATTACCATACATAACGAAATAAGGAGAACAACCAATTGCTTCATGGGTCGATGTACGAAGAGCACAAGCTATTTCTGAAATATGCTCGTCCCAATTATTGTGTTGTTCACCTATATAAGCTCTAATTGCTGTCAAAATTGATCGATTTACTCGTTCAGAGGCATTTGCTTGAGGTGAGTAAATAGCTAAACGAGTATGTTTCACACCATAATTATTCAGGAAATTCTGAAAAATTTCGGACACAAATTGAGATCCATTATCAGATACTAAATTTTCAGGAGTACCAAACACTAAAAACACTTCATTCTCTAAATATTGGACTATAAACTTTGTTGAGGCTATTCGAAGTGATTTCAACAATACAAACTTTGAAAACTGATCTAGCACTATAAGTAAGTATTTATTTATTCTTTTTGAGCAAGGGTATGGTCCAAGTAAATCTATATATATTCGTTGCCATTTACGTTCTACCTTAAACTGTACAACCATAGGTGGTTTTAATATAGAATTCGGACATTTAGTTTCCTTACATACCGAGCAATTTTTAACATACTCAGTAACTTGAGTAGCTAAATTAGGTCAAAAATATTTTTGACGTATTCTTTCTATAGTTTTTTTAATTCCTCCATGCGAAGCCAGTGGTAGGTCATGAGCCGATTTAATGATGTCCTGAGTCAATGCATCTGGTTGGTATCCATAATTTCCATAAATTAATTATATCGTCAAGAGCGTTTGAACTGGAATTAGTTTTCTTAAAAACCAAGTTATCTTTTACGCATAAATCCGAAATAGTTTTCCTTTTTGTTGAATTAATGTTATTAATTCTTTATATTGATCTTATTGGAAATGTTAAGACTTAAGATCTACTTCCGGTTTTGCTCCTGAATACGTAAGCACTTCAGTATACATTCTAGATAATGCATCTGGTACAACATTTAAAGATCCACTTCGATGTTCAATACTGAAATTGAATCCTTGTAATTTTAAAGACCAACGAGCTAGTCTACCACTCAAATCTTTCTTATTCATTAGGAGTTTAAACTGGCATACTCAGTTATTATTGTGAACGGTAGTCCGTCAACATACGGTCGAAATTTTTTTAAACAAATAACTGCAGATAAACACTCCAGTTCCGTAACACAATATTTTTTTGTGCAGAATTAAGTTTCTGAGAAACAAATGAAATAGGTAATTCTTCACCCTTTTCATTTAGTTGATAAAGAACTCCTCCAATCCCAGATTGGCTTGCATCACATTGAATTTTAAAAGGTTTCGAAAAATCAGGATTATGTAATATTGGGGATTTAATTAGGGCTTCCTTTAAAGAATCAAAAGCAACTTGTGCTTCCTCAGACCATTTAAATCCACTTTTTTTTTTCTTCAGACAATCTGATATTGGTGAACCTAAAGACACGAAATTTGGGACAAATCGTCTATACCAACCTGACATTCCCAAAAATCGTCTGACTTGTTTAATTGAATTTGGAGCTGGAAATTCAGCAATCGCTTTAATTTTTCCTGAATCTACGTTCAGTGTACCATCACGTACTACATAACCTAAATATTTAACTTTTTTCATACAAAAATGACTTTTTTGTACGTTAATTGTCAAATTTGCCAATGTTACTTCTTTTAATATTTTTAGATGATCTTCAAAATCTGGAGAAATAATTAAAAGATCATCCAGATATACAGAAACCCTTTCTCTCATGTCTACAGGCAATGGCTTCATAACTTTATCCATCAACCTACACATTCTTTGAGGAGCATTGCATAAACCGAATGGCATAACCGTAAATTGATATAAAGGTCTACCAGGTACAGTAAAGACGGTTTTTTCACGAGAAATTTTCTCAAGTGGTATTTGCCAAAATGCATCATTAAATCTAAAGCTGTAATAAATTTAGTATCTTGTAACCTACAAAGCAACCAATCAATATGAGGTAATGGGTATGCATCCTTTTTTGTTACTTGATTTACTTTTCTAGAATCTATGCACAACTGATTTTTTCCTGGTTTTTGAATAAGAACTACTGGGGAACTCCAAGGACTAATGCTTTCTTCTATTACTCCTAAACTTAACATTCGATCTAACTCTTCAAACATAAGTTTTTGAATAGTCGGTATAATGTCTTTGTTTAATAGGAGACGAATTTTCTACTTCTATAATATGTTCTTCTAGAGTAGTTTTTTCTAACCCTTTACTTTCAAATGATGGAAATTGAAGTATAATTTCTTCCAGTCTTTGCTGATCTTTTATATCTAACACATGAACATTTAATTCAGACGAAGTAGAAGGTTCAGTGATATGTTGAATATCTAAAGATCTACTTTCCAATGAAGCTATAACTGATGGAGCTAATTTGAATAATTTCCAGAAATCCACCCCTAAGTAAAGTGATTGTTCTAAACCTGGTATTACAAACAGCTTTATATGCTTAGTTACACCTTTATATTCTATAGAAGCATAAAAACTACCATGTATACAACAATTCTTTTAAAAGTTCCAAAGACCCTGCACCTAAACAAATAATGTTTGCTCCACTATCTAGAAGACCAACTAAATTTTTCCCACCAATATTAATTTGAGCATAAGGTCTATTATCTCCAACTTTAGAAAAGATTGAAGACACTATTAGACGTCTACGAGATATTCGTTTTTTGTTCAAAGCACGAAGTTGAGTTTTTGGAGAAACTAATACTTCTGAATTGTTAGAGAAGATTCTCTTTCTAACCTTTTGATAATTATCTAAACGATTTTTAAATGCTTTTTCTTTTAAGTCTGGCTGTTCAGTATTAAAATAGTTTACATCAATTAAATTTTCAGTTTGTGTTTCAACTGAAATTCCACCAGTATAAGAATTATTTAACGGTGTTTTTGATGTTGTTTTTGGTTGTTGCCAAAATGAGACGATTGAGTATCTCTTTTTTGAGCTTGAGACGTCGTTGAAATTAGGCCGATTTGCGTCTTCTGTGATCATTTACACAAGTTACATCCCCACCTCCTTTAATTTGGTTTCTATCATTTCTATATATAAAATAATTAGCATTATTAAGCTTATCACTAGGTTTAAGTCATGTTTCCGTAATTATGGCAATAAGGAAATCAAATACTTCTACGGTCTTATTACGTAAACTTTGGGCATTAGTATTAGTCATACAAAAATTTAGTGGCTAATTCAACTAGTACCTAGTATTGGTCATATTTATTTGTGCATTTCGATAATTTGGTAATTAACTTTGTTTGAAATTACACTCGATTAACTAAACGCAAATTCTTAATAAGAATAAAACATTGGTTATTTCAGTTTCACTATTTCGAAAATTCAAATTTTACCCTCCACTTGGCACGATGTTGCTCCGCTTGGCACGATGCTGCTCCGCTTGGTACGATGTTGCTCCGCTTGGTACGATGTTGCTGCGAATCGAAAAGAAAAATTCGACCAGTTCGAATGTCCCACACGGACATCTGCCGGAACTGCGATCGAACTAAAAGCATCCATCATAAATGGCGTGCGTTGGGTTGTGTACAAAAATTTTGATGGACATTTGATGCACGTTTAACGCGCATATTTCTCGCTCGATTTCATTAATTCGCATCTAGTTATCAGTTTAGTAATATCGCACGTATTGTGAAAGTAGTTTAACGATTGCACGGCCGCCAAATTCGCGTTCATTTCGAGTGATTGTGCGGTGTTTTCATTTCTCGCCATACATTCACACGCGCGGCTTTAAAAAAGAAATACTCAACACGTCCAAACGCCAGACAAAAGCGCATCGACGAATTGAAAAAACAAAAATATCCGCGACAGTTTCGCACGGACGGGCCGGCCGCCGCACGCATTTCAGAGCGCAAGGATCGGGCCAGCGGGCCGCAGCAGACGTCCGTCCGAATTCGCCTGGGACACACACTTTTCGGTCGACTTTCATGCATCACGGTCTGATGGGAATCAAGCAAAATTCGAGATAATGTTCAGGTTAGTAGAGCACCCCCCCAGCAGCAGCACAACGGCAAGGTGCGCTTATTATTATTATTTTTTTTTTTAATATTATTTACCGGATTTAATTGTGCTCGGGCGGCATGGGCCTCGGAAGGAGGCGGGGGTGCGACGCGAGGTGTTGATGATCCGCGCGATGGACGACGGGGACGGACGGGTTCGATGGCGCGCGTCTTGAGAAGGTCGCCGCTCTGCTGCTCTGCCTTCATCTCGAGATCGACCTCGCTGTCAGCCTCCGTCGCTGTCGCCGTGTGTGGTTGACATTTCTCTAGTTGGCAAGAAGCTTGTCAAATTTGCGGAATCGCGATGCTCATGCACCGTGTGTGGCGCTTAGGGTTTTTTTTTGGGCTCGGTCCGATTAGCTGTTTGTCCCATAACCGTTTCGCAAGCGTTGAATTCGAGAGAAGATCGGGTCGAAATGTCAGTTGCGCCAAATTGCTAAACTCGCTGCAACCGTAGCGGATTGCGAGCCCCATTCCACAAGTTGTGTTCCAATCGGATTTACAAATTTTTCATTTCAGTCTTCAATTACGGTGCGTAATGACAGTTTTCCAATTACGAACTAATTAATTAGGAGTAGGCTTCTCTTCCCGCTTTAGTTTTGCTCGGTACCGTTAATTATTTCATTTCAATGGCCAGGCTGGGCCAACTTTTCCACACGATTGTCATGCAGTTTTATCCGCATCGATCCAACAGTTTCGCCGATGCAGCAGGTTATCACAATTGTAATAAGGAAACATGATTCGAAAAAAAATCTCTCGGGTGTTGCCTTATTGGACGAATTGAATGCGATCTTCTATCTCAATTACGGACGGTATGAAATTTATTTAGTCATAATCATAGTTTCAGAGTTGCTTTAAACTGTTCGGTCCTACCGTGAAATTCTTGGGAATTTGCAATTCTCATCATCAACCTAATTACTCAAACAGTTGCAGCTCCTGAACCCTTGTATAAAACTGCGAACATACAGTAAAACTGAGAACGGGATCGACGTAAACCGGATACGAGTTCGACGCGTGAGGAAGAAAAAACTGAGAAACGACGATGCATATGAAAATTCGAAGTCGAACCGACTCACCGCTGCTTTCTGAACATTTAAAATTTTTTGGAACCAAATTCAGTTCGTAGTTAGTAACCGAGAAAATCAGTTTTGATCATGTTTAAGCCACGAAAGTTGAGCGAAGTGTTCGTACTTTTGAAATTATTCACATGTATGACGCGAGAAGAGAATGACTTTTGCAGATCTGTCCAGTGACTTCCCTTCCAATATTGGCTCCCTATTTGAAATTACGAAACAGTTGAACAACGATCTCATCACCAGCCACCTAGTGAAAGAGGTTAACCCTCTTCAATATAAGTGAACTGCAGTTGCAGTGATGGAAGCAACGCTGCTATGATATTTTAAGCGTTTTTTCAGATGAAGATTTTACGGAAATAAAATAATTACCAAACATCCAACCGCGATAATCTTCTATTAGATATGATCCTTCAGAAAAGGAAGAAAAAGTTTCCGCAATTCGACGGCAACGAAAGTCTCAGGTGTACACGGACTTCCAGTTGAACTCCTTAAAGCGCAATTAGCGTGATATACGAATATGTTACTTACTGCCATATCGAAAATCATGGCTAAGGTAATTCTCAATACGATTAGTGGTGTTGTAAAGAGCACTTCCGAAATTTCTCGGGCTGGATTCAAATACCCTAGGGATAATATTGCAGCAGTCCGCCGAAATGGGTTCGCCACTCCGAGATAAGTCTTACTACGTTACCTTGTATTTGCTTAGGCGTAGCCGCTCGAAATTAGAGATATCTCCAACGACGAACTTTGCAGTACAACTGGACAGACTAAGAGAGGCGATAATGGCAGTGGATCGGTCACACTTTGAGGAAACTAGAGCGAAATATCTCCAGACACACTCTGGAATATATCCCTCAAGCAATACTTCTGGTTGGTCGACCTTGAAGCAAGAAGGTCAGAGGAATAAACAAGCCCTGGTACCAACTAAAGACCGATGAGCATGATTGCTCCTTGCGAAAGAGAACTATTGTTATTCTATGCCCTATAGGGGGTCTTAACAGGAAATTGATTGATTTATTAATTAATGAACATGGAAGGATTAAAGCTCGGTCTTCTCTAATGACTGCAAACATTCAGGAGCTCCACCCCATGCTCAACATTTGTATAAAAACAATCCTAATGTATGATTAATATCCAACATAATAACCCACAAGATGTAGATACTTTCCAAAAAGTGTACGAAAAATATATTGTGATCGAACATCATCATCAGCATACAGGTCGCTGGAACTTATAAGGATGTCAATGGAATGGATAATGGCAGTGGATCGGTCACACTTTGAGGAAACTAGAGCGAAATATCTCCAGACACACTCTGGAATATATCCCTCAAGCAATACTTCTGGTTGGTCGACCTTGAAGCAAGAAGGTCAGAGGAATAAACAAGCCCTGGTACCAACTAAAGACCGATGAGCATGATTGCTCCTTGCGAAAGAGAACTATTGTTATTCTATGCCCTATAGGGGGTCTTAACAGGAAATTGATTGATTTATTAATTAATGAACATGGAAGGATTAAAGCTCGGTCTTCTCTAATGACTGCAAACATTCAGGAGCTCCACCCCATGCTCAACATTTGTATAAAAACAATCCTAATGTATGATTAATATCCAACATAATAACCCACAAGATGTAGATACTTTCCAAAAAGTGTACGAAAAATATATTGTGATCGAACATCATCATCAGCATACAGGTCGCTGGAACTTATAAGGATGTCAATGGAATGGAGCCGCCGAGAAACAAGAGAACCTGATCATGCTTTCTCTTTCTTATCTTAATCGAAGCTGAGGTATAACATGCATCGAATGTAAAAATATTAGGCCTGGGAAAAAGTTTGTGGCGTTTTTTTTAAGTAAAATTCAACTGGTATTCTTATAGTGTGAAAATGAATTTATTTAATCCATTGTTATCGACAATGTTTCGCCATTTTTTGGGTGCAGCCATGATGCCATCGGTGAAGAACTTCTGTAGTTTCTGGTTGAATAACTGAATCAAGTGGTTTTCACAGGCTTCTATTGAAACCAGATTAGTGAGAGAGTTCTGCAGAGATTGGAACCAATGATAGTCAGAGAGTGCTATGTCTGGACTATACAGCGGATGCATCAAAACTTCCCAATCAAGCTCTCGCAATTTTTGACGGGTCATCAAAGAAGTGTGTGGTCAGGTGTTGTCATGATGGAAGAGAACACCTTTCCTATTTCGGGCCGTTTTCTTTCAATTGCCTGGCGTAATCTCTCTAGTTGTCCACAGTATAATTGAGAATCAATAGTCTGACCAACTGGAAGTAGCTGATGGTGGACGATTCCCACACAGCATCACCTTTTTCGGCGCCAATCCTGGCCTCGCAAACGCTCACCATACTTTGTCCACGATCTTTGGCGCTTCCGATTGTTTTACGTGACCCATTTTACATCACCGGTTATGACACGTTTCAGAAATGGCTCGATTTTATTGCGTTTCAGCAGCGCATCGCATCGCAGATGTTAATTTGGTCTATCATGTTTTTCGCTCATTTCATTTGAGGCCTCAACTGATGAAGAAGAACCATCATCGACACTATCCACGCTTGCTGAAATCAAAGCAGCCCTATGTGACCAAAAACGAAACAAAGCGCCGGGAATCGACGAAATACCAGTTTAGCTTCTGAAAAACTGTGAAAACTGTGTCGCTGGAATACTGCACAACATGATATGCAAAATTTGGACAGAGGAAATCATACCAGCCAATTGGCGAAAAAGCATTATATGTCCAGTTTACAAGAAAGGAGACAAACTCTGCTGTGAGAATTACAGAGGAATATCATTGTTGTATACGTCCTATAAAATAATGACAAAAATTATTGAACGTCGTCTTAAGCCCTATACATTGGCGAATACCAAGGCGGATTCAGAAACGGACGATCTACAACAGACCAGATATTCTCGGTGAAACAGGTGCTTGAGAAATGCTGGGAATATAACACAGACGTGCACCAAATCTTCGTAGATTTTAAACAAGCAAACGAAAATATCGACAAGAGCGTACTGCACCAAATCATGCTTGACTTTGAAATTTCCCCATAACTAACAAGACTCACAATGACGAACACTGAATCCCAAGTAAGAATACAAACCGATTCCACAATCAGTTTTCGAATGGAATGTGGTTTAAAGCAGGGAGATGGTCTAGCCCTCATGCTTTTCAATTTGACACTAGAATATGTCGTCCGAAAAATCCCGGTCGACACCAACGGGACACTACTATTCAATTCTACTCAACTAGTAGCATACGCTGACGACATTAACATTCTAGCAAGATCCTTCCCTAGTACCAAGGAGGTATTTGTCAATCTTGACTCCGCCGCAAAAGAAGTCGGGTTGCGCATTAATGAAAGCAAAACAAAAGTAATGACGCAAACAAGAAGGAGAACGCCAATCAGACAAAACATAACAATTGCGGAATATAATTTGGAGAGTGTGGACAACTTCATATATCTTGGGGCTAATCTAGAAAAGGACGGTAATGAAGCAGACGAAATCAAACGACGGATAATATTTGCAAATAAGACGTATTATTCGGTACTTCCAATAATGAAATCCAAGAAAGTGCACAGGAACAATAAGTTGCGGATTTATAAAACTATCTTACGACCTGTGCTCTGTTATGACAGCGATACGTCGATATTAACGCAAACTTCCGAAAAAGCAGTTAACGCATTCGAAAGGAAGGTCCTCCGAAGAATTGTGGGACCTGCGAAGGAACAAAAGGAATGGCGAATAAGATACAACCATGAGTTGTATCAGATTTTTGATTTGATGAGTTGTATCAACTCTACGACGAGCCAAAAGCTTCAACGTTCATCAAGCTACGTAAAATGCAGAGGGCTGGCCATGTAGAGCGAATGGCAGATAGAAGAATCCCCAAACATGCTCTTAAAGGCAAAGCGAGTGGTAACCGGCCAGTAGACAAACCACGCAAACGATGGGAAGACTTAATTGATGAAGACAGCAAAGCCATTTTAAAAATGGGCAGCTGGCGGACGCAACCTTTGGATCGAGACAATTGGAGGCAACGAATTCAGGAGGCCAGGGCCCGATTTGGGCTGTCGCGCCATTGATGTTTTTCGCGCTCAATTCATGAGGAACCCATACATCAAGCTTCTTTTTGTGTAAATGGTTGAAAATAGTTTTGTGGTCAATATCTAGCTCCATACCAATATCGATACTGCTGATATGCTTATCTTGTTGGACTGGCGACCAGAGCGTAACTCATCTTTCACATCAAAATTACCAGAAGGAAAGCAAGTGAACCATTTTCGAGCAGCAGATTTTGATAAGGTACCTTCACCGTACACAGCATAAACTTTTTCACAAGTCTGCGCAGCGTTCTTCCCTTTGTCGTAATAATATTGCAAAATATAGCGCAATTTTTCATTACTTCTCTCCATTCTCAAACGCAAATAACTTTCCAGCCACTGTATTTACAATTTTGATGCTTACACGCTCAAAGTAACGCTCGGAAGTGTTACCTTTCTGACGAGCGTTTAGTGGTGTCGCTGCGATCTGTTTTTCCTGAGTTATTTGCAGTTGACGTTAAATATCGGGAAAAAACGCCACGAACTTTTTTCTCAGACCCAATATTACGAACGTTGCAACAAAGCAATTGGAAATGTACCTTCATCTCGAATTCATCTGACTCTTACCAGTGGAATTATTCTTCGTAACGAAATCGCGTGTCGACGTTTCGCTACAAATGTTGGCTGATTTGAGTTTGAACCAATCATTAGATTCATTATCAACGTCTAGAAATTTCAATTACTTGGGTTTTTTTGAGTTTTCAAATGGTAATTGAAGTATGCTCGAGATCGCTGAATTTAAAATAAAATAAAACTCGTTCACTTCTTTTTTTAACGAAACACAAAGTTCATTATTCGCTTTTAAAAATCATTTCAACGTTCACAATATGTCGCTTTAATATTCGCACTGTTCTCGCTGTCGATCACGCGACTTACTCGCTCAAACGTTCATCCTTTTTCCACCATAGCACATTCATTCTAGAAGATTCTACTATCGTTTCCATAGCGTGTTTTTTTTTCTCGTTACGCCAGGGAGGTGCGGAATCTTCATTAGATACCAATACTTCGTCCTGGTGGACAGAGAACTGTCAGCCTATTTGCGGCTGTGTACCAAACCGCGATCCCACAGGCAGACTTGAAGCACTTTCCTCGCGGGACTGCCGTTAGGTACTACTTCGCGGGGCTTCTTCTTCTTCAATGGCGCTACAGCCCAAATCGGGCCTTGGCCTCCTGACCTTCAGGTTCCTTAACATTTTCATTATTTATTGCAGAAGAGTTGTTAGCTCTTCGCACAACCCTCTACGAATTTTTCATTTTCGTAGATTGAGGTAACCAAGGTATATTCAAGCAGGTAGTGTGCTGAAATTATGAATCGACCGGGATTTGAACTCACGACCTTCGCATTGTAAACTAAACACGCTACCCACTAGACTACACCCTAGCTATATACTTATACTTATACTTCGCGGGGCTGATTAGCATTTTATGCTGTGCTCCTTATATTGCTCCTGTTCTCCTTTCTATTAGGTTGTTGCAGATGAAATGGTGATTTTGCTAGTGAAATTTCAAACAACTTTAAATCTTATAAAACTTAATTTTATTAATCAAAATAGGTACCAGCAGATGCAATACACTTCTCCCAACGAGATACAAGTGCATTTATGCCAGTTTCGTAGAAGTCCGACCTTCTAGACTGAAGAAATTCTTCGAAGGCATTTTTGATGGCTGCTTCATTGTTAAATTGTTTCTTCGCCAAAAAAAGATCCAAATGTTTAAAAAAGTGGTAATCGGTTGGCGAGAGGTCGCCCGTTATTCCGTGTCATGTTTTGCTCAGTAAGCTCATGCGGAACTCACTTATCAAGCTTTTTGACTTTTCTAAGCTGTTGCATGTGCCGGGAAACTGTCGAATAGCGTACGCCCAGCTTCTCTGCAATGTCCCTTACAGTTTGGCGTGAGTCAGACACTACTAGTAAACGCAGCTCGTCGTCTATCGATGGTCCTGGGTGACTACGTGGCTCACTTTGAAGGGTCATATCTCCTGATCGGAATTTTTCGAACCATCGCTGTGTAGTTCTTCTTCAATATTCATTACTACCAGAGCAACCTGGCGGCAGTTTGAGACATGAAAATCGCAACTAACTTCACTTCATCGCGAAAGTCGCCATTTCATCTGCAACAATCTAATATATCGATTCTTCGAAGATCCTTTTGCACATTCGTTACAAGTGCACAAATTTCCATCCAATTTTCCTCTGATTTCATCATATGATGATATATCATGATGAATGATGTACTCGGCATATTATTTCTCCATTCAGCGAAGCAACTGCAGTGGAAAACTCTGTCTTCTTCTTAATCTGGATAGAGTATCGTGTCCAATTCTGTGTAAATATTTGCGGTAGCCGCCGTGACCTGATAGGAACTGCGTTGGGTTATAGTTGCAGTGCCCGTGCACCCGTTTTGTCTAGACCTCAATTGCTTGGATTAGCTTATAGGTCCATCTGCCTTTTGTAGTGTTGCTCCATCTGGTTTGCAACATCGCTATTGATGTTGCCTTTTTCTCTTCTTTTATTCTTTTGAGAACAGCTTCCTCTTGTTGGATGGAGGCTCTTCTTTCATAGATCATTAGCATCTTGTTCGTGAGAATGTCGATGGAGATCAATCCGACTAAGACAAGCTGCTTCGTCCGATATTGTTCGAAAACCGCTGATTGCTCGAAAGCCGCTGATTGCTCTTATCGGGCAGATTCTTGACGTTGACAACAGTTTTCTCCTTATTTCCATTGTCACTAATGCAGCCGCCCAAACCGGAGCCGCGTATAGAAGAACCCAGCTGACTATTCTGGCAAAGTAGAATCCTTCTAGCATATCCAGGTCCATCGATGTTTGGTAGTATTAAAAAAAGTGCTGCCTGCATTTGTGACGCCTTTTTGCGCGCGGAGTCCAAGTGAACTTTGAACGTTCGTCTATTATCGAACATAACACCTGCCGACCGTTATGTCCGCGTATTCAATATTCTTTCGGCTGGTTATTAGAACAGCTTTTGTTTTGTGGTCAACTAGTTCTGAACCGGCAGACTTTGACCAGTCCTTAATTTTTGTGACTGCTTCGTTTGTTGCTGACTATTTCGTGTCACGGTAACAACGGCAATATCGTCAGCAAACCCGATTATTTTTACTCATTGCGACAACGACAGTCGACTCCGTCGTACATAATATTCCACAGGATAGGGCCCAGTATCTATCCTTGTGGGACTCACACGATGACGTAGTACTACTTTATCCCCTCATCAGTTTGGTACCTAAACTTCCTGTTGAAGTTTGAAATTATTTTCAACAAGAAGTATAGTGGATTCATCCGGACAGTGATCTCTTTATAATTGACCAATTTACCGAGTTAAATGCATTTTTAATGTTCAGCGTCACTACTGCACAATATTTTATTGTATCCCATCGTTATCTTTCGCGTTGGATCGTCTCATCTGTTGTATCGTCTCATCTGTTGTATCGACTACCGCATTTATGACGTCAACAGTGGAACGCGATTTCCTGAATTCAAACTGGTGGAACAGTGCTCCTTTCTCCTCTGCTATTACAAGCAATCTGTTGTATATAATTCGCTGAAGGATCTTTCCTAACGTATCCGGGCATTATGTCGATGGCTCTCAGGAGGCTTGTTTCCTTTTGGTAACAGTACGAAGTGTTGGAGCTTCCATGGTTCAGGAAAGAGTCCTTTCTCTTAAACACTTTTGCATCGTTGTTACAAAAATGTCGGGCCTCTTTTGAACAGCCACTTATACTGCCTTGTTTGGGATGCAATAGGGTCTAGGTGCCTTGTTGTCTATGTTCCTGCATGCTTCAAATAGTTCTTCCAACGTAATTTCAGGAATGAACTCTATGCTGATCTCTCTGGTTATGCTACACAATGGTTGGCCTTTAGGAGAACAGGTGCTCTGCTGTCGAACAAGTTTGTTGTAGAGACCTATGGCCCTTCAGCTTTGTCATCACCATATTGTGTGCTATATCTGCTCCGTTACAGATAAGTTTGAGATCATTTTCTGATGCTGTTTAATCGCCTTGTTTAGGTCCCTTCTCACCACCATAAAAGTGTTTAATCGCTCCTGAATAGATATTCCTCCTCCCCTTGATCGTTAGACTTTGCGTCGAGCATGTAAGCACTTTGCCCTGAGTGTCTTTATTTATTGGTTCCACTAGTTGTCCTCCATGGCTGTGTCGCACGCTATGATGATGGTGTGGGTAAGTTGTTCTACGAGGATCTTTGTTGTTTCGCTGCAATTTGTTGGTCTTTATCATTTCTTCAAAGGTATTCTTGTCGAAAAGTTTATCCTTCCATTTTGGGCCTGTTAATTTAGGCCGTTGTCTGACTTTTCTTTGTTTTATATCAATTGTAGATGATCGCTGTGTGTATATTCCTAGCTAAGACACCATTTCATATTTCGTGGAATATACGAAAATATGTCCTCTAGCACTGGTGAACCTGCTACCCCACTCTGTTGCCCTTGGATTGAATTCACCGCCTATGATCACTGGCGTTTTACCTCTTGCGTCGGTTGTTAGATTATCTATGATAGAACGGTGCGTGTGGGTCTTCACACTCGCTTGCTCTGCTAAGGCTTCGATAATGGCACCTTTGAGCTTGACAGTCATGGCTGCCGTCTCCTTAAGTTATTAGGTTGCATTTTTTGTGTCCTTCTGATCCTCGATACCGTCTTTCCAACTGCTTCCGATTTAGGGTCTGCCTATACATTGCGCAGTATCTGCACATAAGAAAGTTCGCCCTTCGCTTCAATGAAAATGGCATCAGGTCTAGTTTTTTGGTCTCTTGCTTTTTCTTGATCATCCTCTGGCGGCTTTTGAACCTCCGTCCTCTGCTGTCGCCTGCTTCTCGCGCTGCTGTTTGACAATCTTCTTGTGAATGTCTATTGACCATACAACGTCTCGTGTCGTTTGCTTGTGAAGTGGCGTTGTTCTATCTATCGCTAGTCGGTGGGTCCTCAGCAATGGTGAGCGCATTTCTCTTCTAGTTTTTTGCTAGAGATGGATGTTTCTGTTTTCGTTTTTCGTCTCCGGGGTTTCGCTGTCCGCAGCCTACCTTCTTTTTGGGACCACGCTGGGTTTTCGCCAGGGTGACATGTAACATAATTTATCATTTTGTTAGCAAAATTTACCTGAATTCAAATTACTATCACTATTTTCCATTGTAGCGTATCTCCGCTTGATATAACACCATTGTCTGTCTTAAACGTTCCTCCACTACGGGCGGATCAGAGGGCGCGATACTAAGCTTGTGACTTTCTAAACGGTTTATTACAGCCAATTCGTTTACCAGATATCGTAAGATACTTTTGCAACATTCTTGATCTATTTCTAAGCAACTAGCCCGAGAAATTTCCTGTGCCTTTCATATCCCCGTCGCCAATTGATCCGTGCACAATTCCCAGTTGCAGCTCTTACACCGCTGTGAATCAAGGCACCTTGAAAATATATTTAGCATATTAAAAGAACCAATTGGTGAGCGCTTAATGATTTCTTCTATGGTTTTATTTGGAAGTTGTGCTTTGATTGCAATGTCTACGATGAAGCCTGTAGACTTGTTACCGAGATTGTCCTGAAAGGTATGAAGCGCTACATACTCCCCGGTTATAAGAAAATCAGACCGTCGAATGACTCTTGGTACAAAAAAGAATTTCTTAAATTTATTCAGGTCACAAGGTGTTCAAACATTTAGAGGCAATAATACATCTACCAACAGAGAACTTTTTAATCATACTTAAATATGTTAAATTTGAGCATGACCAAAAACTTCGACGAAAGATTTTCCAGTACTCTAAAGACCCGAGATCTTACTGGTCATTTGTTGAAACCGTCGACAACAATTTCATTTCTTCCTATCGAAAAAACTAACTTAAGAAACTTTCGCCTTTCAACTTCGAACCATCGCCCATTTATTTTAGGGACTCTTCAGTAGCACAATATTCATAAAGCTGCTGGTGCGGACGGTATTCCCCTTGAAACTTTTAAAAAATGCTCCTCGTCTTCAGCTAATCCTCTTTGTAATTTCTTTCAATCTTTCCTATTCTTCTGGGTTTCCACATAGGTGGAAAGGTGCGAATGTTCAGTCCATTTTCACGAAAGGAAACAAGACGAGCCCTACTAACTACCGCCCGATTGCCATTACATGAGTGCTCTCGAAAGTAACGGAAACTGCTGTCGATTGCAAAATCCTTTAATATCTCGAAGATAACCAGCTAATCGATGATCGTCAGTTGTGGGAGATTTCGGCAGGAGATCTTTTGAGCTACTGGACAGAACGTTGGAACTCAGACATACATAACTACTGCAAAGGCCAAGCTCTCGCACTTAACATTGCGGAAGCTTTTGAGAGAGTTTGGCATGGATTTCTCTTATTTGAGCTTACGGCCATAATGCTACACTTGTTGAATGGATTGAGAGCTTTCTCTCTGATCGCAATTGGCTTAGTGTTCCCTCAACATCTTGTTTAATCTCCAAGACTTTTCTTAATTTTCATAAACGACCTTCTGTCGTCCACTCTCAATCCAACTCATATTTTTGCGGATTTAAGTACTTTAGTAGACAACATCTACAATATGAATTTAACTCTGCTGCGGAATCAAACATGCAATCTATTGCTTCCAATAGCAGGGAGTTATTCCATTCGCTGACCTCAACTGAATCCTGGAATGGAACAGAAAACAAAAATGCCTCCAAGACGCAGACCTACCATCTATCACTCAATCGTGATATTCCGGTATTGTCTCACAATATGAAACTTGAAGGCGCCTATCTTCGCACTTCGGATGATTTCACACTTCAAATCGTTAAAATTAATGACCTGAATTGGACCCAGCACATCTTTGATGTTGGTTTTGACGCCTCTTAACGTCTAAGTCAAGTCACCTTGATTATGCTGATGACGTGTGTTTGTTTGCACATAACCATTCGGACTAGCTAGGGTATATCCTAGTAGGTAGTGTATTGGTCTTGTAATGCGAAGGTCTTGAGTTCAAATCCCAGTCGGCGCAATATATAATTCCGGCACATTGCCTGCTTGGATATACCTTGGTCACCTCAATCTAAGAAAATGAAAAATTCGTAGAAAGAGGGTTGTGCGAAGGGCTAACAACCCTTCCACAATAAGTAATGAAAAAATGTTAAGGAACCTGAATATCAGGAGGCCATGGTCCGATTTGGGCTGTAGCGCCATTGTAGATGTAGAACCGTTCGGACTTAGAGTGAAATGTTCGCTCGTTGCATTCTAAATGCAAAGAGGCGGGACTGAAAATAAATGTTCGTAAAACCAAGTACATGCACATGGGTTCGAACGCAAGCACACCGATTGTTCTTAACGGGCAGGATGTGGAAGAGATGCAAGATTTTTGCTATCTTGGAAGCATTGTCAGCATGGACGGCGGAGCCGAAAAGGATGTTGAGGCTCGGCTAAATAAAGCTCGTCAGGCCTTCGGTATCCTTTCCCCTTTCTGGAGGTTAAGAGAGATCTCCCTTCGCACGAAGCTGCGAGTTTTTGACGCATGCGTCAAATCCGTGTTGTTATATGGTTGTATTACGTGGAAAGTTCGACTTACCTAGAAACTACAGACTTTCGTAAACCAATGCCTCCGGCGCATTTTAGGAATATTCTGGCCAGAAGTGATCTGCAACGACGAACTTTGGAGTACAACTGGCCAGACTGAAATAGGTATTGAGATTCAAAGGCGGAAGTGGCAGTAGATCGGTCATACTCTGAGGAAACCAGAGCGAAACATCGCAAAACAGGCTCTGGATTATACTCCTCAAGGAAGACGTCCGGTTGGTCGACCATATAACACGTGGAAGCGAGCAGTTGAGCAGGAGGCCAGAGGAATAAACAAGTCCTGGCAACAGCTTAAGGCCGATGCTCAGGATCGCGCCTTGTGGAAAAGAGTTGTTTCTGTCCTATGCCCCTATAGGGGGTCTTAACAGGAATTTGATAGATTGATTGATTGAACGTCTAAGTAGGTCTAGAAATGATCTATAAGGAAAACATTAAACCATGTTTATAGTACTCTCATATGTTTTGGCTGAGACACCGAAAAGCCTTCCGCATTGCTTGATCGTTTTGAGAAACATGAGTTCCGACTGATTGGATGCGCAACCATCACGTTATCTATCGATTATCTCGAGCATCGTAGAAATGTCGAAATTCTCAGCATTTACTATTGCTACTTCCATGGTAAATGCATTATGGAACAAGGCGCACTCGTTTCCCCACTCTATAGATTACCCCCTAAATACTAGGCGAGCTGAACGCACACACAATTACACCGTCAAACATTTGCCTTCTCGTATAGTGAATAATATGCAGTCATTCATTTCTCGAAGGTCAAGAATTTGGCACGCATTACCAGCTAGCTTGTTACCCAACGAGTACAACCGGTGCTTCGAAAGTAGGAAGCATTAGCAAAGCGTGAGTCACAAGCAATAGCATCTTCCATGAAGGTTCAGCATATCGAATTTGAATTCTTCTTTTTTATTGGTTCTTGTGAAAGAAAATAAAATAAAAAAATAATATGTGCACTATGTTTCAATTTGTAATCCCGGTCATTCTATCAATGAATGAGAATCCATACATGCCCCGAATGGAGCAGGAAAAAAATCTGTATAATCAGTATGGTGTGTATTGGTGTGTATGTATGCAGCGAGCCATTTATTAGTTCTTTTTTATCGGATCCTGGGATGCCTCACCTTTCGAAGTGGTTTTGTAACGTATCTTTTCGCGGTATGCAACTTTTTACTGTATAGGGTGTGAAGATTAAGAATTAACATAATTTTAGCTTATTCTCCAAAAATTTAAGTAATATAAAGGGTGCACAACTTTGCTTCCACTGATTTTTTCCCAAAATTTTTTATTCTTCGTCCGTCGCAAGGTACTACTTTTTTCCCATCTTTGTTTCAATTGTGAGATACCATCTCGATGAAACAATGCGTCTTTTGAGGCGATTCCTAAGAACGGAAGTGCTGCTCAGCCAGGCCTTGCGTCACCGATCGGAATAGGTGGTAGTCGGGAGGGGCAATATTTGGAGAATACGGCGGGTAGGATAGGATGTCCCATTTCAGTGTTTCTTGGTAGGTTTTCACTAGCTCAGCAACATGTGGTTGAGCATTGTCGTGCAGTAAAATCGCTTTGTCGTGTCTCTGTTAGAAATGTAGCCGTTTCTCCTTCAACACATAGCACTTTGCTAATCAAGAAGAGCCAGTAACTCAAAAGTTAAAAAGTTGAATTGCATATCCAATAGGCAATCAAATTTTGCAAGGAAGGCCACAAAAGAAGAAAAACGATCATCAGTCCTGTTTTGGAATCGTTTGCAAGTCAACTTTCATTGCTGGGCGTTTAAATCATCAATCTTCAAAGATTTTATAGAAGTCCGAGCTGCAAGAAAATGACTTTTCTTCTTCTCTCTTGCATGAAAGCTCCAGCTCTAGCACAATCTTCATCGTTATAGCCTAAATTATGAGAAAAATGAGAGGATTTAGCTAAATGAGATGATTTAGCTAAGAGCACTTAGCTGATAAATGATCACTATTTTGGTAATTTAGCTAAATTAGCGTACGACAAAAATACCACATCGGTCAATAAGTCCGTAGGGATGACCCACAGATGGCACCTCTGTGGCCGAACCAATTGTATTGGCAGGGAGTACCAACTTTCAGAAGCGACGCGTCAAAATTTCATGACATTCTGATTCTTTGTTTACAAGCTACAGTGCTCGAAGTGACGCTACTTTTGTTATTTTTAAAAACATGGAAAAATCCGAATTTCGTGTGTTGATAAAACATTGCTTCTTGATGGGAAAAACACCGTTGAAACAAGAGCATGGCTTGAAAAGTGTTATTTGGAATCTGCTCCGTCGAGACAAATGGATGAGAAGTGGTTTGCCGAGTTTAAATGTGGTCGTAGCTCGACTGAGGACTTGCCCCGCTGTGGAAGACCAAATGAAGCTGTTACTCCAGAAAATATTAAAAGAGTCCACAAAATTGTTTTGGCCGATCGTAAAGTGAAGTTGCAAGAGTTAGCAGACACTCTAAAGATATCGAAAGGCAGTGTTCACACAATTTTGCATGGGCATTTGTCGATGCGGAAGCTCTTTTCTAAGTGGGTGCCGCGTTTGCTCATAGTGGACCAAAAACAACAACGTGTCGACGATTCGGAGGCCTGTAGAAAGCTGTTTCGACGCAATAAAAAAGATTTTTTTGCTGCGGTATGTGACAATGGGTGAAACTTGGATCCATCATTTCACACCAGAGTCAAATCGGCAGTCATCCGAGTGGACAGCAGCGGGAGAACCGCGACCAAGGCGACCAAAAACTCAAACATCGGCTGGCAAGGTAATGGCTTCAGTTTTTTGGGATGCACATGGTATATTATTCATAGACTACCTTGAGAAGGGAAAGAGCATCAATACCGATTATTATATACCATTACTCGAACGTTTGAAGCGAGAAATTGCTGCGAAACGGCCACACATGCAGAGGAAAAAAATACTGTTTCATCAAGACAATGCTTCGTGTCACAAGTCGATCAAAACAATGGCAAAATTGCATGAACTTGGCTTCGAATTGCTTCCGCACCCACCATATTCTCCAGATCTAGCCCCCAGCGACTACTGGCTCTTCGCAGACCTGAAAAAAATGCTCGCTGGCAAAAGATATATATACCGTGGTGGCCAAATAAAAGTTACCACCTACAAATATGTGGTAATATTGCCACTACATAATGATATCCGATTATAAATAAAACGAACTGGTGTTGATTTATGTAATTTTAGTGTTATATTTAAAATGTATAAAACACATAAACAAAATATTTATTGATTTGGAAGAAACAGCCACTTTTATGCTTTATCAGCAAAATGATCATTTTCGCAACAAGAGTTGTTGAAGTGAAAATAATTAAATATTTTGGATTCTGAAAAGGGAATTTGTATGGGAAGTTACTAATAGGTAAGTAGGAACAATATTCTTTAATTAATTAATGAAACTAATACTTCGTGTATCCTCCTCGAGCCTTGACTACAGCTTCAATCCTTCGTGGCATGGATTTTATCAACGTCTGGCAGTATTCGATGCTGATGTCGTCCTTCCAAGCGTCTTTGATAGCGTTTTTGAACTCCTCCTTGGTCCTTGGTCCCTGACTTGCCACTTTACGTTTCAGTTCGGCCCAACAATTCTCAATTGGGTTCAAATCGGGGCTGTTTCCAGGCCACTCAAGTGTAGAAATTCCCCTTTCTGCGACAAATTCTTTAACCTGTGTAAAAACAAAACAATTATTTTAGGCTTTTATATATTTTTTACTTTTGTATTGAACTGTTGTTTGTAAAAGACCCACAACTTACCTTACGAGCGCGATGACATGGCGCAGAGTCATCTTGAAAAATCGGGTCGTAAATGACTGGGAAGAGCCTATCCATCGACGGGATCAAATGGTTTTCAATCACGCTGATGTAACTAATTGCATTCATCGATCCTTCTAAAAACGTTAAATCTTCGGTGCCAAAATACGAAATGCAACTCCAAACCATGTAACTTAGTGGGAACTTGTTTCGAGTCACTACACAGTTTTCGTGAAGTTCATCTCCGATTCTGCGACGTACATACTGCAATCCACTCGACTGGTTCAGGTTGCATTTCGATTCGTCGGTGAAGAGTACTCTCTTCCAGTCATTTTCCGACCAATTTCGATGCGATCGGGCGAAGTTCAGCCTCGCTGTCCTCATTTTAGCTGTTAAAGTTGGTTTTTTCCGAGGTCGCCGAGCTAAAAGTCCCCCTAACTGCAGCTTTCTTCGAACAGTTCTATCGCTAATCACTGTCCCAGTCGCTTCCTGGAAGTGCCTGTTAACTTCCCTAGCGGTTCTTCTTCGGTCACTTAGGCATAAGTTCTTCAGATGTCGGTCATATCTCGCGGTCGTCTTTTTGTTCCCAAGTCCTGTTCCTGGTTTCCGCTGGAGAGATCCTTTCGCGTTTTTTTCCAAAATTTTCAACACAGTCACGTGGCTACAGCCAATTCTTCTGGCTATAGCCCTAATGGAAAGCCCTTCGTTGCTTAACACGACAATACTCGCTTTTTTTTCACTACCCAACTGTGGTGCCATGTTCATTCATAAACGACTCAACTACAATAAACGCTTGACAGAAGCCGACCTTGTCGTGAAACCGACAGGTAATTAACAACAGACCGACAGGTAGCTAAACCCGCATGGTATTTTAATTAAAGGACCCATAAAAATAGGATTTTCTAGGAAATTTCGCTTTTTTTCAAAGTGGTAACTTTTATTTGGCCACCACGGTATATATATATATCAAATGAAGAGGTAATTCCCGCAACTGAGGCACATTTTGAGTCGAAAGACAAGTTGTTCTACAAAACTGGTATCGAAAATCTAGAGGCGTTGGACGGATTGTATCACTCTTGAAGGAAACTATGTCGAAGAATAAAGCAAAATTAGACCGAAAAAACTGTATTTTCTTTGTTATCCTACGGACTTATTGACCGATGTGTTATGCAATAGCTTCGAACTTCGTTGTGACCAAGATACCGTAAGTTCCAATAAATTTAAAATTACTACATATAAATATAATTTATTCTTCAAATGTAAATTACTTCCAAATGGATTTTCGCAACAGATTTTCTAAAAATTTAATGTAGACATGCAGAGATACGGTTGTCTGGCTCTTAACCGATGAAGAAAATTGCCTAAAAGGAGCGATAATAATTTTTAAATATGTAATTGCCCTTGTGATCAAAAGTATTTGTGCCAAATTTTATGTTTTATAGCTGTTTTCGATACAAAGACTAAAAACGCGTAGGTGATAGGATTGAGACTTAAGAGATGATGAAACCAATAAAAAAGGAGGCAGAAGTAAGTCCATCTAGCACGACTTGTATAGAGCACTCGAAGAAGAAGCTCTCAATTCATTTAAGATACGACAAGCGTAAAGCCAAAATCTTGCACCTTAGCTATAGATCATTCATGCCAAACTACTTTCAGAATGTCAAGCGTAGGAGATCTTTCGGCTACCATATTGGCGATCGTGGATCAGGTTTTTCTCCAGAAGGTAGTAGACTTAAGGCATGAGCTCGAACAAATTGCAGCGATTTGACATGTTATTACGAATAATAAAGCGTAACAGTGTAGAATCCGGAAATATTTTCTTTCAATTCGAAATGCACTGTGAAAACATTCACCAAACCATTAAATTTGACATGTGCTTAAAACTAAAATTTTAAATTATTTTAAATTATAAATAATATTTTCATTTACTATGAGATCTTAAAAAATAGTTAAAAAAATTAATATTGCATTTCACCAGATCTGATGAAAAAACTGCTTTCTATCTTTTAACAATTGACCAAAATTGTTCAATGGGTCGGAATTCGGGGCAACTCGGTGGGTTCCACTCCCTTGGCACAACTGGTACGTTATTGGTTTTGTACCACTCCATTGTAATTTTGGAGTATACTTTCCAAATCTGGTCAGAACATTACCAAAGCATCATGCTATCGACTAAATGGTGTTAAATGACAGAAAGACAAGGCATCTATAAGAACCAAAGCCAAGCATATGTTGCCGACAAGCACATGTTACCTACAATGTCAAGGTCGCGCAAAAACATCTGGCAATAAAATAATAACGCAATATTGTTGGTAAACAAACGTACCGGCACGAGTTAAGCGAAATGTCGATATCAGCGATTAACGCTGGTGGCCGGTGGAAAATGTGCTTGTGCGAAACATATGCTTGAATTTGGTTCTTAATCTTATGGATGCCATGTGTTTCTGTCATTAAACAATAGCAAAAGCCGTTTCTGTAGACACCCTTCAATATACATTTTTATTTTTTTAAGGCACCGAGATCCATTTCGGGGGTCACCCTTTAATGCATGCACAGTTGAGTCGGAATAGGGAGCAGTATAATGGGCATTAAAGGAGTTTGGGCGGGGAGAGACAAAACTATCGGTGGACGTTATTCTTGAAGCATTGCGGGTTATACTCTTTAGGAAAAACAGCAACTGGGCTTTTTGATTGATAGGCGGAGTTCAGCAAGCGACAGTAAGCGAGTAGTCTTGTGATCGACAGGCGGAGTTCAGCAAGCGACAGTAAGCGAATAACTCCTGCGATCGATAGGCGAAAGAGTCAGCAGTATAGTGTGAACAAGAAAAGTGTAGAAGCGAAAGTTAATGAAAGCGACAAACAAAAGTTTGTGGTGATTTTAAATTAAAAGCGACATAGCCTCATTATTTATTTCAAATCCAGCGACCTCTTGCACACTGCAATACTAAAGGGTCGAAGGGGCAATTAGGTTTGAATGCACCTTAACAATAATTGCCTCTAGCTGTGCATAATATTACATATTTCTTCTTCTTACTAGGAAAATATATTACGAACAGAAAAGCTAATATTCAACGCAACCGTGTGCACATAATCTCTGAAACAATATTAACCTATGTAATTACATGAAACGTGAGAAATATTTCCTCGTTTAATATAAAGATGTGGCCAGCTTTGAGAACGGCGTTTTCTAATTATTAAAAATTTTAGAAATTTAATTTTATAAAAAATCGGTTAGCAAAAAAATGTTTTTCCATATATTTGAAATTTCGCTTAATTTCTCTTAATACACATAATACGAAATTAATTAATTTTTAAATTTTTTTTTCTTTTAGGACCAAACGGCTTCGTGTGCGCTCACAAGAAGAAAGCCGCATGCTCCTCAAGAGACCGAAACGTGTTAGATAGAAGTACTTGATTTTGATATTTGTACTAAAGACTTAAAAGAGTGCTAAGTAACGAAAAAAGGAAGCAAAGCGAAGAGAAAATAATCCATCACAGTAGTTACTTCTGAGATATGACTCACAATTTAGGAATGGCTCCATACAGATTACCAGGGCCAGGGCTATGTCCGCCTGATTTTAAACCGCCTTCAGAATCATCGCAAATCACCTCGGCGCCTAGTAATCCGAAGAAAAGACGAAAAACATCCAGTGCAGCAGCGAATCAAATGCCTTCACAACCGCCTCCCTCACCACAAGATCTTTTACCACCCCCGTTAACTGGATATGGTGATACAATAGTAGCTTCAAATCCCTTCGATGATACACCAACGAATCCACCAATGAGCCATGCTTTGGGCCATATGGGAATGCATGGCGGCGGTATGAATCCGCATATGCATCATCACATGGGTGGTCCGCCAATGCGTGGAATGAGCCCTTTAGGCATGGGAAATATGAGCCCGATGGGAAATATGGGACCGATGGGTCCCGTTGGAATGCAATGCGGTGGGCCAATGCCACATATGAATAGTAGGGGCGGTGGAATGAGTCCCATGGGAGGAATGCCTGGTGCTACAATGGGAGGAATGAGCCCCATGGGAAATATGGGAGGACCCAGCATATCACCGATGGGTCCAATGGGTGGTCTGTCACCAATGGGCGGACCATCTAATTCACACATGGGAATGAACCCCAATATGGGGCCAAACGGCAATAGATCGATAGGAAGTCCAATGAGTGGCGGACCGATTGGCAGTCCGATGAATTTACCGATGGGTTCGCCAATGGGAAATCCAATGGGTAGTCCATTAGGCGGAGGACCCGGACATATAAATAATGGTCAAATGGGTCCACCAATGCATAGTCCGCTAGGAAATGGTCCCAGTCATATGCCTGGACCTCGAATAAATGTTCCAAACGGTGCTATGCCATCATCTGGCGGACCAATACCGCATCAAATGAATCAAATGATGGGCGGCGGCGGCAATAATCCAATGACATCATCAGCTCAAATGACGACAACGAACAGTATGAACGCAATGGGAGGATCAATGGGTGGGCATCCGCATTCGCATTCACCGATGAATCACCAGAATGTTCCTATGACACAAGGCAGTGGACCGATGAATAGCGGTCACTTAGGTAATCCAATTAATTCGGTCATGTCGCACGGAATGTCGATGGGCCCAATGGGACCCAGCCATTTGACACATATGGGACATATGAGCGGACCTGGTGGCGGAGGGCCTATGAACGGTCCGCCAAATCCAATTAGTAGCATGTTCGGACCGAAACCAATGCCAGTTAGTGCGGGTAAAATGTATCCCCCCGGACAACCCATGGTTTTTAATCCACAAAATCCTAATGCCCCGCCTATTTATCCTTGCGGACATTGTCACAAGGAAGTGAACGACAACGATGAAGCTCTGTTTTGCGAGTCAGGTTGTAGATTCTTTTTTCATAGGTATGTAATTGCTTTCACATTTTTCTCTATAGTTCTGGTTTTTAAATAAATTTTTTATTTATTTTGTTTATAGAACGTGCGGTGGTTTAACGGAAGCAGCCTTCCAACTGATAAGTAAAGAACCCTATGCAGAATGGTGTTGTGACAAGTGTTTGTCTTCCAAGGTCATACAGATGGTGAGGTTCAATTGATAAAATTTAGTGTTTTTTTAAGAAAAAAAAAAAAAAAATTATTGTCGTTTATATTAAAAATTAAAAAAAAAAAAGAAAAAACAAGCAAAATAAACAATAAAAATGCTTAACAATCATAAAATGAGCGAAAGGTTATATTTGTGTGCAAGCAAAGAATGTGTGCAAGTGGTAAAATAGTTAATAAAAATGTTTTTTTGTCTTAAAACAAAAAAAAAAGAAGAAACGAATAAATTATTTAAAACAAATGGACAAATCGATTTATTATGAAGAAAATTGAAAAAAAAACAACATCACAACGGTAATCCTTGTAGTGCATCTGATATATTCAAGAACATCAAGCCAACGGTTACTACAGTTGTCCTTCCATCAGCAAAATACGGCATCAAGAAAAATCTAGTTACAAGTAAGCAATACATCTTTCTGTACTTTTATGTTTTTTTCTATATTGTTCGAAAACAACTCGAAATGTTAATGCATTTGAAGTGATCAGCTACTTTTCATGGTTGCAAATATTTAATTTGATTTATTTTTACGTTTTACTTAAAGTTATAAATTTTATTTTCCGAAAAATTATTTTATTTTATTTATTTTACTCAAATCCGTCCACTAATGACAAACAGAAAAGAAAGTTACTTAACTAGTTCTTGTTCCATGTGATCTGTAACATTTATAATACAAAAAGAATCTCATGAAGAATACGTGGCATTGATATTATTAAATTTTTGAACCATTATTTTGTTTTTGGCCTTTGCAATGTTAAAAATCTCCTTCGAGAGTGGTCATCTGTTCTGTGTTCGATATGCACATCGATCGTGTTCGTCGTTCGTACTTCTATTTGAATTTATTAGTTGCATAGTTCTTACATACTGCGACGACACTAGCAACCATTGTTAAGACAAAATTCTAGTTTTTTTTATTTTATTGAACAAAGAAAATGTGGTTTATTGTTAAATAAGTTATTTTTTGATCTATTCTTGACGGATTTTGAAAATTTTCTGAAATATAAATAGTGCTGGTTGATGAGTAAATTTTTCAGTGCGGAATTAACATTTCTTAAGGTAATTTGCAGTAACTTCTTAAATAACGAGACCACAAAAATAATATTTGATAATGCACCATGTTGAGTTGATTTGGGCTTTGTGAGTTGAAGATTTTTTTACATAACTCTTTTTTTTCAATTCAATTCAATTCAGTTTATTTCTTTGAAAATGGATATAAAGTCAAACTTGCCTATAACGAATCGTCAAGGGACCGGAAAATTTCTTCGTTATAAAGAAAATTGTCATCTCAATTAAATTTCGCAATAATACAATTGATGACGACATTTCCTCCATAGTGGTTAGTGGTATAAATAATTAAAAAAAACTAAGGTATACAAAAGGGTTCCATAGGCATATCAACTTCTCAAGATATTGAATTTTTTTTTTTATAGTTCTTTATTCGTATCCAATATAAATAATAAGTGATGACACAATGCGTGTATATAATACACAAATGTTAATAAAAATTAAAGATACAAACCCACATAAGCCAAAGCTTGTGTGTGGGAGTTCAAAAGCTAACAGAAGAAAAATAGAAAACTTTAAAAGAAAAAAAAAATAATTTTATGAAACAATATCATTGAAAAAGTTCAGATTATAGTAAGCAAATTTTTTTATGACTGTTGTTTATTTTGTAGTTTTTTTAATGAAATACTTTGTTGAGTTTTTTTGTAGTTTTTTAATGAAATACTTTGTTGATAATATGTATGGCGACGCCGACTTGAACAAAAACCGAAGCTGACGTGTACTTGATGGCGACTTGTTCCTCTCTCACGTTTAGCTTCTTCTTTATTTTTTGTTGAATAAGCACAGCCATCTTTTTTAATTAGGCGCGAACATTTTGAATTTAAGCGCGGACATACCGCCCGCCTTGAAAGGATGCTTTCAACAATTTATTTTTTTTTTTTAAATTGCAATGATAAATTTTACAAACTTAGAATGAACATTAACTTTGAATGAAATTGAATACAAGTAGTTCGATTTTTGAATGAATAAAAGAGTATTGAAATTGATGAGTGTTGAAACTGATGATCGTGGATTTCACTCGTTGTTTTCAGGATCCATGGGTAGTGCGCATAATTTTCGAGTTGCCCTTTTAACGATGCTTGATGCGGTCTTGATTGTAGCTACTCGTACGACTCCGTCGGCTCCTGGATGCACGTCTACGACTCTGCCTACGCTCCATGAACATGGATGCACATTTTCGTCGACTAGCAAAACCATGCTGCCAATAGTAAGATTTGCTTCGCCTTTCCGCCACTTGCATATGGTTTGCAAGTGATTTAAATATTCATTGCGCCAACGTTTCCAGAAATCTTGACGTAGTTTCTCCAAATGTTGCCATCTGGATTGATGACTCTCTGGAACATTTATGTAGTTCCTTTGGACCGGTTCGCGATATGAGTCTCCAGTAAGGAAATGTGCGGGAGTAAGGATTGATAAATCGTTCGGATCAGAGGATATTGGGGTAAGGGGTCGTGAATTTAATATAGCTTCTATTTCTGTGAGTAACGTATAATATTCTTCGAAAGTGTACTTCACATCTTTCACTACTATACGAAGATGTCGTTTTGTGGACTTCACCGCCGCATCCCAGAGGCCTCCAAAATGTGGTGACCTTGGGGGTATAAATTTCCATGATATTTTTTGAGCTGCTAATTTGTCTAATATCTCTTTTTCGTTTTGTTTAGCGAATTCATGAATCTCTCGTAGCTCCTTCTCCGCTCTGACAAAATTTGTAGCATTGTCTGAGTAAATACACGAACAGGCTCCACTTCTGGCAATGAAGCTCCTTAAAGCAGCCAAAAAAGCCTCTGTGGTCAGATCGCTTACTAGCTCTAAGTGTACTGCTTTTGTATTGAAGCACGTGAAAACTGCGATATAAGCTTTTGAAATGTGAATTCTTCCTTTGCGTTTACTTTCTCGTACCTGTAGAGGCCCAGCGTAGTCTACTCCACAGGTTTCGAATGGCTTGGTAGCAGCTGTAACCCTTGATGTTGGAAGATCAGCCATAATTGTTTCACACTTCCTTGGTTTGTAACGGAAGCATGGTATGCATCGCTTTGTTATCTTTCTTGCTTCTCGTCTGCCTGAAAGCGGCTAATATGTCTGACGGATTGCACTCAAAAGATGTTCTGGACCACAATGCTTAAGAGCGCAATGTTCTCTTCTCATTATAATCTCTGTGATGAAATGCTTGGAAGGTAATATTATTTGATGTTTCTGATTTGTTGAAATCTCTGCATTTTGAAGGCGTCCTCCTACTCTTATTAGACCATTAATGTCGAGAAAATGCTTTAACATCAGCAATTTGCTCTTGGTACCAATTGACTGATTCATCTGTAAGGCTTTTACTTCTTCTGAAAACACTTCCTGCTGTACCATGCGTATAATTGAGTACTCACTCCTCTGCAATTCTTCGACTGTCTAAAGAGATTGTCTGATGATTTTCTTTTTTGAAATTAATGAATCGAAGGCAATACGCTATTACTCGTTTCAGTTTGTCGTATGAAGAAAACTTGCTCAGAACGTCTGGAGTTGAATATACCACTGATAGCGCAGCGCTAGATTTTTGTTCTGGAACTTGAATACCGAAATCTATTCTTGGTTCCGGCCAACTATTGCAATCGGGTAACCACGATGGTCCCTTTCACCATAATGTATTCTCCAATATTTTCTCAGTTTCAATGCCACATGAGAGAATAATTGCGGGGTTATCTAATGTTGGTACATGGCGCCATGTCATATCATTTGTAAGGTCCTGTACTTCGGCTACTCTGTTTGCTACATATGTTTTTAATTCGCTCGGATGCTTTTTAATCCAACACAATACTATAGTTGAATCACTCCAAAGATACACAGCTGCCACCTTGTCTTCTAATGCTCGACGTACTACAGCAATCAACCGAGAGAGCAGGACTGCTGTGTTTAGCTCGAGGCGCGGTATTGTAGCAACTTTTAGCGAGGCCACTCTGGATTTGGAGCACAGCAAGTTTACTTTGGCCTCACCTGAGACATTAGAGCATAGTACGTAGACGCAGGCACCATATGCCTTTTCGGACGCATCGCAGAAACCATGTAGATCAATTTTTTGAGATTCGTTTTGTGGGTTAACGTTTCTTGGCACGTTTAACTTGTCGATATGCGGTAATGACGTGTAATAATTGGTACAAGTTGTGTACAGTCACTGAGGTATTGCTTCGGCCCAGCCCAACTGTAATTTCCAAAAATGTTGCATAATAACTTTGGCTGTTATAAGTATTGGACCTATCAAACCTAGCGGGTCATAGATTTGAGCTATACTTGACAAAATGTTTCTTTTAGTAATCTTTAGATTATTTCTTTCGACAACTTTATATTGCAAAGAATCATCCCTAGAATTCCATAATGTACCTAATGTCTTTACTGATTCTTGCTTGTCAATTATCAGCAATGGGTCTGCTTTGGTTTCCTCTGAAAGATGTTGCAATATGAGCGGATTGCTTGATCTCCATTTTCAAAGAACGAATTTACCCTTTGATAGGAGTTGTGCAAGTTGTTTCTGGAGAAATACAGTTTCTTCCAAGGAATGCGCTCCGGTGAGCACATCATCCATGTAAAAGTCTTGTAATAATGCTCGTGCTGCCATTGGATAGTTTGCATGCTCATCCAATGCGAGTTGTTTCAAACATCTCATTGCTAGAAATGGTGCACATGACGTGCCATATGTCACGGTGTTTAATGTAAAGGTCTGAACAATTTCATTTGGATTCTTTCTCCACAGAATGCATTGTAGCTTTCTATCTTCTTCAGCTACCATAATCTGTCTAAACATCATGGCAATGTCGGCTGTGATTACGTATTCGTGCATACGAAATCGCAACATGATATCCAATATATCCTCTTGTAGATTCGGTCCTACAAACAGCTTATCATTCAGTGATGTTTCTTGGGTAGTCTTAGCTGACGCATCAAAAACTACTCTTATCTTGGTAGTGAGGCTGTTTGTACGAATTAATGGTTGATGTGGTAAGTAGTGAGGTTCGGTTTCCAGTATTGCTGGATTTACTACTTGTTTTGGAAGGCTAACTATAAATCTTCCGTCTTGGTCTCTCCGAACTGTGTCCACAAATTGTTGTTCACACATCTCTTCTGACTTTGTTAGATGTGTCGTCGGCAGTATTTCTTCCGTTCTCCAGAACTTTTCTATCTCACGTTCCAATGTTGAAGTAGTGAGAAGATGACACGTTGTCAGTTTTTTATGATTCTGAGTTACTAACTCTCCTCCAGCCAAGTACTGTTTTTTGGAGTATTGGATGATTTTTGGATGTAATGATTTGTCCCACACAAAGTAATTTCCAGAAAAGGCTCGCTCCGATAAGTAAGTCTATGTTGCCAGGTGTATCGTATGTTAGATCCGCTAGTTGAATGTGACTAGGGACCTCAAGTTTGCTATTAATTTTCACCTGAGGAAGTTTTTCAGTTATGACTGGTAAAACTAAACATTCCAAATTGGTTTTGAAACAGTTCGTGATCGATCCGATTTTGACCTCCACCTTGTTCGTAACATTTGATTGAATTTTGTTAACTCCACTTATCGGTACTTTTACAGTCATGCAAACAAGTCCAAGTCTATGTACTAACCCTTTTGTTATAATATTAACTTGCGATCCGGGATCTAATAGAGCTCGACACTTGTGTATCTTTCCTCTACTTTCGTAGATAGACAACTGTGCAGTTGATAGAATTACCAAACTCTTAACTCCGCGTGCACAATGAGTAACTACGGACGGATTGGCCTCATTGTTCGTTTGACTTTGACTCGTGCTCCCTGACATCGCCGATTCAGGATGTAGTAAAGTGTTGTTCCGTTTCGAACACTTTTTGCATGCTGATGATTTGCAATCTTTACTGTAATGACCAGTTTTCAAACAATTGCAACACAAACGCAATCGCCGTACTTCTTGATATTTTGATTGAGTGGGCAAACTGATGAAATCACTACATCTGAAAATGAAATGTGAGCCCTTGCAATACTGGCACAACTCTTGTGCGGTTGATACCATCGCTACCTTCTTCTCACATCTTTTTCCACTCGGCTTGAAAACATCTTGTTTGAAAGAGCTTTTTTATCATTTCCAGTGTGTGACAGCGATTTGATAAAAACTCGAGTAGTTGAATGCAAAAGAAAAAAAAAAAAAAATCTTATTTATTGAAGACAAAGCAAAAAAAATTAACATAAACCAGCACTTAGCCACTGTTATTGGTGAGGGTCATTTGGTGCGGCTCCATGATAGCGACAAAATGATGCAGGATTGTCAGTCCGATTACCGAGCCGGGGAACCCCCCCGGGGGATTGATATTGACCTGGAAATGCCGGAGGATGCGATTGGCGATCTCGAGCTTGTCGACCACCGCTCGCGGAGCCCGATGACTGCCGCCATTTGTGTTTACCACATCCTCTCCCAACAGGGGGTCTGGAACAACCCCGGCCGTCGCGGCATCCTGCATGGAAAGCGTTGTGTGTACCGCTCCTGGGTCTATGCTGAAATAGATCGTTTGGTTGTTCATTTGGAGATTGCAGCCATAGAGGCCGAATCGGCCTCGCGGTACGATCAGCATGACCCTCGCTTCGAGGCACAACACCATGCACGACCCATCCGCGGCCTGCACAAGTTGTCCTTCTTCCTCCATCGCAGTGTAAATCGTCAAGTTGATTCCGATACAGGATATATTATATCTTTAAATTTTTTATATAGTTTTTTAATAAAATTCCACTTAATTCTTTGTCACTCTCTTTAAATTTTTTTTATAGTTTTTTAATAATTTTTTAATAAAATTTCACTTAATTCTTTGTTACTCACTTTACGAAAAACTAAAACGGACTGTCATCCATGGTTGGCATCCTATCGAATTCTCCAGTTCCAATTTTTGCTTCCCAATCTTTTCTAGTATTTAAATCTAGCTTGCTGGTCACCACGGATATCATTATCGTGTCCCATTGCTCTACAGGTTGCCCCATGGTATGTAAAGCTCTCATATTTGTTCTGAAATTATCTACGAATTTTCGTAACAATGTTTGACTTTCTTTGTTTATGCATTCATAGTCCAACATTGCTTTCATGTGCGTGTTGATTATGAGCCTTTTATTCTCATATCGAGATTTCAACAACGCCCAGCCCGCTTCGTAATTTGCGGCCGATGTTTCTAATGCTAGAATTACTTGTTTTGCTTCACCCTGTAATCAGCTCCGCAAGTATTGAAATTTCTTCACAGGTGACAGACTATCGTTCGCGTCTATCAAGGAGTGAAACGCGTCTTTAAACAGCATCCATTGATTGTAGCTGCCGTCAAAAGTCGGTAAATTGAGTGTCGGCAATTTGACGTTAGCCTTGAACTCCGGTGTGTGCGGCGCTCCGCCACTATGATACGAATGCATTGCCTCTGATGAGCACACTCCTGTCCGAGCTTGTTTGAGCTCTAATAAGTCTTTTGCTTTTGTTACTGTTTCGAAATATGTGTTTTCGAACAACAGTCTTTCGTCTGCTATGTCATTTCCATCCTTGTCGACGTACACCCCCGTATCGTTGTAATGAGCGCCTTCCTGCGCTTGCAAATTCTCTATCTCCGTTTGTATCTCGTCGAACTGCTGCCACAACTCTTCTGCCGTACACGAATCGACGAACGTTTTGAATTTTGTCAGGGAGGTCCTTTTTGTGCCCCTTCTAACAACTAGATCGCTCAGCCCCATGTTCGGCTTTTGATTTTTTTTTATACGATTCACGAAAGGAAAATAAGAAATACGAAATAAAAGGAAATGGAGACCCACTAACCTGGTTTGTTTTTGTTGCGCACGACTTTTCGTGTAGTTGAACGTTGAATCAGCGACGTTTTTGCCCAGATCCGGCTCGACGGACCAAATTTTATGTTGTTTATTTTGTAGTTTTTTTAATGAAATACTTTGTTGAGATTTTTGTAGTTGTTTAATGAAATATTTTGTTGATAATATGTATGGCGACGCCGACTTGAAAAAAAACCGAAGCTGACGTGTACTTGATGGCGACTTGTTCCTCTCTCACGTTTAGCTTCTTCTTTATTTTTTGTTGAAGAAGCACATCCATCTTTTTTAATTAGGCGCGAACATTTTGAATTTAAGCGCGGACAATGACAATTTTGTGATTGTTGATATTTAAAGTATTTTTTATCAAATCTGGTAAGATGTTAAAGGCTCTATGTCCAAGAATACAAGCATGCCTTTGCAACATAGTTTTATTGCATTTTTCTATAGCTAATAAGTTCTTTGTTTGACTCCTTGTCGAATAGTTCGTAATATTTATTCTAAATTTCGATAAATTGCAAGCCATAGACTTTAATAAAGCATAGACAAAGAGCTGTCTCAAATTCATGACTTTAAATTCAGAAAACGCTTGGGTTGTAGAATAAAACTTGGACCGCAACAAACATATTTTAATTAACCTATTTTGCAAATTTATCAATGGCGATAATGTTGCCGTGCATGCGGATCCCCATGCTAAGATACAGTATTGAATGATACTCAGTGCTAAGGAGAAATATACGGTTCTAATTAACTGCCTATCAGTAAGCCTACGTAGACTGAAATATGTATGTAGGGTTTTTCTTAATCTTTTGCACAAGTACAAAATATGACAATCCCATTTTAAATTATTATCTATGATAACACCAAGATATTTAACTGCCTTCGTAACCTGAATTGCTTCATTTAGAATTTTGATATTAGGGAGTATCAAGATAATCATTTGCAGTTTCTGATGACTTGTTCTTTGCAATGTCTATATTAATATCCCCTAAAATGATGTGATTCGAAAAGGATTTACTTTCTCTCAAAAAACTGTCTCAAGAATTTATAAAATTATTGGTACTTAAACTGGGTGACTTGTATATGGCAGTGATACGTACTGAAAATTTTATTAATATTAATTCTATGTCTAAAAGGTTAGCACAGTCGATATCTGATTCTAAAACATTAAAAGAGTAAGTATCTCGAATGTACATGGCAACACCATCGCATTTATTATGTGATGAATTTTAGAATGACTTAAAATAAAACGCGTGACTCAAAACTAGAATTCATTTATTAACTGCTCGATACGAGCGGTAAAGAAGAACTGAGCTCAGATAAAATGAAAAGACAGCTCGCACGCATACATCAAGGGTGCTTTTCTGCTATAGTAATATAATGAAACGATTTTTACAAATACATTTTACTTCTCGTTTCTTAACACCTCCACTAAATCGTTTGTTAGACTAAATTAAATTAGCTCCATTGGTTCCAGTAGTTTGAACAATTGCAGTAACCGGCTTGGTCAGAAAATCCGCAAGCATCTCCGCTGTGTTGACGTATTCAAATCGGATGCTCTTCGATGCAACTTGTTCACGTAGAAAATGATGACGAATGTCGATATGTTTTGTGTGTGGATGATAGGCAGTGGTATTGGCAAGATGAATCGCTCCTTTGTTGTCGCAGTAAATCGTGTACATGATTTTCTCACCGAACAAATCGCTGTGAAGCGCTTCCTGTGTTGCCGATGACATTGCCATGTATTCTGCCTCCGTTGTAGATAATGTGACTGTGGTTTGCTTCTTCGAATTCCAGGAAATCGCGCCGCCTTGGAAAAAAACAAATAGCCAGTGACCGAACGTCGATCCTGAGTATCGTTACCATAGTCCGCATCGCAATATCCGTGCAAATTGGTTGATTTGCCATACACCCGTCGACTGAATGATAACCTTTTATCAATCGTGAACTTCAAATACCGCAGAATACGCTTGACTGCCGTCCAATGTGCCCTGCCAGGATTGTTGTTGAATCGACTGACGCTGTTAGTCGCGTACTGAATGTCCGGCCTGGACACTTGCGCCAAGAACAGCAATGAACCAACCGTTTCCTGGTATGGCACTTTTGCCATTTCAGCACGTTCCTCATTCGTCGTCGGACTCATTTCATGTGTCAGTTTCTGATTCACGTCGGTAGGCGTCGTGATTGGATTACAGTCCGTCATCCCGAATCGATCCAGTATTTCTCGGATATAGTGACTCTGATCGATTGAGATATCTTGCTCCGTTGTCGTGATACTCATTTCAAGAACAAACTTCGCGCTGCCGAGATCTTTCATCGCGAAATTACGTTTCATATGTTCTTTCAGTTTGTTTTTCAACGGCGTATCATTGGAGAGTAAAATTATATCATCGACGTAAATTGCTACGATGAGAATTTTTCCATCTCGTACAATGAAGTAAATACAAGCGTCTGATCGCGCACGCCGCATCTAGTTTCTGGTTCCATAGTCGACTTGCTTGCTTCAGGCCATAGAGAGATTTGTTTAAATGACACACACGACCTGTGCTATCGTCGTATAATTCTGGCTGTTGCATAAAAATTTCATCTTCTAGCTCGCCATGCAAAAAACAGTGACGGCATTCATTTGCTCAATGATCAAGTTGTGTTTAACCGCGATAGCAATCAGGTATCGAATCGATCCATATCTAACGACAGGAGAAAAGGTTTCTTCGTAGTCGATGCATTTGCGTTGATTGCAACCTTTGATCACGAGTCTAGCTCTCAATGTCGCCGTTGCCGTTGTATTTGGTCTTGAAGACCCAGCGATTGTCTATCGCCTTTCGATTCGTTGGCAAATCGACCAACGTCCAGGTCTGATTTGCCATTAATGAACGATATTCATCGTCCATAGCCGCTCTCCATTCAGCTGCGTTGTTGCTGGAGATTGCTTGCTCGACAGTAATCGGGTCGCTCATGCCGGACATTGCGACGAACAATGTTTGATCGTGCGATTGAGAACGCGTTTGTGGACGGTGAGTAGTGCTATTGATTTGCACGTTGCGCGGCGGAATCCACATGGAATGATTCGAATCCTGCTCCTCAAATGAGTCGCCGTCGTTGCTGTCGTCCAAAATGATAACTTCTTTTGACTCGCTTGTCGCTGCGTCGTTCGTTATGCCGCACCTTGATGATGCTAGCGAGCTTTATGACACTCCATCAGCTTCAGTTGTCATTCGTCTACCATCACCATTGATATCACCGTTCGCCACCGATTCCTCCACTTCAATTGGATCTTCTTCTGCGAAAAGATAAAATTGACTATCGTTGATATCAATATTTACCTTCGTTGGTTTCGTATCTTCAACGAAAACCACATCTCGACTAACAATCACGTCATTTGTTTCAGGATTGTACAGTCGATAGCCTTTGCAATTTAATTCGTAGCCCACAAAGATATATGATTTCGATTTCGGATTTAGCTTTTTGCGTTTTTCTCGCGGAACATGTGCCATAGCATTGCAGCCGAAGATTCGAAGATGCGCGATATTCGGACGTTTACCTGTCCAAATTTCCTCCGGTGTCTTGCTGGACTGACCAATCGGAAGTCGATTGACCAAATATGCTGCCGTATTGATGACCTCCGCCCAGAAGCGCTTTGATAATTGCGCGTCGAATAACATACAGCGCGCCTTCTTCACCAGCGTTCTATTCATTCGCTCTGCCTTGCCATTTTGGTTTGGCGTGTAGGGAACGGAAAACTGGTGAATGATGCCATTTGTATCGAAAAAACGTTTGAAGTCGCCATTGTTGTATTCGCGACCGTTGTCCGATCGAAATGCCTTTAGCCGTTTGCCAGTTGAGCGTTCTGCAACTGCCTTGTACAACTTGAATTTTTCGAAGACTTCTGATTTGCGTTTCATCGTGAAAACCCAAACTTTACCACTAAAGTCATCGATGAACGTGACGAAATAAAGTGATCCACCGTTCGAACTTTCTTGCATTGGCCCGCAGACGTCAGAATGGACCAGCTCAAGCAATTCGGTCGTTGTATTTGTGCTTTTACCGAATGGTCGTCGCATTTGTTTACCCTGAACACAAATGTCACAATGCGAATTGGATACCTTCGACAATCGTATTCCATTGACCATGTTGCCTCCACTGACACTGGAGAGTTTCTGATGACCAACGTGTCCGTATCGACGATGCCACAACAGCTGTTCATTCGTCGCTGATAAAAAAGCGGTATCACTCTTGCACTGCATTAACTTATACACGCCATTCGTTTCTTCTGCATGTCCGATTAGATTGCCATCCTTTCCAATAATATTACAGCCGTATGAATCGAAGATAACAGAACAGCCTTTTTTCGTTAATTGATGAACCGATAAAAGATTCGTGCACAAACCCGGTACGTATAACACATCGTTCACTGTCGCGACCATCTTGTCCATCTCACCGCGGCTGAGTTTCAAATTGATCACGCCAACACTGTCAACTGGGAGTTCTGAGTTATCACCAACCGTCACCGTTTCCGTTATTGTTTGTTTGTGTTCGCTCGTGAACAACTCTCTATTGTTCGTCATGTGCGCGCTCGCACCAGAATCGATATAAAAATCGTCGCGATTTGCATGACGTGCCGAACAGCAAATCAAACTAGCTGTCGCGTTCGCGTTTGATTGTTTACGTTTCGGACAGTTTTTTGCAATATGACCGAGAAGATTGCACTCAAAACACGTCATATTTTTCATTGATTTACCCGTAACATTTTGCGTTTGTTTGCTTGAATTTCCGAATTTTGTGTTTTTCACATTGTTCTTGCGCGTATACAGCGCGTTTGTATTATTCGACGCAGAATCTGCTGTCACATGTTGAAGCAGCTTCGTTTTCACAAAATCAGATGAGATTGTCGTACCACTACTCTCGATCGCCATAATCATTGGTTTGTATTCGTCGTTCAAACCAGCCAGCATGAATGTCGCCAGCCATTCGTCGTCTACTTTGAGACCCGCACTTGATAATTTATGCGCCGTCGTAACTACTGTGTTGACAAATTGCTCCATCGATGAACAATTGTCGAGTCGCGTAGTGATGATCGTGCGCAGAAGGCCAACTCGTCGCATGAGTCCACCATCATCAAAAGCTTTGCAGATTTTTTTCCAAATCTCTTCTGCGGTTTTCGCCGTTTGAATGTGACTGTAATTGATCGGGTCGATCGTCAAGGTCAACTTTGCCTTCGCTTTGCGTTCTCCGTCTAACGCCTTCATTGCATCCGTTTCAGTCGGTTTACCGGTCACATATTGCCACGAGTCTGATAATTCGAGCGCCGCTTGCGCAGAAATTTTCCACGTGTCGAAATTTTCGCGACCTCTAAGCCGGTCTAACGCGTTCAATTGCGGGACATAATGTCCGTTTGCCATTTTTTTTTACGTTTGGCAATGGTGCACGTTTGCAACCAAAAAGAAAATTTCACACACTGTCTTTTAAAATGAAAAATTTTCAACAAAATCTCTTCACAATTACTCTCCGGATAACTGAATTTACACGAATTTTAACATTTCAAGCCAAAAAAAAACGTCGGCCCATAACCTGATGAGTTTTAGAATGACTTAAAATAAAACGCGTGACTCAAAACTAGAATTCATTTATTAACTGCTCGATACGAGCGATAAAGAAGAACTGAGCTCAGATAAAATGAAAAGACAGCTCAAGGGTGTTTGTCTGCTATTGTAATATAATGAAACGATTTTTACAAATACATTTTACTTCTCGTTTCTTAACATTATCTTTAGTACTTGCGATTAGCAGTATATAACCGGTAATGTTGAAAGAGTCAGAATCATTAAGCCAAGTTTCAGTCAAAACAATAAAATCAAACGGATTGTTTAAGTCTCTTAACAGAATTTGAAGTTCATCAAATTTTTAATAACACTTCTTATATTCATGTGAAATATTTTTAAACTTGGCTTGCTGTCGTCTAGAAAATTGCTGCATGCTGAACGACTTTTCAATAATATTGTTTCTACATTTTTGTAGTTTAATAAGTTGTCTAAGAATTCGGCCATTTTGTGTAAAATTGTCATAAAGAATATAAATGAAATAAATAGTAATTAAAAACAGAAAGAACAAAAAGATGAAATTACTCTAAGATTATAAGGTATTAATATTCTTTGGCGCTCTTACAATTTTTGCGATACGTTGAGCGTTGCTATGTTTTTCGCATTTCTCGCAAAAATATTTATTATCGCCACATAGATTCTCGGCAGAGCAATAGGCAGCAAGCAAATTCTGAACGCTCCAGTTCGGTGCGCGCTCAGTCTTTTGTTGTGGAAATGCGAGCGGAATATCCAAAAAAGGGTCAGTTTTTCCACTTTCACAGTTGCACGACAAACACTTATGAATTGTTTTAATTTCGCCTCCGAATGTTTTTTCCACAGTCGTTGTTCGTTGCGGATATATATCGAATATTTTTCTTTCGTGTTCATGCAACTTTTGGATGAGGTGCAGCAAGAACTCCGAACTGTTTTGATGAAGGCCGCGCACGAATTCCGGGGGCAGGAACGCTTCCACAAAAACGTCCGGGCTAAGAACGCGGCCATTCCGATTCACCATCTATTCGATTAGATCCTGGAATGGTTGCACATTGTCTTGCATGTCCGTGTTCCGAGGCAACCGGAGTATCTCGTGGAAAAATCTGTCGGATAAAAAGAAGGATGAGAGGCGTGTCCAAGAGAGGCGACTTCGTACTTCATCCGATGGAAGATGAAGGACGTGAGACTACTTCTTTTTTTCTTTTTTTTAAGTAACTGAACACAACTTAGGGGGCTACCCTATAATGCAATGCACAGCTGTGTCGGCACAGGAACTGGAGGAAAAGAAAAAAAAAAAAAAACTTAAGTGGAGAAAGACGAAAGTGACGGTGTACATTGCTTTTGAAGCAACGGAGGTTGTAAACATTGGGAAACACGTTGGCTGGCAATGCGTTCCAAAGTCTTGATGTTCGAGAAATGAATGACTGCCTATATTTAACTGTACGAGAAGGCAAGGGTTTAACGGTGTACTCATGTGAGCGTTCAGCTTGACTAGTATCACGGGGAAAATTATAGAGTGGGGGAATGAGTGCGCTTAGTTCCGCACTGCATTTGCCATGGAAGTAGCGATAGAAAATGCTTCGCATTTCATCGTGAACAACTACTTACTCTGGGTTCATAGCCAATGCCTGTATCATGCTGTTCATGCAGCATGTGTTCCCAAGATTTTTTAGGCCCACCGGTACGTTCCTCGCTGTTTCCTGCGAAGAATGCTGCGATTCCATACAATTGTCACGTGTTACCACCTCGGCTTCAAAATTCGGCGGCGTCAAGATATACGCTGGAGTATGTGGACGCTGTGGACGACGCTGTATGTGGACGCTGGAGTAATCATCATCCCCTCCTTCGTTTTCGCTAGTGTCAGTCTAATTAAAAAAAAAATTAAGTTTTTGGTTTGACGAAATTTTTTCATTACGTTACCGATTCGCAATTGTCATCACGCTTGTCGAGCTGTTGTTCCAAATTTAGTAGACGATCCATATAGACGGCCTCGGACGCTTTTGCGTGTAGTAGCCGCAATGGCTTGTGAGTAATTTCGTAGAATTCACTGAGGATCTCGGCCGTTGTTCCGAATTCTTTGAGGATGTTGTGTCTTCCGAGCAGCCAAAAAGTTTTCGTTTCGCCCTTTCGTGGCGGCATCGTTTCCTGTACAACATCTTTCCCCGCAAAAAACAACTTTAGATTTTTTATAATTACGCGGGGGTCGATGCTCTGGACGCTGCTCATGAATCCCGTTGACACGAATTTTTTCCCATTGAACAGAACTGGCGGAATAACTGGCATGAAATTCTCTGGTTCATACTGCTCCCCGTTGTACCCCAGTTCTCTTTTGAGGTGGTAATCATCCTCCTTCAGGAAAATGTGCCTCGTCAGTTTTGCTAGGGACACGTAAAGGTAGTGGCTGGTGCCGCTATCTACGCCGTCAGCCGTGGCAGTGCCAAACTCACCACGGCTGACTTCGAGGAGACTTCGATAATTTATTGATCGTACGAAAGAAAATGCAATTAAAAGATGACCCATTTCGGTCATCATAATTTTACCTTCAAGCTAGGGTTCAGTGGGTCTAAAGTGCAAAACATCATCATAATGAAGGGAAACACGAGAGTTTTTATTGTGGGACAAATAGGAGGATAGTGGAGAGAGTTAATAAATTCGATTATGTGTGATCGAATTTATTACACCTGCAGCTGCAGCTACTGAATTGTTATCGTGCGTCGACATTGCGGCAAAAACTAATCCAGAAAAACTCGGAATCCAAGTAGTACTTGTAGCGTTACTGCCTTTTTCGTCGTCGCCACTTATTGTGTGTTAGGTCGTTGTAAGTAAATAAAAAGCACTGTGTATTAATTTGATGTGTACATTTACTTATTGTATTGTGTGCCACAAGGCTAGAATTGATGTGACATTTGTGTGATCCGGTGTAATAGGAAATGCTGGATGACGTTAAGGTCTGAAGTTGGATCTAATTGCAAATGTTAAAGGCACCGTATTTATTTAGCTTATTTAAGCATTGGGTACATTTAAATATTAGAACATAATAAGTAGCGTTTGACAACGAGCGTGTAGATTTTTTCAAATAATTTTGGATCAACGCTTTTGTGGTAATATTATCTGATATTTGGCATCGTAAGGTATAGTAGCGTTTCTCATACGACCACCTACTCTAAGTAGTTTATCTACGCCGAGAAATGGTAATAATCCCTTTAAGCGGCTATTAGAGTAGACAGGTTGTCTTTGTTGTAAATTTCGTATATCCCTTGTAAGGTAGGTACTTTGTAAATTTAAGACAAGTGATTTGAGCGCGCCTTCGATTTCTTCAGATGATATCGGACCACAATAATGTTTCTTCAGTTTTTGATTCGAATGAATAATAAAATGCGAATTTCAAAATTTGTTACCCATACTCAAGTCGGATGAGCTGATAGTTGATGCGAATGAAAAGTTTTATGATTTTCTTTCTGAAAAATCTGCATCTAATTCGGTGGTTTGATTTGGTCATTGATTTTGAGGTGTATGCAAAAATTCTCAACCTTGAAACCAGATGTGTTGATTGATCAACTATTGAGGAGATACATCTCTCGAGACGAGATCAGCGGGGTTTGATTCAGTCGAGACGTGATTCCAGCTGCCGTTGCTAGTTATCTGCTGAATTTTGGAAATGCGATTGGAAACAAATGATGCAAATTGATACGATGGTGATCGACTCCAAGCGAATGCGATAGTTGAGTTACTTCAATAGTTTGTTTTCGACATAGAAACATCCAGTGATAAATGTACTTTCTCCATTAGTTCGGATAATAGCAATGCTGTAGCCAATTCCAGTCTTGGGATTGAAGTTGTACGAAGAGGTGCCACTTTGGAATAGGCACAATTGAGATTGACGACGATATTGGTTAGTTAATCGATGCTTCGAACGAATATGCAAGCTCCGTTCGCTCTTTCACTAGCATCGCAAAAGCCGTGAAGTTGAATTTCGACCGGGTTTGGAATTATAATATAATGAGGATAATTGATGATATCCATTTCTAGCAACTCCTTTCTAAAGTTATTCCATTGAGTCTGTGCGTCTTGTGGAAGACTTTCATCTGAATTCAAGCCTAGCTTCCATAAATGTTGCATAAATAGTTTTGCAGATATGATAATTGAGCTTATCAATCCTAGGAGATCAAACAATCTAGCGATTTCAGCTAGTACAGTGCGTTTGTTGTCCTTTGAATGCGAAATGTCTTTATTACATAAATCGAAAGTAAAATGGTAATTTTTTGCATCCCATGCTAAGCCAAGAGCCTTAACGAAGTTAATTTCTCCTGTCTGCATGAATTTTTCCTGATGTTCTTCAGGAATATCGCTCGATATGTTGGTAGCGTTTGAACACCATTTTCTCAACGGAAAATGGCTAAGCAATAACAAATTCGTTACTTCTTCTTTGATGATACGAAGTTCTTCGATTGTGTCAGCTCCTGTCATTAAATTATCCACATAGAAGTTCTTGAGAGTATGACTTCACCGATTGGATATTTTTCTGCTTCATCTTTAGCGAGTTGAATTAAAGTTCGAATAGCTAAATATGACGCTGAGGCCGTACCATAAGTTACTGTACGAAGTTGGTAGATGTTCAGCTCGTCTGTGAGATTCTTTCTCCATAATGTGCATTGTAAATTTCTATCATCTGGATGAACTAGAACTTGGTGGTACATTTTTGTGATGTCGGCCATGATAACATAGCGATAAAAACGAAATCAAAGTACTATAGAAAAAAGATCGCCTTGGATGGTCGGTCGTCAAAGAGATTTCGTTTAACGATTTCTGAGAATTTCCATTTATACGACATGATCCATCAAATACTACGCGAAGACGAGTGTTGCTTGAATCTTCCTTGATGACAGAGTGATGTGGCAGGAAATAAACCGGAGAAGCAATTTGTGTGATAGATATTTTCTCCATGTGTCCTAATGATTCATCCATAAATTTGGCGTATTCGCACCTGAGTGAAGGATGTTTATGGTACTTCCATTCCATTGTAAGATTCTCCTAGAACTGTTGGAGGTTCACTTAAGGGTAGTCTGACGATATATTTTCCTTCTGGGGTGCGTGTTGTTGACTTTTCGTAATAGGCTTTACAAAGCGATTTATCTACGTTATTGCTTGAAATATCAGGAACTGCTTCTAGTTCCCAAAATGATTTGAGAAGATGATCCAGGTAATCGACAGAGAAATTTGTGGCAGTAGCACAAAAGTTGTTTCCATGGTAGTGAGTAGTACTTCCAGCGTTTACCCAACCATAATAGTTTTTTTAAGAATTGTAGAACTTGATAGCATCTTGATCTGACCTACACATAATAGGCTAAAGAATAATTCTGCTCCCAATAGTAGATAGGAATTTGCCTCGTTAAATCATGGATCAGCGAGCTCGATATTGGCTGTTATTTCGATCTTGAATTCTTCGGTAGGATTGAATCGAAAAATTGTTCATACGAGATTTTATTGTGAGGTTCGTTTTATATTTGGATTCTGCTTGGCAGATACCGATACCCGAAATTGGAGAATTGGCTGGCAACATATCAAACCCAAGTGTTTTCGCGAAGGTTTGTGTTATGAAGTGCGACTGAGAAGCGGAGTCGAGTAGTGCTCTGCATTCAGCATATATGTTGTTTCGATCGAGAGCATATATTACGGCAGTGGGAAGGATTGTTTCCTTACAAACGAGTTGCGTTTAATATTGTGATTTCGCTGTGAGCATAGTGACTGAAGATTGTGATTGACTATTTTGAGTTTTATCATTGATATGATGCGATGTTTGATGTGATCCAATGTGAGTTGTTGTCGGAGTATCTCTATGCAGTAATGTATGATAATTTCCATTACACCTTTGAAATTTGTTCTGTGAGTTGCACGACTTCACAGAGTGCCCAAACCTTAAGCAGTTGGGAGATAATTTAAGCCTCTTTGCTTGTTGAAACCTCGCAGCTGGAGACATTTGTTGAAGAGTTGTGCACCGAAATAATGAATGTTGTGGTTGTGAACATTGGCATTGCCCTGTGGCAGTAAGATTGGTAGCCGCTCTGTTTGATCATGGCTGATGAAGATTTCATTCGTGTATTGGATGCCTCTCCTACGTTGTTGGCTTCCAGAAATTGTAACGATTGGAACCGTTTCTCGAAAAATGCGCTAAATTCTTCCCAAGTTGGAAATTGAAATTTATCACCACTAGTTGAGTTTACAGATAACACATCTTCCCATTTGGCCTTCGTGGCAGTATCCATTTTGTTCATCAGTATGTTGAGAAGTAGTGCATCCGCGATTTGCTCCTTGCTTTCAATGGTTAGTAAAAAGCGAAGATGCGCCTTCATTCGATCAAGTATTGATCTTAAACTGTCCATTGTTAGTTTTTGTGTGTTCTCAAAGAGAGAGCTTATATGCGCTTGAAAAATGTGCCTTTTATTGTCGTACCGCGTTAATAATGAATTAACTTCCTTGTACTTGCTAGAGGTGCTATCAGTTCCTCTTACTACCTCCTTAGCGCTTCCGTTCAGGCAATTTCGTATGTGTTGAAAACGTTATGCATCAGAAAACCTCATTTTCATGAACGAGTGGCTTAAAAACTGACCAGAAGTCCAGCTATTCAGTCAATGAACCAGTGAAAATTGGTAGCTTAAGTTTTTGTATGTGCTCAACTGTTCGCGGTGACCGCGATGGTCGTTGAACAGAGGTATCCACCATTGAGCTCTTCATGGTAATCGAATTTCGCCCCTTTTTTCTTGCTCATAAGATAGAGAATAGACGATTGATTTTATGTTAAAGTAAGTTTCCTCGCACCTTTCACGTTCTCCCGAAGAAATTTCTGCAGCCCCCTTCAGCACCAATTTTCCCTGAACTTTCTCAAAGTTAAGTAAATATTTTTTTTGTATCCAGTTCAAATTGATTGGATATAGAGCCCTTTTCCTCAATATATGTTCGAAGTAATATTAGGCGTGGGGATCGTTGCCTTGTCTGCTCAATAAAACAGGAGTGACCAAGTTTGGCTTCCATTTCTTTAAGAAGTATTTCATTATTCACTTTATTGTCCGTTTTTATTAGGATTACACCATTGGATAGTGACTTTTTGAAGGAAATTGGAGTTTTCAAACTCGACAGTCTTATTTCTTTACGAATCAGCGTCATGGTGCAATCTGAGTTTTGCTGTGTCTTCGGTTTGACAACTATTCCACCATTATAATATTTTGTTCGTATGTCTGTAGGTACTGGTGTTGTTTTAGCAACTGTTGCGTATGATAGCTTTCCATTATTCTGTTCTTTGTGACTGATTTTCTGTTCATGAGTACATACCTTTTCGTTTAATATTTCTGTCATCTCTATGATTTTGTTGAGACCATCTGTTTGATTGTGACAGAATTTTAAAGAAGAATCTCCATCTTGATTGCATGTCAGTTTATCAAATAGCAATTGGTCCTCCGAGCAGAGCCAAAGGAGTTTCACTTACATCTTTTGCATCCTTGCATAATCCCCATCACTTATTTTTATACATTTAGTATGGAAACATTTCTTGCAGGAACCATCGCATTCACTAATCTCTGGCATTTACCGCATTTTCTAGTTTCAAATTCTTTGCTGGGCATGACGTCAGAAGAATTTTTGATTTTCGATGAAGCAATATAAATTGGCAAATTCACGCACACAGTCGCGACGATGTTATATTAAATAAATTTAATATATTAATTATTTTAATTTTAAATATTAATTTTTTATATTAAATTTTATTTTTAAAATATTTTTACAAGCTGTCAAGCCTTCGCCTACTTACGTATCATAATAATCCACAGGCTTGAAAGGGAGTATTCCTCTGAGGAGTTATTGTCTCAAATCAAGTCCCTTAATCAAGATGTAAATCCTGCGTCAGAGATAAAAGTAGTTCACACTAAAACTAATACAAAAATATCACGTTTGTGGAAGTAAACGGCTGTTTATATAACCGTATGGTCAATAAATATCTAAACATTGATTTTAGTAGTCACTACTGCAATGAAGACTTCAATTTACTGAGGTGTTACAGATGTCAAAATTATGGTCACTCTTCGAAAACGTGTAAGCAATCACGCGATACATGTGCGAAATGTGCAGGATCACATAGAACAACTGAATATACCCAGGACACTGTCAAATGCTGTATTTGTTTTTCCAGAAAGTTTGGCAATTGTCTCCACAGAGCCGACAGTGCAAATGTCCGGAACATCAAAAAGCCCTAAAGGTTGTGGCAAAATAAAACTGATTACTTCTGTACAAAATTGTTAACATACATAAATACATGAAAATCATATATGCTAATCTACGAAGCATCAGAAAGACATCCAGGTTTTAATATTCGCTGAAACATGGTTATACAACTCAGAACAGCAATACTTCAATCTAAACGGTTTCAATGCTGTACACAACTGCCGGGATTCTGGTCAAGGAGGGTGCACTGCTATCTTTATTAGGGAAGATATCAAATTTCGAACTATCCTGATTGATGATACTTATCATACAATACAATAGTTGAGTTATTTAATGAAAACTCTCCATTAATGCTAGCGACTTTTTATGATCCACCTTCTGCCTCAGAGGATCAATTTGTCGAATACCTTGATGTAATTTACTCAAAATATCCAAGGATACTTTCAGTGGCGGACATTAATATTGATATACTAAAAGAGAACCAGACAACACAAAACTATCAAGAAATGCTGAAGATCAACAACTTTGAGATTCTAAATCGGATCTCTCCAACAAGATGCACGGTGCAATCTAGCTCATTACTAGACCATGTATCTACAAACATTCAAAAAATTATTGATAATCATAGCATTCAGTACGATGACTGGCCAGAACATGACCACAAAGTGCTGACACTGACAATCAAGCATACTAAAATTAAAAAGGTTAAAATGGAAAAAAAACGCATGAAATTAATTACATTGATGCTTTTAAAACTGAGGCAAACTTGAATATCAACAAAATAAAAGATTTATCAATAGAAGCGATAATCAACTCTATTACAATAGCAAAGGAAAAAGTAACTAGACTCAAAACGAGGCGAACGCGCAATTCTTTTTGGATAACGGATGAGGTTGTGGGGAAGGTCCGGTCGTTAATCTGTCTTTCTATTAAAAAGCGTCCGACTCGGTCGGTGTTCTAATTCTGACTCTCTGGTATAATTCGTAACTTCATTCTACATATACATACAATATACATACATATCTTATTCTATCTTATTCTATTGGTATTGGTATTGTGCAAGTTATCTATACGAATACAAAGAAACTCCGTAAGACCAGATTTGTAGTTCGTTTTATTTTGAACTGTCCTCTACAAGGTGTTATCTCAAATAGATAAGAAACATAGATCATACAAGAGAATGGTGAAAGACCCTTTAAATCAGATGGAATTGAATTATCTAGATCAAAACAAACCAAGTATTTAGGATTAACGATCGATGAGAAACTAGCATGGACTCCGCATATTACGCAAGAAAATAGCACCCATCACTGGAGTCCTTCGGCGTAACAATTTTCTACCATCACCAATAAAAGAAATTTTATACACCTCGTTTATTCTATCCTATGGAATTGTAATATGGACCCAAACATCTATGTATAACATGGAAAGAATATCGAGGATTATGAATAAAAGCATCAAGGCTGTTTATAATTTACCACACCTGACACCAACAGCAGATCTATACGTAACCTACAACAAGCTAAACCTGCAGCAAACATTAAACCTAGAGAGGTCAAAATTAATATACAATTTAATAAACCAAGGACTAAAATCTTCAATAGTCATTACATACAACGCCGATATTCACAATCACAATACATGGAATGCAACTTCGATAAGAAATCGAAATTCCAGAACGAATCGATTGAGGAAGGATCTCATCTATGAAGCAGTTCGATACTACAACTCCTTGCCAATTTATATTCGACAGGCGAAGAACATCAATTGTCTCAAGATTACAGTAAAGAAGTTTATACAGCAATTGTAATTATAGTAAAATTTTATCGGTATTATTCACTATTTTCTTTTATACGATCTCTTGATATTATGAAAATTTCCCTAATATCAGCTCGTAGCTGTCTTGGAAGCTATCCATAGAATGTAAACAAATCCATTGTAACTCTGTAACGAATCGAATGAAAACCAATATTAATGAATAAATATATGTATATTAATTTAAAAAAAAAAAGTCGCGTTACTGACCCTTTACTACTCCACGCTGTATTTTCAGCTCCGAAATCTGCAATTCAGACTTTGCAGTTTGGATATTGTCTTCTTCAGCCATTCCGAATAGTGTAAAAATGTGAAAAAAGTTGTGATAAATAAAGGTTCGCAACCACTGAATTAATAAATTTAGTGCACAATTTCAGCTCGATAAATTTTATAAGTTCTGAGTAAATTTGCTTAGAGTAATAGTTTGGTAAATGTTTTCACAATGCATTTCGAATTGAAAGAAAGGATTTCCGGATTCTACACTACACACGAATATTAACAAGGAAATGTATTTATTAGGCGATTTACACAAATTAATTTTCTTTCACAATGAAGAAATTGTATTGTCCATGAAAGTAATGCACTGCACAGAGAAATAAAATTTTCAGGTACACTGTATGTATGATAAGAATTCAGGTAGGAATTAACTGCACGAGCCCTGTAATCAAATTTATTATTTGTACATACATTTTTTTTTTCACTAAGTTAAGTCACTGATATTTTTTGTCACTAAGTTTAGTCACTAAGATATTTACACACTTATTATTGTGCACCGATCAGTGCGAAATAATGCGATGATTTCACACAAACTTGAAAAACACGCGATACGTGGATTAACCGACACGAATTATTTTTTCTTGATGCCGACTAATCCGGCTCGACGGACCAATGGTTTGAAACAAAGTAGTTTCTTTGGTTATATATGCGAAAAAATGCGAGAATCGAAAAGCAAAAAATGAAACGGATGCTGCGAAAGAATGAAAACACGAGATGTAATTTTATGAGAATTTACTCCTCGAATGTTCGATTGCGAGAGAGAATATAATACAGCAAATTTTTCAATGTTTAAACGGTAATTTCAAGTTTTATGCAAAATGCTAGTAGTATAATGCAAGTAAGGCCAGGGCCGTACTTTAGAATGAAAAATAGTTTTGAATTTTATAATCGAAAGATGTGATTGTATTTTATGATGATACTGTCCAATATGTAAGGCTTTTTCAATAAACAACTGCCATTTGCTAAATAAAATGCAAATATTCGATATCAAGATTAATCTATAAAATATGAAAATATTATGGTAATTAAATAATATTTAAATATTATGTACATACACAAAATCGGGATTCATTGCCTTTTAAAATGGGCCATTCTTCTATTATTTCTGCAAATGAAACTCCAGCAACTTAAATATATAATTCTTTTCTTTTCTAATGACACGTCTGTATTGAATTCAAACCAAGCAGCGACTTCTTCATAAGGTTTTAAATGTTCTAAAGAAGATAATGGCATAAAAATTGGAATATTTTTAAATTTAAAATATAACACACCTTCATTTACTGTGGCAGTTCGTGATAGCTGGTCTTTCTGGAGTAACTGGTCTTTTCGTTTTAGTTTGCTTGGTGACATCAAACCAACACATCGTAGTTTCCTTTTGCTGTTACGTTGTTTGTCATGGAGCTTGCCATGAGGGTTTCTTTTAGCAATCCCTTTAATGTAGTAGAAATACTGAAAAATTTAATATTTCAAAACCCTGATTTGCAACTCCATCAACTATTAATAATTTATTAAATTATTATTATTAATGCTGTTTTTTTTATAAATACAATATTAAAGAATTTTATTTAAATTTAATTAGCACTACTCCCCCTTGTAAGGTTGTAACCTTGAGTTAGGGGTGAGAGGTCAATTCATACTTCCTTATTTATAGAAAATACTGATACGAAAGGAACCTCTGAGGTCCATTCCGTGTGCAGAAATTAATGAGATCCCCCCAGGTCTGGGCAGCAATTCCTCATTCTAGAGGGTGCTGTCGATAGTCCGATGTGTGCTCTAACCGTCTTATTGAGCTATGGCGCAGGGAATCGCGGGGAGTACGTGATGGGTTTCCTCCGCACATGATGGGGTGCGAGGTCCCCCACTAGTTGCCCTAGCACTTCATCCCGTGTTAGTCCACTTACTACTTAGATAATAAAATTAGGAGCGACTGAAAAAAAAAAACATTCGAGCCCAAAACTGGCTGTACACTTAAACTTTATACTAATTAATATCCAGCAAATAAGAAAAATTATGGAATTTATAATTCAAGTTTTATTATTAATTATTATTAAAAATATTATATTGAGGCATTTTTAGTTTTAGTTTTTAGTTGCTTTATTTTCGGCAATAAAACTGCTTAAATTCTAACTAATCCAATAAAGCTAAGATTATTTTATATTTTACGAACCACTTATTGGCCTCTGGGGCTCTCTAAGTTTAAATTTTATTTATTTCTATTATTTGCTTTCTTGCATTTTCTCCTTTTTTTAATTTGCATTTAAATTTCGCCGGATTTTTTTATTTGTTGGAAAAATTGGCATTGAAAAACTCAATATTGATTAGTATAGGAAATTTTTAGCTTTTAGCGGTTTTTAAACTAGCTTAAATTTAGGTTAACATATAATTATAATGTTACTTTATTATTTTAATACTTTATTATTTTAATAATAAAGTATTGGGATCGACTTGGAAAAAAAAATTTGCTACCCTGAAATTTTGTTTTTTCGAGTTTCATGACTAAATTAGCCTAAAAATGCAAAAAAAAAATATCCGTCTGTCTGTACGCCGGTGTGTACGCTCAGCGCACATTAACTCCCAAACCCTTGAAGATAGAAAGTTCATTTTTGGGGGGATTGTAGATAGTTGCGGATCTCAGGCGGATACCCATTTTGGGGGGTGTACGGGTTCAGGGGGAGGCGGGGGGATCTCTTAAATCGAAAAATACGAATTCAAATATCTCAACCATGGTAACAGCTAGGAAGCTAAAACTCAACATACATATAGAGGGATATGTGGGACAACTTTTAAAAATAATTTAATTTTTTAGACGTTTAGAGGCGTCGAGAGCAACATCAAAAATATGCTGTGCCCAATTCAGGTGGTCATTAATTTTAACGCCTAGAAGAGTGAAATTATCTGAAGTGCAGAGTTGTGTACCACCAAAAGCCACATTGTTAGATAGTACTGGAACATCATGCTTAAGGGATAGATAACAGGCCTGTGTTTTGGAAGCGTTGAACTCTACTCTATTTCTCCTACCCCATTCCAGAATTAAGTTGAGATCTGAGTTAAGCGAACCAAATAACTCCCTGCGATTGGAAGCAATAGAATGCTTGTTTGATTCCGCAGCAGAGTTAAACTCATAGGTGTTATCTAAAGTACTGTCATCTACAAAACTCAGTAGAAAACAGAGTAGATGACAGAAGGTCATTGATGAAAACTAAGAAAAGAGTTGGAGATAAAACAGAGCCTTGAGTGACGACGGAATCTATTGGGACGGAGGAAGAAGTAACGCCATCTAGTACTACTCATATAGTGCGTTCAGAAAGAAAACTCTCAATCAACAACTCTGAACAAGGGTAGCATTAAGACCTATGGCCCTACGCTTAACTATGAGACATTCGTGCCAAACTCTGTCAAAAGCTTTTGCAATGTCAAGTGCAAGAACTTGACCTTCGCCGTGCTTATGTATGCACGAGTTCCAACGTTCTGTCAAGTAGACCAAAAGATCTCCCGTCGACCTTCCAGAACGGAACCCATACTAACGATCATAGATTAGATGGTTATCCTCAAGATATTGTACGATTTTGCGATTGACAGCAGTTTCCATTACTTTCGAAAGCACTGAAGTAATGGCTATAGGGCGGTAGTTGGCGGGGTTCGCTTTGCTTCCTTTCTTGGGAATTGGCTGAACATTCGCAACTTTCCACATACGGGGAAAGCACCCAGAAGAATAGGAAAGGTAGAAAAGATTGCGAAGCGATTTAGCTAAAGAAGAGGAACACTTTTTAAGGGTAATGAGGGGAATACCGTCTGGACCAGCAGATTTGTGGATATTGAGCTCTTGAAGGATCCTAGAAATAAGTCTCGTGCGAAAATGTAGTCTGGGCAGCGAGAAACCAGAATCATTTACAGAGGGAGGCGATTGATTTGAAGGTGGAAGTCGGGAGTTTCTCGCGAAACTTGCTGCTAGTAAGTTAGCTTTTTCGACAGGATCAATCACAGTACGGTCAACAAGAGGTGGTATTGAAGAAGAAATGAAATTGTTGTTGACCGTTTTGACGAATGACCAGTAAGATCTCGAGCCTTTAGGGCACTGAAGGATCTTCCGTCGAAGTTTTTGGTCATGCTCAAATTTAACACGCTTGAGTATGGATTTGCAGGCATTTCTCGATGAATTGAAAAGTTCTCTGTTGGCAGGTGTTTTGTTGCCTTTAAAGGTTTGAAATGCTTGTTTCTTGGCCTGAATTGCATCGAGACATTCTTTGTTGAACCAAGAGTCCTTCGACTCTTTTATGACTGGAAGGTATGTAGAGCTTCATACCTTTCAGGATAATCTCGGTGACAAGTCTACAAGCTTCATCGCAGTCATTGGAATAAAAGCACAATTTCCAATTAAAGGCATTAAAGAAGTCATTTAGCGCCCCCAATTGGCTCTTTTGAAATGCCAAATGTTTCTTCGAGGTGCCTTAATTGCAACTGGAAATTGTACACGAATCAAGAAATGATCCGTATTTCCAATTGGCGATAGGGATATAACAAAAACAGAATATTTCTCAGGCTGGCTGGTGAAAAAAAGGTCAAGAAGGTTAGGAAAATGTCCTGCAATATCTGGTAAACGAGTAGGTTCATCTACCAGTTGTGTTAAACCGTTTATTGAAGCAAAAAGCTCAGTATCACGCCCTTCCTGGTCCGTAGTAGAGGAATGTTTAAGCCAGGCAATGTTATGAACATTGAAATCGCCCGCGATAACGATTTCAGCGTCAGGGTTTGCAATGTATATAGATTGAATAGATTCAGATAATCCATCCAGCTCCAATAAAAAGTTCGCTGCAGTTATTGTTGGGCTTCTATACACATAACAGAAGTACATGACATGTCTTTGGATTAATAATTTTACCCAGATGTAGTTAAATTCTGGGTTGGAGCAGTTCCCCAAATAGGGAACTAATTGGAAAGACACATCATCACGGATGAAGAGTGCGACACCCCGCTGGCGAAAAAAAGCTGGAATAAGGTGATAGCCAGGAACAGAATAAAACTGTTCACTCCCCAGTAACACCTTACATTCGCCAAGTGCTAAAATATACGGTCTTTCGGTTTGAGTGTGGATATACAGTGATAGATAGCCAGAATTCAGACCCCGAACGTTAATCTGATCTATGGTGAAAGCCATGATCAATGATTCTTTTTTTTTCCTCTTTTGTAGATGACGAATTAAATTTAAAAATTATACAAATGGGTTAGATGCAGAAAGATAAAATAAAGATTGAGCTAATAGCATCAAATAATGAACAAAATTAAACTATCGAAAAAATATATGTAAATATGTAAATAGAAAATTTGCCTAGCACAATACAAAAAAAAAAAAAAATTCATAGAACAATACTATTAAAAAAGAACAAAATTAAACTATCAAAAAAAAAAAAATGAAAATAAATAAACAAAAAAAAAATTTGTCTAGGACACTACAAAAAAAAAATTGTTTTTTTCTATGGGACAATACTAAAATCAATATAAAGGAACAAAAAAAAAAAAAAAAATAATGAATCGCTAAGGTATCAGAAAAAAAATAAAACTAGTAATAAAAACTAACAATTATATTTTTCAATCTCTGTTTATTTATGTTAACTATTCATAAAGTTCTATGGGTGTATCATACGGGAGATACCGGGTCTCGATCGGTCCTCACTCTGAAATATATAATTAAAAATCCACTTTGAGTATAACCTCACTCAGTGATTACGCATACATTCTCACACTATTAAGGATAGTGGTCGAGAAATTATCGCCATCATGGTGACAAACACCTCACAGCAAGTGACATACACTCGTAAATGGCCGACAACAAACGCCCGAATCTCTCCACCATCACCATCACTAACACACAATCACATTAAACCAGTTACACTATAATGCCATGTTTCCACTGCCTCGTAATCTCGCGATTAAGAGAACGAGATTAAAAACTGTTTCCACTGCATTCCTAGATTAATTTTGACAGTTGAAACGAAACAGCTGTTGGGTACTGTCAATATTTTTGTTAGTCAATGACAGGTCGAAATGGAGTCTATAATAAAAAGTGTTTTCGTTAAACAATTAAATACTGTTAATGCAATAAAAGTATTGTTTAACAGCAGTCGAAGTGCAATGCCTCTATTAAAAGCTTTAAAACGAAAGCGCCGTAGTCACGCAAAAAAATTGGTGAAGTTGCAAAAAAGACGTGCTGCGTTATTAGCAGAAATCCTCAGCTGGAGAACACGTCCAAGATATTGGATGCAAGTGAGTTTTGGCATTATGTATAAAGCCCACAAAGTTGTATAATTTTTTATTGTTAGAAACGCTCGAGAGTTTTTTGGGAGCACGATATGAAACTCTGCAATGACCAAGAATATGAAAATTCTTCAAGAAGGGAGCAGCCGCAGCATGTTGATATTTTATCTGAACTGGCGAAGTGATTCGGAGAGCAATTGGTCGGCACATATGTGAGTAAATATTAAAGCAAATTTTGTTAGAAATTATTCTTTATTTCCTCAAAAGATTTATCAGTTCGTTTTGGAAATTTGGCGAACCCCCTGACGGGCCAATCTTTTTCTTCTCTATTCTAAAACAAAACACAATGAACAGACGTTTATATTGAAATATTTTTGTACTTACCGATAGCGGTTGGTGAAGTTGTGTATTTTTACCTTAACTTCAGCGGCATTGCATGGATAATTACGGATTGTCATTTCTTTGGCAATTTCCGCAAAGACGTGCGAATTTTTTTTCAAACCGCGAAGTTCTTCGCGATGTTCACACCACAAAGCCACTAAAGTTTCTTCTTCCTTTAGACACCAGGTCTTCCTTGTCTTACGAGTTTTTGTTTCCATTTGTCTACAAAAAAGAAAAACAAATAATATACAAATGACAAAGGTTGAGAAAGAAAAATACTTACGCTCAACAATTTTCTGTTTTTTATAATCACCGACATTTCACATTTGACATCTCCATGTATGACATTTGTCATCATATGGTTTGCTGAATTTCTCTGAATTTGGCTGAATTGCAATTTATAGGGTTCACACTACAAAATTTTGAGATTAAAAACTAAATTATTTTTTAATCTCGAGATTAGGTAATCTCAATTTCGTATGAGTAATCTACTAGATAAGCGTGTAGGTTAGCTTAATCTCGTGATTACCGGGCAGTGGAAACATGGCATAAGATGGCGACATACGCCTACAATGCACGCGCACTCACCGGTCTTCGGATGTTGATTCCTCGGCTGTCTAAAACTGACTGCCGGCAATACATCCTTGTCCCAGTTTTTCAGTTAGCCAAATCAAGCTCTCATTCTAATTTAGTGTTACCATCACTACATTTACTCATTTTAGGGTGACCAACCTGACTCATTATGTAACACTAGGTACAGCCAACAATACAACAAGAACAAATAAATAAGCTGGCTCGGGGTCGACAGTGATAAAATGCCGTATACATGTACAATACGAGGCCTTAGTACAGATAACAACAAGACTGCAGACCCCGGAGCGCTAGCGGTCACTTAGCCTGTAATTCGATTATGCTGACGACGCTGCCGTGACCCCCTGATACGCGCACATATTAAAACTTTGAGTTTATTTTAAAATAAATTAATTATAAGATATTAATAAATAAACAACACTACACAAAAGCACAACTATTTTAAAATTAAAAGTTAAACCTACATATGTAATAAAATTAATCAAATTAAATAGATTTGACAATGGCAAAAAAAAACAATCTCTGTACTCGTCTTTGTATGAGGTTTGATATATAATGTAAATTTCGGTCTCCGCCTTACGATACAGTCCTGTACACGCACGCAGGCATTTCCTCTCCAGTAATCTATATCTTTCCATCATGCAAGCACTCAAGTTGAACCAAATAATTTCCGGTGAGCAAGAACAAGATACTTTTAATTTGAAATTTTATAATGGTGGAATCAACAAGAAATATACGTACATAATAATTGAACTTAACACCCCAGGAACATCACTCATAAAAGAACTTCCCAGTCTCGGACACTTCCAGGGTTGAGGGCTCCAGCTTATGTTCAGCAAAAATATACTTGAACCACTCTGTTGTTCCTGCTTCTGCTAGCTTCCTTGCATCAGTTGTTTTCAGGATATCTGCTCTCATTGTGCGCAACGCAAAAGCAAGAGATTGAGGGTCGGAGCCGTAAGATGCAGTCTGCCTTCCGCTATTGAGGTATTCCATGAATGCCACTGAGAAATTTCGCTTCCTCTTTCCTGCAAACACGATGCCAGGAGCCAACATCGGCTGTACCGTACCCATTAGTTTTGTCGGGTTCGCCTTTAGCAGTTTGGAGATATAGAGATATTTGATGGGGTTGAATGCGATCTGTGCGGCTTTCTCTCTTTTCAGGAAAAATTGGTCGGCTTCCTTTCTGTTGTTCCAGTGGGTGATGCTAGTAATTTCAGAGAGTACTCCGAAGTCTTCAATGTTTGTACCGAACATTGCGTGAAAAACCATCTGCCGAGCCATGTCAGGCGTTCCCGAGCTCCTCATTTTAACCTTGAAACCGGTCATGTATCTGTTGTAGAATGCAAGTCCTGAAGCCCCGTTGAAATTTACTTCATTGATGTTGGTTGTGGTTGCAGCTCTTATGAACAATTCCAAAGGGAAAAAGATTGTCCTTGTTGCCCTGTGAGACGTGATCATGAGAAGATCGCCTAACTCCCTCAAAAGTCCCCTCAGGTTTTCCTTAGGAGAGCTCTTTATACAAGCAATGATTTGGTCTGCCATGGGAAGCATTTCAATGGCTTTCTTCAAAGCATTTTCGATTTTGCCCGGGTACCTCTTCTCATTGATAAGGAGGATGCAAAGAGTCATTGGGCCCAGCCTTTCCAACAGAGCTGTCCTCCTCTCAGGCTGATATGTTATCCCAGTCAATAGAGGGATGTGCACGTTCCCCAATCCATAATTTGTGATGTTTTCAGTGGGATTTATCGTCGATCCCTGAGCCCTTCTTCCTGTCACTTTGGTCATCCCAAGACGTACCTCATCAAATTATACTTTGAAAGCGGTCAGAAGGTTCATGAGAGGGGTGGCCATCTTGAAGTCGAAATTTTCGTTCTTGGACGTAAATAAATCTGCCAACTCTTGTACTTTGTGAGTGTTTTCCCCCAGCTTAACTAGGTAATCGCCGTAAACCTTTGCTGCAGCAGCCTGATTCGGGTTTGCTTTCTTCCGTAAGTAAGTGTACACTGTTGCCAATGCTCCTGAAATGACATCGGACCTGTCTAAATCTACCTCCGCTCCGGTTGTATTTATTGCCTCGATGCCATATCCAACTCGGTACAGGGTGTGCGCCAAAATGCATAGTTTTTGCAACTGAAATAAAAAAAAAAAAAAAAAAATAGGACAACCGTACGTAAGTATCGGTCTAATAAGGGTTAAGTAACAATTTATTTTGACTCTCGGGAGAATATGTTTGGCGTAAAAGAGTTTATGGAGAGACATAAAGCATTTACGGGTCATGCTGGATAGAGGAGTGACTTGTGTACTTCAAGAGCTGGCCAAGATGTATACCAAGATATCTGACTCAAGTTTTGTGCGGTATCTGTTCATCGCCACCCTCCTCAGTCATAATATGGAACTTCTTTCAGTTAAGTCTTAAATCGCGATTTGCATATTGGAGAGTGGTTCTGAACAGAATCGTTTCACCCTTCTGCGGATTTATTTTCATTCTCCAGGTGCTGGTGTAGCGCTTGATTGCACTGTACATCTTTTGCAGGTCCTGTTGTACTACCGTACAATTCCTGTGTGCAGTGTAAACGATCAAGTAATCCGCGAAAGCTATGATTGATTTGCTTTTTGTCCTGTTAAATCCATACAAACTGAAAAGACTGGTCAGAAAGATGGAGAATAGAGTTAGTGCAGTGACTGTTCCTTGTTGCAGGCCCTCACTTACTTTAAAAGTTCGGCCAGATGAAAAATTTCCATTGTTCACGACAAAATTTTTGCCGTGAACCATCAATTATCGTTATGAGATTTTTCGGGTATTGCGCCTGCATCATTATCGTTGCGGTCTTATCATTGTCGATTTCTTGCTTTTTTAATTTTTTCATTATTAGAATTTTGTTTCGTTTTCAAATACATCGAGTATCCTTTATAAGACGCCGGATGACGGAATGTATTGCAGCTAACGCAGAAGACTGCCTTTTTATCAGCTATCGGACTGATTTCACATTTGCCCGGATCATAGACATTGGCACTGTGGGGAGGTCCGGTCGTTAATCAATGTCTTTTTATTAAAAAGCGTTCGACTCGGTCGGTGTTCGAATTCTGACTCCATATATTTCGTAACATCATTCTACATATACATACATATCTTATTCTATTAGTATTTGTGCAAGTTATCTATACGAATACAGAAAAACTGCGTAAGACCAGATTTATAGTTCGTTTTATTTTGAACTGTCCTCTACACATTCCCCCTCCAGCGTGTAGCGTTTGTTATTTAGAAAGGAAATGTTTACTAAATTCAAAAAGTTTTTTTTTTATATTAAATTTATATTATGTTTATTCGTACATGTGTGCGGGTTTTAAACGATCAATGGATACTGTTGTATTTCTATTTTTAATGTCGATTACAAATTGCTTCCTCATCTTTCTTATCACTTTGTATGGACCTTCGTAGGGTGGTTTTAGTCCCGTGCGTACTTTGTCCACTCTGACGAAAACAAAGTCGCAGTCGGAGAGTAAATTCGGGATGTGAACCTTTTTTGAGTTGTTTTTGCGAGTGTTATGAATGAAGGCCTGCGGAAAGAATTATTTTGACTTAAAGCCAAAATAATTCTGAAAGGAAACGAAAACGTCAATGTTCGGGACAAGAAAGGGCCAATTCCTCCTACTTCCGAATTGGTGGCTGAATAAGGAACGGAAGCGACACGCTTGCTGGCGGCCGGGACTAGCTACGGCAGTGTGGGGGGGTACTTGTTCCTTAATCAGACCATAAAACCCATGGCCTGTATAACAAAAATTTCGTGTCGGCTTACTCCGGGTTAGGGTGAAAATTGGGATAATTTTCCCCAGTGGTCGTGAAAGACCATGAAGCGATGGAGTTGCCGACTTCGCGATTTGTGTTAGGGCGCTAGGGTGGTTTTAGCGCCCTATCTGCCCTCCCTACCTCAGCCACGACATTCCTCAGAACATATTAGTCGTGGCCCCATGTCGAGGTTCGGGGCAAAAAGAGCTAAGCGCTCGGGTTCACTTTATAAAATGGCTCTTCAGCCGATATACATTGCGTCAAAGTAATATAGTAATGTGTGAATAATTTTTCCAAAAAAAAATAGTATGTGCAAAGAGGAAATCAAAATCGCAAAAGAAAATAATAATAAAAAAAACTTACCCCATCATGCAACGAAGCTTAAATTTTGTTTGTTTTCTTCTTGTTATTATTTTTTTAAATTTTTATTTTTAATTTTATTAATTTATTACTACGTCCGTCCGTTAGGTCTATCGGTCCTGTCTGTTTGTTTTTATTTATTTCATTTTGGTATTTATTTAATTTTACTTCTATTTAGCTTTCTTTATTTCATTTTAGTATTTTATCTAATTTTATTTCTATTTTTATTTCACTCAAATGAATTAGCCAGCCAAAGACAATACGGTTCATTTAGCTCATTATCCAGATTTTTTTTCTTTAATAATTTTTTTTTTTTGAATACTTTTACAAACATGTTCCTCCGTGAGGCGACGACGGAGAAATTCTGCGGATATTTCCTTGTTCGCTCTGTCTCTTTCTGTCACCCGATTAGCCTAACTTTCGCGGATCGTACGATCGTTTGAGCCGAGCCGGCGGCCTGCACGCGCGACGAGCTCGATTCCCGACGATAGACCAAAACCGACTGCCTCTCTTTTTTCTTCTATCTATTCGGCCGGCAACAAAACTAACGGCACCTTCCTTTGAATTTTTGGTTGCCAACTTGTTAGTTCCAGGGCTTGCGAACCTTTTCGATGCCGGTCATTTTACATCGATCGTAGGAATTTTTAATCAAAAAAAAAATTTTCCGGGGCGACAACTCAACACGAGTGTCTACTGGTTTTATATTTCTCATGTTTTCTCGGAGTCTTGTGATAAAATCTGATTGATCGGTGTCTACTTGGGTAGGTGTTTCTATGAAAAATTCGCCAGGTACCTTCAAACTTTCTCCATAGACGAGTTCGGCGGGAGAGCATTTCAAATCTTCTCTAATGGCAGTTCTGATACCCAGTAAGATTAATGGTAGTTCATTACTCCAATCGATTTGATTTTCTCTAGCCATGATCGCTGATTTTAAATGACGGTGAAAACGTTCCACCATCCCGTTTGATTGAGGGTGGTATACGAATTCGGATACCATAAGTCCGGTTGGAAATCGTCGCTCCAGTTTTCTTGCCTGGCATACTTGACATGCCTGAACGTAATTTCGAACGTCCAATTGCATTTTTGGCCAATAAAAAGAACGGGCTACGCGATCCAACGTACGCTTAATGACCCCATGACCGGCCGTCGGGTCATCGTGGCATTCTTCGATGATTTTTCGTCGACCGCCTCTCGGCACTACATGTTTCCATTCATAGCCTGTCTGTAGGCCTGCGAGTTTGAAGGGAACATTCTTCCAAAGAACATTGTTTTGTACGCGCCAATCCGGGTACTTATCCTGTCGTTCGCAAACGTCTTTTAAAAGTTTCCTATACTACACGTCATCTCGAGCTTCTGCCGAAACGTCGCCATTATGGGCACGGACCTAGATAATGCATCGGGAACTAGGTGCTCTTTTCCTTTCCGATGCACAATTTCGAAATCATATTGCTGTAGGCGTACGGCCCATCTCGCTAGCCTTCCGGTTGGGTCTTTGAGGTTGTTCAACCAGACCAGGGAATAGTGGTCCGTGACCACTTGAAAGCGCGTTCCTTCAATATACGGGCGCAATTTTTCAACTGCCCATAGCACCGCCAGACACTCCTTCTCGGTAGTTGAGAATTTCCGTTCCGAGCTTGATAACGACCGACTCAAATAGCAAATAACCTTTTCGCCATCTGGATGACTCTGTGACAATACCGCCCCCAGCCCGAAATTTGAGGCATCGGTTTGTACTACAAATGGTAGGTCTCAGGGCATGTCAAGATCGGTGCCGTGGATAATTTTGCTTTTGCCTGTTCGAATGCTTTTCCACACTCCTCAGTGAATAAGAAAGATCGATTTTTTTTTAGTAAGGAGGTCAAGGGTGCAACCAAATTCGCAAAGTCGGGTATGAAGCGCCGATACCATGATACCATGCTCCGATACCTTATTAACCTTACGGTAGTCGACGCAAAACCGAAACGTACCGTCCTTCTTCTTTACCAAGAGGATGGGTGAAGACCACGGGCTCTTGGATGGTTGAATTATCCCATTTTCCAGCATCTCGTTAAGCTCTTTGTCGATGTGTTTTTGCATCGCCGGAGAAACGGGATAATATCGCTGTTTAATCGGCGTTGCGCTTGTGGCTATGACATCTTCTACTTCTGCTGTTCGTCCCAGCCTCTCTCCCATCTTCGAGAATTCCAGTCTCACTAATGCATCCAATTCTTTGGTCTCGCTTTCACCTAACTTTGTTTTTGGACGCAGGAAATCTAGGGAAGCCACTTCCGACTGATGGGAAAAATTCCAGAAATCATTTTTCAGATCCACCACCAATCCGAATTTGAACCAAAAGTCGGTTCCCAAAATTAAAGGGTGAGGCAGGCTTTTTACTACTAGGCAGTCCATCCACCGTAGCCTATCGTTTACTCTGATCGGGATCTGAACCGAGCCGTCGACCGAACACTTATCGTTATTGGCGAGCTTGATCACGTTGGCTCCCGAGTTTCCCAAACTCAATCCGAGCCTCTCCAGCGATCTCCATCCCGCACCTCCAAGGACTGAGCACGACGCCCCTGAGTCCAACAACCCGATGAACTCTACGTCGTCAATCGATACCTTGAGATAAGGCCTCCGGTCACCCTCTACATCGGCCAGACAAAAATAGATCGGTACACAAGAGGCGGTAGTTGTGATCGTGCTCACCTTTCCACCATTTAGTAAGCACGTGTCTCGTTTCCCGAACGGTTTACTTGCCTATCACCTCGTTGGTTGTAAGTTTGACACGTATTTAGTACGGCGCCTATCCTCCCACAACCAAAACAACGCCTTGGCTCCCTGCATTCCCGGGACATGTGGCCGCTTTTCCTGCAGTTGAAACAGGTGATCGGTCTCGAGTTGAGTCGTGGCCCTTCGCCCGACGACGGTTCGTGTGTACTCGCTTCTGCGTATGCTAGATCCGGCTCGAGTTGATGTGATCTCCGACCTGGTGGTGGAATGAACGCTTCCACCGATAGCCTGGTCGCTTCCAAAGTGCGTCCCAAACCTATAAGTTCTTGGATCGTTCCAATCGGCGTCAGGCCCAGCTGAGTTTGATAGAAAGGAGTTATGGTCCGTCGTAGCACTCTTAATTTATCTTTTTCGTTACGCGGTTCGGCTAATCGTCGAAAAAGGTTTTCCATAATGGACACATACACGCCGATTGTTTCATTTTTGCCCTGAGTCTGACGATTTATCTCCTCCCAAAGCCGATCGTCGTAATCGGGTGGCAAGAATTCAGCTCTTAGTTCCTGTACTAAGTCTTCCCAGGTTTTACACTTAGACTTATTCGCCCGAAACCAGATCAACCCCTTGCCTTCGAATAAATCGACCGCTGATCGGAATAGAAGGCTTCTCGATATCCCTCGAGCTTCCCGAAGCTCCTCCACCCTCTCCAGGAAAGCGTTCAGGGAGTTATTCTCACCTGAAAACTTTACACCCCATTTCGAAATCACCACTGTTGATTCTTCCCCAGATTTCTTGGGCGAAGAAGTCGCCAGTGGTTCTATTGTTTCGACATCCGAGGATAACTCGCCTGATTTTTCGAGGAGATTACCTAAAGCGAGCATAATCCGTCCCTTCAGGTTCGCTTTGATCTTTCTTTCGTCTATATTTATAGATGACGACGGTACGCCGTCCAGCCTTCTAAGACACCACCCAATTTTGCTGTCTAACTTCAGACCTTCTGGGGAATTGCAGTCCCCCTTAAATTGTTCGAGGAGTGACTCGATCTCCTCCAGTTTATTTTTGATAGCTGATGATGGTCGACCTTTCCGCGCGCAAAGATGATCTTAAATATAAATATTAAATATTTCTAATTTTACTTTAGAATTTGGGTTGTTTGAATTTTTTAGGAGTTGTTCAAGTTCTGGATCAGTTCTCTGGGAGTCAATCAGGTTCTTTAAACTCAGAGTTATTTCATGAATCTCCGTGTCGTCTATTCGAGATAGTGCGTCTGCGACACAATTATCTTTACCGTGAATGTGTCTTACATCGGAGGTGAATTGGGATATGTAATCCAAATGTCGTGTTTGTCGTGGGGTTCGTTCTGTTTTCGACCCTATGGCGTTCGTGAGTGGTTTGTGGTCGGTGTAAACTGTGAACGTCCGCCCTTCGACGAAATGCCTGAAGTGTTTAATAGCCAGAAATATCCCGAGTAGCTCCCTGTCGAATGCGGAGTACTTTATTTCCGCTCCTGATAATTTTTTGGAGAAAAATGCGAGCGGTTGCCATATCCCTTGACCCAATTGTTGCAAAACTGCCCCGACCGCAGTGTTGGACGCGTCAGTCGTTATGCTGATTTTACCGTTTTCCATAGGATGTACTAATAGTGTTGCGGTCGCAAGGGCTGCTTTGGTTTGGAGGAATGCTTGGTTACATGTATCGGGCCAAACATATGGTTTTGTTTTTTTGAGTTTATTCATGTTGGTTAGGTGTTCGTGAATTGGTGCGAGCAATGTTGCAAGATTGGGTATGAAACGATTGTAGAAATTCACCATACCTACGAAACGTTGTACTTGACGAATTGTGTTTGGGGTCTTGTATTTTTCAATTGCTTCAATTCGATCTTTGCATGGAGAAATTTCCTCTTCTGAAATGGTATGTCCTAAGAATTTTAGAGTTGGGACGCCAAATATGCATTTGGACGTTTTTATAATAATACCCTAGTCAGTAAGTCGCTTGAATAAAGTCTGTAGATGCTGTTTATGTTCTTCGAAGTCCTTACTGTCGACTAAGATATCGTCGATGTACGCGAAAACGAAATCTAGACCTCTAGTGGCTTCGTTGATAAATCGCTGGAAAGTTTGACCAGCGTTTCTAAGACCGAAAGGCATTCTGTGAAATTCGAATAGCCCGAAAGGGGTGGTTATTGCTGTTTTTTTTATGTCTTCTGGGGCTACCGGTATCTGGTGATATGCCCGGAATAAGTCAACTTTGGAGAAAATTTTGCGGCCATGTAGTTGTATGGAGAAATTGTGTATATGAAGTATTGGATATCTGTCGGGTACAGTGATTTGGTTTAACTGTCTGTAATCCCCGCAGGGTCTCCAGTCCTCGCTGTTTCGCTTATTCACCATATGTAGTGGTGAAGCTGCTGGTGATGACGAAGGACGGCATATTCCCAGATCGATTATGATAGCACTGAACGTAATTTTTGAAATGATTTACGTTCAGTGCATTTCAAAAAAGTTATAAATTGACCTGTCAAATTAAAAAATGTCAGTATGAAAAATTTAGAGGTCTGCAGCTCGGTGGCGCTGGACATTGTGACATGGGTGTCACTGATTTTATACCAATTATTACATTTTTCTACTATACTGTAATAATGTCCGCAGTCCACTGTGGGTCCGGAATGGACGATGGCCGCGTACAACTTGTACTGCACCCCGTTGATCGACAGACTGTCATTGTAGTACAACTTATTCGTCTTCTCGGTTGGTGCGCGACACTCGCTATTATACTAGAACAGGTTTAGGGTAACGATCGAACTCCATGCGAGCGGCCTTATATTTGCTTGGATCAAGCCTTCGTGGTCGGCAAAAAGTTAGTTGGCCATTGGTCAGTATGTGGTGTTGTATCGTATGTTTAATTGGTAGTTTGAAATTTGGAGGTTGTGTTAGACTTGGGAATTCTTTGATGATGCCACTGAATTCATTGTCGAGGGTGAAATTTAAAGGAGTTGGTGTATCAGCTTTGATTGAGAAAATTTTGCTTTTTAATTGGGTTTCACCATCAATAAGTCGGTTGTTTTTTAGGTCGACCAAGATATTGAATTTCGTGAGGAAATCTGCTCCTATAATGGGTCTGTTCACCTATGCCATTAGGAATTCGTGATTAAAAGGTCTTCTTAATCCTAAATCGACTTTTATTAGTTTACTACCGTACATTTGGATGGTAGAGCCGTTGGCAGCAGATAAGGTTATGTGGGTGTCTTTTTTTAGACAACTGTTAGGAGGTACGGTATTACAGATACATCTGCTCCCGTATCTATGAGAAAGTTTAGTTTATGTGTTTGATCGTGAATGAAAAGGCGGCGGCGATTTATATTAGCCCCAGTGACTGCCGCTTCGTCAACTGGTGCAACTAGTTTTTTGTTTGTTTGGGAATTGTCGAGTAATCTTTTCTAAAAGCGCATGGTTGTTCACATTTGGTGGCCTTATTCCAGAATTTTCTGTGGTACCAACAGAACTTTGAGTGTTTGTTTTTGACGCTATTGTCGCGCGATTTACTCCTATTATTTGATTTTTGTCTCTCGTGGTGGCGGAAAATGGATGTGGATGGTTCGTTAACCGAAAAACTTTGTATCATCGACTTCAGTTCATCGATTTCTGCTCTGAGTTGGTTGAGATCATTGCTATTTATAGAGGAGATTTGAGAAGAGGTTGATGCTTCCCAGATTTTGTCCGCTAAACGTGTTAGCTCGCAGTCGGGTTTGTTCTCAAGGGGTATAAGGGCAATACCTATCGCCTGCGGTAGCCTTCTGAGCCATAATTTTCTCACTAGGCCTTCGCTGATGGTATTAGATGAACCTGCTATGAGTTGTAACTTGCGTAGGAAATCGGAAGGTTTCCGGTCGCCTTGTTCCTCGCTTGAGATGAGTTTTTCTATCCTGCGCTCTTCACTCAGTGTCTTTCAATTAATTTTTGTTTGAAATTTTGATACAAATCTTGCGTTGGGGGTGATTGAATTATATCTAAAACAGACTCTAGGATGTCTTGCGGTAGAGCTGTTAGAACATAGTTATATTTTTGTGTGTCTGATTTTATTTTTGCCACTGCGAATTGGGCTTCGGCCTGTATGAACCAAATGGTTGGAGCATTTGTCCAGAAAGTTGGGAGTTTAATATGGGATGTTGATATCTTGTCAATGGATTGGTCCTCTGACATTTTGGGCTTTTCGTTCCCAGTTGTATTTGGTGGTACTGAGTCGTTATTCTCGTGGTCGGGCATGGTGAGAATGTAGGTGAAATAACGTTTTTATTTATGGTACAAGCGAAATAGAAAGGAATCAAGAATAGAAATAAAATGGTATATTAAAATGTTGGGAAACTTTCAATTATTTGATGTTATGTAAATTGCAAATTATGCAATTTTGTTCGATGTTGTTCTATTATACCGACGCTAACTTTTGGGGGTACTTTGGAGGAAATTTTGTTTGCCACGCGTCTGGTCCACCGGTTACAAAAATTTACAATTAATGGATTTTTTATTTTTAGTATTCGTTTTTGTGATCTAATGCTAATTTTTGTATAATGAAAATGAATTTTGTATGCTTAGGTATGTACCTCGGTTGTGACTCGATGTGTGTGTGTGTGTCTTCCTGATGAAAAAAATGGCTTCAAGAAAAAAAATGTTGAGTTGATTGTTGAAAAAATATATATGGGTTTCTGCTGGAACTCTATTAAAACTTGGCGAATGCTGTCTTTGAGTTTTTCGCTGGTTTTCCTTGTGATGCGGATGTCGGCGTTGCACTTGTAGGTTGCGATGGATGCCGGCTTCTTTTTTGTTGTGTGCGATGATGAACGCGCGGATATTATTGGTACTTTCGTTCGGCCCGCGTATTTTTGTGTGGTGTTCGGAGTTGCGGGTAAAAACGAGAATGAATTCCGTCTGTGTTGGTGCGATGCGGCGATGGCGTGTCGGCGACTTTCTTGTTCTTTTTCTTCCTGTCGAAATCCGCGTGGCCGGTTAGCGTATTTTTTTTTTTTTTTTACCGTTTTTTTCTTTGTATTGCGAAAATTTATATTGATTGCTTTATTAATTTTCGAAAATTGAGTAGAGTTATGTTTTCTAGTTATTTTTTTTTTTTTTTACAACACTTTGTATACCGACTTGGTTAGCAAGACTTCTGTTCAAAGAGTAATTTATGATGATATTTAATTCACTTTTCGGGTTTTCACTTTTCGGTTTTTCACTTTTCGGGTTTTCACTTTTCGGGGTCACCACTTGTGGGGAGGTCCGGTCGTTAATCTGTCTTTCTATTAAAAAGCGTCCGACTCGGTCGGTGTTCTAATTCTGACTCTCTGGTATAATTCGTAACTTCATTCTACATATACATACAATATACATACATATCTTATTCTATCTTATTCTATCTTATTCTATTGGTATTGGTATTGTGCAAGTTATCTATACGAATACAGAGAAACTTCGTAAGACCAGATTTGTAGTTCGTTTTATTTTGAACTGTCCTCTACAATTTCGAGTTGTTTCATCAGTTCTAAACCGATCAAACCATCAAAATAATTGTGAAAGTTAAACAAAAGGAATTGCATTTTTTCGTTTGTCTGAAATTCCTTTAGACCGTTAATTATTATTCTTTTGTCTATTGAATATGTGTTGAATGCAGTTTTTATTTTGACTGGTTCTATGTTTTGTATACTTCCGGGATTAACCAAGTCCGGATCTATAAAGGACATGTTACTTCCGGTATCTATGAGAAATTTTAATTTCTTATTATTTGCATCATGAATGTGAATGTAAGGTAATAGGAAGGATTGGTGTTTGTTGATATCAAGATATCCTATTGAGTTTCCGAGGCATTTAATAGAAAATTTCCATCATTTATTTCATTAGAAAATGATTGAGATGGAAATTGCCATTGATCCAGGTTTTGGTAATTTGAAGGATCATTGAAAATGTTTGTTTCGTATTGCTCATCTTGATAAAAATCTTCTTGTTTTAGGCTCTCATTTTTAGATTCGTCGCAATTGTCGTTCAATTCCACATTGAACAATTCTTCGGAAACAAATTTTGGTGGAGCTGTTGTTCGCGGGAAGTTTCTGTGAGAAGAAATTTTCGTTTTTATATTTGTTCTCGTACTTCCTGTGTCCATAGGCTCTGGGCGGAAATTTGAGTTGTTTCTTGTAAGTTGCTGGAATGTGTTATTTGACTGAAATCTTTGAGGTTGAGAAGGGTTATGATTATTCCAAAAATTATTACCTTGGTGATTAGGGTAGTTTGGACGAACCGGTTGCTGGAACCTGGGAGGGTTAAATTTTGGGTTTGTTATATAGTTGTTAGATGGTATTTTGTTTTGGTTTGCTATAAGTTTCCTAGGTTGAATTGGGTATTTATCTTGGCTATATTTCCTATAATAGGTGTTTTGTTCCTCCAAACAATAAGAGAGAGCGTTTGTTAATGTATTAGGTCTCATCGCTCTTACAGTGGATCCCAATGGTTCTTTAAGTCCTGAAAGGAAGGTGTTCAAGGACATTTCCTCATAGAGTTTTTGTTTCGAATGTATGACGTTAGTATCTGTTTCGTGAACCCTGACGAAGTTAGACATTGTTGAAAATATTTCTATTACCTTTGAATAGAATTTCTCAACAGTCTCCTGTTCTTGCCGTAAATTGTGCAAATCCCGAATAAAATTAGTTTCATTGCGTTTGTCGGAATAATGCGTAATTAGGTTGTTTTTAATTTGTTCCCAATTAGTGGCAGTTCCGTAAGTATTGAGGACTTCGTTAGCCTCACCGATGATTTTATTTCGGATGGCCCTTAATAGAACCCTACCGTAGGGAGTTCCATCTAACTCAGGTAACAAGCTCAGGATTTCCTCGACATTGCTGATAAAATCATACAATGTTCTAGGATTTCCTTCAAAACTGGGAATGTCTTTTATTGAGTCGGGTATTCTGAGATTGTTAAGTATCTCACAGTATGAAAAAGTTGAATTAGAATTATTAGTCATGTTTATTTGTTTTTTATCACTTTTATTATCGATATTGAGATCAATTGAACTTAAACTTTCAATTATTTCACCGTAATCCGCGGAGTTTTCCGAATCAATAGCCCTTTTATGCTCTTCGGAAATTGAAATCAGAGTTCTTCGATGAGTAGGATACGGAAATCGAGCTTCTTTCTTAATAGTTCTGATTTTTGGGAAGAACATAAATGGAAGGCAAAGAGAAAATGTAATTGAATACTTGGACTTACCCAATTAATACAACTGCCAAAATGTTGAACATTATTAAAAAAAATTTTTTGTATGTAATTATTCACTTGTTAAAATTATTTTTATTTATTATATTTCGTATGATTTTTGTTGTTATATGTAGGTTATAAGAACTTAAGGGTTGAAACCCAACAGGTAAAGGGGGTTCCTGTACCCGTGTTTATTTAAGGGCCTTCGACGAATCCACGAATACCGATATTCCTTCGGTATGAAGTTGCTTTATAATTTTTTTTTTTTTAACCAATTTTCCTTTGGTTTTCCTTGGTATTTTTCACAAACACTTGCTTTATTAAATTTTTCGTATATTTGAACTTTCACTACTATCACTTGCTTCATTCAATTTCTTAGTATTTTTGAACTTTCACCACTATCACTTTATTTTTCTTTAACCACTTCGGAATCCGTAACTTTTGACTCTTAAATCCTACCGCGACTGCGCCAATTAGGTTGTCTCGTAATTAAAAAGACGATTACTTGTGATTAGAATACAATTTTATTTCTCGAATTCCTCATCTCTACTAACTGTTACATTCTCTTACATAGTCTTTTATTAAATTTTCGTGTGAACGTTAAATATTTGTGCATGGGAATTAGATTGAATGTGCCGTGTTATATAACAATTCTTGCCGCCACGATTGACCAAGGTCAGAATTTCATAATGAAAATTTTTGTTTGTGCAAAAACAAATTGCATGTGCACCAACGGCCACATGGTCGCGTTTTTATCTATTTTTTCAATCTCACCAAAAACAAACGCGAAGCGACTTGCCGAACGCCAATTTAGAAACGAATTTTCCGGAACAATCTGAGCCGCATTTCAGTTGAATAAATTTTCGGGGGACGACAATGCAACCCGCCTCAGCAAAATTAAAATCAAATATATTTTTTTTTTCTTCTAATTTCGTACTTGATTTTTTTTTGTTCACTGAATGAATAATTGAAATCACAAAAACACAAACAATCTAACAATCCAAAAGTAACTGTGATTAAAACAGAAAATTGCAAAAAAAAAATTGTACTTAGCTTCCCGAACTTAACTATCTATCTATCACCGCCAGACGACGAAACGAAAGTGAATCGCTTTTGTTTCTGTTCCTCCTCCCCCAATGCCGACCGCCAATGCTTTGGTGCCGCGCTTATTTTATCCAGTAATGTCATAAGCAGGTTGATAATGATTGGCGCGAATTTCAAATAAAGAAAAACTAACTAAACACTATAGTTTTTCCAGAATTGTATTTTTCGTTTTTGAGCACATTATTATCACAATTAAATTAATATACAAGATCGCATGGTCAGAAATTTGGTCGTCATTTGAAACGTTGCACGATATTTTATTGTCAGTAAGATTGGACAGGCACAAATCAATTAGCGTCGATGTATTGTTAGTGATTCTCGTTGGAGAAGTCACCAAAAGTTTCAAACCGTTATCATCACAGATATTGCTGAGTCGACGACTATGTGTTGAGTCGGCGCTCATGTCTATATTAAAATCACCACAGATCATAACTGCTTTATTCACTGAGATTGATTCAAACCAGTTTTCAAACGAATCTATTGTTTGATTTTTATGTTCAGATTTTGCCGATAAATATACACACGCAACAACAGTCCGAAATTTATTTATATTAAGTTCAAAAGATAAGTACCAAGCTATTTGTTGACATTCTGCGGACACAGTATGATATTTAATTGTTTTGCTTATATATGCACAGACGCCACCAGTATGTTTAGAATGAGACACACAATTCACAAATTCGTATCTACTTATGCTCAAATCGCTAATATCACAGTCATTTGTCACATGTGTTTCGTTCAAAAAAATAATTTTTGGTTTTTTATCACGCACAACGTATTTCAGTTCAATGAAGTTATTCCGGAGACCGTTTATATTCGAACACAGGATTGATAACTGTGATTCTCGTTGCTATTCTTGTTCATTGTATTCTATTTTATTTCTCACGGATGTTTGTCGACGTTTGTAAATTGGGCATTCACTGTTCCACGCATGATGATTGGTGTCAAGATTTAATTTGAATTTGTCGTTGGCATTTTTGCAATTCACGCAGCAATTACGTTTGTTTTTGCATTCTGAATGCTTATGCGGGCCGGCACAGCGACTGCACTTTTGGCTTTCTGTACATTCGGTCGATTTATGAAAGAAGCCGCAGCATTTGTAGCAGCGCTTGACGTGCACGTGATCAATTATTTTACACTCTCTCCATGGGAGCACCAAAACGGACATTTTCATCAGTTTATTGAACGATATACAACTAACTTCGACGACGGCCTCATTGGTTGTGATCGAACGCGATTTACGTGGAATTACCGTGACTAATCGCATTTCCATATCCATGATTGGCTCATTGTACTTCTTGAGCTCATCGATGATTGAATCGTTCGGAATGTCCGGCGAAATGTTTGTGATACGAACTCTCGGCTGTTTGATTTTTGGTACCATGACTTCATAGTTTGACCCGAGTTTATCGTTCACAATTTGCTTGGCTTTGAGTGTTTCGGATGCATTTGCACAGCGTAGAACGATACCACCGTCACGAGCATTACGCGTGCCACACACATTGAGATCTTTCTTGTCGATCTTGCTCGAAATTTCTTCGAGCGTTTTTGAGCTGGTTTGTTTTGATTTTGGCTTGATGACAATTGCCGGTTTAACGTGTACTGTAACGTACACGTAACTTTATTGGAATTAAATATTTTTTTTGATAATAATAAAAGAAAAAATCATTTGAAAAATAATAAAAATTAAAGCGACACCTATCTCGCAATAGAAAAAAAAATGTAAAATGTTATCAATACTACAAATAGTATATTGTAGCAATATTACCACAACACAAAAAAAATAATACCACAATGTAAAAAAAAAAGAATTTTAAGAACGATAAGCCTCTTGCATTTTTGACCGTCAAGGAGATAGGTCGTGGCACCAACTGCCTTTTTAAAAACACAGATTTTTTTTTCAAAAAAAAAAAAAAAATATAAAAAGAAAAAAAAAAACAACATCCTTTTTGAAAAACTTTAAATTGAAAAAAAAGGAATCAACGTGGAGAGCTTCCTGTACAGAAAGCAACGAGGAGAAAGTCGGAAAGCGGTGGATCTGGACGATCGGAAAGAGCTCCAACGAGGTACCAAAAAAATAGCTATTGTAATTACATATATTGCTTTAAGAAAACAAGAATCAAGGAATGTAAGATCATTGTAAGAAATTTTTTTTTATTTTTTTTTATTATCATATTTAGAATATAGAGTTATATTTTTTTAAAAAAAAAAAAAAATTTTGTCATTAATATGAAGTGCTAAGTGCGGGATGTAGGGGGACGAAGCGGTTATGGGGCCCATGAACAAAAGGTGTAATAAAAAGTGTTTCTCAACATCACAAGGATGTTGTGGGAGTTTTCGAAACCCCCCCGCGACTGACGCAAAAGCCGGCGAAATGTGATGTTGGGTTTTTTTTTCTTTCTTCCCACAACGTAAGATTTTTTCTTTGCAACGAAAAATTGGCCCTAGCCAACCACGTTCGTTACAAATGGCGCCCAAGGGTGAGTTGGCTTCTCCAACTAGTTCAAATCCATATGTGTAGTTTCTTTTTCGTGAAAAAAAAAATTTTTTTTTATCGCGAGTTTTATCTAAAAAAGTCCCAGAATATTAGTACCTGAAAGTATATCCTGGACAAGCACAAATAAATAAAGTTACATATATCGCATCATATGTGAGACATACAGTTATTTCATTTTCTAAAAATTTCAAAATTTTCTAACTACCAGGCGAACATAATTGGTGGTAAAGGAAATAGATCGGGTAAAGTGCCCATAATAATAGCTGGAATATTATTCTGCGGCCTAAGAGGATTAGTGAAATTGTTGCACAATTGCAGGCCTCCCAAAAATTTGCCTATTGTTCTATCTCAGAACCTTTTCTATTACATACCAGTTTTGTTGTTGCTTTTCGGTATAATTTTTTTTCATTGTTGTTGTTGGAAAGTGAAAATTTCTTTTTGTAATTATTCTATTTTTAAATTTTATAAAACTGGTTTTGCTGTTGCACTGAACAGATCCAAATTGAACTTAACTAAAACTTATTGCAGTTTGAAGTGTTCGAATTTTAATTATAATTAGATTACGACCATTTCATGGTGCGAGTCGCGTCGGTTGTCCAGGTTTCCTGTAATTTAATAATAAATTAGTGATAACGATGCTTGTTTTTACTTCTAAATAGTTTTTATTTTTCAACGCACTTAATTCGCTACATACTATTGTATTATTTTGTAGTTGTTGACCTTTTCAACAGATGAGTTAATTGTTAGTTTTGCCGTGAAGAGTGAATTTTAGTTAATTTTAAGAATTGTGTACTTTTAAAGCTCAATTTGGTGTATTGCGTTCTTGTCCGGGTATAATTAATAATTTTCCGTGGTACTGCATTACCAGTTGAACAGAATTGCTTCCTTATCCCAAATACGAGTAAGTACATTTATTAATACAGTGCAATCAAAACAACAACAATCAATAAACACACATTCCTACACATACATATGTTACACCACACTTCCTTTTTTTTTGATGGGCACTCATAACTGCATAACCCCAAACCCTATTTAAAATATTGAAAGTTTATTGAATTCAAAGTTAATTATCTTTATTGAAGATATAAATTTCGCATAAATGATATATGGTTGAATTCCTTTCTTTTCCGACTTAAATTTCTAGTTTTCTACCTACATAATAAACAACATAAATTTAATTATCGTATATAAGCAATAAATAATTCCTGTTTGGTGCTATACTATTAATGTATGATAGTTACAATGGATTATCAATTTTTATCCGAATGTGACATTTTAATAGAGTGTGAGATTCGTGGTATAGATATTTCTTCTAAACAACGAGGCGAAGCTTTACAAAATTATTTTGAACAGGAGAAAAAAAATCCTGCTTGTCGTCCTGAAGTCGCTCACAAAAATGCAAACAAAAACCCCAAGCGTGAAGTAGAGTTTTGTTGCAATCAATTAGTGGACTTAAATTCTTTAGCAAAACGCATTGTCACAGAGAAGAGTTATGATCTATTGCCTCGGACAATTACGCAACTTTTGCACATTTTAGGTCGCCTAGAACGTATATCATCCTCTAAAGTTGCGGCTTTATCAGCGAAAGATGCGGCTATCGAGTGTCGGCGTCTATTAAACGCGTTAACCCATACCAATGCTGAGGGAAAATTAGATCTGGAATTACCTATATTGAATATGGAAAAACTGCTCTTAAAATCAATTAGTAGCAACGTCCCTTTAGCAGAAAGTGTTAAGACCAGTCAGGTTGAAGGTCGGCTCGGTGCATCAACGAGCACTGACGTCGATGCGGCATTGTCTGATTGGACTTTAAACGACACAATACGGCAAGACTCCGGTAATCTTTTCATGGGACAAAATTGGCAGGACCCAAAACCCATTAACCAAGAAAAAGATATTTTACCTGATAATGTTGGCGCGACTGGTATATCCGTTCCTTCCCCCTATGATATGAATAGCATAAATTTTCCGAATAGGTACAGCTGCAGTCCATCAAATTTCCGCTTACCATCGCAGGCGCAAAAGTATTTGCAACAAAGAATTACCTGGAGCGGACCTCATTTTAAATTCAGTTCAAATAAGCAAGGACCACGGATAAACGAATTTCTATTCCGTTTGGAAACATTAGGCAAAGATGCCGGCTGTGTACCAGGTGATCTAGTTTCGGTGCTACCGATGTGTCTTGAAGGCAAAGCCGCTCAGTGGTACTGGGAACTCCGACGTAGTGACCACTATATTGATTGGTTCTCCCTTAAGAAGCAATTAGAACTGACCTTCGATGATCAGGAATCAGACGAGGAAATATACTTACAATTGGCTTCTAGAAAACAAAAACATAGCGAATCCTTCACAGAATTTCTCTTAGAAATGACGAGCTTAGCTGGTCGTATGCGCCAGGGAATACCAGAACCTCGTCTTGTCCAGGTAATTAAAGGAGGATTGCTCCCCCAAATACAACGTGAACTTTTGTGGCAACCGATTACTACTCGTGAGCAGCTTATTAGAGCTTGCAAGCACGTCGAAAGTTTTCAACAGCGTTGCTTAAAAGACCAATATCGGATGCCACATAATCAGGTAAACGCCATGGAATGGGTACCACCTGTGAGATCTGAAACACAAGATACTGCATATCTTTCTTATTTAAATGATGACCTATCTCTGCCTTGTACAAATTCAAATATGAATCTAGACATTTCCGCAATGAATATGGAAAAAATTATTCACTGTTGGAATTGTCGTAAGGTCGGTCATACATATAAAGTATGTGTTGCTGAACGTCAAATATTTTGTTACGGTTGTGGGCGTATGAACACATACAAACCTTCTTGTAACGTTTGTAGTCCGGGAAACTTGAGAAGACGTGTAATAACTCCGGGGGTATTACACGTCAAGGCTCCGCTGCGCGAAGATGTAGCGACGAACACCGACCCCGAACTATATCGCAGACATTAAATCTACCTTCTAAATACAGTAATTCTCAAAAACAATCGCAAAAATATTTTCTAAAAAAACGTCTTATTCGTAATCAGATTTCAGCTACTTCCATTTGCAGTATTGTGGAAAAGCGTCCTTTCGTTACTGTTTCCATAAGAGGGCAGCAAATAACTGGATTATTAGATAGTGGAGCAAGCATTAGCATTCTGGGTAAAGGTGCTTCTGAATTTATCGCAAAGGCTGGTCTTCATTTAAAATCCTATCGAGGCAACGTAGCCACAGCTAATGGGCAAAAACAACAAATAATTGGCTATGTAGACTGCTTGGTGAGATTTGAAGGTCGCTCTAAGATGTTGAGTATAGTAGTCGTTCCCACGCTAACCCAAAATCTTTACCTTGGCATAGATTTTTGGAACATATTTGGAATCGCACCATGCATAGTGTCAAGAGCTAACTTCCTCGATTCCTTAGAATTAGGTAAGGTTGACCCTAAACGACATAGTTTACAGGACAGCGAATGGGAAACTTTACAAAAGGTGCGTAAATTATTCCCAACATCGTCGAGTAATAGCTTAGGAAAAACGAATCTTATTGAACACATCATAGACGTAGGGACTAGCTCTCCAATCAAGCAGAGGCACTACCCTATCTCACCGGCAATTCAGAAGCTTTTGGATGCTGAATTAGATCGTATGCTCTCACTAGGAGTAATTGAGGAGTCGCAAAGTTCTTGGAGCTCTCCAATCACACTGGTACGTAAGCCAGGTAAGGTTCGCATTTGCTTGGACGCAAGAAAGGTGAATAGCGTCACCGTCAAAGACGCATACCCTTTACCACTTATTGATGGCTTACTTGCAAGGCTGCACGAAACACATTTCATATCAAAGATAGACTTAAAGGACGCATTTTGGCAAATCCCACTGGCTAAAGGTTCACGTGACAAAACGGCTTTCACTGTCCCTGGAAGACCGCTCTATCAATTTACTGTAATGCCATTTGGGCTATGCAATGCGCCGCAGACTATGTGTAGGCTGATGCATAAGGTGATTCCTCATCGACTGCACGATAGAGTATTTGTTTATCTAGACGACTTGCTGGTAGCGTCTCCATCATTTCGAGAGCATATGCTGTTACTGGCTGAAGTAGCACAATTACTTCGAACAGCTGGCTTAACAATTAATGTGGAGAAGAGCGAGTTTGTTCTGAAGGAAATCCGATACCTTGGCTATATAGTCGGTGACGGACACCTTCGCGCTGACCCTGATAAAGTATCAGCCATATCGCAACTGCCACCTCCTAAGTCACAAAAAAATGTCCGTAGCATCCTAGGTTTATTCGGTTGGTATAGACGGTTCATACCGAACTTCGCTTCAATTGCCACTCCTTTGACTGATCTTCTGAAGGGCAGGAAAATTAAATTCGAATGGTCAAGCAAAGAACAAGCTGCTTTTGATCAACTCAAGCAATGTTTGATGTCTGCACCACTCCTCGTTAATCCAGATTATCAGCAACCATTTTTCCTGCAATGCGATGCGAGCACCACTGGTGTAGGTAGCGTGCTATTTCAGCGTACAGATGATGGTACAGAACACCCAATTGCCTTTTATTCACATAAGCTAAACGCGGCGCAAAGAAAATATAGCGTAACAGAGCTTGAATGTTTGGCCGTCGTACTAAGTATCAAGAAATTTAGATGTTATATAGAAGGAGTACGATTTACTGTGATCACGGACCATGCGAGCCTTAAATGGTTAATGGATCAAACCGATCTATCAGGCAGGCTCGCTCGATGGAGCTTGAAATTACAAGGCTTCGATTTTGCCATCGAATATAGGAAGGGAAACCAAAACATTGTCCCAGACGTGCTTTCTCGGCAGTTCCGGGATGAAAATCTGGGTAACAAAGTTGAAGAAATACACGACACTCAAATACAACCATGTTTTATTGATCTTATGAGTCCTGCTTTTGCCGATCAAGAGTACGTTGACATGCTAAAATCCGTCCAAAATAGTTTACATGTGATACCAAACCTCCGAGTTTTAGATGATCGTCTTTACATTAAACTATCCGACAGACCTTTTAATTCAGAAACTGAAATTTCAAACTGGAAACTTTGGATTCCAAAGAAAATTACTCTGGATCTCATGAGGCAAGCTCATAATTCACCTGTTTCTGGACATTGTGGCATGACTCGGACTTTAGAATTACTTCGAAGACTGTATTACTGGCCACGTATGGTTTCTGATGTTAGGAATTTTATTAGGAACTGTAAAACATGTAAGACGTGTAAACCAGTCAACAGAACTTTACAAGTCCCTATGGGAGAACAAACTATTACACTTCGACCATTTCAGCGCATATGTTTAGATTTCCTGGGACCCTATCCACGATCTCGTTCCGGAAATTGTTTCATTCTTATTATGCTTGACCATTTCTCGAAATTCACTATTTTTCGAGCTTTATCAAAAGCTAATAGTGAAAACGTGATTAAGTTCCTTAGGGAAAATATATTTTTCATGTTTGGAGTTCCAGAGCTTGTGCATACCGATAATGGCTCTGAGTTTAACTCGAAAAAATTACACGAATTCCTTCATCATTTTGGAGTTAAGCATACTTTCACCCCAGTGTACAGTCCTCAAGCTAATCCATCGGAAAGAGCTAATCGTGATTTATTGAATATGATTCGTTCATACATAGGTAAAGAACACAATCGATGGGATGAAAATTTAATGGAAATCGGTGCAGCTATACGAGGTGCATTTCATACTTCGATCGGTTGTTCACCCAACGTGGCTACCTTTGGAAAACACATTATTACCCATGGTAGTACTTATGAACTTCTACGTAAATTAGATAATTTGGACTGTGGTGATACCGACATCTATTCCGAAAAAGACCAACTTCAACTACTTCAGCAGGACATACAATCAAAACTATCTGAGGCGCATATTAGACACGAAAAACACTACAATTTAAGATCTCGACAACGAATACTTACAGTGGGTCAAAAGGTTTTTGTGAGAGATTTCAGTCTTAGCAATGCACCAAAAAAATATTCTGCGAAGCTTGCCCCTAAATTTAGAGAAGCAATTGTGGAGAAATTAGTTGGAAAAGTAGCTTATAGGTTAACGGATTTGAAAGGAAGGTATTTAGGCATATATCATGCAAGAAATATTAAAACGTAAAAAAAAAAAAAAAATTATTGTTATATTGGATTGTATTTGTTTTTCTTAATTTTTAATTATTTCGCTCCTTTTCACTTCATTAAAAACTAAAACTTTAATTATTCGTTATTCCCGGCTTTGAATGAGACCTCCTCTCGTGGGATGGGTCGTCCCCGCGTTTGTAACGTACACGTAACTTTATTGGAATTAAATATTTTTTTTGATAATAATAAAAGAAAAAATCATTTGAAAAATAATAAAAATTAAAGCGACACCTATCTCGCAATAGAAAAAAAAATGTAAAATGTTATCAATACTACAAATAGTATATTGTAGCAATATTACCACAACACAAAAAAAATAATACCACAATGTAAAAAAAAAAGAATTTTAAGAACGATAAGCCTCTTGCATTTTTGACCGTCAAGGAGATAGGTCGTGGCACCAACTGCCTTTTTAAAAACACAGATTTTTTTTTCAAAAAAAAAAAAAAAATATAAAAAGAAAAAAAAAAACAACATCCTTTTTGAAAAACTTTAAATTGAAAAAAAAGGAATCAACGTGGAGAGCTTCCTGTACAGAAAGCAACGAGGAGAAAGTCGGAAAGCGGTGGATCTGGACGATCGGAAAGAGCTCCAACGAGGTACCAAAAAAATAGCTATTGTAATTACATATATTGCTTTAAGAAAACAAGAATCAAGGAATGTAAGATCATTGTAAGAAATTTTTTTTTATTTTTTTTTATTATCATATTTAGAATATAGAGTTATATTTTTTTAAAAAAAAAAAAAATTTTGTCATTAATATGAAGTGCTAAGTGCGGGATGTAGGGGGACGAAGCGGTTATGGGGCCCATGAACATAAGGTGTAATAAAAAGTGTTTCTCAACATCACAAGGATGTTGTGGGAGTTTTCGAAACCCCCCCGCGACTGACGCAAAAGCCGGCGAAATGTGATGTTGGGTTTTTTTTTTCTTTCTTCCCACAACGTAAGATTTTTTCTTTGCAACGAAAAATTGGCCCTAGCCAACCACGTTCGTTACAGTACATTCCTTACAACGCTTGCGTAAGCAGCATTGACAGGTCGGTGGTTCATAGCAGTGACAGGTGGTGCGATGTTTGATGTTAATTTACTGCTCAGCGCATCAAGTTTATGTTCAATGGTTGAGGTCACTCTCGATGTTTTTTGCTCTTGCAAGCACATATCCATTCGATACAGTAAAGATAAGACTTCTTTGAGTTTAGCCGATGTTCCCTCCTTCTTTGCATTGAAACAATCTGGACAATATAATTTTAGGCATTTGCTGTTTTTGCGAGTCGAAACGTCTATCTTTCTGGCATTAACCGATCCCGAACATTCCACGTGAAAGAGCGAATCGCATCCATCGCATTGCGTGTATGTGTCTTCTCCTTCTACATCTTTCTTACACAAACAGCAAAACGACGCCATCGTTGTATTTCAGCAAGCAAATTTTCATTCGCCTTTCACACTTTGTTTGCTCACTAAAAGAATGAATCTTGATGTTTTCGACGAAAATTTACATGAACAAACTAGAGTAATTACAAATCCGCACAAAATAATGATAATAAACACTTTATTTTATTTATTTATTTATTTATGAAAATAATTATAAGTAATACAATTTCTTACAATTATAAAGTTGAAGGCGTCAGAGCAGCTAAGGCTATTTGACACCGTGTTATAAAAAATTGGAATTTAGATTACCGTTTATACTATATTTTATTTTATTTTATTATTATATGAATATTATTATTTTAGATGTTGTTCCACAGTCCATGGCGCGATAGAATTAGTTTGATCGTCCGATTTGTGTTAATATTGCTGGGGTCCAACATGACCGCGACATCAGCATTGGTTGGGCTGTTGTGAATTCTAGATTGTGGGCATTCAGTCAGTAGGTGTAATACAGACCTGGTGGTATTACAATGTGGACATGTTTCTGGCTGTTGATCCAGGAAGTAATGCTTGACTGCAAATAGGGGTTTACCGAGCCGTATTCGTAATATCTTAATTGCTTCGTCTCTAGATAAATCCGAGTGATATTTTGGGCGCGTTGTTTCAGTATTGTGCCAGCTCAAAAAAGATTGGTTTGAGCGCCAGTCTCTTTGGATTAGCGCATTCTGACAGTTTTTGTAGGCTTCCCAAGTTAGTTGATAGAACTTTGGAGTTTCCGCTATTAAAGGGAGTTGTTGGGCTTCACGTGCTGCAGCATCTGCCGCTTCATTGCCGCTGATTCCTATGTGACCTGGTAGCCATGCGATTTTTATATTTTTATTTGCCATTAGCTTGGTACGAAGAAGACTTATCGATAAGCATTTGTTGTTTGGATTTGCGATTCCTTGCAAGAGACCAAGGTTATCACACCAAATTAAAGTCGCTTTGTTTTGTACTGCAGCGAAATCGATTGCATGGAGTAGTGCAGTCATTTCAGCAACGAAACTGCCAGCGCAGCTAGGTAGTAAGCCTTAATGAATAATACGATGGGTACCTGAAGTTATTGTTTGAACCACGGCAAATGTAGCAGATTCTTCACTGTAGGAGCCATCTGTATAAAGTATTGATTCGCAGAACTCGTCGACGAGTATCGCATTGTGCAATTGCCTGTAGATGGACGGCGGAGTTACATCCTTTTTATATTTCGAAAGACGGGTATCGATGTTTAGATATTTGTAGGTCCACGGTGGTGGTAAATCCTGATGATGAATGACAAGGTTTGATGACCCATCGGGCAGTGGAAGAGAATTTTCCTTCATTACTCGTGCGAGGTAGGTGAAACTGCAGTGAAGACGACCAGGATGAGTGGAAGGTTCTTCCATCTCTCTCCAAACTAAGAGATGCAGTGGATGACGGAAATCTGCTAAGGCCTTGCTGCAAAGTTTGATGCCTCTATTACTCGCAACCATTTCGAATGTTTTATATTGTGCCTCCATTCGCAATGATGGAAGGGGAGTTGGTCGAAGAGAACCGCTAGCAGTGCGAAAACAATCGTTCATTTTCGTATTGATGTGCCTTATGTTGGTTAAGGATGTCCATGCGTAAATAGATATACAGTGTTGAATGGTGCCCTCCACCAAAATCCGCGCAATTTTAAGTGCAGTTTCTATGTGTGGACCTTTCTTTCGAGAGCATAACATTTTTAAGGCGTTATTTTTTGCTTGAAGCAATTTTACAATGGATTGTGTATGGGGTCCCCAATTTATCTTGCTGGTGAAAAGAACACCTAGAACTCGCATATCCCTTTTTAGGGTAATACGAGAATTGCAGATATCTAGATGTTTTGCCTGGCATTTCAGCTTTCTACACACATGAAGTGCCTCACATTTGTTTACAGGTATAATAGCTCCGGCATTTTGAGCCCAAATATCTATAGCGCGATAAACCTTATTTAGGATGTAGTTCGCTTCACTAATGTCACCTGATGCTACAAGGTAAATGTTATCGGCATAAATTCCAACAAAGTCGAGTCCATGATTTTGGCTGCAAATCTTTGCGACTAAAGAATCAACGTATACATTATACAAAACCACCGACAGAGGAGAGCCCTGTGGAGTGCCGTTCTGCACTCGTGTGGTTATCGATGAGTGTCCGTCGACAATAACTTTAATTCTCCTTCCGACTAGAAAAGAGCGGATGACTTCTAGTAATAGGATAGGCACTCGCCAAACGTTCAGCTGGTTAATGACGTGGTTAACAAGAACCCTATCGAACGCTTTCTCTATATCTATTGATAGAACAATCGAATGTTGGGCGTTTTGTAAATTGTTTACTAGCCGATGCTCTAGTTGGTGGGCCAGCGTATGGCATCTCCTGCCAGTGCGGAACCCGTGTTGCCCATCTTCCAATTTTTGCTCTACGAGCCAGCTCAATCTTTTCGCAAATATTCTCTCAAATAGTTTTGAAAGTACTGAGAGCAGTGATATGGGTCTGTAGCCACCAAGAGAGTGGAGATCCTTCGACCTTTTATGTATGGGTCGGAGTTGAGCCACTTTCCAATTGTGTGGAAAGTGCCCTGTGGCAATAATGTGGTTATAGAGATCGGCAAGACGTTGACGTATAGCTGGGTCTGCTTTTTTAATCATTCTATAGGTGATTTTATCCTCGCCAGGGGCAGTACCTTTAGTTGAGTGTAAGACCATGTCAAGTTCGCGAAGTGTAATTATGTCGATAAGACATTGCGATGTAGAGTTTTGTGGGGGCAGCTGCTTTACGTCCAGACTATTTTTCTCACTGATGAGCATAGTAGAATAAGTCGAATCAGCACTATAGTTCGCCCAAGTTTCAGCAAAAGAATTGGCGATATCTGTAGGGTCCGTCATTAGACCAACGTTCTGTAGAATGTGCGGAAAATTAAAAGGAGCTTTGTTTCCCCGAATGAGTTTAACTTTTTGCCAAAGTGTTCTTGCGTCGAGGGATGGGTTTAAGGAGTTCACAAAACGTTCCCAACTTGCCTTTTTTGCATCTTTGCAATGCCGTTGTAGTTTAGATCTTGCTTTTTTGTACGCTATGCATATTGCGTTGATGGGGTGATTTTTGAACTCTCGCCACATCCTATTTTTGGCTGCGACCAGTATAGCCGTTTCGGAAGTAAACCAAACAGGGTTCCGTGCGTTGGGAGGCTTCTTAGAGACTGGGATCGAACTAGCTGCTGCTGTTCGAAGTATTCTCTTTATTTGAGCAGCTTCTTTGTTGACGTTCTGAGATGCAGGGATGTCCTGCGAGAGCTGTAGACTATTGGCCTGGAATTTTACCCAGTCAGCTATTTCCTCTTTAAAACGTGCATGAAACTTTGGTGCTGCTAGAATGAAACCGCAACGGATCCATATGGGAAGGTGATCGCTGCTTTCTGGAGAAGGTGATATGTCCCACTGCAAATACGGTGCCAGATCTGGTGATGCTAGCGATACATCTATAGCAGTAAGTGTGTTTCTCGTACTCAGATGAGTGGCACTTCCGTCGTTCAGTATAATGAGTTGTCGGTCATTGGCAAATTCTTCTAGTTTCCTACCGTTGGTGTTATTGTAAGCTGATCCCCACAGTGTATTTGCGGCATTGAAATCACCAACAAGAAGATGGTTGCTGCTGGTTGGTATTTCTTCGAGATTTGCCGATGTAAGCGGAATGCCGTCTTCTCTATACATATTGGTTATTGTGATGGGAGGGTTGAGTGGGATTGTGATAGATTGGTGTAGGAGTGATGAGGTGGATGCTGATTCTATAGCCGAAAAATTGTTTTTGATGAGGAAACCAATTCCCCCGCGCGCGTTTTGGTAGGGTTTGTTGTGATGGAAAGCAGTGTAATTCGCAAGTGAAAAAAATTGGGCGGACGAGTCAATGATGGATGGTGAGATTTGTGAGATTGTGATAATGGTTGTGGTTAATTTGTGGGGGTTGTTGATTAGTTGGAGGTGTTAGAGTCTGTTGGGGTGCTGTTTATTAAGTTGCGCTTTCTTGTGCTTGGTGACATTAGGTCGTTGAAATCTGGAAATTGATTGTAAAATGTGGATAATGGTGTGTTTGGAGTTTTGTGGGAGGAAGTGTCAAATATGGTTTTGGGGGTAGGTGGATAATTAAAATTTGATGGATCTAAGATCATGGACTCGTTTTCTGTGCTTTCGGTAGCAGTTATATTGGTATCAGAGTAATTTGAATTATTTGTTGTATCTAATGAGGGTTGTGATTTTTCGAGGTAGGCTATGTGTGTAGGTTGGATTTTTGAGGGAGGGGCATTTGTGATAGGAGTTTGTTGAGAGGATGTTAAGTTGCGGGCGACGTCTTTTTTTGCTTTATCGGCTATGTTTGCTGTCGCAGATTCTTTATCTTTAGAATGATGTATTGCAGTATTAATTAGATTGCTATTTTTATCTCATATAGCATTGCTAATGTTGTCCGATTTTATTATATTTGATAGGGTCGGTTTGAATGTATCTCTAGAATGTGGTGTCAGAGTAGTGTGGAGTGTTGGGTTTTCATTTAAAATCTTCCATGCTTCTCGGATGGTGCAGCGATTGTCGGACTTGATTTTATTGACGGACTTATAACGGAGGAAGCTTGGGCATGTCGTATCGTATGATGTATGTGTATCCTGGTTACAGTTAACACAGTACTTACGTGTACAGTCACTTTGATGAGGCGGGAGGCAACATTCCTTGCAAATCTCAACATTCTTGCAATGATTCTTGGTATGGCCAAGTTTTTGGCAGATAATGCATCTCATTGGGTTGGGTATAAACTCTTCCAGTTTAACCCTTTCCCAACCGATGTAGAGGTGTTCAGGTCGGCGAATGCGGTCCAGGGTGATTATAGCCGCTCCAGTCGGAATTAGCCTCTCTCCGTCTTTTCTCATAATCTTTCTAATGCTAGTCACCTTTTGCTCTGCAAGTTCGCTAAGAAGTTGCTCTTCAGAAAGTGAAATGATGTTCCTCGAATAGAATCTAGCTTGGATAGAGTTGAGACCTATGTGTGATGATATTTTAACCGGAATGGTGTCAATCCTGATGGACTTGATGAATTTATTGGCGGTGGATTGATTTTTTGCTTTGATTAATAGATCGCCTGATCTCATTGCTTTTATTTCGAGGGTGTCTTTTGAGATGTACTGGATACCTTTGTTGACACTAAACGGGTTATACGAGGCCATAGTAATCGATTCACCAGATTCTGATTTTTCCAATGAAGAAACGACAAGGTATCTAGGAAGATTTTCCTCGTTGGTGTATGTTGTTGGAAGCGACGGGAAGTCGTCAGGGTGAACTCGTTTGAAAGCTTTCTTTCTCTTGTTGTTATCGTCTAAACGCGGTAGAAGCGAAAACCGGTTTTCTGCCTGTGCAGACATTGTTCAAAGTACACTTACACTAACTATGTATGTATATGTTTTTAATCTCACTTTTAAAATCGAAAAAAAGAAGCACCGTTACTTGGAATTCAAATTGCCCTCTCAGGGGACTTGTCCAATTCTTTTAAATGAAAAAACTAACCGCCCTAAGGGCGGTGGGAATCACCACCTATCACCCAGAAAAAGTACGCTTTATGGGGCGGCAGCCGCGATGGCGAAAAAATCTAATTTTTGCGTAAATCGAACAAGAGCACGACAAGAATGTGGGTTATGTACAGATTCGGTCTGAACGCGGTCGTTGCCCGACGAGAACTGCACATTATTTTAATTTTTTATTTTAATTTTTCTATACGACGATACAAAATTACGACTAGACCGTACTACTCCGAGTTAGTCTCTTGACGCACTGTATCTCGGAAACGAATTGTTAGTTTGTTACAAATTTTCCCCGGCTGGGAAAATTGTACAACCCCCTCACACCAAAGGGGGCGGAACGCGGCCTGTCCGGCCAACCCGTGGGGACGGGTCGTGGGCGCCAGCGGCTCGTAAATTGAGGTCACGTTCCTTGTACTCGGCGCAGACCGAACCGCTAGTCTGGCGAGTGAACTCCTGAAATTCTGCGAGAATTTTAAAGCCAACAGAGAAAACGCGTAGCAAGCTAAAAGAACTGAGGACACTTACAAGAATCTTTACACTGAAAATAAGTTTGCAAGAAGTATATTGGTGGAAATTGCCCAGAGGCTTTATTACGGTCAAATCCTGGCTACTCGTTACTTTACTTTTGAAACAAATTACAAAATTTCCCTGACTATTGAGTTACTTGTGTTTCATGAATCTCCGCTCGTTGGGGCCCTTGCTGATACGCTTCGTTGTCTCGCATCGATGATCGCAGATTCTAGAATCCTCGTTCCGTAGCGCTCCTCCGTCGTGGACTCGTTCCGTATCGTCGATGCCTCCTTTCTTTTCGCACTTCACTGGTAAATTTACAAAAGACTAAACCACCAACTCGTGGTAACTATGTTTCTTTACGTTAATTGTTGGATTCCAATTTTTCTATTACACTTGAAAATATTACACGTCTGCGCTGGTCACTTTTAAAAAGCCTCGAGCCCGCTTCGCTTTTTCTCCATCCAGTTTCCGGCCGGGATCACCAACGGCTTTTCTTCGGCCTTGAAGCCTTGCCCATATCAATCCGGGCTTTCACCTTTCTTTGTTAGTTTCGGTTTTTTGTGCTCCCGTTGTATTCGAACATTTCCCACGCCGCAAAAATTTGAGTTGATTAACTGCGGTGACCGTCGCATATGCTTCGGGACACACGTTTCGGATACAAAGTTAATCGGACTGCCGGTATCGAATAAAGTAATTAGTTTTTTCATAATTGGTTTGATTCCACCAATTGTAAACAAAAGACTTACCACCTGCAATGCGGCTACCTCCCCGGTTAATGTTTCATCGCTATCAGTATCAGTATCAGATGACTCAGTTTTGGCGTAGGATCGGTCGGCCACGTTAGCTACGACACGTCTTCTCGGGCAGTCCTTGTAGAAGTGTCCCACCTCGGAACAGGTGAAACACGAGTTAACGGGTCGCTTAAGGCGGAGGCATTGCGGTGCTAAATGGCCAAATTGATGGCAATTAAAACAGCGAGTTTGCGACAAATCGGTGCTCACAGGTGCGGACGGTTTCGGTTTAACGACTGGAGTGACGTTGGTACGGCTAACCGATGCAGAGCCCCGCACCCGGCAACGCTCAATAGATCCCAGCAACTCCTTGAGCTGGGCCAACGTGCGGGCTCCGTACAACATGGCGGTCTTTGGCGATCGATCATCCATTCCATCGACTATGGATTGGGTGAGATCTACTTCATCGATGTCTGCCTGCTGCGCAATCTCTTGCATACACAGTTTTCAGTTCGGTTCAGGAATTAGCGGATGTGCTCCGTACCAAGATTCGTGCGGAGCCCTCCAGCAATCGTGCACACGATAATTTAAACGTTTGCGGCACACTCATGGATCGCAGTACGTCTTCGAAATCGCGAATCCACTTGCGAATTCCATAAGCGTCTTCTCCATTAAATTTCGACACCGCATACTCGACCCCGGCGAAATCAGGACGCCAATTGGCGAATGTCGAGTCGCTATCTACATGCTCCATAACTGCAACTTCTTGCCGTAGCGCGAGCAATTCCTTGCGCTTACGAAGCAACAGCAATTCACGATCAATTTCATCATGCTCGTTCCCGGCGGGGTCGACAGCTAACGGATTCAGTTCACTTCGGTCACACGTGGTTTGGCTAACGGTAATTCGAGGGTTTATTTCATCTCCGGTTTCTTCATTAGCGGTTTCGGGGCATTTAGGGCAGCAGTATCTCCACGGTTATCTTCGGGGGAGTATTACGGGCTTCGATTAATTTCCTCTTCGTACAGCATCCTTAGTGAGGTTACGGACGACCCGGTTGGTACGGCGATACCGGCGGCTTCCAGTGCAGCCCCCAAATCAGCGCTCGTTAGACGGATCGACATTTCACTTGACTTTTCTCGTACCCCACACCTGATGTTATAGAGGGTTTAATTTAAAACACTTTTTTTTATTTATAGGCGACGTTATATTTTTTTTTTGTCTTCACACCGCGAGTGCTTTTTTTTTATGTAAAAGTCACTTTTTTACTTGAATCACTTCGATCGGTTCTTTTTTCACAGAGTTACGTTTTGAGTGCCTTCAATGATCGCGAGAATGGGTGAGCGGAGTGATTCAAATCGGTTACATGCAAAAATACATTCAGATCTATGTTACAGCATCAATAAGTTTTACTACTGCAACACTCAAACATAACGAGGCCTGCCACAAATACAAATATTGACCAGTTACTAACGAATGACATAACACAAATCATAAACTTATTACGTATTTAAAATTTTACGTAAGAGTTGAACCCCGCGCACTTTCGGGGCGAAGCGTGGTCTGTCCGTCTAGCCCCTTGAAGAGGGGTCGTGGGCGCCAGTGGTCCAGATGTAGACCACGCTTCTTCCGTCTTTCGCGTCCAGGCCGAACCACGAGCCCAGAGGCGGTACTTTGGAGAAAAGAAAATATAACTGAAATTACAATGTTTAATACAATTTAATATAAAAAAAAGTATATACAAAATCCTATTTCCCTAACTGGCCTTAACTACCTGTACTTATCTTATAACAATTGCTTGATTATTTATTTTTTTTTTTACTGCTGACGAGTGCGATGACAAACCTCTCCAAATTTCGTTTATAAATCGTCTCTCCAAATTCTACTTTTCGATCGTCTATGCTTCGATTTTCGAATCGAAAATTTTCAAAATATCGGAAATTTATCGGCTCGTGCCTCGTTTTTTTGATTTGATGTACTTCTCGTTTTTCTTTATTTTTCTCGTCTCCCGAATCGAAAATTTCCAAAATATCGGACATAAATCGGCTTATACCACGTTCTTCGATTTGATGTATTTGTCGTTTTTCTTTATTTTCTCCAACCTTCTCGTTTTTCTTTACCTTTCTTTCTCATCTACAACCTTCTCGCAACACTCATTTTTTTTTTTTCAACTTCCCCTTTTTTTTTCCTTGTCTCCTTTTTTAAATATATTTTCCTATCTTGTCAAAGTGAACACAAATCCTACAGTAGATATAATTAAATTTGAACTATTACTTTCCAGCTATCGTTTTTTTTATTTTTCTTTGCCAAAACATATCGTTAACGAGTGCAACAACCGGTACGGTATTGTTAGACACAGCCACGCGAGGTGTCGGCCTAACCGTGGTCAAGAAGATGTTAAAATCGCAATTTTCTATGGGCTCTCATTCAACACTATCTCTCTACAATTAAAACTACGTTACGATGGAACCGTAACATTCTCTCCTCACTTCGGAGAGAATTTCCTAAATTCTCTACAAATTAGCTACACCATTCCTACAGCCACAAAAAAAAAAAACTTGAATTAAGTGAATACTAACAACCATCCTACCCACGTATGTTGAATTAAAATGATTCCCTAAACGCAGTTCCTATACCATAACTTAATATTCGTCCTGCGCTGGATGATACGGCTTCAGGTCTTTCACATGCCACGTGCCTTTATATCGACCCTCTTCGTCAACTAAAATATACGTGTTAGGCGATGTTCGTTTCTCTACTCTAAAAGGTCCCAGGTACTTCGGCCCCAGCTTAGCTGCGTAATGTTCTTGTGCATTTGAAAGTGCAAAATTTCTTCTCCAGACTAATTCATTTGGTAAGGAATATACGTCTCTACGATGTGCGTTGTACATATCAGCCGCTTTGCTTGATGCCGCGATCAGTTTTTCCTGGATGTCCCGTCTTATTATTTCTAGAAACTTGACGTTACACATTCGTGTGTCTAAAGCCGATTTATCCACCTGTACCATGTCTTCATTCGGTATGGTACAATTACCTCCACCATTTCTCTTCCAAAGTTCAAGAAATAAGGCGACACTTCAAGCACTTCATGCTGTGCCGTTCGTATCGCACACGCCACCTTTGCTAATTGCTTATCCCACGAACGATGGTTATCGGAAACATAAGCCCTAAGAGTACCCTTGATGATCTGGTTCATCCGTTCCGCAGGATTTGCTTGCGGATGATAGTAAGCAGTATATGAGATCGTCGTTCCCTATGTTTCACATAGTTCCTGGAATAATTTGCTTTTGAATTGTGTACCATTGTCACAAATTACGTATTTTGGTACTCCAAACAGTAGTAACACGTTCTCCTCTAGAGCTCGACATATCCCTGGAGCAGTTGCTGTACGTAAAGGAAAGATCAGCGGAAATTTCGTGAAATAGTCCACGACCGTCAGGATGTACGAAAACCCCTTGGATGATCTTGGAAGAGGACCGATCAGATCGACGCAGATCGTTTCCCATGGCTGACTCGTTCCTTTCCTTTCTGTTATTAGCCCTGCCAATTTTTTCCGCTCTGATTTTACGTATTGGCAAATTCCCATGGAAGAAAGTTCGAAGGCGTTGACGGCATTTACCGTGCCGGGCAAAGGATTATTCCAATTTAAACGAATGCCGTTTGGAGGAATATTCTATAATATAATGGCTTCCGTGGCGTAGTGAGCAGCGTGCTTGCTTTTCAGTCAATAGGTCGTGGGTTCGATTCCCACCCCAGACGGGATTTTTAAGCACGAATTTTTCAGTTGATACTGGCGATGAAAAATTATTCGAAATAAAATGGGCAAACGGTGCAAAAGTGAAACAGTTCCACTTCAAGAAGGCCTAGATACTCAGTAGATGGATTCTGTTCGCTTTCTATCATTCAGGCCCCCATAACATCTGCAAATATTTGTCAGTAGCAGCCAGTAGAACTGAAAAATATACCAGCTTCTCCACTCGTTACGGTCGTTTTTTTTTGTTTGTTTTTGTTTTTTAAAGCCGAACACAACTTGGGGGTCATCCTTTAATGTACATTACACAGTCATGTCGGTAAGGGAAAAAAAAGGAGTAAGGAGTTGAGGTTAGTCGGGATTTAAAGGAGGGAAAAGCCTAAAATGCCGGTGGACGTTGATTTGAAACGTTGAAGGTCGTATGACAATGGGAATGCAGGTTCTGGCAATGCATTCCAAAGCTTAGAAGTTCGGGGTATGAATGACTGCCTATATTTCACTGTACGGGAAGTTGGAAGCTTAACAATTGACTCGTGTGCGCGAAATGTGTACAGAGGTGGAATAAGTTTATCAAGTTCCTCACTGCATTTACCACGAAAGTAGCGGCGGTAGTAAATGCTTAGTACTCCGACATTTCTGCGATACTCTAGGGAGTCTATAGAAATCGTGTTGGTTTCATCTCCAATTAGTCGGAACGTCTGTCTTTGGACACGGTTGAGCATCGCAAGTTGCGTTTTGGGTGCCCCAGCCCATAAACGCGAATTGTAGTCGAGGCGTGGTCTAATGTAGGTGTTATAGATATTTGCTAGGTCACTGTGAGTAAAATAAATTTTTACATCTTCGGAGAACTCATAGGCGTTTGGAAGCGTCAAGTGCTACGTCGTGCTGGTTCCAATTAAGATGGTTATTTATTTTGATGCCAAGGAGTGAGAAGTATTCGGAAGAGTTTAGTAGGACACCACTGAAGGTTACATTAGAAACCGACACCGGGACATCACGTTTAAGGGAAAGATGATAGGCCTGTGTTTTTGAGGGGTTGAACTCTACTCTATTTATCCGGCCCCATTCCAAGATTTGGTTCAGATCAGAGTTCAATGATCCAAACAGTTCGGCACATTTAGATGTGACCGGGACACGGTGAGCGTTAGTAATCGAGTCGAATTCATAGGTGTTATCCAGGGTAGTGTCATCTGTAAAGCAATGTATCGGATTGAGCGTTGACGACAGAAGGTCATTGATAAAAATAAGAAAGACTGTGGGTGATAAAACAGAGCCTTGGGGGACTTCAGAATCTATGGGAAAGGGAGAAGATGCCACGCCATCCAATACGACTTGTATGGTGCGTTCATGTAAGAAACTCTCGATCCATTTTACGAGGTTATTATTAAAGCCGATTGCTTTGAGCTTCACTAGGAGACAATTGTGCCAAACTCTGTCAAACGCTTTAGCGATGTCAAGCGCCAGAACTTGACCTTCGCCAAATTTATGGATGCAAGAGTTCCAAAGGTCAGTCAGATAAACCAAGAGGTCACCTGTAGATCGTCCGGAACGGAATCCATATTGGCGATCATTGATAAGTTTGTTATCTTCAAGATAGCGGACTATTTTGCGATTCACAGCCGTTTCCATCACTTTCAACAGAACGGAAGTAATGGCGATGGGGCGATAGTTGGCGGGCAATGTTTTGTTACCTTACTTGAGAATCGGCTGAACATTCGCCATTTTCCACGTGCGTGGAAAATGTCCAGAAGAGTAAGAGAGATGGAATAAATCGCGCAGCGGTTTAGCCAGGGATGCAAAAAAATTTTTTGGGACCAGGGGGGTAATACCATCGGAACCTGTAGATTTCTGAACGTTGAGCTTACGAAGAATTCTGGATATAAGTCGTGTGCGAAAATGGATCTCAGGTAGATGAAATCCAGATGTTGATACCGGCGGGGGAGACTGGTTTGTCGCTGGTAGCCTGGAGTTTCGTTCGACACTTGCTGCGAGAAGATTGGCTTTCTCAACAGGATGGACTACAATTCGGTCCCCATCTGGAAGAGGTGGTGTAGATGATTTAACATGGTTGCTGTTGACCGTTTTAACAAATGACCAAAACGATCTCGAGCCATTTGGCGATTCGAGAATTTTCTGTCGAAGCTTTTGGTCGTGTTGAAACTTAGCACTCTTCAAAATCGACTTGCATGTATTTCTTGACATATTGTAAAGAGATCTGCAAACGTTGGGTTGCTCTTAAAAATTTGAAAATATTTTTTCTTGTTCCTTTAGACCTGAAGTTTCACCCAAGAGTATTTAAACTCTGGATTGGTGCAGGTACCTAGATGGGAAACAACTTGAAAAGCTATATCATGGCGTATATCTATAGCGATACCCCGCTGCTGGAAAAATGTAGGTATGAGGTGGTAGTCAGCGATAGTAAGATATTGTTCACTAACTGGTAGCACTTTAGTCTCACAAAGTGCTAATACATCTGGTCTGTCGATTTGAGTATGGATGTATAGGGATATTTGAGGCCTTAACAGGTACACGCATCCACAGCCCACGACCCGTTAGCCAACAGTTAGGAACTTAGCTGATGGATTGGATGGTAGGTAGCCGTCCATGTGTGATGAGATGTTACTGTACTGCTTGGCGACCCCCAACAAAAACTCGCGCACAATATGCTTTAATCCGATTTTAGTATTGTATGACTAATCAATCACGACACTTATAACGTAGTCGAATAACTCAATAGAAATAAAATAAAAGAACAAAGAAAAACATAAAATGCGATCGACGCGGAGTAAAACGTCCGATCCCGGCGACGGCTGATGGTTGACTTGACTTTCCCACTCCCCTTCCCCTACCCTCCCAATTCCATTCCTTCCCTCCATGACAGTGTTAGTGCATTGCACATAAAGGCCGAAATTGGCTATAACACAGGTCATTCCGCAAAAAAAAATAATAGTTCAAAATACGAATACAAGCTACTATTTACGGGTTACCTTTTGAGATCTCCATTCGTTGATAAGAGAATGAAAAAAACGCGAGCTCCAATATATGTTCCGAAAGTTTCGCGCAAATTTGCTTCGCTTAGGAATTCCAAAGAGAATAATGTGATGTTTTTTTCTGCAAGAGTTTTAGAGTATCCTTCTCGACTTGGTCTGTATGCAATTCTGTTTTGCGGGTCGGGCTGAATAGCATTAATACTGGTGGCGACGTTAAAGTATCCTTCAATCTGTTATAGGCTGCTTTCTATTCTGGTCCGAATTTGAATGCTTCTTCTTTGCGCAACAAGTTTGTCAATGGACTTGATATCGTAGCATAGTCCTTTATAAATTTTCGGAAAAATCCGGTTAATCCGAGAAAGCTTTGAAGTTGTTTTGTTGTTTCTGGCTCTGTAATGGCTTGTAATTTACTTGATGATGGCTTAACTGTTCCGTTCTCTATGATAAATCCCAAATATTCAACTGAACTTTATAGGAATTGACATTTTTTCCATTTAATATTTAGTCCACTATTTGCTGCTGTTTCGAACACAGTTTTAAGATTTACTAGGCCTTCTTCGCGTGTTTTCGTCGGTATGATAATGTCATCTACGTAGACTAAAACAATATTTCTGCTTATACGACCTCGAAATACATAGTTTATAAAACGCTGGAATGAACTTGGGGAGTTGCAAAAGCCAAACGGAGTTTTATTAAATTCGAAAATACCTTTATGACAACAGAACGCTATATACTTCCTGCTACTCGGTTCGACAGGCACGTGGAAAAACCCATTTTCCAGATCGAGCGTTGTAAAATATGTAGCTGACTGTAGCTGATCGATTTTTTCTTCCATTTTCGGAAACGGAAAGCGATCCTTTATAACTTTCTTATTCAGTCGTCGATAGTCTATACTAAGACGGTATGTATTGTCTTTCTTTTTAACTAGCAATATTGGGCTTGCGTATTCGGACGTACTCGGTGAGATGATACTATCTTTAAGCTACTCTTTAATTTGCTTCTCAACGATTTTCTTCTCGTTCTCTGCTAGACATCTAGGATTGTGATATATCCTCTCTTCCTCTTTTCCGATGATGCTTGTTTGCGAATCGAGTCGTCTATTAACTCCTGTACTTTCTCTGGTAAAATATCTCTATCCGTGTCCAATTGTATTGCGAATATATTGTTTTCCTGATGATCATTTTCCACAAAAACACGTCCGCGTTCGATCGTGACTCTTGCTTTGTTCAAAAGGTTTTTCCCCAAAATTACACTATTCATTGAATCCTGTATGCGAACAACGTGCATTGTAACCTGAAATTCGACATGGTCCAGATTGACTGCGAATACAGCTGATCCCAATGTTTCTGTCGTTGACCGCCCGATTCCTGTGAGTGTTAATTTTTCTGGGCACAATATTACGTTTGATAACTCTGTAAAGATATCTTTGCGAATAATGTTGATATCGCTACCTGTATCAATTAGAGCTACTGCTGGAGTTGAATTTATTCTGATAGTTTTGTACATAGGTTTGCATTCAGATTGCTGTTCTAAACTGCATACATTGACTTGTGTATCACTTTTCTGTGGACAGACCATCGACTTATGACCTTTCTGTTTACACAAATAACACACTAAATTCTTTTGACGGCAAACATTTTCTAAATGTCCATGTTTTTTGCAGTAACTGCACGTAATTCTATTTCTTTGCGGATTGTACCTAGCATTTGTTTCTTTATTTACCTTATTTCCAACTAACGAGATCGAATGACCAGAATTCAATTTATATTGTTCATACACTCGTAGTTTTAATCTGAATTCATTAAAATTATGAGCACCATATAGTAACATTTTATTTTCTGCATTATCCTCAATGCCATTAATAATATATTGCATCAATGACAGTTCGTCGACATTACCCTGTTGACTTATTTCTTACATTTTCGCCACGTATCCCAGTAAACTTTCACTTATTGACTTCTTTGTTGTTGTCAAGAGGTTATGTATTTCAGCACTAGTTTTCGTGTTGTCAAATGCAGTTAACAGTTCTTGTTTAAGGGAGTCCCAATTCTGATGAACAGTTGTCTGTGCAACTAAATTTGCAGTTTCAATAAGAGAAAGCTTTCCGTAAATTATCTTCTGCATACTGCTCAAATTAAAAAGAAGTGCCATGTCTTCGAAGTTCTGTATCCATTTTCTTACCGAAGTATGATCATCGCCGGAAAAATTTTTAATGCTTGACTGTAATTCGTTATAATTAAAATGTGGTACCTGAACACCCGTATTTTACTGCTGAGGTCTGTTGATCTGCGATGAATATTCACCTGTTTGACAGTTCGTTGTCGCTGTCGCTGTTGCCGATGATATCGATGTTGTCTTTGGAATAGCACCCCTGTTCGTTTGTAGCTTTTCGTTGTTGATACCCGGCAAATCAAAGTTGCCTGCATCCGATGCACTGTGTACCATGCGTTGCCGAATTAACTATTCGCGATTGTCAGTAACCGTTAAGCCTGCCCGTTCCGTTAGCTCACAGAGACGATTAGTATTTGATTTTTTTAATTTCGCTTCTAGTTCCGAATTTTGCGAAACCACAGAATTTTCACCGTCAAATTCTTTGTCCGAATTTTGCATTGCTATTCAATTTATTAATTTCACACGACACGACAATGTATTAGCTAATGGCGCACACAGAATCACGATGGATATTTTGCACTGATGGATGGTTGAACCAAATGATATCGATGTCCCGGATTTGCAATGCGATCACACAATTCAACGTATATTCCGACTAAATAATTCGCGTTTAGATTTAAAGATAGCTGTTTGTATCCGAAGGTTGTGATTGGTGAGCCATTTGCAGAGATCAGGCGTCTGTCACATAGAACTGCGTATTTTGAGAACATTTTCTTTGGGACTATTGAAATATCCGCGCCTGTGTCGATGAGAAATGTTATTTTGGTGCTATTGTCTTGAATGAATAGGCGGCGAGAAGTGTGGATCGACTCCGCTGCCGCAAGCGGAGTGTCTACTTCAAGTTTTTTGGAGAGCTACTTTTTTGGTTTGTTTTGTATTGGCAGGGTTGAATGCATTTTCGTGCATTGATACCAAATTTTTGGTGATACCAACATGTCAAATTATTATTTGAAGATGTGGATCTGTGATGGGATGAATTGCGGAGTGACCGAATGCTAGGATTATGGTGTCGCGATCTGGATCTAGATATGTTTTCCAGGTGACAGATTTTTTGTGTCAATTGGTGTATTTTACTGTTGAGGTTGTCAAGTGTGTTGTTTTCTTTAAAAGTTTTATTAACAGGAAAATATTGCATTCCATGTATATGAGATTGACTGGAAGTGTCAAAAATTTTATCTGCTATAGCTAATAATTTATCATTGGATGTGTTTTCTTCTAAAATGGTTATGCAGGCTTGAATTGGTGATGGCAATTTGTCCATCCATAATTTTTTTAGTAACAATGGGTTTATTAGTCTATTGCTGCTTGCAAGGGATTCCATTGATCGAAACAGATCGGATGGTTTTCCATCTCCGAGTTCGACTTTGTGAAGAAGAGTATTGAGTCTAGACTCTTCGGAGTCTGTGGTTCTTGAAAGAATAGCTGTTTTTAGTATCTGATATTTTTCATCTTGCGGTGGATTTCGTAAGATGTTGCTGACCATTCTCATGGTTTCTTGTGGCAGGCAAGCTACCAAATGTTGATACTTAGTGTTTGAGGAGGTAATGCCCTTTATGTGAAATTGGTTTTCTATTTGTATGAACCAAAGGTCCGGGTCACTACTCCAAAAGGGAGGTAATTTTAGGGTATCTACTTGAAACGAGTTATCGACGGTCGTTTTTGTTTTTGAGTCAGTTTTGTCGGAGGTGTTTGTTTCTTCTGTCATATTTTGATTTTTTGTTGTCTTTGAGGAAATAAGGAGGAAAAAGGAATGTGGAAATGATCCAGTACTAATTTGAAAATGGAAAGATCCAATAATATGGTTCGAATATGTAAATGATATGATTATAGTTTTGAATTTGAAAATGTTGCAAGTATATGGCTTGAATGTGAAAATGATTTGATAATATGATTTGTAAATGATCCAAAAATTGCTTTTAAAGCTTATTTCAAAATGACGAAAAATTAAATCTCTAAAAAAAAAAAAAATTAAATACATTTTTTTATATACTGCAATGTATACTGCAATGTCACCAGTTATCGGGAAGCTAAAACACGTCTGTAGTATTCGGCTGTCAGATCAAGAAGAAGGTCTTGACGTTTATTATTATTATGTCATTATAATTGTATAACAGTTTGTGTTGCCACATTGTTTGGGGCTGCTACAGTGCTGTTATCACAAATTGCGTTTTTTTTCAAAAGAATGCACGGATGTAACGAGCGAGAGAGAAAAAAAAATTCAACTGTTCCGCTGCTATAGTTTCGCCGTATATCGCACTTTCGATTGTCGAACACCGTAATTTTCACTGAAAAATAATTTTTGTCCGAATTTAATTTTTTCATCCTGGTTGAGCCCCCAATTGTGGGAATTAGAAACTCAGCTGAACTAAAACGCCACGACTTAATATTGTTGCGAGCTAGGGGTTCGCCGGGATTTCAAGTAAAGCACAATTCGTTTAAAAATAAGTGATAATTTATTTTTGTTCGCACTCTAATTCGATTTTCCGCTTAATTCACACTTTAATGGCAATACCGCCACGTACTTTTCTACCGCTTTCCTGGTTCGCGTCTTTCATGAATCAAAGTCGCTGACTAACTAACTTCTCGCTGAGAGCTTCCGTGCTTTTATATATCTCATGACAGTTGTAACCACCTTTTTAGGAGTGTACATCTATAATTCTACACCTGTATGAGCAAATTGTCTGCGACCACCCGACTCTGGCCAGCTTAGTCGGAGTTGCGTCGTGTCGTCGCAACCCATACAGTTGAAGAAACATTTCTCCAGATTTGGAGATGGAGAGGGGGGAATGAAGTAGAGACCAATTACCAACCAAATTTGTTAATGACTTACAGTCATTATTTATATAAAAAAAAAAATACGTGTAAATTTTTAATTTTAATTAAAACATTAAAACACTTATTTAATTATTAAAATAATATTTTTTTTTTTTACAATAAATAAATGAATATTTAATAAATAAAAGGAAGAGAGAAAACAAAAATAAAAACTCACCCGAGAAATTTTTAAGTGATGACACTGAGTGCGCACTCGTTCACTGGAAAATATAATGTTAATTTTCTCCCTTTTTCTCCCCTTTTTACTTGAATTTTATTTATTTTATTTTATTTTATTTTTATTAAATACACTTGGGCTTACAGTTTAAACAAAAAAGCCTGAAATATTTCCAAGTTAAAACTTTCATTATTAAATTGAATAATGTTCAATATTAATTTACTTAAAAAAAAGAAAATGTAATGGAAACAAAAAAAAAAAAAGTCTATATATATATAAATATTAACATGAAAAAATTAAGAAGCAGAATTATTTAGATAAATTGAAAAGGAAATAATGAGAAGGAAAAGAAAAAAGAGACAAAAAAAAATGAAGTTAGAAGAATTTGAAACAGACACTGAGACGAGCGAAACGAAGATAATCCATATATAGTAGCAATCTCCAGAGACAGTTATTTAGATAGGAAGGGTCGTATATATATCTCCGATTTAAGTCCGCATATGGTGAGGTCAAAGCGCAGTATATCTATAGAGTCAAACAATTTATTATGTGCGTCCTGTATCCTTACGATTGGCGATTTGAGAAACAGGTTAGTCCTATGTATAGGTATACGAAATGTGAGAGAGTGCTTAAAGCGATTACCTCTATAACGATCTTCTACATTCAAACGAGATATTAAATGTGAGGAATCAATTTGGCTAGTAGCAATTTTATGTAAAAAACATTCATCGAGCTGTGATCTTCTATGACTTAGAGAAATTATGTTCAGGTTTTTTAATCTTTCCTCGTAACCGTTGAAGGATATATTAAATTTAAAGTGTATCAGGCGGGTAAAACGCCGTTGAACACTTTCGATTCTTTTATTGTAAACCTGGTATATAGGATTCCAGATTACGCTTCCGTATTCCAAAATACTACGAACAAGAGAACAATACAGGCTTATGAATGTAGTGTAGTTAACAAATTTCTTTCCACATCTAAATAAAAAGCCAACAGCTCTGCTGGCACGCATAATAATTGAAGATATATGTGAATCAAACAGTAGTTTACTATCATATATTATGCCTAAATCTTTATATTCATTTACTCTTTTTAAAGCAGTCGAAAGAAGAGTATAATCGAAATATATGGTTGTGTTTTTCCAAGAAAAAGACATTACGGCGCACTTAGTTACATTTAAATGTCGGCCATTTACATCACACCAAGCCATCAGTAGTTCAATATCTTTTTGCAGTTGAACGCAGTCCCTTATGTTTGAAATAGTTCTGTATATTTTGAGATCGTCGGCAAATAGTAGAGAACTCGATGAAAATGCCTGCGCAATATCATTTATAAATATAGCAAATATAATAGGACCGAGAATGGAACCCTGAGGCACTCTGGAGGTAGGAAATATGTCTTGAGAACTATCACCATTAATAACCACATTTTGTTTACGCCCAGTTAAGTAAGCATGAAACCAGTTAAGCAATGATTCTGTAATACCAAATTTACTCATATTTTTCAAGATAATTGTGTAAGGAATTTGGTCGAAAGCCTTTTGGAAGTCAGCATAAATAACATCTGTCTGAAGAGAGCGGTCTAACGAACAGGCAATATCATCAGTAAACATGGTTAGATTTGTTATCGTAGACTTTCCGGGAATGAATCCATGTTGATTAACCGAGATGAGTGGAGTAATACGAGAAATGAGTAAATGTTATGTACAATTTACTCAAAAACGTTCAAAAATAAGCGACAAGGAATTAAGTATTGAGATTGGGCGATAATTTTTTATATTTGACCGTTTACCGTTCTTAAAAATAGGAATGATAAAAGAAGACTTCAATATATCGGGAAAAAACGCATTCTGAGAGAGATAAGTTAAACAACTCAGATAAAGGCACGCATAAATTACCAGCACAATTTTTGTAAAATATATTTGGTATTCCATCTGGACCCGCATTTTTACTTGAGTCTAAGCTCTTCAACACGCTTTCCACATCATCTGGTGTTATAGGAGGAGTATTTATAGTGAAATGTGAAGCGTCCATGTAAGGATTCGAATTTGGAGATATATTGAGATCTTTAGTGTAATTTTCTTGAAAATATTGTGCGAAAAGATTGCTACAATGTTGAGAATTGGTAGCGGAAACTCCATTAAATGACATAATTTGGGGTAAGCTATTGGATAATTTTAAGGATTTAGTGTATGAGTGAAAAACTTTTAAATCATTTTTTACATTTGCTTCAATGTTTGATATGAAACGCTTATAATTAAGAGCAACTTCTTTTTTAGCAACTCTTCTGAAATATGAAAAAGTTTTGTAGTCTTCAGGCGACTTCGTTTTTTTATAGGTTTTGTGAGCTGTCAATTGCTCTTTAATAGCTCATTGCAATCGCGGTCGTGCATACGTATAATTTCAGTCTTTAGAAGAACATTCTCCTCTTCTACGTCTTTAATACATTTAGTATTGGCTGCCACTAAATGTCGGAGCTCCGTCAAACTAGTTATCTTTTCGGACATAGATGCTATTGTATGGCTCACCTTGTTGTAGGTATTCTGGAGTTCAACTAATTGCGACGATATTTTGCGGTCCAGTGCCTGCAATTTCTCCGAGAACTCCAGTTTCATCGCCTCAAGAATGCTTAAAATAGCCGTTTGACTAGCTATGTCTGCAGCAGGTGCCACTGGTGCGGATTTTGGAGCAGGTCGTGAACGCAAATCACGATCGGGCATTTTAGGTTATGTAATTTCAAGCAGCAAGAAACAAGAAGCGAATTGGTGAACAATATCAAATATCGTGTAAATAACTTGTCCGGACTAAAACAAATAATTGCGGTATTGAATAAAACTTAAAATAACTTTTAATACGCAAGATATATTTTTAAATTAAACGATAAAAAGCCACGAAAACATAATTCCTAGATTGTTTAAAGAAAAGAATAGATATTTTACATATACATGTATGTATGTACATAAATCAACATAATAAAAAAAATAAAATAATAATAATAATAAATAATAATAATTCAACAATTGTCACCAAAACTCTTCCTATTGTTCAGTTCGATGTTTGAGTAGTCAGCGTCTCATTCGACTTCCTTGAAATTCATAACCAGCAATAAATATCATCGCGGGCCTCCTTCAGAGTTCCTTTTTTAAGTCCTGTTTGAAATCCTTGAACAAAGATGCCTAATTGCGGTTCGTTTGCGATACAATATTTCAATTCAATTTCAAAATTATTCTTTTTTACCGTTTGCTGCAATACCGCACATCGTATGAAAATATGTTTCGCCCGATTCACCAATACTTTTTCTCGTTTCGCGTAACCGATCGTGAATCTCAACTTCGTTTGTTGTACTCGGAAAAAATTCGGACAACAAATAACAAAACGATTGCCATGTAATTTTCGAAATGTCAACACTGTTAAACCATAACTGCGCATTTCCTTTCAGACGCGACGGCAATACAAATAAAAGTAACTTCTCGTCAATGTCATACACACTCTTTAACGTATTTACACGTTTGTAACACTTACTTTGGGAAAAGGTTACACTTAAGGAAAGTTTGGTTCGCCTAAACTCATAACATATTTTTGTAGGTAGGTGATATGGGCTTACACGAGGTAAGACCCATTCGCAAGAAGATTTCAAGTGTTTGTTTAAGAAAAGTAGGTGATGTGGGCCCATTAACGAAAAGTTAGTTAACGTTTAGTTAGACCGACAGGCCACCAGCTCTACGGGGCTGGAAATGGTCCTGACTACGCTAGGAGTGTTTTCTGCCGGATTGGCTTCCCGATCGAGAGCCCAAAAAGGGTCCGACGCACAATTGGCTTTGTAGAGCCAGGGGCGGATCGGTTTCTGCCGTCAAGTTATGTCAGGGCCTCCTGATCATGAGCCCGAAAAGGGCCCGACGCACAATTGGCTTTGTAGAGCCAGAGGCGGATCGGTTTTGCCGTCCAATATCTGAAAAAATATAAAAGAGGGTTTACCCGAAGAGGCACCCGTCCTTGATTCGTGCTGCAACATGGGAACAAAATGTGTGCTAGAGAAGTGTGTCATGATGAGCGGTCCCAGGGCCACCTTAGGGCAGCCTTCTACTCTTCACACATCACGAGGAAAAAAAAATTTCTAAAAAAAAAAACATATATTACGAAATTGGTGGCAGAATCCTAAAAAAACGACACATGTATCTTGACATAGAAAGACATAGAAATGTATATATTTTTTTTATAGAATGAATTTAATACATAAATGAAAAAAAAAAGAAAAGATTTTTATAAAAACAAAATTTATATTTTAAAAGTACTTGTAGTTTCTTAATCCGGTGGGGCCCTTGCTGCAATCCAGAAATTCAAAAAAATTTTTCTCTTCGATTGATGATGATTCTTTATTAGATTATTTATATATATTTTATTTTGTCTTTATGTTTGTCAATAATTTGTATTATTATTAAACACTTTGTCTTGGGTATTATCTTATTGTTATTTTTAATTATTATTATTATCGTGCACTTTTTATTTCCATTTCACGGTACCTTTTTTTTTATACATATACGATTTTTTATTCTTAATCAAATAAAATAAAATTCAAAAGAATAAGAAAAAAAGAATGGCGGCGCAGACTCAAAAAAAAAACCAAATGGAAAGATGCACGGTGTTTTCACCTCCAGTGCCAAAACGCCACTCCCCAACTGCTTGCTTTTTGGCGAACAGACCAGAACGAAAAAAAACGGGTTTTCTTCTTTTTCAATCTGGTCGATTGTTTTGGCGCCAAAAGAATTACTGCAGTGTTTCCCTAATTATTTTCGTATACGTTTTCCTTATTTTTTTGTTTTCACCAAATTTTTTTTTTTCACAAATTTTTTTTTTCCTGTTTTTGATTTGTTTACATAAAAAAGTATTTTTTTATTTTTTGTTTTGGAAATTGACACTAACTAAAACGCGGATAAGAAAAAAAGAAACGGGTGTGAAGAATACAAGCTATAAAAAAATAATAATGCAACATAGTGTATTAAAATCTGATGTTTTGGTATTTGTATTCATACATATTAATTCCTCTATAATCATTTTTGTTAATTCATTACGATAATAATTCGTTAAGCAGTTATTTCTTTCATAAAATTGAGTTATATTTTTTCCACTTGTGCTTTCATTCAATATCTTCGAGAGATTCTATTTCAACACGAAACAAAATTAAATAGGTATAGAATTCTAATGAAGTAAACGTTGTATGTATATGACATACCTTTAAATTATTACATGGATTTATGTTAGCACATTTTTCTGATGGGCTGTGTACCAGCTGTCCAGTATCACTTTGTTGCACCCACTCAACAATTTTGCTGTTCATAGATAGACTTTCATCATCAAGGCCGTACTAAGAATTACTTTCTAGCATCATTATCATAATTAAATACATGTACTACTACATATCTCTTTTTTCCGCCAAATTAAAAGTTTCTCCCTAAATTCTGCTTGAAATCCAATAAGAGGGACAGCGCGTTCAATATCTTTTCGGTCGATATATTTTAAACTTCTGAATGTTATTCCGGCGTCTGGATTAAAGAAATAAAGTACTACTAAGTACTATAAGTTATGAAGACTAATTTACTATATGAAATTAAAACACAGTTCCTTTGATTTTATTAGTGCTTATTTCTTAACGGTTCGGCTGCAACTGACTTAATTCTAGCTTACACAAAAATTCAACATAAAATTGTCGACTTAGAAATTAACAAAATTGTCGACTTAGACATTCACAAGATTCTGGTTTTTATAATTTGATTCCATTACTAGAATTTGTCGTACACGCGTTTTATGGAATGATAATGAATTAGACGAGACGTGCAATTCGAAATTTGAGAATTGCAATTTTGTGCTTATGGGAATTAAATTATAATGAATAAAAAAGAATCGAAAGAGTTGCAATATTGCAAAAGAAGAAGAGCGTTAAATTATGGTGAATAAAAAAGAATCGAAAGAATTGCAATATTGCGAAAGAAGAGGAGCGTGGAATTGGGACGTGTTAACTCTTCCCTCTTTAAAAATCTGTGTCCCACAGATTAAAATTAAAATTTTTTTTTTATAGATGAATTTGTACGGGATCTGGGTAAGTATAGGATAAGTTGGCTTGTAAATTTGTTTTTGAAGTTTTGGTTCGAAGGAGGAAAAATAAGGATGCAAGTATTGCTATTATAATAATGATCGTCGCATCAGATGCAATAGATGTAATTTTATTAAGTGAGAAATATTCTAGTTTTTTGACATTATCCAAATGTTTTTCTTCAGTTTCGCCAAGGATGATAATATCGTCTATATAAACATAACAGATTTTCCCGATAAACGCTTTTAACACATCGTCGATCATTCTTTGGAATATTGCCGGAGCATTTTTGAGGCCGAATGGAAGTCTCGTGAACTCATATTTTCCGTTCGCCGTTGAGAATGCTGTTTTGGCAATATCACTTTCTTTCATTCGTATCTGATGAAAGCCGGATGTTAGATCGATAGTTGTAAAATATTTCGAGCTCCCGAAATTCGCTAAGGTATTAGTAATATCAGGGATCGGGTATGTGTCCGCTATAGTTACCGCATTTAATCTTTTGAAGTCGATTACAAGCCTGTATTGTTTTTCTCCTGCTGAATTGGGTTTTTTAGGCACAACCCAAATTGGTGAGTTGTACGGACTTTTTGAAGGGCGTATAATTCCGTCCTGAAGCATTTTGAATATTTGGTTCTCGACTTCCGATCTCAAATTTACTGGTTTTGCGTTTTGTGCGATTTTTGTAGAAACGAAGTTTTTGTTAGCGCCGGTGTCTATTAGAATTTTTAGGATCTGGCCATTGCTTATAATGTATTCTATGTAGGGAACACTAGAGAGGCGTTCTCCATAAAATTTAGGTCGAACTCGTCTTGGTAGTTTTCAGACTGATCGGCTTCGGGGTCAAACTCTTCAGTTTGATCATAGTCGAGTTGATCAATATCAGCGGCAGAATAATTGTTCTCTAAAGTTTGTAGATTAAACATTCGTTGTGATTTGTTTGGGATTTGAACAGAATCGTTCGGACGTTTATTTGATTGGAAATTGGGATATCTGTTCATGTAGTCCACTTGACGCGTTTGTATGGACCGGTCGATGTCCATCGGGACTGGAGGTTTTGGCTGGGTGGGCCTAGGTGGAGGGTTATTGTTAGTAGCTTTTTGATAATGCGTATTATGTAGGGCATTATATATTTTATTTTTGTCCGATAAGTTTAATCGGGGGCTTTCCGTTGCCCGATTCCTATTCGGATTAAAACGTGGGGTATACGTTTGGTTGATCGGTGCAGAAATGGAGTTGTTGAAATTCCTCTGCTGTGGTGGAATATTCCTGTAACTTAAATTTTGGAATTCCAGACACGACGCGTATGCTTCTGGTAGAGTCTGGGGTTTCTGAATTACTAATGTTCTTGAGAGGTCCCCGTTTAGACCTCTTATAAAGACATCTACCGCTCTATTGCGATAACTTCCGGTTAAAGCAATTATCGTTTCCCGCGAGTGGTCTTCGGTTTTAATTCTATTTATGAGCAGTGAAAGCTGATGATTCACGGCTGCGTAGAATTCGTCGACACTCATATGTCTTTGAATCATGCTATGTAGCTGATGTTCCAAGGTTCTAACATCTCGCTTATCAGCATAATGAAGAGAGAGGCATTTTTTTATACTAGCCCAGTCTTCATTAAATATATTGTATGAAATAAGGGCAGCATCGGCTTGGCCTCTTATTTTTTGCCTGATATGCCTTAATATGGCTCTAAAAATTGGTTTTTTGCGAACAAAGCTGTAATCCTCTAGGATTGTTTCGACATTGTGGACCCAGGACACGTATTGCACTGGATTCCCGTCGAACACTTGCAAATCTCTTACGGAATCAGGAAGCTTCCTTATCGCGTCAAGATCCAGTTCGGTTATAGGGTGATACAGGTTTGCTTGAAATGGAAGATTGCTTGACTCGGTATTGTTTTCGAGCAGCTTCAACCTTGATTCGAGATGTGACAAGTTTTGTAGCAATGGCGAGTTGGTTGGTTCGGAATTGTTTTCAATTCTATCCAACCTGGCCTCTACCTTCTTGATTTGCTCGATCTGAGCATTTACCGCCCCGGTGAGTTGCATCACCGCTTGCTGCATAGCCTCCATTTGGATATGTAGATTTTTTTGTTTTGGGGGGGAGTTCGCCAGATCAGAATTTATCGATAGAGTAGGTAGGGAAAAAACAGAATGAAGAAAAAAGAGAGAGAGAAAAAAAAATTGCAATTTCGTCTTTTTGTTTTTCGCGTACACCCGAATAAAATTTCCACGACAGTGTTTTAGGTTGTTTTTCAGAAGCCGCGAATACGACGAACACTAGTAATCACATTTGATTTGATTTCTTACACATACGCAAAAATACACAATATTTATTTTTCTTAAATAATAACAATGATAGTTGTCAATAATTTTTTTCAAACTGACTAACTTTCGTTTTATTTCAAAAATAATAGTGATAATAGTTGACAATAATTTTTTCAAACTGACTAACTTTCGTTTTATTTTAGAAATAATAGTGATAATAGTTGACAATAATTTTTTCGAATTGACTTACAATAGTGCCAATGCGTTGAGGAACTTCATCGGATCGTTCGTGTTGTCCTTTTTGACCTCAACTGCTGAGGGGTTGCTTGGATGAGGTCTACTGCGGCACGGGTGGGATCACTTCCTTCAAAATCCTGGAACGGCAGCGAAAATTTCACGGGTTCGAGCACTTTGTTATTATTTTGTCGTATTAAAATCAGATCCCTCGCCAGCCTCAGCGAAGGTTTTAAGGATCCTTTTGGCTTGTTACGGCCCTCTGATTATTTGTTTTTATTATTGTTTTTTATTAATTATTTCACTATTTTATTTCAGATTATTTTCACTTTTGCTCGGGCGCCAGTTATGAAGACTAATTTACTATATGAAATTAAAACACAGTTCCTTTGATTTTATTAGTGTTTATTTCTTAACGGTTCGGCTTAATGACTTAATTCTAGCTTACACAAAAATTCAACATAAAATTGTCGACTTAGAAATTAACAAAATTGTCGACTTAGACATTCACAAGATTCTGGTTTTTATAATTTGATTCCATTACTAGAATTTGTCGTACACGCGTTTTATGGAATGATAATGAATTAGACGAGACGTGCGATTCGAAATTTGAGAATTGCAATTTTGTGCTTATGGGAATTAAATTATAATGAATAAAAAAGAATCGAAAGAGTTGCAATATTGCAAAAGAAGAAGAGCGTTAAATCATGGTGAATAAAAAAGAATCGAAACAATTGCAATATTGCGAAAGAAGAGGAGCGTGGAATTGGGACGTGTTAACTTATATAATATAAATGTTTACTTAATTATTTTTTGGAGTATATATTTTTATATGTACATATACATATGTATCTAAAACACGAAACAAAAACTGAGGTGTTATATTCTGTATTATATTTAATCCAAAACTTATCCATCACATCTATATCGTTTCACAGTTAACTCTCTCCATACAAATTTCGTAAACGCATCCACAACTGTGAGTATATAGTTGTAGCACTTTCGCGTTGAAGGCATCGGTCCCAGATGATCTATATGAAATGTATCGAGAGGCACCTCCCCCTTAGGAATCGGATGAAGAGTGCCTTCTTGTCTCCCTGATTTCCTAGTCGCTACGATGCACTCTATGCAATTTTCGATACATCGTTGAATTTTTTGTTCGATGCGAGGTATGAAGAACTCACTGTTTATTGACTCCTTGACCTTCTTGACACCGAAATGTCCTCGTGTGTGGAAATGACTTATTACGTCCGTTTGCATACTTTCGGGTACTACGATCCTTCTTTCGCCTTCGTTCTCTACGAACAATATATCATTATGACATATGTAGTTCTCGTATGGTCCCGCCTCAAGCGCCTGTTTGATCGCATTTATAGCTTCATCGTCGTTTTGAGCTGCTCGCACTTTACTCGTTACATCGTCTGCTATCATCATTACCGTCGCTCGAGATAAGGCATCCACATGCGCCATTCGTTCTGCAGGTCGATGCTCCACAGTGTAGGTAAACTCCGATAAATCAATCACCCATCGCGCAATTCTAGGATGGATTTCCTTCTTTGCTGTAGCGAGCTTCACTGTCGAACAGTCCGTAACGATTTTAAATTCGATTCCCAGCAGATAGACTCTAAATTTTTTAACAGCTTCAATTATCGCCAAAAACTCTAGCTCGTATGAATGGTATCTTTTCTCGGCACTGAATTTTTTGTCGAACTCTGCGCTCAGAGCACGTTTCAGCTTGTCCCAACTATTCAGGTCACTTTCGGCGAACACAAATTTTCGCGCGACTCCTGTCAATAGCTTCCTCGCGTATATGAGCTTCTGTAACTCGTTCCACCCGACGCTCTCGCTCATCCCTTCGAACTCGTCCAACCAAACGGTGACGCTTTGTCCCTCCTCTGCACCGAACCTCTCGATGCTCTCTTCTACTTCACGGAACGCATATACACCACTCGATTCACGGCGCGGGCTCGATGGGCTAGCAGTCGTACGATTTTGTATCGGTGTTGACGTTCCGGCTCCAACCTTCTCGACGACCGTTTCATCCACCGCGCCATGACTCAAGTTACCCGCGAACTCGCACACCTTGCTGTCTTTCTCTGGATTTTGCTCATCGAATTCCGCAATTCTCGCTGCTAATTCCTCCTTGGACCCGCTCTAACTAATGCCCCGTATCGAACATTCTCGCACGAGCCCATTCTTCGTGTATATCTCAAGCCAGTTTTTCTGTGGCAACACTGTGCGCGACATTCTTTGGCGGTCTCTTTTCTCTTTCCCACACACAAGAAAATTCGTACACCACTGTTATTGTGTCTCTAATTCACCGAATTCGTTTGCACGCTTGTACTTCGAACAAATGACGACGCCGACACTTTTCGATACCGCAACACACGTTTTAAAATAAGCTACAGCTCCGCGTTAAATAGATCCGTTGGATAATTCCCGGTTGAGCCCCCATGTAAAACACGAAACAAAAACTGAGGTGTTGTATTCTGTATTTTATTTAATCCAAAACTTATCCATCACACCTATATCGTTTCACAGTCAACTCTCTTCTACCCGTACTCATGCTTTTTTTTCCATTTTCTCCGCAACCGTGTTGTCTCCTCCACATGTATAACGCCGGTTCTCTAGATTTTTGTTTTTCGCCGGGTAGTAGTAATCTTTTTTTTTCTTAGAAGAAGGTCGGTATGGTTGCCTTTTAAGTCGAGGGCTTAATGTACATTAAGTGTATATATATATATAATGATGGACCCACTTTCCAGCAGGACCTTGAATATGTCACAAATAAAACGCTGGAAAACAGCGGGGGCATTTTTCATCCCGAAGGGCATCTTCAGGTACTCATGTTGGCCCGTGGGCGTGACAAAGGTAGTATACTTCACAGATTCGGGGGATATGCTAACCTGGTGAAACCCATTACATAAGTCTAAGATCGTAAAGTACAATTTACCTTCCAAATATTCTATACAATCCTCTATTAACGGCAGGGGGTAGTTATCTCTTACGGTTATCTTATTAAGGGCTTGGTAATCGATACACATCCTTAATTCGCCGCTCTTTTTCTTTACCAAGCCTACCGCAGATGCGTATGAGGAGTTGCTAGGTCTTATCGTTCCGTTAGTCAGCAGTTCGTCAACAATTTTCTGGACTGCGGTTTTTTCATAATAAGCCGTCGAGGTGTGCAAAAGAATGGGACGTCTGTTGAAAGATTCACTTTCATCTCGTAACTGTGCGGTGTGGCAACTAGGCCGCTCGGGTTTAAGTAGTTAGTTTCTATGACCTGGCGAATTTCGTAGGAACGTTCCTGGCCTAGGAATGGATTTACGTCTACTTCTTCAGATTGGATTTCTAAAGGGTTTTCTAAAAGTGCCAAGTGTGATTCCACGTTTGTGTTGATTTCAGAGGGTGTATTGACTACCGGGCTCGAGGTGGCTCTATGTGATTTTTCTAGACGACTGAGAAAGTTAATAGGTTTTATCGGGGTCAAGTTGACGTCAGTGTTGGCACGAATATCATTCTGTAATCTGGCACTATCATTGCGAATGGTTGGCGGAAGAGGCATACAGTTTTTTTTCTCATCAATCAACTTAGTACTCGAACCAAAGCACAGAAATAAGAACGCTGACTAGTTAATTTTTTACTTAACCATTTGACACAAACTAATTTTAAATGTTCGCAAAAAGTCCCGTCCCAGCACCATAGGCATCAGCCTTGTTTCGTCCGGAATGACTAATAAATTTACAAGTTTCAGTTTGTTACGGAACTTTATGTATCATTTTACTCGAACTCTGTGTTCATCAGTATTGGAAGATCACCTGATATTTTCCATTTTCCATCAGTAAGCGCATCGTACACTACTCCTGCTCCCAAAAGCATGCCAATTTTTTGCGGTATGTTGAAGGCAGCATCGGCTAGCCGAATATTAGTTGGAATATTCCAATTCGCAATGTTTAATTTCCTTTCTGGTTGTAAACCAGTAATACATGGTTGAACCCACGCTTCCAAGTCCGTCTCGAACCCTTTGAATTGTGATTTTATCATTGCGTTTGTAACACTAAAAATTTTGTGTTAACTTGATTAAGTTTTTTCTATTAGTGTGTTGATTCTTGGTTACTTTTTATTACGGATTTGCCTATTGCAAATCTATAGTTTCCATATCCGGAATTGTAAGCAATTTTATTCTTATGGATTTGCCCAATGCAAATCCAGAAGATCAGAATTTTTCAGGTAAAGAAATAACAGGACGTGAAGGTGAACCATGAATCTTCCCAATGTAGATTCGCAGCTGTCTGCAGTCCAATAACAACAAAAGAGGTGCTATGAGTTTACCCAATGTAAACCCATAGACACTTAGAAGTGGCGTCTTGGATTTTTTCCTTAATCCAAGTGCGGACCTATTTACTGTTGTTACGTGAATCTTAGTCCAGGAAACAGATACACCTTGCTTCCAGGAGCCAGGGCGATTCACGGGATGCTGTCAACCAATGGGGGTAGGGGCTCACCTGATCATCTAGCCCAGAGGGCCAATCGCACACTCAAAGCCCGGTAAAGCCGAGGGCGGATCAGGATTTGTTCAGACTCTGAAAAGTTAGAATTATGTTAAAAGAAGTTCACCTCCATGGTTGAATAACGCCAATTTTCTGCTTTTAAAATATAATTTTGTTTATTGCTTGAGCTTGTTACAGATAAACTTAACTAATTATAGGCAGAGCGCTGGGAAGGCTCTATTTGCCTAGAAGCGCTCGGTAGGCTCCCAAAATTAAAACTGGCTCGAATCTGCGTTGAGATCGGCCTTTTATACAGAAAATTCTTAAACTATTTGCTATAGTTATGAAATACTTTATTTAATTCTTAAACTATTTGCTATAGTTACGAAATACTTTATTTAATTCTTAAACTATTTGCTATAGTTACGAAATACTTTATTTACCAAAAATGCAAGTAAATAAGTTTGACCTCCCTTTTATTTATCTTGCTTTTTTTCACAGTACGAAAAAAATGCCCATCGAGTGTGATAATATGCGGTCATCATTTTTTTTTTGTTTCATTATTCCTTTTTGTAGAACCCTTCTTCGCTTCATATATCTGCACGTGCACGTGAGTCACAATAATTATCATAGCCGCGTATGTCAGTATGTAGATATATGTCTGTATACATACTCATATGGGCCAGAATGGTTCTTTTACTCGTCTCAGCGGCATGTCGATATGCATATACATAATCGTATGTATTTGGACGGATTATTTTTTGATTTAAATTTGTTGTTGGTATCGCATTCAGTTTGAGGCAGGTTATTTCTGTCTCTCTGAATACGGTACTTTTGAACGATATGATTTTGGACTTCTTTCGAGCAATGCTGGATTTACGTATTGCGAAAGTTCTAACGATTAATGATATCATTTTCGTGTCATCACACGTTGACAAAAAATTTTGATGTCGAAGAAACTTCAGCTATTTCCTTTGATCTCCTGGTTCAGGCGACGGCAGTTCAGTAATAATTTTTCAGCCAGATCTTCTGTTATAAAGTTTAATGTCGAATCAGAATCCAAAACCGCACGAGCTGGAATTAATTCTCCAAGTTTGTTTTTATTCAAACTTATTATTTATAGTAAGTTGTGAATGTAACGAAGTGGAAGGACCATGTGCTAGTTCAATCTGCGAATTAGAAGTTGTCAGTGAAGTTTCCGGACCATGATTTGAAGAAGACTGTGCCTCTGAAGTTGTGAAGCGGTGTAAAAGATGATTATGAGGAGCCTCGCAAATTTTACAGTGAGGCACGGTATATTTATCCGCAACATATCCCTTGCTTAGGCAATTTAAGCAAACACCCAATTTCTTCGCTTGCCTAAATCGGTCATGTACATTAAGTTTGGCAAATTTGAAGCATTGCTCGATTGCATGATTTGTTCATTGGCAATGTATATAATTTCAGTTGAATACCGCTAAATTGGTGGATTGTTTATTTCCTTTATTTCGAAATTTGGAACGAGTATTGTGCGAGAGCTTTCCTTCTATTAATGGTTTCTGGTTTCCAACTGTTGGCAACGCCTGTACAAAAACTCATAGCATGCCTCCCAAGTAGTATTGGATAAATTGCAATTACTTTATTATTCGCTTTATTAGACTTAGAAACTTTTTCAAGCGCACGTCCTTCTTATATGACAGCGGTCGAACGAGAGAGAGAGATCAAGTCTTCCTTCCTGTCTTTTTAAGTAGACAGCGCTCTATGCTAACGCCACCTCTTGTTCCGCACATCATTTAAAACAGTAGGAATCGCCGAAAAGTCCAAGGATTCTTCCCATTTATTTAATGATTGCTTATCTAATTTTTCTTTAACGATATGTAGAATTATGACGTTCGAAATTTCCTCTTTCGCTCCTAGTGAATTAAGTGCTTTCAAATTAACGTTAAGTTTATCCATTAAGCTTCTTAGTTCTGACGGAATACCGTTTATAGCAACGGGAATATCGAATAATTGCCGTATATGAGCTTGAAATATAAGGCTTTTGTTCTCATAGCGAGATTTTAGAAGCTCCAAGGCATGAGTGTAATTGGCATCCGTTATTTCTAATCCCTCTAATAATTCCTGCGCTTGGCCTTCGAGGCAAGTTAACAGATGCTGGAATTTTTGTACACTGTCTATATCCTGGCAATCGCCCACCAAAGTCTTGAACTTACTTATGAAGCTCATATACTCCTTATAGTTCCCAGAAAATTTGGGTAAAGCTAACTTTGGTAATCGAGGATGAACTTTAGAGGCGAAAAACGAATGTTCAACTTTTTCTTGTCGCGCGGGTGAGAATTTGTTCATAGATTCGTTTTCGCATCAATGCAATAATTTTAAGATTGCTGGTTTTGTTCCGCAATACTGAGCTTCGAGCTCATCACGTTATATTAGCTGTGATGGGTCCTCAGTTTCTATAGCATCTTGTAGGATTCAAATTTGTTGAAAATATATTTCAAGCAATCCCAATCGAGCTTTCAATTCTTGGAATTTCTTCGTAATAATTGCGGTAGTAAAAAATGCACTAAAAAATGGTCCACGGTACGTATTCTGAATTAAAAACTATAAATAAAGTAATTTTAAGGCGCGCCCGGTACTTTTTATACTGATTTTTCACCCGGAAAATGACGAAAATTGCGTTTTAAAAAGTGATTTTTAACTTTTTAAAACACCGATTTCGCCATTTTTCTGGGTGGTATTTTAATTATAGTGCACAATAACATAAAAACACACTTATAATATTATCCCGACACTATTTATTACGCATTTTTCGCCTTCCGGAAGGCAAAAATTAACAAATTATGCAACTATTAAATGACCGTCCATGTTTACTGTTTTTCCGTATTCCGAATGACAGTTCCATTGTTGAGCATTGCCAGATACATAAACCAAGTGGGTTTTACATAATTTCCCGCCGAGGGAAAATGTGTGAAATTATTCAAAATTATTGAAATTCATTTTTAATTTATTATTTGGTAAAATGATAATCTAGATTGTAGCCCTGCGGGCCTTTTATCATCAAACCATCTTTTTCGTATCCAACTACGGCTACGCATAGAAGTACGTGAGATACGAATTCGATGAAAAGCCCCGCAGGACTAGTGAAAGCAACAAAAAATTCAGAAAAGAAATACGAAAGATATATTTTATTAGAATTATTAATTTAAACCAAATATTAGATATAACTTAAACTAAATCCTTCATACATCTTAAATTAAAGGAATTTTTTCGTAATAGTTGCGGTAGTAAAAAATGCACTAAAAAATAGTTCACGGTACGTATTATGAATGAAAAACTATAAATAAAGTAATTTTAAAGCGCGCTCGACACTTTTTATACCGTTTTTCCACCCGGAAAATGACGAAAAATGCGTTTTAAAAACTGATTTTTAAGTCTTTACCGTACCGTGAACTATTTTTTAGTGCATTTTTTACTACCGCAACTATTACCAAGATGTACCATATTAAATCTTACATATAAATTATCGTAATTCTTCATAAAACTCCGCTAAGTCCTCCAATTGATCTGGAGTGCGCAAAATGGAATCCTCTTGTTCCAGTAATTCGTCTGCGGCATTTGAATTATTGGGGCTATATAACTGCCCTGCCAGCCGAAAAAACTCCCAACGTCCTGTCTAAATTTAGCTCTTTACATTTTTTGTAAAACATGTAACGAGGTAAATTTCCAGGAATGTGGTTCTTCTTTCGGCCATACGATGAAGCAATATATTTTGCATGCCTCCACGATGATTCAATTGAATTTGTATGTGCTCCAGTTTCAGTATCCTTAAAATTCAGTGAATGGTTGACTTCAATATTACGGTTTTTCCCCGACTGGGAAAAAACGTATTCTGAAATTAACCCCTCGTACCTAGGGGCGGAACGCGGCCTGTCCGGTCAACCCTCGAAGAAGGGTCGTGGGCGTCAGTGGTCCTCTCTATAACGAAAGGCCTGTATAGCACGGTGACTGAAAAAAAAACTTGTATGCTTGTCATCCGTGCATGTTGGACGCGACCTTACTGATACAGGTCGATAGAACTTGGGGAGCCGACTCCCATTGATCCATCGAGTGTACCAGGTGTGAGGGCCGTATTAGTGACGTGGTGCATCTAGCGTCAGCACGTGCTAGCTCGTCGGCGGGGGGGTTTTTTTGTCACACGGTCTCCACTGCACATGATAATATGCACCAGGGGGTTTGGTTGGCCGAAGAGGGTTGAGGATTAGGATTTCTTGAACCATATCTTCTTCGAGGAAGCCAATGACTGTAAAATTTTCGGCGGAGCTGGTCCGTACCGTGAGTAGGGAAAGGAGGGACAAATCCTCAATAATAGGCGATGGCATAGTTTATAAGATAACTTTAATTAAAGCTGGCATAGAGGGGTCCCCATTTTCACCGCCCCAGCAGACTCCCAATCGCCGACCTACTTAGAGGTCCATCTTAGAGGACTCTCAAATTCGAGTAAGAGGCGAGGAAGAGAAAAGTCTGGCCCACAAGCAAGTCCAATGTAGGCTCTCTATCAAAGATATGAATATGCAGAGAAAAAATAACCCAAACTGATAGTCGCACTGTCAGTTCAAGCCCCAAGGATAAGCTCGCAATCTGTTGGGCTTTAGAGCTTTAAGAAAGAGATATATGTTGAATAACCTAGTACCAAAAAAAAACTAAATTTTTTTTTTTTTTTTTTTTTTTTTTTTTTTTTTTTTTTTTTTTTTTTTTTTTTATAACAAAGCGTAGGATGCAAATTCAAAAAAAATTATATTTAGTCTGTCAAATTTACTAATACATGGCTATGCCCGGCGTACACTTTAGGTGACGAGGCTATAGCTGCTTTTCGGCCCTAAATTAAACCATTCAGATAATATTATATTTGATCCTTGAACCAAGCGAGGTGGTCTGCGGGTAGAGGGTACTTCCCTGTTGATGTAATGACTGCGCCGCGAAGAGGAGAAGAAAAAAAATATAAACTGCACTTACCAGTGAGAAGGTTGGATAGAGCTTCTTCTCAAATTACAACCATCTAAGAAATTCCACCAAAGCTAATTGGCCTTCCTCAGATGGATCGTCGCCGTACCGTGCATTTTTCACTATCAAGATATTACCACACAAAAAAATTCAACTACGATTTTTCTCTGAGTTCATAGGCCACATGCATTTTTCACTTTTAAAACTCAAAAAAAAATTAACTATGATTTTCTTGCTTCTAAATTCACAGACCGCATGCATTTTATTTTTCCTCTATACAGATATTACCGCTAAAAAAAAAATTCAACTACGATTTTTCTCCGATTTCATGTGCCATTTTTCACTTTTAAAACTCAAAAAAAATTAACTATGATTTTCTTGCTTCTAAATTCACAGACCGCATGCATTTTATTTTTCCACTATACAGATATTACCGCTACAAAAAAAATATTCAACTACGATTTTTCTCTGCTTTCGTGAACCACATGCATTTTACACAAAAAAAATTAACTGTGATTTTCTTGCTTCTAAATTCACAGACCGCATGCAATTTTTTTTTCTTTTCACTATACAGATTTTACCGCCACCAAAAAAAAATGTCTACTACGATTTTTCACTAAGTTCATGAACCGCGTACATTTTTTTTTCACTATTTAAAAATTGATTACGATTTCCCTAATGGATTCTGGACACGGGTTTCGTGTTCGAACGAAAAAAAAATGTGTTGTTCGGCGCCAAGTCCGCACACTTCTCCTTTTTTTTTCTTCCTGATACAAACCAAAAAAATTGAGCCGCTTCGAAATATAAGTCGGGTCTAATATTTCCCATAAAATAAATTCCAAAATCTAAGCACTATTAAATTTTTCAATCAACTCACTTACGACCTCACACTTTGAAAGCTACCGAAACAAGAGACTGTCATTTTTTTTCTTCTTCTCCGTAGTTCAAACTTCGCTCACTCTGATTTCACTCCGAAAAACCGAACAAAATGAAAACTAAATCCAAACCACCCACTTGTGGCACTTTATACTACTTTATCGATTTTAGCGCTTTGAAATAAAAATTCGATTCTTGGGCTTACACGTCCTGTCCCTGTGCTGGTCACTTATCAAAAGAGACTAAGGTGGAAAAATAAGTATGGCAAAAACGAGGTGAAATAAGTTGAATTAGTGGTGGGATTAAGTTGCTATTAATGAAGATATAAGCAAGTAGTTTAGAACCAAGAGTTAGAGAAGTTGCTTTCTTAGGACTACACTTGGTTACCAACTAATATGATTAAGGTTGTGGGTAGGCATAAGTAGGATTAGTCGGATTACGATAATTAGGATTAGTTTATTGCGGTAATTAAGGTTAGAGTGCGTTAACTCCTTCCTGTAGTTACTCACCTGCAACCAATGGTCATGACAGTAGCCATATTTACGCGATGGCTCCTAGAGAATTTAAGAAATTTTCTCCGAAGCGAGGGGGGAGTGTTACGGTCCACCGTAACGTAGACGTTGTCACCTAGAAAGAACGAAATGATTACTGATCCAATGTTGTAAAATTATTTTCCGAAACACTTACTCAGACTACGGTCAGGCCAACACCCAAGTGGCTACCTTTCGCTCCGTTGAGCATGGTGCCGCACTTACAAATCACCGGGAAATTGTACCGCGCGTCGTCAAAGAAAGGCTGAAAAGGACGAGAAAGTCAATAACGTAAAGTATCCTTTTACACCTACCTGAACGTATTTAATTCGACGGACGCAGTAAATATTCGTCGAAGAACAGCAACGTCGTCCGGTAGCAGAACGGAGAACCGATTGATATTTTACGTCAATCCTACGCCTTACTACCCAACGCGAAGCCTGCGAATTACCTATAAGAAACCTGAAGTCAAGGTCATCAAGGAAACGACAAAGCGCAGGGCACGAAACGAACCGATCGTTTCGAACATTTAAGAAAAGTTGGTATCTCTCGAGAAAGCAATTTCTTCAATCAATGATAAAACGCTATATTTTTGGGCATCACACCAATCCTGTCAACGTGCGACTTATAGCGGCTTTTACCTCGCCAAAAAGTACATCAATGAATTTCCTGTTAAGACCCCAAAAATCGCTTTAAAAGCCAGGGAATGGACTCACATATTACGCTCTCTGTGATTGAAGCGACGGATCCTAACTACAACCTACAGCGACGACATCCTTCCTTAGCTCCAAAATACGGCAGCCTAAGACAGAATTAACACGGAAGCACTAAGTAAAGCACTCGCGGAGAATTGGCGGCAGGACAAGGGGTGCTTGCTCATCGGTGTCGCGACGAAGCATAACAAATTTCAAGTCACTTTCAAGACAGTCATATGCTTTCCAATAATCGAATATAATAGTAGTCCTGTCTTCGATCGAATCTTTAATTATCGGAATCGAACACCCACTGCCCTTGTACTCGATGGCCGCGATTATACTTCCTCTTTCCAAACTTACTCTCGTCAATCTCCACAATTTTACCTATGCCTCCTATCTTTGTAGGATTGGCGAGAAAAGTAGTAAGAAGAACCTCGCGACAATATGACGCCCAATTAACCATGGTTTCATCAGTGGAAATTTCCAATTGAACTTTAATCAGCGAAAGACTCGCGTTCAAGACCCACAAATTAACAAAAGACAATATTTGGAACATTGTAAGCTTGGAGTTTTGAAAAAACGTGCCCTTCCGAAAACTTTGCCTCTTACCACAAACGCAAGGCTTTTGGTTGCGTTTCCTTTTTTTATTGTAGCATCGCCATTGGAATCCGTCTAGTCTGTAATTCATAATTTTCATTAATGAATGAAGTATTTATTTATTATTTAAAAACTTACGCATTCTCTTTCTTCTCAAGCGTCATAGGCTTATCGCATTCGGAACACTTCACTTCATGAAGAATAAGCCCCCAGTCCTTTAATCGCTGCTTCATAACATCTCTATTTTTACATAGGTGAGGGTGAGGCTCTGAGACACTGAGTTTCCTGATGAGGATCTGAGACACTATGTTTCCAGATGAGGATCGGAGACACTATAAAAAAGGAGGGAAGAAAGCAAAAGTAAAAGTTCGTGTTTAAAATTTACAAGTATATTCACCGTGATAGTCCGATGGCCAATTGGACAGCGGCCGATCATCTGTCAGCTGATGATTCGCCGCTATCAGGCGACAGCTGATCTTTAGGCCATGAACACATGGGAGCGGAACACATCATAAATAGTAACCAAATTCATATTTGTTTTTACTAATTTGACTTTTTAACAAAGATCTTAACAAAAATTAACGATGTTTTTCCGGCAAACTTTTTCATCCACAACAAAAAAGGAACAGTTTCTAACTGTTTCTTTTTCATTCACAATAAAAAATGAATGAATAAAAGTGAATGTTAATAAAAACGAAAATTAAATAAATGTACTAAAGGAAAATTATTTTAAAAATGATTATTTAATTAGGGGTAAAAGTTTTAAAATCAAACCCCTAGGGGTTAAATAATCATTTTTAAAATAATTTTCCTTTAGTACATTTATTTAATTTTCGTTTTTATTAACATTCACTTTTAAGTAATTATTTATTAACAATTATTTAGGTCTTTTTATTTTAATATTTTTTAATATTTAAATAAACAGCTATTTATTTTTAACAAAATAATATTTTTTAAATCCTTTTCATTCAATAACTTTTTTCCCAAAAACACATTATTTATGGTAGCCACATTTTGATCCACAAAATTTTTAATTTTGGTAATACAACCTTTCATTGTTGCCCGTCTGGTTTTAGCCTTCGCAACTTCTTCGGCGTCCATTTTGATTACTGGTTGCCGGTTCTTTTTTTAAAAATGCGCGAACTGTCGATAGTCCCGAACAAAGAACCGCAACTCACGCTATTTCGCATGTAAATAGTCCCGGAAATCACACGTTAGTGTCTACGTACAAACGATATTGTAACGGCACCCTTCCACGAAACTAACGATTTCGAATGTTCCGATTTACAATCACAAATAAATTGTCCGAAAATCCACGAAAAACGATATTCCCGCTCGCGAACAGCTCATTAATCGTCACAAAAACCCGATAGTCGAACGGTATTTTCTGCGCAACAGTAAATTGTCCCGAGGATCAGCGGAAAACGATATTCCCGTTTTTGCGCAAACGATTAACAGTCACAAGAACGCTATTGCTATTTTTCGATTTTGTACAAAACCTAAATGTAATTTGCACGAAACTAAAGTCCGAGGATCTGATTCCCACAACAATGCACTCGATCATACACTTCGAACAAAATTGTCGATGCCGTAGAAAACCTGTCAGCTTGTCGTGGTACTAAAATGTATCAATAATTTTAAATTCTAATTTGCACTGCACTCGCATACGCCAATCGAACTAACTAACTTTTGCAACCGATTGTTGTCAAAATGCACTTGTTGTTATATGTTAATTATCGCGATCAAGATCACGTCGAGGTCACCAAAATGTTAAAGCCGAATGCTTTGAATTAAAATAAAAGTTTTCCGTAATTGTACTTTATTGGTTGCTGGTCAGTAAGCTATAGACCGATTTTCATTTCTTCACAGTTTTACAAAACAATTGGATATTGCCAGTTAACATTATATAAAAAATCGATATTCCCAGATAAAATGATTGCTTCCGATTGCTCGCAGAGAAACACCGGAGAAAATTAGTATAAACCAAAAAAAAAACGACGAATGTAAATAAATCAAAATATTTAATAAAAACTGATGATTAATTTTTAATAAAATAAAAATTGATGATAAAATTGTAATAGAATAAAAACTGATATATTTTGAATAACTTTAAACAGAGGTTCCCCGAGAAAGATGAAAAAATACTGAGCAAGAGCTTATCAATTGTGTCTTGCTTTATAGTGCAAAATCGTTTACGCAAGGTATTTTGTATGTCAGCAAAATTCACGAGTCTAGAGTTGCAATTCGCGAGATTAAGAAGATTGCAATTCGCGAGTCTAAGGTTTCAAGCAAAAGTTATTGCTGACGTTAGCGTTTAGGTTTTTAAATGCGCGTGTCGATAAATTGTTTACTGATGGCAGATTTATCGTAACAACTATAAGCAAGTCCTGACAATAGCTACCAATGGTAATCAGCTAAATCCTTTCATTTCTCTCATAATTTATGCTATGTTCCTTGATCCAACTGCTGTTCAAGCATATTAAGAAGAGTTTCATTAGCATCCCTCACCAGATGTGTTGGAATTATACATCGAGCGGGATTTGAACTCACGACCTCCACATTTTCGGCCAGTACGGTACTCACAAGACTAAACAAAATTGCGCGAAAATATCCAAATACTAGATCTGTCTCTTTTTCTTCAGTAGTGGTTTTCTGCGACATCCCCTCTGTCCGCTAATATTGGCGACACCGCGCTGCCCATTGCTAGTCCTCGGCCTTGTTTGTAAATTTTCCCGTCCGCTAGATATATTGTTGCCATATTCGTGATAAATTTCAATATGTTTTTTACGGTTTCAAAAGTCAGTCCGCTTTTTCCTTCTATATGTTCTTTGTGTTTCTTTTCTATTTGATTGATCGTGGCTTGTATCGGTATATTTGTGAACATATCCTTTACGTCCAACGATGCCAGAATGTATCCTTCTTTCAAATCCATCCTGTCTATCCTCTCTTTTAGTTGCATAGAGTTATTGATGTTGTATCTCTGATCTTTGCATTCTTTTAGAATGTACGCTACATATTCGCTGATACATCCTCCTGGTGACCCTCGTGTGTCTACCACTGGCCTTATAGGGTAGCCTTGTAACGATCGTGTCAAAATTCACTGTAGTGAATTTTTTTTTTTGATCGAGTATGATGTATGTATGAAAAAAAAGAAAATTATTTTTTTTTCTGAGTCAGTTTAGAATTTGATTTTGGAGGAAATTCATGTAGATAAAAAAAATAAATGTGCTTAAATTATAAAGTTAAATAAACTTAAAAAAAAAAATCGTTTTCAAAACTAGATATCGGTTTTTTTACTGGAAATAAAAATGCAGTCAAAATTATCGAACATATTTTTGGAGTACGCGTGCATAAAATCTTTTTGAGGAACGTTTTCTCGAATTCGTTAGTGGAGAATTTTTATCGCTGAAACTCGGAAATGAAGACTGTTAGCGAGAGAAAGATTTTGCAGATTACGTCAATTGCGCACAGAATTACGATCAACCAGCATACGTTACCATATCGTCGATGGGAATATCTATGATGGCTGGTTTGCAACAATTTCGCCATATCTAGCTCCAATGCGACAAATGACGATGCCAACTGTGAAGATTCAACAGCAGCCGCAACAGTATTCGAATCTATCGATGCAATTAATCCAGATGCCGCGGTCGATGCAAGCTATTTCCAATATGCAACTATATCGACCGACACTTACGTGACTTGGCACATCAGGATAAACACCTCATCAATATGCAACGTATTCGAAGGGTTCTAGCGTTGCTGGCCAAACTGTTTCCTTGGCTTCCGTAGTATCAGTATGCTTCCATGAACGCCCACATTAGCATCCACATCTCGTCAGTATGCAGCGTATTCGAAGGGTCGGTCCTAGCGCGGCTGGCCAAGCTGTTTCCTGGCTGCCGCAGCAACAGTTTTCTACCATAAACGCCGCCGCTATAAGCAGCTATATCATGCAGGGAAGAACGCAAGGAGTTATGTCAACTTACGCCACTAATCTAAGCCAGGCCTGCAGCGATGTTAATAATTTTTAGATCATATTTCTTAAGAGTCGTGTTGCTTGTTAGTGCAACACTAATTGCTTGGTAAATTGGTTATCTATTTCGTTCCCCTCTCCATCTCCAATCCGGAGAAAATTTTCTTCAAATTTACGAGGTGTGACGACACGACCCAACTTCGACTGAGCTAGCTAGAGTTGGGTGGTCACGGACAATTGTCTCGTAAATTTTGGAGGATTTATAAATTAACCACCTTGTATGAGGTGGTTACAGCCTTCCTTATGTACCTTGATCGTCCCGTACATCCTGCTGATGCCGAACTCTTTGTTTTTTAGGGCATTTCTGAATTCCCACGGTATTTTCTCCATGTTTATCTTTTCCAATACCAGCGTCTTGTATTGGAAGGTCATCGCACGGATGGCTGCTTCTGCCGTCGTTTCGTATTCGTATATATTTCCCGCTAATCTTTTATTTTTTCTTCGTATTCCTCTTTATTTATCGCTACGGTAATTTGTCCTTTGTCCGCTTCCACTATATAGATATCCTCATTCGTTTGCAGGAATTCTTCCGTCCGCTCCTCTAACTTAATGATCGCTTCGTTGATTCTCCAGTTGCTTGGTTTGCTTCGACATCGGAACCTTTTTATGAATTCCTGTGTCCTTTCTTTGTTCCAATTGAAGATCATCCTATGGTGTGCGATCTCGTCATCGTCTTCTGCTTCCATTACACAGTTTATAGCTTCCATTAATTCGGTTGTTCCCACCTTTGTGGGTAGCACAAATTTTGGTCCGTATCCCAACAATATTTGTACCGGCTCCGGGATTTCCTTTCCCGTCAAGTTCAGGAAGCCTTTTGGTACTTTCTGCAATCTGAACATTTTTGTTACGATATATTTCTGTTATTACAATTTTAATTTGAATTTAAACTTTTAAACTATTAAACTTTTAAACTATTAAACTTTTAAACTTTTGAACTATTAAACTTTTAAACTCTTAAACTTTTAAACTTTTTAAACCTTTTAAACTTGTTAACCACTTCGTTCGCTTGTTCGACTCGTATTGAGGTTTCTGATGTCGTGATCTCCCATATATACCTTGATGTCCCATTTACTTTACTTTTCTGTTTAGTAATGTATTCTGGTTATCCTTTGCTATTATGTCTTTTTATTTTATTTTATATACCTGTTGATTTCTATCTCGCTCTCTCTGTTGTTGTTGCCGTTGATATCCTTTACTGACCTATTTTATGACGCGACATTTTATGATACGATACTTGTTGCTGCCAAATTTTATTAGGATACCTTTTGTTGCCAGATTTTGTTGTGTTGCATTTTATTATGTTTTATAACACGGGTTTAATTTTCTATTTTATTTTATTTAATTTAACTGAGCGTGCTCGAAACACGTCATTCTCGTCTAACCTCTAAAGTACATGTGTCATAAAATTCACCAAAAGCCCTCTAGCGCGCCATGCGGCTCTTTTCTGTACTAAAACGAGTGCGCCCAATGACCGGGCTGTCCAACATGGGTGCGCGAGGTGGCTTTAAGCGGTTACAATTTTTAAATTTAAATATTACTCTCGGTTACAACTCGGCCAGTCTGACTATCGATATCGTCCTCGATATTCAGAACTGACTCATTACAAGCTCCGTTTCGCATGCTGCCATCATTGTTATTACGGGTCCACGGCTTAAGGCGATTCGCCTCCAAAATTCGATCATATGGCAACTGTGTTAATTGACAGTTCTCAATATCACGAATGACATATCGGTCGTTGGGGAGAACCTTGTGAATCACGTACGGCCCGCGGTACTTTGGTATCAATTTTTTATTTACACCCACCGTAGTGTCAACGTTTTTTATAACTACAAAATCGCCTAGGAAATAAACACGGGGAGTGTGGCTCCTTTTTAAGTACTGACGTTCGTTCCGGGATTGTGATTGTACGATGGCTCTCGATGCTTCTTTCCGAATTTCTTCTAAATTAACGGGCAAGACGTGGTTTAATTTATCATCCAAATACTCGGTAAACTCATCAATATCGGGGCCTCGTTGAACAATACCGAATAAAAGTTCACTTGGCGGCTTACCGGTACTACTATGACGGGAGTTATTGATAGCATGTTCGGCTTTCCCCAGCAACAAAGACCAATTGGCATGGTTTATGTGCTCAGCTAACTTTCCCAGTATACTGGTTAGAACACGATTAACTCGCTCTACTTGCCCATTGGCTTGCGGGGATGCTACTGCATTTTTCGTATGAACGATATTACGGTCTAAAAGGAATTTTGAAAATTCTAACGACGTAAAACAAGTTCCTTGATCGGAAATAATACGAGTAGGGCGACTATAGTACTCAAAATATCGTTGCAGTGCTGCACAAACTTCTTTGGTGCTGGTACTGTTTACGGGATACAGCTTGACAAACTTGGTAAATGCGTCAATGACTACGAGAATATATTTTCGTTTGGAAATAATATTAGGTAGCGGTCCATAATGGTCAATATGAATAGTATGAAAAGGTTCTGGTTTCTTCGGGATACTATGGAGGGTACGCTCATTTACATTGCGCGGGGCGGTATGCATTATGCATCGGAGGCAATTATCTATAAAGGAAGTAATTTTCTTATTCATAGACGGGAACCAATAGTGACGCCGGATATAGTAATAACATTTTTCGGTACCCAGGTGTCCTAATTTCTCATGGGCCTGGCGAATTACGTTTTCTTCCATTTCACCAGGCACATAGAAAAGATTCTGGTCGTGAGCAATCTGTCGGTATACGATTCCGTCTAACAAAACGAATTGATTAACGGGGCCAGCTTCGAGACGGGTTTTTATGTCGGAAATATTTTTATCTCTCTGCTGAGTAGCTTGCAGTTGAACGTCGATTACATCTAAAGAAATATCACACACGGGAGGGTGACGGCTAAGCGCATCAACGTGGTTCATTTTCACTCCATGGCGGTGGACCATGGTATAGTTGTAATATTCCAGTTCCAAGGCCCATCGGGCTATACGCGGGTTAAGACTTTTCTTTGCTAAGGTAAGGGTCAACGAATTACAGTCGGTGATAATTTTGAAGCGTCGTCCTTCCAGATAAACACGGAAACGGCGCAACGCGTAAATAACGGCCAGGGTTTCGAGTTCGAAACTATGATACTTTGACTCCGGAGCGGTCGAACGTCGGGAATAATAAGACACGGGGTGTAAACGACCATCGGGTTGTCGCTGAAGTAATACTGCACGAAAGCCATGCGAACTAGCATCTGTATGAAGTTCGGTTTCGCGGTTAGGGTTATAAATGGACAAGACGGGGGAGAGAACCAAAAGGTCACGGAGTGTCTGAAAAGCCCTTTCGCATTCGGGAGTGAACGTAAATGATTTTTCCTTCCGGAGTTGATCGGACATAGGGGCGGCAATTCGGGCGAAATTCGGTACGAACCTACGGAAATAAGAGAAAAGTCCTAAGCAAGATTGAACATCTTTCTGGGTTTTCGGCATAGGATAGTCACGGATAGCTTTTATATGTGAATCATTCGGACGAATACCTTGGTTGTTCACGGAATATCCTAAATATTCGACATCAGACTGTAAAAACCTACATTTACTCAATTTTAGTTAGTAATTCGGTTAGTCTTTTGAAAACACGGGATAAAACTTCGAGATGGTGCTCGGGCTTTTCGGTGGCTATTAAGATATCGTCGATGTAAATAATGATTTCTCCGGACTTAATAAGGTCTTCAAATATAGTAGCAATGAATCTTTGAAAAACAGCCGGTCCATTTTTTAATCCGAAAGGCATTTTCAAATATTCAAATTGTCCATGCGGGGTGACAAACGAGGTATACGGTACAGATTCAGGGTCCATTTCCACCTGATGGAATCCGGTCTTCAAATCTAGAATAGAAAAACAGTTTTTTCCGTCTAAATACTCCAGGCAATCTTCAATTAATGGTAAAGGGTAATTATCACGGGCAGTAACTTTGTTCAGAGCTCTATAATCCACGCACATTCTTTTCTCTCCCGATTTCTTAGTAACCATTACTATTGGTGACGCGTACTCAGAGCTACTGTTTCGGACTATTTTTCTACGAATCAATTCGTCAACAATTTTGACTACTTCATTTCGTTCAAAATATGATAATCTACGTGGAGGGCAACGGAAGGGAGCATCGGATGTTAACCTTATCTTCCTTTTCAATTTCGGAACTTCACAATTATTTCGTACGGTCGGGGAATACTGCGAGGTTATGAGCGTTTTGCATTCTTCATAAAGGTGCGGGCCAAATTCGAAACCTATGTTTAACACTTCGGGTGAACCGATATCGGGTTTAACGGCCAATACATGATTCACAAAAGTTCTGGTTAATTTCTCAAACTGTCTGTTAGGCGAGACATGCGGAACGGTTACACATAATGGCTTGTCGGTGGAATCAAACTTCTTTATCCATGATCGGTAAATAAAATTAATACGGCTCGAATTAGTTAATTCAATATCGAAAATATTTTTTATTTTAGGTAATTCTTTCAAATGATTATTATTATTGTTAACAGTCTTAAAGTACAGGCCTAATCCGAAGTTAGATAAAAAATCTCGACCCAATAATACCGGTGTGGGAATAACTGCATCTGGAACGATAGAAAAATATAGTTCGCGTTCTATATTACGGAAACGGATGGTTAATTTGATATTACCGTAAGTTGAAATAAACACGTTTCCTACTCCACGGAAATTCGAACGAGTTAACGGACGGAACGGACGGATGTTTCTCGGGACGCACGATTTTTTCACGAAATTAATCGGACTGCCGGTGTCGAATAAAGCGATTAGTTTTTTATGGATTCGTTTGATTCCCCCAATTGTAACAAAGAGACTTACCATCTGCAATGCAGCTACTTCATCGGTTAGGTTTTCATCGTTATCGGGTTCAGATGGGCTGGCGCTGGTTGTGGATCTTTCGGTGGTGACGGCGGCGATGGAGCGTCTTCTGGGGCAATCTTGATGGTAGTGGCCCACCTCATGGCACGTAAAACAAGAATTTGCAGGTCTTCTCGGTCGTGGACATTGCGGTGCCATATGGCCAAACTGGCGGCAATTAAAGCATCGGATTTGTGCCCAATCGGTACCAACGGATGCAGTCGGTGTATGACTAACGGGGATGACTGGTCGGTATCGGCTAGTTGTCGGAACGGTGGCCTCCGCCCGGCTGGCGGATGATGAAACGGTACGGCTAACGGGTACGGTATGTGTACGACTAACGAACATAGAATTCCGGGCACGGCGACGTTCGTAAGGGCCTAGCAAATCCTTAAGCTGCCCCAGCGTACGGGCTCCATAAAGCATAGCGGCATTCGGCGATCGGTCGTCCATCCCATCGATAATGCACTGAACTAAGTCGGCTTCATCAATTTCGGCTTGCTGGGCGATCTCCTGCATGCATAAAACGTAATGATGCGCGGTCTCATCGCGCCGCATACGGCGCTTCGTTAACTGGCTATAAACTTCTTGGCGGGAGACGGTACGGCCAAATTCGTCAACTAAAGCTAGTTTTAGCTCGATCCCTGAATGGACGGAAATGCTCCTCAGGAATATTCTGGCGGTACCTCCCAGCAGCCTGCGGGCGCACGATAGTTTGAAAGAATCCGGTGCCTCTACGGTTTGCATTGCATCTTCAAAGTCGCGAATCCACTTTCTAATTGTGTACGCGTTCTCGCCGGTAAATTGCGGAACAGCGCTCTCGATTTCGCCAAAGTCTGGTCTCCGGTTCACGACCGACATGTTGTCCTCTCGCCTCTCCAGTAATTGAATTTCCTGTCGTAACATGATCAACTCTCGTCGCTTGCGAAGCAGTATCAACTCCTGGCCGATCTCGGCGGCTTCGCCACTTGCGGGCTCTCCAGTCGGGTCGCTCTCTACACGGCCAGCATCTTTTACGTTTCGCGGTGCTGCGTCATCGCTTTCGGCATTTCGGGTTTCGATATTATCTCCAGTTTCTCGGACGGAGTATGACATTTCGGTTTTACTTACGGCACTTCGGGTAGCGGGATTCGATACGGTTTCAATAACGGGGCAAGGCACTACGGTATGGCTAGCGGTGTCCCGGTTTTCTTCATCGGACTCTCGGTTAGAATCGGCATCGGTGTTCCTGGCTATTTCCTCGCTGTATAATCTCCGGAGTGAAATCACGTCACGGCGATGCTGGCCGCCTCCAATGTGGCCACCAGTTCTGTTCTAGTCAATCGGCCTGACATTTCCGGTGAATCTATGCACTGTTCGTTTTTTTTTTTTTAGAGTTTAGGCTTACCCCACACCTGAGTTATAACACGGGTTTAATTTTTTATTTTATTTTATTTAATTTAACTGAGCGTGTTCGAAACACGTCTTTCTCGTCTAACCTCTAAAGTACATGCCATAAAATTCACCAAAAGCCCTCTAGCGCGCCATGCGGCTCTTTTCTGTACTAAAACGAGTGCGCTCAATGACCGGGCTGTCCAACATGGGTGCGCGGGGTGGCTTTAAGCGGTTACAATTTTTAAATTTAAATATTACTCTCGGTTACAATTTTCAATTTTCAGCTTGGATTGCAGTTGTTTTTCTTCAATTTTTACATAATTGTCATTTTTCAACGTCGGATGTTGTAGTTAATTTTTCAATTTTCGACTTCGGTCTCAAAATAATAATTTCTCAGGTCATAGTGGCCTAATTTACTGTCATCTCATACATGATTTACAGCAATCCCATTTCATCTCATACAAGTTTTCAATATTCAATAAAAAATACAAGTTCTATCTCGTCTCAATTAATTTCTTTTCACGTCTCAATATATTCGGATGAATATATACAAAAATAAATGTGGTTTAGGGAATTAGGAAAATAAAAATCATGGGAATTTAAGGGCACCCACTGTCGCCTGTGGTAGGGCCTGGAAAACCCTATAATGAGGAAACCCTGACACATAGGTTAGGTGTACGGAAGAGGTGCTACCCACATTATGATCTACAAGGATGATGATGGGGTAACCACAGGAGAGCACTCAGCTGATGGACGCGCTTTACGAGAAGGCTGAGAGTAGCTTGATGACCCCGGGACTCATAAAGCTTGAGTTTTCGTATAAAAAAGTTTTTCAGTTTTGACCTCTTTTGGTCAGCCGCCAGACACTACAGTCAGATGCTAAATTTGCCTGTGTCGATGGTTAGTAGTTCGGTGCTTGAACCGTCCGACCGTTGTGGGGAAGCAGAGCAACAGGGGTTTTTTAATAGAATAGAATTCTCGTATAATTCTTAATCTTTATTTTAACAACTTAAGTCGCAACCAAGAGGAGCTAGAATGGCCCCGATTAGTGGTTTTTGATCTCTTAAATAATACAATTATGCTGCGCAGTACACATTTTTCAAGAACACAAAACAAAACTATTCTAAGAACCTTTGAATGGTTCTTATTACACAGAGCAAAGGAAGATCAATTCATAATACAATTATGCGGTGCAGTACACGCTTTCCAAGAAAAAAAAACTAATCTAAGAACCTGTTATGGGTTACTTTTTAAAAATAAAAAAATAGCACGTTCTGATGTTATACACGCTTTATTTCGCCATTTTCGCACACACGAAGTAGCAGAGATACTATCCAAGACTGAGCTGCATCGCCTATGCCGTACGTAGAAGGTTCTTCGCCATCATCATTCTACTTCCTCCTACTGCGCCCTACGCCATCTCGTTTTTTTTTTGATGTAACAGTCGGCCATCCTGCAAAGAAAAATAATGTCCACATTACTCACATGTCTATGCCTCTAGGAGGTCGATCAGATCAAGCCGGTCAACCTCCTCGCCTAACTCGCTGTCGCCACTAGACGTACTAGAATCGCCATGTACACTAGTATAACGTCTTAAATCATCTACAGCCACAGTTGCCATGAACCGTTTGTATCCTCTTACGCCTTTCACCGCCTCGATCAGATACCGGTCGTTCGGCATCACCTTAGCCACTCTAAACGGCCCATCGAATTTATTCGACAATTTTTGATTTATGCCCACACTCGCCTTACTTGTGGGTGCTCGCCTCCAAAGTACTAATTCGCCCACCTTATAACGAGTTGCAATTTTCCGCTGCTTATCGTACTTTGTTTGTTATCGATCCGCAGATTGTTTGATGTTGACGCCCGCCTTTGCACGATTTGCCAGTAACTGATATCGCCTTTTTTCAAACTGAGTTGTGGTCCCGATTAGGTCGTCATCCGATCGGTCCCCTGGGGCACCCGGAACCATCGCCATTCCATCTTTCGCCATATATCCATCTGTCGTCGCTGATGCTCCGACTCTCACCGTCCCTGCATCATCATTGAAGTCTGCCACCCCAGCATATTGCGTACTCACCACGCTCACCGAACTACCACCAGTTCTTGCTTCACTAGCTATTTCGCCATCCGCCAGATCAGCTATTGTGCCATTTCGATGTGTAAACATCAACTGTGAGGGAGCCACCTTTGTGCTGTCATTCACCGTTGTGTTAAGACCCCACACAATCTCTGGTAACTTTTCGTCCCAGCGGCCCTCATCCTCCGCGCTCGTTGCCAACGCCTGGATGATCGTTCGGTTTGACCTTTCCACCTGGCCATTCGCCCTCGGAGCAGCAATCGCATTTAATACGTGTCGTATGCCCTTCTCTGACAAAAATGCCGCAAAACGCCAACCCTCGATCAGTAATTATACGCCTTGGATATCTATATTCGCCACACACTTCCCTGAGTTTCACTACCGCCTCAGTTGACCTCAGCGTCTTGGTTGGCTTTGCCAACACAAACTTAGTGAACTCATCCACTATCACCAAGAGATACGCATTTCCCTTCACACTCCTTACGAATGGACCTAAGTGATCAACGTGAATAGTATCGAACGGGATCGGCCGCCTCTCGATCGGGTGCAGATATCCTTCGCCTCGCCCATAGTTTCCTTTGGCAAACGCGCAATGTAAGCATACCTTCGTAGAAAAAAGTATGGAAACACATATCTTTTTCATATAATTCGAGTTTATTTAAAGGAAATAACATGTTTTTCTTAGTATTTAGTGCTTCTCCCTTTTGCTTTTAGTACAGCCTTGCATCTCCTCTCCATTGAGTCCACCAACTTTTCGCAAAATGAAACCGGGATATTTTGCCATTCTCTAATGATTTCATCGTACAGTGCATTCCTATTAGAAATTTTTGTCTGTCGAATTTTACGCTTTACATGTTCCCATAGGTGTTCGATTGGATTCAGATCTGGGGATTGTGAAGGCCATTCCATAACACTCACTTTTTCCTGTTGGAACCAATCCTTAACTAAACGCAAAGAATGCTTCGGATCGTTATCTTGTTGGAAAATTCAACGTAACGGCATTTCGTGAAAAACATGCCCAAACCATTATCGATCCTCCGCCATGTTTATCTGTTGGTAATTGATACCTTGCATTGTACCTTTCACCCCGTGGTCTTCTAACGTAATGTTTTCCATCGCTTCTAAATAGTTGAAATTTACATTCATCACTCCACAGAACTGTATTCCATTTTCTCCTTCGCAATTGCAATACAATCCTCAGAGAATTGTCTATTTACTACCTCATCGATATATTTTCGGTCGAAATTGTTAAGTTTTCGCCTTTTAATTTCGGATTTCATTTCCGGGATGAAATCCCATCGTTTGTTGAATTTTGCAACGCGACTCATTGCACAATTATAAATAAACGACTATTTTTTTGGAATACCCTTGCGGGTATATAATATATAATGTATACAAATTTATCATCAGGCCTGTAAGGACTCTGTTCGGTAGGCTAAATAAATAAATAAATAAAATAAATATCATAAGCGATAATACAAGACCCACCAAACTGGTGAATGATCTTGTTCCAACGTTCAGTGAGGGTGGTTTAAAAGTCTCCTGAATCCATACTGTTAGTCGTCATAGTTGTTGAGATATTCTATAACTCCTTGGTTGATGACTGTTTCCATGACCTTCGACAGAAGTGAGGTTATTGCTATTGGGCAACAACTAGTAGTATGAATTCGTTCTATGTTTTTGGGACTGGCTGACCATTTGCAAGCTTCCATGAAGATGGAACAATGGTGGACGCTAAGGAAAGAATGTGTTCTTTTGCAAATGTTAGTCTTCTTGCAATATTGACTTGGTTCAAAACGGTTTTATTTAAAGTAAAAAATACGGCAAAAAATTTAATCTGCCCGAGATTCAATGATCGCGAAATGGCTTATTTTTTAAACTGATTAGATATCCATTTTTTATCACGGCTGGCTTGCGTGCATTTAACATTGGATATTCCGTGCATATTTTTCTAATCATATTCAAGGACGGCAATTTCCCCAATTCGAAGGATGATGCGAAATCTGTTATGAATTCTAAACACGTCCGCTGTTCCGCAGTTTTTCCTTTTTCAGCTCCTCGAAACACTTCAATACGAAAAACCCAATTTTACGCGCGTATCTTTTCGCTACCTTCGCACTACTTTTTCGCTCGTCGCCATCTGCTTATTTTTTTTTTCCAACCGGATCTCACAACTGTCACCGAAGATCGGGTTCCCCGATCTTTTGGGTTGTCCCATGATTTAGGGAGCGTTCAGAAGTTATTCTCGGTTTGAAATTAGGCGCGCTTAACAAGTCACACACAACAAATCTCTTTGAATTATTTCCTTATGCTCGTCGGACCATCGTTTTTTCGAACCAACGGGACCATAAGGCGATGCTGGAAAGATTAGATATGGTTAACAAATTGTTTCATCATGCAACTATAGTAATAAAATAAAATACGTAAATAACTACGTACTCGAACGTTTCTTCTGTTTTTTATTTGTCGATGGCGTAGACCTCTTTGATATTTGGTCGCTCTCCTCCTCCTCCTCCGACCATTGATTCGACGCTTTTTTAGCGAGAGCATACTTGTTAATCGTTCTCTGGGAACCGTCGAGCTGCGTGCTTTTCTTACCAGGCCCAGGAACAATTTTTTTACTGCCTGAATAAAAAAAAGATAGTCAGTTAAAGAATAAGATGACAATATACCTATGTATTCATATAAATATTATATATACGTTTATACTTACTAAAATTAGCCCTTTGCGCAATTTTCATATTTTCATTAATAGGTTGATCGTTATCCCCCTCGTCCATGTATTCGCTGTCCGAATTCGTCTCATTGCTATCCCCGTCCTCGACGCCTCCTTGTGCATGTTCGAGGACTTTCGATATTCGCAGAATTTCGCGACTCACGATAGGTTGACGATAGTGCTCACGATGGATCTTCTCGGCGTGCCCCATGAATTTTGCCACGTCGGCTATTTCGTTCTCGGATAGATTCAAGTTTATGCCGTTTGTTTCTATTTGTTTACGTAACGTTGTGCCTGTGAATTTATGGGGAAAAGTCGCGCCCGCTTATTTCGCAAATTTTCTCATCAAAGAACACGCTTTCAAATAACAATTTCTCTTGTCTGTACTGGGAATCCCGAATACAAATCGATTCGTGGATGGAACATTCATCTCCGCTCGATGTTGCAAAATTTTGTTGATACATCTGAAGAGAGCCGATGTCAGTAGTACGGGGACTGTTCGATTTAATTTCTCTCGAATTGTGAAACGAACATAATTGCTTGCGATTTCTCGGCTTTCTTTGGACAACTTCTTTAATTCGTCCTTGTTGATGCCTTCGTACGTATTAAAATCTTCGATAAATACGCGTTCGATTTCTCCGGCTCGGCGGCGATTAAAAAGCTGTACGGATATTAATGTAGATTGTGCTAGTGCTAACCACTCGGACGCATCAAAACCACTCACTAATGCTGTAAATGGCGACGCTCGTTTGTTTTTCAAATAATTATGTAATTTCTGAATATCTTTGGCCGATGGTAGTTCGATCTTTTTTCGTCGCTTCTGCAAAGTTTGCGACTCTGTTACATTTTTATTGACGGAAATTGCGATATCTTCGCTTTGTGCGTTTCATCAGCCCGTTTGATGCAATCAAAAATATTATATTTTGCAACCTTTTGTAGTAGTGAGCCGATAGAGTACGCAGTCGAAGGAGAATTGAATGTCTTCGTGATATCGTCAAAGCCCGCGATATCGCGAATCGCTAAGACAGCGTCGTCGTAGAATCTCGGATGAAACAAAGATGCAAAATCCTCGACATGATTATTAATAGCCTTAAGAGAAGATAAAAATCGCCCGAGAAGCCGCAATCGAGATCGAATCATGTCATGCTGATGGTCCAGTCCACCATATTGCTCAGTCAATTTGTTCCCGTACAAAATGAATAATCGATCGAATCGAATGAGTTTGACAATATTGTCTTCTCGCAAAACGGGGAAAATTTTTTGTCTGATTGTCTTCGACGCCTCCGTATGAATACGTCCTAGAACTTGTCGACCAATTGCCGATAATGTTCTGCTTTTTGTCCCATCGAACCCGTAGCATCTCTTCGCATGATGTCTCAAATTATTTTTCGAATAAAATCCTTTGCAATACGGGCATATTATGTAATGACCCGCTAACCGTTTTGTATTTTGGTTCGGTCTTCTACATACCATGAGTTCTCCATTGTTCACAGAACTGTTTGTATTGAAATCAAACATACATTTTTTTTCTTATTCTTCCGATGAGCAGCTGACGCTCAGGATTATTCTTCGGTAGAGCGGCAAATTCTTTCACTTCCGCTACGTCTTGATGTTTGTTTTCGAAGTGACGTACTAATTTACTCTGCATGCTCTGACAATACATGCGGAAAGATCGCCGGTCGAGACCTTTTTTTCCAGACGCTGTTGTCACATGCATTTCTGCATCATCACGCGTAGATTTCCCTGGAACGTTAGCTGTTAGAGATATCTCCAGTGACGAATTTTGATCGGATTTTCGATTAACCGCCTTTTTTCGAGTTTGACTCTCCTGCACATCTTCATCGTCCGCGGAATCATTTTCTGTGCTGTGTATCGAATTACCAGTAGTTGGTACGTAGTCTGAATCATTGCTATTGATATCGGAGTAGGCTGTAGTGGAAAAATCAATGTTAAAATGGGCGTATATTCAATGGACACGAATGATGCGAGAATTATTGCATGTATCAATGAAATACCTGAATGACTCGAGACTTGTAGACTTAGAGCACTCTCCGAAACGTCGTGGGTTCGATCGATGGAAGAATCGGCGTGTAAAATATTTTGTGCAGCAGTATGAGGAGTCACGACATTAATCGGATCGCCTGCATGGTTCACCGTGCTGGCATTAGTTGATTGCTGCATAGACCACAGAGATACGGTTAATACAAAAGTAAAAATTTTGAATATGCGCAATATGTAAGATTGATAAAAAAATATAAATAAATGAATCAAAGAAAAATTTATTTCTTTTCAAATTACTCACAAAAAAAACAAAATAAACAGTTAATTATTAAGGAGAAGTGATCGAACACGGCCATCTGAAAAATAAATATTCAATGCATGATTGTGGTGCACAATACATTGACACCAAAAGAAAACACTTCTGAGCAACCACCGGCCAATATACAAAATTAACACTGAGAAAATATAATGACCAACGCGAATTCGGACAACATCAAGGGAGGACGCACGAGACGGTGGTCAACGTAGAGGGGAGAGAAGAACCATCTCCATACACATGAGGTGGAGAGCCAACCCGCATATGCCACTACACTCGAGGAGGAGAACCACCCTCGCCAAGGTCAAGAAGGAGCACCAAACTGACCTTCTCCACAAATCAAATCGCACAAAAAAAAAAAAAACAATCATGACTGACTGGCGGTCACTCAAAAGTAACTAAACAAAGCAAGCACTACACAATATGTCGTTGAATCCAGCACACACAAAACTCAGTGAAAACTCACCGCGTTATTAGACCTCCGCCGAGCCTGCGGAAACCTGCACACACTCACACATACAAACCATACTTTAACAAAGCCCTTTTCAATTCCTATACACGACACCCGAAAACTCTTAAGCCCGCTACACACGGAGCAACCTTTTGAACAACTGGCTGTTCAACAGGTTGAACGATCGACTACAGACGCTCCAACTGATACAGAAAACTTGTCATCAATTTCAGTTGCCGGGAATTTTTGTGACAAGCAGACACGACGACGATTGTATGATGTGCGCAAAACAAACGGCTTTGAAGATAGTTCTTTTAAGCGAATGTTTTGAAGAAACGAAAAAAAATTTGGACAAAAAAGTAGTTGTTACAAAGAAAAACATTTTCTCACGCAAATTTACTGAGTGAATTACAAATTAGTGCACCACAAGATTTAAGAAAATGTTTGCGAATGAATTCGGAAAGTTACCAAAAGTTATTATTGCTTATTGCGCCTATCATTGAGAAGAAGAATACCGAAATGCGAGATGCTATTTCAGTAAGCGAACGTTTATCAGCAACACTTCGTTTTTTAGCATCTGGAAACTCTTTTGAAGACTTAATATTTCTCACGGCGATTTCACCTTAAAGCCTCGGATATATTATTCTAGAAACCTATTTAGCTATCATAAAGGTCCTGAAAGACTACATAAAGGTATACTAATCCATTTTTTCGATCAAACTTATTCCAAAAGTTTTTTTTTCCCAAAAACGAGGATGAATGGAAAAATATTGCTCGAGACTTCGGTAAGAGATGGGATTTCCCAAATTGTTGTGGAGCAATAGACGGCAAACACGTTGCAATTAAGAAGCCACCTGAAACTGGATCGTATTATTTCAATTATAAGAAGACATTCAGCATTGTTTTGTTAGCAGTTGCAAATGCAAATTACGAGTTCGTCACAGTGGAAGTTGGTGCCAACGGTAGAGTATTCGCGAATAGTAAATTCGGCGAAAAACTAACGGAGGATTCCCTGAAAATGCTGGATCCTGAAAAATTGCCTAATTCATTCGAAGAATTGCCGTTTGTCTTTGTCGCAGACGATGCGTTTCCTCTACGCAAGAATATAATGAAACCATTCGCCCACGAGTATCTTGCAAATGAGCAAAGAATTTATAATTATCGATTATCGCGAGCGAGAAGAATTATAGAAAACGTATTCGGCATTTTAGCTAATAGGTTCCGCGTGTTGCTAACTACCATTAATTTGCAACCCGAGAAAGCTACTACAATTGTTCTTACCTGCTGTTATTTACATAATTTTTCAAAAGCAGAAAACCCCTCCGTATATTTACAGAATAGTACCGATATGGAAAACACTTCTTCTTGTACCTCAAAATGCCGATTGGAGAAATGAGAACTCGCAGTTAATGAATCTAGAACCAACTACTTCGAAAAACTTCAATGGAAGCTAAAGACATTCGTATGAAATATTGCGAATATTTTAATAACGCTGGGTATGTTCCATGGCAACAAGCTTTTGTCTAGATTTTTTGGAAATAAAAACACGATGTTTCATAATGTATATAAACTTGTTTTCGTTCATTCTGAAAATTTATTTTTGTATCTAAAGACTATACAGATGTGACGGAAAATTTGTCATGTATGTACATTATTCATACTGTGGATCATTCAGTAACTGGTACATATCTCCTTCAATGCTGGTTGTCGGTATTTAATGTTCATTTCCCCGCACCAAGTGCATTGATTGCTCTGCTGGTATAAATATCGTGTTGACGCACGGCGAAGACGACAACGATGATGTCAATAAGGGTGTCGACGTCCTTGCTGCATGCGTATTAAAAGAGTTAATTGTTAACTGCTGCAACTGACCCATAATGAGGATTTCGTCCATGGCCTTTTTAGCATAAATTTTCTGCATAGGCGAGAGTTTCCTGTATGAAATTGCCCAGCCTTCTGCATAAATCGCCGCTTCATCTCTCACGTCCTCCCGTGATATATTTTTCAAATGCTGCAGAGCATCTTTCAAAATGTCATTTCTCTCACCAAATTGCTGACTCGCACTCTTCCTCTTCTTTTGTGTTGCTTGCTCCGTCTGCATAGCTTCCTAAAAAAGAATAGCAGTATTAACGAATACGGTCGAAAAGTCCAAAAATTGCAAAGTCGAAAATGGCCACATCGTGAGTGACCTTGATGTGATTTTCCGGCTTTTCGATCGTATTCGACGATAAAACAATAATGAGGTCGAATTGGACTTACTATTCCTTCTTCAATGTTTTCATCATTTTCTATATCAATGCTCGAAATTCCCGAAATTTGCGTTTCCTGATCTCGCAAGAACTCGAGACATTCGAAGTACCACAAATTAGGCAAATGAATTTCATCTACACTCGCGCCTGATCTGCTGCTGCTCTGCACTTTTTTCAATTTGCGCCGGTAACACGTTCTAATGTTTGTAATTTTTTTTTAAAGTTATTTAACAGGTTGCTCCGTGTGTAGCGGGCTTTACACGCCTTCAAAGTCAGTCACAAGAAGCATGCAGAAAGAATAACAAAACAGTGAAGCCATACAATAATTAGACACTAAAAAGTTTAGTACAATGACGCTACTCAAAATTTTACCACCCACGATGGCCATAAGAAGAACAGTACAAACCTCTTCTTACAAATAGTTTAAAGAACTAGTGAAATAACTGTATACCTGGTTGACATGAAAACAAAACTACACAACATTTTTTTTATGCCAACCTACGACATACCAAAAGGAAAAAAATACACAGCCTTGTCGAATTGGCGCGGAATGTCCCATATGTAAAATAGATAGTATAAAATTGTAGCTACCTGTTGTATTCGGAGTGCTGAATATCATAGGCTGATCCCTCGTTATCTGAATCTGTGAATCTGAATCGTTAGTGTCTTTAAAAGATAATATTGTGGTGAAGGAGGACATATCCTCATGTTCTTCTGAAAGCGATACTACTTGTGAAGCATCCTCATTTGACCAGTTGCTTCGTTTATTCTTGACGATTTGTAGTGCACTTCCACTGTAGCATAGCGCTACGTAAGTCGTATTAATGCCAGGTTTGTCATATTCGATGTCTGTCGACTCCAGCTGTATATTTCGACAGTCAATATCATTCAGTGAATCCTCGACGGCATCTATAGTAGGCTGCCCATTACATTCGACTGTATATGCATCCAGTATGTAAGTTGCGTTGCAGTAAAAATTAATAAACGATTCGTCCGATACTGAAGATGCTGCTTTGCAATTTGCATTATCCAGCTGTGACGATTGGCAGGATTTTTCGTGGGGACAGTTTTCGTCAGATACTTTAGACTCCGAAATAGTATCTATCGACGATTCAGCTTCGTTACACGTTTGTGTTTCGCCGATTATAAACGTCTCATCATTCGTTGTTATAGTAGCAGATACTCGACAGAGAATGTCGGCTGGGCCGGCCGGTGTTTCAGATGAACTTAGCTCGCCATCATTTATGATGCTCATAGAATTTTGAATAGACTCGTTGAGATCAGCCACCATAGTTTCGTTTTGCTGATCTACTTCATCATCTGTCAAATATTTTTTTCCTTTAGTAATTAAAACCGAAAACGCGATGAATTTCGACCAAACGTTTTTGATATGATTAATTTGAAAAATTTTTTCGTGGACCAATTTTCCTATCGAAACTTCGCATTGAACGGTGCTCGACAAAATTCCCAGACGATGATCTAAAATTTCTTTTGTCTTTTTTCTTCTTTTTTATAGGTCCTGGGCTCAGCCATTTTCGTTTTCTTAAGTCGATCTATCGCACGGTCATCAGAACTGACTTTTCCAACTGTAACATAACAATCAATTGAAATAAATCCATTTTCCCGCTCAAGGTCAACCAAACATATTGATTACACAAAATTTCGAACCTTTTATATCGACCGTTTCCCCAATCGCAAGTGCAGCTCCCAGTGAATTTTCCGGAAGATCGACAGACTTCGGTTTTTTATTTTTTCTTTTTTTTCCCAACGAATTGTTGATTGTTCAACGCTTCGTTTGTTGAAAATAAATGAAATTATCAATTTCAAAGATTCGAGAATTGAAAAAATTCATTAAAATCGTAAAATTTTCATACCTGTTCCATCAGTAGTGTCTTCGATCGCAATTATGCGTTCTTCAGCTTTTTTTCTTAAAACGTTCAAAACATTCTGATTCGCTGTAACGTAATCATGACATTTTTTTCAGTAGTTCAACATTAGTATTATTATATTCGAAAGTTAATATGTAAAATCAAATTAAAATCAAATGATCAAGCTAACACACCTCTATAATCAGGGGCTAAATCAACGATTCGTTGAGTACAGCGTTGCGATTTTAGTGGATTTTCCGTCATATTTGACGAATTCACGGAAAAAAAGTTTCGGCGTTAAGCCCAATCGTGCGATACTCTAGATGAAAGAGAAATTTTTTGATTTCAAGAAATTTTGTGTTGCAAGAAGTACAAGGGTTGACGACATTGAACTAATCCTTTTTCTCTAAAGTGGTTATCAAAATTTTTTTTTTTACAAAATTTAGGATTAAAAAATTAAATAGTTACTGAGAAAATTAGTGTATTGGATTTAGTGAAATTTTGCAGTTTGTATGGGAAGTGGTAGAAGTTCTTAAAGTCTTTTCCAATAATATTATAACTATGTTTTAAATTGTAGATCAGTAGCATTCATACTTTTCAGGAAAATACAATTTTTGTAAAGTTATGAAATTGTGTCAGATTGTATGGGAGGGGTAGATGGTGTGAAGCTTGTTTGTGTCTTGATTGTTTGATTAAATCCGTTTTTGTAAAGTAATGAAAATGAAAATGTAAAGCAATTAAATAATCCAAAAGAATATTTATTTACCTCTCTCTCAAGTGGCGGCGGTCTGGTTCCGATGACGGATTCGATAAGAGTGATTTTTAACTATGAGCTTTTGACATTTTACAACCCGTTAGCAAAGCACCAGTAGTCGGGTGCTACTACAGTGCGACATTTATTTTAGTAAAAAACATAAGAAACAATTTGAATAATTTCGAAACTGAACATCCCGGCCGCTTTGGAGCGATTGCTTCAACACTCCTTTCTTTGTTGATTACAGACTTCTGTATCCAGTGGTAGTGGACATACCTTCGTGATTGCTCGACGTACAATACCATTCGCTGTTTTGACAACTACTACACGAATGTGGCTGTCTTTTCCAGGATGCGTCTCGAGTATACGACCCAAATTCCATCTGGTCGAGGGCAGATTGTCGTCCTTCAGTAGAACAAGGTCGCCGATCCTAACGGGGTTAGTAGCCTGTTTCCATTTGTACTTGGTTTGAAGAGAGTTTAAGTATTCCATACTCCAGCGCTGCCAAAAGTGTTGTTGTGCTTGAGCTACACGCTGCCAACGAGAAAGACGATTAATATTTGTGTAAATAATGCATGGGTCTGGAATGGCATTAATGGGACCATGAACCAGAAAATGCCCAGGCGTGAGAGCTTCTAGATCAAGCGGATCACTTGAAATGGGTGTGATCGGCATCGAGTTGATTATTGCCTCCACTTGGCAAACAAGTGTATGAAATTCCTCGAAGGTTAAGTGAGCATTGGCAGCAACACGTCTTAAATGATATTTGGACAATATAACTGACGCCTTCCAGAGGCCACCGAAATGCTTAGATCTAGGTGGTATGAAATTCCAATTTATGCTTTCTTCCGAGCAGAAGTTTGATAGATATTCCTTGTGCATTTGCGATTCGAATAATGTCCTTAGCTCTAATAGTTTCTTGTTTGCTCCTACAAAGTTTGTTCCGTTATGAGAGTAAAGAGCAGCTGGCTTTCCTCTACGAGCGACGAAGCGTTTTAAGGAACCGATGAATGCTTCTGACGTCAAATTTGAGACTGGCTCTGGGTGCACTGCCTTTGTTGCAAAACATATATAAATGCACAAATAAATTTTAACCGGTGGCTTGCCTCTGATGAGGCTAGTATTAAAGAATGGGCCGCAGAAATCTAGTCCAGTATAAGTGAAAGGACGACTGGGTGTAATCCTTGACTCTGGAAGGTTTCCCATTAGTTGATGAATTGATTTGGGTCGAGTGCGAAAACAGATAATGCAATTATGAATCACTTGATTTATAATCGCCTGCCCTCCAATAGGCCAAAAACGAGTTCGAATGATGGCAAGAAGCGTCTGGGCTCCAGCATGCAAATTCTTCCGATGATAGTATTCTATTAGCGTCTTCGTAAAGCAGTGGGATTTTTGAAGTAGTATTTGATGCTGAGCATCGTAATCCAATTGGGAGTTTTGCAATCTGCCTGCGACTCGCATAATTCCGTTGTTGTCAAGATATGGACTCAAATTATTCAAGGGTGATTTGAGTTTATTTAGGTTTTCAGTTCTGATTTGAGATATTTCTGCGTGGAATGCATTTCGCTGAATGGCCTTTATTATAAGTTGCAGGCCGTACTCAAGATCTTGTATTTGCAAAGGTCCATTTAGTTTGGTTCCATTAGCAGATTTAGAGTTATAAATAAACCTGTACGCGTATGCAAATATTCTTTGCAGTTTATGATAAGAATTATGAAAGGTGCTAGACTGTACTAGGTCTGGTACTGACTTTGCGAGCAATGATGATTTGACGTTGAAGGCCAAGTCCCTCTACTTAGTAGATCGGCAGGATTTTCTTTAGTTCCGATATGATTCCATTGAATGCCGTTAGAGAGTTGTTGACTTTTTGATACGCGATTTGCGACGAATGTAGCCCACTTAGCTGAAGGTGAAGAAATCCACGCCAAAACTATCTGCGAGTCTGGCCAGCAAAACGATGTGGAAATACTTATTTGCAGTGCATCTTGAACTCGAGATAATAATTCCACAAGAAGAAGGGCAGCGCAAAGTTCCAGCCTTGGTATCGAAGTAGTTTTGAGTGGCGCGACCTTTGACTTTGCCACCAGCAAGTTTGATGAAAGATTAGAAGAGTCAACAAAGAATCTTGCGTATATGCATGCTCCATAAGCCTTCATGCTGGCGTCTGCAAATCCATGTAACTCGATAGAAGACTTCCGAGATATGATGAACCGAGGAATTTTGATGTCTTTCACGTGTTTTAGTTCTTTTCAGAATTGAAGCCAATCTGAGTTAAGATCTAGGGGTAGAGATTCATCCCAGTTAATCTTCATTGACCACAGTAATTGCATAAATAATTTTGCTTTAACGATGATTGAATTTATTAAGCCGAGAGGATCAAATAAGCACACAATGAGAGATAGCACGATGCGCTTAGTGATCTTATTCGAGTGGTCAGGAATTGAATTGTTAGTATATGTGAAATGGTCATATGTAGGGTTCCAAATCATTCCAAGAGTTTTGATGACGTCGTTGGTTCCGTTGATAGTCATGAATTTATCTCTATGCGCGCTGTCAACAGTTTCAATGACTTCCTCATTATTGGAACACCATTTTGACAAGGTGAATCCTTCTTTGCTGAGTATCTTATTGACCTCATTCTTTATTTGAAGCAAGTCACTAGTTGAATCAACACCAGTTAGCATGTCATTCACCTAAAAATTATTTTGAACAACGATCGAGCCAATAGGTGATGCATTTTTCTCTTCTATTGCGAGCTGCTGCAAAGCTCATGTTGCTAAGAACGACACCGAAGCCGTTCCATAGGTGACGGTTAGAAGTCTGTATGTAATAAGAGGCTTTTCAGGACTATCGCGCCAAAGTATACATTGCAAATAATTGTCGGGATCTTGTACTCTGACTTGCTTGTACATTTTAGAAATATCAGCTGTTAATGCATAACGATGAAGTCGAAAGCGAAGAAGAATCGTGAATAAATCTGGTTGAATAACCGGTCCAACGCGAAGAATGTTGTTTAGTGCATATCCTGAATCTGTTTTACATGAGCCATCGAATACGACTCTGAGTTTTGTACTACTACTCTCTGGTTTTAGAACGGCGTGATGAGGGAAGTAGTACATATTGGTTTGTGCGTTGATAGTTTCAGGTTTCACTATTTCCATGTGGTGTAAATCGATATATTCTGCGATGAATTTAGAGTATGGTTCGAGACTAGAAGATTGATGTAGCTTTCTCTCAAAACTGAGAAAACGCCTTTGCGCGATACGAAATGAATTACCGAGAACATCAGGTTTGTGAAGAAAAGGAAGCCGTATACTAAATCGTCCATCTGCTAATCTTTGATGCGTGTTTAAAAAATGCGACTCGCATTCTTCTTCATCTGCAGTTCTGCTATTCGATGGGTTAGGATCCTCTATTTGTCAAAATTGCCTCAGTAGTGGATCTAACGGATCATCCGAAACGAGGGTAGGAAGCGAAGCAACATGGCAAGAGGAAGCCGTTGATGGTGATCGAAAAATTCCTGAGACAATCCATCCGAGAAGTGTTTTTTGTACTGTTGGATAATTTTCGCCCAACTTGATTTGACCGACGCATAGAATATTGAAAAAAGCTCATCTCCAATGAGTAAATCTGCCTTTTGCGGTTGGTTGAATAAAGGGTCGGCGAGAGCGATATTGTTGTATCCACGAGACGATCTGGTTGAAGTTCGGTTATTTTGGGCAAGATAAATGTCTCCAACTTTCTAATGAAATTGTTGTGGCATGAGCGTAGAGTTAATTCCGATTTGAATTTAAATCTGGTGTTAGTTGTTGCTATGTCACCTATTGGAACATCGACTCGAATACGTTTTACTTGTAATTGTTGCACAAGACGTTCCGTTGTGAAATTGATTTGAGAGGCAGAGTGAAGCAGTACTCTGCAGTTTATAAACTGTCCTTCACGTCTGGCTATAAGCGACACGTTTCGAAGATTATTTGAATTCGAAGAAAATGACTGCGATGCAGGAACATTTGGTAAGGATGTGACGTTTGGTGCTGGTTGCGGATCTACGTTTCCCATGTGAAGCAAAGTATTATGTTTGTTGCCGCAATGACGGCAATGGCTTGACTTGCAGTCCCTCAATAGATGACCCGATCTAAGGCAATTTATGCAAAGCCTTGATTGTTTGGCCATATTGAAACGTTCCGAAGGACGTTTTTTCCAGAAATTTCGGACAATTAAGTATTTTATGTTTGCCCGAACCACATATCAAGCAATTGTATTTATCCTCCGTAGTAATCATAGCGATTTTTCGAGGTGGCTTACTAGCAATTGTAGAACATTGGGTGCCGCAATGAAAGTGTTCTCTTCTCTGACATTGAGCTTCAATGAATGAAGCAATTTCACTCCAAGTGGGAATTTTCGTTAAGGGAGCTTCTTCTTCCCATTTTGTTCTGGTGGCGTTGTCAAGTTTTGACTCTATTGTATGAAGCAAAAAACCTTCGCCTATTAGCTCTTTGCTTCCCATTGACAGGAGTGCTCGATAATGTGCATTCACTGTATCACTCAATGCTCTCAACTGTTCAACAGAACCATTTCTTATATTACGAAGACCGAAAATTTCCTTAATATGCGTTTGAAATATGAGTCGCTTATTGTCGAATCTCTCCTTTAGCATTTGAATGGCCACATCATAATTTCCGACTGTTATTTCTAATGAGTCAATAACTCGAAGGGCAGATCTCTTTAATGTGGATCTAAGAAGTTGAAACTTTTCTATATTCACTAGCGAATCGTCATCGTGCACTAGAGTAGTGAACATCGATATGAAATTTGGTCACTCAGTGTAGTCGCCTGAGAAATGAGTGAGTTGCAACTTTGGAAGATGTGACGTTCGGGGTCTTCGAAATATTTCAGGCACAACAGAGTTGTCCAGATTTGCTATTGATTCATTCCTTGGAACGATGAGCGAAAGTATTTTTGATTTTATGTGGCAAAATGTATCTTCAAAAGATTCACGCTTATCGCCACTTCTTTCTGCCTCATCCAATGCCTCTATTTTATTTTGGACTGAGTTGAACCTTTTCATATAGTTATCAAGCAGCTCCAATTTGACCTGTAGCTCTGTGCAGAATATTATTATTTCATAATACACTAATATTGTAGTGTATTATGAAATGTAAAATCATTTTATTTAAACATTTATAAAATTCTATTTATCAATTTAAGTTTTACAATCAAAATTAAAAAACTAGTTATTTATTTAAAATTCAAATAGAAACTGAATAAAATAAAATTTTTATAATTCAAATTAAAATTGGTTTGCTTTGATTAAATTACATTTAGTATCAAAATTATTGCAAAGTAATTTGTATACTAAATGTAATGGTGCTGCCACAATACTCTCCGTCATTGAAAAAAAAAATATTATAATTTGAATGAAACTCTTTTAGTTTCGGATCGCATTGTCTTTTGATTATTAAAAATTTCTTCATTTAAAATCAAAGCAGGTTGAAGTCTATCAAATGAAATAGTAGCAACCGGTATTTGATTGTTTTCTCTTACGAGATCAATTTTTAAAAATATCGTGCAGTCGTAAAGATTTAATGTGCAATCTTATATACTAAGCAATGAATATTTGTCAAAAATGGTTTCCGAATTGAGAAGGTAATAATCATCACAAGATCTCCAATCTGTTGAGTCCTTTCTAGGAACAATGTGATGAGGTGATGAAACAAATGAGGAAGAAAGTCGACAAATTCCTAATTTAATGCATTGATGTTAAAATTAGGCGGAGCTTTAATTGAAGGGAACTCGTTGAAAATAGCACCGAATTCACCTTGTACTAAGAACAACTTCAGAGAGAACATTTCTACTATTTTGGAAATGCTATTAACAGAATGAAGTGTTTGTTTATCAGTCAATTTTCATTCATGTAAATCAACTAAAAGGTTGAATTTGTGCAAAAAATGTGCACCAATTATTGCATAATCAACAGAAACTATACAAAGATATAACTAAAATTTCAACGTAAGTTGAAATCTAATGTTTGTGTGTTTAAGCCCATAGGTTGAAATTTTTTAATCTTTTGTCATAGACAAAAAAGGCGGCGTGAAAATGAGTCCGACCTAGTTGCCGCAATATTGGTTGGACTATTTGGTTTTTTGAATCCTACAAGGAGAAATATAATTTTAGCATTTGCTTTGAATTTTTAGTGGTACCAACAAAATGGTCGTGATTGTTGATTTGAACGTGATTTTGAAGAAGCCATTTTACTTCTATTCCGCAAAAAAAAAATCACGTTCTCTTTTCTGAAAATTATTAATTAATTATATGTCTGTCGTTATTGACAATGCGACCTTTCACTGTACAAAAATAGTACAAGTTTAAATATAATTTAAATATGATTATTTAAATGCTATGATTTTTAGAATAACAATGTGTATTAATCAACTGTATTAAAATAATAAATAGTAATTAGTAGTAATACCAATTCGGGACTTCCATACAATTCTTGAAAAACTAGCCAACATTTGAAGTTGCTTAAGTTTTAATGATGATAGGATGAATAAATCGTTCTTGATGAATAATAAAATATTTAAATAGTTTCAGATAATATATTTTTATTTTTTTATTTATTTACTCGTAGACAATTGAAGTCCATTTAACAAAAAGGAAAAATACAAAAATTCTTAATACTAATCATAAAATCGAAAAATACATGTAGAATAACAAAAAATGTTAACAATATAATGATACAATAACTAATTACTAAGCAAACTAAAACAACTGAAAACAAAAACAAAAAATGACTATGCTAGACCTAAGCAATTTAATAATATCTTACATATTATCTTGCAAATAATGTCTTAAATTTAGTCATAATTTTGTCCCTGTAAGTATTTCTGCTTACAGAACAGTTAAAGCAATCTGAATGCAAGTTAAAATTTTTTATGGCACAAACAATAGCGTCATTCATCATGAAGTTAGAGGAATTATGCTCCATTTTCAGGATTCTGCCGTTTCGAAGACTAAACCTGTGATCAACAAAAATAATGCGGGAGAGGAGCTCGCTCGAAATCAAGTTGGAATTAATTAAGTCGAAAGCAAGGGTTGCTGAAGCAAGTTCTCTTCTCTCCTCAAGCGTGGTCATATTCACCAAAAGTAGCCTACACTTGTAAGAGGGCAAACGGTAGCTATTAAACTGAAGGCTTCGTAAAGCAAACAGCAAAAATTGAACTTGTACTCTTTCAACCCTGTACGAGTCAATCTGGGTCGAGGGTGACCAGACAACACTTGCATACTCTAGCAGAGGCAACAACAGCGTACAGAAAAGAGTCTTACACAAATGGGGGTCACTGAATTCTTTGACTCTCCTTTTTAAGAAACCCAGCATAGCCATACCACTATTCGAAATCTTATCTATGTGGGACTTGAAAGTCAACTTTGAGTCAAATATTACCCCAAGATCTTTGATTTGTGAGACACGTTTTAACTTTTCATTGCTGATATTGTAGTCAAACTGCAACGAGCTGGCTTTTTTCCTAGAGAAGGTTATTGCTGCACATTTTTTTACGTTTAATTGCATAGCGTTATTTAAACACCAATCAGATAAAATGTCAATATTGCTTTGCAATATAAGACAATCCTGATTTGAGTCAATTGTTCTGAAGAGTTTTAAGTCATCAGCGTAAAAGGATGCTTTGCAATCGTTTAAAAGTAATGGTACGTCATTTATGAAAAATATGAATAAGAGTGGCCCCAAAATGCTACCTTGAGGAACACCCGAGGAAACTGAGGTTGTTTTGGATAAATGCGATAAAAATTTTACTTTTTGTGTACGTTCGGATAAGTAGGACTTCAACCAATTCAAAAAAGCTCCTCTTATACCATATCGCTCCAGCTTAAATAGTAGCAGACCGTGATCCACTACATCAAAAGCGCTAGAAAAATCCGTGTACACCGAATCTACCTGTTTCCCGTGGCCCAAATTACATCTGATGAACGCAGAATATTCTAAAAGATTAGAAACAGTCGATTTTCCCTTTAAAAAACCATGCTGACATGGATGAATAATAGGACTTACAATTTCTACTAGTACTTCAGCTACCAGTTTTTCGAAAACCTTACCAATAGAAGATAAAATGCTTATTCCTCTGTAATTTTGAATGTCCGATCTATCTCCAGACTTAAAAATGGGTGTTATATGTGCCAATTTAAAACACATAGGAAAAATGGAATTTTGAAGAGACAGATTAAACAGAGGAAGCAATAATCGAGATAACGTGTAGGCGGTTTTATTCAAAAAGATTGGGGGAATGAGGTCTGGACCAGCACCTTTATTAGTGTTTAGATCAAGCAAACCAGTAATTATTTGATCATTAGTTAGGATCATATCAGTTAACTTCGGATCGTGGAAAGGAATATGTGAGAAATTAACTGGATCAAAATTATAAGGACTGGCAAATTTCGATTCAAAGTGTTTAGCGAATAAGTTTGAAATTTTTACCGGATCTGAAGAAGAACTATCATTAAGCTTCATAGAAGCTGGATAGCCTTTAGTTCCACGTTTGTCATTAATGTGTTGCCAAAAATTTTTAGGACGATCGATCAGGCTGTTTAATATTTTGCGGTTATGCAATGCTAGGGCTGCCGCTTCATTAATATTGAAAAGTTCACGAAGGTGCAGGAATGCAGTGTGATCCTCTACTGATTGAGATTTACACCATTACCTATAGGCTTTATTACGCTTGTTACGTAGTACTCTAAGACTTTTATCCATATGGGGGGGACAAGATAACTTTGTACTAATGCGCTTAGGAGTGTGCTTATCTATTATATGTAATAAAGAGTCAATGAGGTTTTCAGCTATCACATTCACATCTGTAATATTGTCTGAAAATTGTAAATTAGAAATTTCAAAATTAATCTTTTCATAGTCTGCATTAGTAAAATCATATGTTATGGTCTTGTTAGAGTCCTTACGAAAATCATGTTTAGAGGAAAAATAATTTAATGTAAGTATTTTGTGAAAAATACTCGTCTTTTTCGTCAAAGTGGAAGTTGCTTGTTAAAGTTGATAATGATAAATTTGAAGTAAAACTAGTGAAAACAAGGTCCAATACGTTTCCGAAACCATTAATTTTATCACAAACTTGGAACAAACCAAGTGAGTGAATTTCAGTTAAAAATGTAATCTGATGGTCGCTTACGTTAAGTGGGTCAAACACAGAATTAAAAATTTCACTGGTCTCCCATTTTATACCACTTAGGTTTGCGTCGCCATATAACAAGAAATCGTCTCCAGGAATGATTGACGAATGTATCAATGTTATGGATGCTGCGAGATCGGCATAGTGCTGCTCAGTAGAATCTGGTGGTATGTAAAAACAGACTAATACCAGACTTCTATCTAGCATTTGAATTTTACATGCGCAAACCTGAAAAATTGCATTAACCGGCAACTGAACCGAAATGGGATAGCTAGAGAGCTTATTGCTTACTGCAATAAAGACACCACCTCCACGCTGATCAACCAAATGAGATGGTTTAAATTTATCCATCCGAAAAATGGACCATCCTGACGGGATGATTTCCGCATCCAAGTGTGTTGAGAGGAGCCAAGTTTCAGTGATCATTGTAATGTCATAAGGACTGTTTGCCAAATCGTTACGAAACTGGGGCAGAGAGCTTCTCATTCCTGACATATTATGAAAGTAAAAATTCAAGTCAGTATTATTACTGAAAAGGTCAGGATTAGTTTTAACTTGTTTTAGACAGCGCTGATGTCTGCCAAAATTATGAGCTGAGTTAATAATAATAGCCGTGTTTTTTTGCGGCTCTATCCAGAGCAGGTTAACGTAACTACATTGAAAGCAACAACAAATCATCTATCCAGAGTAGGTTAGCTACCCCGGTTAGACCACTGGTGTAGCTAACCTGCTCTGGATAAATAGTTCCTGTGCTCATTGATAGAGGGCTCAAAAGTTAGAACTTGGGACTTTCATCTCCCAGCCGTTGGCAGCAATGAAATTTAAATTTGTCGAAAAGTGCTGCAGCTGCCTGAAACACAATGCGCTTACGATTGGAGTCATCTGAATCACTTGATTCTAATAGTTTCAATAAAAAAAACTTTCCTATTTGCACTCATTATTGGATCTGTAAGGAAAAGTCTTGAATTATAGCGGGAAATTCGCAATATTTTACAGAAATTAAACAACAGGTACAACTGACAATTCGAAGTAGAACTGTCAAATTGTTTCTAGGTGCAACAACTTACCAGTTCCACACTTTAGTACTAAACTTCTACTCTGGATCGTTTTTTTGAGGAGTATCTTAACCTTAACCTGCTCTACTCTCGTCCGCAAAAAAACACAGCTAATATTAGTTTTAGATTCATTAGGAACAGTGCCATTAGGCACGAAAAAACCTGTTATGATCTTCACGTGCTCTTTGGAGATCAGAGATGTGTCTAGAAGACACATGAGAGCCGTAGGCATCGAGATCTTTCTGAACCTGCTCAGGGGAAAGACTAAATTGTTCGTGAAAGCGAGTATAAATTTGACGTAAGCTCTTAATATCAGTCGGGAGTCCTTCTTGTTGAATAGACAGAACCGTATTGGTTTTAGTTTTTCCATTGATGCAGGTCGTGTCAGATTTGTTGTGCAGATAGGCAAGATAAAGCCGCACGTTGTCGAAAATTCTGTGATCTCTTAACCGCGACAGTAAGTATCGATTTTCAGAGGAAACCTCCGAGTTTATTGTAAGCTTCACAACAGGCGGAAGAAGCGGGTCAAGGAAAGGAGTATAAGTGTTATTACTATCTCTGGTATTAGCTTTGGGTAGATTTCTGTTTGAAGTATGTGGATACGGGTTAATTGTGTCTCCACGCACAAAATTATCATAAACTCCAATAGAGGACTTCGAGGTTGGAAGAGATTTCTCAACTCGTTGGGGAACTTTATTGATGTTGTTGGCGCTATTGGTTGAATAATTTGGCTTCAATCTGATGTTATTGCCCTTCATTATTGCAAGATCCACTTGGTTCGAGGAACTTTTCTTGTTTTTGCTTTTAAATTTATTTTCATATTGAGGATTTTTAACATTATTTGCAAAACTGTTAATCTTGCCATTTTTACTATTACTAAAATTTTTATACCCAGTATTTTTATTGTTATTACTAGTTTTATTACTCTTATTTTTATTTAAATCGATCTGTTTGAAATTACTATTACTATTATTACTATTAGTATTATTTTTAAATTTTTTTAAATTGGATGTACCTGCTCGTTTTTATTATTTTTGCTGCTATTACTAGTTTTAATACTCGACCATTTCTTACTCCTAATTGTGTATTGCCATCCATCATTGTCCTTGATTATTCCTTCAGGTGTCAAATGTAGCTGCATTGATGGCTTTTTTATTTGGGCCGCTACGTTTATGGATTCAAGAACAGGAACCGCAACTGCAGGAGAAGGAATTGCCGGTATTGAAAAACGTGGAGTATTTGTTGCTGGTATTAATGCTGGCGGAAAAGTTTTTGCTGGTATTGAGGGAGTGGACTCCATTTCGACGTCACCGGAGAGTTCCATCGCGAGAATGCATTCACGAATATCTTGCACTGCGTTATTGATTATGTATTTAACGCCAGACGTAGTAAGCCTCTCACTTGCATCCTCGTGAAAGATTTCTGGTCTAAAGTTGAAACCAGAATCGATGTCATATCGAGAAAGTATAGTTGATAGCTTATCGTCCCATAGATTTCGAGACTCGTCAATGCTATTCAACATACTTTCGATTCTTTCTTGGAGAGGCCTTACAATATTTGCTGTGATATCTTGCGAGCTTGATTTGCATTGCAACGCAAGATTATCAATTGCATCTACTAATGACTCGATTGAGGTTTCGAACGATTGTCTTGATACTATAGTTGAACGAAGCTGCTCCATGTCGCCACAAAGTGAGACAACTTTAGTCATAAGCGGCTGCAAAGCCACGTCTAAGTTGAGGGCCTGACTTTCGGATGTAGAAAGAGACACATTCAAGGCCGTATTTTGTCGGTGTATAAATGTATCCATCGAATTTAGAGAAACATCAATTCTCTGTTGGTTTTTTTCGAGCAATCTTAATGACTTAGTGACTGCACTGTTAAAATCGACACATATATCGCAAAGTATTTCAGGATAGACGGTGTTGACATACGAAAAGTTCTGCTTACACCGGCACAAACCGCATGAAAAGACCTTTGGCAAGTTGGCCCATCACATTTAATGATATTAATGTCATCACTCGAGACACACTTGACCGAGTCACACATTTTATTGTTTTTTTTTTTATTATCCATAGGCATTATTATTAATCTATTAGTCAAGAATTAAAAAAAAAAAAAAATGCACTTCGACAAAATCTACTCGGTAAGCGATTAGCACAATATAAAGGTTTACAAGACGACCGATTAAAATTATTGCGTAATGACAATAACAAAAATTGGATCGAAAATAAAATAAAATAAAATACTTTAGACTTTAGCGGAGCTAACCAAAACACGTCCGCATACGATGAATTGTTTCTTCTATTTCTTCAATGACGATAGTGATGATAGTTTCAATGAATAAATCGTTGATATTTTTGTAATGAAATCAGCATCCGTAATTTGCGGAGTCACTAATTTGAATGTATGGTGCCACACCGATCGTTCTTTGTTGTCCAATGATGTAGAGGATTTCTTTTCTTTATTGCGACGACCGAATAAATCTTGAATTATTTTCAATGACGATAGGATGAATTCAATAAAACTGAATTCAATAAATCGTTGATGTTTTGTTTAAATTTATACAAAAATGATGATGAGAACGAGCAAAATAATCGCGATATGAATTCCTGCGAAATGCTCATTAAAATTGAATTTCATATTTCGTAACTCGGGGTCACCAATTTGTAGGTATGGTGCCTTGCCGGTCGTTCTTGGTTGTTCAATGATGCGTCGGGGCACAAAATTAACGCAAAAATCCGACACAGAATATTTTTCGTTAGATCTTTAATTAATCTGGCTTTAAGCCAGGTCGATTTTGACTTCGGGGTCACCAATTTGTAGTAACCTTGAAGTAGCTCGGGGTCACCAATTTGTAGGATATAATTATTTCATAATACACTAGAATATATTTTCACAATGTAAAATCATTTTATTTAAACATTTATAAAATTGTATTTATCAATTTAAGTTTTACAATCAAAATTAAAAAACTAGTTATTTATTTAAAATTCAAATAGAAACTGAATAAAATAAAAGTTTTATAATACAAATTAAAATTGGTTTGCTTTGATTAAATTACATTTAGTATCAAAATTATTGCAAAGTAATTTGTATACTAAATGTAATGGTGCTGCCACACTCTGATTTATTTGCTGGGATAGATAACCTATCCGCAAAGTTTTTCATTTTAGTCTGCTGACCAATAATAACGCCACGTTTTATGCGTAAATCTGACAATATCATGGCGATATTTTGCTTGCCTTTAAAATTGCTCGCGCCCGTGCTTGAATCCGAGCACTCTGAATCAGACATGGCTGGCAATAATTTTTTAGGTGAAATGCTCGACGTGTCAAAAATTGTCAGCAATGAAACGGAATATTACGAAGCGAAAAATATGTTTCTGCACAACTAGCAATTTAATTCCGCGGGTGAAATGCACGAGGTTTCAGAGTTTTCAGCGCCGGACGGAATATCATGAAAACGAAAAGGTTGTGTTTGCAGAAAATAACTGTCTTACCGTTAAGTCCGTAGGTAAAACGAAAAATCTGTATTTGCAGAAAATAACTGTTTTACCGTTAAGTCCGTAGGTAAAACGCACGATGTTTCAGAATTGCAGCACTAAACGGAGTGTATAAAACACAAAAAAATATATTTATTCTCGAGATAGTGGTTTTACCGTCAATTCCGCAGGTAAAATGCACGCGATTTCAAATTGCAGCACTGAACGGAGTGTGCAAAACACGAAAAATGTATTTATTCCCGAGATAGCGGTTTCACTGTCAATTCCGCAGGTAAAATGCACGCGATTTCACAATTAATATACGGGCACTATTTATTGATGTTTCGTGATTAATATCACGTTGGGGTCACCAATGTTTGTGTCTTGATTGTTTTATCAAGTCCGTTTTTGTAAAGTAATGAAAATGAAAATGCAAAGCAATTAAATAATCCAAAAGAATATTTATTTACCTCTCTCTCAAGTGGCGGCGGTCTGGTTCCGATGACGGATTCGATAAGAGTGATTTTTAACTATGAGATTTTGACGTTTTACAACCCGTTAGCAAAGCACCAGTAGTCGGGTGCTACTACAATGCGGCATATTAATAATTAATAATATTAAGTGCACAATTTCAGCTCGATAAATTTTATACGCACTGAATATATGAAAAAGTGCAGCTTGTATGGGAGGTGGTGGAAGGAGGTGGAGGACACGCATAATTTTTATATGGTAATTGAAAACATCATAAAAGTAAAATATTTTGTATGGGAGGGGATAGAATGGGTGGAGTTAGTTGCATTCGCTTGTGGGTCGTTCGTTGGTGCTTGCTAGCCCAATTTCATCGTTTGGTGGTGATCGGTATAGTTACAATATAGAATTTTCATTAGAGCTTTATTCCGAAAAAGGTAACCCGAAATAGAATTTTGAATGAAAATTTCCCCAATATTTTTGATTTGTGAATTTTTCTTATTGCATTCGCTTGAGAATCGTTTGGGGGTGTCTGGTAGTCTAATTTTATCATTTAGTGGTGATTAGTATAGATACAGCATCGAATTCCCGAAAGAGCTTAAATTAAAAAAAAAACAACTCGAAATGGATTTATGAATGAAACTTACCTCCAAATGTAAAATTTTTTAATTTTTCTTTTTGAATTCACTTGGCAGTCGTTTGGTGGTATTTAGTAGTCTAATTTTGTTGTTTAACTGTGATTAGTATAGTTACAGTATCAAACTTCCCTTAGAGCTTTACTTCGAAAATAGAAACCTGAATGTTGAGGCCGATATCGATGCTAAAGATAATTGCCGAACTTATAATCAAAGACGTGTGTAACGTTTGAACGTCAGCGACTGAAGAGACCGGAACAATTAGCTGATTGTGTAGACAAACAATTGCCGGGTGGGTTTACACCATGTCGATCAATGCAGGTTTCTATTTATTTCAACACTGAAATATAATATGAATGAAAATTTCCCCAATATTTATGATTTTTGAATTTTAATTACTACATTTGCTTGGCGATCGCTTGGTGGTTCTTGCTCGTCTAATTTCATCGTTTGGTGGTGGTTAGTATAAATATGGTATCGAATTTCATTGAGAGCATTTTTCCAATAAACGCATCGGAAATAATTATTAATGAAACTTCCCCCCAAATTTAAAATTTTTAAATTTTTCATTTTAGATTCGCTAGGGGGTCGTTCGGTAGTGGTCGATAATCTAATTTTATCATTTGGTGGGGTTAAATGGTCTTAAGTTTGAATTTTGTTGATTTCGCCTGTTATCAGATTGGTGGTTTCGATTTGGGTTAGTAGAGTGATTGTTATCGGTAGGTGTATGAGAGTTGTTATAGTGGCTATTTCGGTTTTTATTTCTGGAGGGATTAAAGTATGCATAGTTTCCTTCAAATAGAATATCAATGGCTTCTTCTAAAGTTTTTGTCTACTGAAGAGGATTGATCTTATTGGCTCCGGTACTTTTGAAAACAGTTAGAGCCGTTTTGATATATGCTCTGATAGTAAGGGTTCAATTAGCTGCGTCCTTAGCTTTGTTATTCAGTCTTCTGAGAATACCTTTGATTTTATTGTAAAGGTCAACACTGTTTGTACAGAAAGTAACACTTCGCAGTTCGTCGAGAATTTGCAAACTACTTTTTTTATCACTAAAATTGTTAAGGAGCACTATTTTAATTTCGGATCAGGTTTTCACATGATTATTTATTTCGATAATTTCTCTAGCTTCATTAATTAATTTACTTTTGATTTTATTGTAGAGAATTGTTTGGCTAGGTACATCATATCTTAAAACTAATGGAAGGATCTCTTCAATAAGATCTATAAAAGTAAAGAGGTCCTCACCCTTTCCTCCAAATTCCGGGAGTTGTCCAATATACTTGAGAGGATCGATGTTAAGACTCAATTGCTGTTGTGGTTGCTGCATCGTTGTTGTATTAGTTGCAAGACTTCTTTCTAGTTGCAGCAGACTTCCTTCTTGTCCTTCCGAAATTATTTCTCCGTCGAAATAGCGTTGCTCTAATCGGTGAGTTCGTCGTCGTTGCTCCAGTTTGGTCGCACTTTTTAATTATTCACAAAATTTCTCACTGTTGCACTGTTTTTTTGTTCTTTATTTCACTAAATTTTTTTTTTTTTTTTTTTTTTTCAAATTCACGGTTTTTATCACTGGATCCCTTTATTCGGGATCCTACCGACTGCGCCAATAAAATCTTTCAAACGCGAAAAAGAGGAAAAAAAATATAATTTAAATAAAAGCAAATAATTATTTCTTTAAGACAACTTTATTTAAGAGATTTTATTTATTCTTAAATGCGACCAACTAAACGGAACTCTGACTAAAGACTGACTTCCTTTTTATTCCCGAGTTAAATTTCAATTTGGCGATAAGGTGCTGCCACGTGACTTGATGTCGGTGTGAAAGGTATGCAACGAATGATTTTCTGCTGCGTCTTTCAGCGATTTTCTGTCGTGTCAGCTATGCAATTAGCATTTTACGCGAATGGAGAGGTTGTCTTCTCGGATGACTTATCCAGTGACTTAACCATATAAATTAGATGATTCTGATTTTAATTGAATCTTGGATCGATGATTCCGCGATTTTATAAAATTAATAGACTTTAATTTCCTTAATTTCTTTATTTGAGCAGGGCTTCAGCTTACTCGCTTTAAAAATCACAAAATACTGAACACATTTTCTTATTAACCTAGGACTTAAATACTATACATATATTTATGATTTGTTTGTACGGGATTCATCTGGTATCGTTTCTTTGATGTGCCGACCCGGATGAATCCCGACCTTCCAGGTACCATATACCCTTAATGCATTAACGCAGGGTACATAACCATATACTCTTAATGCATTAGTGAAGGGTACGTAACTTTTACGATTATTTGAAGAGGATTCGTCTGGTCTGCAGATGCACATGTTTACATAATTTTATGACCTAATTGTATCGTTTGGATCCAGACGAATGCCGACTTCAGTTACGTAACTGAGGTAGTGATGTAACTTATATATACATATATATATATATAATAGAAATAATATTAATATTAAAACTTCATCATCCAAACAAAAATTTAATTGCTGCGCTTCGTGTCGACGGGTACCTCAAATTTGTGAGAAGCGAAAAGGAGGGCTCACGGCGATTTTATAATTCTTCTCTATCACGGCCATTCTGATGAGGGTCTCGCTCTCGAGGCACTTAAGGACGATGTTTAGTATGCTGATCTGTAATTATAAAATTTTTAATCAATAAATATGCGCGTAGTAGCTTGCTCAGAGGCATGGTGGCTTGTCAAGAATACTTTTTATTTGTTTTGTTTGCTTGCCAGTCTACTCAGAGGCTCAAAAGGCTTGTTATAACTGCTCAGAGGCAATGTTTGGTCATAAAAGCTTGCTCAGAGGCACAGAGGCTTGTTAAGGCTGTTCTTATCAGTCTGCTCAGAGGCCTTTTAGGCTTGTCAGAGTCGTTCAGGGTGTAAGGTTGCAAAAACTGCAGCTTCACGCGACGGACTAGGCTTATGTTCTGACGACCGTCTATCATACTTTTGATAGTTTTGAGCATATCAGGAATCGGAAGTCTCCGCACTTTCTTTATCAATTTCACTCAAAGTTGTTTTGTTTTGCACACAGACTTAACAAAAAAAGTCAAAGTTTATTTTAGAAGCACACTGATGTTAACGCGCAGTAAAAAAAGTCAATTTATTATATTTTTGTTTTTATCACACCACTATTATTTCTTATTAATCTAATCGAAAACCATTTTACTCTTTGATTTTGAAATATCGTTTTGCAAAAAAAAAAAGACTTTTTTTTTGTTGTTCTTGACCAGCTACAAAATTTACTTGCCGCTGTATCCCATGTTATATGTTCTGAAACACACGTTAAACTTGTTACATGTTCTGAAACATATGTTAAACTTATGTTTCTGAAATATAGAGAAAAAAAACAATAAAATAATATAGAAATTAAGTTTATTTATTTTAAGAGCCGTGTGCTCTGGATGAGGTCAACGAAGAACTGACTAAGTCAGAGCCCTTTAGAAAATAAGCTCGGCTCGCAACCGTTTGAGTCAGCAATATTCTGATCTTATAAAATATACAAAATCGTTTACATTATCAAACTGAATAAACCGAATATGAACAATACTGTTTACGTCATCAAAACTGTATAAATCGAATATGAACAATATTGTTTACGTTATCAAAAGTAATTACAAACATAACAGGGCTACGATTGCGCGTAAAGCGCAATCTTACAATACTCTAGATGAGATAGAATTTTTAGTGATCCCAAAAAATTTTGTATGGGGAGTATTAGAAGGGATGATAGCATTGAACTAATTTTTTTCTCATCATGCTAAAGTAACTATGAAAAAATTTATACAAAATGCTTACTCCAAAAACTGAATGGGAACTGAGAAAATTAGTGAGTTAGATTTTGTGAAAATGTGCAGTTTGTATGGGAGGTGGTAGAAAGAGTGGGGGGATTCTAGTGATTTTTTCAAAAATAACTAGGAATATTATAAAATATATGTCCCTTAAATTTCAGACTAGTGCCATTCATACTTTTTAAGAAAATCGTTTTTTTGTAAAGTTGTGAAACTGTGTCATATTGTATGGGAGGGGGTAGAAGCAGTGAAGCTAATCAAATATTTTTTTCTGATCTTAGTGAAAATGCTAATTATGTATTTCTTACAAAATATGAGCTTGATAAATGTTATATGTTCTGAGAAAATCGACTTAGAGCATTTCATGAAAAAGTGTAGTTTGTATGGGAGGGGGTAGAAGGGGAGGGACGACGCAAATAATTTTTCTACGGTAGATTGAAATAATTATGAGTGTAATATATCCCAAAATTCAGGCTAATAGCTTTTATAGTTTTCGATTAAATCCATTTATTATCAATTTGCAAAATTGTGTCATTTTGTATGGGAGGGGGTAGAAGGGGTGAAGCTAATCGTATAATTTTTTTTGGTCTTACTAAAAATTTGAAACAAATATTTGGTACACAATTTCAGCCTGCTAAATTTTATACGCACTGAGTAAATTGGCTTAGAGTAATTCAAGACAAGTACAGTTTGTATGGGAGGTGGTAGAAGGAGGGGGAGGACACGCATAATTTTCATACGGTAGATTGGTATTATCATATAAGTAATATATTCCAAATTTCATTCCAATAGCTTTTATACTTTTCGAGCAAACCCGTTTATTGTGAAATTGCGCAATTGTGTCATTTTGTATGGGAGGGGGTAGAAGGGGTGGAGCGATTTGGCCCGTTCACGAACTTGACCTTACTTTTTTGTTAAAAACGACGTATACAAAATTTGAACTTTCTAGCTCAACGCGTTCTCAAGCTAGAGAGGACACGGACGGACGGACAGACAGACAGACAGACAGACAGACAGACGGACGGACGGACGGACGGACATCCGGTTTTGAGATTTTTGAGTGATTATATGAACTTCTGTATCATTCATTTTTTTCTCCGAGCCTTATTTCTTGGCGTTACAAACTTTGTGGCAAACTTATAATACTCTCAGATTTCATCTAGAGTATAAAAATGCGCTTCAAAAATATTCTGAAGGTTGTTTACAATATTAAAAGTGAACTTAAGAAATAATACAATGTTTCAAAAATACAATGTTTCAAAAACACAATGTTTCAAAAATAAGAGCATGTACATAAATTGGTTAATTTAAGTACATGTAAAGGAAACAAGTACACAGGCAGTAACTGGAAGTGTACTAGTACATAGCAATATGATTAGTTGTAAGTAGTTACATGCATGTAACACCCACTTCTGATAATAGAAATAATATTAATATTAAAACTTCATCATCCACACAAAAATCTAATCGCTACGCTTCGTGTCGACGGGTACCTCAAATTTATGAGAAGCGAAAAGGAGGGCTCACGGCGATTTTATAATTCTTCTCTATCATATATGTCACGGGAGATAAGTTTTTTCTTATATTCGCAACAGATCGTTAGCTCGCAGAGAAAGACTGGAGAAAATTAGTAAAATATAATGTAGATAGTAAATCCAATTTATTTATAAATTTTGAACAGAATAATAAATAAATTTTGAACAGAGGCTCCCCGTGAAAATGAAAATATACTGAACAAGAGTATATCAAATGAGTCTTGCTTTATAGTGAAAAATCGTTTACGCAAGGTATTTTGTATGTCAGCAAAATTCACGAGTCTAAGGTTGGAATTCGCGGGTTTAAGGTGTTGTGCTTGAGGCCAAGGAGAGAATTATCTTGACTTAAAAGGTCAAAATAATTCAGGAGGGAAACGAAAACACGTCAGGGTTCGCGGAAAAGAAGGGCCAATTCCACCTACGTCTGAATTGGTGGCTGAAGTCAGAACGGAAGCGACACGCTTGCTGGCGGCCGGGACTAGCTACGGCAGTGTGGGGGGTACTTGTTCCGACTTCAGACCATTAACCCTAGGCCTGTACAACAAAATTTCGTGTCGGCTTACTCCGGGTTGGGGTGAAAATTGGGATTATTTTCCCAATAGGTCATGAAAGACCAAGAAAGCGGTGGAGTTGCCGACTTCGCGATTTGTCAGGGCGCTCTGGTGTTATAGCGCCCTGTCTGCCCACCCTACCTCAGCCACGACTTTCCTCAAAAGAAAATATCATTGTGTCGTGGCCCCATGTTGAGGTTCGGGGCCAAGAACTATACGCTCGGGTTCATTTTAATTTTTGGCTCTTTAGCCTTTAATCATCGTTTAAAAAAAAATTTTTAAATATTCGCAAAACGAAAAAAAATCAATTTAGAAAAAAAATCAGAGCAAATAAAAACAAAAAAATAATTGCAAAAAAAAAACTTACCACAATCATAGAAACCTTTCTTTTTCACTTGTATTATTCCTTTAATTTTTATGTATTTTTATTAAGTTCTATCCGTCAGTCTGGTCGAGTTCGTCGTTCGGTCATTTGGTTAATTTAATTTATTAGTAGTTATCTTTTGCTTTAATTATTTATTTATTCTTATTCATTGGTATTTATTATTTTTAATTTATTTATTTATTTGTTCTTATTCATTGGTATTCATTATTTTTGATTTATACAACCACAAGAAAATAAATGAAAACATGAATCCACAAGCTTAAGCAAAATATTTTTGCATTATAGGCCCGCATTAAACTATCCAAGAATTTCACTGTTTTAGCACATTTGTTGTTTTTTTATTTAGGAATTATTCCCATTGAACTTCTTTCGTCTCGAGATGAGCAAAGAACGCGCTAACTGACTTATTAATCCGGACCGATCTATCGTTATTCTACCCTCTTTAGATTTATCTAAAGAGATACGAGAAATCTACCGAAAATCCTCACATTCGCGGGAGGTGTACAATAAAATTTGCGAAAACCCGAAAAACACGCCGGCTGCTGCCTGCTTTACACGCGGTCTCTTCTTCCGGCCTCTGCTCGATAACGGGACTCTCTCGATCGCTCTTCGTAATTTGTTGTGTCGCCGCTGCGCGCGCTGGTGATCCTGTTCCCAGCCATTGACCGCAGTCGTCCATGGAATTTGATATGATTTCCTATTACAAGAAAATTTTTATTTTTCTTGCCTTCGGCGACAACTCAACAAAGGTTTCAAGCAAAAGTTATTGCTGACGTTAGCGTCTAGGTTTTTAAATGCGCATGTCGATAAATTGCTTACTGATGGAAGATTTATCGTATACATGTATATATATATATATGTGGAGATAAGCTGCTATGCAGTTTATTAATAAAACAATTTTAATTATTGAAAGAAATTTATTATTATGGAAAGAACGTCTACGCGTAACCACGGCTGGTTCGAGAGTCCTCCTCTCTTCTAACTGACTCATTGTTCCCGAGTCTGATAGGTGTTGGTTGCGTTGTAGTAGTAGTATAGTATAGTGTATATATATTTATATATATATGTTATATAGATACAATCCACTGAAACCGTTATTCTTCGGATGAGAAAAACGTTATTGTTGCCGTCAACCCCTTGCACCTGGGGCGGAACGTGACCTGTCCGGCCAACCCGTGGAGACGGGTCGTGGGCGCCAGCGACTCGTATCTTTAGATCACGTTCCTCGTTACTCGGCGCAGACCGAGTCGCTAGTCTGGCGAGTAGAGCCAAAGGTAAAATTTCACGTAGCACAAAAAAACGCGTGGCTAGCAAAAAAAATAAGACGATCACAAAATCTTTACAAAAAGATGTAGTTCAAAGAAAGCAAAAGATATATGTAGATATACGAAAATTTGCCTACTGGCTTTTTTTTATTCTTTCAAATCCTAGCTATTCGTTACGTTAATTCTTTCAAGCAAACAAAATTCCCTAGCTAAGTTCGTTACTTGTTTTGATCTTCGTTGGGGCCCTTGTTGCGCTGCCTCGTCGGTATCGATTCGCCGTCCGTATCCTCGTTGATCGGCTGCGTTCCGTCCTCTCCTTGACTCCTCCGCTAAGATGTATTTCTCCTTGTGCTAATTATCTTTTCTTCTTCGTCGTTCGAGCTTCGTTCGTCTCTCAATGCACTCCGGACACAATAAAAATCTAAACCACCCACTTGTGGCACTTTCTTTTACGTTATGTTATCGGCACTGTTGAATAATACTTGGAGTTTTGGTTTTTCTTTTCTTCTCTGACACGTCTTGTCGCTGTCCTGGTCACTAGTTAAAGAGATATAGATATATACATATATACCCAGCAAACAATTTGAAATCACAGTGAAATCATAATGAAATCTAAAATCGAATGTGAAATCACTTGAGGTTCATTTTAGTTCCTTCTTGAAGTCACTTCGAATCCTTTATCGTACTAAAAACTTTTGTTATGTTTGTATGGGACGTGGGAGAAAAACCGAGTAAATTAAAGACACCTTTCTGTTTATTTTTCATTTCAACTTTTATTTTTCGAGGCTTGATCAAAACTAACTTAGATTAATTCTATAGTTAACATTAAAGCTCGCCAACATAATTGAATCGGGCATAGACGATATCGTCGCGACATGCGCGATGTAATATGATACTACATCGATAAGAACCCGATGAAAAGCTATGCAGGGTGAATAAACATCTTTATGCTTAGCTGCATAAAGAATGTTTATCTCTGCTTAGTTAGCAATGTGAAAATGAAAAGATACAGCGTGAGCCTAAGATACAGGGTGACCCGTAAGATACAAGGTGAGTATGAGGGTAGGTACGTAACACTTTACCCCAGAATGAAATTAGTATATAGTCAGAAAAAATTGCGAGAGTGATATAGAACGAAATTCAAAAAAAGAATTCGGAAAGATATCACAGAATGAATTCACAGCTTTATCTGTAACTGAAATGAACTGATATCTGTGTAGGTTTATTTTTGAGCTTAAAAAAAAAGCAACTTTAAATTAAGACAAATTTATTGAAAGTAATAATAGAAAAAAGTACTTCAAATAATGATGTAACAACAGTTACAAAAAAAGAACTTCGGACCGGCATCGACCGTAGCGTTTAATCGTCGCGACAAGAGTAACCTTTTCGAATATTAAATCATAGAAAGATAACAGTTTAAACAAGTATTCTAAATTCATAGTGAAAACAAGTAATGCAAGTACTGGTAGTTACGTTAGGCTTAGACTAGTGTATTGTTGTTGTAATTCTCGCCAGGCTTAGACTCCTACATTCGGCCATCCTGCTTAGTCATCTGTACCAGATGACTGATCATCGCTATCGTTCGCTTGCCATGGTTTCATAGGATCTGCTGATGAAGATGTTTTAATAGGTCCTTCTCTAATACCAACTTTTTCTAAATCATAGCGATCGTTACGTTTAATTTTGATGATTTTGTATGGGCCCAGGCATTTTGGATGTAGTTTAATTCCCGTCCCAAACGGTGTCCTTTGGATTGCTATTAAGTCATAAAGTTTGTATTGAGTCACTATCTTGCGGTTTTCGACTTGAAATTTTTCGATTTCTTGATGTACGTTGGGAATTATTTGGAATTGCATTACTTTTGGAACTACTAATAAATAATTACCATCGATGAATCGGTATAAAGTATCGTTTCTCATCATATAATTGTTGTAATTGGAGTCACTACTTTCTAAAATTTTACGTATCAGTTGACATTCAGTATCCTCACGTTGATTATTTCGAACCTTTTCCAATATTGTAGAAGTTATAGTCAAAAAAGCTGGATATCGGCTTAGCGCATCTACGTGACGCATAGATGTTCCGCGGCGATGATGAACGATGCAGTGGAATTCCTCTAAAATCAACGCTCATCTATAAATCCCTTTTTTTATTGTTAAGTTAAATGCTTGACAATCATCGGGCGCATTCGGTGTTGCCATTGCTCGACCATCGGTGTTACAGCGTTGTGGATCCGATGGTAGTTTTCGTTCATACGGATGGAATCGATTATCCTTTGCGGGTGGATTCCATTTGACGGATTTGCCAGAAGCACCATTGCTTGGTTCCGTGGAAGCAATTTGGATGCGTTTTGCACTCATTTCGACATTTCGACTGGCAAGAATCCGTTGTTCGAGATACGAGAAAAGTGCCTTCAAATCTGTCATGGATGGAGGCGAATCCTTCGATTTCCATTGATTTCGTGTATCGATATCGAGTTTGCCCAACAGCAGCACGCACACAATCGGGCTCCATTGATCTGTGTCAATGTCAAACCGTTTAAGCATACGCAAATGCTGATCAACCATATCAATTATTGACCGGCGTTTCTCGGCCGATGGGTGAATAATTGGTGCGATGCCAATTATCTCAGCAATATGTGCGTACACCTGTTGGTATTTACTGTCATATGTACGATCAAGTTTTGACCACATACGGTCCAATTCGACCTGGTCAAGTCATTCAGCTCGACCCGCGCACGTGGCAGCTTCTTCAACGAGTGCTCCAGTAAGCAATGAAATCTTGTCGGCGACATCAATACTGGCATCTAACACCTTAACCTTGAATTGCGATCGCCATGCTGCCCAGTCGGTATATTTGCCGCTAAATGTGTCGACCTTTATTTCAGAAGCGGGTGGAGCTCTCGGTTTCGGTTGTTCATTCGGCAATTGTGAATGCAGTTGACGCAATTTCGTCCTTGCAGACTCATACAACGATCGGGTACCGCGCTCAACCTCATCCATTGTGTCGAAAATTTTATCGATGTGCGCAAACTCAACCAACAGATTCTGTTGAACCTCTTGAAAGCGCATCCAATATCCATCCAGTATTTCAAGTCGCACAGACAATTGTTGAACTGTCATTTCAGCGAGCTCATCTTCCATGGCCGTTAACATTTGCTTGATATTTACTGTAGCGGCCGTACGCTCTCGCCATAGGCCCATGTATGCCGGACCGTTGATTGACATGCTAAACGAATTTTAATTGAATCGGATGAAATTCGATTATAGCGTACAAAGTAGATATGTATGTACATGGCCACAAAATTTCGCAAATAAAGGTCGTATGCTGAAATTGCACAAAAACATTGAATAAGTATGCGCCGCCATATTATGAACATGAAGTACATTTATTTATTTGTGCCGTGAGAATGGTAAAGTCGAAATCAGCGCTTATGATGTCACACACATAGAACCATATATACATATGCAAGCGAAACTGAAATGTTTCGACGATTTACTCAGTATGTGGCACATGGCGTACGCGAATACTTAACCTCACACAGTGTTTTTTTTTCAGGCGATTCACTGAATCGGAGTCTGATGACTATCGACGAATTCTGTAATACCTTGGCAATCGGAGTCTGTTGACTATCGACGATATGCACATTTTTCACGCAACAATTGGGGCTGTACGCCGCCGCCAATTGTACGTTTCAGTTTTTGCTACTGCGTTATCACTTCGAATCTGAATTTTTTTTCCAAAAAAGTTACAACTTACGTGTTTGTTTTTTTTGCGTGTAATTTATTGGCCCGCAAACCAAGTTCGCCAATATCATTTCTCACAGGAGGCACCAAAATGTATATAAATACACTCAAAAACACAAAAACCCTCAAGAAGTAAAACAATTCTTTAAGCCAAATTTTATATCTTTTTATTATTTCACCATAAGAAGAAAAAACAACAACAACATGACAGACGTCGTTCCACCTTTTTCTACTCGACACCACCACTCATTGGCGCCACCAGCAACCGTTGGCATGTCAACCCGCGCGGAAACCGGTCACGGCACCACATTGAATTACGTATTTTTTCCTGACTATCAAATTTATGATCGCCAGAATCAATACTTTTTAGATTAAAACTATTTATTTAATCACCTTTTCAGATTAAAACTCTTTATTCTCACTTTTATACTTTATTTAATCACTTATTTCAACAACTTATTTATTTTAGGTACTTTTTATAATTTTTTAACTTTTGACGAACTTTTAACTCTTATAGAGGACACAACTTGCTATTCTGGAGGTTGATGGAAGACTCCTCGACTTTAACATATTTTCTTGAGACGTTAGTTATCAAAATTCGATCCGTTCAAATTCGATCGAATTTTGTTTACATTTTTAAACATGTCTCAACCATTTCATTTAATTAAGTCGTCATGCAGGCGTTAAAACCGATCCTTATTCACTCTTTATAGCCCTTTGCATGTGCGACATTTCTAAAATCAATTAACTAGAAGAAGGCTATCAAATTTAATTACTCGCAGAGTAATTATTTTAAATTAAAAAATGAAATTAAAAAATGAAGTCATAAAATGAAATTGAAAAATGATTTTATTATTTCTTATTTTATGCCATCGAATACCGATGGTTTTATGGGCTCAATGAGGTCATGTGGGATGACCTCATCAAGAAGTGACATACGATGTGGTGATGCGTATGTAACTATTGTTATTTAAAATATATAAGATAAAACTCACTTTTTAGGGAAAAAATGCAATTATATCCCTTTATGCTATTTTAATTAATTTTCGGTAGTTCACGAAAATTTAGCGGAAACTTCTTCAATGAAATTTAAATTCTGAAAAGAATGAGAAAAATGTTTTAGCCATTGAATTTAAGTAAAGCTAAGCTCCATTTAAAAAGTTATTTAACTGCTGCTTTACAAGTACGCTTCGCCGCAATATCTTCCACAGGTGTATCACCAGGAACTCGCATAACGACGTAAATCACCAACACAAAAAATACTAATAACAGGTGACATTGACTGACGTTTGACGAGAATCCTACCATCTCTGGTAAACGCTGATTGCAACAGGCCAGATTTGCGTAGGCGTAAGGCCTGACGAAGAAGGTTGCGATTCGACGTCGTACGGCTTTTATTTACATAGGTAATACTATTGCACGTAAAGCCATCGAGTTTATTTAGCTGCACTCCACCAACACAGTCATAAAATTTTCTAAAGAAAACTCTGCATTCACTAGAGCTGATTATGTACTATCGTCCGAGCGTTTGTTAGGAGGTTTACATGGTGTAACACAAAGAGCTGTAGTGAAGGGTGGCAACACATGTTCAATGACAGTAGAGTGGACGATAGTTAGAGGATTTTTGTTTGGCATAACTGGCATGCCCCTAACAATGGCATCCGATAGCGGTACTTGCTGACGCAAATCAAGATTTCGTGCCTCCAGCGATGCGATCGTACCCTCCAAAACGGAGACTCTTACTTCAAAAGCAGTGGTCCGTTTCAGCAAAGATTCGAGAACGTCATCTAGTTTCGAAACGAATTTATCTTCAAGTGACGACCAGGCCGCATCATACTTCCTCATCGAAGCCTCCATCTTCCGAAAATATGGCAACAGCTGGTTGATAGACAAGACTTGTTGTCCGCCTACCGGAGAATAGCCATCGCCAGAGTCGCCACACCAGTCTTTGATTTGGAATCTGCCTTTATAAATAATAGTAAATGACAGAGCAGATCATAGTGCTTGATAATGATAAGTTTAAACGAAAAAGGCAGTACTCGCGATTGCACGCAGAAAATAACAAACGACAGAGCTTAGTGAAACACGTCTAGTCTCGAGCGCACATGGAAAAACGCTCTATCTGGCTGCTGCTCCTCGGCCACTGACATAATAATTTGCAATATTCGGTACAATCCCACTTCTGATTTATTGAATTACACACGATTCTCTTATTGTTTAATTTATTCAATTTTACAAGATACTTGATAGGCAAACGCCTTACATGTATGATAGCAGACGAACGAGAGAGAGCAAGACTTCCTTCCTGTCTCTTCCAAGTAGATAGCGATCTATAGTTAAATTAAACACCGTATTGTGTATTAAAATTGTTTATTAAGTTGAATAGAAAAACTCTGACCGCTGGATGTAATTCTCACGAAAAACTTGATAGAGATCTTGTTTTGCTCCTGCTTTTCTCGAAGACAGAAAACAAGCCGCGTTACTTTAAAACGCTGCGCGTGCCTCCTGGTGACGGTGTCCTAAACCGCTGTCGCCAACATCAGGGCAATGCAGCGCCGCTACATCCACTCCCTCCTCAGTGACTTGATCTGGAAGGAAAGGGAACGAAACTTTTTTGGAGCGGTTTGAGTATGTTCGTAGCGGTTTGTCCAATTCAGCTGTATGTTGTGTTGGGGGATCAGCTGATCTAGTGATCGTTGTGTCAAATTCGGCTGGTCGTGTCAGTTTTGGTGATGCAAGCAGGTTTCAGCTGGTCGACGGATACTGTTTTTTCTTCTCCTTTGATCTTGATTACGAAGACTCGGTCGTTTAGACGTTTGATAACCTCATGAGGTCCAGTCTACGGTTGTTCGAGAGGATTTTTAACCGAGTCGACTCTTTTGAATACGTGGGTGCACTCATACAAGTTTTTTATTATGAATACCATTGCTTTTGAATGATGTGCTGTAGTCGTCGGCCTGACGATACGAATATGTTCGGGAAACTTTTCCACGGAAATTTTTGTGGACCAGTTACTGTATTTCCCGGGATAAAAAATTCACCAGGCAGGCGAAGCGGTGACTTAAAAAGCATCTCAGCAGGAGAAGCTTTTAAATCTTCTTTGTAGGAAGTGCGCAATCCAAGAAGAACGGTGGGTAGAAGTTCAGGCCAAGGAGTTTGGGCATTGCACATGAGCGCTGCTTTAAGCGTGCGATGCCAGTGTTCAACAAGCCCATTGGATTGCGGGTGATACGGTGTTGCCCGAATTTGTTTGCTACCGATGAGTTGTGAAAGAGCCGTAAAAATTGTTGATTCAAATTGGGAGCCTTTTTAGTGATGAATGCGTTATAAAACTTAATCTCTTGAATTTAATAATTTTAAATATTTATTATTTAAAAAAATCTTAAATTATAGTTTTAATTAACATTCACTTAAATCACTAATTTATTTATAGTTATTTATTGCATGTATTTAACAAAAATTGCTTAAAATAAATTATTTACTTTTAATTAAAAAATATTTTTAGTACATTCTATTTCACCAATATTTTACAACTCTCTATTTTTTATTTTTTTTTTTTTATTTTTTTTACTTCAAGTCAGGATTCGCCTGCTAAAGTAGAATTACAATAGCAAGTTAAATTACAGTTATTTGTGAATCCTGCTTGAATCCTGAAAATCTATATTTATGAGACTGACGCACCACACCTTGGTCCGTGGTGATTGTGTTGTGTGTGACTGGGAGTTCGCGCCGAATTCAAAACGAACTTCGAATTGGAAAGCACGTTGAATTGGGAACGCGCCTTAAAGGAAAAAAGAACTGAACGACCGCGTTTTAGACCGGATGAGGGGAACGAAAAGTCAGTCGGTGACGAGGCCTCATGGCAAGAGAACAACAAGCTGTCCGTGACTCGTGGTCGATTTTCTCCGCCTTTCGTTTTCTGTTGTGGAGCGCAAAAAGCCCAATCGGGCACTTTTTCGGTTCATTTCGCTGTCCGCTTGCCAACATTTTGCCCGATTAATCTCGCGTTGTGCGGTGAGTGCAGATTGCATTTTCGTGCCGAAAACTTCGCGACATTTCTGCGGTTCCGTCCGTTTATTGCTTTTAGTTGATTTGCATTCAATTGGTCGAGTGCTTTCCCAAGAGGGAAATCGAATCCGATGACAGTCGTTCGAATTATCGCGTCGAGTTCTTCTATCAGCATCAACTAAAATCGAAAATTTGCATTAAAAACCCCGACTTCAAGTGTTCCGCCCGCGTAAAGGAACGCGTTCACCAAATCCCAGACAAATCGCATAGGAAACCTGACGGTCATCTATCGAGTGCAAGAATTCCTGTAAAATTCGAAAAGGCCAAGCGCAGTGAAAATCGACAGTAAAAGGAAAAAAAAAAAAAAAAAAAGGGAAAGGGGTGCCAAGCGATCGGGCCGACCATAAGTTCCCGCCATTTTGAGAGTCAGTCGTGCCGTGGTGTCAGGTAATTGATATGCAACGGATCCGTTCGATTCGAACGGATGCCGGTCCGCTTGTAGCAGTGATATGTACAGCAGTTCGGTACTGTCAAGTAGGTGGAGCTCATAACCTCAAAGAGAACGATTTTGTTGGCACCTGTGCTTCAGGTCGTCTCGCGAAAAATTTCCAACAAATCGTAATTTCCTCACCGGTACAGGAATTGCCTCCAGCCGGACGGCGAAGGTCGAAGATCGCTCGAAAGTGCTTACCAATCGAGGGTAGTTTTGTTTTCGTGGTGTGCGCTCGTGGAATTTACTGTAGTCAAGCTGTCAAGCATTTGACTGATGTCCGGAGGTCAACGTTGCGTCCACAATCGATGATTCGTCAGTCTAGGGTAGCTTTAGTATCGCCGCAGCGAGCTAATATCACTTTTGGAGTAAAATCGGTCGCAGTAAACAATAACTGTGTGGAATTAGATTTACATACTTGCGATTAGGTATTTCAATATAATAAATTACAAAAATTAATCAAATTCGATATACTTAAATTTAATGAAAATTTTTATAAGAGACATTTTTTTTATTAGTTTTGGAATTTTTTTTTGTTACTTTAGTTTTAGGGAAAAACTGTAACAATGCTGATACGCATATGTTTAAATTAGAATCTACTAGAATGGCAGTAAAGTTTTGTCTTTGATTAGAGGATATTTTCCATGTTTTAACAAAAAAAAAAAAAAAAGAGGAAAAAAAAAAGAAAGACATAGTTTTGTACAGTACGATTTAGTAGCCTTCCTTCTCATGTCTAACGTAAAATTTTTTTTTGATTGAAATCTATTTTACGACCGATCTTAAATCAAATGCTACATTTATTAAACTCGATAAAATTGATTTAAATAAATCAAGTATAGTATAAACAGAATTAAAAAAATAAAATCAACGCGATATCCAAAGAGAATTCAAATCGAGATAGAACAATGTTAATACAAAGAAATAGCTACGATCTATTGAACTTGAAAATTTAAGAAAAACAATAATCAAATAATCAAATCAATTTAATGAAATAAAAATATAATGTTCGCAAAATAAAATACAAAAAATCAAATGTGATTGTCAAATATTATCTAGATATTCGAACATTACATTACGCACAATACTATATCGCATTCAATTATTCAAGTAAAACTAAATAATACTCGACTATCAAAAACTCCATATTTCATGAGCAATTTAACGTATTTTGTTTTGCGATATATGAAAAGAAAAAAAATAAATACATTCAGGGTTTAGTTATTTCTTTTCTGTAAACTGTATAAAACGCAAACAAACGCATAATGTTTTATGAATTTACGTATATTTAAAAAGTTTATATTATGTATACAAAAAGAATTTTTGCAATTATTTTTTTTGAAACTAAAGAATATGCATAGAAAAATCAAATATTGGTGATGCATCAAAAGAAACAAATATGTAAAACCTTTTTTTTTTTTCTTCAAGTTAATTTTAAGCTTAGAGAAAATTACCTAGTAACAATTTATTGAAAATAAAAAAATTGTAGAGCGTTATTAAGATGATTCATAGAATTATAAATGGAAAAAACAAAATGATTCGATAATTTGATCAGTAAGAAGTCTCTCTAACTTCCACGAATCCTCCTCCTCTCTTTTGGGGCCATACGATGAAGACATAGTGGAAGATGTATGGCTAAGGTTGGGTGGGCAGGTTGGCGTCAAACCATCTGACGCCGTCGTCGAAACATCTGGTCGGGTCAATATCCAAGACCAGATGAAGTCCCTTTTTTTTCGTGTCTTCCCGACTTGGATAAGTCGACGCGGCGAGCTAACTACTCGCGATTCTTTTGTTATGACAGGCCACTTGGGTTTTATGACCTTCTTGTGCAGCGAACCCCCCCACACGCCTACTGCAGCTAGACTCGGCATCAGCTAGCGCGTCGCACCAGCACGTAGATTGTCACTGAGATGGATGTAGGTGGTTCTCAGCCCTGTCGATCCCGAACCTTATTTTTCCTTTTGAATTATTTTGGCTTTATGGTCAAAATAGTTCACTCCTAGGCCTCCGTTACATAACAATTGTGAGTAGTGTTCCAATTTGACATACCCACTGTCTGTAGAATGCTGACGTGACAGTGTCCGCCAACTGAGAGGTTGCTGAGAGGTATGGCAAGTGGCCATCTGCTAAAACGATCTATGATCGTTAAGCAATATCGTAGGTCTCCAACTTTTGGAAGCTCGATGAGATCCAGATGGATGTGATCGAAACGGCTGTTAGGTACAGCAATGTTTTGTGGCATGAGTCGGTTGTGGCGATGTATTTTCGATTTCTGGCACGGAATACATTGCCTAGCCCAAAGAATAGCATCCCGTTTGATGCCGGGCCATACGAATCTCTCCTTGAGCTGCTTGGCTGTAGCTCTTCCACTGGGATGAGCTAATCCATGAATTGAGTCGAAGGTCTTGCGTCTGAGAGAGCCAGGAACGTATGGCCCCACTTAGTCGTTTGAGATGTCACTGAGAATACTGTGTCCGTCAATTTTTAGTTGTTGAAGATTTAACGAAGTGTTATACTGAAGTTGTGCCAGCTCGTCATCATTTCGTTGAGCCTCATGGATTGTCTCAGCATTGAGTGTCGTTGGCATGTTGATCGTATTTATGCGAGATAAGGCATCAGCTACAACGTTTTGTTCTCCCTTTGTGTGTATTATTTCGGTGGTGAATTGAGAAATAAAATCCAGCTGGCGTAATTGACGAGGAGAGGATTTCTCGGCACGTTGAGAAAATGCGTATATCAGTGGCTTCTGGTCAGTCTGAATAACGAAGTGCCGTCCCTCAAGAATGTGTTTGAAGAATTTGATTGCAGCAAAAATGGCAAGCAGGTCTCGATCATAGGTGCTATATCTTGTCTCTGCTTGGCTTAATTTGTGGGAGAAAAATCCTAGAGGTTTCCAAACACCATTCTCAAGTTGCTCGAGCGCTGCACCCATAGCAAAATCAGATGCATCCGTCCGTAGAGATAGCGAAGCAGAAAGAATGAGGAAGGTGGTCTGAGTGGCTTCGATTATAGCAAGTTTGCAGGCTTCTAAAGCTTGTTCAGCCGTTGGTGTCCAGGGAATTTTCCTTTTGTCATTCTTCTTTCCATCCTTGAGAAACGCTGTTAATGGTGTTTGAATGTGAGCAGCTCCTGGAATCGATTTACGTAGTAATTTATCATGCCTAAAAATCGACGTAGCCGAACGATGGTTTCTGGTTTCGGAAATTCGGCGATGCCCTGGATTTTTTTTGACGGCGGCTGATATCCCTGACTGTTGACGGTTTGCCAAAGTGACTTTTTTTTGGATTGATGGTAAGTGAATTCGCACGTAATAAATCGAAAACTAAACTGAGATGTTGTAGGTGTTCCTCGTGTGATTTAGAGTAGACGATTAGGTCATCGATGAAACACCCAACAAAGTCCAGTCCTCTAAATACGTTGTCCATGTGACGTTGGAACGTTTGTGTGGCATGCCTAGAAATTTGAATAGGCCGAATGGTGTTGTTATAGCGGTCTTTTCGATGTCATTACGAGCGACAGGCATTTGGTGGTATGCTCGTACGAGGTCAATGGTCGAAAAAACCTTGAATCCATGAAGGCGCTGGAGGATGTCATCACCATAAGGTACGGGGTAACGATCTGGAGTGGTTAGCGAATTTATTTTCCTGTAGTCTCTAGTTGTACGCCAGCCACCGAGCTTCTTCGGCACCATGTGGATTGGGCTTGCCCATGGTCTGCTCGATGGACGAATGACACCGTAGTGAAGGAGCAAGTCAAAATCTTCCTTAGCGACTTTGAGTTTTTCTCCTGAGAGCCGTCGAGATCGCTCGACAACGGGTGGCCGTATTGTAAAAATATGATGTTCAACTGAATTAATTTGTGGTGGGCACGGAGTTGGGCCTCGTAATATCAGCGGGCCCACCTGGCTTTCAAGCAGCTCGTCTGCCATTTGGACTTGTTCTTCAAGCGGGGATTTTTTTAATATTTTAAGACAACGCTGGATGGTTGGTGGAAGCAGTGTTAGCCACCTGATCCGAATCACATCTTCCGTAGCACGATCGCCGGCTAGTGTGGTCATCTGACGTAGCAGCTGTGTTGGCTCTTATCGCCTAATTCTAGCTCTGTTAGCGCCTTGTGAGTTGGCGATCCGCAGAGTCTGTAAATCTAGAAATAATCTTTTTTTTAAGGTTATCATACCTGTTGGTTTCCGGAGGATTTTTTAATACATCTGCTATATCAAGCATAGTTTCGGAATCTAACGCACTGATAAAATGGTTGTATTGTTTGTGATCCGATGTAATGCGGTTGCATTGAAACTGCGCTTCAATTTGTATGAACCACATGTTTGGGCAGTGCTTCAAGAATGGGGGTAGCCTGCAGGATCCAATAGCTTCTGCAGCAGGAAATTCATATTTGGAATTTGAAGGATTAGCATCAAATTGAGAATTGTCCAAAGGATTTTTCTCGGAAGCGGAATCGCGAGGTGGTGAATGCACGAGTGACATGGCGGACGAGCACGCAAAGTTTTTTTTTTTAAGTTCACAATATAGAATTTAATGTTCACAATACAGAATTTAATGTTTTATAAACATTTCAAGTTAACGGGGTCACCAATTTAGTTAAATTAAACACCGTATTGTGTATTAAAATTGTTTATTAAGTTGAATAGAAAAACTTCGACTGCTGGATGTAATTCTCACGAAAAACTTGACGGCGATCTTCTTTTGCCCCTGCCGCGTTATTTTAAAACGCTGCGCGTGCCTCCTGATGACGGTGTCCTAAACCGCTGTTGCCAACATCAGAGCAATGCAGCGCCGCTACAGATCTATGTTAACACCCTCCACCTCTTGTTCGGCACATCATTTACAACAATCCCTACTGAATATAGGGCAGACAATGAAGTGGACCTCTTAAATGGATGGGGTCATATGGTAAAAGAAAAAGTAGATCATGCATGAGCTGGCTGTGGTATGTTGTCATTTTCATGGCTCGAACAAACCCCTCTCTTGCCTCATTAAAAATTCATCGTAGAAACCACAAATGCGAACAGGCCAAGACGAGAGTTATAGAGAAACATGGTGTACAAGTCACTCAAAAAAAGAAGTTTGCATTATATAAAGAATCGTTACGTTGAAGGGAAGTCTTGACCAGACGATTCCCGATTCTTATCTTTCAGGGAATTTCACTGAACAATACGTGCTTCCCCGGTAGTTTTGTAGGTGACTACAAAAACCTTTAGCTAGTTTAGTTCAGCTTAATTATCACCAAATGGCGAATTCGCTTTGTTATATTTTATTGTTATAATATTAAGTAAAAAACATAGTTTTATTTGTAAAAGATTTTTATTTATTTAACGACCAATAGATCAACAATTCGCTTTTTATTAATTTGATATTATTCGCGGTCGGAGTCCACACAGCGACTGACTCGGTTTATATTTTACATTTTTAGTCTAAAAGATTATCGTCATCAATTATGCGTGCTAACTAACATTGCCGGCCGGACGAGATGTTCATCGCGCCGGAATCGTTTTCTCTAATATTGCACTTGTTATATGTATGTTCTGAAACATATATGTGTTTATGTTCTGAAACATATGTGTTATTTGCTTCTGAAATACAGAGAAAAGTAATTAAAACAAATGTAATAATTCTTTTATTAAGTATGTAATAACAATTCTTTTATTAAGTAAAATAAAGTGGTGTTCAACGAAAAATAATCACGCGCCCTTCTCCTTTTTTTCTTTGACAAACCTCTCCACATAAAATGCCCATTCACAATGGTTTTTGTTTTATTCTTTACAGCGGTTTTTATTTTTTTCAAATATATTACATTCCCAATGGAATGTTTACTGTTAATTTATAGTGCGCGAGGAGCGTTTTCCTCGACACGGTAGGTTATTAAATTTTGTTTATAGGCGCAATGACACCTTTGGAATTATACACCGCACAAAAAGAACACAACCCATAGAATAGAATTTTTGTTTATAGGCGCAATGACACCTTTGGAATTATACACCGCACAAAAAGAACACAACCCATAGAATAGAATTTTTGTTTATAGGCGCACTGACACCTTTGGAATTATACACCGCACAAAAAAGAACACAACACATAGAATAAAAATTATAATTTATTGAAAAATTGAATGGACGCCCGAACGGCTGATGATCAACTGTCAAGAACAATTTTAATTTTACTCAATGTGGCGATATCTTGCGCCTCGAGAAAATGCTGACTCCACCTGAGCGTGGGAGTCAAGATTTTCCCGACGTCGCAAGACATCGAGGAAATAGGATACCAAGCATGTCTCAATTGCAATTATGTGCATTGAGATATGCTTGGTTCCCGTGCTTAGTGCTAGTATCAAATGTCCGAAACAAAAAAAGAACTTTTTTTTGCTCCATGCAGCTTGCAGCAAATTCGCTGATTAGCAGAACCGCGGCGGGTTGATTCGTGCAATTGTGGAGTGTTAAATTGCATTCGCCATTCGGGTGGAATGCGGTCAGCTATTCTAATGCAGGCCACATGGAGTCGTATACAAAATTGTAAATCTAGACATCCTCCCCCTCCTTGAACTGTCCGAGTTCAAAGGAAAACGCTTCTGGTGGGTTCGTTCCTTGTATCCTTCTTGGGGCAGGCGTTGGTTGAGTTGATGTGGCGTATCTTCTCGAGAGGAGGCGTGCCCTTACCCTTCGAATTAATATCCACACGAGGGATATTACCAGCACACTCACCAACACATATCCTAAACTATAATGATGAACATGATGAGGATCGAGTTCGTCAGTTGGCAAGGATTTGTGCTGTAAAGTTTTTAGCTGGTTAGCTATTTCATCCCATTCCTTGTTTGATGACCTTAGGAGAATCTCTGGCGGCGACGTTTTGTGGTCCCTAACTTGACTGATGCTGAGCGGTTGTCTCAATCCTGATCTTGGTGTGAATGAGCCGCTGATGTTAGTCTGATGATGGTCTCGTCCGCGTAAGGTCATCGTAGCCTGCTTCAATTCACAGCCTGGCCTTATAGTAATGACTCCTTCCCCACTTAAGGTGACTGCATTGATGCTGGAGCCACATATAACATCGAAGGTGTTTTTCTTCCTTAACGCATAAATCCATTTATTGGGATGATGGAGCTGCACCCAGATCCTTGACGAGTTACTATTTAAGATTTGACAGGCTTCGGACGCTGGCCGGTGATCGAGTAGAGCCATTTCGCAGCTGCTGACATGCGAGTTTTTGTTGTACAGCGGGTGATTTTGGACACACAGGAAGAGCTCATCATTCACAGTGGTGCATTTGTCGAGCTCACGCTGCGTTAGAGGGTAGTATTCGGTTCTAGGTAGATTTGTGATCAACAATTCAGTGGATGGCTGAATTAGTGAGTAATGATCACCATCGATGAAAGGAACTGTTGTCAGATGGTATAGTTGAAAGTGATCGGCACGGATGAGTGGCAGGGTTATTCGAAATATTACACTTGATTTCATCATTCTAGCTCGGATCGTCATTATTTTGAACAGTGCGAGATCTTCTGTAGCTACCGTGGGGGGAACGATTATGGTTGACGGCAACGATTCCTTGATCAGCGTCAGTTGTTTGTGTAACTGTCCTGGAGTGATTAGTAGTGGATTAATTGCTCCATGATGTAGATCGGTTAGGACATCCCACAGTGCCTTCTGAGTTTGTTCGTATTGCTGCAATGCCAACATGGTTTGTATGCAAAGTGTCAGGAATGCCTGCTGCTGGTCGGTGGAAGTCAGATCACGCTCCATTTCCTTTAATTGGTCCGATATTTGACGGTATTGCATTTGAATGTGGATCTCATCCTTTTTGAATATATTTACCGTAGCTTCGATTATGGAGGTTTGATTTTTGATCAACCTGTGCAACGCATGGTCGTTTCGCTTTAGGTTTCCTATTTCTGCTTCTATGAAGTTGGCGTAATCATTGTCCAGGACGCCAAAAAGTTTATTTGCGACCGTTCCGACAATGTCCAAAGGAGATCGCCTTTGTCTTACGAGATGGTCGGATCCTCCCGTTCGTTGGTGAATAATTGCGTTCATCTCCTCGATTTGCTCTAGCTGCTTTTGAAAGTGTAGTTGAATCTGAGTACATATTTGCTCCCGTGTACTCATCGTGTTGCAGAAGTGCTTCATTTTTGCTACTCCCTTTCTGATTCCACCGAGTTCCTGCCAGTAGTATTTCATGTCGTAGAATACAATGATATCCCACTCGCTGCTGACCAATCCTACTTGTCCCATGCCTTCGAAATATACTCCAGGATGGTGCTCGAATGGGTTAACATCTATTGGGTTACCTTGTCCAAATACCGGAATGATGAATAGTCCAATTATAGCCAGGACGAGTAGTGTAGTATGGCGAAATCGTTTGCTGGGACCGGCTTGAGTGTTTGAATTTTCTTGGCTAGATTGAGTCCAGATCGCGTTGCTTGAGGGAGACTTCCGCTTGTTGGGATGTTTCGACATTTTTGTGTCTCCCTTCTTCGTACTGTCGTTAGTTCTCGAGGCTGTTGATTCCCCCCGATCCATCCTTTCTTCCTCCATTGGTACCGGGCAGAGATTGTGTATTGCTCGACGCAGTAGACCTCCTGGTGTCCTTACGTCCGCTACTATTATCATGTTGTCCTTCCCAGGGATGACGTTATCGATTCTGCCTAGTTGCCATTTGAGTGGGGAGATGTTGTTATCCTTAATTAGCACCAACATGTCCGGCCTAATGTTTGTAGATCCGGTCCTCCATTTTGATCTCTGTTGTAGTTCATTGAGATACTCCAAGGACCAACGGCGCCAGAATTCGTTTCGAATATATTCCACGAGCTTCCATCTGGTCGCGAGGTTTGGATTAGTCGACGTTGGGGTTCGATCGGCGACTTCTGTGAGTGGTGCTCCGATTAGAAAATGGCCAGGCGTCAGTGCTGTGAGATCGTTTGGATCGTTGGACATGGGTGCTATTGGACGAGAATTAAGTACTGCCTCGGCCTCAGTTGTAACGGTACATAGCTCTTCGTAAGTTAGTGACGCTGCTGACATACTTCTGTGGAGGAGATGTTTAGCTGATTTGACAGCGGCCTCCCATAGCCCGCCAAAGTGTGGGCTACGGGGTGGAATAAAGTGGAATTGTATTCCCCTTCGGCTGCTGGCCTTGGTGATGGCATCTTGCGAGTGTTGCTGGTGAAACAGATGTTCGAGTTCTTCTAACTGGTTTCGTGCACCTACGAAGTTCGTGGCGTTGTCACAATAGATATTTTCGCAGCAGCCTCGTCTGGCCACGAAGCGTTTCAGGGCGCCTATGAACCCGTCCGTAGTTAAATCTGTTACAACCTCCAAGTGACATGCCTTCGTAGCGAAACAGCAGAACACACAGATATATGTTTTTGTCGGCCTTTTTCCTCGGATGCGATAATGTGTGTAGATCGGTCCGCAAAAGTCGATTCCTACGTTGATGAACGGCCTAGATGGCTGGACTCGTGCGGAGGGTAGGTTTCCCATCATTTGTGTAAATAGCTGGGGTTTGAATCTAGCGCATCGCACACAATTGTGTACGGTTGATGTTGCCACTGCTTTGCCGCGCAGGATCCAAAATCTTTGACGAGCAAGTGCGTGGAGCGCCAAAGGACCTGCATGAAGATTCAGTTTATGGAGATCAGCCATGAGAAGCTTCGTAAATGGGTGCGAATTCGGCAGTAGCATGGGGTGCTTGGCGTCCTCTGCCAATGTTGATTCTTGTAATCTGCCGCCAACTCGTATAATGCCGCACGTGTCTAAATATGGGGCGAGGTTGTGTAACTTGCTTTGCCTGTCGACAGTCGCTCCTTTATATAAACTGGTGAGTTCCTTAGTAAACTCTTGGCGCTGCATCTGTCTGACGATTATGATGAGAGCGTTCTCCAGCTCTGCCATCGTAAGCAGGGCAGATAGAAATTTGTTCCGCTTGCCTTGAAATGCGTCAGCTGCTCTGATGACGATGATTCTCTTCAGCTGTTCGAAGGAGTTTCGATGGTTGATCCTCTCACTAAAGTGGTCATTACGTTCGACGCTCAGTAGTGCTGTCTTCATGATTTTGGTTTCAGGGAGGGTTGTTGGTTTTTCTGCGAGAACACGAGGCCACTCGATTTTTTCTTTCGATAGAAATGGTGGACCATTGAACCAGAGGGCGGATCTTATAAGTTCATCTGGATGGCATCCTCGGGAAAGTAGATCTGCTGGATTTATTTTTGAATTAATGTGCCTCCATTCACTGGGATTGGTCAAATCCTGAATAGCAGCAATCCGGTTGGCTACAAACGTGTGATAGGTGGTTGATAGTGACCGAATCCAGCCGAGCACTATCTGCGAGTCTGTCCAATAGTGGGTTTCGGCTATGTCTAATTTCAGTATTGATTTTACCTTGCTGACCAGATGCGCCATTAGATTGGCGGCGCACAGCTCCAATCTCGGCAAGGTTGTGGCTCGAACCGGTGCCACTCTCGACTTGGAGCAAAGCAAGTTTGTCGTGGTCTCTTCCTCCTTGGTCGTGCTGCGTATATACACCACTGCCCCGTACGCTCGTTCACTTGCGTCTGAGAACGCGTGGAGGCTGATAATTGCGTCCTTCGTGTCCAAGTACCTTCGAACCCGAACGGTGTTTAGCTTGTTCAATTCTTGCCGGAATCTTGCCCAACGCGTGTGTAGCTCTGCCGGTATTGCTTCGTCCCAGTCTAGCTTTAGATACCATAGTTGCTGCATGAATATTTTCGCGGCGGTGATGACCGGGTTGACGAAGCCCAGTGGGTCAAATAAATGGGCGATATCGCCAAGAATCGTGCGTTTGGTGATTTGTCGTGGCTCCTTCCATGATGTAGTCACTGCAAAGACGTCGCACTTGGGATGCCAGGTGAGACCTAGTGTCTTAATGTGGCCTGTTGGTTCATCGGCAATGTCTAGTTGCAGCTCCACGTCTTCCTTAGGTATATCAGCTAGTAGCGCCGTATGATTCGCGCACCACTTACGTAGGTGAAGTTTGGCTGATTTGAGTAAGGCTATTGTCTGCCCTTGTATCTGCAAGGCCGTTCTCAGATCGTTGTCTCCGGTCATCACGTCATCGACATAGAAGTCATTTATTGCGCGAGCCCCTAATGGGTAGTCTGATTGACCGGCTTCTGCCAATAGTTGGAGGCATTTTGTAGAGAGGTAGGAAGCCGCAGTAGTGCCGTATGTTATGGTTCGCAATCGATAGTAGCGCAGCTGTTCATCAGGGTGATCTCTCCATACGATCAGTTGGAGATTTCTGGCGGGAGGTGTGACGTCAATCTGTCTGTACATCTTCGTTATGTCGGCGGTGAAAACGTACTTGTGTGTTCTGAATCGCAAGCACACAGAAAACAAGTCATCCTGAATCGTAGGTCCTGTATGCATGATGTCGTTCAGCGATTTGTTTGACGTCGTCTTCGCCGACGCGTCAAACACAACGCGAAGCTTTGTTGTGCTGCTAGTGGGCTTCAATACGCAATGATGCGGCAAGAAGTAGTGAATTTGAGGAATTTCTGATGCGCTTATTTCTTCCATGTGGTTCAGCATGAGGTATTCCCTTATGAACCTTGAGTACTCGTTCTTCAGTGCAGCGTCTTTAGCCAGTTTCCTTTCTAGTGCGAGAAATCGCTTGGTCGCCGTGTTCCGCGATTCTCCCAAAACGATGGGATCCTCACGTAGAGGGAGTTCGGCCATGAATCTCCCATTTGCTTGTCGAGTGATTGTTGTGACGAAGTTTGTTTCGGTTCTTGATGTACTCGAAACTGGTAGCCGTTCCTCCTGGGCCCAGAACTTCTCTAGCTGGTTGTTTAACTCTGCACTGCTGATTCCACAAAATGTTGTGTTCGCGGAAGTTATCGGTGCCTGACCTGATATTATCCAGCCAAGCAACGTATTCTGCATCGATGGCAATCCGCTGCCGATCTTGATCTGCCCGATTGACATAAGATCGTAGAAGAATTCCGCTCCAATCAGTAGGTCAATTTTTTGCGGCGTGTTGAAGCTGGGGTCCGCCAGTTTGATGTTTGAGGGAATTATCCAGTCGGAAGTGTCGATGAGTGATGGTGGGTAGGGAGTTTACTCTGATGCTTGCCCTTCTCGATGTGGCCAGACTGGACTGACCAATGCCTGAGATGGTGGCTCGGTGGTTGCTGCTAGAAATCTTCAATTTCTTCAACAGACGATTTGTTATGAAGTTCAGCTGCGATGCGGAGTCCAGAATTGCTCTGCACTTATGCAGTTGCCCATCATGACCGACAACTGATACTAATGCGGTGCCAAGTAACACTTGGCGAGGCGAGTTCCAAGTTTCTTGGCCGCTTGAGTGGTTAGTGATGTGCCTGGCTGGCACGACTGTTGTGGTGGTTCACAACACTGCGGTATATTTTCTTGAAGAGAGCATTGGAGGCTCCCTTGGCTTGGTCTTGAGTTGACACTTGACTGTCTCAAATGATCTTCGTTAATGATTGGGTCACGATGGAGCAGCGTGTTGTGTTTCTCAGAGCACTTTAGACAGCACCTGGTTGTACACTGCTGAGCGTGGTGGCCATCCTTCAAGCAATTGCGACAAAGCCTGAGAGTGTGTATTTGCTTGAATCTGTCCGCTGGAGAAAGTGCCAAGAACTGCGGGCAGCCAAATATTTGATGATTCTGCTTGCACATCTTGCACGTTTGGTTCACAGAGTTGGTTATGAGTGAAGTCGTCTTCTTATATTTGCTGCCTGGTTGCTTGTCGCCTAGCACTTCTAAAGCTTGAAAGCGCGTCTCCAAAAATTTCAAGAAATCTTCTAACGAAGGAAGCTCCCTCGGGCTGCCCAAGGATTGTTCGTATAGACCGTGAGTGTGCCTATCGATCTTTTTGAGCAAAATGTGCAGAATAACTGGATCCCACGATTGCACGTTCAGTCCAAGATTTGCTAGACCTCGCATGCATTCTCTTGTTGTGTCATGCAGTCCCTTGATAAATTCTGATGATTCATTGCTGATGGTAGACTGCGTTATGAGCTTCTCCAGTAGCGTATTGACGAGGATGCGTTTGTTCTGGTATCGACTCCTTAGAGTATCCCAAGCTGTAGCATATGTTGCATCCGATACTGGAAGATGGCGAATGAGTCTCTCAGCGCTGCCAGTTAGGTTTGTCTTGAGGTAAAACATTTTTTGTGCATTCCCAATAGGTTGCCTGTGCACCGTCTGCTCGAAAAGATCGTGAAACTGCTGCCACTTGAGGTAATCTCCGTCGAACTGTGGGATGGTAATTTTCGGCAAGGAGATCGCCTTGTCTGTGATGCGGATGGGTTGGTTATCAGCTGCGTCGACTGCAAGTGTTATCAAGGTGTTTTGCACTCGATCCTCAATTGCGTAATAACTGGCCTCGTCGAAGGCCATGTGCTCGTCGCTCTCCGGCATATCCCAGATCTCCTGAGTGATGAGCTGGATCTTAGACCAATACTCACTGATGGTTTTTGTTTTTACCATTGAGTACTGTCTCGTCAGAGCTCCACTATTTGCTGCGACACCATCCATCAATCTCCTTAATGCTTCGATGAGATGACGCTGCATCCGAACTCGTCTCTGCAGCTCTAATTGTTGAGGACGTTCTCCCCTCCATTGCTCAGGTGGTGTTGTGTGCAATGCTTGTAGATCATTCTTCATCGAGTGGGGCTTTGTCTGTTCGTTGTCATCCGGCTGTTGTCGTATAGCACCTGGTGGCTCGTCTTGTGACTGCTCTGCTTCATCACATCCGCTGAGAGTGGGTTGCAATGGGTTTGCGAAGCTCTCAAGCCGCCGAGTGATATCACCTATGACCTGCTGGTATTCCTCCTGTACGTTGAGAAAGTAATTCTTTTGAAAATAAGGATGATCTGGATGATCGTCCTCGAAGAGCTGCATTCCTTGATGATTGGTAAAAAACTGGGTCCATACTTCTTCGAGCCTAGCATTCCTTGTCTTTAAGTACTCCACGGTCTTCCGAGCTGAGCCATCCTTCTTGTAGTTGGATAGAAGCGACTCCAGATTCTTGCCGGTGGTCGCCTGCTCCTTGGCCAAGTCCGAAAATTTATCCATTCTTTAATGTTGGCACAACACAAATACAAAAAAAAAACAAACAAAACCAAAAACTATCACGTCGGGGTCACCAAATGTTAATTTATAGTGCGCGAGGAGCGTTTTCCTCGAGACGGTAGGTTATTAAATTTTGTTTATAGGCGCAATGACACCTTTGGAATTATACACCGCACAAAAAGAACACAACCCATAGAATAGAATTTTTGTTTATAGGCGCACTGACACCTTTGGAATTATACACCGCACAAAAAAGAACACAACACATAGAATAAAAATTATAATTTATTGAAAAATTGAATGGACGCCCGAACGGCTGATGATCAACTGTCAAGAACCATTTTAATTTTACTCAATGTGGCGATATCTTGCGCCTCGAGAAAATGCTGACTCCACCTGAGCGTGGGAGTCAAGATTTTCCCGACGTCGCAAGACATCGAGGAAATAGGATACCAAGCATGTCTCAATTGCAATTATGTGCATTGAGATATGCTTGGTTCCCGTGCTTAGTGCTAGTATCAAATGTCCGAAACAAAAAAAGAACTTTTTTTTGCTCCATGCAGCTTGCAGCAAATTCGCTGATTAGCAGAACCGCGGCGGGTTGATTCGTGCAATTGTGGAGTGTTAAATTGCATTCGCCATTCGGGTGGAATGCGGTCAGCGATTCTACTGCAGGCCACATGGAGTCGTATACAAAATTGTAAATCTAGACATTTACAATTTCTTTTAGAAAATCCTACACAAAGTAGAAATTAATTAAGTATTATTTATTTCTTAGAGCCGGGTGCTCTGGATGAGGTCTATCGAAGAACTGACTAAGCCAGAGGCCTTCAGAAAATAAGCTCGTCTTGCAACCGTTTGAGTCAGCAATAATTCTTATCTTATAAGGCATACAAAAAAGAGCTTACGCTAGTATGCTAACCGAAATTCGTTCAACTGAAAATCGTTTACATTATCAAAACTGAATAATACGAATATGAACAATATTGTTTACATTATCAAAAGTAATTACAAAAATGCGTTTCAAAAATATCTTGAAGGTTGTTCACAACATTAAAAGTGAACCTAAGAAATAATACAATGTTTCAAAAATACAATGTTTCAAAAATAAAAGCATGTACATAAATTGGTTAAATAAGTACATATATGTAGAGGAAACAAGTACATAAGCACGAATTAGGATTGCACTGATACATAGCAACAAGAATAGTTGCAAGTAGTTACATGCATGTAACACACTACTTGCACAATATCGTGTCATCGATTCCGGCTAGAACTTAACGCTCAGCAGGTTATTGGTAGCACGGAGTGTTTTAGCATGTGCCATCAGATCAGTTACATTAGCGGTCAATGTTACTAATCTAATGATGCAACAATACTGAAATTTGCCATGTAGTTTTTCTCTGGGTGTATATTCCTTCTTAATGCAGGAATCTTCAAAACTCCGTCTTTCCATAATACTTATAATATTTACAATTTTTTGTTTTTCATATGTATATCTTATCTAACAAAACACCTTGAGTCATTTCTTTGACTGTATTTATCAAATTGATTCTATGTTACTTAAATCTATATGATTATCATTCTTGTAATAAATTTGCAGTTCTTCTGCTTCATTTGTAATTTTGTAATTTTTTGAATTTCTACTGTTAATTCATTTACACTACTAACCTCTTAGTTAAACATTTTTTTGTAGATCGCCTTTGATTCGTTGTCCGGCTTATACCTCACCTTTCCTTAATCAGCTCCCAGTTGTCGGTCTCCTGTATCGTAATAATTGCATCTTTCGCCTCTCCTTGCTTTTTTGTTTCGTCGTCTGTTATACTCCTGAGGTAATATTCGATGCTGAATACAAAAGCGTTGATGGTTACCTCTCCTCTTCCGTTAAAGTTCATATATCTTATTTCTTTTAAGATTTTCTCCCTCGAATATAACACATTTCGCACCTGTTGCGTTCTTAATTGTTGAAAGGCATTTGTGATTTGCTTCAATTGCTCGTTTTTTTCTTGTGAATTCCTCGTAGTTTATTCTCCATTTTGTCGTCGCAATATCTTCCTTGGTTACATAAGTCACTTCACTTGTCGTGACATCCTGTAACGAAAAGGCCGCAGAGCACGGTAACTGCCAACAAGAATGAGGTGGCTGGTTATCCGTGCTTAATGGACTTATGGCGCCCTACGTTGGGCGCCATCTGTAACGAAAAGGCCATAGAGCACGGTAACTGCCAGCAAGAATGAGGTGGCTGGTTATCCGTGCTTAATGGACGTTGCCTTAACTGATACAGATCCATGAGGGTCCAGATGACTAGTCTCGACTTTTCCTCATGGAGTGTACCAGATGTGGAAAATCCATTTGTGACAGTGATGCACCTAGCTTTTAGCACGTGCTAGCTCGTCGGACGGGGGGGTTCTTGTCACAGAATCTCCACGGTACATTTTGCTTTGCATCTAGGGTTGGCCGAAGAGGGGTGGAAATATAGGGTTTCTAGGCCCTATCCTCCTCGAGGTAGCCAAGGTGAAAAAAAAACACAAAAAAAAACGGGGTGTTCCCTATCATAAATATGGAGGACAAGGCGGGGAGCTTCGCCAAAAAGGGCGATGCTGCATTTTGTTGCCCTCGTTCTCTGTGAGATAAGCAGTGTCCGACATCCTCCTTGTTCCATTCTCCAAAACCCCTGTAGAAAATTTCACTAGCCCTTCATCTCTAGTAGCCGACTGAGTATGAGGCTATATTGACAAAACGTGCGGTCCCTTGTCATATATTTTGCTACCGATTGGTTAAACGCACCAACAAGGATCATGCGCCATGTAAATTAGAAAACTTAATATACCAGGATTAATATTACTTCAAATCGTACTATGTATCAATATGAATCATGCGCCGAGTAAAATATAAACTTAATATACCAGGATTAATATTACTTCAAATCGTGATATGTACCAATATGAATCATGCGCCATGTAAATTAGAGGACTTCATATATCAGGATTAATATTACTTCAAATCGTAATATGTATCAATATGAATCATGCGCCGAGTAAAATCGAAAACAATCATGCGCAATGTAAAATCGAAAATCTAGCCTACCAGAATTAATACTATTTCAAATTATAAACTGTAGGTTAGTAACGGTTTATATCGCGCATGAGTGCACGCACCACTGTTAATCGTGCGGCGATTAAAAATAGAAAACATAATATACCGAAATTCAATGCTATTTCGAATTGTAAACTGTATGTAGATAACGGTTTACAGCGCGTATGAGTGCAACACTGTGAATCATGCCCCTTGTAGAATAGAAAACCTAAAAAATTAAAACTAATACTATTTCAGAATGTAATATGTTTGATGAGGACGGTTTATAGCGCGTATGGGTGCACTAATAAGAATCATGCGCTTATCCCGTTATATACCGGATGGTTCCTGCGCGGTCGTACCGCTATTCCGACGCTTCAGCACGCGGACGCGCTCGACAACGCCAACACCCGTCACTAATTTTTTTTTTTCCCCCTTTCTATATTTTTCTTTTTTTTTTTTTGGCGGAAGAATATGAGAAAAAAAACTTACCTTGCGAGAAGGTCGTCCGCAGACCTCCTCGTGCATAACGGAATCAATAATCTACCCAACTCCATATACGGAGTCAGGCCTTTGGTGCCGATAGGACTTGATTGCAGGATTCGCCAAACCTTGGTATATTACACGCTCGAGAAGACCACTAACACTTTATGGCGGACGACCCGCTTACTACTTAAAAAAAAACCACGTTTTCATGCGCGCACAATAAAAAAACTTATAATATTTGTTTGGTCCCCAAGTTCTAGACCTCACTCGGCCACGGCTAGATGATTAAGAACGAAGCTCGCATATACCTTGCTTTAGCTCTTCATTGATCATCAAAGCCCTAGGCAATTCGCCATGACGAACTTTCAATAATGGAAAGTTCAGGGATGATGAGTGAAAGTTCATGAGGAGGATTCTGTAAAAGGTATGAATTTTTCTTTCTTTTTGTTTTTGCATAGCCAGTTCGATCGAGACAATAAAAGAAAACTTTCTTTTTAATCCACTCGATCGCTTTCTCAACCCCCCCGTTTCAATCCACTACTTTCACTTCACTTTTATATTATTATTTATTTTATATTATCGTTTTGAAAACCTCTTGGCTTCTTGTGGTACTCTCAAACAAAACAAATTTATTATCACACGGTTATCTCGATTATTTCGAACAATATACCGCCTAATTTTGATTTCGGTATCTCTTCGCGATTTTGCCGAATTTTTGGTTTTCGAGAAAACAATTCGTTCCGAAAACGCGTTTACCGACTGCGCCAGATTTGTAGTCGATCGATGTATCGGACAAAAAATAAAAACAACCGATTGTTAAATTACAATTCTTCATTCTACGATATAATTTTTTACACGACAAATTGTTATTATGAGAGGAAAAGATACTGCCCGGAGCTTATATTTGCGTTTGCTTATATTATCTAAATGTGCTGACCTAGTGTCTGCACCTGAATAGGTTTCCGATGTTCCACGGCCTTTGTTTCTCGCAGGTATCGCTTTACAGTAAATGTTGTATCATCATATTGTTTAGATAACGGATACATAACTCATCCGCATGTCTTAAATTATTCCAAAGAACGCTAGAAGGCTGGCCAAGATCAAGCTTCGGTATCATTTTTTTTGCTTCTCGTATTGCAGCATTTGCAGTGTTTTTGGCTTCCTTATAATTTAGATGAACTAAAAATGTTCTGCAGCGTCTATAAATGTTATAACCCTTGAGTCAGATATAAAGTAGAATGAGGCAGCACGGCGCAGCTTTACGCACACAAGAGTTGATTGTTTGCGTCAGTTTGACAGTTTGCGATAGAAGTGTTTCGAATTTAAAATAACTATTCGCAGTTCTACATTGAAAAATTTTAAAAAATGGATGATTTTGATTTAATATCCCGATATTGATACGTAACAGTTTTTATACTGCGCACTTAATTCCAAAGCTTCTACAATACATTTTTTAATGAGTGTGAGATCGCTACCTGTGTCCAATAAACCCGTAAATGATAGATTCTCGCTATAGAGCGACACAAATTATTTTTCCGAACAACTTTGATCGAATTCGCGGCACTATTCTGTGGACAGTTAGGTCGTTTATGTCCGTAATTGTTGCATTTAAAGCACTTAGGTCCCTTTAACTTTGATGAACATTCGTGAAATTCATGTAAATTCGAACCACAATTGAAACAATGGCGCCCTGACCCTCTAATCGAAAGATTCTGTATTCGTTGAGTTTCATGAGTAACATATTCTTTTTCGTGACTTTTCAATGCTTCGTAAATTTTCAACCGTTCTTTAAATTCACTAATTGTTTGCGCCTCATAAAACATCACTTTATTTCTGTTACTATCATTAATCCCGTCGATAATGTAGGAAATAAGACCCGAATCTTCTATATGACCCACCGACCCGATCGCAATCATCTCATATAAATATTGTTGTCAACTTTCGTCCGTTTTCTTTAGTCTTTCTCTCAAATTTTTATGCACGTCCGCGGAATTTATCTTAGGTTCAAATTCGGATATCAATTTATTTTTCAGGTTAATACAGAGTAAAGTTTTCACCTCTTTGTAAACATAAAGTCTTGCTGCACCAGTCAACAATCGTTTACAGAACACAAATTTCTGTAAATCAGCCCACTGAAACATTTCTGCATGTAAGTCGAACTCCTCGATCCATTGCCGTATGTTGATGGAACCGTCGCCTGAAAATTTCGTCAGGATTCCCTCTATGTCTGAAAACTTCATTGAAACGTTATTAGAAATATTATGAAGAGAAGTAGGAAAATTATCGCCTTCATCCATACTGAATCCTTGACTCCTTTGCATCGAACGACGATTCGAATTTTTACCCATACTGATAGCTGCTTCTAAGTGTTTTTCTTATCTGTGCTGATCGCCGCGTTTAAAACTTTTATCGCCGCTTATAGTCCACTTTCCACGTATAAAATTAAATGTAGTGCTACGATTAAAATGTTGGACACAGCTTTAAAACGTTTCACTCAAAATGCACTGTTAGGTAAAGATTTATGAGAAGAGCACTTAGGTAGTTTTTTTCACGTGGCCACCAATCAATTAATTTTAAGGATTCCGCTAGGAAGATTTTTTTTTTATCATTTGATGTGAAGTTTATTGTATTTTAATTGGCTACGTTTGATCCCCACATATATATACATATATGTAGGTATATATATATGTCACGGGAGATAAGTTTTATGTTTTTTCAATAAGTCCGTGAGCGGTGAGATTGCTGTGGCAAAATTGGGTACGAAGCGCCGATACCAGGATATCATTCCGATGAAACGTCTGATTGCCGTCACAGTGTTTGGTTTTGGCATCTTACTCATACTTTTCACCTTATCCGGACTCGGAGTCCCTTTTGATTGACTACATACACTAGGTATTTGAGTTCCGCCCTACAGAACTCACATTTTTCCCGATTCAGTACGAGCCTGGCGTCTATAAGTTTTCGTAACACTTCACTTAGTATTTCGAGATGTTTTTCGAACGATGGAGTGACGATAACGATGTCATCTAAATACACGAACACGTAAGAATCAAATATTGCTGCGATTATCCTGTCGATAAACCGTTGCCAGGTCGCAGGTGAGTTGTGTAGTCCAAAGGGCATTCGCGTGAACTGAAACGTGAACGCTGAGAATTTTTTGGATGCCTCCTCCATAGGCACTTGCCAATATGCTGACTTGATATCTAGCGACGTGAGATATTTAGCATCCCGTAGGCTTTCGAGTGTTGCCGATATTTATGGAAGTGGGTAAGAATCACGTTCTGTCACCTTATTCAAACGCCGGTAGTCAACACAAAACCGATATTTTCCATCTTTCTTCTTTACCAGTAGAATTGGGGAAGACCACGGACTTGATGATGGTTCGACTACTCCTTCTGCTCACATCTCATCCAGTTCTTTATCGATGTGTCGTTGCATCGCTGGCGAAACTGGGTAGTAGCGCTGCTTAATGGCATCTGATTTCGTTAGTATTCTATGCTCTACTAAATGTGTACGGCCCAGTTTCCCATTGTAATTCTTAAACGTTGCTTCGATTAGGCCGCTTAGCTGATCTTCTTGTGTCGGATCTAACTCGTGTCTCGAGTGTATGGCTCCCAAGTCTAGATCTTCGTTGACGCTGCTTAACGTAACTTTCCCTCTAGTTTAGGTTAACCTAAAAGCTTTGCCTGAAATCCACCCCCAGGATCACTTCGTGAGTGATTTCCTCGATTATCAGAGCGGATATGGTTTCGATGGCACCACCTAGCGAAAAAGGTACACGTAACTCCCCTGTTACCTTCACCTCTGGCCCATTCGCTAGTGTCGCTTTTCCGCAAGCTGTTATTTTTGCTTGCGCTTCAACCCTTTGGAGTGGAGACCAGCCTATGCCACCAATAATTGTCCTGGTAGCTCCCGAGTCCAATAATCCCACTAATTTTATGTCTTCTACTCCTACCTCCAAATACGGTCGAGGATCATTGAGCTTCTTCATCAGAGCCACTTCTTCCCCCCTGTCATGTTGATGGTCACCTCCGATGCCCCACTTTCCTGCCTTATACTCGTTGACGATGCGTCCTCCAAGCACGGTACTCAATCTATCGTCGATTATTGAGTCCGTGGTCCGTTTCCCGAACAGTTCTCACAGCGAGCTCGTATGACTCCCGGTCTGCCACAGCCGTAGCAATTCACGGGCTCTGGATAATTGTTGACCAGGTGGCTTATCTTTCGGTATCGGAAGCAACGCATGTTCCCTTTTTCCCCGTCCCCAGTACGTTGCGCATCCATTGCATTTAGTTTTGGTCGTTTCTGGTCTGTGTTTATGTCCAAACGTTCGACTTGCCCTGGTAGACCGACGTAGGCGAGATCGGGTTCCAATAGGTTTTGGTGTCGAGGTAGGGGCACATAATTTTCCACCGAAAAACGTGCCTCTTTCAGTCTCTTGCTGGTAGACACCAACTGTTGAATTGTCTTGATTTCTAAGAGGGCGAGTTGTGCTGAGTAGAATGGCGCCAAATTTTTCTTTTCTTAATGAACGCTAGTTTCATTGATTCGGTGCAGGTACTACTCAGCCTACCGAATAGTCGTAGCATTACGCTGACGAACATGCCTATGCTTTCGTTGGCCCCTTGTGTCCGGTGACGAATCTCCTCCAGAAGTCTGTCATTGTAGTCTGGTGGTAGGAATTCTTCTTTCACCCGCTCATTCCAGTCTTTTAGAAAGGGTTTGTTGGCCCGAAAACATATCAGGGCTTTGTCTTCGAAGAGGTCTTACTGCCGATTGAAAAAGGTCCAACTCGGAACAGCCCCGTGCTTCCCGTAATTCCTCCACCCTTTCTAGGAAACAGCTCAAGGATTCCTTGGACGAGCCCGAGAACTTCACGTTCCACTTGTAGATTGGCACTGTTGGTAACCGTGTGCCTCTATGGTCGCAAGGTAAAGCCGCTTCCTTGAAAATTTCTGTCATTGTTCTGGGTTCTAGAGTTGGCCTTGGTTTGATCGAAAATTGATTCAGCAACGCGACATTCGGCGAGTTTTGTGCATCATCTCTTTTCTCTTGTGGGAATGGTGATGAGGTGCCTCCTGGTTGTCTGAACTCTCCCTCTTCTACATCCTCGTCAACCCCCAACTTCTCGTCTAATTCTGTGCAGAGACTCGCTATGGCCTGCCTCGCCCTTGTTATGCAGTCTCGTTCCTCTTGGTCCGCCGTTACCATCCTGTTGAGGCGCCTTAAGGCCCATGGTACCTTCCCGTTTATTTTTCGGAAATCTGGTGAGTTTTCGTCCCCTGTAAATGCCTATAGCTATCTTGTCGTCTTCGAAGACAAATGGGTATTCCGGTAACGAGAAACTGGATTGACGGCTCAGTGTGGAACGAAACAGTTTCCGCATCTCGTCTACCGTTGCCCCGCTGAGTCTGAAAATCGTCAGCTCGTATTTCAACTCCACCCTTTCCATTCTCACTTATAGCAATTAATTGCCTAACCTGTATAACTGGGACAGTCAATATCTCTTTACCTTCCCAAACGTAGACGTTGAGGAGAGAAAAAAAAATTGAGAAATTCAACTTATTTCCGATTTATTTATTGAACTCGTCTTAAACGAAACTCCAGTTACTATCTTATTAATTGGTTACACAAAACTTCCAGAAGAATTTTCCAGCAAAGCAATGATTTAACACTCTGAGAAAAAAACTTATCCTAAACGGAATCGGACCATGGACCAGCTATTCTGTGGCCGTCCGTACGATTCCGGAAAATTTTCACAGTTTTTAACCTTATAAAATTTTGCAATGTCCTAAAGACAAAATCTTGAAAAATTTTAAGGTCTTACGGTGCACACGCATTCGTAGCCACTTTCCTCTTCACCACTACTACGCACTTTTATTCGAAATAAAATTTTCCGAGGGCAAAATTGCCCCACGTTGGGCGCCAATGTTGATGTACGTAATTTTGTGAAGATTTTTTGCGACGTTCTTTTTCAGCTTGCCACGCGATTCTTTTTGTTTTTCACGATATTCGTTTGAAATTAACTCGCCAGACTTGTGGTTCGGTCTGCGACGAGCACAGAGTAACGATTTTTCCCCGATTGGGAAAAATGTAAAAACTCAAACCCCTTGCACCAGAGGGGCGGAACGCTACCTGTCCGGCCAACCCGTTGAAGAGGGGTCGTGGGCGCCAGTGGCTCTCAATTTAGGCCGCGTTCCTTCCTATTTTTCTCCGGACCGAACCACGAGTCCGGGGAAATCGTCACTGCACAAAAGAAAACTGATCGCGGGGCAGGCAAGGAAACTGTACATGAGTTTCACAAAGGGGAGTAAAGAATTTAAATAATGAATTTATATACGATTTTATATAATATTTATTTCACCAGCTGATTATTCTAATCCTTATATCGTCCTTAACGAGAAACTTAATTTTGTATGTACTTAAAAACTAACTTATCTTTTTACTCGTTGGGGCCCTACGTTGAGTTGATCCAACGTGTTCCCGTGCATCTGCTTCGCTGATCTTCTTTCTTGGTTTTAATCCTTATCCGACGAACTCGAACAATATCGATGACTACACCAAGGTTTTGAACTGCTCCACTCACGATTCACTTCTCGCACACTCTCTACTCTACTAGCCACCGACTTGTGGCAGTTTTTCAAATATTTCAAACAACACTTTTTAATTTGCGACGAGTAGAATTTTAGCAACCACTCTGGTTCAGATTCGGCAATGTAAGAGGACGTTATTTCTCGGATCACTTTCCGCCAAAACTCTTTGCGGGAAAATCATTCGGTGATTCCCAACTGTTTTTGATTAACCCCGGTCATCATCCTGTAACGCGTTTTTCCCAACTGGGAAAACGGATAAAAGACCCCTGGCTACTCGGGGCGGAACGAGCCTGTCCGCCCAGCCCGTGAAGTCGGGCCGTGGGCGCCAGTAACTCTTTTTTTAGGCGTCGTTCCTGGCCATTCTTTCCCCGAACCGAGCTACTAGTCCGGATAGACTTATCACACAAAAAAAAATAACCGTCCGTAGCCTGCCTAGAACACGTCACAAGGTTTTATACATATAGAATTTATAGCGAAAGAAACGATGAAAAAACGAGAAATCGGTATAAAGATGCCCACTGGCTTCATTATTCAACGCCCTAGCTACACTCTACGTTAAGTTGATAATCAATGCAAAACAAATGGTCCCTGGCTAAAAGTTACTTGATCATATGTGTTCTCCCACGTATCGTCGCTCGTTGGGGCCCTGTAATGACGATTCTCCTTGCTCCTGTGGTTACGTCGTATGCTCGATCGCCGGATCCGTCGTTTCCGATAGTTTCCTTCTTCGGTGTATTCTTTCGTTGATTTCGCACTCACTACCACTCGCTTCAGCTCAAATACCAAAAACAATCCATCCACTTGTGGCACTCAAATTTACTTTAATTTTTTTTCTCTCTGTTTTATTTTTTCCACTTGAAAATTCTAACTCGCAGGTGCGACCTGTTATGTTCCCCGTTTCAACTCAAAAAGCTATATATATATAATATATATAGCTAGGGTGTAGCCTAGTGGGTCTTGTAATGCGAAGGTCGTGAGTTCAAATCCCGGTCGGCGCAATATATAATTCCATCACATTGCCTGCTTGGATATACCTTGGTCCTCAATCTACGAAAATGAAGAATTCGTAGAAAGAGGGTTGTGCGAAGGGCTAACAACCCTTCCACAATAAGTAATGAAAAATGTTAAGGAACCTGAATGTCAGGAGGCCAAGGTCCGATTTGGGCTGTAGAGTCATTGTAGAAGTGTAGACATAATATATATTTTTTTTTTTTGAGTTATTCGTTTTCAAGCTGAACAGACTGCAAGTAGGACGAAATCTCCGATGGGGCTCATTTCTGTGCTGATCGACTCAGCGCGTTTATTATAATCAACGCGGCTTTTGCAAAGGCTTCCCCCGGTGTCTGTCTCGTCACGGTAGGCTCTGCGTGCTTCCCAATGATCCCAATCTTCTGGCTTCCTTGCTGTAACTGTTGCTGAACCGGAAGGCGTATTCCTTTGCTTTGGTGTACGTTCGTTCTGACTACCACAGTGGAAACGGAAGATTATTCCAGATTCTTATGGTCTGGACGAAAAAGGAACCCTCACCGACCGTCTTAAAGAAACGCGGAGCAATAAGTTTACGATGTCTGTTGGTTTTTAGAGGTATTAGGAATTCGCATAAAGACAGTGGCTCACTTTGCTGTAAAATATTGTGCAGGAAAATGAGTGCTCTGCGCTTAAGGAAAGAGGGTAATGTGCAGCCTAGAATGCTCATCTGATATTATGATATATGATCACAACGCCTTAGTCCAAATACATAGCGGATACAATCGTTGAAAGCTACATTTAGCCTGTGTTGGCAGTTGAAATCATGTTTAGGAAATACTAGATTACCGTAAGAGAAAAATGGTATAATAAGGGATTTCACGAGCTTCAATCTGGTGTGCATAGCAAGGATACTAGCAAACACCCATAGTCTTCTCAGACTACCACATACGTTTTTTAGGATAGAATCGACTTGCTTACAACCGGACTTGACCGAATCCAGGATAAGTCCTATATCCGTTACATGGGTTTGGAATACGAGGGGTGTACCGTTGACTATAGGGTAGGGAAGGTCCCAGGTGCTAGGATTATCTAGTCCGGCATAAAAAACAATACATTGAAATTTTTGCTCGTTGAGAGTAAGATGGATAAGTTGGGACCAACTTAATATGCGAGCAATATCCCGATTTACGCGTTCAACACAGTCCTCAACTAATCCAATAGGCCTACTTAAGTAGATCTGCGCATCATCCGCGTACAAATGAAGACTGTAGTCATGTAGTACATCGGGTAGATCATTAATGTAAATGCTGAAAAGTAGTGGGCTTAAGACTGACCCTTGGGGAACACGAGATACAAGGGGTAAAGACGAGGACAGAACATGATCAATTCTAACTTGCTGATGCCTGTTGGCTACTTCTTCTTCTTCAATGGCACTACAGCCAAATCGGGCCTTGGCCTCCTGACCTTCAGGTTCCTTAACATTTTCATTATTTATTGCGGAAGAGTTGTTAGCTCTTCGCACAACCCTCTATCTACGAATTTTTCATTTTCGTAGATTGAGGTAACCAAGGTATATTCAAGCAGGTAGTGTGGTGGAATTATGCGTTGACCGGGATTTGAACTCACGACCTTCGCATTGTAAACCAACCACGCTACCCACTAGACTATACCCTAGCCTGTTGGCTAATTAGCTACCAATTAGTTTGACCGCATTAGTAGAGAAATTGAAGATTGACGACAGCTTGTTCAGAAGCCTGTTGTGGTCCACCATGTCAAAGGCTTTAGAGAAGTCTACGAGAACAACGTAGGTTATCATATTTTTGTCTAAGGCGACTCTAATATCAGAGGTTACTTTAACTAGTGCAGATTCGCAACTGTGTCCAGGCCGGAACCCCGATTGAAAAGAGGATAGCATTTTCTTGATCAGTATATACCTATTCTTGCATTTGTATTGTTGCGAGCTAGGGGTTTGCCGGATTTCAAGTAAAACACAATTCGTTTAAAAATAAAAGATAATTTATTTATCCGCACTTTTTACTTATTTGCACTTTAACTTAATTTACACTATCTGGCAATACCGCCGATATTTCCCTTTCTTACACCGGTTGGTGTTCTTCCACAGACGTCGCTGAATGACTAACTGCTGGTCTGAGAGCTTCGTGCTTATATACAATTTTTGCCCAGTTCTCGAAGCTTCCGTCAGGTGTCGTTGGGACTATTCGGGAGAATGCTAGATCTTTAATTGCCTACATTATGGAGTATACTGTCGGGTGGGTGTGTGTCTCAACAAGAATGTTCTGGAACTTTGTTTATGGCTGTTTACATATAGGGAGATTGTTCTGGTACATTCGGGAAGTTGCCAGATCTATAACAGTATAATAACATAAATCATACGCTTTAAATACATTAAGCTGAGTTGTAGACGAAAAGAGCTCCATTTAATTGACGTTGGTTACTGCAGTTCATCTATTTTGTTGACTTTTATAAGAGAATCGTTTTCCGACCTCTTAATAAAAACTTTTCCATTTAGCGTGCGAGTTAAATTTACTTTATTAATTTTGAATAAAAAAAAACACAAATTTAACTTTGATAATTTTTTATTAGTTTTGGTAAATTTATATGAGTTAATTTTAATTAGCCTTCTTATTGAATTGAAGGTAAAACTTAAACTGAAACTCAACTTTAATTCTGAGTTCTTATATACTATTTCTTATCTCTATTCGTGCAAGTCTGCAATAAATCCAATTCCGCAACTCTGCAATAAGTCCAACTCTGATGACTTTGTTTACACGGGTCAGCATTTTAATGATGAGCCGTGCTTTTGTTTATATTAGTCAACTTTTTAATGATTTATAACTTAGAATTTTGTTTATGTGAGTCAGCTTTTTATTAGAATTTTGTTTATGCAAGTCTGCAGTTTATTTAGGTTTGAGTGCAACATCGTATTATTGGATATGCTTTATGATTTAATAACTGACTCTTAATTAAACTTTGTCGTGATGTCTTTGTTTACATTAGTGGCAAATATTATAACCTAAAACTACTATGCATATGAGGTTCGATATCTTTGTTTATATTAACATCTTGGGATTCATGTATAACGCCTCCTGGTACGAGATGAAGAAAATTCTTGATCCTGCTCCAGATGATGGGGATTACTTAGACCGGGGCCGGGGCAGCACGATTTTGCCGACGGCTCAGGAGCTTGGGGTGGGTCATTGACCTAAGCAGTCCTCATCCTTGTACGTGCTGAGCAAAACGGAACGGGAAACAGATCATGATACCGTACTAGTTTATGCGGTATATACGCTTAGCGGGGTGTTTTGACTGCCGCTACTTGAACTTGGCGGAAATCTACACATTCGTGCACCCTCATGTCAACGACAACTACTTACCCGGTTTCCGGACAAAGCCTGGGAACCCTCTCATGAGTTCTTCACTCACTCATGTCGAGAATTGTATCAATAAAGAAAAAAATCTTGATACCTGTTCCTAAATACGAACACTAATCATGACACATAAATGAATAAAAATATAAGAGGAAAAAAAAATATTATTACGTTCTCGCACCAAAAAAAAAAAACAATTGTTTTGAACATAAATTAATTTTTTTTATTAAGATGTTTTTTTTTTTTTTTTTTGAGAATTAAAAAAAAAACTAAAACTTATTACTTAACTTATTGTGTTGGGGCCCTTGCTGCTTCCAGTTTCGATGGTTGAGTTTAGTTTCATGTGCTCACTTATTTTATTTATTGTTTTATTTGTTGCAACTAATTTTAATTTTTATTCACTTTTTTTTTTTTTTTTGAACATAAATTAAATATTCATGACTTCAGAAGTTTATCAAAAACTAAATCATTGAATCTTCACGCACAGATTTGTCTTTTTGTTTATTTCACTGATTTAAATTCGACACACTTAAATTTTATCAAAAAAAATCAAAATCAATATCAATCCGAGTACTATTCTTTATTCATTAGAGATCCTTTCTCGAGCACCGTCTATTTTGTTCTCCTCGAAAACTTTTTTCACTTTATTCCAATTAGCCACCAAACGCGAGCTTCAACGGCTTTCCTTCCAATCTCCTCACTTATTTTGGCGCCAAAATACTTTATAGCAGTGCTGCCCTAGGAGTTTTTATGTCCATAATTTTTCGGTTAATTATTTGGCGCGAACTAATTTGATTATTATTATTATTATTATTTTCTTTTAAATTTGTTATTTGGTGGTGTTATTATTTCATGTTTATAGAAAAAAAATATAATATGTAACCTAATTGTATCTAGGAACAGTATGAGAACAAAACCATAAAAAAAATAAAGCAATAAACTGCGAGCTAAATGAGGGAAGAGTAAAAATTGAATTCTGGTAAAGATTAAAGAAAAGAAATTTACAAAAAAAAAATAGTTCGCAACACTCCCTCCTTAAGATTGCTGTTGTCCTCAACAGTATTTTCTATAGGTTGCAGTTCTTTCATCAATTTTTTCTAAATTCTTAATATTTTCAAGTTTAAATCTTGGATATTTTTTGAATACAGTAATCCCTTGACATACGTCTCCCTTGTTATACGTTTTCTTGACTTACGTCGTTCATTACTTTGAGACCAAACCCTTGAAATTACGTCGTCCGTTCCTTGACTTACGTCGCCGTTTTCATAGAACAGATGTTTGTTCATATGAAAACTTTTCCCCTGGTAAAAGGGAATTCCCAAAATTTGTGAGCGCGATTTTTGTAGGAAAGTTTTCGTGTTTGACGTTCATACATTATAGACCGAGGTTGTATTGAGGTGTTTTTGATCACATTCGTATATTTCGAAAGAATTTCGTGTTTGGTTGGTGTTTGAATAATTGATCCCGAGTTTTGTGCTGTTTTGTATTACATACATATATATACAGACCTACGTACAAATAGTATTTTGAATTATCTTATCTTCTTCGTAAGTTTTATAAATACGTTTGCTACTTGTTGCCTTCATTACTATTTGTAATTTGACCTGTAGTCGTGTACAGACACTTGATGAAGGCTGCAAGTAACAGCCGACATACGCAATTGTACACGAAAATAAAACTTATGTAGACGAAAACCCACGACTTTCTTTAAAAAAATGAATTATGTAAAAACTTAAAAAATAAATATGTACATTCCTATTCAAAAAAAATAAAGTTTATACATTTATCGCCTGAGGTTGCTTCTACTCTCGAGTTACGTCGTTTTCGACTTACGTCGCAAATTCTCGGAACCTATCTCCGACGTAAGTCGAGGGACTACTGTAATTCAATTTAGGTTCTAGTGTTAGAATTTGTTGGAATTCTCTTATTTGATTGGTGAATAATTTTCCTGCAATCTCAAGTTTACAATTATTAAATCTTATGATATATGTGCCATCTAAGTGATATGTTTTTTCATTACAATTTTGTTTAATTCTAGTATCTATGTTTATTATGAGTATTAATCATTTTTCTATTTCTTCTACATTATTATCATTATTATATTTGGCTATACAGTTAATATTTTCACACATTAATAATTGATTTAAGGCTTTAGTCCTTTTTTCTGGTTCGTAATATTGACCATTATAAAATACAACTTCGCATTTATGTCTAGGGTTTCTGATTTTAATGTAGGTATTTTCTTTACATAGTATGATAATAAAGGTTGGATTAAAATAGGGATACTGATAACGAATATTATTGTTTTTTCTTCATTTAATACATTTATTGTAATATCTTTTAATTCTTCTATTGATAAATTGTGAGAATCTATTTCCTCATATGTTAGTATGCATCTGATCATTATACCTGTTTTTGCTGAATTTACATTGTCTATTATTTTTTCTAATTCATCTTTTATTGATCAAAATTATGATTTAATTGAATAATTGTTAAGATTTTATTTATTTTTTTGTCTGGTTATCAATGTCAATAGCTAATTGATTGTAAGCTTTGTTAGTTTTGTTAATATTGTCAATAATTTTGTTAAGATTAGATTGTTAATTTGAATTTGTTTATTCATTGATTCTATAGTAGCGTGATTGTTTGCATCTATTATTTTTAGATGTTCTGTAATTTTTTCGTAGTCGTCATTGTCCATTAATCCAAATAACCAATTATATACTTTGCCAATGGGGTGAATTAATCCGCGTTCTTTTCTATTAACGACTACAGAATCTCTTCCGTTAGGTAAATATGTCGTCTTGGTTTGTCTAGTTTTCTGTCCTTTATTGTTTTGTCGGTTTGGTCTAATAATTTTCATTGAGACCTGTCCAGATTTCTCACTATCGAAATGTAATAACTTTAGTTCTACTTTTATAGTTTTAATTGTTTCGTATCGGGGTAAATTTCGCTAGTAATTTCTTCTAAAGCTTTTTCATATTGGACTAAATCAATTTTGTGATCTTGAACTTTAATTTGTCTTGAAGAGAGAAAGGAGTGGAGTAGCATAAGACATTTTTTTAGTAAGCCCCAAGAGTGTAGTTGAATAAGGGTAGGCGTCAAAAGTACACGCTCGAATGCTTTTTCTATATCGATTGATAGAAGAACACTATGCTTGCTTGCTTTGAGATTTTGAGCCATGTGGTACTCAAGTAGATGTAGCACTGTGTGCACTCCGCGGCCTGGACGGAAACCGTGCTGTTCATTCTCCAAATGTAACTCTGACGCTCTCATGATCTTTTAGCTAAAATCTTTTCCAATACTTTGGACAGGACTGGCAGGAGTGAAATTGGGCGATAGCTGTCCAGCACATGTGCATCTTTCCCATTTTTTGGAATAGGTTTAAGGATGGCGGTCTTTTAAGATTGGGGGAAAATGCCAGTATGCAGAATATTATTACATAGACTAAGGAGACGGTGTTTAAATTCGAAGGAAGAATGCTTCAGCATGGCGTAAGACACTTTGTCTTCTCCACGCGCAGTGTTTTTGGCAATTTTAAGCTGGTAGCTCAACTCGAGCATTGTGGAAGGAGCCTGGAGGCATTCGTAAACCAGAGGTTGAGGAGGTAGGGAATCAGGATTGAAATTGGATTTTTCATCGATGAGTTGGGTTGGAAATGAGGAGTTGGAACTGTAATTGGTCCATTTATTTGCGAGAAGGTTGGATATTTGTTGTGGATCGTCTATGATAGTTGAGCCTGAAATTATGTAGGGGAATGTGGGACTGGGTTTGTTAGCTCTGAGATATTTGACCTTGTTCCAGATGACGCGCGAGTCCAGAGTTGGGTCAAGGGAGTTGACAAAGGCAGTCCAAGAAACGCGTTTGGCAACTTTGAACTCTCGGCGGAATAGAGCTTGGGACTTACGATAAGAAATACAGTTGGATAGAGAAGGAGAACGCTTAAATTCTCTGCAGCATCCGTTCTTACATTGGACTAGTTTGTGAATGTGGAGTGTGAACCAGTGAGGTTGGTTGCGCAAACTTTGGGATACAGGGATAGATTGCGATGCGGCGGAACGAAGAATCCTTTTCAATTTTGCTGCTTCTTGATTGGGATTATTGGATTGTTGGTATTCGTTGGAGTGGAATTGAGTAATTGATTCAAAGCGTTCCCAGTTGGCCAGGTTCTCTTTGAATCGAGGTATGTGTTTTTTTTGTTGCGGACGAATAGAGTTTGGAGCGATGCGAATAAGAATAGGAAGATGGTCACTGCTCTGAGGGGTGGGATAGACCATCCAATCAAGCAGAGGGGCAAGGTCAGGAGTAGTGAGAGATATGTCTATTGCCGTCATAGTGTTTCTAGTGCTGAAATGAGTTGGAGACCCATCTTCAATGATGTCCTCATAGATTCTACCACGAGATGAAATGTATGCAGAACCCCACAGCGGGTTGGCCGCATTCACATCACCCAGTACTAGCTGATGTGCTTCTGCATGGCTAGGTATTTCATCAAGCATCGTTGGAGTGAGAGACAAGTTGGTTTTATTATATATATATTGGATATGAGGATAGGTGGTTGCGTGGTGATAGTGATTGTTAAATGGAGAAGTTCTGAAGTGGATGGGATTCTAGTAGGAATAATTGGTATATTGTTCTTCACTAAGAAGGCAATGCCACCTCTGGCACTGGAGTAGAGGTGATTATGATGGAAGGATTTTTAATGAGGAAGTTTCAAGAGATGGATAGAGGCGTTTTTGATTTTGGTTTCTTGTAGGACAATGACGTCAGGAGTGTGGAGGCAAATAAGCTGTGTTTGTTATTGATAAACCCCTGAATGTTCCATTGGATGATGACGAGGTTAGAGAGAGATATGATACTATGAGGCATTGTGGCTGAAAGATTTGGTGAGAGAGTCGTTTAAATTTGCATATCTTTGGGGTTTTTATTGGGAAGGTCTTGATAAGTGCTGTTTTTTGGGGTATACGTTTTTCTAATTCTTGTAATTTTTGTTGAGAGGTGGTTACGGAGGAAAGTTGTATTGCAGTTAGATTGTTGGTTAGTGTCGTGTAGAAAGCTATAGTACTAGGAGTTATTGACTATACGATATTAGGATAATTTGGTTGTAATTTATTAAGGTGGGATGTGTTTATTTTTTTTTTTGTGTGTTGGATATGTTGGTTTTTGGTATTTCTGTATGTGAAGTGTGTTTTTGATGTGTAGGTGGGGGTGATGCTATGTTACCTGTAGAAGTGTTATTTTTTTCGATTTCGACAATGGCACTTCGTAGCGCAGTTTTAGTTGATGATGACTGGATAGTGTGGAGCTCTGCAGCAGCGTTATATTTTACGATGTCAGCAATGGTTCTTCGTGGCGCAGTTTTAATTGATGGTGGTAGGATAGTATAGAGTTTTGGGTTTTCATTAAAGGTAGCTCAGTCCTCTCTCCTATTATCGGCTTTGATTTTGTTGACAGCCTTGTAGCGGAGAAAAGTCGGACACGATTGTTCAAAAGATTTGTGCGTGTCAACTTCACAATTTACGCAGAAGATACGTGTGCAGGGTTCCGCGTGGGTGGGAAGGCAGCAGTTTGCGCATACTGGCATATTTCTGCAGTGATTTTTTGTGTGGCCCAGCTTTTGACATGATACACTCCGCATGGGATTGGGGATGAATTCCTCTAGTTTGACCCTTTCCCATCCAATGTTAATGTAATCGGGTCGTCGTATACGGTCGATAATGACTACCACTGCTCCAGTTGGTATGAACTTATCACCTATACGTTTGTTTATTTTTCGTACTCTTACTACGTTTTGGTTAGATAGTTCATGCAGGAGGGTTTCTTCGTCGATCGGAATCGTATTGCGCGAGTAAAACCTGGCTTGTAGTGAATTTAGTCCATTGTGGGGCGTGGTAGTTACGCTGATGCCATCAATACTAGTGCATTTTTCGAATTTTTGCGCGATTTGTCGCGATGGGACTTTGATCAGGAGGTCACCTGAACGCATCGCTTTTACCTGTAGAATGGACCTGGAAATTGCTTCCAGAGCTTTATTGATGCGAAAGGGATTATACGTGCTAATTCCAATAAGTTGGTTGTCTTTTTTCTCGGTCGAGGCGAGAATGAGACGCAAACCAGTAATTTCAGGTTACGACCGTACTTGGTAGCTGCCCGAAGAAGAGTGAATATATAATGCATTATTATAATTGCTTTTTGTTCTAATGTTAGGGTAGTCGAAATACCTGTTGTGCTTTCAGTATCTAATGCTTCTGGTTTTGATGTTGTGATGTAAAAGACTTCAATTATGATTTTATGATTTTATTTATTCAGTGTAATTGCTACCGTAGTCGGTACGATGTTCGAATGTGTGAAAATGTCAAACTGACTGCTTGACGTTTTCCAGGTGGGAGGACGTCATGACGACTGGAGTGCGTTCACTACAGATGTTTATTTATTTATTTATTTAATACATAAGGTTTACAGTCAAAGAACCAATTACAAACCTTTAATAATAAATAATAATAAAATTAATTGTTTACAGTAATTTAAAAGAAGAGTTTAACTTGAAGTTATAATAGGTGAATTTTTAAATATATCGCATTCCAGAAATTAATTCAATAACATCAATTGATTCACAGCTTTATGCAAAATTTAGATAACTACCATAATAAAATAAATGTTAATAACAACTATAATAAACGTATAACATATGAAAGTGTTGAGAAATGTATGTAATGTATGAAAAGTTGAAACAAAACCATACTATAATCATATAATTGTGACATGAAAAGGGAACCGGGCAATTAATTTGGAAGAAAATAACATTATTGATTCAACTACATCAATAAGGTTTCAATATAGGCAAGTTATGCGGGAAGAGAGGAAAAACTAGATAATATACTCAATATTTGTACTTTTGGATTAGTGAGATTGAAATCAAGAACATCGTAGGAGCTGAAAACTTGATTATGAGACATCTGAAGACGAATTATAGGCGATTTGTGAAATAAATTCGTATTGTGGTTTGGTATACGAAATGTCGTATTTGAAGTTAAGCGATTTCCCCTGGATCCTACATTAATGTTTAGTTTGCCTGTTAAATAGGTGCAATTAATTTTTTGGGAAGCAACCTTATGTAAAAACAGCTCATCCATTAGTAGTCTTCTCTGATATAAGGTTAAAAGCTGCAAATTTTCAAGTCTTTGCGGATAGTCGGAAAATTCTAATTTCATCTTAAAATGTAAATGCCATGTAAAACTTCTTTGGACACGTTCAATTTGTATATGATAAACTTGATAAATAGGATTCCATATAGTAATTGCATATTCCAGGACACTTCTTATATAAGCAACAAAAAGAGTTGTGAATGTCTGAGAATTTTTGAAATGTCTCCCACATCTAAACAAAAAACCAATACCTCTGCCTGCCTTAGTGATTAAAGAAGAGGAATGAATATTAAATAGTAATTTCGTATCAAATATTACACCAAGGTCACGCTGTATCTGAACACGTGTAAGCTTCTCGTTATGTAATAAATAATCAAACAGGATTGTGTTATGTTTCCAAGAGAATGATAGAACTGTGCATTTACCAGCATAAAGTTCAATATGATTATTATCGCTCCAAACTTGAATCTTTTCAATATCCCATTGCAGCTCGATACAATCTCTTACTTTGTTGATGGTTCAAAATAATTTCATATCGTCAGCATACAGCAAAACATAAAGGGGGAGGCCTTCAGTTATATCGTTAATGTAAGTACTAAAAATCAAAGGTCCCAAAATTGAACCTTGCGCAACGCCTGAAGTAGGAAATATATCACGTGAAATTGAGCCACTTAATGCAACTTTCTGTATACGATCGGTTAGATATAAGTGGCATCATTGGACGAAATTGACATGAAACCCAAAAGAGATTAATTTGTTTAAAATTACTCTATGCGATATTTTATCAAAGGCTTTGCGGAAGTCAGTGTAAATAGTGTCAACTTGTGTCGATTTATCTATAGCTGTCGCTACAAAATCTGTGAATACAGCCAGATTAGTAATAGTTGATCTACCAGGTAAGAATCCGTGTTGCCTATCATTAATATGCGCAGATATTAGAGAAATTATATTAATACTTATTGCCTTCTCAAAGATAAGTGCAAGAGAATTAGAAATAGATATCGGTCTATAATTTGTAACATCAGCACCGCAATTGCTCGTTAAGATAGGTGTGATAAATGAAATTTTGAGGCTGTTAGGGAAACTTTTTCTGATAAAGATTTATTGAATAAATAAAACGTCCGCACAGTTTTGAAATATGATATTTGAAATCCCATCAGGACCAGCATTCTTGTTTTCATCTAACGATTTATGTATATTATATACACATTGACGATCAATGTGTGGAACTTCAATTGTTATGCCGGTTTGCCGTGAATATGTCAAATAATCATATTGAAAAGGCGCATCCTTTGCATAATTATTTTCAAAGAAAGTTGCAAATAGATTGCAACACTCAGTAGAATTTGTTGCTCTTATGTCACCTAAATAAACTTCCTGTGGAATTTTATTATTTAGCTTTAGAATTTTGGTGTAAGAATGGAAGTATTTAAGGTCCTTTTTGACATTATCTTCAATATTCGAGATATACCGATCATAGTCCGGTTTCATCAGATATTTAGTTACTTTTCGAAAATAAGCAAAGCTATCTCTTAAATCCTTTAAATTATCTCTCATATGTGGTTTTTTCATAAGACGATGCACTTTATTTTTGGCCTTTAACGCAAATAAAGTTTGTGGTGAAAGCCAAACAGGATACTTCATATGTTTATTCTTTTTTAAAGGCACATGAATACTGAATGAGTGATTAATTAAATCCTCGAGGTATTTAAAAGAATCTATAGTGTTTAAATTATACATCAAAATTTTGACAACTAAGAAAATTGGTTATAGCATTAAAATCAGCATTTATAAAATTCCGTTTAGATGAAAGAGCTTCTGGCATGTAAGTAGTTTTATCTATTTGAATGTCAATTTCTAGTGGAGGATGGTAACTGTCGGCTCTTGCGAGCCTTGTCAAACGTTTGCTAATAGATAGTTTATGTTCTGGAAGCGTACACCATATCAAATCCAATAATTCATTCCTAATATTTCGATGAGAAAACAGCGATTCCGCCGCAAGACCTGAAAAATAAATTGGGGAAAGTACATTGGTATTTGGAACATGTTCCCAAAGAATCTCAGGGAGATTGAAGTCCCCAAGATATAATATCTCCGAGTTTGGTGGTAATTTTTGTTGAACCAACGCTAGGTTATCATAGACGAGCTTGCATATAGCTGCAGAAGTAGATGGACTAAGATAAAGGCAACAAATGTATAAAGTTTTATGCTTAAGTTTAAGCGATAACCAAAGTTCCTCAAAAATAGTCTCAAAATCAAACACCCTTTTACAGTTTATTTCCTGTTTGATTCCTACAAGAATACCACCACCATCATCTTTTCCTGAAACAATCGGATCTCTATCTTTCCTAAAAACTTGGTAGCGCTCATCAATGAATTCAGAATTTTCGACAGATGTATTAAGGAATGTCTCTGTAATGCATAGTACATCGAAATCTGAACCTATAGTACATCGTTTAATTTCATCAGTTTTAGTGCGCATTCCCCGAATGTTTTGGTAATAAACAGATAAATTAGACCTAGTAACAAATATTGAGCAACAAGTTATAAGAATTTTATACCAATGAATTAAAATCAGTAGATGAAGTTTTCCGTATAATTTTACTATTTTCTTCTCTCCTTAACAGAATCGTGGCGTCCTTAATCAAAAGAAATTTAAAGTTATTTTCTTCCTTAAATGCCTTAGCCCTATTATATAGTAACCGATCAGATAATGTAATCACCTCCTTCATAAATATTACTTTATCCTTTAGAGTATCATCCTGGAAACCTATGTCACAAAGTTTAATAACATGTAATCTTATAGCATTTAGTAATCGCTCATGTATAGTTTTGTTTCTTACAGTTAAGATGATTGGGGAACTAGCTGTGCGGACTTTTGAAGAAAGTCTTTTAATAGATAGAATATCATCACTCGTTAGTGGAACACCAGACAAAACTCCTTGTATTTTCCCAATAATTAAGTGAAGATTCTCTGAGGGGACAGCCGGAACGTTGAATATTATGATTTGATTATCCAATGATTTCTTTTCAATGAAGTTAATCCTACGTTTGCTTACCAAATGTACTTCAGATAGTTGAATCATTTGTTGCTCTTTTTGAGACATCTCCATATTTATTGCGACTTCAACACACTTGTCAAAATCGTGACCTTCGTTATTGAGCAAATGTTGTTGAATTTTATCACTGCGTAATCCGACAATGAATCGATCCGTTAGAACGTCTTCTAATGCTTTTTGCTTGTCCGCTGCATTAGTGAGAAAATCACCGAATAAACAGTTTTCAGCATGTTCCCGTAATCTTACCACGAAATCTCTAAGCGGCTGACCCAATTCTTGCACCAATTTATGAAATTTAAAACGTTCTGCCCGCTTATTTATTTGTTAGCACTTGCATTATATATGCGAAACTTTTTTTGCTTGGCAGATTGGGAGCACATACCGATTAAAGCACCTTGTAAGTGTCTTGTCCCATAAGTGTAATGAATAGAGGAACTTTTAACTCTTCTTCCACTCGATTCACTATTAAAAATTGTTCCACTCGATCTTTATACGCGTTAAAATCATCGCCTGGTAAAAAGGCTGAAATAGTGCCGATATAGGCTGAATGTACCGTTTGCACGACCGTTGACTGTGCAATTTGACCCGGTTTATTTTCCGTATTCGACATTTTATGCATATTTTGACCACGTTTCACGAAATTTTTATATTATATCGGATGTATATTAATTTCTATGTATATTTTAAGAATTACACGATCACACGGTTTTTTTTTTCCTCGTCGCCACTTGTTGTATACCTTACTGTAGACACTTACTGTAGGTAAAGACAAGACGACTTGTTTACTCGGCTGTTCACATCAAAGTGACTTCGTTTATTCAAACTAAAAATAGACTTAAAACTAAGTGTTGCCATTACGGGTAAAATACATAACACTCCCTAGGCTTTGTAGCTCTACTATTACTGTTTTCAAAAGGTAGACGGTGTTGTTTGCCAAATATGCAGACTTCGCAAAAGAAATCTTTGCAGTCGATAAATTTAATGTTCATATTATTTAGGAACCGTCTCACATGTACAATATTTTGGTGACATAAACGTTCGTGCCACAATTTAATACTTAAAACGCTTGTTATTGCCGAATTAGCATATTTTTGAGTATTATTATACTCAAAGTTCGAACGTACTTTGAACAATAGTTTAAATAAACGATTCTCGCGCACAGCGATGCCAACTTTTTTCACCTTTTTTCATCCGAAATCAACGTTAAGCTCTTATCCAACGCACAGCTTGTTGAAAATAAATTAAGTCTAATTTCGCGCACGTAAAGCTCATCTGACAAATGTTTTCTTTTTCATTTTAAATCATTGAAAGCCAAAATGTTTATATCCCCACAACCATATGCGAAAATTGTACTATCGTTTCCAATTCTTACCGAAAAAGGATTCTTAAATTGTTTATAATTATCGAACCAATCCTTTCGAAACGACATATGATCGCTAGCGCCAGAGTCTAAGTACCAATTATTATCATAATAATTATATTTTGGAATCGTATTGGGCAGTTACTTTTCCAATGTCCATAGTTTTTACATACGAAGCACTTTCCGGGCTTAATGGTTTTATTGTTGTTGTGAAATTGTGGCTTAGCTTTTGAATTCGACTTTCTTGCAACAAGGGCTTCACTTATTTGATTACTTGATGATGTTTGGCTTGACATCCGCGTCTCCTCCATTAACAGCCTTGCTGTTAGATTTTTCAAGGTTTGCGCCCAGGCACTATAAAAATGATTATAACTGGAAGGAAGAGTCATTAAAATTTTAGTTATAACCATCGATTCTGATATTGTTTCCCCTAGATCTTTTAGCTGCTGAACGAGCTTCTCGAGGGTAGATATACATATGTACTGACATGCTATCCTTTGAATCTTTAGAAAAACTATAAAAGCGCCGTTGAACCAAATGGATGCAAGTATGAGACTTCTGTTCATAGATGCTTTCGAGCTTAGACCATGTGTCCTGCCAGTTCATGATGTGAAACATAGCTTGCTGCCCCACTGTAGTTGCAATCATCTTTTGCGCTCTAGAGTCATCTTTTCTCCATTTTTCTGAGCCCGTTCCACCATTTTCATCCTTGGAACGTTGCTCAATAGCTCCTGACACGACACCCAGAATATCATAAGATCTTAAAATTACCTTTACCTGGAACTTCCATATCAGACAATTGTCGTTCTCCTGCAGTTTTTCAATTTTGAAAAGATCGGTGTCCATTCTCCGTGAAGATTAAAAAAAACGTTTTCTGCACTTTATTGTAACAATTAATAATCTATGCAACGCTGTTATTTTTCACACACTAACAGTCCCACGTGCTTTCACAATTTCCTTGTTTTCCACACACAAATTATTTCTCTGCGTTTTTCCGGGAAAAGTCTAAAAAAAATTGAATCATGCACTGTAATTTCCGCGTAAGAATAACCCAAAAAAAAATTAAACAATATTCTTCCACGTGCTCTCCACACTTTTTCTTATTTTCCACGCACACAAAAAAAAATGTATGCGTTTTTCTTGAAAAAGTCCCGAGAAAAAATTTTAACACGCACTTTAGTCTCCGCGCAAAAAAAATTAACTCCGTCAGCATACTTTTAAATCAGTTAGCACGCTTTAACTTTTTTTTTCGGTAAAAAAAATTGCCAGCTCTGGGCCCATAACCTCTTGCTTTGGCAGTTTCAAATAGAAGAGAGATTTATTTTAGAGTACATGTTATAAATAGTCACAATATTATATAATTACAGTTACATTAGTTCTAGTTTATATAATGCAATTCAAGTTTACTTTTACACTGACTCTCAGAAATTATCGAACGCTTCATTTTGTATTACAGTAAAATGTTTGCATAAACATATTTATTAACTTTAACAACGTTAAAAGCGTGAAGCGGTCTAAACGTCAAAGATTTCGTTAAACCCCGATGTTCAGGGTTGAGTCATCAACCATCGTTGAGCTAACGTAGGAATTGTCGATCGTTCGTTGAGTTTATTCAGGGTTGAAGAAGTACAGTTGCATCGTCCAAACTTATTATTGTTCAGTCTATAATTTTATCTGAATGTGCAAAATATCCATTTTAGATAAAACTTAACTCGTTTGACTTTGCGACATTGTATTATTGGATATTCTTCATAATATAATTACTGACTCTTAATTAAACTTGGTTGTTGTTAGATTTCCCCTGCATTCTTCGAAGATTTGTACGGCTTCTGCTTCGATAATTTCCCGTAATTAAATATTTTCTTTCTGTCTCATATTAACGCCTGTTAGTAACTTGAATGGAGACATCGCGATGGATCTTAATCGACTTGTTTATACCACTTTGCTGGATCATTTAACGAAAGCTTGGATAAAACTGCTATTACGATTCGATGTGTACGCTCGATCTGTCCACTTCCGCGCGGGGTGTACCGGTGGTTATGTGGATAATCTCGATGTTTTCTTCTTCGCAATACTTATTAAATAGCTCTGGGACGAATGCTCCTCCTAGATCTGCAATAATTCTTCTTGGATTTCCAAATACGTTACAAATGATTTTTAGCTTTTGAAGTGCTTCAGCCGCTCATAGTGTTTTTACTGTGAACATCCAAAGAAATTTAGTAAATCCATCAACAATATTTAATAGCATTGACACATATGCCCGTCATAAGCACGAAAAGTGTCATTAGTACGGATCGTAAAATGACGGGGTGACACATATATTTTTGTGTTTTGGTCTGTCATTTGTGTTCGTCGTTTGTAGTGCTTAGTAGTGATTGTAGTTCAAATTACATGTGAAATGGATCCGGTTCTTCTATTAATGATTTCGGAGTACATGAATATGCTGCATACCAGAAGGATAATGAGAAGAACGCTGATGCAAAGGAGAAGACAACATATGGCAAAGGGACTATGGCATCTAAGAAAGAGAAATTTCATAATCGCGCTGTGGCAGAAAAGATTTGTGAATAGAAGGATTTGGAAATTGGTAAGTGTGGACGCAATAAATAATAAAATCCTCACGATATACAGGCCTTTATGTTGTTCGTGTTATAGAAATTCTCAATCATTGTAAATTTTTGTTAGTTCGTGCCATTCTTACCTAAGTCACGAGCCATCTCGTTGTATAACGGATTATTTTTCCGGTTGCTTCACAGTTTATTTGCGTATTGCGCCCAAATTTCAAAAAGGTGTTTAACCATTCCATCGGTCCAAAAAGTTTTTTTACTTTTTTGGGAACTCATATTCACTTGGCACTTTCACTAGAAAAATTATAGAAATTCGAGTTCCAACTGTCAAATGCTAGTTCTGTAATTTTACGAAAGATGGCTTCTACTTCTTCTAATTCAATATAGATGGCCATATGCCGTACTTATTGCGGTAATGACGGGCTTTTATCGTGCTTATCTCACTGTCATTATGATGGGGTTTCTTGTGCTGATGACACTTTTCGTGCTTATGACGGGCATATGTGTCAATGCTATAATATGTGTTTGTAACCCTTTGAAGTAGCTGTTAATGGCCCAAGGTGATCGATGTGGAATGTGTCTAATGGTGACTCTTCTTTAGGAATCGGATGGAGAAAACCATTAGCTTTGCCAGCTTTACGAACAGCTAAAATACAACGAACACAGCTCTTGATGCAGCTATCAATTTTCGACTTGAGTTGCGTTATGAAAAACTTCATTCCGATTATGTCAACCATATTTTTGTAGCTAAAATTCCCTTGATTATGATCATTTCGTTTTCCATTGCTTACAAAGTAATCCATTATTAATCACGTAGTCCATTACGTTTTCAGATTTTACTGCCTGCCTTAAGGCTGATAGGTTTTGGTCACTTTGCTGAGATATCTTAAGGCGTTTTATTAGTGTATCATTTATTTAAATGGGCATCGCAATTGGATTTCGGCTTAAGGCGTCAGCATGTCTCATGCGACTATTTCCACGATGCTCGACGACATATTCGAACTCTTCCAGCAACATAACCCAACGAGCTACTCTGGTGGTTAAGTCCGGCTTTTTTAAAGTAAGTTCGAAGGCCTTGCAGTCTGTCACAATCTTAAAGGGAATACCTAAAAGATAAACTCTATACTTTTTCAATGCTTCTACGATTGCTAACACTTCTAGCTCGCAGCTAATGTATCGTGATTCGGCTTCCGTAGTTTTCTTGCTCATAAAACTGACAGGATGAAGCTTGTTGTCTACTGGGTCGACTTGCAGAAGAGTTGCACCATATCCACTAGCGCATGCGTCTGTGTGAAGCTCCGTTGTTGCTTCTTGTTTAAAAACACTTAAGACTGGGCTGGTTGTTAGTAGAATTTTCAATTTCCGAACAGAATCTCTATGCTTTTCAAAACTTTTGCTCGCCCTTTAGCATGTCACTGAGAGGCTTAGCATGTATCGCAAAATCTTTCATAAACTTTCGAAAATATCCGACTAAACCCAAGAAGCTTTGAATTTGTCGTATATTTTTTGGTTCCGGAAAATTTAAAATAGCCTTAGTTTTCAATGGCGACGGCTTCACTTTTCCGGATGGTATGGCATGACCAAGATATTCGACTTCTCGCTGCAGAATACTACACTTCTTCCATTTGATGCTTAAACCATGCTGTTTCGCTACCTACAAAACTTCCTTGAGCTTAGTGAAGCCTTCCTCTTCGGTTTTCGATGGGATAATAAGGTCATCCATGTAAATAAGAACCGTTTTATTTTTGACCAAATGCTGGAAAACCGCGTTGATGTATCTCATAAATTGAGAAGGTGAATTACAAAATTCAAATGGCATCCGCGCAAAATCATAATGCCCATCAGGTGTTACGAAAGTTGTAAATTTTCGACTCTCCGCAGCAACGGGCACGTGGAAAAAACCATTGGCTAGGTCTAGTGTGCTAAAATATTTCGCACTTTGTAATTGATCAATTTGGTCCTCAACCACTGGCATCGGAAATCTATCACGATAAACTCTTCTATTTAGTTGTTTAAGATCCACGCAGACCCGTAAATCTCCGTCTTTCTTTTTAACGACTACTATGGGACTGGCGTAATCAGAAAAGCTGGTTTGAACTATTTCCGCGTCTATCCACTCAGCAACTTGTTGTTCAACGAAATTTTTCTCCTTCAACGGCAATCTTCGTGGTGGTTGGTAGACTGGAGTGTCATCTATTAGAGTAATTTTCAGTTCTTTGGGTGATTAGATAATTTTTTTTGGGTGTATAGTCTTTTATTAACGATTTTATTTTATTTGCGATTATTTTGTTCGAAATATGCACGATATCAGGAAAATTTTCAGACGCAGTCATTACAGCCGTCATAGCTACAACACTACTATCAGTATCAGAATTTAAAACACTACTAATTCTCAACTGTCCACTACTAATTACAACATCGGCTTTGTCTAAAACGTTCATTCCTAATATCATGTCCGGCTTCATTACATGATCCGATACCACATTCATAACAACATCGGAAAAGTTAATACCATCCACTGATATATCTGCCGTAAATTTATTTATTTATTTATTTAGCCATTGAACAAAATTTACATTTCAATTACACAATAGCAAGCGATAAGAAATATCACAAGAATTTCTTAAGTTTAGTTTTAAAAGCATTAAAAGAAATAGACAAAGATCCAAGTTGTAGTTTGTCATGATTTCGCTGAAGTCTAACTACAGGAGAGTGATAATACACGTCTAGTAAAGCGCGTGAAGGATAAAAAATATCGGCAATTCTAATACTAACAACTTCCATTCTTAAAGAACAATCTTTCGACGCTCGAATAATTTACATGATATACCAGGAGGCCAGAATCCAGTGGATAGCAAGCGGTGAAAATATTCTTGCGGAGCACGGAGTTTAAACGAAACATAGTTAAGAGAATCAATAACTGCAGATTTCTTCGTAAGGCGAAAACAAGCAAACGTAATGGCGTTCTCAAAGTTCAATTTTAGTCGCACGTAATCCAACAAATTGTCAACAGAACTGTACTTGTGGCACTTAGATATGCACAACCACTCATCATTCAGCGGGGCAGCAATTAATATTGAAGACGTCTTGCTGGTATCGGATTGAATATCTTGTTGAACGTCAGAGGTTGACGTTATGTTGTTAGCAGCTAAGAAAACATACCCAGATGAAGATCCAACAGAGACCGGAGTAGTTAAAGATTTCTCGATGTCTAGAACAGCTGATGCCGTATTGGACAAGTCGGACCGCAGTGATTCTGTAGTGCGAGTAACTAGCTCCGAACTAGTTGCAATGTTTATAACTTTTCCACTGTTGATACTCTTTGGCACAGCATCGGGGATTTGCTTTGAACTCTGACGAGTAACACGGGTATTGATGGTAATCGGCAATGGTGACGATCTTTTCGGCTTAGCCACTTCACTAGCGGATACCGACCTGCGTTTATCGATAGCAGAATCCGATACAGCGGTTACCGAACTCTGGGTGGATGATACCGTTATAAAGCTCAAATTAATTCGAGCCTCGAAAGACGGAGAAGAACTTCGTCGAGCTTGGAGACTAAGACCGAAATCGAGCAATTACACATAATAGTGCGTGTAAACACTAAGAATCGCAATAAAAAACCGAACTTTACTGCGTAAATAATAAATTAATCACAAAAAAATAATGAAATTGATTTTTTTTTTAATTTATTAGTAAAATTCCGACCGTTGACGTGTCAACCGTGCTACCTAAACCCGAAACTGTTACTCCGTTTGTATCAATTTCAACTCCGTAGCCGTTATTTAATTTATTGAAACGTTTTTCTTTTAAACAGCGTTATATCACTTCCCGTATCAACAAGCGCTTTTGTTATTATTTTACTGATTTACTACTGCTACGCTCTGCTACCATGATGGATGGTTCTGATTTAGACGGATTGAAAATACCGAGAGCTATTTTTAAATACACGAGTTTATTTGCCGACTGTCAGAAGAAAAGAGACTTTTAATCCAAATATGTAATATGAATATGAAACGTACTAGAGTTTTAGTAATGAGACGTACTAAAGTTAAGAAGGTTGGGTTTAAAATATTTCAACAGACATCGCAATATGTCTTATTACAATTGTTTACAACATTACAACTTTTATCATTTTCTTTACACTCTTTGCACGGTGACCAAATTGTTTACAACTAAAACATTTTGGTCCTCTTCCTTTATCTGGACAATTGTAAAATTCATGGGTCAAGCTACCACAGTTATAGCACTTTTTAGCCCGATCACTTTTATTTTGTTGCGATTCATTATTAATTACGTTGTTAATACTTTTATTGCGAGTTAAATTAGCTTTAAATTTTTCATAAATTTTTAATTTAGTTTTAAATTCACTTAAGTCTGACGCTTCGTATAACATAACTTTGTTGATATCACTATCAGGAATACCAGCTATTACATATTCTATCAGAGAAGCGTCCTCAACATGAGCTTGACTAGCGATGTCAATCATGTAGTGCAGAAATTCCTGAATTGTTTCGTGTTTTTGCTGTGCTCTTTCCCGAAGTTGCCCGTGTACCGTTGCACTCGTTACCTTTGATTTAAACTCTCGAATTAACCCGTTCTTCAAGCTTTCATAGTCGAAAGGTTTTACTTCGCACTCCACGAAAACTTTTGCCTGTCCCGTTAGTAATTGTTTGCAGTAAACCAGTTTTTGAATTACGTTCCATCCACACATCCCACTGTATCTTTCAAAATCTCGGAGCCAAATTACTACTTTTTTATTGTCCGAGCCACTGAATTTGGTCATTATCGCGTTTACGTCGCTAAATGACGTATTTCTGCAGATTGACGATGTTTCGAATTCATCTACCGGTACTTCTGATGACTGATTTCGCGATCGTTGCAAAGTACTTCGACGATTTCGGTCGGACATTATGAACAGCTATCTTCTCTTATTTCTTCTTTATGATGCGGATTGATTTTGTTTTGATCCCGGTTGAGCCCCCAATTGTCGTATTTTATTATATCTATATTATGTATATTAGGTTCTAGGGGTTCATGCGTAATTAGCGTAAAATTCAGTGAAGGCACCGATCTGAAGGAATTTACTTAGAACCGTAAATAATAAGTAAATTAATTACGCAAAAAAATATGCAAATCGTTACCTTGTTTCTTTTCGAATAAGGGTCGAGTAAGCGACGATATTGTCGGATTAGGTCCATTCCAGGTTTGCCGTGGTGGACAATCGGCCAACGAGGCGCATTCTCGGATTATATTGGTAAATTGGTGATGTTGACTGAGTTGCTGTTGCAATTGAATACTTGGCTCAGCCAGGCTGTGAGCCTAGTATATGAGCTAGAAGGTCTATGCTCAACGCGGCGGCGCGTTAGAAATTCTATCTGTCGGAATGACAAAAAAAAAACATCCAGCAAATAAATTTAAGCCGGAACGTATGGGGAGCGTTTATCTTGAGGACCACTATTTTCAGTACCGTTTTCAAGCTGTGAATATTTAGCGAATAGTTCTTTACTATTTAAGTCTTTTACATCTCTTTGTACTATTGGAATAATTTTTATATGAAATCTTCATAGCGGTGATATATAAGGTTAGATTTTTCTGGATGTTTAGTCTCAAAATCTGTATCAATCTGTAAATAAAATAAATTTTGAATAAATCGCATTTTGAAATTTTTCAGAGTTTTTTACCAACAAGAATCCAAAAGATTGATTGTTTAAAGGCCACTCAGTAAAAATATCTAGCAGATTATTAGCTTTGCCTAACAATTTATTTCTGTACAACGCAGTTAATTTCTATTTTTTTTAAATTTCTTCCTGTGGGCCAAAATTATATTTCAACCATGTTTTGAGTTGCAAGCAATTTTCATCTAAAGACATTAAACACAGAAGACAATGATCCATTTATTACCCATTTTACGACAGCTGCGATTTGGAAATTGGTTAAATTACCTGCAACATCTGTTGTGATATCTATCTCTTGTGAAGATAATTCTGCTATCGACAAATTCGTAGTGTTTGATCGTTTCTTATGTAAAAGTCCTTCAGCCCGTAATTTAGAAACCACGTTATGGTAACGCGTATAAAATATTCCTCCAGGCCTTTTTTTTTTGAATATTTATAAAATAGAATTCCTGAATATGTGTATCTTTTCAGTATCGTGCACAATATCTAGTAATGTATTATATTAAATTACCTTATTTTTGGACGGGAAAGTTCTTACCAATTCGTCTGATAACTTATTGAAATATGTTGGAGTTGCCCAATTTTTTTTTTCAATAACGTATTCAACGAGAATAGTGCCAAGTTCTCGTCTAGTTTTTGTATTGAAAGAATGGTCAGTTTTATATTTTTGCAGAATTAATCTTCCCCTGTTGCTGCTAGTAAGGGCTTCGCTTATATTTAGTAACTAAAAAAATATTAGTTTTAAATATGCCTCAAAAAAACTAACTAATCATTATTAATTTACCTCATCAGAAGAAGAATCTGAGTGTGGCAGATTTGTGGTATTTAAAGTAAAAATCGAATTATCGGATTCTTGTCTCGTAATAGGATTTCGATCTGCGGACTATACTTTAAAATTGTGGCTGTAGAGCACAATACTATGAACTATTACTTACCAATGACTGTTTCTGCCAATTAGTAAGGCTATGTTCAAAAATTATCCGCTGTCCAAATTTATTTTTCGAACATATTTGATCAAAATGGTTGCTGGTCATGTATTTCAGGCTTTTCACGGTTATCTCACATTCTTTAAATTAAAAATTATGAAAAATACGTAGACGGTAAATAAGCTTTTAATTTACACAAAAACTCTGCCAAAAAACCCGAGCCCTGCAACTCTTCCAATATTTTAAGCAGATCTTCACTTTCACTAATGTTATTTGTTGTATTTTCACTTCACTTTCACTCATTTTAAGATGTAAGTTTTGATTGAATAGTCTGAGCATAGACGAAATTGGTTCATGAAATCCATAATTGGTGCGATTCTGTAGGACTCTACAAAATTCGTTATTTCTCAGGGCACGATTCGCGACATTGAAATTAATCGAAGACAACAATTGGTCAGAGTCGATAACTCCAGTTATAACTTTGAAAGCAAAAACCACTCTTGTGTGCACACGTCTGTTCTCCAAGGAGTCCAACAAAAGAAGATTTATACGATCAGCATACGATGGAAGCCTAAGCGGATCTGACCACGGAAATCTTAAGAAATTACGCTGCACAGATTCGATTCTAGCTATGTGGACAGAATAAAATGGAGACTAGACATAGCTCTCATACTCCAGAAGAGAACGGACAAAGGCACAGTACAAAATTTTAGTAACGAATGGACCATTGAACTTCTTGGATCTTCTTTTGACAAAATCAAGTATAGCGCTGGCTTTACTGGCAATATGGTCAACGTGGTCGTCGAATGTGAAAGTGCTTTTAAATAATACCCCCAAATCCCGTACTTTATCAGAACGAAGTAGAGCGGTCCCATTTACAACATAGTCCAATAGAATTGGTGTTTTTATTCTAAAATACGAGACAGTAGTGCACTTACTAATATTAAGAGGTAAGTTGTTAAGCACACACCAGTTATAAAACCTCGTAAGGTTAGATATAGTTTTATATATCTTTGCGTCGTCAGCATAGAGAAGAATGTTCGAGTCAACAATAAATGCACTCACGTCATTAATAAACAACCAAAAATAGCAGTTGTCCAAGATGACTATCTTGAGGAACACCGGAAAAGTTGTAAATATCAGAAGATAAGGCAACACGAAATTGCACTTTTTGAACACGATTAGCAAGATATGACTTACTCCACGAAACAAAGCCCATAGGAAAACCAAGCCAGTTAAGCTTGTGCACAAGAATGAGGTGATCAATTTTATAGAATGCCTTACTGAAGCCTGTATAAATGCAGTCAACTTGAAACAGAAATCATTTTTCAGGTCTACTACCAACCCAAACTTGACCCAAAAGTCGGTTCCCAGAATTAAGGGGTGAGGCAGGCTTTTCACTACCAGACAGTCCATCCACCGCAGTTTATCGTTCACCCTGATCGGGATTTGAACCGAGCCGTCGACCGAACATTTATCGTTGTTAGCTAGCTTGATAATTTTGGCTCTTGAGTCTCCCAAACCCAATCCGAGTCTCTCCAAAGACTTCCATCCCGCACCACCAAGGATCGAGCACGACGCCCCTGAGTCCAACAACCCGATGAACTCTACGTCGTGAATCGATACTTTGAGATAAGGCCTCCGGTCGCCCTCTACATCAGCTAAACAAAAATATATCGGTATATGAGAGGCGGTAGCTGTCGTCGTGCTCACTTTCCCACCAGTTAGTGAGCACGTGGCTCGTTTCCCGAACGATCTATTTGCCTGTCAGCTCGTTGGCTGCAAGTTGGACATGTACCGCGTACGACGCCTATCTTCCCGCACCCGAAACAGCGCCTTGGTTCCCTGCAATCCCGGGACATGTGGCCGCTTTTCCTACAATTGAAGCAGGTGATCGATCTCGTGTTGTGTCGTAGCCCTTCGCTCGACGATAGTTCACGCGTAGTTGTCTCTGCGTAGGGTAGATCCGGCTCGAGTTGATGGGATCTCCTACCTGGTGGTGGAATGAAGGCTTCCACCGAAAGTCTGGTCACCTCCAAGGTGCGACCCAATCCTACCAGTTCTTCGATCGTTCCGATCGGCGTTAGACCCAATTGGGTTTGATAGAATGGCGTTATATTTCGTCGAAGCACTCTTAATTTGTCCTTTTCGCTACGCGGTTCTGCTAAGCGTCGGAAAAGGCTTTCCATGATTGACACGTAAACACCAATTGTTTCGTTCTTGCCCTGAGTACGACGCTTGATCTCCTCCCAGAGCCAATCGTCGTAGTCTGGGGGCAAGAATTCTGCTCGGAGTTCCCGAATCAAGTCTTCCCAGGTTTTGCACTTTGATTTATTTGCCCGGAACCATATCAGACCCCTTCCTTCGAATAAATCCACCGCTGATCGAAAGAGTAGGCGCTTCGAGATACCTCGAGCTTCTCGAAGCTCTTCCACCCTCTCCAGGAAGGCGTTCAGGGAGTTATTCTCTCCTGAAAATCGTACCCCCCATTTTGAGATGGCCGTTGCTGATTCTGGCCCAGATTTCTTGGGCGAAGAAGTCGCTAATGGCTCTATTTCTTCGTTATCCGAGGATAATTCGCTTGATTCCTCCAGGAGGTTGTCTAGCGCGAGCATAATCCTCCCCTTCAAACTCGCCTTTACTTTTTTTTCCTCGGTTTGAGAGATGACGACGATACTCCGTCCAATCTCCTAAGGCACCAACCAATTTTGCCATCTATTTTAAGGCCTTCAGGAGATCTGCAGTCCCCCTTAAACTGTTCGAGGAGTGACTCGATCTCCTCCAATTTGGCTTTAATTGCAGCCGCGTCCTGTTCAAAAGTAAACGGGTATTCCGTCTCGACCATAGATCTGCTGGTCGACTTTTCCGCGCGCAAAGACGATCTTAGTTCCTTCCGCATGATGTCCACCTTGCCCCTTCTATGCCGCGTATTGCCAACTCATAAACTAATTCGTCCTGTGATAGACGATCTACTCTGATCTTTGTTTCCATTTTCGTTCGGTAACGCACTAAATTTATCGAGAAAAGTAAAAAAAACACAACAAAAACCCACTTTTCCTAACCCTTAATGTTATAGTAAATGATAATTGATCTATTGTAATATCTTAAAATTCCACCTCAAAAAAAAGAAATGAATTCGATCAGCGCTGAAAAAAAATTAACGGAAATCGGGTGCCGTTATAACGGTCCTAGAGGATTTTTTTTAAAAGAAAGAAAATTTTTCCTGCACGATTTCCACGTTGTCGAAACTCCAATTTCCGCCCCAGCACTACACTTTTCACCTTTCGCAATTCTGCACACTTTATCTTAAATTCTGTTAATTTCAAACACTAAATTTCGCGATTGGCCAAAAAAACACGTTTGGCGCCAAATGTTACAAATTTTCCCCGGCTGGGAAAATTGTACAACCCCCTCACACCAAAGGGGGCGGAACGCGGCCTGTCCGGCCAACCCGTGGGGACGGGTCGTGGGCGCCAGCGGCTCGTAAATTGAGGTCACGTTCCTTGTACTCGGCGCAGACCGAACCGCTAGTCTGGCGAGTGAACTCCTGAAATTCTGCGAGAATTTAAAGCCAACAGAGAAAACGCGTAGCAAGCTAAAAGAACTGAGGACACTTACAAGAATCTTTACACTGAAAATAAGTTTGCAAGAAGTATATTGGTGGAAATTGCCCAGAGGCTTTATTACGGTCAAATCCTGGCTACTCGTTACTTTACTTTTGAAACAAATTACAAAATTTCCCTGACTATTGAGTTACTTGTGTTTCATGAATCTCCGCTCGTTGGGGCCCTTGCTGATACGCTTCGTTGTCTCGCATCGATGATCGCAGATTCTAGAATCCTCGTTCCGTAGCGCTCCTCCGTCGTGGACTCGTTCCGTATCGCCGATGCCTCCTTTCTTTTCGCACTTCACTGGTAAATTTACAAAAGACTAAACCACCAACTCGTGGTAACTATGTTTCTTTACGTTAATTTGTTGGATTCCAATTTTTCTATTACACTTGAAAATATTACACGTCCGAGCTCTGCGCTGGTCACTTTCAAAAAGCCTCGAGCCCGCTTCGCTTTTTCTCCATCCAGTTTCCGGCCGGGATCACCAACGGCTTTTCTTCGGCCTTGAAGCCTTGCCCATATCAATCCGGGCTTTCACCTTTCTTTGTTAGTTTCGGTTTTTATTTAAATCGAACCCCGCTTCGCCTATGTGCATTAACTTTTTTTCCATATTCGGTAGTTCGGCTTAGTTCCCCCTTACTTTGTGTATTTTTTTCCCCAGTTTCGGCTTAGGTGTTGCAGAGCCGAAAAGCTGAGCTTCCTCTCTTTCGGCTGTCGGTAAGACAGTACGCGATCGAGAATTTGACAGTACTCGGGTTTGTTTATTTTTCGTCCGTCGGGTTGTTCACGGCTTGATTTTTATTTTCGTGTCCTTCCGATTGCCTATTCTCGAGAGCAGAAAGACAAAAGTTAGAGAATTGCATCAAATTAGTAACGGTAGATCTGCCTTTCACGATCCCAATATCGATTTAGAATGGAAGTACAAAACATCGCAAACAATTGACTCAAAAAGTTTAGCAACACAAGGAAGAATGGCAATTGGCCTGTATTTGCTTATAACATCTCGCTTGCCAGATTTATGTAAAGGTGTTATAGTAGAGAATTTCCAAAATAAGGAAAAACACCAGATCGAAGAAATAAAATAAATAGATCGGCGAAAATAGGTAAAAGAGTTAAATTGCACCTCTTAATCACAGACGCAGGAATACCATCTGGCCCGCAAGAGAAATTATCGGCAATGTCCCCAATGTATTTTAAAATGGTTGCATCATCAATAAAAAGATCTTTTAGCACTAAGGAAGTAGAAGGGAACTTTTCCAAGTACTGAAAATCATTGAAGCCAGTTACTGAGGCCTGGAAAAAGCAGTGCGAAAGTGGGTACCAAATAAATTGCTGATCATAATAGGATTAGTGCTTACCGTATCATTCAGAGACATACTAGTTGGATAACTGTCAGAGTTTCTTTTTGAAGTGACATATTTCCAAAACTGTTTAGGTTTCTCTATTAATGATAATTTAACATTCTGCAGGTATTGAGAATAAGCAGCATGGAATTAGGAATTGAAGGAGTCCCTTAGGTTACAGTCCGAGTCGTTTCTTGAGTGACAATACGCTTTCCAAGCTTTCGTTTTCAGATTTTTTCGATGAAGTAAGCAATCGTCAAGCCAGGGAAGGAAATTCACGACGGACGGCGCATATAACTCCAGCATCAAGCCTGTTATGATGACGATCTCGACGGAACACCTCGAAGTCACGGGGGAAAAGCTCGCAATAGTGAACTGGTCGGACAACCAGGTCTCGGTAATGCTTACGATATCGTACGAGCACGCAATGGCGGCGACATGAAGCTCCTGAGTTTTAGTACGACGTCCACTCACGTTGCTGTAGGAGATCGAGACCGAGCTGGTCCGTTTTTTGGCGAAGTACGTTGAAGCGGTGAGCGAGCTAACCGTTTACGAGGAACGATTTTCGGACGATAGCGGACTTTGGCCAAAGGCTTGAAGAGACAACAAACATAAAGAAAGACTCCGGTAAAATTACCTTAAATGAAGAAACTCTGGCATTACCATCACGAGAAGCAGGCATAGTATTTTCGGTTGCACAGCAGCTCGTAAAGTGCAATGAAAGTTGTTTGCAGATGTTGTACGCGTAAGCAGATTTGTACGTTGATCATCCACTTTATCAGCAACAATATGTTGGAGGAAAGGCACAAGGGGAAAAATTAGATAAAAAAACTTTTTCTTTTCTGATCTTAACATGTCAAGCACTTATAATATATTGAATTCCAATTGTTATTTTGTATTCACGTCGGGGTCACCACTGTTGGAGGAAAGGCTGTGTGTTTTGTATTACAGTTTTTCTATTTTCACTATACTTTTAATTTTAATTGGTTACTAGCGCGTATTCCATGGTGTACAAGTCGGCGACCCGAAAGCCAAAATAATTCTGAAAGGAAAAAATAAGGTTCGGGATAGACAGGGCTGAGATTCACCTACATCCATCTCAGTGACATTCTATGTGCTGGTGCGACGTGCTAGCTGATGCCGGGTCTAGCTGCGGGAGTCGTGGGGGGGTTCGCTGCACCAGAATGTCATGAAACCCAATTGGCCTGTCATAACAAAAAAATAAATCGCGAGCTGTGAGCTCGCCGCGTCGACTTATCCAAGTCGGGAGGACTACGAAAAAAAAGGGAACTGCAACTGGTCACGGATATTGACCCAACCAGATGTTTCGACGACGGCGTCTGGTGGTTTGACGCCAACCTGCCCACCCAACCTTAGCCATACATCTTCCTATGTGAACTTGCTCGTATGGCCCCAAGAAGAGGAGGAGGAGGATCCGTGGAGGTTAGAGATGACCTTCTATTAAAAGACTTTAGCACTTCATCTCAAAATTATTATAATTCATTTCAATTTTCCCCAGCGTTTAATAAAGAAATTACATAATTCATGCGTACTTGCTAGCTATTCAGGCAATTGAATGTATATTAATATTTACTTTATATTTGTATTTCTTCTAACTAGTCAGTTACATATATTTGCTTTATTTCATGAACTTGGATTTCTTTCTACTTCGGTATTATTTCTTAAACGGAAAAAAAGTCGCTTCATATGTACGACACGTCAAAAGAAAAAAAAACGAGAGAGAAGAGAAATAAAATAAATCCCTCACAATCGATTGGCCAATAGATTATATCTTACTATGATTCGTTCTCAAGGTATGGAAAAAAAATAATGATTAGTAGTGCGATTAGAAATTCATCATCTAAGCATTTTCAGTTCAGTTAAAGAACCAGATACCAGTCATTAGACTAATATATATACGACTAGATTGGTCATTCATAGGCTCTTAAATTAAAAAAAAAAGAAAAGGGTAAATTGAATAGGAACTAAAATGATAAAGCAATGTAAAAAAAAATTAAAGTAATTGATAATAAGATAAATAAAAAGTAAAATATACACAACTTAAATGATTCCTTGTAGTTTGTTATCTCGGGATTGCCTTGTTGTCGTCGTTTGAGTCGTTCGCATCGGTGTCCTTCAAAGTCGGAAAATGGGCAGGAAAATGTCCTTGCCACCGAAGTGTGAGGTAACCAAAAAAAAAACCGTGTCCTTTGGTGCGGCTGGACGGTTTCAACAACGTCGATCACGTGGACCGAATCTTTGCGGTTGCTGCCGCAGCACCTCGTGGGTTTCCGGGCGAAAATTGCAATTTTTAGTTTTTTTTTCCCGGACGGGGGAATATTACGATCGCGAACACTGCGACGAACCGAGGAATATGGCCCGCGATCGATCGAGCGACCTTTTTGGCTCTACTTTATTATTGTTGGAAAACAGAGCTCACCAACTTATTAAATAAAAGTCCCGGATCAAAGTTAAATTCAAGTTTTAATTGTTAATTCGTTAATTATACAAGAATGGCGATCAAATTAGGCAACGTTTTGAGAGCAACCGCGTCGATGGCGAGTTCGTAACCAACTGAACTATGCACACGGCTTACAGTCTAACTGTTAGACTAGTTTTTATAAGAGCGGCTGATTTAATTTTTAACATCCTCCGGGCACCGGCTGGATTGATCTCCAGCTATCTCTAGCGGATAAAGGAGCTGCACGGGTCGTCTCATTTGTACTCCATTCGGCATCTTTACTTCGCAGGAACGAATATTACCGTCACGTCCAACGAAAGTAATTTCTACCAACGCCAGTTTCCATAAAACCCGAGGACAGGACGAGTCATGTACTAGAACAACATCGCCAGGTGCCAAATTTGACGGCTTGGCCGCCTCATAAATATGAGCAGACCTTAACTGCTGCAAATATTCTTCTCTCCAACGTTTCCAGAAGAAGTTTATAGAACGTTGTCGAGAAAGCCATTTTTGACGGATGTCTTCGTTAACAGACGCAGGACGATAATCTGGCGATGGAAGAACAGCGTTAGTACCAGTTAAAAAATGTGATGGAGTTAGTGGTGTCAAATCCGATGGATCATCCGAAATGTATGTCAACGGCCTTGAGTTTATGACACTCTTAACTTCGCACAATAATGTCTGCATCAACGGCTCATTAAGTACCGCACGTCCTATAGTGGCCTTGAGAGCAATCTTAACAGAGCGTACTAGCCGCTTCCAAAATCCACCCCACCAGGGAGCTCGCTCCACGATGAATTCCCACTTTATATTTTTGAAGCTAAGATAATCTTTTAGCTCCTCCGATGAAATAAATACAGCAAGTTGCGCCAATTCCAATGAAGCGCGTTTAAATGTCTTCGCGTTGTCCGATATGATAAGGTGAGGAACACCAAGCCTGGCAATGAAGCGTCGTAGGCCAAGCAAACAGCTTTCAGTAGTCACATCCGGAAGAAGCTCGAGATGAACAGCCCTGACCACAGAGCAGGTCAACAGCATTATATACATTTTACAAGTTGATGGATCTTCGCGTTTAGACTTAACGTAGAGTGGGCGGGCGAAGTCATCTCCCGTTGTCTCGAAAGGTCTAGTTGCGTTCAATCTGCTGCTTGGCAGCGGGGCGAAGGGTTGAGAGGCAGGCTTCCCTGTCAAACGCTTGCATATAACACATCGCTTTATGATTCCTTTTATCAATTGTCGAGCCTTCGGAACCCAAAATCGGCGTCTTAAATGAGTTAAAACCAAATTTACTCCTCCATGGAGCACACGTTTATGAATATCTTGAATTATCAAGTGCGTTATATGTGATGATTTTGGCAAAATTATGGGAAGAATTAAGTCCATATTATCTGGTAGCATCTGTAGTCTAGAAGCAACTCGAAGAATTCCGTCGTTTTCTAAAACAGGATTTAAATCACGAAGTTTCGATGAATTGACAACGCCGAAACCTTTCCGACAAGTAGTAATTTCACAGGAATAATTTTGTGACTGGATATACTGGACTCAGCTAGCATTAATTCAGTAGCAGTAAGATAGCCGCTTTTGCGATCCGAAGTTTTTCGCAACCTGGCGATAAAGCGAAAGATGTACGCAGTAATGCGTAATATTTTTCTCCATGAACTGTAATTTTTGTAGAGTAGCAAAGGTTCCAATAAAACAGTTTCTTCCTTAATTGATTCTTCCGCTCGTAAGCAAGTCAACACTGTAGGAACTTCAGTGAAAAACTCTCCACTGGGCCAATTTTCTGGTTATTGTAGTAACCACGTAGGTCCAGACATCCATGTGGTGCTCTCAAGTATGGCCTTTCCCGTTAATCCTCGTGTATATAAGTCTGCAGGATTACTATTGCCTGGAGAATGTCTCCACGAATCAGTATTCGACTTGGCCTTAATTTCTCGCACACGATTTGCTACGTACGGTTTCCATCGAACAACATCGCCGCATATCCAGAACAATGTAATTTTGGAATCAGACCAGAAATATGTTTGGTCAAATGTTATTGTAAGGTTCTTTTGTAGGTAATCGTGAAGTCTTACTGCAATTAAAGCCGCGGTTAGCTCCAATTTAGGCAAAGTTAATTCCCTTTTTCCATCTTGTTTTAAGGGCGCGACTCTATTTTTGGAGCAAAGTAATTTAATATAAATCATACCTTCTTTGATCGTTCGTACGTAAGCGACAGCTCCATATGCTCTTAAGCTGGCATCGGCGAAAATATGAAGTTCTTTTCTCACTGTGTTATCACCTTTCGTAGCAACATGTCGTGGAAATACTAGCTGTTTTAAGTATGGTATGTGCTTTCCGTAATCGCTCCAAGTCTTTAAAAACTCTTCAGGAAGTTTTTCATCCCAGTCTAGTTTTAGTCTCCAGATATCCTGAAAAAGGATCTTTAATCCGATGACGAACGGTCCCAGCAACCCCAATGGATCAAAGATTCTGGACAGTAGCTGCAATAAGTTTCGTTTTGTTCCAGCTGTGGGGTGCAATAGGAACTTCTGTACGGACTCCAAGTCTACCGCTAATTCATCCGTACAAATAAACCAATTTATACCCAAAACCTTTTGAATTGTAGTCTGGCTTGATAAATTTGCGAATGATTTTCTGATGGACTGATCATTACAATTCCATTTCCTTAAGTTCATGGAGGCATCTTCCATTATTTCTATAGCCTCTTGACTTATTCGTTTCACTTTTTCCAGACTCGTGGCTATATACGAGATCATCCATGTAGAAAGAATTCTTCAAAATATCGCAAGTTTCACGATACTCCGTCTCGTACCCGCTCAAATGCTTCAGAATAGTAGCCGACAATAAGAACGGGCTACATGTAACGCCAAATGTCACCCTCGTCATCCTGTACTCTTGGTACGGCGGCAAATCATCAGTAGAGTTAAGGGCATCTGCAAACCATACGAAACGATGAACATCACGGTCGCACTCAGTCAATTCAATTTGTAGAAAGGCTTTCTCGATGTCAGCCACCAACGCATATCTGCCGATTCTAAAATTAAGAAGAATCTTTAATAAATCCTGAAGCAAGTTTGGTCCAGCTGATAGGTGATCGTTGAGCGATGGTGCACCCTTCCCTTTTGCAGAGGCGTCGAAAACAATGCGAAGCTTCGTTGTGTCTTTATCTTCTCGGTAGACTGGTCTATGAGGCATATAATATAAACGCTCGCAAGGAGCTACGTTAGCGTCTACCTTTTCGGCAAATCCAGCTATTATCATCTCTTTTATAGCGACATCATATTCTAGTAGCTTCCGTGGTTCTCTGGATAATTTTCTTATTAAACTAGAAAGTCGCTGAAGCGCTATGTGGCGATTATCCTCCAGAACTAAATTTAGGTCTCGCCATAGCAAGGATGCTACATATGTTTTCTCTCGTTTCTTAATATTATGCTCCAAAGTATTAGTGATAGGGTCATACGATTCACTATTGTCAATACCAATGGCCTCCAATTTCCAAAAGTCTTCAACAGTTTTTTCGTTCATTAGCGAAAGAGCTGATATGCTACAATTATTAGGAGCAACACAAGTAGAGGATGGGCCCATAATTGTCCACCCAAATAAGGTATCCACTGCGGTTAAATTTCCATCGATTCTTTTATGTGCTCCTGTCATAAGCTTCCAGTATTCGTTTGCTCCGATCAAAATACTAATGCCTTCCTCCAATACGTTTCCTGGTAAGATTGCGTCGGCTAGTGCAAACTCATTAAATTGTCTGCATGTTTCAAGTGACTTTACGACATCTAGACATATTTCCGGCACTTCGATTGCTTCAAAATAAAGAAAATTACCACAATATTGGCTTCTAAGATACATACCGACTCGGTTAAATGTTTTGTTCGGTGTCGGTTCCATGCTGCCAAATGGTATAACGCTGAGTTGTTGTGTTCCAACAACGGGCAACTGCAACTTAGATGACACTGCCTTTTGTATGAAGGACATTTGGCTTCCTCCATCAAAAATTATACGTACGACACAATTTCCTTCCAAGTTATTCTTCGAAATCACAACACGGGCTGTTTGAAGAAATGTATTAATGACAGCTCCAATATCTGATTTACACAAGTTTAGTGACTGTTGTGGTGGCAGCGGTGCACTCTTTCTGTCTTTTTCTTTCTCATTTGAAATCACCTTAGATTTACCAGCGAAATCTGGATCGCACATAGAAGTTGCATGCTTTCTTTTACAGGTTTTGCATACTAGCTTTGCTTTGCAGAATTTAGCCGAATGACCACCAGCAGTGCACCGAAAACAACGTCTATCTCGTTTCAACATTTCTTTTTTTTGGATAAGTGATAGGTTAGCACTGCATGAACTTGACTTATGGTCGGGAGCCTTGCAGAAAAAACACAAACTATTACTGTCTAGTGCCATTAGGCCTGTTGCAGTGGGCACCGCTTTTGTATTTAATGCACTCACACTACGTGACGAGTTTCTTATCTCGATAGATTTCTCCAGCGAAGTCACTTCTCGTTTCAAAAATTTAATGATAGCGGCTATTTGGCTGTCGCCGTGAAATTTCAATGAAGATGAACTCTCTTCTACTGAGCTGGTATCATCTTCTCTTTCCGTAGGGTTATCAGACTCGGCATGCTCCTTAATTTTTTCTTGGAACCGGTGAAAATCCACACGAAGATCACCCGGTAAAGACTTTAATAAAGCGCTCTTCAGCATGATACTATAGCTATTCGCGGGAACGCCAAGAGCGGTTAGAGAACGCATAGATGAGGTGACCATATTGTATAAATTCCTCAGTCCTACAAAATCGTCTTTCGACTTTATATTGAGAAGCGACATAAACTGCAACATGCAATGGTCGATACTTTTGTCGCGATCTCCGAATTGCTCTAATAAAAGCGCCACTGCTCCGTCGTAGCACGCTGATGTAGGAGTAAAACCAGCTAGAGTCATTGCTGCTTTTCCAGTTAACAGTGACTGCAAATAATGGAACTTATCCACGCTCGATAGAGAGGTATTCTCATGTATTGAACTCTTATATTGCTCCCAAAATGGAAGCCATTCTTTCGTATTGCCAGAAAACTTTTGCAATTGCAATTTCGGAAGTTTGACCGAATTTTTTATGCACCAATCACGACTCGTTGCAGGAACTGAGGAATTTAATTGAATTCTGAGCCGTTGAATTTGAAGAAGACGTTGATTTAAGCGTGCCATGACAGCCACTGCTTTATCCTCGTATTCAGCGGAAATCTCACATTCTCGTTCCAATTCCTCCTCTTTTATCCCAGGAAGGGCCGTTTCATTCGCCCTCACCAAGTTCGCGTTCGTCACTTTTATACGCTCCAAAAAACAACACACGTTCTCTTCTACCTCGTCAGCGTTTTCATCACGCGCTTTTGCCGTTTCTGATTGGAGATATTCCGTTGCCGCTTTCGTTAGTTTCGTGATCTGGCCACGATAAACCCCGCGGTATGATGCGTCCATTTTTATGTCCGTTATCACTGAACTTATTTCTTTCTTTCGTTTTCCGGGTTTCGGCACCAATGTTGGAAAACAGAGCTCACCAACTTATTAAATAAAAGTCCCGGATCAAAGTTAAATTCAAGTTTTAATTGTTAATTCGTTAATTATACAAGAATGGCGATCAAATTAGGCAACGTTTTGAGAGCAACCGCGTCGATGGCGAGTTCGTAACCAACTGAACTATGCGCACGGCTTGCAGTCTAACTGTTAGACTAGTTTTTATAAGAGCGGCTGATTTAATTTTTAACAATTATCACTCTCTGGATACGTTATATAAGTTGAATTGTTTGCGTTTATTCCTTTTTTTTTTGATTGATATTTTAATTTATATTTAGGTTTTTATTTATTTTTGTTTTCTTTCAGAAATCAGTCTCTCGTGAGGATAGAGCGAAATTTAAACGAAGAATCAGGCATAATCGCTCCAAAATTATATAAAAGAGGAAAAAAAAATTAACTGTTTTTCTTGCGTTCTTAATGAAATCAAAAAAAAAATTTTTAATGGGGAGAAAATGCATTCCTTTAAATTTCTGTCGCTCCAAATCACTGCAGCGTTCTTATAGCGTTCTAAATTAGGCTTAAATTGAAGTTTTATTCACTGATTGATGATTTTTGTTTATTATCTCGTTGGTTTTGTGCTGAAGGCGTTTTGTTATTCACAGAAAACTCACGGCGATATACGCGCACTACATGCGAACATGCAATTGTTATATATTTTTTTTTTTTTTAAATAAAATTTTTACTAGCAATCGCTGCGACATCTTCGCACGCGTTTTTTTTTTTCGGCACCACTTGTCCCTTCTCATTTCCGTTCGGTGACGTTTTCTTTTTGAAGGTCTCTGCTGACCTTTTTAGCAGTTGCGCCTATATTGGGGAGTTGCTTTTTCTTTCTAAGAATCGGTAACAGATGGCGTGAAGGTGTCACACATGTAGGACGTGCACCTACTTCTTGTCTTTATGTAAACTAATAAAAATAACACTTTCATTGAATTGCTAATTATTTATTTTATTCTCTTTTTGTGACACAATTCGCACACTTCACTTCAGAGTCGCTTACGTCAAAACTGATGATGATGATGATGTGTCGTCTTTATTTTTCTCTAGCGCCGTCCGCGCCTCTATGTGTTCGGTGTGCCTACACTATTCCCCCCCGAGTGACATTGCTCTATGTTACGTTTGATGTTTTTATTACTCTTGAGTAGGTCCTGAGAACTCCCGTATTCCTGGTACTCGCGGCAGGAGTGATATCTGGATTTGACGAATTTGTTGAAAGTTTTCCCGATCTAAACGATTCGTCGGTCGAAACTTGTTGTCCACTCAAAGATGACGATGAAAAACTTGGCTGTTCATCTCTGTCCGGGTTTAAAGTGAAAGCAGGCTTCAGGCGTTCTGTTGAAACATTAACTTCGTTGTTGTCAACGTTTGCGTCCCGCAGAGAGGCCACTGTTTGGTGTGAGCGGCACTCGTCCAGTATTCTGTCAGCCGTTTCCAACAAAATGTCGATATTAGTGCTGGATGACACTGCCAGGATAGCGCGTACGCTTGACGGAATTCTGTGCAACCACAAAGAGCGTATGGCGTTCTCGGGCAGCTGGCTACCGGCGGTCGACTTAAGTTCCCGGTAAAAAACGGATGGTTTTCTATCTCCAAGTTCAAGGTCAGTGAGGACTTTGTTGAGTTGTTTTTCCGGCGAATCGGAAAAACGCGATATGAGCTGCAGCTTTAACTGATCGTATCTGTTGATTATGGGTGGGCACTCTACTATGTCCGCGACTTGCTCCAATATTGCTGAATCGATCGAAGCTATGACTGCATTAAATCTTGATACATCCGAAGTGATGTGGTTCGTGGCGAATTGCGCCTCTACTTGTGCAAACCACAACGTAGGACGCCGCTGCCAGAATGGTGGCAGTTTTAGGTTACGGACTGCGTCTATGCTTGGTGTTATCCCGGGTGGTGTGTGCACGCTCGCTGTACAGTACAAAACCAGTACCGGATCTTAAGACAGCATCACCAACAACACCTGAGAGACTGACTCATTTGCTGTGGAAGATTTTACCGCAGAAACCCGAAAAGCAAATTAAAAGTGACTTATTCAATTAGTCCGCGCAGGACGATAAATTACATTCCGCCATATAAAAAGTGAAGAAATTCAGATCAATTTTTGAAAGTAAAAAGAACGACTAAAAAGACTGTAAGTAAGTTATATTACGCATACTGTAAGTTAACTTCGAAAATATTAGTTGGTAGTTGTCTAAGCTAACAATTTTAAAATAAAAATGAAAACAGCTGATCAAAGAAATCAAAACAAAATCAAAACCGGCACCGAGCTGGCGGAGGACCAGGTCGACCCTTCGGAGTCCTGTGCCAGGAAAACGATACCTCTTAGTAGAAGCACAGTAGTCATAAAAGTGACTGCGAACGTGGCGCAAGATTGTTTCGCGCGAATTACAGAACTGCTGATGATGTTAGTTCACCGGTAGACACTTAATCTTCAATGTAGATTTTACGATTTACCGGCTGGAACGTTCCGAAAATACACTATTTTCACACGCACAGAACAAATCTACAAAAAACTTGTGATTATTACACCAAAACGGCAAGAATTGCAAGGAATTGCTTTTGAAAATCAGAGAAAGACGATGAGCGAAAAAACTAGACCGCCGCAGTTATATGATAGTTTATCATATCCAATACATAGGTAATGAAACTGGTTACTTGTTCTTCCTGGTTCTTATGCCCAGGGATATTTGAGAAAGAATTTAGCTCTTGTGCCAGAATAACACTTCAAACACCTCGCACAACTTCTTGACTACCCAATGTAGATACATAGGTATTTTGGGGGGATTTCAACCCAAAGGCCGGACACACATCTGGACCTAAAGCCAAAGATGATCCCCGTCAGCTGTTGGAGGAGGAATCAAAGAAAGCATTAGTGATTTACCATTTCTTGTGGTTTGGTGAACCATTTGCTGTGAATACCCGATTCAACTGTTCCTTTTCCTTTCGCAGACTGCCCGGATTTTCTTCAGTTATACGTCGTGCTCTGTGTATCAGGGTCGTCAGTACGCCTGTTTTCTGGCTTGGATGGTGATGTGAATGAGCGTGGAGATATCTGTTGGTGTGAGTTGGTTTCCTGTATACCCCGAAGCTTAGCGACGTATCATTCCTTTCGACGAGTACATCCAAGAATGGCAGTTTCCCGTTGCTTTCTGTTTCCATGGTGAACTTAATTTTCTCGTGGTGTGAGTTCAGGTGTGCTAAGAATTTGTCGAGCTCTTCCTTCCCATGTTGCCAAATGATGAACGTGTAGATATAGTTTCGGTGTTAATGGAGCTGAGCTCAGGGCGTTCTTTTCGAATTCCTCCATGAAAATTTCCGCTACCACCGGTGAAATTGGGGATCCCATTGCCGCTCCTTCCGTTTGCTTGTAGAGTTTCCTTAGAGCTGAAAAGAAAGTATTATTTAAACAAAATTCTATTAAGTCATACCTGTTGTCCGGAATGAGTTTCCTGATGATACTTAAGATGTCTTTAATCGACAAATTCTTAGCACACCTGAACTCACACCACGAGAAAATTAAGTTCTGAAGGGGTATCAAATGACCATCTAGTACAATGAAATATTGGTCAATAGATGACTTACTCGCACCAACGGCTACAATATATGGTGATTTAGTTTGCGAATATTGTACATATTCCATACTCGTAAGCCCAGTCTATCAAAGAGTTTGATTTATTATTACTTCCATAAATTAAATTAGTAAACAAATTACTTGTTTGAATATAACAATCCGCTCAATTGCCAATACGTCAGTAAGTCGGCTCAACTTTTTATTTCCATTTGGCGGAGGTGGCAGTAACCGAAGAAGATTTAGGAAGGACAGTGTGCAAACGTCTGAATTTTTTTTTTAAATAACTCATTTTCATCGGATCGGATATAATATAATATGATATTCCCACTTCTGTCACTTTCAACCTCCGTATACAGAATTTGCTTGCAACAATTTCTGCCATCAATCTATCAAAGATAAAGTTTTATCGCTGAAATCTAGTTCGAAATCAAATAAGATCTGAAAATAATAGAAATTATCTGTAATATCTTGTAACGGTAATAAAAATATTATTCAATAATTACCAGTTCTGGGCAAATAAAAAATTAATGGCAGTTGATGTAAACGTCAAAATTGGACTGTTTAACCTTTTCTCTTCTGATCTTAAGAGTTCTAGTGAGCAAAATTTTCGAATAGGCCGTTTGTTCTGAAAATGCAGCTTTATCCAGATCGAGTAAGCTTTGCTGTATGATTTCGTCAGAAACTTTTTTTTCTCCAGTACTATTCGGAGCGACTACGATTTCCAAATTATTGTTTTTTCCCTTTTTAGCTCTTTCATTTTTTAACTTAGTCTGGAATTATCCAGTATTTGACCGATTGACCAATAAATTAATATAGTATAGTATGGACAAATTTGTCGAATATTACAGTATGATTTTCGATGTTTGGCTTGCTGCTTGTTATTCGGAGTTGGCATTAGCATTATATCCGAATTTCTCAACTACGAAATTCGCTAAATATTTGATAATTTTTCTCCTTTCACTGCTGGTGAGTGTTAGCCAAAATAATGTCGCCATCAGTAGTTTTATTTATAAAAGTTTTGAGAGTCTTGAAACAAAGTATTCATTTTTAGAAATAATTGTACAAGCTTCGTTTATATATATCTGAGTTAACGAAAATTGTTTCACCATGATTACATTTTTGCAAAACACCTTCTGCTCCGTTCTTAACTACTTTTTGAGTTACTTGCTCACAGGCAATAGCGTTGTCTAAGGTTAATAAAAGATACGATTATGTCTATTGTATTCATAAGTAATATTTTTAATACATTTGTACCGTTCAAATTGGAGAAAGTTTTCGTTTTCACTTTTAGCATGAATAAAAGGTTCGCTTGAAATTGTGAAACATAACAAAAAAAATAGTAGGATCTATATCAGCGTCCTTCTCGGTAAGGAATGCAACAAAATCATCTTCCGGAATATTCAATGCGTGTAATGCTACCAAAAGTAATTAAAAATGAAAATTTTATGCTATAAATGCCGCAAGTTAATAATTCTTTTACATTCGGAACGCAAAAACTCTCACGGTTCTTTTCTGTATTCGACAAGATTGTTAACTGATTTTTTTACGTTCGGGATTGCAAAAATTCAGACTATTTTAATTTTATTCGATAGATTGTGAAATTTTAGAATACTTTTTCCAAATTTCATCTGTATTTTAAATAAATAAATTATAAAAATAACTTCCGTAAAATTAATTTTCCATATTCAACATTTTGCATTCATTTTCGAATATCACACAAATTGGGCTAATTAATATACGATAACATTTGAAAGCATACTGTAACGGAAAGAGCTCTGGAGGACGTGGGAACGGCGTATGCCGTTGGTTATCCTTACAGAATTCCTTCCGCCAACAGATCTTAACGGTTTATTCCACGGCACGGAGCGCGATTTTTGCCGGCTAGCTAGGAACGTGGGGGTGGGATTGCCGAGGAATTATTTTACCGCTCTTGTAACGCGCTACACAGAATTAAGAAACGATCACCTGCCGAACCCACTCATATTCCCCCCTTCACTCGATCGAACAAACAAAAAAAAAACTAAACGAATTATGCGTAGATCATCATGAGGAGGCTAATCCTGCGGAGCCCCAGAGCGGACTCTCTACTCACTATGCATGATAATGTTTTTCGGAATTTCTCAAAGAAAAAAACAATAAGACGACGCGAAACGAAACTTAACTTTTTTTTTTTTTTATCCGAATGTCGCCGAGTTCGCACCTGCGGAAACAATCACAAAAATCTTTACAGAAAACTTAACGCAAAAAGAAAATATTTAAAGCACAATTCAAAAAAAAAACTTTTATTAAATAGTTCTTTTTTTTTTCTAAAAAAAAACCTGATTCGGGGCCCCTGGTTTCCAATGCAGAGCGTAGTCCCACGGATCGCTGCACGAAGAGTTCTCTTGTTCCTTTCTTTTCTGAATCTGCGGCGGCTGCTCGAAGTGCACTTCACATTTTTTCGTTAGTTTTTTTTTTTTTTGAATTTTTATTTATTTTTTTTTTTTTTTTAAAGAATGTGCCAACTTGCACGATTTATCGTGAATTCAACCAAAAAGAAGCAATATATCACTTTTCACTTTTACGTCCTTCGTGGACCACCTCCAAAAATCCAATCCTCTTTTTTTTTCATTGTTCGCTCTACGAAAACTTGTAACAGATTTCTTTTTTTTCCCCGGATCAAGGCGTTCTTCGCTTTCTCCACAGATGGCGTAGACGTCGTTTGATAGTTATTATTAGAGAATTTTTTTTTTTTTTGTTTTTTTTTTTGTTTTTACAAATTGCAACTAATTTAATTTGTTTTGGGTGTGAACTCTTTGGAACAACCAAGATGAAAGAAAATAATTTTTTTAGGAAAGAGAATGTTGCCTCAAGAAACCAAAAAACACAAAATAAAAAGTTAAAAATAAAATAAGTGGAAAGAAAAAAAAAACAATTCCGTCCCACTTTGCAACAATCGTGGGGACGACCTCGACCCAAGACGAAAAGGTCTCATGCTCTAAGCCGGGCAATTTTAAAGACGAAGGATAAAAGAAATAATAACGATAATGAAAAAAATTAATATTTACATGAGAATATCATAAGAAGAGTAAACTAAATGTAGACATAAATAACTATAGTCTCTAGAGTTATTAGGTTTTAATGTCCTTGCAATGAAATATTCCTACTCGTTGTCCATTGTTATCTTCCAATTCGTATGATACGTTTCCTATCCGTCTCCGAACACGGACTTTATTATATTTTGGGGCTAATTTAGCGGAAAACTTATTAATCGCGTCACTTTGGGAATAGTTACGTACGTATACAATTTGACCGACTGAGAATTCGCGATCTCGACTACGGAGATTATAAGTGTGCGCGCCTCTCTTATATGCTTGGTCTAGGTGGGCCTTCACTGCTTGTATCAGACGCATTCGATCAATATGAGATTTGAACTGAATATCAGCATCTGACAAACAGCTCAAGTTACGCAACAACTTGTAATCTGAACCATGTGAAATATAGTTGTAACCAAACATGAGGAAGTGTGGAGGGAATTTCGTCGACTCATGAGTTGTATTTCGCACTGCAGCTAAAATCTGGGGTAAGTTCTCATCCCATAAACGATGATCACTGCCGAGATAAGCTCTAATACCAACTAGTATAGATTGATTAACTCGCTCTGAGGCATTAGATTGTGGTGAATAAATAGGAGAGAAACAATGTTGAACTCCATAGCCTTGCAAGAATTCAGAAAATGATTTGGAAGTAAACTGAGAACCATTATCAGAATGTATCATTTCGGGTACTCCATACACCAAAAACACTTCCGTTTCCAAGAAATGTATGACTTTCTTAGCAGTTGCTTCAGAAAATGGCTTTAGCCACACAAATTTGGAAAAGTGGTCAAGAACAATAAAAATGTAACGATTTCCAGTTCGGGATCTAGGATATGGGCCTAAAAAGTCTATATAAAGGCGTTGCATGGGTCGATCAGTTTCTGGTTTGTTATCCATAGGAGGCTTCATGATACGGTTGGGAGGCTTTATCATTTTACAAGTTTCGCAACGACCAACGTATTGACTCACTTGATGATGAAGTTTTGGCCAGTAGTAGTAACGTTTAAGCAACTCTACCGTTTTGGCTACTCCACAGTGTGCTGATGTAGGAGAAGAGTGTGTATCGGCGATTAGTGATTCCGTTAATGAAGAAGGAACCCAAAGCTTGGCTTTCGGTATATCTTTAAGCCAGGATGTTTCTGAGTTCCCTTGTATTATGTAGATCTTAGAATCAATTACACGCAAATTCTCAAATCTGTCAGGTTCTTTGAGAATTTCCTGCATTTTCTCCACATAGTCAGGATCTTTGAAGGCTGCTGAATTAACATCTATGGTAATCGCCGAGACATTGACCAAGTCTGAACTAAAAACACGCGATAAAGCATCAGGTACGACATTTTGCGTGCCCTTTCGGTATTCGATATGGAACGTAAATGATTGAAGTTTTAAACTCCAGCGCGCTAATCTTCCTGATAGATCTTTCTGCTCCATCAACCATTTCAGACTGGCGTGATCTGTTATGATCGTAAACTCCAGACCCTCAATGTACGCTCTAAATCGCTTAACGCTTTGCACAGCAGCTAGACACTCTAATTCAGTGACACTATAATTTTTCTGTGCGGCATTGAGTTTGGATGACATATAAGCGATAGGGTGTTCTTCACCTGCTTCAGATTTTTGGAAGAGAACGCTTCCAATTCCGGTCGCACTAGCATCACATTGTATGAAAAATGGCTTGGAAAAATCGGGATTCACTAAAACCGGTGCGGAAGTCAGAAGCGTTTTAACATTTTCGAAGGCAACATTAGCCGCATCATTCCATTGAAAAACTCGCTTACCTTTCAATAAATCAGTGAGTGCGGAAGCAACAGACGCAAAATTTGGTATGAATCGCCTGTACCAGCCCGCCATACCCATAAATCTCCGCACGTCCTTAGCAGATTTGGGGACTGGATATGTCGTGATGCCGGAGATTTTCTCTGGATCCGTTTTTAGTATTCCGTCACCAACCACATAGCCCAGATATCTGATCTCTTTCATCAAGAATTTGCTTTTCTCGATGTTTATCGTGAGATTTGCAGCTATTAAAAGACTGGAAACCTGACGTAGGAGGTCGAGATGTTCTTCGAAACTACTTGATGTTATAAGCAAATCGTCGAGATAAACAAATATCCGGTCATGTAGCTGATGCGGAATAACTTTGTGCATCAAACGACACATAGTCTGCGGGGCATTGCAGAGACCAAAAGGCATGACGGTGAACTGGTACAAAGGACGACCAGATACCGTAAAAGCAGTCTTGTCGCGCGAAGCAGGGTCAAGGGGAATTTGCCAGAAAGCATCCTTTAAATCCAAACTCGTGATGAATCTGGTTGCTTGCAGTCGGGCTAACAGACCATCGATGAGGGGTAAAGGGTACGCATCCTTGATCGTGACCTCATTTAGACGGCGGGCATCTAAGCATAGACGAGCCTTGCCATTTGCTTTCCGTACAATCGTGACAGGCGAACACCAAGAACTGTTACTTTCTGCTATGACGCCCAGTTCTAACATCCGATCTAGTTCATCGTACAGCGATTTCTGTACGGCAGGGGAAACGGCATAGTGTCTTTGCTTCAAAGGTTTAGCTGAACCTACATCGATAATGTGGCTGAGTAAAGTAGTTTTACCCAAACCGCACTCATTAAACGAAGGAAAGCTTTGAATAACAGTTGCAAGCTGCTGCTGTTCGGTCGCCGTCAATTGGTGGTAAAGTTTGTCGACTGACTCAGTTGTACACTGCAGTTCGTCTATATGCGATGGAACTAGTTGGAATGTATCCCAAAAATCGATTCCAAGATATACGGGGTTAACCAGTGAAGGGACCACCAAGAATCTAATCGATCGGGTTTTGCCATTGAAGGTCACTTGAGCGTTTACGTAACCCAAAACTTTATTTTTCTCACCACTAGCTGTGGTTACTTCCATTTTGAGTGAATGCAACGGAAGAGATAGTTTTCGGATGGTGTCAATAGCGCCTGCTCCTAATGTACTAGTAGTTGCTCCACTGTCCAACAGTCCTCGTAATATTTGTCCCTTAATGGTTATATCGGCATACGGTCGATTATCTACAGGTACATGTAAGAATGATTCCAAGCAAGCTAGTTTGAGTTGACGTCTCAACAACCAATATCGGCGAGACCGATCTAAACGACGATTGAAAGATGATTTTGTTGCGAAAGAGTTAGGTATATATTGCGAAAAGATTGAAGATTGAGAAAATGTTTCGTCGTCAGAAGCTACTTCATCCTGCGTAGTTCGGGATCCGTGTTCGACGCTGTCTCCAAAGTATTCCGAGCGGGACCTCTCCATGCTGAAGTGTGGTTGGTCCTCTGATAGCCCACACTTCTCGATTGGTTTCCCGATGACCGAGAACGACACTGGATACAATTGGGCTTTAAAACATTTTCTGCTCCGCATCCAAAACAAAAGATATGGGTAACAGGCTTTACGCAATCAGGGAATAAATGACCTAAATCATAGCAATTCCAGCACATGACATTGCTGTTCATTGGAGCCTGTTTTTGTACTTGTGGTCGAGCGTGTTGGAGAATCGAGACTTTTGGTTCATCAAAAACTGGTGGTAGATCGAATTGCACTTCATGAACTTGTCTACGCACTGAACAGTTTGCATCTGCGTCAAAACCAATTCTCTTCCATGTCGACTCTATTGCTGTACACTTGCGAATAAGCTGCTGTACTGATTGAAATTCCTGTCCGGCTAAATGAGCTTGATGTCCAGGACGCATATTTCGCAATAGGATTTGCATTAACGACTCATCCGAAAGAGGTACAGACAGCTGTAATGATAATTGTTCGATGGCATCGACGAACTCTACAAATGATTCTTTCGACTTTTGATAACGAGCATCCATGGTTCGGCGGACATCCAAATCGGTGTTTTGATCGCCATAACGTTCGCGCAAGGCAGCACATAAATGTAGTCAATTTGGAGAAGGAGTTTTTTCTTGGTACTTCCAGTACCAATCTAGCGCACTACCCTTCAATAGCAAGTACAAACCATTAACCAAATCCCCTTGAGACACATCGTTGGAAACAGCTAGGGTTTCCACACGGAAGAGAAAACGTCCTATGTTCAGACCAGACGCAGCACCATCAAACACAATTCCCCACTTAGACATCGGAGTACGCTGTTTTTCATGCATTGAAGGTATGGTACGTGTTTGAAAGACTGAGCCTCTATGCGTGCTACTAAGTAACGAATGTGGGACGTTTGTCACGCCTTGAGGAATTGTTGCCCGTTGCTCAATGAAAGTCGAAAAGTCATTAGTATGAGAAATCGTAGGGTTGGTTAGGTTGGAAAGATTTATCTCATCAATTTTTTGATAAAAAGTGTTATTGTCTATATTTTTGATATCGACAACCAGCATTTGCAACGCATTTATCACATTCAATGCGTCTTTAGCAGCAGATCGGACACTCGCTACTGAAGCATAGCTCGTGAGCCAACCAAAACGTCTAGCATAATGGGCTAATCGTGTCTGGAAACATTCAATACCAGACAGTTCCAATTCAACGTTGTTTTTAAGCAACTTAATGGAGTTTGCAATTTGTTGAACTTTACTACAACACGTAGTGAGCTCCTCTTGAGGATTATCCGCAATCCTTTTCGGCAAGCGACCAGGTTGAAGAAACGGTTTTCCTTCCTCTAAAACTAACCTAACTTTCAACTCATCGTATTGACGCAAGGCATTACCAGTTATTTCTCGCATAAGGCATTCCATCTGGAATTCCTCAGGCTCCAAATGTGATATGTTGAATGAAGTCATATTTGCAGCAAGGAGCAAAAATCCACCAAACAAGAAAAAGAAAAATCAAATGTATATGTAAGTAAAAATAATAAAGATAAAAAAAAATATCAAAGTTCCAAAATTCCAAATATAAAAAAAATTCAATATAAATATATGGAAATGTATTTACGCAACATACGAGGAATATTGACAACGAGCGAAAAACAAGATAAATGGATACGAGATTCTATAGTGTAATTATGTATGTACCACAGAAATAATCAAAAAAAAAATCCAAAATATAATAAATAATAATGTTATTATTTATTTTCTTTTCCACTTTTGTTGCAAGGTAACAGGGAATTAAATCGTAATAATATCAGAAACAAGGCGATATATGTATAATAAAAAGAAAGAAATGAAAATTCCGGAACTCCGCTAGAAAAAGCACACCTCATTTGGATCTTTCCAAGCATAATTCGTGTAGGTGCGAAAATGTGAAGAAAGAAAAATAATAGTACCAGTGAGTTCAACAAATAACCAATCGATTACGTAGTAGGAATGGGATAAAGGGATGAAAAATCGAGAAGATTATTATAAGTTATGTTTAACATGAACAAGAATGACGGAAGTTTCATCAATGTGGTTCCTTTTATTCACCGAATTTATTCGAAAAGTTGACTGAAATTACAACTGACGGAGCCGGTCCGGATAAAATTCGCAAGAAACCAAATCGGAAACTAGTTGCAAGACGCGATACTAAGGAATGATGTCGCTAACAACAGTATTCGAAGATTGTCGGTCAATCACGCAAAAACTGCGGATAACTGCCGCTGGCATCATTCCTTCGTAATACTATGAGAAGTTTGAAAAGTATGATCACAAGCTTATTGGTGTTCCAAATGAACTAATCAGGCACTGAAGGTGCGCTTGGATTTCCTTCATTAAATGCAAAAAACGCCCGACATGAATTATAATACTCGTACTATCGGCGTTAGACGGGAAAAAAAAATTCTTAAAAGAAATTATATGAAGTAAGAGAAAATGTATAAGGAAAACGAGAAGAAAAATGTTTGCCAAAATTATAACAAAAATTGTTCAAGTTTGCCTGCCATAGCCGTGAGTTATAGGGACAATTCAATCCTACAGAAAATTAGGTCATGCCTACTTAGAGCAGCACTTTGTATAAAACCCCCAAATATGTCGCTCAATAGGAGGAAAAATGAATTTCTATCCAATAAAAAGGTTGTATAACTTATTTTTATTTACGCAACCTTATGGGTGGGTTTAATTTAGCAGAATAAAAAAAAATGAAATATGAAATTGGTCTTTTGAGCAGCTTGTGTAAAAACAAAAATTTAATAGCAATGCCTGTGAGGCATTCTTATATAGTATATAGCATAATGCAGGTAGCAAAGATTTCTCTAAAGTTTTTTTTTTTTTTTTTTTTCCCTAATAACCAAACCAAATCAATCGTCAGGCTGATTAGTTAAAATTATGATGAGGTCTATTGAAGCCAAATCCATTTCTTTAGCAAGTACACAAACCACAAAAGTTTAAATTTTTCAAAATTTACGAGAACTAGAGCTTATTTTTCCCTAGTTCATGAATGAATCTTGGTAAAGTACTAAGGCTTAACCAAAAAGAAATTTTCTGCTCTCGAGAGAAATTATGAATGAAAAGAATGATTTTATAAAAATGACCTGCTATACTGGCCAAAAATTCAACTGAAAAGCTTTAACGTTCTTTGCTTGAACTAAACTAGCTGAGTTCTGCTAGCCTGGTATTTGACGTCTTCAAATTGGTCCAGATTTCTTTGAAAAATCTAAAGAACATACACTGAATTATTTGAAGAAATGATATGTGAATAATTTGTTTCAGTAGCTCTAAGAAAATAATTAAAAAAAATATTTGGTCAAAAGTTAATACTGAAACGATATATTTAAAAGAAAATTTTTGGTTAAAAATGTATAGAATGCGGCTTGAAGGCATTGAATATTGCTGGTAAGCAATTGACAAATCATGAAGAATGATCATAAATTTGGTGACGTGGGAACATTTTAAAATATTCGCGATGAAAAAAAAATTATTAAACAACAAAAAAAAACTTGCAAAATTTTCAGAATTTGCATTGTTAGAGGACGTTAACCTTAAGCCAGCATCATTGGAAAAAATGCGCGGGACTTTTCACAGTTTGACGTCATAGCGGAAAAATGAGTTCGCGAAAGTTCAAAAATCGCAAAGTTTTCTCTTTTTTTTTTTTTGCATTTTTGTAATGCATGTGCAAAATTTAATATTCACTTTTAATCCGCGACTCTGAAAATTTTTGTAAGCTAAAATGATGGGATAGGAAGAAAAAATTAACGAATGCCGAATTCACTCTTGGGCGCTACTGTAACGGAAAGAGCTCTGGAGGACGTGGGAACGGCGTATGCCGTTGGTTATCCTTACAGAATTCCTTCCGCCAACAGATCTTAGCGGTTTATTCCACGGCACGGAGCGCGATTTTTGCCGGCTAGCTAGGAACGTGGGGGTGGGATTGCCGAGGAATTATTTTACCGCTCTTGTAACGCGCTACACAGAATTAAGAAACGATTGATCACCTGCCGAACCCACTCATATTCCCCCCTTCACTCGATCGAACAAACAAAAAAAAAACTAAACGAATTATGCGTAGATTATCATGAGGAGGCTAATCCTGCGGAGCCCCAGAGCGGACTCTCTACTCACTATGCATGATAATGTTTTTCGGAATTTCTCAAAGAAAAAAACAATAAGACGACGCGAAACGAAACTTAACTTTTTTTTTTTTTTATCCGAATGTCGCCGAGTTCGCACCTGCGGAAACAATCACAAAAATCTTTACAGAAACCTTAACGCAAAAAGAAAATATTTAAAGCACAATTCAAAAAAAAAACTTTTATTAAATAGTTCTTTTTTTTCTAAAAAAAAACCTGATTCGGGGCCCCTGGTTTCCAATGCAGAGCGTAGTCCCACGGATCGCTGCACGAAGAGTTCTCTTGTTCCTTTCTTTTCTGAATCTGCGGCGGCTGCTCGAAGTTCACTTCACAATTTTTCGTTAGTTTTTTTTTTTTGAATTTTTATTTATTTTTTTTTTTTTTTAAAGAATGTGCCAACTTGCACGATTTATCGTGAATTCAACCAAAAAGAAGCAATATATCACTTTTCACTTTTACATCCTTCGTGGACCACCTCCAAAAATCCAATCCTCTATTTTTTTCATTGTTCGCTCTACGAAAACTTGTAACAGATTTCTTTTTTTTCCCCGGATCAAGGCGTTCTTCGCTTTCTCCACAGATGGCGTAGACGTCGTTTGATAGTTATTATTAGAGAAATTTTTTTTTTTTTGTTTTTTTTTTGTTTTTACAAATTGCAACTAATTTAATTTGTTTTGGGTGCGAACTCTTTGGAACAACCAAGATGAAAGAAAATAATTTTTTTAGGAAAGAGAATGTTGCCTCAAGAAACCAAAAAACACAAAATAAAAAGTTAAAAATAAAATAAGTGGAAAGAAAAAAAAAACAATTCCGTCCCACTTTGCAACAATACATACCTGAATACACAAAATCTAGATATTCTAACTCTACTTTCTCTATACTAAATTTATTTACCCGCACTATCTTGGGTACACCAGCGAACTCAAATGTAAAAAATAATCCGGCGTACATCTTCGTCAGAAGTCAAACCAATTATGATGCAAATTTGACAATCCAATAAATTTACACTAGAAAAGAATAGAATAAATAAAAAAATCGTATATATCGTAAACATTTGCCAGTCACTCGGATGAAATCTATGACGGATAGATAAAATAACTATGAAATAGCCGAGTTCATTTGTTTCTTGCGATTTTCGGGAAAAAACATCAAGCTTACGTTGATATAAAATTCATCCCTCTATGTATAAAATTATCTACCAAACGATCACGTTTGTTTCTTCCGATTTTTATGAAAAAAATCAATCTTACGTTTATATAAAACCTATTTGGATAATAGATAGAAATCGTCTTTGCTTTCAATGTTTTGTCATTCTTTCGTAGTTTTTAATTTCGAATGCATATTGAAGGGAAGATTAAAGGTATTGACCATATGTTAGTGTTTTTTCAATAAGTATCAGAATCATGTTAATGCACATTAAAATCAAATTTATCTTGCACAATTATACAGGGAAGTCAGTATATTTTTCTCCATATGCACTTTCAATATAAAAAATTTTCATAAAATTGATTTTCATAAAAGCCATACTAATTTTCGTATACATGACTTTTATAATAAAAAAAGAATAGTGTTGAGTTGCGGGAGTCGTGATAGAAAGACAATGAAAACAATTTAATCTTAAAAAATCTTTATTAAAAGTATGACTGAACGCGGCGAAGGTCCAACTCCAACTGGCTTAAACTGATTTAATAATTGTGCTTGGTTAATTGTGCATAGTCAGCACCAGAGTACAACAAAGAGTAAGAACACTTTGTATAGTGCCTGGGTTAACATGTTTGTGACGTAATACCTCTGAAAAATCCGGTTTTTACCTCTGAAAATAAAGAGAGAAACGTGTCCCGCCGAGTCCGCGACACTTCTTATCTCTCATTCTAGTACATGGCGTTCTTACAGCTTTTGCTCGCGTCGTATTCAACTTGGACGGCGGGTGCGCGGGTGATGGTCGGCAGGGTGGTCGACGATTCTCTTTCCGCTCAATGTTTTCGATATTTTTCGCTTGCTCTTGTCTAATAAAAAAAAAATCTTTGCGAGAATGAAATGGAAAGATCACATTAAATGTTCACTGTGAGCTTGAGAGAGAGGAAGCACACGTATCGGCGATGAAACACGAGTGTGTTTTCGGCAAATTTTCGGAGCCGGGTCGCATTTTTAGCTGAATGTTCCTACTCTTTGTTGTACTCTGGTCAGCACACTCACACGCGAATCGGGAATTTGCACCATCAGAATGACCATGAACCGACATATCGCATAACGCGCGAGTTATAATATTTATTTTACTTGTGATAAAAAAAAAATAATGATTTAAAGAATTTGAAACATTTTTTATTTATTTGTGCTTTGTTATGTACCGGAGGCCTAGGAGAGAATCATTTTGACCCGAAAGCCAAAATAATTCAAAAGGAAAGATAAAGGTTCGGGATCGACAGGGCTGAGATACACCTACATCCATCTCAGTGACAATCTACGTGCTGGTGCGACGCGCTAGCTGATGCCGGGTCTAGCTGCAGTAGGCGTGTGGGGGGGGTTCGCTGCACAAGAAGGTCATAAAACCCAAGTGGCCTGTCATAACAAAAACATCGCGAGTAGTTAGCTCGCCGCGTCGACTTATCCAAGTCGGAAGGACAACGAAAGAAAAGGAACTGCAACTGGTCTCGGATATTGACCCGACCAGATGCTTCGACGACGGCGTCTGATGGTTTGACGCCAACCTGCCCACCCAACCTTAGCCATACATCTTCCACTAAATCTTCATCGTATGGCCCCAAAAGAGAGGAGGAGGATTCGTGGATGTTAGAGGGGGCTCTCTAAATGTCAACAACTAGTTCTTCATTTCAGTTGATTTTCCATTCATTTTACTTTAAATCTCTTTCTTGATTCAGTTTAATTATCTCGTTACAATTAGAGATCGTATTATGTGTACAGCTCCTATGCCTATTATTATTTGTTTTGAAATTATAGAGGACAATTATAAAATAAAAGTGGAATTAGCGAGAAAATTGTATGCAAAGAACAATTGTTTTTTTTTTTTCAATCGCGGAAAGAAATTATCATAAACAATTGAAATGTGTATTGCCTCAAAATAAAGTTAAGTACTTAACCTTTGCTCGGATAAAAAAAATTCACGGTTATTTTCTTAGTGCTAAATTTGTCGCAAAAGACAACTAATTTCACTTTTTCTCTTCTTCTTTTGCAAAATTTATGAACAGGTAAAGGATTTTAAATTTAGTTGTAAATTAGTTCAATCTAAAATTATGTTATTTAACAATGCACTTAAATACATGAGTTACACGGATTATCTAGTGAATTACTGGAAAATTTCATTGCAAGTGAATTACTTATTTAAGGAAGAATGATTTGTTTTCATGAGGTAATCGTGATTTAGATATAGGGACATTTATAGCGTTCGTGATTATGCTTATCTTGAAATTCATAAGAATGATAAATCGATTCCGAGATGGTTTGCAAAAAAAAAAATGAGGATTGTTATTTCACTCACAATGTTAAGAATTAATTTTTGGAATAAATCTCGGTTATATTGATTGCTTAAAGCATGACATGAATTCAACTTGTCTTCAATTCGAAACCGAATGAAAATCGAATGATGGCACGATCACGAGAAGGCAAGAAAAAAAAAAGGAAAATATCAAAAAAATGTGTCCGTCGTGATCGACGCTCCACGCTACTCTCCACTGACCGCGTTTTTTTTTCTTTTCTTTCTTTCTCTACCACCCAAATCAAAAGACTCACATATCCGGCTTGTCTCGTATGAAGTTGGCCGCGGGTGATAATCCACGCGGGATCCGCAGCTGACCGATTCGATCTCAGTGGAGCGAAGTGTCAGTTTTTGGAATTTCGCGCGGGTAAATTTTTGAAATTTATATATAAAAAAATCACCCGCAGGCCTTCAACCACAACAACACAGATCGGTCGTCGTTATTCCATTAGGAGTAATGCCGATCGAGCTGAAAAAAAGGTTGAGGGTCTCATGCTCACGCTGAGCCAGCCGGCATAGACAATGGATACGGTCGGAGGTCAAAATTTTAACGTCTAATGTCTTTGGAGTGGTAGATGCCCACACGCTTGCCTCCAAGATCCTCTAACTCATATCGTGAGTTCCCTAGCACACTCCTAATCCGGCACCGCAAGAATTTCTTCGCTAGCTTGGCGTTATAGTTTTGTGTGGCTGTGGACAGGGTAAAGTTTCTTCGATAAACCTCTTGTCCTTCTCTGTACAGAGCTTTAGCCGTTCGCACGTTATAACGCCTGCTACTCTTCTCGTGTGCACTTTGGATGTTGGCTTGCGCTAGATCTCTCACGATCGAGATTCCTTCGCTAGGTCGAAGTTGTAAGTCTGCATCACCTAGCGCTTTCAAACGATGCAACAGAGAATAGTCTTTTCCGTGCGTCATCATATGAGTGCCAAACAAAACCTGATACGGAGAGAACTTAGTGGCTTGGTGAACTGAACTCCGAAGAGAACAGGCAATTTTGCTTAAGTTCTCATCCCATCGTGTCTGATCCTCAATGATGAACGCTCGGAGTCCCGCTAAGACAGATCGGTTGACTCTCTCTGATGCATTCGCTTGAGGCGAGTATTTTGGGGTGTAAAGGTGTTTAACTCCATACTTTAAAAGCATAGAGTTAAATGTCGCTGACTTGAACTGCGACCCGTTGTCGGATAGAATGGTCTCGGGGGTGCCAAACATATGGAACACCTCCCGCTCCAAGAACGTCGTGATCTCCGCTGCCGTAATTTTACGCAGGGGATGAAGGACGGGAAATTTGGACAGATGGTCCAGGATGACAAGGATAGCAATTTTACCGCACTTGGTTCTAGGATATGGTCCAAGTACATCAATGTAAAGATGTTGGAAGGGTCTCTGCGTCTTGAAGGCCTCTCCCATTGCTGCTCTGAGTGGACGATTCGGGGACTTCGTTTCTTTACAAGTCTCACACGAAAGAACTCGTTCGCGGACTTGTGTAGTCATCCCGCCAGTACAAGTACCTTCTGATGCGCTCTAGCGTTTTGGCGAACCCACCGTGAACCGTGGTATCCGCTTCATGAGCCTGAGCGATAACAGCAGACGTCAAGCTCGATGGGATCCAAAGCTTCCAGGCTCGGTCCTCCGCAATTGGGTCGCCGTTGTGAGGCTCTGTGCGCTTGTACACGAAGCCATCCCTCACGCATATGTCGGGAAGCCGATCAGCGTTTGCTTCAATAGTAGACTTGAGTTCCTCATACTCTGTGTTAGAGAATTCTGAAGAATCCAAATCCACTAAAGGAGCAACGTCGATCAGCGCATTTAATCCTTCCTCATATACGCGAGAGAGTGCGTCCGGAACTACGTTCAGGCTCCCACGACGGTGTTCAATCACGAAGTCGTAGCCCTGAAGCTTGAGACTCCAGCGAGCCAAACGCCCGCTGAGATCTTTTTGGGACATCAACCATTTTAGGCTTGCATGGTCCGTGACAATCTTAAACGATGTCCCTTCCACGTACGCTCTAAACTTTTTCACGCTCAGTACTGCAGCATAGCATTCCTGTTCAGTAACACTATAGTTGCGCTGAGCGGAATTGAGCTTTTGGGACATGTATGCAACAGGAGATTCCGACCCGTCGTCGTTCTCTTGGAAGAGTACACTTCCCACCCCAGACTTGCTTGCGTCGCATTGGATGGTAAATGATCTACCGAAATCTGGGTTAATTAGCACAGGTGCCCTTGTTAACATGGACTTCACAGACAGAAACGCTGCTTCGGCCTCTGGAGTCCATGTGAACTTGGCGCACTTTTTGAGCGTGTCTGAAATTGGTGAGACAGCGGCAGCATAGTTGCAGATGAATCGTCGATACCAGCCTGCCATGCCAAGAAAGCGGCGAACTTGCCGTGCGGACTTAGGCGAAGGGTAATCGACGATGGCCGAGACTTTGTCGGGATCAGTCTTCAGGCCTCCATCTCCAACTATGTACCCAAGGTATTTCACCTCCTTCAGACAAAATTTGCTCTTCGCTACGTTTATTGTTAACCCTGCCTTCGACAGGCATGCGGCAACTTGTGAGAGCAAATCGAGATGTGAGTTGAAATCCTCCGAGATTAACAATAAGTCGTCCAAGTAAACAAACACTTGGTCCTTCAATTCCGGTGGGATGACACAATCCATCAAACGGCACATACGTTGAGGTGCGTTGCACAAACCAAACGGCATTCGGGTAAAGTGGTAGAGAGGTCTGCCAGGGATTGTGAATGCGGTCATTTCTCGGGACTTGGTTTCAAGAGGAATCTGCCAAAAGGCGTCTTTCAGGTCAAGTGAAGTTATGAAATTGGCTCGTGGCAACCTGCTTAGAATGCCATCGATGTGAGGTAAAGGATATGCATCTTTTACCGTCACCTCGTTGACCTTTCTCGAATCCAAACATAACCTCACTTTTCCAGGTTTCCTCACCAATACAACCGGCGAACTCCACGCACTCTGGCTCACTTCTATCACTCCCATTTTCAACATACGATCGACCTCGCCATACATGAGGTTTTGAATCGCAGGTGATACCGGATAGTGGCGTTGCTTGATGGGTGTTGCATCTCCCACATCTATGACGTGTTCGAGAACGTTAGTCTTTCCCAGTCCTTGAACTTCGTATGACGGGAATTTCGATTTGGCGTTCTCAAGTCTTAAAACATCTGCTCTGCTTAAGGTGTGCGTGGTTTTAGTCTCACATTGTGGCGAAGTGGGTAATTCTTCGACACAACTGATGATGCTTGGGGCAAGTTGAAAGGCCCGCCAGAAATCTACTCCAAGATATAGGTCTTGCGAGAGAGTAGGCACGATGTAAAGGGTGATTGGTTTTGAGACGTCACGAAATGTAATTTCAGTCGTCACACTACCGACCACTCCCTGTGAAGCTCCATCAGCTGTCTTCACTTCGCTACAAAGCGGCTTCCAATTCACTTGCGCTCGCTCTAGGCGTTCTAGTGAATTGGATCCTAAGCAACTAATACTTGCACCGCTGTCGAGTAGGCCCTTAAGTTTGACATTAAATATGCAGACCGTAGCATAGGGACGAATGTCGTAAGGTTCAGGTATAATTGAAGACACTAAAGCTTTGTTTCTCATCCGAACTTTACTCCAAAACTCGCGCAGACGTATAATTGCTTTCTTAGGTTTGGGGGAAGTGGAAGGTTGAAATTGGGAAGAAGATGAAATTTGCGAAATAAAAGGGGGAGTTTTGAAAATTCTGTCCCTAGCCTCCATGTAATCTCGAAGCCGCAGGTGGTATGGCTTCCGAGGTACAGTTTTGGCGGGAGTAGGTAATAAGGGATTGCGTAAAATGGTAATAGGGTTGGTTGAGTCTGGTGTAGGGGTCGGTCTTTTCAAGATCTCTACCTTTGGTGTAGTGGTAGAATCTCTACACGGATCGAACGAAGACGGGTTTAATTGTGCGTCGGTGGAGGTGTTTGCGGGTTTTGAACAACCGGACGAGGGAGACCCGTGGCTCGTCTGTCCGAACTCCAGTTTCCCCGGACACAAGTCGGACATCGCGGTCTTAATACCTCTTTCGCTCCGCAGCCGTAACAGAAGATGCGTTTGGGAACTTCACTACAGTGTCTGTAACCGTGACCAGGTTGATCGCAATTCCAACACACTAGAGAAGCAACCGCAGCAACCTCTGCTCGGGCTTCGGCGTCGACATCCGAACTTGCGTCCGGTGAAACTAGAGGCCGGTCAATCTCCGTCACTCTCGCATTTGTTCCATACGTGTAAGGTGCTCTTACAGGATTAGAAGCAGAATAAGTGGACCGAGTGCTTTTGCGCACGTCCTCTATACGGCAAACTAATTGTTTCAGGTGGTCGAGTGACCAAACTTGCTGTAGACTCAACTGTTGTTGGTTAATCGCAGTTAGGTTTCCTCTCACCAACTCAACAAACTCCATCTCGTTCATGGGGTTTGATAAGAGTGTTCTAAATTCCAGCATATCTTGCTCGAATGTCTGATAAGGTTCGCTCGGATTTTGACGTCTGGCCAGCATTTGCCGCCGAACATCCCAGTCGGACATTCTCTCTCCCCAGGTTTGTAAGAAGGCGTGTGTCAGGGCGGCCCAAGTGGGAACATGATTTGACCGATGCCAAATCCAGTACCATTTGTTGGGTCGACCTTGCAACAAAAGATGAAAATGTCCGGCCAGGAAGTCGGTGTGGCTGCCTAACTCAGACGTTGCGAGACATTCCGCTCGGTATATTAGCTCTTCGGCTCTAAGTACTGAGTTGTCTCCATTATATTTCAGTCCCCATGAACGGATGGGACTGGTATTATGTCGTCGTCGGTATGAAGTTGTTGAAGGTTGATAGTTCCGTCTTGTAGTGGATGGATGTGGTTCACGCTGTTCAACGGAAGGTGGTATGAAAAGAGGCCGTGTGGCTCGATCTGGGAGTTCATTCGATCGTGAGGGCGGTTCCTGCAGTTCACGAGATCGCTCCTCTCGCAGTATGCTACGTATGAGATGAGTGATCTCGTCAACTCCCGGATCCACTCTCAAACGATCTGTCGAAACTCCGTCTTGCCGTCTAGACGTAAAGTCGTTCGCTATGACATTATTTTGTTTCCTGCGATCACTACCGAAGGACGACCGACCGCTAGCAGATGATAGTCGCGTCTTGTCCTGTGGCACAGGCAGAGATGGGTTTGGGTCTGGAACTATCGTTCCGCCCGGAGTGTAGAGAGCATGTCCACCCGTCTCCTGCGGAAAATCCAGATTTAACCCCAAGGGAGAAATTCCACTACTTCTAGGTTTTGGATCCAGAGCCCTGCTCATGCTTCTGGTTACTGGTCCAAAACGAGCCGTCGCGCCCTCCACACCCCGAACAGACCAATAGTCTAAAGGTCCTAGTGGGTTTAGGCATAGTGGACACGATTGTTTTTCGATCACCCACTTTTCTATGCATGAATCATGAAAGTGGTGACCGCACTTGGTAATTATTTGATTTGCTGCCGTCACCTCTTCCATGCACACAGAACAGACTGGTTCTGATGTCCTTTCGGGTGTTCGGAATAAAGACATGTTCTAGAGTATATATATCTCGTCGCCAGACTATTTCCAACAGATAAATGAATTGCAAACGGACTACTTCTGCTATCAGTACAGCTAAGGATTGTCAGGGAATAGTCCGCGGACAGTATACTTCATAAATCCGTAAAGGTGTCGCTGAAGTTCCATCAAAAAAAATAGTGAAGAGTATCAATTCCAGCCAGTTTGGTGGATATAACAGGTTCAGGCAAATTTTTTTAAATTTCTGTGGTAGCAAATATGAGAAGGAGAACTAGTATCCTATATATACAGTACGAGAAAAAAAAAATGAGAGAATCAAAATTAATCGACGCTGATAAAAAAAAATCAATCAAAATTTATCGACGCTGATAAAAAAAATCAATCAAAATATAAATAAAGAGCCTCCTCGTATCTCCACAAATCCTCTCCTCTCCCTCACAGGTGTCGTCGAAACATCCAATCGCGTCAACGCGCGATCAGGCGGAAAAGGATTCAGAAAATGTTCAATAAAAAAAAACTTCAAAAAAAAAACTACGTTAAATTTTCAACAACAATCAAAACGCGAAATTAATCCAAATGACTAATTTTATTAAAAGGAAACGAAAACTACTCTACATGGATAGGATTCCAGGAATAAAGGTACTTTCGGAAATTCCGTAAATGGACAGAAATGGGTATTTCATTCGCAGACATAAGCATTTTGCCCTCTGTCGGACAACTTGGCCGCCAAGACAAGCCAAGTTCCGCTGTCAAGAGGGTACTCATGCCTACCAATGAAACACACACTCTGTTCCACTCATCTCTCGCTAGTTCAGGCGACGAAAATATCTCGGTTTCGGAAGAAACTCCCCCAAGGAACACCATTGGCGCCTCAAGGTTACCAATGAGTTCTTCATTGGGAAAATTTCCGCCGCAACCGCGACACTTCCGCCTCCGTAACAAGCAAGCAGAACTCCAAAAGCTTTCTCGATGGACTATGGGTGCCGTGCAGGCTAAAACAACTGTCTCCGGCGACAGTCAGAGTCCTTTGGTGTCACGCATTTCACTTGGAATTGTTCGGTCTCAAGTTTCGTGACATCGCGCGTTCGGAAACACGCTCGTGAAGCTATTTCGGGCCCCACGTTGGGCGCCATTTTGTTATGTAGCGAAGGCCTAGGAGAGAATCATTTTGACCCGAAAGCCAAAATAATTCAAAAGGAAAGATAAAGGTTCGGGATCGACATGGCTGAGATACACCTACATCCATCTCAGTGACAATCTACGTGCTGGTGCGACGCGCTAGCTGATGCCGGGTCTAGCTGCAGTAGGCGTGTGGGGGGGGTTCGCTGCACAAGAAGGTCATAAAACCCAAGTGGCCTGTCATAACAAAAACATCGCGAGTAGTTAGCTCGCCGCGTCGACTTATCCAAGTCGGAAGGACAACGAAAGAAAAGGAACTGCAACTGGTCTCGGATATTGACCCGACCAGATGCTTCGACGACGGCGTCTGATGGTTTGACGCCAACCTGCCCACCCAACCTTAGCCATACATCTTCCACTAAATCTTCATCGTATGGCCCCAAAAGAGAGGAGGAGGATTCGTGGATGTTAGAGGGGGCTCTCTAAATGTCAACAACTAGTTCTTCATTTCAGTTGATTTTCCATTCATTTTACTTTAAATCTCTTTCTTGATTCAGTTTAATTATCTCGTTACAATTAGAGATCGTATTATGTGTACAGCTCCTATGCCTATTATTATTTGTTTTGAAATTATAGAGGACAATTATAAAATAAAAGTGGAATTAGCGAGAAAATTGTATGCAAAGAACAATTGTTTTTTTTTTTTCAATCGCGGAAAGAAATTATCATAAACAATTGAAATGTGTATTGCCTCAAAATAAAGTTAAGTACTTAACCTTTGCTCGGATAAAAAAAATTCACGGTTATTTTCTTAGTGCTAAATTTGTCGCAAAAGACAACTAATTTCACTTTTTCTCTTCTTCTTTTGCAAAATTTATGAACAGGTAAAGGATTTTAAATTTAGTTGTAAATTAGTTCAATCTAAAATTATGTTATTTAACAATGCACTTAAATACATGAGTTACACGGATTATCTAGTGAATTACTGGAAAATTTCATTGCAAGTGAATTACTTATTTACGGAAGAATGATTTGTTTTCATGAGGTAATCGTGATTTAGATATAGGGACATTTATAGCGTTCGTGATTATGCTTATCTTGAAATTCATAAGAATGATAAATCGATTCCGAGATGGTTTGCAAAAAAAAAAATGAGGATTGTTATTTCACTCACAATGTTAAGAATTAATTTTTGGAATAAATCTCGGTTATATTGATTGCTTAAAGCATGACATGAATTCAACTTGTCTTCAATTCGAAACCGAATGAAAATCGAATGATGGCACGGCCACGAGAAGGCAAGAAAAAAAAAAGGAAAATATCAAAAAAATGTGTCCGTCGTGATCGACGCTCCACGCTACTCTCCACTGACCGCGTTTTTTTTTTCTTTTCTTTCTTTCTCTACCACCCAAATCAAAAGACTCACATATCCGGCTTGTCTCGTATGAAGTTGGCCGCGGGTGATAATCCACGCGGGATCCGCAGCTGACCGATTCGATCTCAGTGGAGCGAAGTGTCAGTTTTTGGAATTTCGCGCGGGTAAATTTTTGAAATTTATATATAAAAAAATCACCCGCAGGCCTTCAACCACAACAGCTTTTAGATTAAAAAAAATAGTGATTTACAGAATTGAACATTTTAATTTATTTATGACTTTACTTTTAGATTCTGAATTTAATAAAAAAAGAAAATGAGTCCGTTTGAAATAGATGACCGGAATGAACTGAGCAACTTTTAGTTGCGATCCACGACAATGACTTCCATTGGCAATAAATGCTGAGACAGCGTCTACAATTTTACATACGCCATGCCTCATGAAAAGAAAAAGAAACGATAACAATTCTAACGCGAAATGAAATTTGATATGCATGCTTTTGATTAAAACTGCTTATGCATGAATTGAACTTTATGTTGCAACATTGTATGCCCAATATGATTATGCTGCAACATTGTATGTGGCATGTGTTATGCGCATGTAACTCGCGCATGGAAGCCTTATCTGCATATCACATCACGCGCATGCAGAAAGGTGTATATGCAGAATCAGCTGCCAGGCGGCGAGATATGTGGCATGATCATTCCTAGGGGAAATTATGCTGACGCATGAGGGAAAAACGTGTGTGCATACACAACAGGTGGTCAGTTTTTGTTTAAAGTGGTGGTAACCGCAAACTCTTTCGCTCAGATCCCGCACACTCAAAATTTCATTCTCTGGCAGATTAAGAAGAGCCCAGACCAGCTTCCTCTGCTTTCGCGTGAGGCCATCCGCTATAGATGGTATATACCTCCTCAATGTTGCCGACCAGTACGGCCTTAGTTCGTATTTTACAAACTCTTCGTAAGATATGGAGTGTTTCCTTGCGGGGTATGGCACAGGAAAATTTCATACTCCATATTCCTTCTCGTGCTCTGTAATACATTTTTTACGCGCCGCCTTGCATTTTAGCGAAAATGCCATTTCCATGGCTTCTTCGTCCTTTGCACCGCAATGGCTGAATGTCACGTGATATTTTTTTCTTTGGGCGAAGAAGTCATCCGCTTCCTCCCGGCTCGCGTTGCATAGGGTCTTGAAAATTTTTTTTTCGAAGTCATTGTGGTTGGGAGTCTACACTTGTGGGTAGCTCCGTATAACTTGACATTATTTTTCTTTTTTTCAGATCGCCAAGGATTTCTTTTTTATAGCGATACGTAGTCGTTCCTATTGGCAGTTCCTTTATTTGTATAGTATCTTGTCCAACGGCGCGGAACACACCCTCCGTAATGTACCGACCATACACATGGCGAACGTTGCCCTTGAAACCCCTGAACCACGGGCGTAGCGGCGTTGGTTCCTCATCGCTCAGCAACTTATGTATATTTATAATAATGTCGAGCGGGTTGTGGCTTGGAATGAATGTTAAGCAGCCTGTCGAGACTGCATTGAACCCATTCACCAGGATGACCGGCATAAATTTTTCGGGTCCAATTATTCTCCCTCGTTCATCCCGCTCGTACTTAAGCGACTTGTCGTCAAGTTGATGAAATATTCTTCGCGCTATTTCCGCTCTACGGACAAGCACGTAGCGGTCTTCCCCGGTGTCACTCCTTCCTGTTCTGCGAGACCCCACTTCGCCCAAACCCTTTACAAAATTTAGGTTGTTTGTTCCGGGCCATTCGTGAGCCATTCTCATGATGGTGGTGGTCAGTTTTTGTTTAGAGTGGTGGTAACCTGAGTCCTGAGCTATCTTAGTGTCTCCAATAACGTCCTTTGGCATTCGAAAGCGGACTATGACGCCTTGAGTCCTGAGCTATCTCAGTGTCTCCAATAACGAAAACTCGAAAGTGGCATTTTCAGCGAGCAGCGGTAAATGTTGTATACATATGCGTCAAATGCGTCATTTAAGTCATTCACCCACATTTGCTTGGTGGTTATTGAATTCAGTTCGTGCAAATTCTTAAGAGTTGCATCGCTCTGGTCATTGTCTACAGCCGATATGGCCTCGGCTTCTAACTGCCTCATTAGGCGGTCTTTACGGAGATCGTAGCCTTTAAATCGCATAGTGACGTAATCCGCCAACATCTCTGCTACGGATTCATATTTTTTTACTACACCATCGTGGTTCAATGCGTATAATTCGCTCCTTCGAAGGGAGGTCATCAATTTTAGTGTGCGAAGGAACTTTCTTTCATGCTTTACTAAGCCGCTTAACGCTCCCGGAGGAAATTCTACCGCAAATTCCGTGTCGTCTCCACTTGTGGGTAGCTGCGTATAACTTGAGATAATTTTTTTTTTTCAGATCGCCCAGGATTGCTTTTTTATACTGATCCGTAGTCGTTCCTATTGGCAGTTCCTTTATTTGTATAGTGTCTTGTCCAACGGCGCGGAACACACCCTCCGTATGGTACCGACCATGCAAATAGCGAACGTTGCCCTTGAAACCCCTGAACCACGGGCGTAGCGGCGTTGGTTCCTTAGCGCTCAGCAACTTTTTTATATTTTTAATAATTTCGGGCGGGTTGTGGCTTGGCATGAGTGTTGAGCAGCCTGTCGCGACTGCATTGAAACCATTCACCAGGATCATCGGGATGACCGGCATAAATTTTTCGGGTCTAATTATTTCCCCTCGTTCATCCCGCTCGTACTTAAGCGACCTGTCGTCAAGTTGACGAAATATTCTTCGCGCTATTGCCGCTCTACGGACAAGCACGTAGCGGTCTTCCCCGGTGTCACTCCCTCCTGTGCTGCGAGCACACACTTCGCCCAAACCCTTTATAAGATTTAGGTTGTTCGTTCCGGGCCATTCGCGAGCCATTCTCATGATGGTGGCGTTCAGGTCTCGTTTACAGTGGTGGTAACCGCAAACTTTTTCGCCCAAATCCCGCACACTCAAAATTTTATCCTCTGGGAGATTAAGAACAGCCCAGACCAGCTTCCTCTGCTGTTCCGTGAGGCCATCCGCTATAGATGGTATGCGCCTCCTCAATGTTGCCGACCAGAACGGCCTTAGTTCGTATTTTACGAACTCTTCGTAAGATGTGGAGTGTTTCTGTACGGGGTATGGCACGGGAAAATTCCATACTCCATATTCCTTCTCGTCCTCTGTTATACATTTTTGACGCGCCGCCCTACATTTTGGCGAAAATGCCATTTCCATGGCTTCTTCGTCCTCCGCACCGCAATGGCTGAATGTCACGCGGTATTTTTCTCTTTGGGCGAAGAAGTCGGCCGCTTCCTCCCGGCTCGCGTTGCACAAGCTCTTGAAAATTTTTTTTTTCAAAGTCACTGTGGTTGGTAGTTGAGTCCCTCCACTCTTTGAACTCCGAATTCGAATAAAATGCTAGCCGTTTGGAGCGCAATGTCGCCGTGGCATACGGTGTTCTCAGGAATCCCAAAAAATTATTTTTTTTAAAAAGATGTGGCCACTCTATTTTAAACAAATTGACTATGAGACCTTTTATATGGGACCCGTCGACGTCGGGATCGACCCATATTAAAACTCTGCCGTATCTGAGTTCTTGGGATGGCTCGCTCGAGGGATTGTTTTCTTTTCGTTTTAGGCCCAGGGCGGCCTCAATATTATGCAGCACTCTGCACTTCGGTACTTTACCGGTGCGACGAGTCTCCACATTTGGCAGTGCGCCCTGCAGCGCGAGAACACCGTGACGTTCCCACCCCACCGTTCTACTTATAGCGGTGGCAGCAAACAGCTTCCCCGACTTACCCTCCGTTATTACAAGAGTGCACAGGTGCGCAAGTACTGTTCCCGCATCCTCTGCATCCTGGAAGTGGGGTATGGCAGCTAGCTGATGCTCTTCCTCCTCTTCATTTGCATCCTCTTCATCCTGGGAGTGGGATGTGGTAGCTACCTGATGCTCTTCCTCCTCTTCATTTCCATCCTCTTCATCCTGGAAGTGGGATGTGGTAGCTACTTGATGCTCTTCCTCCTCTTCATTTCCATCCTCTTCATCCTGGAAGTGGGATGTGGTAGCTACCTGATGCTCTTCCTCCTCTTCATTTCCATCCTCTTCATCCTGGAAGTGGGATGTGGTAGCTACCTGATGCTCTTCCTCCTCTTCATTTGCATGGCTTGATGGTGATGGACGCTCTGCATCGTATTGGCGCTGATTTTTAATAAATTTACTAACCTGCGTACCCCGGCTTTAAGTGCCAAGGCTTCTTTTTCTGCGTCGCTTATCCTGCTATTTCGTCCCCCATCCACCCACCACCGCTTTAGCATTTCGCTTGAGTCTTTGGACATCTTCGCATTTTTTCCCTCCCGCTCTGCATCGTATTAGCGGTGGTTTACGATGAAGCGACTTACCTGCGCAACTCGTACCCCGGCTTTTAGTGCCATGGCTTCTTTTTCTGCGTCGCTTATCCTGCTATTTCGGCCCCCATCCACCCACCACCGGTTTAGCATTTCGCTTGAGTCTTTGGACATCTTTGCCCGCTTCGCATTTTTTCCCTCCCGCTCTGCATCGTATTGTTTATTTAATTATTTATTTATTTCAAATTCATCAAAACAATGATTACTTACAAAATATTGTTACAAATAAGTACGTAAAAAATACATCATACGAGTATCCTATTTAAAACAATCAACAATCACAAATTATTTATCGCATAAAGCTGACTTTAACTGCATGCTAGATAAATTATAATCAATACGGTAGTAATTATTGTTGAAAATACGCGAAAGAGATGCGATTGGTTCGTTTTGTCCGTAGTTGGTGCGATGATGAGAAATGTGGAGTGGCACATAGTTTCTCAAGGATCGACGCGGAATACTAAATGTTATGGCTTCGAGCAAATATGGGGAGTCAATTTCTCCTAAGATTAATTTAAATACAAAAGTCGCCCTAAGGATAATCTGTCTATTCTCAAGCGACTCTAGAGAAAGGAGTTTTAGGCGCTGTTCGTAAGGAGGAAGACTCAACGTATCAGACCAAGGAAGGTCTCTTAGAGCGAACCTTAAGAATCTTCGTTGTACAGACTCCTACTCTTATGTTCCTCGTAATACGGAGCCCATACCTGACACGCATACTCCAGAATAGAGGGTACAAAAGTACAGTATAAAGTCTTAGTTATATAAGGATCATTGAAGTCCTTGCACCATCTTTTAACGAAACCCCAAACGGAGTTGGCCTTGCTGATTATGTAGTCAATATGATCGTCAAACGTAAATGCGGAAATAAAATATACACCTAGATCCAGTACCTTATCTGTCTGTTGTAGTGTGCTACCGTCTAGGACATAGTCGAAATGTATGGGAGATTTGGTCCTAAAGAATGAAACGCTTACGCATTTACTAATATTCAAAGGCATACAGTTTAATGTACATCAGTCAAAAAAACGTTGCAAATCACTTTGAAGCAATGCGCAATCATTCTGATTCGAAATATCGCGAAACAATTACGCGTCGTCAGCATAGAGCAAAATTTTCGAGTGGGAAATAACCGAACTCACGTCGTTAATAAATAAAATAAATAACAGTGGTCCTAGATGGCTTCCCTGTGGCACACCAGATGTGTTGGGTATAGCAGAGGAATAAACACCTCGAAAAATCACTTTTTGGGTACGATTAGATAGGTAAGATCTGATCCAATCTATGAAAATAATAGGAAATCCAAGAGCGTATAGCTTGTAGGCAAAAATAGTATGATCAACTTTATCAAAAGCTTTGGTAAAGTCAGTATATATGCAGTCAACCTGCTTACCGTCTTCAATAACAGGAATAGTGAAATTGGAAAATTCCATCAGATTTGTTGTGGTCGACTTACCTTTAGTAAACCCATGTTGGGCAGGACTAATGATTGATTTACAATGAAAATTCATTATATCACAAACAACAGCCTCGAACAACTTAGGTATGCAAGAAAGATTAGCAATAGGACGATAGTTACACACATCACTTCTTTTACCTTTCTTAAGCAATGGTCTGATAGTGGAGTGTTTCCACAAACTAGGAAATATCCCCGAACTGAGAGAAGCGTTAAATATATGGCATAAAGGCAGAACCAGAGAGGTACTACAACGCTTTAATATGGCAGCAGGGATGCCGTTTGGACCTCTAGAAAAACTGTCTGTAATGCTTGAAATAAACTTTAAAATGGTCGCTTCCTCAATATGAAGATCTTTCATCTCTAATGAGGTAGAAGGAAATTTCGATATGTAATGGAAATCCTCAGGACTAATCGTACGATTTGAGGTAGTGAAAGCAGTACGGAAATGGACAGCAATAAAGTTGCTTATAACTAAGGGGTCATCACTGACTACACCGTCGAAAGACATAGAAGCGGGATAACCGTCGGTGCGCCTTTTGGAAATCACAAAATTCCAGAATTGCTTAGGCTTATCCTTGATCGATCGCTTAATTTTACTGACGTAATTATTATACGCCGCAGTAGACTGACTAACGAACAAATCACGTAGCTCAGAGTAAAAAATGTAGTCCGCATCTTCCATGCTTTAATTTTTAAATTTTTCAAATGAGTCAAATCGTCATCGAACCATGGAAATCGTTTTACCTGCTTCTCGAGGGTGAACGGTACACACCGTGTAAAGCAAGTAAAAAGCGCGGTGTAAAAATTTGAAGTAGCAATTTCAACATCTTGTTCTTTAAGAACGCGCGACCAATCGCATGATAGTATGTCCTGATTCAAAACAGTAAAATCAGCTTTATTAAAATTAAATTGATGTGATACTTCTTTAGCAACGTTACTTTTTGCACTTGAATCCAAATGAAAAATTGCGTGAAGCGCAGGATGAAGTGCGGATTCTGGCAGTAGTAGAGCAGTACAATGGTTAATAGTCATGCTGCTTGAACTCGAAGAAAAAATTAGGTCTAAGTACCTTCCAAAACTGTTGGCTATATGATTGGACTGAACTAAACTTGTCGATAGCATGCAGTCCAAAAAATGTTGGTCTTGCCGAGAAGCCTTTCCATTGAAAGATGGCATTAGGCAATCGTCATCTTCGGAGCGACGCCATGTCACATAAGGTAGATTGAAATCTCCGAAAATAAGCAGCTCATCGGAAGGACGCATAAGATCGCAGATTCTCTCAGTGGCATTATAGACGGACTCGTAAACGCTAGAATCACTTGATGTTGAGAGGTAGGTAGTGATGATATAAAGCTTTCTATCTCCAATTGCAAGAGCCACGCAGATAAACTCAATTCCACTGTATTCAGGAACCTCGATGGTCGTAGCGGAGAATTTCCGATTAACAGCACAGAGTACACCGTCACCAACTGGTACGTCAAGGAGATCGAGGTGACGATCACGACGAAAAACTTGATAGTCGGAGTCAAAAAGTTCAGCATCCTTAAAATTGGCACAAAGCCAAGTTTCTGTTATACATAAAAGCACCTTTGGCATTTCCACAGCCTTCAAGGTGCACTGCAGGTCCCACGGAGAATCAGCAGCAGAACTATTATTCACAGCAGGGGCACTGCGACGATGCTCAACAATATTATCATTATACTCCCTGGGATTAGCCGCTTTTGTCCTCTTGATTGTGTTGTTATCTACCTTTCCCCTGTTATTGTTTTTCTTTTTACTCAAAACTATGGGAAAAGTCTCATTATACTCTCCGGGATTTGCCGCTCCAATCCTGTTTATTATGTTGTTGTCTACTTTTTCCATATTATTGTTATTCTTCTTTCTTAAGACTTTGGGAACAGTCTTTTTTGGAACCAAAGTAGATTCATCCGTCTGACAAGAAACATGAACACCTGAACATACGCTCTGTGATTCTTTTAAAGGTGGTGACATGGATAAAAGAGTTTTATCCGAACTCTCCGCAATTAATTTTGCAACTTTGCAACTTATTTTTATGTTCTTGTAATGTATTTCCCCATACCAAAAGATCATCTACATAAACAATCACGTCTAAATCACAAAATATTTCAACCATTGATCTGTGGAATTTCTAGTGCTTCTGGTACCGTAAGGCATTCTCAAGAACTTATATCGACCATAGGGTGTACATATTAAACGTACATAACTTTGAAATTTCCTCATCTAGTTTTATCATCCAGAAACCACTATTAGCATTTAATGTCGAAAAAAATCTCGCGCCCGATAATTTCGATTTTATTTGATCAATATTTGTTATTGGATAATGTGCACGCATTAAGTTATCGTTCAAATTTTTTGGATCTAAGCAAATTCTTAATTTTTTGTTCGCCTTTTCCACGACTACTATTGAATTGACCCACTGCTTTGGACCAATGACTTTCTCAATAACCTCTAAATCTATCATACGATTCAATTCTTCGTTTAATCGATTTTTTAGACTAAACGGAATTTTTCTAGGTGCATCTACGTCACTACACAAAATATTCTTCAAACAACCTAGTCCCGAAAATAATTCACTAAACTTATTGACAATTTGCACTACCGTTTTGTTTTCTGTATCAATCTGACATATTTTTGTGGTGCGTAATAGTGAATTGATTAAAACAAAACGAATTAAATTATGATTGAACTTTTTATTTTTGCTTGATACTTGACTACACTCCTCTGACAGGTGTCAACAACTGATGGTGAAATTCCATTCGTATTTTTAGTGTTGCCAATGAGGGTGTAAAGATCGCTACATTTTTTTAACCAAAGTATATTTAACACTATCTTCGACACCAATTATGGTATTACATGGCATGTCGACAATAATAAATTCCATTAACGCACCTGAAAATGATCCATCATCTGTTTTAATATCACACGGAAAGACTGCTTTTCCCATACAACTAAATTTGTGCCCTCCAAATGATGTTAATGTTGTATTACAATTTTTTAAAATAGTTTTCTTACTTTTGAGACTATTAAATATACTCTTTGACATGACGTTGGCTTGTGCACCGGTATCTATTTGACATTTTATGTTTATATTGAAAATTCTTACGTTAACAAAAAAAACGCTATAAGTATTTGTTTCCTTACTTAAAATACCTATAAAGAATTCACTACTAGTATTGGAATCCATATCGGTGCCTCGATAATTTATGATGTTGATTCTCTTTGTATTCCAACACATCTTTGCAAAATGTCCTACTTTGTTGCAGAGTTTACACGCTAATCCAGTTGCTGGACACTTATGTCTGTGTTTTTGGCCACATTTAGAACACAGTTTGTTCGCAGATTCATGTTTCTGAATATGTCCATGTTGCCGATTGAAATGATGCAAACGCTGATAATGTTGTTGAGTGCTTGGTTGTGTGTGTATTGTTGTTCCTATTCTTGTGAATATTTTTATTTGGATGTGTCCGACTTCTTATAGTATTGATGCTCGTATCGTTTTTCCTTGCCATAGTATTTGACTGTATTTTTAAAATTTCGTATGACTTGTATTGCGACTCCATAACGGTTAATTTTAAATCCGATATATTAAGCAATTTTTCGCGTAATATATTATCATGTATGCCAATTATAAAAAGATCGCGAATCATATTATCCGATTCTAAGAACTCGCATGATTTTGCCAAATTTTTCAATTCATAAAAAAAATCATTAAATGACTGCTCATCTTTTTGACGAGTTGTAAAAAATTTATACCTCTCGTAGGTTAAATTTTTCTTCGGCTCAAAATATCTTTTAAAGTTGTCCACAACCTTGACCAAAGAGTCGTCGTTCGGACGGAGCTGCATGCCCTCTTCTCCAGTTGAGTGCAGGAACAATGCAATTTTTCGTTGCTCCGACGCCTTCTCCAAACCCGCAGCAATAAGAAAAATCTCATACCTCTGTATCCAGTTTTTCCACGCGGCTTCCATGTTGGTGGATTTGAAATCCAATTTCGACGCCATACAAATGGCTTCCATTTTTCACAATTTTGCAGCTTCACTGGTTTTAACTACTTTAGGCTTTTTTCTCGAAATTAAAGTTGCGAGCACATTTGAATAATAACTTTAATTTTTTAGTGAAATTTATTTGACTATTGACTTCACTTCACTTCTGACACCATGTTAAAGAAGACAGAAGAGACACGTCTGTATCGTTAGAGTGTATATTTAAGACTGTCCTATTTACATTATATTTTAGTACATGAAGTTGCCATACTTAACAGTGTTACATAGTATAACAAAGTTGATGAAGTATTCTTCGCGCTATTGCCGCTCTACGGACAAGCACGTAGCGGTCTTCCCCGGTGTCACTCCCTCCTGTTCTGCGAGACCCCACTTCGCCCAAACCCTTTATAAAATTTAGGTTGTTTGTTCCGGGCCATTCGTGAGCCATTCTCATGATGGTGGTGGTCAGTTTTTGTTTAGAGTAGGGTAACCTGAGTCCTGAGCTATCTCAGTGTCTCCAATAACGTCCTTTGGCATTCGAAAGCGGACTATGACGCCTTGAGTCCTGAGCTATCTCAGTGTCTCCAATAACGAAAACTCGAAAGTGGCATTTTCAGCGAGCAGCGGTAAATGTTGTTCTTTCAACACTACTCGTACAACTCTTGGATAGCCTGCTCTGCGTCATTTAAGTCATTCACCCACATTTGCTTGGTGGTGATTGAATTCAGTTCGTGTAAACTCTTAAGAGTTGCATCGCGTTGGTCATTGTCTACAGCCGATATGGCCTCGGCTTCTAACTGCCTCATTAGGCGGTCTTTACGGAGATCGTAGCCTTTAAGCCGCATGGTGACGTAATCCGCCAACATCTCTGCTACGGATTCATATTTTTTTACTACACCATCGTGGTTCAGTGCGTATAATTCGCTCCTTCGAAGGGAGGTCATCAATTTTAGTGTGCGAAGGAACTTTCTTTCATGCTTTACTAAGCCGCTTAGCGTTCCCGGAGGAAATTCTACCTCAAATTCCGTGTCGTCTCCACTTGTGGGTAGCTGCGAAATCTTCTATTCGCAAAGTCATCGTTTGTTATCTGACCTGCGGATCTGGTGTCAAATGTGACAACATTTTCTATCCATGAATCAGTCTGAATACACTTATTACATCCGCGAAGTGCGTTATGTCCGACGATAGCTCGAATAAAAGCTCCAGCAGGTGCGTCACAAATGAAAGAATTGATTTTGAAATCTAAGATTTTGTTTCCAATTTGAATACCATTCTCCTGCAAATCTTTCACTTCGTGTTTAAAATCGTGCAAATAGCTGTTGACGTCATATGGTTTCTTTTTTCCAGAGTATACTCCGATCAGAGATACTTTAACATTTTCTTTGTTTACCACTTGCCCCAATATTGGCCAAAGACTTTCAGAAGAACTCTTGTATAACGGCAAACCATCAATTCCAATATTAAGTACAATTTCACTCAAACTACAAATATTTTTTTAAATTTTTCGTAATTAGTTCACAATGCCATAGTGCCAGTATTGACCAGGCGCAACTGATCTTAGTGCTGTAGGGGCACGTTGTGGTGTGGACAAAAGTGTATCGGGATTGGTACATCACAGTCTTCAGACTTTAATATTTTTAAAAGTGCTCTGAAACTTTCTCTAGATGGACTGTATTTTATGAAGCAATTCCTTAATTTACTTTTCAGATTTCTTTCTTCGCGCAATGAATCTTGATTAACAGATAATCAGTGTCACTCGTGTCTGTCTCAGCGGCTGAATTTCGCACAGGAGAAAAATGTCTGAAATCGTGTATGTTCGAACTGCAAGAAGCTTCCATTGGACAATTGTTTTCGCCAGTGGAATTTTTCAATTGTATCACAAAATTTTCCTTTTCTTTCTTAACTAGACGCGCCAAATGCCGTGTGCCCACTATATTTTTTTTGCTATTGTCCATTGCGTCTTTATGAAAAACCAGAGAAACCAATAATTTAGCCCTGAATATTGATAATAAAATAACATCAATTTAAAAAAAAAATTTATTGATAAATGTTGTACTTACCAATTTTTGCAAGCAAAAAGAAAAACACAATTTAATTTTTCATTGAATTCACGTGCACACGCGACGAAATCCAATTTTGCACTGAAAAACAACGCATTTAAACAAATGAAATTCTATTTCACAAGAAAGGGCAATTGTAACACTGTTTTTTTTTTCATCGAACTCATTACCGTTTGCATTACTTTTTTACATAATGGAAGTAGTTGATAATAACGTCGAAGTAATGAGTTCTGGAACTACTTGTGTGAATTGCAACAAAAAGTTTTTCACTTACTGCCTAGAATTTCTATAAGAAAAAAAGCGACAGGATTACATAAGAATTAGTTCTATAACGGGTTCTACGGTAATACCTTCTGGATTTCGCTGCTGGGTATCTTACATTGTAAAAGTATCGGTAAATATTAAATTAAGTGAAGTGAATATTTAACAATAAGCTTACTGAAGTGCGCAAGGGTTCGCTGGATTTCAAGTAAAAATATAAAACCACAATTTCCGTTTAGTTTAAATGACCTGCAAAACTTTATTTATTTTAACTATAAACAGCTGAGTTTTATAGTTTTGTGAGGAGTTTTTTTGAAGATTTACTATTCACCAGAAAAAATACGTCTCCTCTTCCTTGGTTCTCGAACGGGAATCCCTGTCATGTCGCTTTTATTTTAGAAAGGTTCTCAAACGTTTCAATAATTACAAATTTAAACAGTAGGCGGCGCTTCCATGCGAGTGACGCGGAAAAAATAATTAAATTTAAAATTAAACTGAAATATGCTTCTTTAACTAAATTACTTTACACTTTCAACTTGAGACTATTTCGTTTACAACTTATTACTTGACTCTTCGCTTTCCAATTATCTTGACGACCCGTCGATCGCTGAAACTGAACTGCCTCTTCACCAAAAACGTTCGCTTATTTATATTGCTTTTGTCGGCCTAATCATTTCCCTTGTCGTGTGAATCTTTTCCCTCTCGACCGAGCGGTGTTCTCTCTCGGCCGAGCGCTATTAGTTGCTTTCTGTAAACTTGCCCGACTATTCCGTCTCGGTCGAGCACTATTAACATAATCACGTTTGAATATTCAATCGCTGCATGTGCTGGTGTAAAATTCTTCGCTGTTGCAGGATATTGCTTCAATTTGATGCTTTTATTAGCTGCTTCTTTTGATTGTTAAAGGATTCCTCTCTGCTGTTTGGAGGATCGATGAATATGTATTATTACTGCTGATATCTGTTTTTATTAATAAATCAAAAACAAAAAAAATTATTAATGTGCCGCGTTTAAAGTCTGCACTGGACTTTTGAGTTGTACGGAGTTTAAGGACTGTACAATTGTCCTATTGCAGTTGTAAAAATACACTTACAACTTTCTTGCTATGTGTTTGAATTCTCAGCACGAGAATCTGCTAGATTAACTAGACAGGGCCCTCAAAATAAACAGTTTATTGTGCTTTATGCTCACGCAAACAGGAGTAAGAAAACACACCGATCACGTAAATTACTTAGGTAATACAATACTGCAAATTTTCGAAATTAGAAAAATGTTACTCTGCTATGAAGCATTTTATCATCGCCCGAATTATTCTTCTGTCGCCCGATAATTGTTGCTGCTTCCTTGGTAATGACTCACAGGAGTTCATAATTATTTCGCTTTTAGAATTGATAATAATTATTAGCACGTAATTAATAAAATAGGCGGCGAAATGAATTTTATTTAACAGAATTTATTTTTTGTCTATTTTTCGTACGACCGTACCGGCTAAACGAATAAAACTTCTTATCGCCTACGGCAAGAAACCAACACTCACCTGGCTATCTTTCGGAAATTTTCCCAGTCGGGAGGCGATACATTTTTTACCGCATTTACTCGAACCCGCCCTTCGTCTTCTTGCGATGTCGCCAACCAAAAAAAAATCCATTTCCTTCTCCTTATCTTCCTTACATGCGGCGTTCGCCGTTTTCACCTGCTCCGGGTTCAACGACGTCAGGAATCCCTATAATCACACGTATGGACATCGTATACTCTACTAAAGGTTTAAATGGTTTCGGTAAATTTGTATAATTTTTATAAATATTCCGAAATGTTGATTCTATCGTTGGGTCTTTCAATCGTAATTCGTTATCCGAGATATCATCAATAGGATATGGATCGGAATTATTGTCGGAAATATTAATGAAAAAGATTTCGGGAGAGGAGACCGTATTCTCACAATTACCTGATAAAGGATCGATGTCGTTACATCCGTTTTCAGATTTAATGATAGACATTTTGCCCGTGTCTTTGATAATTACTCCAAATTTGTTTTCGGTTAGAAAGTTTCTTCCTAGGATGCACGGTGGGCCAATCGCATCGTCGTTTACTATAAGAAACTTAGAACGATATTTAGTATTTTCAATATTAACGTTTACATAGCAAGAACCTAAGATAAGGAGATCCGATCCATTTACGCCAGTATATTTTATCGTATTGTATTCAGGACTTATAGCCGATTTAACAAAAGATAATTTTAACAAATTTATAGTACTACCGGTATCGATTAAAGTGTTGGCGCAAATCGAACGATCATTATTAAAGTCTAGTTTATAATTCAATAAATGATTTTCGTTGATATTACAATACTTAGCAATCGATTCATGTTTTAACTGCTCTTCGACGTCAACTGTATTTCCAACGTATTGCACTTTAGTCGCTGTACAATTTTCTTTCATGTGTCCGGATCGATGACAAGCTTCGCATCTCGCACGCCGTTGAGGATTCGGACAGTTAATTGAAATATGCCCCATTTGCTCGCAGTTGAAACACTTAATACCTCTTTTCACTCTGGGTGTGTTGGTCTCTGAAGTTTTCGCTGCACCTCGCTCGTTGCTTTCAATTTTACAAGTCGAATCGTTCGTGATGATGGCTCTCATATTCTTGCCTCGATTTTCGTCTTCAAATTTACTCGGGGAGTTTTCAATGAAACGTTGGATTGCTAAATGAAATTCGTCCGTATCTGCAAAATCCGTACTGGCAATCGCATTCTGTAACGCCGGATATTTAATTCCTCTCCGAATGTATTTGATTATCGTCTGCTCGTCGAGATAATGCTTTCGACCTAACGACAAAAGTCTGTGAAAAAATACTAAAGGTGGCTCATTCGTTGTGCGCATCGCTGTAGCCATCTCTAAATGTTTTTCTGCTTCGGTTTTCGTGTCCGGGAATTGAGTCAGCAACTTCTTCGAAAATTCCTCGAAAGTCACGAACACGTCCTCAATTCCGTCTTTCCACGTTTGAGCTGCTCCTCGCAGATTCGTTTGAGCTGCTATCAAAGTTGACGTGTCATCCCATTCAAAATTTGTAGCCAATCGTTGAATTTTAGATACAAATTGTACACTGGTGACTGACTTTGCGTCGTGCGGATCAAACTTAGGAATCAGTTCTACAATTTCACGTATTTTATATTGTCTTCGTTGTGTCACATATCGTGCCGTGGCTGCCGTTGACACTTCATCGTGTTCGTGTGTACATCGTGCAGATCTCGGTTGATGCCTGTTTCGTTGTACATTAGCGAAATGTCTGTCGTTCCACTCGTCACTGATCATTGATGTTTCGTTCCTTTCTCGCTCTCGATTATTTCGTCGTTTCGTCTAGTTGCGTCGTAGGTATGGGAAAAATATCGCAGTTACAGTTTTCCAATACACACACAGACGACTGTTTCGGTTTCGTTTGTTGGTCTGCGTTAGCATCCATTACGTTGGTTGAATGCGCCGTTGCAGATGTGTTAGAGTTTAGTGCTGATGACGGACCGGGTGAATTTGGAACAGTACGCAAATGTTTAATGGCGGCCATGAGCGTTGATACTTGTGTGGACAATTCCGAAACTTGTTTCCGCAAGTCATTCATGCCATCATTTTCGTCGTCACTCACGTCAATGTCAGACATTTCCACCTCTTCACCATCTACACACTCCGTGAGACGTTCAATTAATTCTTGATTTCGACCACCGCTTTTAAGTCCATGTTTGGCTAAAAGTTTTTGCAGTTCAGAACATTTTAACTCCGCGATTTTTCGATTCGGCATTACGAGTTACTGTTATCCCACTTCTGATTCTATAGTATGATCGAAATTAAAATGCTGTCTCACAATTTATAAAATTTTATTTTATTCACACTAAACAACACGTGCTTCCTCTCGGAAACCCACAAGAACTCTCTCTCTGCTAATTTCTAAATTTCCTCTAAAGTTCTACAGCTTTAAGTTTCCTCTACATTAACAATATTTTTCTGTCATCACAAGATTGAGTTATTTCTTCCTTAAAGGCATTTTTCACTATTAAAGTTTCTGTTTTGATCTAAAGTCTTACTGATATTTATTTTCAAGTGTATATTAAGATTTCAATTGTTTTACAAAATATTTCAAGGTTAGAGAAAACACAACGAGTTGGAAGCACGTTAAAGCGCGCAGAAATCTGATAAACGTCAAAGGTGTCATTAAGACCACGATGTTCAGGGTTGAGTCATCAATCATCGTTGGGCTCACGTAGAAATCGTTGATCGTTCGTTGAGTTTACTTCGTTCAGTTTATTCAGGGTTGAACATTCTCCCGGGCGTTGAATCCTCTGGTTCAAATTGATGAAAGCGAGTATGAAGATCTTCGGTATAATAAAGTAGCAATTGATGGCATTTCCTCCGTTTCAAGGCTTCTTTAGTATTCGGGAACAAGAGATGTTTTTTAGCGCATGTCACTCGCTATTAGAGGTGAAAGGAAATTGGATAGGAAATGACGTGGATTGGGGTTGGGTAGATTGAATTTGGAATGTTAGACAAGCTAACGTGCTATTTGGTGGTATCGTCTGCATTTATTGGTAAAACTGCAATTTTTGTAACTGGTCTTTTCATAGTTGCACCTCTGTATAATACGGTTACAACTCGGACTAAACCATCTGTTCCGGGGTGTATTTCAATGATTCTTCCTAGTGGCCATTTATAGGGTGGAATTTTTTCATCCTTAACCAAAACTAAATCGTTTTTTTTTTTCACATTCACTTTCTGTGATAACCATTTTGGACGTTGTTGCAACCGTGACAAATATTCAGTGCTCCATCTTTTCCAAAATGTTTGTGCTAACTGTTGAGTCAACTGCCATCGGTTGAGTCTATTTATGTTTATGTCTTGAAGGTTGACTTCATTTACTGCTAGCAGTGCATCTCCAGTCAGAAAATGGCCCGGTGTGAGTGCTTCCAAATCAGTAGGGTTGGCAGTGAGTGGGCACAATGGTCTTGAGTTGAGATATGCTTCTATTAGAATCAAAGTGGTGTTAAGCTCTTCATACGTAAGGACTGCATTGCCTAAGATTCGCCGTAAGTGGTATTTTGTCGACTTAACTCCTGCTTCCCATAAGCCTCCGAAATGTGGTGATGCGGGAGGGTTGAAATGCCAGGTTATGTCATGGTTAGCGAGTCTTTCAGCTGCATTTTACATCTTTCAAAAATCTTTCCCAGTTCAGTGTTTGCTCCAACAAAGTTTGTCCCGCAATCACTATAGATATGTTTACATAGTCCTCGACGACTGACGAATCTTCGAAGTGCTGCCGGAAAGGTTGGTGTTGTGAGGTCGCTAACTAGTTCGATATGGATAGCATTTACAGTCAGGCAAACAAAGATGGCGATGTTTCCTTTATAGGTTTTAGCACTTCTACCTTTGGTTGCTCTAATGTGTATGGGACCGCAATAATTGATACCCGTATGAGTAAATGGTCTTGAGATATTGATTCGCGAACTGGGCAAATTCCCCATAAGTTGCGAACATGTCTTACCTTTGTGTTTATAACAGATAACACATTTATGGACGAAGTTGCGAATGGTATTTTTTGCATCCATTATCCAATACCTTTTTTGCAATATACCTAACATTTGTTGAGGACCTCAATGCAAAGTCATGTAGTGGTGTTGTTTTAAAATTAGTTTCGTAATATGACTCCGTTTTGGGAGAATAATTGGATGTCTTTTTCCATATTCTATGTTGGCTTGTTGAAGACGTCCTCCTACGCGAAGTACCCCCTTTTCGTCAAGAAATGGGTTCAAATTTAAAAGTTTGCTTCCTTTACGAATGGGGTTGTTTTTCGTCAACTGATTGATTTCTGACTCAAAAGTCGATTGTTGTGTATATTTAATCCAAAATGTTAACGCGGTTTCTAGTTCTGATGTGTTCAAGTGTTTGGTTGATAATGTCCTTCCCCTGGTTATTGAGCAAAACCTATAGCAATACGCGGTTACTTTTATGAGACGATTAAGTGACGAATACCTTTCTTGAAGTGAGTCATTGAAAGTATTGCTACTGGTGAAGAGAGCTGTGATTACCTTTTTTTCTTTTTTCCATTTCGGTGGATGGAATTTGAGTTGCTTGTGGCCAGTTATCCTTGCTTTCCTGTAACCAGGATGGTCCGGTCCACCTATTATTTGGTCTGGGTTCAATCCTCTCGAGGCCAAATCTGCTAGGTTCTGATGAGAAGGAGTATGATTCCAGGGTGTATTGCCAGTAGCGTTATATATTTCCGTCGTTCGGTTGGCCGCGAATATGCTCCAACGACTTGGATGTCCACGTAACCAAGATATCACTATCGTTGAGTCAGTCCAAAGGTACGTAGGGACCTCCTTCATATTGAGTGACTCCTTCACAAATCTTATCAATTTTGCTAATAATACTGAGCCGCACAGTTCCAATTTGTGTTCGATTTTTCTGTATTATTGATTTCACCTGATTTAAAATATTTTAGATTATAGTGATTTTGACCCACAAATTTATTAATAATTACTCTGATGTCTTCTAAGCTGAATCTATCACACAATTCGGCTGCTAAAGCACCTGCCGTAACTCCTTTTATTTTTAATATTAATACACTGCTTAAATTATTAACCACTTGATTTTGATAATCGCTAAACATAGCACATTCAGAAATATCATTAACGATTAATATGATCTTAGTCATGAGATCAATTATTGAACTTATTTTTAAAGCATTAATTTCCTGCATTATATTTCCTTGGCCCTTTGCTGGTTTGTAGTGTAGTTTCAGCTTCACTTTGCATTCCTCCCATGTTTCTGGCGGAAATGTATCCAAGTAGTTTTTAGCTGGTCCCAAAATTTTCTCGTTGTAGATCACGGCGAAGGCCTGAGGAGCTTGAGCCCCGTAATCATTTAATGCTCGGGCCACCGAAGTGATAAACGCTGGCAAAGTGCCAGGGTGTCCCTCAAAGTTGGGTAAATATTGGAGATCTTTTTTGCTTCTCAACGTTGATTGTTGGTTTTGCCGGTTTAAAATTTCCGTTAAAACGGATAAGCACTGGACAATTTCTAGTGCCATTGCTCGATTTTGGTCGATAGTCTGATTTCTTTGTACTCTTCTTTCCGGGATGAATCGTGAAGTGGTCGTATCTGCGTACTAAATTTCGGCTTAAACCACTACGTTTCACACTTTATTGCACTTTTATCCACTATTTTACTTTCAATTTTCACTTTTATAATTTTTCTTTTTTGTTTTCGTTTCACTGGATCCTATTTCATCCGAATAGGATCCTACCGACTGCGCCACTTTTATATTTGGGTTAATTGAATAAATGAAAGTAATAAAACTCAATCTTCTATATTTTGGATAAGACGTACTTTAATATTTTACTCTCGTACTCCGGCGATCGACCGTCGCTTTTTTTCTTTGTACAAATATTTCTTTCTTGCATAAAATGATGATGTCACGTTGTTAAGCAACGTGACGGTTAAAAGTAAACAGAATCGTGTTTAATTGAAATATGATCCTTCATCGAGCTCGGGAAATTCGTGGGAAACTTTGATGATAATAATTTTGTGTTGACATAGCATTTACCAAGCTAACGGTTTTGTCTTGGTTGTAACCTTATTCGTAGAATCTTTCGATAAAGAATTTACATACATATGTAACTCGCGTGACAAATAAAAGGTATTGTATAAGTAAGTGTAACTAAATTAGAATTTCTGCGAATTATCACATCGGTAACGTAACAGTACACTTCACTTTGGCTTAGAGTCAAACTACAAAATTTTTAGTCGAATTTAATGGAAAGTGTATTGCAATAGTTTTAATAATCTTATACATATTTAAGGGAATGAAAAATTAAAATAATATCACAAACTGAATTCCTAATGCCTTCGACAGACGATGCAAGCTAATATACATTAACTTCCTATTTCAATATAAGAAGGCTGAATTATGTATAGCATAATGGCACTAGTAATATCGAAAAGCGAGATAATATATATTAACTCGCATCGTGTGTCGACAGCCTTATTTATTATTCTAAAATTAATATTAATTAACAGTCGAAACATAAATTTTTTCTAATTTTTTCGAAGCAACACTATCGAAACATATAATATAGAATCATGTGGTACTTCAAAATCATGTTTCTGCAAGAGATTGAGCATTTTTGGAATCTTAGAACACTTCGCTTCAAGAAAAAGCCGCGTTTCTTCCACTTTCTCTTTTCCAACATAAAAAATTTTGATTCTTTGGCAGCTTTTGTTGCATATTTTGCATAATTCTCAGCAAAATTAATTTTAACGCGCCGCGATTTTATTGCATTCCACACACAACGCTTAATGGTCCCACCTATACCATCAAATGCTCCTTTGCAATGTGAAATTGCAAAAAATTACCAATTAATCTTCAAATTGAAGAAGTGGCAAGCTTGATAAGATAACTCTATTTTTAAATTGGCTCGTACGACCATCGGAAAATATTTGCGCTTCATTGATTTCTGGAAATTCAAGAATCAGTTATTTCAGTAAAGTTTGTAGGTAAGTCCACACAGAAAGTTTGTCATGTGATAGGTAATCACTAACAACTACAAAAGATCTTTAACGTACGACCTTCCAGCTCAGTGACCGCCGTTAGAAATTCTCAGGATTGACGTCCCTGATAGCTGACAAGACCGTGCTGATACAGAACGATGGAATTGTTGGGAACGACTCTCAGCAATCCATCGTGTGTACCAGTTGTGTCGACTTTAGTTGTGACGTGGTGCATCTAGCGTTAGCACGTTCTAGCTCGTCGGTGGGGGGATTCGTGTCACTAAGTCGTCACTGTACAAATATATATATGCACCATGAGGGTTGGCCGAAAAGGTTTGAGATCAAGGGTTTCTTATACCCTATCCTTTTCGAGGAAGCCAAGGACACAATTATTGGTAACGATGTGATCATTAACATGAATAAGGAAGAACGTGACAGATCCTCTCAAATGGGCGGGGCAGGTTAAAAGAAAGGCGAAATCCGTACTGGCAGCATCATCAGCACACCCAACAATCGGCTCTAATGCAGATTCATCGTATGGTAAGACGTGTTAAGGAGTGAGGGTCAAGGGTGAACAGGAACGATGCCAATCCAAACAACTGAGTCCAATGGCCAGCTCTCTGCAAACAGTGTGTTTATCAACCTTCGAGACGTGGTGCGTATCCCGACTAATCGTCGGTGCCTGCCAGGGGGGAGGGGGGGGGGGGGGGTGTGTCAAAACAAACTCTGACCGGAAGGCTGATGATGAGGGGTCTATTCAGCAAAAGGGGTAACCTTATATTCAATACGTCATTCAAATATGAAACAAAAACTCGTTTTTATATATACGTTTGTAACTACGGTACAGTCATTCGGCAGAAAGTTCCATCCGAACAGAGCCCGATGGAGGGAAACGATTCTACTGCCACCACACCAGGCGGTGACGAGGTTGTGATGTTCGAACTATAACTCAGGGAGTGTATATGGCTTCTTCCAGCTATGGCTGGGCCATGTTCACCGAAAACAAAGCGAGTATGCTCTTCCCTAACATCGGCGGGGGTATAAATGTTTGTAATATCTCTTACCCTAGCTTGGACATACTTGTTATCTCCGAAATACAAAATAAAATTCACTTACCGGGGAGAAGGTCGGTTACGAAACCTTCTCGTCTCTACTCGGCTAAAGAATTCCACCGTATACGATACGGCCTTCCTTAGTCAGTACATCACCTTAGGCCAGTGGTTTCCAACCTTTTTGTTACTACGCCTCCCCAAAAAAAAAAAATTTTCCGCGCCTCCCTTACCTTTTATTTTTTTAATAGATTAAATAATATAGACACGTTTTAAATAATAAAAACTTTATTACAAAAATAAACTGAAAACCACAATTAACAGAATAATAACAAGGTTTAGTTATAACATACACATACGTGTATATTTATTTTTATATATAAGTTTTTTTAAACAATTAAACCAACTACATCTATCGCATAAAAATTTCATGCGACGGTTGTTGTTGTTTATTAGCACAAAGCTTATCAAATCTTGGGGGCAATGTGGAGAGTGCCACTCGTATCTCTTTTTCGACTACTAACCTGTTGCGATATTTAGTTTTCATTGCAGCCAGTGCCGAAAAGCCCGTTTCGCATAAATACGACGTTACAAACGGTAGAAGCACTTGCATTGCTTTTGCAATACAAAGATTCATACTCTCCTTTAAGATTCATCCAAAATTGAATTAAGGTTTCATTTTGAAACTTTTGTTTTAGTAGGCTATCGCATGATAATTCTATAAGTTTTTCCTTTTCAATGGTTGTCAGCTCAAATTTGTCGTTTTCATCGTCGATAAATGGATTCTGTACCCACAAAAACTTTGAGAAATCAAGGTCTTTAAAATAATTTGAAAAATGCAGCACTAGACCATCCAAGTGTTCAATAAAAAGATTCTTGCTTGTTTCAATATTGGCTGTGGCCCAGAAATCTTTTGACAGTGAAAACATGTCCAACTCATTCTTTTGTAAATTTGACTTCCATAACTTCAACTTTTTAATGAAAGCTTTTACTTTGTCTTTTTGAACAAGTGGATGCATTTGTGATCCCTGCATTGATTTATTCAAACTGCTCAATTTTCCAAAAATTTCAACTAAATAGGCAAGTTTAACAAGGAAATTATCGTTCGTCCACAAATGTGCCTCTTCGTGGTGATTTTCTTCGAGAAAGGCTGTTATTTCTTCTTTGAGTTCAAATACCCTTTGAATCGCTTTTGCACGAGATAGCCAGCGAACTTCACAATAATACAGAAGTGAGGTATGATTAGCTTCCATATCTACACACAACTTTGCAAACAGCCTAGATCTCAAAGGACTGTTCTTAATGTAGTTTATAATTTTTATAATTTTTGTAAAAATGTTGTTAAGTTCCTCGCTCATATTTTTTGACACTAGAGCTGCTCTGTGAAGCATACAGTGCGTCCAGATAGCATGTGGTGCTTTCTTTTTAACTAATGCTTGAAGACCTGCTTTGTGTCCGGACATTGAGTGAGCTCCGTCAGTACACAGTCCAATACAATTACTCCACGTTATGTCGTTTTCTTTAAAAAAACTGTCCATTATATTAAAAATTTCAATGGATGTGGTCTTTCCAGGAATGGGTTTGCAAAATAATATATCTTCTAATATATTATTTTCCACAACATATCGAACATATGCAATTAAATGGGCATCTTTAGCTATATCAGTTGCCTCATCTACTTGTATGGCGAATTTCGAAGTACGCAGCCGAGAAACTAATTGATCGCAAATATCTTCAGATATATCATTGATTCTTCTTCCGACTGTATTATCAGCAAGCGGAACTTGTTGCAACTGTTTTGCATATGATTCGCCGAACATTATTCGAACCATATCAATAGCTGCTAATAAAATTAGAGTTTCTCCTATTGTATGTGGTTTCTTACATTTTGCGATTCGGTAAGAGACATGGTACGAAGCCAATAATGCATTTGGTGATACAGAAAGAATATTTTTGAACGTTTGCTTTTGATTATTAAGCTCATCCAATTTTCTTTCAAAATATTCTATGGACTTATCAACGTATTCAGAATGTAGAGTTTCATGGTGCCGTTTTAATTTGACTGGTCTCATACTATCTGAAGCCAAAACTTTCGAACACAACAAACACATTGGTTTTTCCAAGCCATCTATAATGACACTAGTGAATCCTAATGATAAATAGGATGAACTGTATTGTCTTTTCTTGGGAGCTTTACTTCCTTGTACTTTTTTGATTTTATTCCCACTAGTATCAGCATCAGTATCTTCATTATTGTTGACTTTTCTCTTGTAACCACTCAAAAATTTATCCATTCGTCTAAAAAATATTTTATTGATATAAATTAAAATCAATGATAGTTTAAATAAAAAAAATGAAGTTTAAAATATACTAACGATTATTTTCAAGAAGAAATCACGTCAGAAACAATTAAAAAAAACAATATCACGCCCTGCCGACACGCTTCAGTTGACACGAGTGACATTTAAATTTGAGGTTATTGTTTTATGCAACTAGCGGTCGTTTTGTGTATTACCGAAACAGAGCGTTTGCAAACGCGCCATTTTTAAATTTCTCCGCTCCAGATAATTTTTTTAATAGGAATTAAATATATGTAAATGTAAAAAAATGAACATTCATGCACTGAATTTTCACTGTTACGTTAATATATCAAGTTTTATTCATTTGTAGATATTATGGTATAAAAAATAATTCATTAAAAAATGTTGGCGCCTCCCCTGGCAATAGTCCGCGCCTCCCCTGGGAGGCGCGCCTCCCAGGTTGGAAACCGCTGCCTTAGGCTTTAGGAATTATAATCGGGAGCTGTCGCTGCTCGTTCAGTTTCCTGCTAGCTACACTGTGATTTTTGTAGTTCATATAAATTTCGTACCACTCAAAAATGCTATATCGCGTACAATATGATCTCACTGATAGCACGATATTTTTCTTAGCTACGATTGCTTAAGTTTCCCGTACACCAAAACAAACTTAAGTATAACTCACACACTAAAAATTTATAATAATCTTCACTAGTTTTCTTCGCTAGAATGTGCTGCACACGCGATCAAATATGAGATCGAAACCAAAACCGAACTTAATTTTTTTTTCAGCTTATTATTACCGCACTTTTCTCCGATCTTATTTTTCCACATACGCGATCGAACTTCAACTTATCAAAACTAATTTTTCTTATTCTATTTTTCTCTAATAAACTTCACGCGTTTTCTTCTTCGCTAAAATGTACCGCACGCGATCGAATATGATATCCAGCTTAAACTTAATTTCCATTTCTGATTATAGTTACCGCGTTTTTTTCCGATTTTCTTTTTCCATATACGCGATCGAAATTCAACTTATCAGAACTAATTTTTCTTATTCTATTCTTTTCTAGTAAACTTCACGTGTTTTCTTTTTCGCTAAAAAGTACCGTACGCGATCGAACATGATATCCAGATCGAACTTTAAATTTTTTTTTGATTTCAGATTATAATTACCGCGTTTTTCTCCGATTTTCTTCGCTTCCCACACGACACTCACCCTTCCGTAGACCTTCTTGGCGAATATTGCCAAAAAAAATTTTTTTTTTTCTTGCGATGCCCCAGATCGAGACCGACCACTCGCCGGCAGAGCTCAGATAAAACAGGCAGATCTCGGCCAATTTTCTTTTTCGGGCCGAATTTCTAACGGGTGTCTTCGGCACATACACGTCACTATAACACGAGGTTGGAGTTGCCTACTGCTCGCCACTCCATCCCGTGACCGGTAGGTTGACTAAAATGCAGATAATTTGCAAAAAAAAATCTACGATTCACCTATCGGACCATACAAACGGAAACTTGTCTTTTTATTTTGTTTTTTTTCCTCCTTTCTCACAAGCGATTCGAATTGTGCCTTTCTCAACATTCTACCAAGGTGTCAAAAAAAATTCCGATAAAGACGATATCCGGAACAACTGGGTCGGGTCTTGGCTTGATGAGAGGCAGAAAGTTAATTTGTTACTCTGGGCCATAGACGGGTTAACAGAATGAAATCCCGTCTGTACAATTCGGATATTGTCTAGACAGAATTCCCTTAATGGCCTGTTCTTTATGCCGTTTCAGATCGAGTTTGGTTTTTACTCCATACGCACGCAGTAAAAATGGCAACTTGTTGGTAAGAATTTATTCTAAAAAGTATATTATATTCAAAAACAATAGGCAGTACATCTCGAATTTCATTGTGGCAAAACTGGCATGAGCCCATCATACAGTGTTCATTAAAAATGTCGCAGCACATTTCTCCCAAAAGTTGTTTATATGATAGTAGAAAACCAGGAACAGATTTAAGCGCTGAACATAAAAACTCAAAATTGAGTGATATTGACAAACACAGACGTTGTGAGGAGTATTGGTAGCTAGCTTTACGCGATGCGGTCGCAAATCATAAAACTTCGTTTTCGAGAGTGTATTCCGTACCCCCTTTCAGCTTTATACATTTGATAGGCCTCACCAACCGTCATTATCATGTATCGTTTTTGCATTTGCACTTTTTTATTTTTAAGAGTATCCTTTACAGAAATGACGTCCGATATCTCTGGGCTCTGATAACTGATATCATCTCTTATGTAAAACTCTTTAACATATTTGCTTTCAACGAATGTTGCTCTAGCGTCTGTTGTCCTTTTATCATTCTGCAAGGTTTCTTTTTTTATAAATTTAGCAACTTTCGGATCGAGCCGTTTCAGCAACTCACACAAAACCATTTTCTTCGTTGATCATTCCTTGGTAATGCTTTCTGAGCGCGGTTTACTGCTTTGAAGAGAGATTGCTTACATTTGTATTGGATTAAAGCTTCATATTGAGGATTCTCCGCTGTAAATTTCTTATTTGCTCGATGTTTCCGTTGCCTCTCTTTGTCCTTAAGTTTTTTTTTCGACGTTACATTTAACAAGATGTGTCATTGCGGTCGATTCCAACTTTTGTTTTTTCCTACGACTCTTCATTCCTTCTCGCTCTTTTTCTTTATGTAATTCCCATTTAACAGAATCGTTTTTCAAATTTTGGCGATAGCGCTTCATTTTATCCATTTCTAAAAAAACACCATATTCATTTAGATACTAATGGTAACGCACTTGCAATGTGTCACATTTACGCGACCAATAAAATTAGAATCAAACCAATTTTTTCTGTAAGCTTTAGTTAAATTGAAGCAAAACAACTTAATCCAATGGTATAGCTTATTTCTATCATAATAGAAATATAAAATTTAATAAAAATTGAAAAAAAACCTAATATTGGTAATGCACATGTGACATAAATAACACTCACTTTATATATTTTTTTTTTGGGTACAAGTAGCGAATCGCGGACTTTTTAAAATGCACAAAAATTAATTTTACTAATTTATTATGTGTAAAGGCGATAGATTAAGTGATCTTAGAGCGCGGATGATACTTCATATTACTAACGACTCTCCGCCTGGAAAATGAGGAAAACTGCGTTTTAAAATCTCATTTTTGAGGTTCTAAAATGGCAATTTTATCGTTTTTTTCGGCGGAATTTTCATAAAAAACATGATTACTCGAACTACAAGATTATAAATATTATAAAAATATGACCAGTTTGTTAATCCGAGCCTTCCGGAAGGCTAAAAATTAAAATTATTTATCGCGTGTAAGTAAGCCCGGATGAATTAAAGTGTCCATGTTCTTCGAATAACATTATTTTTATTTAGTAATACCCTACACGAAAATCAATTGGGCTTATATAATTTGTCGCCGAGGGAAAATGTTCCTTTGGGAAATAATGGTTTTTTGGAATTTTTTTTTGTTGTAACGCAAGGGTAAGATCACATAGAATACTTTAGTAATGGATTTTTATTTTATACAGCACAATTTTTTTTTTCCCGGCTGCCTTTTTTTCGGAATCAGTGATATACCCTTTTACTGTTCGCGACTCCATCTGTTGACAGATAGCTTTAGGTAATTGAATAGTCAGCGCGACTCGACTCAGTTGATAGGAAATTCGCATCTAAAATTATATTGTTGCGATCTAGCGGTTCGCCGGAATTTCAAGTAAAACACAATTCGTTTAAAAATAATTGATAATTGAATTTATTCGCACTTTAATGACAATACCGCCGCGTATTTTTTTATCACTTTCCTCGTTCGCGTCTTTCCTAGATAAAAGTCGCTGAATCACTAACTCTCGCTGAAAGCTTTCGTGGTTTTATACATCATCTATCAGATCTCGAAGCTTCCTTCGGTGTGTATGTGTGAGCAGTTCTCGAAGCTTCCTTCGGTGTGTATGTGTGAATTATACTGGAGTATATAGTAGAGTATACTGTTTTACATAATTCTTGTCTGTCTGAGAGATCGAGCGGCGGTGTTGTCAGGTCAGAATGTAATAATATTGTCATCGAAGAAAGCATCAACGTGCGCATTTTCGTTGCATTTCAAGCTGCCTAATACGGAAAAAACTTTGTCGTAAGGTGGCCGCGTCGAGATGGGGATCTACCCGTATCTCCTGTTTTTCTTCTCTCAGCGTTGGAAATGGAATACTGTTTCAAAAGAATTATGGAAATAAACTATTCATAAATACTTACCGATACTTTATGGTGAAGTTGTTTAATTTAATTTTCACTTCCTTCGCAGATAAGTTTACGTCTTACTTTAAATTCTCGGACATAGTTAGATAGACTTGCGAATTACGCTTCACTCCGCGCAAATCCCCCAAATACTCACTCCGAATCTCGATGAGTTTCGCCTCGTCGGATTTTCACCAGGATATCCGTTTTTTCCTGGCTGATTTCTGACTACTCTGTAGTAGTGAGTATAATTTCTGAAGTGACCACTCACTCGAGTCCTGTTGACTCGCCGCCAAGGCAGAGTCAGACGAAGTGCCTACGGAGTGACGATCGGTACATCCATCGATTGCACTAGCTAACTCGCTGGGTGGGTGTGGGTGTCACTCCTCTCTGTGCACATGAGAAGTTTTATGTACCAGTAGAGTGGTGGGCTGATCATCACGCTTGGGAACTCCTGATGAGGTAGTCAACGAGCAATAAAAAAAAATCGAAAGAAGGTGAGTAGCCGAAAGGCGAAGACATGTGCACGGTCCACTCGACCCATTTAGGTAGACCTGCGGCCTGGTCTTGTAGTGAGGGCATGGTTGTCCCTCTCTCTCTCCCCACAAGTTCCCTCCCCTTTAGCCCTTCATTGGGCCTCTTTTATCTTCCATGCGATTGACTCACGGACAATTAAAAAAAAAACTTACTGCGTGGGCTCATCCAGCCCTCCACGAGGTTATATCCGATAATTCAAAAGGAAAAATTTTCTGCGTGGGGCTCATCCAGCCCTCCACGAGGTTATATCCGATACTTAAGAAAAAAGGAAAAAAATCTTACTGCGTGGGGCTCATCGAGTCCTCCACGAAATTATATCACGATAATTCAAACGAAAAAACTTACGGCGTGGGGCTCATCCAGCCATCCATGAGGTAATATCCGATAATTCAAAAGGGAAAACTTACTACGTGGGGCTCATCCAGCCCTCCACGAGATTATATCACGATAATTCAAACGAAAAAACTTACGGCGTGGGGCTCATCCAGCCATCCACGAGGTAATATCCGATAATTCAAAAGGGAAAACTTACTGCGTGGGGCTCATCCAGCCCTCCACGAGATTATATCACGATAATTCAAACGAAAAAACTTACGGCGTGGGGCTCATCCAGCCATCCATGAGGTAATATCCGATAATTCAAAAGGGAAAACTTACTACGTGGGGCTCATCCAGCCCTCCACGAGATTATATCACGATAATTCAAACGAAAAAACTTACGGCGTGGGGCTCATCCAGCCATCCACGAGGTAATATCCGATAATTCAAAAGGGAAAACTTACTGCGTGGGGCTCATCCAGCCCTCCACGAGGTTATATCCGATACTTAAAAAAAAAGGAAAAAAATCTTACTGCGTGGGGCTCATCCAGCCCTCCATGAGATTATATCACGATAATTCAAATGCAAAAAACTTGCGGCGTGGGGCTCATCCAGCCATCCACGAGGTTATATCCGATACTTATGAAAAAAGGAAAAAAATCTTACTGCGTGGGGCTCATCCAGCCCTCCACGAGATTATATCACGATAATTCAAACGAAAAAACTTACGGCGTGGGGCTCATCCAGCCATCCACGAGGTTATATCCGATAATTCAAAAGGGAAAACTTACTGCGTGGGGCTCATCCAGCCCTCCACGAGGTTATATCCGATACTTAAAAAAAAAGGAAAAAAATCTTACTGCGTGGGGCTCATCCAGCCCTCCATGAGATTATATCACGATAATTCAAATGCAAAAAAATTGCGGCGTGGGGCTCATCCAGCCATCCACGAGGTTATATCCGATACTTATGAAAAAAGGAAAAAAATCTTACTGCGTGGGGCTCATCCAGCCCTCCACGAGATTATATCACGATAATTCAAACGAAAAAACTTATGGCGTGGGGCTCATCCACGAGGTTATATCCGATACTTAAGAAAAAAGGAAAAAAATCTTACTGCATGGAGCTCATCCAGCCCTCCACGAGATTATATCACGATAATTCAAACGAAAAAACTTACGGCGTGGGGCTCATCCAGCTATCCACGAGGTTATATCCGATAATTCAAAAGGGAAAACTTACTGCGTGGGGCTCATCCAGTCCTCCACGAGATTATATGACGATAATTCAAACGAAAAAACTTATGGCGTGGGGCTCTTCCAGCCATCCACGAGGTTATATCCGATAATTCAAAAGGGAAAACTTACTGCGTGGGGCTCATCCAGCCCTCCATGAGATTATGTCACGATAATTCAAACACAAAAACTTACGGCGTGGGGCTCATCCAGCCCTCCGCGAGATTATATTACGATAATTCAAACGCAAAAAACTTGCGGCGTGGGGCTCATCTACGAGGTTATATCCGATACTTAAGAAAAAAGGAAAAAAATCTTATGGCGTGGGGCTTATCCAGCCATCTTCGAGGTTATCTCCCTGACACCCAAAAGAAAACTACTCGAACAAAAAAACTCTCTATTTTTTTACTGGCCTGGTCATGCCGCGATACGGTGGTCGTCTCATTTGCGACCTCCGGCGGCGACATCTGTCCGTCGGGGGCGCGCACGTCAGCTTCAGGGTTAGGTACAATTTACTTATTCATATATATTTTTTTCTTAGAGCGAGCGACCATTACAAAATGCTGAATCTCTATGTAATTATTTTCAAGAAAATATCTCCTAAGGTTGTACGTACCGAAAGATTGCAAATTTGCGTGTTGGTCTACAGTGCGAAGGTCGGGAGTTAAAATCCCGGTCGGCATATAATTACAGCACACTACTTGGGTGGGTATATCTTTGCTACTTCAATTTGTGAAACTGAAATTTCGTAGATAAAGGGTTTTGCGAAGAACTACTAACCCGTGCATGTACTGTAAAAAGTCACTACGGTCATAGTGAAATTTTTAAGTACATGCGAAATAATTTTAAACTAGCGTAACGTAAAATTGAAGAAAAAGGTACTGTAAAATTACAGTACCGTACGTTCTAAAAATTCCCAGTGCATTTGCTGTATTTGGAATAACTTCGTTTTGAGGGAATATCCTAAAATCCACTAAAAAATGTACTTATTATGTACAACCAACAACTTTTTATGTAGATTTTCCACCCGGAAACGAAAATTGCGTTTTAAAAACTGATTTTTTGCTTAATTTTTCTCGGCGGGATTTTAACTATAAACACATGATTTGGACAGAAAAAAAATTAATAATGATAAAAATACACTTTTTGGATCGACCCGGCAAACATCAGTTTGATAAAGGTGTCAGCAGGGACCGAAACGTCACGTATAATAAAGCGTAGTGTATAGGTAGAATCCGGAAATCTTTTCTTTCAACAATTTCTCAACTTCACAAAAAATTTAATTTCTTGAAAAGTATGAATGTTATTAATCTGAAATTTGAGAAATATCAATTTCATAATATTTGAAGTTATTTTTGTAAAAACTACTAAAAACTCCTCACTCCTTCCACCACCTCAAACTGCACAATTTCACTAAATATTAGGTTGTTGCAGATGAAATGATGACTGTGCTAGTGAAATTTCAAACAACTTTAACTCTTATATAACTTAATTTTGTTAATCAAAATAGATACCAGCAGATGCAATACACTTTTCTCAACGAGTGCATTTATGCCAGTTTCATAGAAGTCCGAATTTCTAGACTGAAGAAATTCCTCGAAGGTATTTTTGATCGCTGCTTCATTGTTATATTGTTTCTCCGCTAAAAAATGATCCAAATGTTTAAAAAAGTGATAATCGGTTGGCGAGAGGTCTGGTGAATATGGTGGATGAGGAAGAGCTCGTTTAATTTTTTAACCGTTATTCTTGATACATGCGTCATGTTTTGCTCAGTAAGCTCATGCGGAACCCACTTATCAAGCCTTTTGTTTTTTCCAAGCTGTTGCAAGTTCCGGAAAACTGTTGAATAGTGTACGCTCAGTTTCTCTGCAATATACCTTCCAGTTTGGCGAGAGTCAAACTCCACTAGTAAACGCAGATCGTCGTTATCTATCGATGGTCGTGGCTCGTGGGTGACCACATGGCTCACTTTGAAGGGTCACATCTCCTGATCGGAATTTTTCGAGCCATCGCCATGTGTGGTTCGTTCGCTTGCTGTATCAGCTCCAAATGCCCTGTTGATGGTTTTGGTTGCCTCCCTTGCATCGTGGCCAAGTTTGAACTCGTAAAGAAGAATAACCGTTTTTGACTCGATTCAATTTTTTTTTCTCTCCGAGTGAAGTCCAAAACTGAAATGATCCCATGACTAAATGTAGGAGTATTTATACTTCAATACTCATTACTACCAGAGCCACCTGGCGGCAGTTTGAGACATGAAAATCACATCTATTTTCTTTTCATCGCGAAAGTCGCCATTTCATCTGCAACAACCTAATATAATACATTAATTTTCTCAGTGCCTGTTACCGCCTAGCTTAGGAGACCAAATTGTGCTTTTCCTCTTTAAAAAGAAAGGCGACTTCGATTCGTTGTCAAGCTTTTTATTGATGAATTTCCGTCGCTCAAAACAATTTAAAATCGAGTTTTTTCTCGGTTGGGTTGCATCCCTTCTCCGCGCCGTGTGAATCGCTAAATTCGTTTTCGTTCATTAGTTCAATATATTATAATTCGTTTCTATTGACTTACCTTGAAACGTTTGCGATCACAGCTTGGCTTGGCGATATGATGATTGCAGATATTTTTCACGATTTCTTTCTGAGCGCTAACCTTCTCGATCAAACTCTTTTTTTTTTCTCGGTGTTTCCAGGCTGGGATTTCGCTCTTACCCGAGTGAAAGGAAGACAAAACAACTATTGAGTTTAGTAAAGCATTACAAGTTCAAATAATTTCTTAAGTCTTAAGTCATAATCTTGAGAGGCTTGCGCTCGCTAACAGTGCCTACTCAATTTTTAGAGCTTACATTTTGTAACTAACTTTATTATTTTAATAATAAAGCATTGTGACTTGAAAAAAAAAAAAAATTTGCTGCGCTGAAATTTTTTTTTTCGCTTTTCATGACTAAAATAGGTTAAAAATGCAATAAAAAACACATCCGTATGTCTGTACTCCGTCCGACGTACGCCGGTGTGTACGCTCAGCGCACATTAACTCCCAAACCCTTCAAGATAGAAAGTTAATTTTTGGAGGGATTGTAGACATTTGCGGATCTCAGGCGGACATCCATTTTGAGGAGTGTAAGGGTTCAGGGCGAGGCGGGGGAAGCACTTAAACCGAAAACTATGAATTCAAATATCTTAAACATGGTTACAGCTAGGAAGCTAAAAATCGATATACATAGAAAAGGGTTTGTGGTACAACTTTTAAAATTAATCTAATTTGTTTATCCATTGGGGTGTAAAAAATGGTGGCTAAAAACCAATTGTCGTCCGAATTTTTTTTTTTCAAATCATTATATCTTCGAAATTACTTACCATAAAAAATTGATATTTTTAGACTATCAAGGTGGCATATATATCCACTAGAATCAACTTACATAGTGGCTAATTATTGTAAGGGTCAGGGGGGTGCAAGGAAAAACGCTTAAAAATCAATATCTCGGATATTTGTTAAGCTATTTAATTGAAACTTATATTACTTATATTATGCAATACTAGACAAATACGAGAAAAATATAACATTTCGACAAAATTGTAGTGGAGGAAAATGGGAAGCATTGCACTTTCCAAAATTTCAAACCATTATATCTCAAAACCGAAGGCAGATATCAAATTCAAATTTTGTCAAATTGTAGAACTAAGTAGTTTTGAATTTTGGTAAAAGTTTTACGTCAGGAGGTCTAAGGGGAGGGAGGTGGTAAGCAAAATGTCGAAAATTTTGAATGATTTTTTAGGGCTCTGGTAAGAGATACAAAGTTTAAATTTTCCATGTGGATACGTCTATTTACTATACATACAGAAAAAATAATAAAAATTCTGCAATTGTTATGCACCAACCCCCCTGGTCTAACGTGCACAAGGTGTTTCATATGCAATGAAAAAACACATAAACTGAAAATTTTTTAATGAAATTTTAAGGTAGAAACTTGAAAATTTGCAAAATGCATTTAAAAAAAATTTGTAAAGGAATGAAATATTAACTGGTCGAATACCTTCCAAACTTTTACCCCCTCCCATACAAAATTATTTTTTCGACCAAATCAATTATCACCTAAAAATTAAAAGCTATCAATTTGGAATTTTGCACAAAATCTTTCGAAAATAGTTAAAATGGAACTGCGTCAAAAGCTTTGAGATCGCACTTGCCCTTCTAACCCCTCCGATACAAAAGTATAATTTCAACCAATTTCAATAAATCAACTGCTAACCAACAAATTAAAAGCTACGAACTTGAAATTTTGTACGAGCACTTTACAAAAGAAATGAAATAAAACTGCATCACAATTTTTACATTTTCCTTACCACCCCTACCCTCTCCCGTACAAATGATTGGTTTCGTGAATGTAAAATACTCCAAATTTTATGAAAATTCTTTGCAACTTCGTCTATGAAACTGACATTCTGTGGACAAAATATTGGACGTGATTGAAGCAATCAATTGAAAAATTATTGACAATCATCCACCCTTAATATCACCCCTCCCCCCTTCCTCATAAAAACCCAAACTTGCATAAACGGATGAAATATTGATTACATGTACTGGAGCTATTGATCGTATTCGCAACTAAGTGTTGAATTGGCATCATCCGTGCCCTAAATGGGGTTCCACTTGTGAAAGGGGGTTTCACTTGTGAAAGGGGGTTTCACTTGTGAAAGGGGGTTTCACTTGTGAAAGGGGGTTTCACTTGTGAAAGGGGGTTTCACTTGTGAAAGGGGGTTCCACTTGTGAAAGGGGGTTCCACTTGTGAAATGGGGTTCCACTTGTGAAATGGGGTTCCACTTAGTCTTCCCTAACCACTTTAACTTGCATATTGACTTTCCATGGAACTTTAACTTGTCCCAAAAATAATAAAGTTGCGCCCGACTTGTGTAACCACCTTCTACAAGATGATTCATTTATAATTCTTTAATATGTATGCGGCAATTGTCTGCGACCACCTGTCTTTGACTAGCTCAGTCAGAGTTGGGTCGTGTCGTCGCAACCCATACAATTAAAGAAACAATTCTCCAGATTTGGAGATGGAGGAAAGGGAATGAAATAGAAAACAAATTATCAACCACAAACTATTAATGACTTGCAGAGTCATTATTTATAAAAAAAATAAAAAAAATTCGTATAATTTTTTAATTTTAATCAAAACATTAAAAAAACTTATTTTAGATAGATAGATAGATAGATTTTATTTGTTTATGATAGCTTCTTACAGTGATTTGACACATATGTTTTGTTAAATTTGGGTTCAGACAATTTGTCTTCTCATCAATGTTGGTAACTTAGATATTACTATCGAATAAAATGTACTAATTCAAGTTATTATTGATTAGGAAAAAGAAAACAATTCAAAAACCGTATGATTACTTAACATAAAACTTAAATTAACTAACTTAACCTACCTTAACTATTAGCTAAACCTATAATTAATAAAGTAAATTATTAATTGGTTCGAACTGCTTCGATTAGGGGATTGTCACAATTTTCTTGTCTGGATTTAAATTTTTCGGTGAGTTCATTTGCTGCTTCCTGGATTAGTTTTATTTTCGCTAGTTGGTGCAATTGATTTGTCGAGAAATGTTTGTTTTGGAAGACTTGTAATTTTTTTTTGTGGATATTAGCGCAAGAGTTCCAAACTGGTGCGCCGTATGTGATAGCAGGTTGGATAACTGCTTTATATAACAGCAGCTTATTTTCGGTAGACAAGCGTGAACTTCTGTTTACCAGTGGATACAGAATGCGAATAGATTTTGAAGCTTTAGATACTATTGCATCTACATGTGCGTGAAAAGTAAGCTTATTATCAAGGTGAATTCCTAAATATTTAATAACTTTCTCCCATTGGATCTGTTCTCCCAGGACGTTTAGTGTAGGATTTGGAAGAAACCGCTTTGCTCTTCGTTTGGTGAAAAATATGCATTGAGTTTTTCTTGCATTGATTTTAATTTTCCAGTTGGAGTAGAAGTTATTGATATCATGTAGCTGTGCTAATAAATTATTGATAATGATATTGGGATCAGAGCAAGTGGTGTAAATAGCCGTGTCGTCTGCGAATGTGGCGATTTCGCATTCGGGTCTTTTGGGAATATCTGCCGTAAAAATGTTGTATAACGCTGGGCTTAGGCAGGAACCTTGGGGACCACCAGCAGGGATATTATACGAGTCCGAGAAATGGTTTTTTACCCTCACGTCAGCCTTTCTGTTAGAAATAAATGCTCGTATAAGGTTAACAAGGTAATCATCAACACCAAACTTGGCAAGTTTGTAAATTAAACCGTCATGCCAAACAGAGTCAAAAGCTTTCTCGATGTCCAGAGTAATCATTCCGGTTGACTTTTTATTTGCAAATGCTACAGAAATATCACTTTTGACTCTGGATAGCTGATGCGTAGTGGAAAGTTTAGGTCTAAAACCGAACTGGAAGTAAGGTATAATGCGGTTGCTCTCAACTATTGAGTTTAGGCGATTTAAAATAATTTTTTCAAATATTTTTCCCATTACAGGAAGTAGGCTAATTGGTCGGTAGCTTTCGACGTTCGTAGGATCTTTTCCTGGCTTGAGGATAGGAATAATGACAGCTTGCTTCCAAGTTTTTGGAAAATAACCAATCTTTAAGCTGCAATTGTATATAAAGTTCAGGAATACAAGTGCGGTCTTGGGAAGATTTTTAACCATGAGGGTTAAGATGTTATCCATTCCTGGCGCCTTCCTAGGCCTCATTCTGCGTAAAATTTTCTTGATTTCCTTAGGTTTACTTAGGTCGGCAGGTTGCAGTTCTTGAATATCACTAATTGGGGTGTCAATATACGCTTTAACTGCAGCTTCTGTAGATTTGTCGCCCAGGTTTTGCGCAGTGAGGTGGTATTTGTAGAAATTGTCTGCAAGTGCTTCTGCTTTGTCTTGATCAGTAAAGGCTACGGCTTGATCATGACTTAAGGGTGGCATCAAATTTCGATTATTTTTTTTAAATAAGGAGCTCAGCTGCCAGAGCTTTTTCGCTCCTTTCCCAAGATCAGCCAGCATACGATTCCATTTTTGGTTTCTAATTTGATTTATAGAGAATTTAATTAATTTAACTAAATGGTTTACTTTCCTCTTTAATGTGTGGTCTCGAGTTCTTTGCCAAGCTCTTCTTGTGTCGTTCCTACGCTTTATGAGTGATCTTATGTAAGAAGTTAAAGTTAATCCATTTTCAGGAACTTTAATTCTGGGATTTGATTTATGAAAAGATTCTATCATTTTTTCAGTTAGAAGTTCAACACGTTTATCTATTTCGTCTTGGGACACAGAACGTGAGAGATCGCGATTCATAACCGTTAACTGATTTTTAAGCAGATGTTTGTACTTTATCCAGTTGGTTTTTGCTATACAGGGTACAGTGTGCTCTACTCTATTAATTGGTGTGTCCGACAAAATATTGAAACTAACAGGAAGATGGGGGGAAGACAGTTCATGTAGGGTAACTGGTTGAGAGAGAGTGGTTGAGTCGTTGCTAAAAATAAGGTCTAAAGTGGAACACCTACCTTTACCAGGATAGTAGGTTGCCTCTGTAGGTGGATGCACAACCATTGAGCTTTTACTTAATTCGTCCATTACTATTTTTCCTGCTTTATTGGCATTGAAACAATTCCAGTGTCTGTGCTTGGCATTTAGATCCCCGCAGATAAGTAGCTTCCCGGTACCGTTGAACATAAGGTTAATATCTTTTTTAAAAAGTTCCAGCTTCATTTTATTTAATTTGGTTCCAGAAAAATAAGCTGCGACTATCTTAAGTCTCAGGTCAGACAATTCAATGCCCAATGTTTCTATAATTTGAGTGTTCAACTGAGGAAGTAGCAAATGTTTAATACCTTTCTTAATGAAAATTGCGACACCGCCTCCACCAATATTACGTCTATCGTTTCTATGCACAATATAATTACTATTACTACACTTATTACTAGGTTTGAGCCATGTTTCAGTTAAAACTAAAACATCTATATTGTTCGAATTTAAAAAGTCAAAAACTTCCACATATTTGTTGCATATGCTTTGAGCATTCCATACAATCATTTTTAAATTGCCACAGTTTGAGAGACAGTTGTTGCTAGCCATATAAGAACTTACTTGCAAGTTCTACCAGTACTTGGTATTGTTGCTGCTTAGTATTGCAACCGGCTAATTTGGTGATAAGCTCAGATGAAAGTTCTATCAGCTGGTCCGTTGTAAATAAATCGGCACTTGGTTGTGCGCTGGTGTGCGGGTGTCCAGGCGAGTAACGAAGCGCTGCTGCGTATGTTGGCAAATTCGGTGTGGATTGCGGTATTGCTGACATCTGCCCTGCATTCCGTATTAGTAAGGCTGGGAAATGTTTGCTGGTCAGTGTGTTGTTCGTTGTGTTGGTTCCACTATTTCGGCTTTTTGGCCGGAAGCTCTGCTGAATTTTGACGTATTCGGCGAGTTTCGGACATTGGGCGTCCGAAGAAATGTGATTCCCATTGCAGTTTGCGCATTTAATTTTGTCAGTTTCAGTTTTTTTTAGTGGACAATCGTTGTGCAAGTGTGCTTCACTACAAATCATGCATCGGGTTGGTAGGTGGCAGTGCGATGAGCCATGACCATACATTTGACAGTTTCTGCACTGTGTTGGGCCATTTTTCCTGTATTTGTAGTATTTCCACTCTACAATGGTGTTCATTATGACGTTCGTCTTACGCAGTTCCGAAATTTTGGTTCCCGTGTTCCTCTCAAAATACAATAAGTATGTTGTATGATCAACATACCGCCGCTTTTCTGGAGAAAAATTAAAAACCTTTACATCTCTGCACGTTATGTTAAGCTCCTTTAGATGGTTTTTTAGAGTTTCTGGCTTCATGGCATGCAATCCAGTAAGGACAATTTTTATAGGGCGGTTATCACTGGTGCTATGAGTGAAAAAGTGTTTTTTTTTTTAATGCGAGATGGTTGATGGTGGTCTGGTAAATGTCATTGCACTGCAGGAACAGTTTGATGCCCGAACTAGTCAACTTTACTTTGTAATCATTAATGTCTAAAACTTTCATTATAAGTTTAACTGTTTGTAAGTCCAATTTTGGAAAAACGATTGGAGGTATTTTCTGTTTTTTGGGCGGTGAGGTTTCGGCGACATCTTCATTGGTATTATCGAGATCACCTAAGAGGTGATATCTATTAGCAGTATTTGCCAAGAGTGACTCATCCGAGTCATCGCGGCTTCGTTTGGGACTGTTTGAAGGCACTATGTAAAATAAAGTTATTACACAATTAATTGAGCTGCCCGGTTCGAGAGAAATAGATTACGCAAATCAAGGTTTGTTTACTTCGACAATCCAGAGACACTCGAAAAAAAGAACACGTCTGCACTCTAAGAAGGTTGCAGGTTGACTGTGAAAACTTATTTAATTATTACAATATTCTTCTTTACAAATGATTATCCAATATGAATTTATATACATATGTATATATTTATGTATATATCTTGTTCAATATATACATATATCAACATTCATATACTAAATTTGCCAAAAAAAAAGAAAAAGAAGAGAGAAAAACAAAATAAATAAAAAAAACTCACCCGAGAAATTTTTCAGTGATGATACTAAGAGCGCACTCGTTCATTTCACTGGAAATTAAACTATTAACTATCTTTCTCCCCCTTTCTTACTTGAATAAATCCTAAATTGATTATAGAAAGAACAGATATTTAATATACATATACATATATGTATCAATCATCTATTATCGTCGATAAATTTTTTTGACCAAATGTAATCTACTAAGGTCCTCTAATGAATTCTATTTCTCACAGAACTGCTACAATTCATCCACTTATTATTATTATTTTCTTTTTTTTTGCGTTTAATAAAACTTGATTTGAAAAAAAAATTACTATTTATCCTTCGTATTCGATCGTTCTCGTTGATCCGCCTAAAACCAAAAAACTGACTCTTCAAAAAAAAATCATTTTTTTTCCTTTTTTCTTCCTTACTCGATCAAAAAAAAAAAAATGTTTTCCACCGCCCTAAAACAAATTTATAGAGTGATATATAGAGTGATCGTTACACTTGTTGGCAGTTTATTTATGGCATGATGGGAAAAAATTAGTTCAATACTATCACCCCTTCCTCCACTACCCATACAAAATTTCTTGGGTTCACAAAAATTTCTACTTCATCTATCGAAATATTGGGTTTTACGCCCAATCGTAGCCTTTACTTTTCATGTTTTCGCCACTATATTCTGTCATGTTTCTTCGTGCGATTCGGTCAAACAATTCATCAAAAAGTTATCCAGCGAGCACGAATTTATTCGACAGGCGGTACGAACAAGTTATCGGCTCATTGCTGAGAGTAAACATTTTATCACTCTCTCGTTTTGAAATTCATGCAAAACTGACCGAAATCGAAATAATTTATCGGTGCTCACGTTCCGCCTTATGTTCAAACAATGTATCATATTTCAATGGGCATGTATAACACACATAACATACAGTTCACATAAATTTCCGTATCAATTCTGATACCAAGTTTGTGAATTATTTGCGTCGCAATATTAAAAAAAAAAAAAACTAGCAATGATTCACTATCTTATTTGTCCTAATCAAAAATCTAAATAATATTACTTGTAACTATTCATACATGTTATTTCTACGCACTCGCATTTCGGTACGGAATATTCTGTGGTAACAACATATTCAGTTTGAATCATTTATCTCTTACCAAGAAATTCAAATTCAAATCATCAAATTTAAAAGAAAATCCCCTTCAATGCTAACAAAAAACATTATTTATGGCTTTCAGTCGTACTTTGTTTAATACAAGTCGTATTTATTTTATGATCGTGGAGCTATTTTATTTAATTGATTTTTGATTTAAATTTAATATTCAATAATTTTAAAACCACATATCTACTCGAACAAAATTCTGAATTTTTAATTCTTATTTAATTTTTGCAATTTCAAAATACATAAGTTTAGCAGATCACTTCAAATGCATATCGAAAATTTTTACTTAGTTTTCCGTAACTGAAATCTATGTAAATAACATTTATAAGCAAATTCAGATTGTTGCATAAAACTATTTTAATTCCTAAATTTTAAAACACTTCAAACATATTAAACCAATGTTTATATATAAAAAAATAATAAAATAAAAGTTAAAATATTAAAATAAAAAATAAGTATGTAAAACATAAACAAGAGATAAGTGCCATTACAAATACAAATTAATAAAAGAAAATTAGAACAGTGTGTGTAATTATGTTTTCATAAATCCGTTTGGTATACTTATAAATAAAATAGAATAAAATTAAATCACAACTTCATATAAATATTAAATATTCGTGGTTTTTTCTCGTTTTATGTCTACAGTTTAATTTTATTCTTTCTATCCCTGTACAAATTATATATAATACGGAAACATGTAAATAACAACATTAATATGTTTTTAAACCCATTTATATATATATAAAAAACACACACACGCAAAATGTATCCAAGCAATAATTTGTATAAATTTTAAATAAATATTTTTATTTTCTAAGTGTATAAAGAAAAAAAAAATAAAGAAAAATAAAGAAAATTAAAGCTTGTAACTATTAGATAAATAATAAAAGTAATAAAAACAAATACAATATTTATTTAAGTGGAAAATTAATTGAAAATAAATCTTAAGTTAATAATAGAAATATAATAGAAAATAAAACAAACGTGTTAAATATTTTGTAAATATCATTTTATATATTAATTTTAAATTTCTTTATAAAAAAAAAACAACAAACATAAAATATCTGTAAAATATGAAAAGGCAGCAAACAACATTTTAATTTAAATAAACTTCATTAAATAAATAGATGTTGGTGTTAATTAATTTGTATATGTAATTTATTTTTTCACAGTGTTTCAAAAAGCGCTTCTAGGTTCCCAACCAAACCGATTTGCTGGCACCGATTTGAAATTGTCGTTTCTTACATACACCGGGAATTCAATTATTCATCGATGTTTATTTTATCCCATTCAAAGTAATTTCCATCGTAAGCAATACACATATTCCAACGCTTCTTCCAATTTTCATAGGCCGACTTTGAAATCGCCTTCAGCTAATCGCGTACAAGTTGAGATGTGTGAGCATTCTCGTGGTGAAGAAACCACGAGTTGTTTCTCCATAATTCCGGCCTCTTGCGATGAACATTCTCCCTCAAACGCTACAGTACGCTCACATCAATCAATCAATCAAATTCCTGTTAAGACCTCCTATAGGGGCATAGGACAGAAACAGCTCTCTTCCGCAAGGCGCGATCCTCAGCATCGGCCTTTAGCTGTTGCCAGGACTTATTTATTACTCTGGCCTACTGCTCAACTGCTCGCTTCTATGTGCTACATGGTCGACCAACCCGACGTCTTCCTTGAGGTCGCACTTTGAGAAAACCAGAGCGAAATATCGCCAAACAGGCTCTGGATTATAGAGCTTGTCTGGCGATATTTCGCTCTGGTTTTTTTCGAAGTGTGACCGATCCACTGCCACTTCCGGCTTTGAATCTCCGAACGTCCGAACGGTTATGTGCAAGCTAACACACGTCATCAGCATAATCAAGGTGACTTTAAATATTAAATAGTTGAAGACCTTTAAATTCCCCACCTTTCAGTGCAGCCTTCAAGATGTCATTTATTAGTAATAATAATAATTTATTTCATCAAGAAATTAATTACTACATTTATGTACATAAGAAATAATCAACAGTTGGAAATAATAAAAAAAATCAAATTGAAAAAGAATTAGATAGACTCAAAAATTTAAACTTTTTACAGAATTAAACATAATTAATCTCAAGAAAGCTGATTTTTTACTTGTGGAACACCCATGTGAAAATCCAATTGCGATAAGTATGTAGTTATGGAAATCTCTTAGCATGTATGAAACCGGCTCATAAAACCCGTAGTTCGTGCAATGCTAATTTCGCAAAGGACGAAATGGAACGTTGAATTTAATCATAGACAGCAATTTGTGAGAGTCAATTATACCTGAAATAACTTTAAAACCAAAAACAACTCTCGCCGCCTTTTCTCAAGGGAATCCATAGACAGCTGATTTAAACGATCAAAATTTGGCGGTAACCTAAATGGATCGGACCAGGGAAGGCCCTGAAGTACAAACCTTAAAAATCGTCGCTGAACTGCTTCGATCCTATCTATGTGAATGGAATAAAATTGCGACCAGATAGGACTATAATATTCTAGGATAGATCTGGCAAATGCACAATATATTATAACATTTTTGTTGTAAAGAAATCATTAAATTCTTTCGATTGTCTCCTAAAAAACGCCCAAATTACGTACTTTATCAGAACGAAGTAAAGAGCATCCATCTACAACATAGCCAAAATTCAGTGATATTCTCTTCTTAGAATACGAAACAGTAGTGCACTTATTAATGTTGAGATGTAATTTGTTAAGTAAGCACCAGTCATGAAAACGCAGAAATATCACTTTGCAATAATAGACAATCATTGCTACTGGAAATAATCTTAAAGATTTTCGCATCATCGGCATAGATGAGAAAGTTCGAGTTAGAGATAAACGAACTCACGTCATTAATAAAGAGAAGGAAAAGAAAGGGATCCAGATGGCTACCTTGCGGAACGCCTGAAGTATTAAATATTTCAGAAGATAAAGCTCCACGAAAGTGTACATTCTGAATGCGATCACTAAATTAATCCAAAGGACGAAAATATCAGGAAAGCCAAGCAGGCGGATCTTATGCACAAGAATATTATGGTTAATTTTATCAATGCTGGAATGATCCAATAATCGCCTTGGAATGAAAATAGCTTAGCAACACATGGATGATTCGCTATAGACCTATAATTACTTACATTATCTCTTTTACCAGATTTAAGCAAGGGAATTATAGTTGAGTATTTCCATGACATAGGAAAAACTCCACTACCACGCGGTGAATTAAACAGATACCCAAGGATAGGTAAAAGGGATGAACTACACTTTTTAATCACAGAAGAAGTAACACCATCTGGTCCACTGGAGAAATTATTAGCAAGTTTATCAATGTATTTCAAAATAGTGGAGTCGTCAATAAAAAGAATTTTTGGAACTAAGAACGAAGAAAGGAAACTTTGACATGTATTGAAAGATGCCAACGGATATTAGCGGCGTACTGCAATTGAAGGCAGTACGGAAATGGTTAGAGAATAAGTTGCTAATTGTAGTAGGATCAGCACTGACTACATCATTAAGAAAGATACTGAAAGGATATCCATCACAGTTTTTCTTAGAGTTGACGAAATTCCAGAATTGTTTCGGTTTATCTTTAAAAGAGTTTTAAACAGTGAGAAGGTATTGGTTATATGCAGTTCGAGACTGACTTTTAAAACAATTACGTAGGCTTATGTAAATTATGTAGTCCGTATCACTCCTTGAGAGCGAGTAAGTTTTACAAGCTTTCGTTTTTTGATTTTTCAAATTAATTAAATGATCGTCAAACTGTTACGCTTCCACCGTAACGAGGCTGAGGTCGCCTGAAAGATTAAATCGTTAACGATCAAATGCCGAAATGCGTGTGAACTTCCAAGGACTTACCACTTCCACTTCGCGAGTCAATCTCTCATGCTTCCGAACTAGGGCTACCCTCAAACCGAAGGCTCACTCCGTCTCGTAGCCGGGCCGGAAGTACGAAGTAACGTAGAATAATGTCTGTAACGAGAAAGATTTATTAAAGTAAGGATTAGATTGTAACTTGACTTACCCGAATTCTAAATAAACTTCGAACTTCGACGAACATCCATGAGGAATTGCGACGCCGTCGTCTAGCACCAAGCCAAGGAATGGACTCACAAACTACGTCCAATTCCCCGTCCTGGCACCACACATACGGCGCCAGTGGAGCATCGGCAGATAACCTAAAAAGAAAAGTAATAATCACTGCTAGCACTATTCACTTCACTATGAGGCACTAACACACGCGCTGTAACACTAAGACCGCACATCACTACGAGCCTTTACGAACAAGGACACAGGGACGACACTAAACATTTCACGAACCGGCCGCGAGTCGAAGTAAACAAACGCGAAGTAAACAAACAAGACTGTCAACTCACGATCAAGATGGCGATCCTGCTTAGTGTTACCTACGGAGACAAGGGGAAATATTCGAAGACAGACGGGAAATTTTCATGGAAGCTGCAACGAAAATCAATTCACCCAGGGTTCGAGCCAAGGGTTTTTTGCAGAAACCAATACGAACAAATCCAACAACTATGGAAGTTGGATTAAGCCGAAGTTGGGGTAAATTTGAGAGGCCCAATACAGCAACAACATCAACGGGAAAATTCTAAGAATTATATGAGAGGCGGGAAAAGTAAATAGGCGGTTGGATAAAGTTAACAAAGAAAGTTCAACGAACATTTAAAATATTGGGGAAAAAAGCCTCTCAAAGCTAGGAAAAAGCCGTTGAGGATTCCGGGCTGAGGCTTGATGGCAAAAAGCGAAGCCGGCTGGTTCTCTTTTATCGAGTGACCGACAAACAGATCAGACGAGAAACGTAATAACTTTCCGGATGTTTTAACAAGAAAATAAGAACTTAAGTGAAGTAACGTAAAGAAAAAGTCACCACGAGTCGGTGGTATTGATTTTTGCTAAGTGATAGTGTAGTGCGAAGGCCGAAATCAACAAAAGTAAAGAGGACCAACGAAGGCCGAAATCAACAAAAGTAAAGAGGACCAGCGAAACGACGATTTTCAACGAGGAGTAGCAGCAAGGGCCCCACCGAGCGGCGATTCAGTCAGGACAGGATACAAGTAAAACCGTAGCTAGGGACCATTTGATTGCTTAACATTTCATTTGTAACGTAGAGTGCTAGGGTAATTCGATAAATAAAGCCATTGGGCTAAATTAACCAGAATTTCTTGCTCTCTCGTATTTTCTTTTTTTTTGTAAAGATATTTTTGTCAAGATTGTGTGTGAAGTCTTTCAGCCAGCTACGACGACAGATCTTTTCTGTATTAAGCCTTCCCGGATTTGTAACTCAATCCGGGGTATAAGGACAAGGAACGAGGTCTAAAAAAACCGAGTTACTGGCGCCCACGGCCCGTCTCCACGGGTTGGCCGGATAGGTCCGTTCCGCCCCAAGTGCGAGGGGTTATTTTTGTGTCCGTTTTCCCAGTCGGGGAAAACGCGTAACAAAACCAGGGAAATCTCCTGGTAGGTTTCAAACAAACTACAGGGACATAACGCAGAAAGCAGCCATTTAAAATAGTGTCAAAATTGGAAGTGGCTTTGTCAACATCAGATTCATTCAACACAGGCGACCAATCGGATATGTCATGATTTAAAGTTTAAAAATCAGCTTTGGTCAAATTAAAATAATTATTAACAATGTCCGAGAGTTGAATGTTGCGTGAAGCGCAGGATGAATTGGCAAGTCAGGCAGCAAAGCGCAAAAGGCATCCATCTACCATCGTTTGACTGGCATCAGATCCAAAAATCTACCATAATCGTTCGAAATCGGACACACTTGGAAAAGTTCAGCAGTAAGCATGTGATCCACAAATTGTATTTCATGTCGGGCACGGGAGGAATACGATGGTGACAAACAAACCTCATTATTATCAGAGCGTGGCCACTGTATTTGTGATAAATTAAAGTCGCCCAGAATTAAAATATCGTCTGATGGATGTAGAAGACCAAGCAATATTTCAAACGCTTTATAAACCGCATCGTAAACTGATGAAGGTGAAGGTGAAGGCGATGTGATATATACATTCACGACGTATAGCTTGCGGCTTCCGAGTGTTACAGCTACACACAAGAACTCAAGATTCTCGGTTCCTGGAACATTGATGATTCTAAAAGCAAACTGGTAACGAACGGCACAAAGAACTTCACCCTCAAGCGGTGGATCAAGTAAGTTGGTATGGCGGTCACGACGGAAAACTTCAAAGTCGGAATCGAAACTGGGTTGGTGATAATACGCAGCCTTGCCTGATACCCGTTCGCACAGGAAAGCTCTCGAATAGCTCTACTCCATGTAAGACGCGACACCTTGCATCTTCATAGGATTCTTTAACCATAGCTATGACCTTATCTGGAATACCTCTCCGACGCACAGCATTCCATATATAATCTCGCTTAACGCTGTCGAAAGCCTTCTCGAAGTCAACAAACATGAGATGTAGTGGCGAACCCATTTCGGCTGACTGCTCCAATATTATCCGTAGGGTATTTGTGTGGGCGGTACTGGACGACCCTTTATGGAATCCAGTCTGATAAAATTCGAGTGCTCTCTACGACATCACTAATCCTATTGAAAATTAACTTAGCTATGATTTTCAATACGGCATGTCTATTTAATATATCACCATGACTTTCCCGATAGTTTTCCGCTTTTAAAGATTGTGCGCGACCTCATGTCCGTTAATTCACTGCAAAGCCATTTAGTTACCTGGAGTGCGAAAACATTAAGGTTGAATTTATCAACTTCTTCCAGGAGTGATTTTAGTGCCCCAGGTTTGAACTTCGTTTGCCGGGTCGTTTCCGTTGAGTCCGTCCAGTCCGAGGCGAAGCTTCTAAGTTCCGTAACAAGAGTTTTGTTTATGGGGACAGGTTGTTAGCCCGACCCAAGCCCAACTTAACAGTGCAGATGCGGCTAGACAAATTCATATGTTAGAGTTCTCTCAGCTATGCCGCGAGTCCAACTGTATCCATTCTTAGCCTACTTCCTGAGACGCACTGGTGTTTCTGACCATTCAGGATGTCTTCTTTCTTCCTCCTTTTTCAAACCGGGCTTGGGACCGTCTTAGGCGGAGTTGCTTCCTAATACAGATATAATCTCTTAGGACCATTCAGGTAGCGTATATCTTTAGTATTTTCGACTTTGAAGGATGCCAGTACTTTGCAAGGAGGAGAGTCAGGAGATTGGGTGCGCAGATAAAACATGAAGATTAATATCTCGACTATATTTTAAGCTAGGGTGTAGCCTAGTAGGTAGCGTGTTGGTCTTGTAATGCGAAGGTCGTGAGTTCAAATCCCAGTCGGCGCAATACATAATTCCAGCACATTGCCTGCTTAGATATATGTACCTTGGTCACCTCAATCTACGAAAATGAAAAAATTCGTAGAAAGAGGGTTGTGCGAAGAGCTAACAACCCTTCCACAATAAGTAATGAAAATTGTTAAGGAACCTTAATATCAGGAGGCCAAGGTCCGATTTGGGCTGTAGCGCCATTGTAGAAGTAGATATTTTAAGCTATGTAGTTGAAACTTGGAACTTACTTTGTGACCATAAACAACCGGGATTTTGTAAATAAAATTATTCTGGGGAATGATGTACACCTCAGTAGTCCACGGCGATTTTTGTTTTATGTCCTTTTTTCCTCCATTCCGATGATTGTTGACTGGTTTGCATGTCAAACTCATAGATCTATGTCTCATCAACAGTTATGATGCGCTTCATGAATGTGGGATCAGAATGTATGTCCAAAGAGATTTGTTCACGGTACTTTTTTTGAAGAAAATTCAGCTTTATCGGAACGAGTCGAGCAAGGACGCGTTTCATGGTCAAAGTATCCACCAAAATGGAACGAAAGGACTTGCGAGTAATTGGGATAATAATTAAGGACAGTCCTCCCTGCTTACCAAAAAAAAAGACTTTAAATATCATTCCCCAGAATAATTTTATTTACAAAATCCCAGTACTTTATGAACACAATGGATGTAAAACATCCCCTCCTTCTACCCCCTCCCATACAAATTTCATGATATTTCGAAATATAAGGAAATTGATTTTTCTCTGAAACCATTTCAGCTGACTAGAAAATTAAGTCATAATATGATCTGATCCCCTTACTTCTTCTACCCACTCCCATACAAATGCACAATTTTTCAAAAATGAATTTATGCGATTCGTATTGCAACTAGCAAAGCCAATTTTCACCGTAATTAATTTTATTATAATTGCAACCAATTTTGGAAAAACTATCAACTTCACCTCACTCCTTCTATCCCCTCCCATAAAAATTTCACGAAATTTCGGAATTTCAATTAAATCATTTTTCTCCAAAACCGTCAAAGCTATCAACTTTAAATTTTGAGAAAAGTATACTATTACAAATATCATTGACGTCGAAAAATTTGATTTTGATTCGAATACTCCTTCTACCCTGGACCATAGAAATTCACAATTTTGGTAAATGCATTTAATCGATTTTCATTCAAACTAGAAAAAGTAAAAACTTAAAATTTTGTCAGAATTTGTCCGTTAATAATTGCAATAAATATTAAAAAAATATGAACTTCACTTCACTCCTTCCACCACCTCCCATACAAATTTTTGTATTGGAAATTCAAGAAAAGTATTTCTCCTTCGAACATATGAGAGCTATCGACTTGAAAATTGTAACAAAGCAATGTGATTAGGATGCTGATGAGCAGACTGAAAATCATCCAAAACCTCACACTTTCTCTGCCACCTCCCATACAAATGCCATAAATTCAGACAAAAGTTGTTCAATTTCCTCGAAAATTATGAAAGTTGCAAACTTGAAATTCTGCATGAAGCATTTTGTATACTACGTTCGGTGTTACATACAAAAATTACAAACCTCCCTCCTCTGCTTTTATCACCTCCTATACAAAAGTCACTATTCACTATTCGAAATAATTTCTCTTTCCTATTTCATCTAGAGTATCATATGATTGGGCTTTACGCCCAATCATAAAACTGTTGTTTTAAATTTAACTTTGTTCAAGGAGTGATTGTTGCTTGATTGCTTGAAGAAGACTAACAAATAGAATAGAAACACAGAAAATACCACAAAATAGGAATGCGAAAAACAATTGCAATGGTGAATCATGTTGTGATCAACGGAACTTAGTATGGACAAAACTGGATAAATGCGGTTTGAAAAGAAATTTGTGGAATTGTTGTATTTGTCGTATGAATTGTTTTTGTTTGATTTTTAATAATTGAAGGAGAGTTCAAAGTATGCCATGCAAAAAAAATAAAAAATTACTAACTTATTTTTAATGGAAAAAAACTTACATCAAATTTACCAATAATTTTAATTTATGTGTCCGCTATTGTCCGCCACTAATTTACAAGGATATTATTGATTTGAGTTTTTTTTAGTACATAAATAGTATTGATTTTATTTTTTATTACTTTTAGGGTTATTACTATTATATTTGGTCCCATAATCCATGTGGAACCATGTCAGATTTGATGTTATGGACGGTGGTAAGAGAACTTGGATCAAGGAAATGAGAGGTTTAAATTTCGATAATAAGATTCTAGTCTGGAGTTATGCGTGAAATCGGGCAGTGCTGTAATATGTGTCACACCGTCAATGATGTAATGGAGCGTGAACACATCTTTCTGAGGTGCCCGTAGTAATGCTCGCAGCTGAACAATGTACATTCAAGTCGTGTTCGTACTGTCCGAATGCAGTCGTGTTGTAAGTACGTGGGGTTGTATTTGGGGCGGTTTAAAGAAGGTTTATGTGTGTGCTGAAAGTATACAATGCTGGACAGGAAGCTAAGGTATTTGTGGATTTGGTTTATTATGAAATGGAAGTTTGGTAATTCCGTGACTAGGGGTAATGTTGTGGCCTCTTTAGCAGCAACATCGGTAGCTTCGTTTCCAAGGATTGCGACATGTCCAGGAACCCAGCCAAGAGAATTGAAAGGGTAAAGGGAGAGTGCATGTCGAACGGTGGCGACTGAAGGGCTTTTGTTAAAGGGTTTGGACAGGGTTTGAAGGATACTTAGGTTCTCGCTGTATATAACCGTGAATAAGTTCTGTATACTGGAAAAGTATAACTCTTAAAATGGCGGCCAATTTTACTATGCAACTACTCAAGTACTCAAAAAGAATAGCTTGGTGGAAAGTAATGGGGGAGCTGTTTACGCATTATTTCAGAGAGAAAGAGCTGAGAGGGGAACCATCTGTGCATGAAACAAGTTTGTTTGCGGGCGGTTTCTAAGGACTGTGGAGAATTCGGTAAGTGGAGGCAAGAGTAGTGTTTTGGGCGAAAGCACTTAACGAGATGTCAATAGGTGAGTAGTAGGGAACTATTTGGAGAGTTTTAGGTTGAGGTAGAAGATAGTGGTCAATATGAAGGTAGGAAGCAATTTTCGATATTAATGAATCTAGTTTGAAGGAAGTTAAGGGTATGGGAGCTCGTTGAGCTCGTATAAGAGGATATCGTGGGGGCGGTGTGTGGTTGAGGTAAGTGCTTTGCTCGCTCGGTTTAAAGATCTGGACAGGGAGGTGACTTCAAAAGAATTGTATTGGGCTTCATTGCGTAAAGAGGGTATTGGGGTCGCACAAAGCGCTCCGGTTGCTGCTCTGTAGCCGTTTATTATATAGATCCACTTTATTTTTGTTTGTTTTGGTGATCCAGGAGTAGGAAGTAATGCCATGCTGTAAATCCCCTCAGTTAGCGTTTTCGATAGTCGCATTGCAAGCTCTAATTGACGGCCCTTCTTTTTTGACCACAGCATCTTAACTAGATCGTGAATCGATTGGAAGCGATTGGAAAGGTATTCGATATGGGCGTTCCAAAGGAGGTTGGTTGTGAACGTGATTCTAAGATTACGTAATTGTTTTTGGAGGGGAATGGTGGAGTCATCGATGTCAATGGAGCGGGATTTACAGGAGGTTTTCCGGCAGACCTTAAGGGCATCAATTTTAGATGGTGATATAAGTGCGTCAACTTGCTGGAGCCAGAGATTGAGTAAGGCTTGAAGTTTGCTCTGTACTGAAGCCGGTGTACCCGATGCGAGGATGTAGAAGTTGTCTGCGTAGAAGTTGTGTAGGCGTTGTAGAGGACGATCGTCAACGAGGTTCCCTGTGGAACTCCATTGTCGACTGGGAGGAAGTATTAGTAGTGACCGTCAACTTGTACTTTGATTTCTCTCGACGAGAGGAAGGAGTGCAGCAGTTAAATACATTTTTGGGGATTTACAGAAATTATTAGTTATACGTTTGCCTCAGTGACTGTTTATACTCTAGATAAAATCTAAGAATATATTGTATTTGCCTTACCGTTTGTAACGCTAAGAAATAATTCTCGCACAGAGTCGTAAAGGATACGAAAATGTCTCTTCGTCTGTTTACAACAAATCTCTCAAACGCTTTGACCTATCATGCTGAAATTTGTTTATATAAATAATTTTTACCAAAATAGTAACTTTAAGTTCGTTAACGGGCCACTTACGCACACCTTCTCCGCTCCGAAACATATTTCATGAAATTTCGAAATTTAAAAAATTGATGTTCTTCTGAAACTATTTAAGCTATCGACTAAAAAATTAGGGCAACTAGCAAAGTGAATAGATTGAGTTTTTTGCCACAATTAATTTTATTGTAATTGCAACCAGCTTTGAAACAAAATATCAGCTTCACCTCACTCCCCCTACCATAAAATTCTAACGAACTGCCGTAATTTCAATTAAATAATTTTTCTTCAAAACCTTCAAAGCTATCGACTTGAAATTTTTAAGAAAGTACAAAAATGCAAATATCATTAACGTTGAAAAATTTCGATTTGATATGTATACTCCTTCTACTCCCTCCCATACAAATACATGACTTTGGTCATGCATTTTATAAAAACTAGAAAAAGTAGGAATATAAAAAATTGCCAGAATTTGTCCTTTAATCTATAAATGCTAAAGAACACAAATTTCTATTTAAGTAATTCAAAAAGAGCATTTCTCCTTTCAACATATGAGAGCTATCGAAAGCATGGCGATGAGAATGCCGATAAGGATACTGATAAACAGTTTCCAAATCTTCCAAGACCTTCCACTTTCTCTGCCACCTCCCATACGAATCTCCGATTTCAGAAAAACAAACTCTAATTTCGTTGAATTCTGAAAGCTACAAAGCTTAAAATCAGCGCTAAACATTTTGCATACAATATTCCGTGGCATGTGCAATAATTGCAAACCAGCCTCTCCTTCTGCTGCTTCCACCTCCCACCACTATACGAACGCATTTGGGATGACATTATATTTCTCTTTTCATAATTCTGTTTTTGTTTTACAGAAACTGGGAGTACAATACGATGCAAAGCTTGTGTCCAAAATGTGGTTCAAAACTACAAGGTGAGTATCATATTAACGTGTTCATAATGAATTAAAAGGCCTTAAATTATTCTTTAGAGAATGAAAGATTTGTCGAGTGGAATAGCTACGGAAGGTGCAGTGGATGAAGTTATGCGGGCCCATCGTACAATTAATCCACCGATTTTGGTGTCATCTTCAACAATCGCATTCACATTAAATCTTCTGTTAACGTCGATCCTGCCGTCCACATGGAATTTCCAGTCGAAATCAGAACAAAGTGCTGCCATGTCATCAGATATTTCTGTTCAACACTTTCACCACAATTGGAATCGCAAACACTGCGTGGACGACGGTTTCAACCGGAGCTGAGGTCTTAGGCGACAACGAGCAGGTCTTATTGGATGGCCTAAGTTCGGACGAAGACTGTAAGCAAATTTATTAACATATTGATATTGCTAAAGTAATATGGAATTTATTTTTGTTTCTAGATTGAGCCCTAAGAATAAGGCAACACCATTACATTATCTTCAGAAATACAGTGTCTTAAAAAAGCATTCGGACAAAGAGACAATTAGCAGCAATAATTAAAGAAACAAATTTGGCAAGGAAATGAAACCGATCATAACGCTTTAGTGGGTACTAACAAAAGTCGCATTCGATTTAACCAGAAGCATTTTTCCAAGAATTAATGTGCACGTGTCTATCATGGCAGTCAAAAAAGTATTCCGGATGAAACAAATTTTTAGAATTACACAACGTTGCAATTGAATTCACATGTTTTATATTTGGTGATAGATATTATAATTAGTATAGCTTTGTCTGTTGCATTGTTAGTCGCAATTATTTTAATAATGGTTCGTAAAACGCGGGAAGTTGAAATTTGTGTTAGGAGGCTTATTATTATGTTACAGACAATAAATCGGAACGTAGTATTGCGGAAATCGTGAAAGTGGGTAAATCGACAGTTCATGATATAATTGCGCGTTTCAAGAAAACTGGATCCATCGATACAAAGCAGAGGTCAGGGCGTCCACGTGTATTTAATGCCCGTGAAGAAAGGTGGTTAGTGCGGCAAGTTAAGAAAAACCCTAAGTTAAGTGCTACTAAATTAACTGCACGGGTGCAAACCAGATTTGGGGTGGCTGCCAGTACTGAAACTGTTAGAAACGTCCATCGAAAACAAGGATTCCACGGCAGGATTGCTAGGGAAAAGCCCTACATAAACAGAACAAACAAAAGAAGGCGGTTTCGATTTGCGGTTGAGCATATAAATATCCCACGATTTCTGGGAAACAGTTATTTTTGCAGACGAAAGCAATTATAATATATTTGGATCAGTTGGAAATGATTTTGTCTGGTGAAGACCAAACAGAGTTGGATTTAAAAAATCTCAAATTTACAGGGAAACATGGTGGCGGATCGCAATTAGTGTGGGGCTGTATGTCTGTAACTGGTGTCGGCAATCTAAAATTTATAAATGGTAAATACAAAAAATATGGCCATCTCACGACTCTCAAAGAGAACTTGCTTCAAAGTGCACGGAACATGCAAATGGAGCATTTTTGTTATTATGAAGACAATGACCCCAAGCACAACTATTATATTTGCCGACTCTAGCAATTGTACAATTGCTCTAAAGTGATTGATATCCCAGCACAAAGTCCGGATCTCAACTCTATTGAGCATTTGTGGGATCACTTGGAGAGAAAAATTCTTGTTCGCCAAATCAAAAGTCTGAACACCCTCAGAACTGCTCTGCAGGAGGAGTGGGAAACGATTACCCCACAATTTTGCGAAAATCTTATCAAATCGATGCCAAATCGATTAAGGGAAGTAATAAGGTGTAAGTAAGGCGCGGTGGTCCAACAAGATCCAGGTAAAAACGGTAAATTTTGTTTAAATGTTTCTTGCCCTTTGACTTTAATTTTCAGGCTTTTTCGACAAAATGACCCGAATTTATTTTAAAATCGCTCATTTGGGAACTATTTCGTTTTAAATTAATAAAAAACCGTTGAAGCATAATTATAATACCATGTTATGCAAATAAATATACAATAATTATGTGTTTCTTTTTTAAATAAAGTTGTAAGAACTATGCTGCCCGAATACATTTTTCAGCCACTGTACATTGATTAAAAGATAAAGTAAATGATAAATATGACGTTTTAAATCTAATTTCCCTGCATGAAATCTGCACATAGGAGATTTTAAAGTTCTACAGATTCTTGATCGTCAGAATTGTTGTTGTTTTCTATTCTTTCGCTAAGCCGACTCCGGTATGTCAAGAAACCATCTCCTGAAGTTCAACATATATGTAGTCAAGTTCGTAAAATTTGCGGTGCGATGATGAACACACTTCATTTCCACATTGCTGATACAGTTTGTTGCACATGCGAAATTCATTGAATCACAGGATTTAATTATACAAAAGAAAATAATGGGCAACCCTGACAAAAGTTAATGTTTTCGGGGAAATCCCTGCTTCGAATCTGAAATATCAAGTTCTAGTATTCGATAGAATAGCAGCATGATTTGGTCGAGCTTGTTCTAAATAGGTAAATTGGTATTTTTCCATAAAAAAGTTAGTAAAAAGGTAAGAATAGTTCATTTTAAAAAGAAATTATTGTCACCCAATTATTTTCATTAGTTTTTTTTTTTTACGACAAAGAGTATGACTTAGGGGGTCACCCTTTAATGCAATGCACAGTTATGTTGGTATAGGAAGAGGAGTTTTATGGTGGAGAGGGAAGAAAATGACGGTGGACATTATTCTTGATGCACTGCAGGTTGTACTTGTTGGGAAACAAACTAGCTGGCAAATTGTTCCGAAGTCTTGACGTTCGAGAAATGAATGACTGCCTATATATCACTGTACGAGAAGGCAAAAGTTTGACCGTGTACTCGTGTGCGCGTTCAGCTTGGTGAGTATTCCGGGAAAAAGGTATGCAGTGGAGGAATGAGTGCGCTTAGTTCCGTACTGCATTTACCATGAAAGCATCGATAATAAATGCTGAATACTTCGACATTTCTGGAATGCTCGAGAGAATCTATAGAAGACGGGATGGTATCGTCTCCAATCAGTCGGAACGCATGTTTTTGAATACGGTCGAGCAACGCGAGGTATGTTTTGCGTGCCCCAGGCCAAACTTGCGAGTTATACTCTAAACGCGGTCTAATGTAAGCCTTATAGATGGTTGCTATGTGGATGGGTGTGAAATATTTTTTGCATTTTCGTAGAATACCTACAGTGGCTCACAGCTTATTTCAACCAGCACGTAAAAAAATCTTTAAATGCCTATAAAAACTAAACTACAGAAGATATCAACATTATTTAAACGCAGGTTATTAGTCTAATGTTTAAACTAATCAAATATGACTTCATTTATTTTTCTATATGTTTTTAATATTCTAAAACAATTATAAACGAAAAAAGTAACTAAAAATAATGCCACAGCTTATTTCAACCAAATACTTTGCAGGTGTGCAATGATCCGTTATCTTGCAATGTAACGGTTATTTGATTTTTCTATGTTTTAGTCATTATATTCGTTATGTGTTCAAGTTCAGTCTTGCTGAATTCTTTGCGAAGATCATGCAGAAAAATTAGTTTTGCGAAATAGGACCACGTACTACAATTTATCAGCAAGAACTAGTTCTCAGTCATTTTAAAAGTGGCCATTCGCGCAGGAAAATTGGTGAGATGGTAGGATTAAGTGATTCTACAGTGCAGAGCATCATATACCGATTTGTCTGCTAAAATAGAACGCACGATAAAGGTAGAAATGCCCCCAACAAAATTTTCAATCCAACGGACGAGCGCTATATTGTCCGGAAAATCTGGGAAAACCCAAGACTATCGGCTCCAAAAATTGCCAGTGAAGTGGAAGCTGGGTTGGGCAAGTCATGCTACCCGGAAACTATTTGCCGTGTGCTGTGAGAGCATGTGTTCAATGATAGAATAGCGCGTAAAAAGCCGGTTATAAACGCCAAAAATCAGAAGTGCCGTTTAAAATTTGCCAAGGAACATTTGGATAAGGATTCTGGATTTTTGAATACCGTTATGTTCGCTAATGAGTCAAAATTGAATATTTTTGGCTCTGATGGAGCCTCATATGTTTGGCGTAAGCCAAATACAGAATTGCAAAATAAAAATTTGAAAGCTTCAGTGAAACAAAGAGGTTTCAGCGTTATGGTGTGGGCCTGTATGTCCGCTTGTCCGCTGCGGAAGTTGAAAATTTGCAATTTATTGAGACTACAATGAATAAATCTCATTATCTCGAAATTTCGAAGTCCTATTTGCTTGAAAGTTCGGAGAAACTGGGCATTCGCGATGACTTCAGATATTATTTTTAGACAATGACCCCAAGCATAAGTCGGGTATTGTAAAGACATGGCTGATTTGGAACTGTCCCTATGTTATACAACCACTGACACAGTCGCCCGACATTAACGCCATCGAAAATTTGTGGGCCATTTTGGATACAAACATCCGAAAACGGGAAATATCCGACAAAACCGATCTCAAAACTGTATTGGTTGAGGAATGGGCCAAACTTACCCCAGAAGTGACACAAAAACTGGTCGATTCAATGCCTAAGAGGCTAAAAATGATTGTTGACCAGAAGGGTGGTCATACTAAGCATTGAAATTTTTTTTTGTGCCTTTCAACTTCATTTAAACATTGAATCTGTTACTTGGTTGAAATAAGCTGTGACATTTTTTTTAGTTACTTTTTTCGCTTATAAATGTTTAAGAATATTAAAAAAACATAACAGGGCTACGATTGCGCGTAATGCGCAATCTTACGATACTCTAGATGAAATAGAATTTTTTTGTGACCCCAAGAAATTTTGTATGTGGAATGTTAGAAGGGATAGCATTGAACTAATTTTCTCCCCATCATGCTAAAGTAGCTATAAAAATGTTTTATTCAAAATGCTTAATCCAAAAATTGAATGGGAACTGAAAAAATTAGTGAGTTAGATTTAATGAAAATGTGCAGTTTGTATGGGAGGGGGTAGAAAGAGTGGGGGAATTTCAGTGATTTTTTCAGAAATAACTAGGAATATTATAAAATTGACATACCTTAAATTTCAGACTAGTGCCATTCATACTTTTCAAGAAAATCGATTTTTTGTGAAGTTGTGAAACTGTGCCATATTGTATGGGAGGGGGTAGAAGCAGTGAAGCTAATCAAATATTTTTTTCTGATCTTAGTGATAATACTAATTAAGAATTTATTACAAAATATGAGCTCGATAAATGTTATATGTTCTGAGAAAATCGTCTTAAAGCATTTCACGAAAAAGTGATGTTTGTATGGGAGGGGGTGGAAGGAGAGGGAGGACTCCAATAATTTTTCTACTGTAGATTTATATTATTATGAACGTAATATATCCAAAAATTCAGATTAATAGCTTTCACACTTTTCGAGTAAATCCATTTATTGTCAAATTGCGAAATTGTGTCATTTTGTATGGGAGGGGGTAGAAGGGGTGAAGCTAATCGTCTAATTTTTTTTGGCCTTACTAACAATTTTAAATAAATACTTGGTGCAAAATTTCAGCTAGCTAAATTTTATACGCACTGAGTAAATTGGCTTAGAATAATTCATGAAAAGTACAGTTTGTATGGGAGGTGGTAGAAGGAGGGGTAGGACACACATAATTTTTATACGGTAGATTGATATTATCATAATAGTAATATATTCCAAATTTCAGGTTAATAGCTTATATACTTTTCGAGCAAATCTCTTCATTGTCAAATTGCGCAATTGTGTCATTTTGTATGGGAGGGGGTAGAAGGGGTGGAGCGATTTGGCCCGTTCACGAACTTGACCTTACTTTTTTGTCAAAAACGACGTGTACAAAATTTGAACTATCTAGCTCAACGCGTTCTCAAGCTAGAGAGCGCACGGACGGACGGACGGACGGACGAACGGACGGACATCCGGTTTTGAGATTTTTGAGTGATAATATTAACTTCTGTATTCATCATTTTTTTCTCCGAGCCTTATTTCTTGGCGTTACAAACCTTAGAGCAAACTTATAATACTCTCAGATTCCATCTAGAGTATAAAAATATTGAAAAATAAATGAAGTCATATTTGATTAGTTTAAACATTAGACTAATAACCTGCGTTTAAATAATGTTGATATCTTCTGTAGTTTAGTTTTTATAGGCATTTAAAGATTTTTTTACGTGCTGGTTGAAATAAGCTGTGAGCCACTGTAGACGTTTGGAGGCGTCAAGAGCAATATCAAAGATATGCTGGGCCCAATTCAGGTGGTCACTAATTTTGCCGCCTAACAGTGTGAAATTAAGCTGTGCACCATCAAAGGTTACATTGTGAGACAACACTGAAGCATCACGTTCGAGGGATAGATGACAGCCCTGTGTTTTGGATGCGTTTAACTCTACTCTAATTTTCCTGCCCCATTCCAGGATTAAGTTGAGATCCGAGTTCAGCGAACTAAATAACTCCCTGCGATTGGAAGCAATAGAATGATTGTTAGATTCAGCAGCAGAGTTAAATTCATAGGTGCTCTCTAAAGTACTATTACCTGCAAAACTATGGATTGGATTGAGAGTGGACGACAGAAGGTCGTTTATGAATACAATGAACAGACCGACTTTTAGTGATCACAACGAGTACGTCGTAGTGCTGAGTATAAAAAAGACGAGTGATTACGATGAGGGGTCAGTCTAGATATAGAAGCAATCAGTCGAGATCAGGCGATAGCGTGGTGCAGTCGACGGATTCAGCCGAATGGCTCTTTTAAAATGTCAAATGTTTCTTGGAGGTGCCTTGACTGTCAGCGGTGCAGTTGCTGCAACTGGGAATTGAGCATGAATCAAGAAATGATCAGTATTTCCAATTGGCGATAGGTATATAACAGAGACAGAATACTTCTCAGGTAGGTTGATGAGAAATATGTCAAGAATGTTAGGAAAATGCCCTGCGATGTGTGGTAAACGAGTAGGCTCATCTACCAGTTGTGTTAATCCGTTTAAAGAAGCAAAAAGCTCAGTATCACGTCCCCCTTGGTCCGTAGTGGAGGAATGTTTAAGCCAGGCAATGTTATGAACATTGAAATCGCCCGCGATAACGATTTCAGCGCCAGGGTTTGCAGTGTATATAGACTGGATATATTTAGATAACCCATCCAGTTCAGTTAAAATTGGTCGAAGAGAACATTGTACCGAAGAAACACGAAATACTATTAAGGCAATGCTTAAAATGGAGGCAAAATATCGCAAAATGGCATATTCAGCAAAAGTGATTGCGGTAAGAGGAAAATAAGAGATTTGGAGGACATTGATATAATAATTTGGTCAAAGTGGTTCCTATCCTCTGAATCAAATTCGCTAGGACTAAAATCTTAATATTATTACTTCAACTATAAGGAAAGGTTAGAAGGCCTCCTTGGGTAGAATTTCGCGATTCACGATTTACAACTAAAACAATTATGTATGTTGGCAGTAGTGTGATGGTTTTGAGTTATTCGAAACCATGTGCATGTACTGGGTTTTACGCACATTTATTTTCAGTATCACCTCTTTGCATTTAGAATGCAACAAGCGAACATTTGACTCTAAGTCGTTATCTGCGAGCAAACACGCGTCACCAGCATAATCAAGGTGACTTAAGATTATAAATAGTCTCCATTAAATACCTTTACCTTCCCCACCTTCCAGTGCAGCTTTCTCGATGTCATTTATTACTACCAAAAACATGGCTAGTGATAATATGCAGCCTTGTCTGACACCCGTTCGCACAGGGAAGCTCTCGGACACCTCTCCTCTATGCAGAACGCGACACCTTGCATCTTCGTAGGATTCTTTAATCATAGATATGACCTTATTTGGAATACCTCTCCTACGCAAAGCATTCCATATGTAATATCGCTTAACGATGTCGAAAGCCTTCTCGAAGTCCATAAACATTAGATGTAGTGGCGAACCCATTTCGACGGATTGCTTTAATATTATCCGTAAGATATTTGTTTGGTCTTTACGACCCTTTACGGAATCCAGCCTGATAAACTTTAAGAGTGCTTTCCACGACCTTACTAACCCTATTAAGAATTAACTCAGCCATGATTTTCGATACGGCAGTAAGTAGACATATACCACGCTGATTCCCACAATCCCGAAGGTCGCCCTTCTTCGGAATTTTCACAATGACAGCATCCTTCCATTCTGCCAGATATTTTTCTTCATTGCACACTTTAGTAAAGAGTGGGCGGAGTATATCGCTTTGAGGAGTTCGATTGGTAGTTCATCTATACCTGGAGCTTTCCTTCCCGCCATTGACCGAATGGCGGAATCTATCTCTTCCTTATAGGGGGGATCGTCCCTAATAGAGAATTATTGCGGTTGAATGTTTGGTAGTTGTTCTGGTTCTGGAATATCTTCCACTGATAATATGTTTAAAATATCAGAGAAGTATTCCTTCCATCGCCGCAACTGGTGTTCACTTATATTATGGAGAGTTGACATCTCTCACTAGATGGTTGACGGTGAAATTTCTGATCGTCAACTGTTTCATAATTTTAAATAGCGAACCCATATCCCCATGGTAAGCCGCAGATTCTGCCTTGTTGGCCAGTTCTTCAATGGCCTCTCTTGTCGTGTCCAACAGCCTTTTTAAGCTGTATATGAGCATCGGAGTAGTTCTGTCTCAAGTCGGGTGTTTGTTGATTGACATCGGGTTGAGAGATGATGGCCAATTTGGCTTTTTTCGCCAACCTTGTCCCATGTATCTTGTGACATCCAGGGCTTCGCAACGCTTTGCACATATTCCACCGATTTTTCAGGACTAGTTAGAAACGTGTTTCTGGTTGCTTCCTAATTGGCGTCCAGTGTGCGCATTTCATATCCGCCAAATGAAGATGACTTTTCGCGTAGAATTGTAGTATTTTTGTTATGGCCTCTAACTCGATCCACATTTAGCTTGCGCTTCGTTTGAAGAACTTGTGGTCGTCGAATAGCTGCTGTGCACAATCTCAAGCAGGCAACCATCAAGTGGTGATCGCTCCCCACGTTAGCTCCACGTTTCGCTCGCACATCGAGGAGTCATCTTCTCCATCGGCGACTTATAGCCAAATGGTCGATCTGGTTCCAAGTAACAGCATCAATCAAATTGTGCAGTTTGTATGGGAGGTGGTCAAAGGTTTTTAGTGATTTTTCGAATAACAACTAAAATAATCATGCAATTGACATATTTCAAATTTCAGATCATTAACATTCATACTTTTTAAGAAAATCGAATTTTTGAAAAGTTGTGATATTGTGTCATATTGTATGAGAGGGGGTAAAAGGGGAGAAGCTAATCGGTTTACTTTTTTCCATATATTAATTATAATACTAATTAAGGATTTAGTACAAAATTTGAGCTCGGGTAATGTTGTAGGTACTGAGCAAATTGGTTTAAAGTGTGTCATGAAAAAATGCAGTTTGCAATGGAGTGGGGGATTCAAATAATTTGAATACTATAGATCAGATTTATGATAAAAAAGATATATTCTAAATTTCAAATTATTCGCTTCTATGGTTTTCAAGAAAATTTGATTATTATATATTTTTGAAAATAAGTCATTTTGTATGGGAGGAGGTAAAAGGCGTGGGGTATTGAAATGAGACCAAAAGCAGATTACATCTCAGAGCATACCTAACAAACTGTGCAAGTTTCATTACAATCGGCAATTTGTGCGTGAAAGACGGCCGGATAGACAGACAAATAGACAACAATTTCAAAAACGTGTTTTTACGCTCAGCTATTGTTAAAATAAAGTAAAAAACTAAGTTATAGCCATTTAAAAGCAAATTACAGACAGACACTACAATTATATTTATATGTACATATAGATTAATGTTTATCTTATTCATAAGAGTTTTAAAAACCATAATAACTGTATTAAAGATGTAACGAAATTTATTTACGGTAAGTATGTATTTATACGTTATTTGTTAGCATTATCCTTATTTGTATGCATCAGTTTCAGTGATTTTTTTAACTATTTAAGTTTGTTGTATTCCCGAGGCCTACGAATGTCTATTTCAATACCGAAAAATTGAACTAAACTCAGTGAATGCCACGGTATGGGATTGGAAGGGCTGAGAGCCACCAACGTCCATCTCAGTGTCGGTATCGTTGCTGGAGCGATGCGCTAAAAGACCGGACGCAAATTCGCCTCTTTCCGGCTGACATTGCCAGGCATGCAAAACTATAGTTTTAAGCTTGGTCACTAGGGGAAGATATGGAAAGAAAACGATTAACTCAACTCAGTTCAACAACAGCTTGATATTAAAATTTTACTGGAACGCGGCAGAGTGCGCGAAACTCGTCACACATAACAAGTTCTAGACTTACTTAGCCCAGGCTATATTTACTCCATGGGACACTATAAGCGCTATACTATAGTTTGGCGTCGATTGTGATATTTCTGCCAGACTATGATATAGTGTGTCTCCTCCTTTCATGGACTGACTCACACATTTAATTATACATATTTATTAAAAAAAAATCATAATTCTTAAAACAATGTGCTTTATTTGAAAATTGAACCAAATACAATTTGGATTTATAAGAATTTATTTTTCAACTAAACTAAGTTCGTCGTTCTTAAGTTCTTCCTTTTGTGGAACTTCTTTGTGCCGAAATTCTTTCGGTATTAGGAATTGAGCAATCGGTGAAATAAGATTTGGATTCAATTTACTTAGGTCGTTTTTCTCAGTAATAAAACTCAATGGAACTGCAATTATCCATACTAAAACGGCTCCGAAAAACGCAAACCACATGAAAGACAATTTAAATACTGGCGAAACCTCGGAATCTAAATGCGGCGGTCGTAATGTTGATGTTAAAGTTCTGTGAAAAAAAAAATCCATTTTAATTAAAATATTTCAATTTAAATAAATTCACGAGTACATGTAAGAGTATTTTAATAAATTCTATTCCAGAGGAAAGACGATCCTGATTATCTATGTCATTGTAATAAATTATTTTATTTTAATTAGTGATTTTTTTTTGTCTCAACTTTTTAACATACTATTTAGTACTTTATTTTAAACTGGCAATCCCCCGCGACTTTTCCTCGTAAGAATCATAATAACAAGCAATTTTTGAGAATGTAGTTAGTAATATGTACATTATGTGAAATATACAATCTGTTTAGTTTAATGACTCTTTAAGCACAATGCTTTCTATTTTGTTGGAATCAAAGCCATAAATTGTTAAGAATGAAACTACGATACTCGTATTTGTATGGGACGGGCTCGTGATCAAATCAATCCCGTGATTTGAGATCATATAAATATGGAAGAGCGTTAAGGACATGTGAATAGTTATAGCTTGTGCTAATTAAAAAAAAAGACCAAATAAAATAACGTTAAGCTTAAAACCATAAGAGGACTACGATTGTGCGTAACGTATCGTCATAACGTATATCATACGATACTATAGATGAAATCGAAATTTTTATGATGTTAAGAAATTTTGTATAGGGAGTGGTAGAAAGGGCAACAGTACTGAACTAATAATTTATTTCACATCATGCAAGAGTAAAATATTTTGTACCAAATTTAAGCTTGAAAAATTGAATAGGTACTGAGATACTTGAAGCATTGGATTTGATGAAATTGTGCAATTCGTATGGGAGGTGGTACAAGGAGTGAAGGGTTTTTGGTGATTTTTCGACAAACAACTGTAATCATAATTAAATTGATATGTTTTAAATATTAGATCAGTAACGTTCACACTCTTGAAGAAAATCGAATTTTTGAAAAATTATGGAATTGTGTCACATTGTATGGGAGGGGGGGGGGGGGGGGAGGGGGCGGGGTAGAAGGAGTGAAGCTAATCAGTTAAATTTTTTCCCAATATTAATAATAATGCTAATTAAGGATTCTATACAAAATTTTAGCGCGATGAAAGCTATACGTATTGAGAAAATTGGATTACAGTATTTCATAAAACAGTGCAGTTTGTATGGGAGGTGGTGGAAGGAGTGAGGTGTTTTTAGTGATTTTTTGAAAAACAACTTATTCAATTGATATATTTTAAACTTTAGGTCTGAGACGTTCACACTTTCCAAGAAAATTAAATTTTTGTAAAGTCGTGGAATCGTTTGACATTGTACGGAAGGGGATAGAAATAGTGAAGATAATGGGTTAGTTTTTTTTCCTGATTTTAATAATAATGCTAATTAGGGATTTGGTACAAAATTTCAGCTCGATAGAATTAATACAAAATTGGTGTATAGTATTTAATGAAAAATTGTCGTTTTTTTGGGAGGTGGGCGAAGGAGAAGGGGAATTTAAATAATTTATATACTTGAAGATTGCATTTGTAATAGAAATAATTTATTATAAGTTTCAAATAAATAGCTCTTAGAGTTTCCAAGAAAATTTAATTATTACATATTATTAAAAATGAGTCACTTTGTATGGGAGGGCGTAGAAGGCGTGAGGGGAGGGTTACGAACCCAAAAGCAGATTACATCTCGGAGCATACCTAATAAACTGTGAACGTTTTTGCGTGAAAGCCGGACAGACGGACAGACAGAGAAGAATTTTAAAAACGTTTCTGCCTAGCTATTGCTAAAATAAAGCAAAAAAGTTATTTATATTATATAATTTATAATTTATTTCTAAACAAATAACAGACAGACACAACAATTATATTTATGTAGATGTATAGATTTTAGCTGTGCTAAGCTCAAGGTACAATGAGTCGCAAACTATATTTTGAATCGTAGATAATGAAAAAACAGAAAAAGGATTTTGAAAATAACGAAGTATTTTGTACACATTCTATTTTCTAAGTTGTGTAATGTTGTTACATAGAAGCTACATATGTTATAAATGGTAATGCCTTTTGCAAGGTTAATTCAAACTTTATTTAAAAACATAGCAGAATTTTGATTGGGCGTTAAGTCCAATCATATGATACTTGATGAAATAGGAAAGAGTTTATTGTACCGGAGAATATGTCATCTCAAATTCTTTCGAGTAGTAAATAGTGAGTTTTGTATGGGAGGTGGTAAAACCAGAGGGGAGGAGCATTTGTATAAGAGGCGGCTGAGAAAGTGGGAGATTTTAGATAATTTTGAATCTGCTTATCAACATCCTAATCATATTGCTTTGTTACAATTTTAAAATCCATTGCTCTCATATGTTCGAAGGAGAAATACTTTCCTTGAATTTGCAATACAACAAATTTGTATGGGAGGGGGTAGAACGAGTGAAACGAAGTTCATATTTTCTTAAAATTTATTGCAATTATTAAGGGACAAATTGTGACAAAATTTTAAGTTTGTGCTTTTTCTAGTTTCAATGAAAATCGATTAAATGCATTTACCAAAATTGTGCATTTGTATAGGAAGGAGTATTCGAATCAAAACCAAATTTTTCGATATCAATGATATTTGTTATAGTATACTTTTCTTAAAATTTAAAGTTGATAGCTTTGATGGTTTTGGAAAAAAGTAATTTAATTGAAATCCTGGAATTTCGTGAAATTTGTATGGGAGGGGAGTAGAAAGTTGATAGTTTTTTGGAAATCGGCTGCAATTGTAATAAAATGAATTTTGATAAAAATTGGTACTTTTAGCAAACCGCATAAATGTATTTTTGAAAATTGTGCATTTGTATGGGAGGGGGTAGAAGTAAAGGAATCAGATCAATATTTTTTGACGTTGATGATATTTACATTACTATACTAGAACGTAACTTTCAAGTCAATAGTTGAAATGATTTCGGAGAAAAATCGATTTCTTGAAATTTCATTAAATTTGTGTGGGAGGAGGAAGAAGGTGTGATTTGAAGTTGATATTTTTTTCTCAAAACTGATTGCAATTGAAACAGAAATAATTCTGGCGAAATTTCGTCCTTTTAGCTGCAATGAAAGTCGATGAGATGTATTTTTTAAAATTGTGGATTTGCATGGGAAGGAGTAGAAGGAGCAAGGGTATCGGATCAATATTTTTGGGCGTTATTGATATTCATTTCATTAAACTTTGACATAATTTTCAAGCCAATAGCTTAAATAACTTCGAAGAAAAATCAATATCTTAAAATTTCGAAATTTCATGAAATTTGTTTGGGAGGAGGTAGAAGGTAGAAGGTGGGGAGTGATATAACCCATTCACGAACTTAAAGTTACTTTTTTCATATACATAAAAAAATTTCAGCACGATAGCGTTTGAAAGTTGTTTTGTAGACCGACGGTCACTCGAGGTTTTTTTTATCGAGAACAAATATTTCTTTACCCTTGGCGACTCTGTTCGATCATTATTTCATAGCATTACAAACGGTAAGGCAAATACAATATTGTTGCGAGCTAGGGGTTCGCCGGGATTTCAAGTAAGACACAATTCGTTTAAAAATAAGTGATAATTTATTTATTCGCACTCTAATATAATTTCCCGATCACTTCGCACTTTATGACAACACCGCCGCGTGTTTTTCTATCGCTTTTCTGGTTCGCGTCTTCCATAAATGTCGCTGAATAACTGCCACCCGTCTGAAAGTTTCGTGCTTTTATACAATTTTTCCCCAATTCTCGAACCTTCCGTGGTGTTTGTCGTCGGGTGTGTGTCTCAACTATACTGGAAAGTTCTAAATCTTTAATTATGGCTTTTTACATATTGGGGGATACTGTTCTACATAATTCCAGAAAGATCAAATTGCGTGGTTGCCAGATCTATTAAAAAAAACTCTCGAATTTCATCTAGAGTATAAATATAACAGGACTACGATTGCGCGTAAAGCCCGATACTGCAGTACTCTGGATGAAATAGAAATTTTCATAACTTTAGTAAGTTTGTATGGAGAGTAGTTGAAGAAGTGATGGCATTGGTCCAATTTTTTGACATTATACTAGAATTGATATCAAAAGGTTTTTTGCAAAATTCAAGTTTCAAACATTGAACAGATACTGAGAAAAATAGTGTATTATATTTAGTGTATTGTATTTAGTGTATTGTGCAGTTTGTACGGGAGGTGTTAGAAGGAGTCTATATGTAATATAGGTAATATTTTTTTCAGCAATAGCTAAAATCATTATGTAAGTCAAATGTCTTAAATTGCAGATTATTAGCAATCATACTTTCCAAGAAAATCGACTTCAATTAAAGTTGTAAAATTGTTTTATGTTGTATGGAAGCGGGTAGTATAAGTAAAGCTAATCAGTTAATTTCTTTCGAGCTTACTTATAATGCTACTTAAATATTTGGTGCCCAATTTCAGCTTGATAGATTTTATGCGTACTGAGTAAATTGGTATAAAGTATTGCATTAAAAAGTATGGTTTGTATGGGAGGTGGCAGAAGGAGGAGGGAGATTCAAATAATTTTTATACCGCAGATCGCAAGTACCATAAAAATAATATGTTTTAAATTTCAAATCAATATCTCTTACAGAGTCCAAGAAAATATGATTCTTGTAAATTTTTGAAAATGTGTAATTTTGTATGGGACGGGCAGAAGGGGTGGTGTGATACGGTCCATTCAGAAACTTGAGTTTACTTTTTGACCAAAAATTACGTGTACAAAATTTGAGCTCAAGCCAGAGAGCGAACGGACAGCCGGTTTCGATATATTTGAGCGGTAACAAGTATTTCTTTACTCTTGGCGACTCTGTGGAACCAGTATATCTTGGCGTTGCAAACTTTAGATCGAACTTATAATACTCTCAGATTCCATCGAAAGTATAAAAAAATTCAATTTACTTCCAATTTGAGTGACCTGTATGTCTGTATGTCTACTAATTCTTTGAGCTGTCGAGCTGAAAATTTTTCTGTCTTATTCCCGATTAAGCAATTACTTTCCAGTCCGCCTCTTCTAGTTTAATCAGTAGTCCATTGACCACCACACTCCAAAGAAGTGGAGAGAGGACCCCGCCAAACCTTTTACCAGATACGAAGCCCAGTTTTTTGCTGATAATCCTAGATGTCAACATCCAATTAATCAGCACGCTAAGCGAAGCATCCACCTTGAAATTTGAAAGTGCGTCTGTAATAGCTTCTGGTCTTACGCTTCCATAATCTACTCCTTAGTAATCAGTGAGTTTTCGATGTAGCATACAAGTGTGTGTAGGGCCGTTTCAATCGATTTCCCTTTCCAGTATGCGTGTTAACAACATTCGCTGATCGGTGTTGCTACGTAGATGGATATCTATCAATCGTTTTTTAGAAGCAATGAGGACAGCCTTATAGGCAGTAGACATTTTTTTAGCACGAATTTTTCAGTTGATACTGGCAATGCAATATTGTTCGAAATAAAAAAGTGAACCAGTAACACCTTCAGAAGGTCTATTTACTCAGTAGATGGTTTTTGTTCGCTTTCTATCGGTACAAATTGAAACCCGCCGTTTCCCAATAGATGGTGGCAGCAGTAAATGCTGATCATGAATGCCGGATCAGAAACGTCACATGGTAAACTTATCAATATGCCAACAACTCCTCATCATTAGATTTTTAAGTCTTATACATTCCTGAGAACACTGAAATGGGAGATCCTGCCTACCCGCTGTATTCTCCAGAAATCGCTCCTTCTGGCTACTACCTATTCCTATCAATGGCACATGGCCTGGCTGAGCAGCACTTCCATTCCCATGAAGAAGCCTCAAAAGAAGAGCAGTTTTTTTAACTCGGAATCCGTATGCTCCTAGAAAGATTGGAAAAAATTTGTGGCTAGTGATGAGCACTTCTTTGAATAATAAATTTTTTTGCACAATAAAGGCTCGAATTTTGAACCACTCGTTACAGTCGTTCTCACTCCCCTACCTCTCTCAATTCTATTCCTTCCCCCCATCACTGTGCTTGTGAATTGCACATAAAGGCCGAAATTGCCTAAAATACAAGTCATTCTGTAAAAAAAGAGTCACCCATTGGAGGCTCCAGTTTGTACACTTCTCAGTGCGAGCGACTGTATAGTTAGTAAGTACTTAAGAGAAGATCAATGGTTTTGTCACTCGAATATGACCATGACTCGTCAGATTTCTTCATGTAGCTAGGCATTGAGGGCGGGGAGAGACAGAGTTTTGTAAAGTTTTGACGCCTCGAATATCTCTTTTACCTTTCTGCAAAAAATTTCTTCAAGTATTTCTTCACGGAACAAAAACCTATGATCAGCTTCAGCCCGTATAAATCCCCAGAACCAGATGGCATAATACCTGCCGATTTTCAAAACACAGCTGATATCATCCATCCTTGGTTGGACGCTATTTTTAGAGGTTGCCTACGACTGGTCCACGTTCCTGAAACTCCTACCGTATTTTCTGTAAACTGCAAGCGTATTTCTCAACTCGAATTGTAGCTATTCCATAGGCGAATCGATGCCTATGGAATAGCTACAATTTAAGTTGATAGTATCGATACGTTTGCAGTTTCAAAAGCTGAGAACCAAAGGGGTACAAGAGCAATTTCAAATTTTTCCTTCATGGTTATTGAATTTAATTTTTAAAAGTGATTCCAAGTATTTACGAAACACAACCAACTAATTATCTTGTACTACTGCTTCTAGTAATTTGCACTTATTCCCCTCTGGTTTTCAGCCCGTCAATTAAATGAAATCTATTATATTCTATTCTATAATGGCACTGCTGCCCAAATCGGGCCTTGGCCTTCTGACATTCAGGTTCCTTAACGTTTTTTCATTATTTATTGTGGATGGGTTGTTAGCTCTTCGGACAATCCTCTGTTCGCACGATAGCCGTAACTTATTCCAGAATGTTCGCACGATAGCGATAACTTCTATTTATCCTAACATGCACTTTTCTCAAGATCTCTTTATATACGTTTAGGATTCCCAGCTGGAGGTCTTTTTGGTTCTCTTGGCCTCATTAAAAAGTCCCCTACAACCTTTCCTGAGATCCCGAATTTCGTCGGTTTACCATGACGGTTCTTTTTTACCTCTTAGCTTCGTAGTTGGACAAGAGCGTAACACTGACCAATTTAAAAAGCCCTTGTGAGGGTAGATACGATCCCATCAAAAGCAACGGTGGTGTACGGAACGCTTGAAACTTCGGACTGAAGCAGTTCCTTGATAGTATCTCTGTATTTGGAGCAGTTAGTCTTCCTGTGGTTCCTGAAGACTGGTTTGTTGGGAGGATAGTCCCCTAAACCAAATTGGAGATAACGCTGATCTGAGAAAGAATGCTCATTGGACACCTTCTATAGTACCTAACCAAATGCTTTCTATTATTTGAGACTAGGGTGATGTCTAGGACTTTCTGTATATTGCTATTAACAAAATGCTTTCCCTCACCCTCTGTTGGAGATCAATAGGTTGGTGTTCAATACGGATTCAAGCAGCACCTCGTCTCTTTCATTGATATTGAAGATACCCCATACTGTATGATGCACGTTAGTGACACATCCAATCACGAGGTCTGATTTAAGGCTCCGTGCTTCAGCAAGGGGGTAGTTGTAGTATGAGGTTTTACCAATTCCTGCAACTATATTTGGAGTTAGCGACTCCACGGACCTGAGCTAACTATCCCCCCCTGGGATGGGGGCTGTAGAATTCACCCACAGCCAGTCCTGCTTGCCCTAAAAATGGCAAATGGACACTCACTGGATCATGGGCTTATCACCCGTGATCTTAAGACCTAAATGATACGAGAAACGGATACATCGCCTCGGATACGGACTGATTCTACGGTAACGACTTTTGGCATTCGAAAACGGACTATGATTGGCTTCTGGAACGTTCGAACATTGAATGACGGGGGAAGAGCTGGGGTTACTCGGTCCTTGCACCGCCAATCAGTGATCGAGAGCGAGAAACAGTCTCATTAGCTGGGAACCAATCTCGGATAGGATTATCGTCGTCAGGCTCAGGACCAGTGTCAGAAACGTCACAATTCTGCAGTGCTACGCACCAACTAATACCGCAACATCTGGTGACAAAGAGGAGTTTATTTTTCTCGTATTTTGCTAGTGTAGCTTAATATATGTTCCAAGTTTCAAGTACATAGTTCAAGAGATAGTCGAGATATTAATTTTTAAGTGTTTTTCTTTACAACTCCTGACATACCCCCTTACAATATTTAGCCCCTTTCTTAGCTGATTCTGTATGCTTAATGGTCCCAAAATATGAACTTTTTAAGGTAAGTGATTTCGAAGATATAATCATTTAAAAAAAAATCAGATTCAAATTTTTTAAAGCTCCCCTCTTTTTCCCCCAATCGATATAAAATCAAATTATTTTTAAAGTTTTTCCTACAAACTCATTCATATATACGTATGTTGATTTTCAGCTTCCTAGCTAGAACCATGGCTGAGATATTCGAACTCTTAATTTTCCATTTCAGCGCTCGCCCCGCTTCCCCCTTAACCCGTGCACCCCCGAAGTGGGTGTCCGCCGGAGATCCGCAACCATCTACAATCCACCCAAAACTGAATTTTCTATCTTGAAGGATTTTGGGATTTAATGTGCGCTGAGCGTACTTGTACAGCATACAGACAGACTGATTTTTTTTGCATTGTTAGGCTATTTTAGTCATGAACGCGAAAAAAAAAAATCCAAAGTAGCAAATTTTCGTTTTTTTTCCATGTGGATCACAATACTATATTATTAAAATAATAAAGTAAAATTAGTTGAATGCTATACTATGCTCACCCTCTTCTACCTCTCCCTATACAAAATTTGTTAAAACCACAAAAATTTCTATTTCGTCTGAGTATGGGTATGATTGGGCCTCAGGCGCAATTGTAGTCCTGTTATATAGGGTGGGTCATCCATTGGTTTCTTTTTAAATCATAGGTTATTTTGACACTGAAAGCTGTTTCCCGCTCGAAATCTTAACTAAAATTCACTATCATACTTCCGCGGAACGAAATGTGTCGCTTTACACTTGAACAACGTTCCGAAATATTGAAAACTTATTTCCAAAGTGAGTGAGGTGTAGCCCAAACAGTGCGTTTATTGCATTTTTAAAAAGAAACTTGTGTTTGGCCCACCTTATATTTTCCAATAGAATTGAATCAATGTGAACAGAAATGGTAAAATTAAACTCGGCTTCCAAATTTTGATATAATAATCTTAGTCACTAAATATCTTACATGAAATGTTCTGGCACAGTGGTTACGTTGTATGCTGCACATCCATCAGTTCTTGTTGGTAACGTATTATATTTGAGGAGTCCTTGCGATGCTTTAACTTGGGCACCAATTATAATCCAACCCATCACTACTAAACTAATAACACTGCCAATAAAGGCTGACTGAAATTTGAAATTAGTTTTAAAATTATTATAAATATTGATTTAGTTTTTCACCTTTGCATTAGCTCTGGGATATAGCATTCCCAAAGTGAACAAGCCAACCATGGTTCCTTGAGTAACACTCAAAACAGTTACAACCATTTGAAATATCGAAGCGGATTTTTCAACTACCATTCCAGCCACAATACAATAAATTCCAGTCACTAGGACCAACACTTTCATAATATAATTGGCTTTCGCTTCGGTATGTTTAATAAAAGGACGAATATAATCGAAATATACAACTCCAGATATTGAGTGAATGTTACCGGATATTGTGCTAAGAAATAGAAGAGATAATGAGAAGATAGACGGGTGTTCATTTTGCCAACCTTAAGGCAGCACTAAATACACAAGATATAAACAGTCCGGCCATTCCTGGTACACCACCGAGAATATCCTGGACAAAAAACGGCATCAGTTTGTCAGCTTTTTTAACTTGCTAAAATTCAACTGATTAAAATATTCTATATGGTAAAATTTCGAATAAATTTACTCCTGTTGCAAGCGGATCGCAAGAATAATATTTTCCATACATGACGATTCCATTGAAGCAGCACAATCCTGTTGCGACGCAAAAACCAAAAAAGAAAATCCAGAGAGCCCTGAAAGAAGACATTATTCAGCGGATATCAAAGAAATCGATAAACATTAAATACTATACTTTCTGCCGTGATCCAAGGAAGGAAGCGCTATGATTCTCTGAACGCACGATTGATCCATTCCGAGAAATGCAAAAAAAATTACCCACGAGCCGAACAATAAATTCCAGAAAGTGGCTCGTGTAGTAAAATCCAGAGTAAAACTGAAAAAAAGTTCAGTTTTGTTTGTCTTCAAAACTGGGAGTTTTTATAAGCTTACTCAAATGCATAGAGGCGACCTCCCGCTGCAGCACGACTAAAAAGTTCGTATAAGCCTCCGATTTTATAAACACCAGTTCCAGCTATCATGAGCAGTGGCAGCACAATGAAAATGCCCTGAATGAAATCGGTCCAAACAACTGCTTTCATACCACCCTATAGAATTGGTAATTTTTGGAAAATTCGCTGTACGACTGTAACAGGTTCAGATTTAATTCAACTTACAAGCATTGTATAAAATACGCATATTCCACAAACAATTCCATTAATAAGATGAATATTCATGCCGCTCACTAAATTTTCGAAATTAAATTCATTCAATATTAAGTTCTATTTGAAACATAACAGAATTATACTCTAGATGAAATGGGAATGACTTTAATATACCGGAAAATATGTCATTTCAAATTTTTTCGAATAATGACTAGAGACTTTTACATGGGAGGTGGTAGAAGTAGAAGGGGCGGTTTATATTTTTCGCATAACACATCGAACATGGCATGCAAAATGTTTTTGCTGAATTTAACGTTTTTAGTGTTCATTATTTTTAAAGAAATTGGACATAGTTTTCCTGAAATTGGGGCATTTGTATGGGAGGTGGCAGAGGAAGTGAAACGTTTTAGATGATTTTGAAACTGCTTATCATTACCCTTATCACCATGCTTTGATTCAATTTCAAAGTCGATAGATCTCATATATTCGAAGGAGAAATGCTTTTCTTGAATTTATAATACAGATATTTATATGGGAGGGGGTAGAAGCAGTGAAGCGGAGCTGACAATTTTTTGTAGCATGTATTGCAATTATTAAAAAACATATTCTGGAAAAATTTTAAGTTTGTACTTTTTCTAGTTTTAATGGAAATCGATATAATGCATTTAACAAAAATCATGCATTTGTATGGGAGGGGGCAGAACGATCAAAACAATTTTTTTTTGCGTTATTCATATTTCTATTTTTATACTTTATACAAAATACCAAGTTGATAGCTTTAACAGTTTCGAAGAAAAATAATTTAATTTAAATTTTAAAATTTCGTGAAATTTGTATGGGAGCGGATAGAAGGAGTGAGGTGAAGTTGATAATTCTTTTTAAAACTCATTGTAATTATAGGAGAATTAATTCTGGTAAAATTTTATCTTTTCAGATTCACCAGTTTGAATGAAAATCGAAAATATGTATTTTTAAAAATTGTCCATTTGTATGGGAGTGGTCAGAAGGAGTGTGGGGATTGGATCAATATTGTGTGATACTATTGGCATCTATATCATAATACTTCGACCTAAATTTCAAGTCGATAGCTTAAATAGTTTCAACGAAAAATCAATTTCTTAATATTTCGAAATTTCATGAAATTTCTATGGGAGGGGGTAGAAGGGATGTAGCCTATTCACGAACTTAAAGTTACTTTTTTGCTAAAAACAATATATGAACATGCTTAGCACTATTGCTCAAAGCTTTCGAGAGTTATGCTGTAGACAGACGGACAGACAGACAGACGGTCACTCGGAATCGAGGTTTTTGAGCGGTAACAAATATTTCTGTACCCTTGGCGGCTCTGTGCGAGCGTTATTTCTTAGCGTTACAAACGGTAATGCAAACACAATATACTATCAGATTTCATCTAGAGTACAAAAATCCTGTACCTTGAGAAAATGCCAGTGATGGTATAAAAATGACTACCGGCATAAGTAGATAAACGGTTACTAAAAACGATACTGTCGCTAGTTGTCGAGTTTTTATATCGAAACGCATCTCAAGATACTAAAAATTAAATGATTAAAATTAGTAAAACTGCAAAGTTATAACATTATCAAAGTACTTCATAGCAATTTCTGTTAATTGTTGCATAATAAACAGGTGCCACAACGGAAATCATCACCAAAATTGCAAAAAACAGTCCAATCAAAACAATTATGTGTTGAACTCCGAAGGTATACATTTCTGTAGGGAAAAGCATGACGGTTGTGGATGACACTTTGCTGTAAAAAAAAATAAATAAACATTGCGATTAAGTATTATATTCTCATAATTAAAAATTTCTGTTACGCAAATTAACTTTCGAATTCTTGGGACATTGTTAATAGTACAAGAGCGCGAAATTCTTTTTTAAGAATTTTTTTTAAGTCATAGTATACAATTTAGGGAGGTACCCTTTAATGCAATTGGAACGATTGGGCGTAAAGTCGTAAAGCGTATACAAAATTAAAGTTTCAAAAATTTCATAAGTACTGAGAACATTAGTGTATGGCATTTAGTGAAACTGTGCAGTTTGTATGGGAGGTGGTGGAAGGAGTGGGGGGTTCTTAGTAATTTTTCAGATAGAACTCCGTGTTGTGTTTCCGATTGGCGTAAAGCCCAATCATATGATACTCTAGATGAAATGAGAAAGAGTTCAATGTACCGGAAAATATGTCACCTCCAATTCTTTTAAATAATTAATAGTGACTTTTGTATGGGAGGTGGTAGAAGCAGAGGAGGAAGGTTTGTAATTTTTGGATATGACACCTAATGTGGTATGCAAAATATTTCGTGCTGAATTTAAGGTTTGTATGTTTCATTATTTTCAATTGGACATAGTTTTCCTGAAATTGAGGCATTTGTATGGGAGGTGGCAGAGGAAGTGGAGCGTTTAAGATGATTTTGAAACTGCTTTTCATCATCCTTATCACCACGCTTTGATTCAATCTCAAATTCGATAGTTCTAATATACAGGGTGTTTGGTACTCCGTACATAACCTTGTAAGGGGTTATTCCTGGATATATTTCGAGCAAAAAATTGTTCTACGGAGATGGCCAATTTTCAATATCCACGGAGATACAGGGTGATCAAGAAAAGTCCTTCGGACCTGTACCCTCACTCACTCAAAACGCTATATCTTGAAAACCAATAATCGCATTTCAAAGTGTTATAGCTTGTTTTTTAGGGAATCAAATTATCTTTCATTTGGTGTAATAGTCCGTATTGTAACTGTGCCCAATCCTGAGGTATTTCCTTCAGACCACAAATTTTTGATACTTTGACTCTCAAAATTCTGTGATCAATGTAGTTTTTCTCAAGAAAACGCATTATAAAAATGTCATTTTAATGTTGTTTTTTTATGTGCCATATTATTGCCTACAAAGATGCACACATACTTATGACTTAGGTTTTCCCGTTTTCCAGGTAATAAGCGAAAATACATATGGCTTAAAAATAAAATATGCCATAAACCAACCCTCGTTCTAAAAAAACTACCTGAAATGTTGTTAAACTGAAATATTCTTTGTGTCCTTTAATTACTATTTAAATTATCAATGAATGTCCTTTAGGTAGTATTAAAATTATCGAGAAAATGAATTAAATTAAAATGAGTTTCAACACAACTAGGTGCAGCACTTTGCCCTTTTTAATGGGTTACCTAACAAAATGAAAAGCCTATAAAAGCAAACCATACTTCATATTTTTATCAGTTTTAGTTAAATTTGTAAAAGAACAAGGTGTCACTAAAATTTAGAAAAGAATTTCGAAATGCCTGAGTTCACGAACGAAGAATATGCAGACATAATTTTCCTCTATGGAGAGTGTCAGGGAAATGAGCAAGCGGCGCGATCTTTGTATCATCACAGATTTCCCAATCGTCGAATACCTTACCCGAGAGTATTCCAAGACGTTTACAGAAGGATTAGGGAAACAGGCAGTGTTAGGACAAGCAGAGTGAATGCAAATCCTGCGCCGGTAATCGCTGTTTCAATTGATCAACGAATCCTAGCTGCAGTTCAAAATGATCCATCAACTAGTATACGACGCTTGGCATTGCGGTTTAACGTCTCTACGTGGAAAGTTTGGAGTGTCCTGAAAGCAGAACGTTTGCATCCCTACCACCACACACCAGTGCAGGAGCTGTTACCCATTGATTTACCCAAAAGGATGGAGTTTTGCAATTGGCTCCTTGAACGACAAATAAGTGACGAGAATTTTATCAGCAACATTCTTTGGACGGATGAGTCCCAATTCACCAGGGACGGTATCACAAACATCCACAACTTACACACATGGGCTGAGAGCAATCCACATACAAGAAGAGAGGCATCATTTCAGCACAGATTCAGTGTCAATTTATGGGCAGGTGTGATTGGCAACGATTTTATTGGTCCTATTAGGCTTCCGCCTACCTTAAATAGTTCCAATTACTTGCATTTTTTGACAAATGATCTACAGGAGTTATTGGATGATATGCCACTGCAACGATTGGCTTCCATGTTTTACCAACACGATGGTGCTCCAGCTCATTACAGCCGACAGATCAGAGATTGGTTAAATTCCAATTATAGCAATCGCTGGATCGGTAGAAATGGACCGATACACTGGCCTGCAAGATCCCCTGATTTAACTATTATGGATTTCTTTGTATGGGGACGGATGAAGGACCTTGTCTACGCAACGGAAGTAGTAACGTTGCAGGATCTAAACACCAGAATCGATGCGGCAGCAACAGAAGTAAGGCAGCAGTTGAGGAGTATGAACACAAAGAGAACACTGGCAAAACGAGCTTTAGCGTGCATTCAAAATGAAGGTAGCCATTTTGAACATTTATTGTAATTAAGGCAATTTGAAATAAACCGTAAAAACCATTCTTAAGTTCTTTTAGTTCAAGCGGAGAGTGTTGATCAACCTATTCTTGCTTTTTTGACAAAAGTGCTAAATTATTGGAATGATAATTTCTTCTAAACTATAAAACTTATGCAATGCAAGTGTATACATCTTTTGTAGGCAATAATATGGCACATAAAAAAACAACATTAGAATGACATTTTTATAATGGGTTTTTTAGAGAAAAACTACATTGATCCTAGAATTTTGACAGTCAAACTGTCAAAAATTTGTGTTCTGAAGCAAATATCTCAGAATTGAATACAGTTACAATGCGGACTATTACACCAAATGAAAGGTAATTTGATTCCCTAAAAAACAAGCTATAACACTTTGAATTGTGATTATTAGTTTTCAAGATATAGCGTTTTGAGTGAGTGAGGGTACAGGTCCGAAGGACTTTTCTTGATCACCCTGTATCTCCGTGGATATTGAAAATTGACCATCTCCGTAGAACAATTTTTTGCTCAAAATATATCCAGGAATAACCCCTTACAAGGTTATGTACGGAGTACCAAACACCCTGTATAATATTTGAAGGAGAAATGCTTTTCTTGAATTTATAATACAGATATTTGTATGGGAGGGGGTAGAAGGAGTGAAGAGGAGCTGATAATTTTTTTTAGCATTTATTGCAATTATTAAAAAAAACAAATTCTGGCAAAATTTTAAGTTTATACTTTTTCTAGTTTTAATGGAAATCGATATAATGCACTTAACAAAAATTATATATTTGTATGGGAGGGGGTAGAAGGAGTGTATGGATCAAAACACTTTTTTTTCTCGTTATTGATATTTCTATTTTTATACTTTATGCAAAATATCAAGTCGAAGAAAAATAATTTAATTTAAATTTCAAAATTTCGTGAAATTTGTATGGGAGGGGGTAGAAGGAGTAAAGTGAAGTTGATAATTTTTTAATTCTGATTGGAATTATATTAAAATTAATTTTGGCAAAAATTCGTTTTTATAACTTTGCTAGTTTCAATGAAAATCGAAAAACTGCATTTTTCAAAATTATGCATTTGTATGGGAGGGGGTAGAAGGAGTGACGGGATCAGATCAGTATTCAGTCATATTAATAACATCATTAATGGGCCACATCCCCCCACTCCTTCTACCCCCTCCCATACAAATATCACGAAATTCCGAAATTTTCAGAAATTGATTTTTCTTTGAAACTATTTAAGCTATCGATTTGAAATTTGGGTAATATCATAATACTTTGACCCAAATTTCAAATCGATAGCTTAAATAGTTTCAACGAAAAATCAATTTCTTAATATTTCGAAATTTCATGAAATTTGTATGGGAGGGGGTATAAGGAGTGGGGGATGTGGCCCGTTCACGAACTTAAAGTTTCTTTTTTGCTAAAAATGACACACAACAAATTTCAGCACGATAGCTCAAAGCGTTCGAGAGTTATGCTGTAGACAGATGGACAGACAGCAACTCGGAATCGAATTTTTTGAGCGACAACAAATATTTCTGTACCCTTGGCGGCTCTGTGCGAGCATTATTTCTTAGCGTTATAAACGGTAAGGCAAACACTATATACTCTCAGATTTCATCTAGAGTATAAAAACGGTTTGTTGTAAAGTTGTGAAATTGTGCCATATTGTATGGGAGGGAGTAGAAGCAGTCAAACTAATCAGTAAATATTTTCCTATCTTAATAACAATGCTAATTAAGTATTTAGTATAGAATTATAGACAGACAAATATTATACGTACTGAAAAAATTAGTTTATAAATAGTATTTTATGAAAAAGTGCAGTTTGTATGGGAAGTGGTGGAAGGAGTGGGGGTATTCCAACCATTTATTTTTATCACACTTCATATTTATGGTATAAATAATATATTCTAAAATTTTAAATAATTATCTTTGTTGACAAAAATTATGTTGTATTTTATTGGCAATATAAGAGAAAATACATTCAGAAACTGTTTAACAAGACTGTCGGCCAGATAATGAAAGAAAAAAGCTTAAGAACGCTGAAGGCGCCGTCCGTTGGAGAGTTTGTGGTGCTCCAGCACATTAATGAATTTTTTCCATTTAAAAACCACTCTAATTTTTAAGAAAACTAAAGAGTAAAAATTTAAAATCAATAACGTTTGTTATTATGAAAAAATAAATAAAAAAATAAAAAATATTATGACGTCAGTCGATAAAACTATTCCTATTGATAGACACAAAATAAAAGATATTAATAAAATAAAATTTAAGTTAATAAATGTGTCAATCTAAATATTATTGTTAAAAACGTTATTGTGTAATTTTTGAGATTAACTAATTAAATTAATATAAATAAATAGTGTTATAAATTATTATTGATTAATATTTACAAATATTAATATTTACTAATATTACCACAATAATTGGTGACCCCGACAGGCGACGCGCCTGATAAATATTAAGAGCATAAGTTTATTCGATTCCACATAAACATTGGATCAATAGTCGAAATATACTGATTCGCATCAACATCGTCGTATTTCACCATAATAATAACAAGAAAATAGCGAAGCCCAGACACAATTACCTAAAACATCGGCCGAGATCCAAATTTTTTGAAGGAACTTTTTGATGCTCTTTGTAATTAAGAAGAATCATTTGCAGACAACACGCCTGAGAATTATAAAGAGTCAACTGGAATAAAACGAATCGATAGCGAAATACAAAGAATCGATACAAGAGTCAACTCAAAAATAATAGAAGACAAGATTATTGCAGATATGTAGTATTTATTATAAGTTATTTTAGATATTTTCCTTGTTAATACTCAAGTTGTTCTGTCTCATCAATTCGATTTTTTTTTTTTGAACGAAACACGAAAGTTTTCATTTTTCGTCAAAATTTTCAAATATTTTTTCATTTCAATATGGAAAATAATAATGGAATGGCACCATATGCCCCACCTTTTTCTGATCTACACGCACCTAACCCATTTCAAGATTAGGTGATTGCCATGTTGCATCTGTTGCAGTTCAAAAAATCTGTTTTTGGAGTAGAAATCCAACAGCATGGTTCAATGCTTTGGAAATACAATTCAGGTCAGCAGGCATATCATCCGAAGCTACAAAGTTTAGTCATATGATCACGTCGGGGTCACCAATTATTGTGGTAATATTAGTAAATATTAATATTTGTAAATATTAATCAATAATAATTTTTAACACTATTTATTTATATTAATTTAATTAGTTAATCTCACAAATTACACAATAACGTTTTTAACAATAATATTTAGATTGACACATTTATGAACTTAAATATAATTTAATTTATTTATAATTAATTTATTTTATTAATATCTTTTATTTTGTGTATATCAATAGGATTAGTTTTATCGACTGACGTCATAATATTTTTTATTTTTTTATTTATTTTTTCATAATAACAAACGTTATTGATTTTAAATTTTTACTCTTTAGTTTTCTTAAAAATTAGAGTGATTTTTAAATGGAAAAAATTAGAGTGATTTTTAAATGGAAAAAATTCATTAATGTGCTGGAGCACCACAAGTTCTGGAAAAACCCGCGTCAAAGGTTGGGTCGCATTGTGTGGAATTACCAGCTCCAACACTTCCCCTCGAGATAACCGCTGAACTCCTCGCTGGCAGTTGCTTCAGTTCCAATAAATTGACACACCGGTTATGCTTTCGTCCTGTCAAAGCCTTAGTTAAAACGTCGGCAGGCATGTCGTTCGATGTTATGTGCTCCAGGACTACTTGCCCAGATTCGATGACTTCTCGCACAAAATGATGATGAATATCGATTTGTTTTGTTCGCCCGTGAAAAACTGGATTACTTGCCAATTCATGCGCACTGAAATTATCATTGCACAACTTGATGAGTGACCCATCCGCAGCTTCAACCTCTGCTAAAAAACGTCGCAGGTGCACAGCCTCTTTCGCTGCCTCGCTCAATGCCATATATTCGGCCTCAGTCGTTGGAACCGCGACTGTTCGTTGTTTTTTGGAGTCCCAGGATATAACTCCACCACTCATGATAAAGGCGTATCCAGTGAAAGATCGTCGATCTTTCGTCGATCCCCCCAATCAGCATCCACGTAGCCTTCAATCGATTCTACCTGTTTATTGTAGTAAATTTCCTGGTCTGCTGTGTCCTTGAGGTACCGCATCACACGTTTCGCTGCATTCCAGGGATTTTTGTTAAAACAATCGTTGTATATACAGATACAGGATTACAGTCCTACATCCCAAATCGATGAAGTATTTCTGTGACATACGTCTTTTGATTGATGAAAATTCCTCTGTTTTCTATGGTGAAATCCATTCCCAAACATCGATTCAGATTGCCGAGATCCTTTATTTCGAATGATTTCGACAACGTTTCTGCAAAAATCGCTATGTCCTCGGAATTTGGACTCATCACCAGAATATCGTCGACATAAATAACGATAATCATTAAGTCAATTTGATGCTTTAAGTAAACGCAAGCATCTTCGTTTGTTGGCTTTGCGCCCAACGCACGCAATTCTTTATCGAGGCTTTTATGCCAAACGCGACCGGCTTGCTTTAAACCGTACAAGGCCTTTTTCATGTGGCAAACTTTTTCACCCGATTTTAACTGTTGCAACATTGTTTTAGCTTGGATAATCAGATGATCCGTACTTGATTTATTATCGACAATGTATTGCAAAACTTCCATTGTACAATCCGGTATTTCCATGAATACCTCTTCCTCTAGGATACCATTTAGATACGCCGTCGTGACGTCGTACTGTCGTATATACATCCCGTTTCGCGCTGCGAACGCAATCATCTCTGGCTTTTCGTTTTTCTAGAATACCCTTAGTTCCATATTTATTACGCAGTACAAATCGTTTGCCAAGCGCCTTTACTTACTTACTTACGATGGCGCTACAGCCCAAATCGGACTTTGGCCTCCTGAATGCTTTGCCTCCATCCATCTCGGTTCAGTGACCGCGTCCTCCAGTTTGAAAATTTTAGCAGTGATTTGCTGTCTGCGGCAATCGAATCCTCCTAGTGCTTCCATGGTTTTCCGACCGGTCTTTGTCCGTTGACTTTCCCTTTTAGTGTGCGTTTGGGAATTCTTCCGTCATCCATCCGCTCCACATGACCAGCCCATTGTAATTTTTTAAATTTTATGAGGGTTGACACTTCTGGATTGTCGAAGATGGCATACAATTCTCTATTGTATCGTATTCTCCAGATCGAGTCTTCCCTCACAGGTCCGAGGATTCTTCTGAGGACCTTCCTTTCAAAGGCGTTAAGTCGTTTTTCGGACGCCTGAGTTAATGTCCACGTTTCACTGCCATAGCATAGCACAGGTCTTATGATTGTTTTGTATAGCTTAAGTTTTGTTTTCCTGTGCACGTTCTTGTTTTTGATTATTGGAAGTACTGAATAATAAGTCTTGTTTGCCATCATTATCCTTCTTTTAATTTCGATTTTTATTAGATTTCGCTTCCATCCTTCGATAGATTTGCCCCTAGATATATGAAGTTGTCTACGTTTTCTAGGTTATAGTCTCCTACTATAATATTTTGTCTGATTGGCGTCTTTTTCCTAGTTTGCGTCATAATTTTTGTTTTGTTTTCATTAATGCGTAGTCCAACTTCCCTTGCTACCGAGTCAAGGCTTACAAATACTTCGTTAGCACTCTCCAGAGATCTTGCAAGGATATCTATGTCGTCGGCATATGCTACGAGTTGTGTGGATTTGAAGCATAGTGTTCCTTTGGTGTCAACGGGAAGTTTGCGAACAACATATTCGAGTGTTAAGTTGAAAAGCATTGGTGCGAGGCCGTCACCTTGTTTAAGGCCGTTATCTGTTTTAAAACTGGAAGTCAGATCGTTTTCTACTCTGACTTGTGACAAAGACTCAGTCATTGTCATTCTTGTCAGTCGAACCAGTTTCGGTGGGACTCCAAACTCCAACATGATTTTATACAGTACGCGCCTGTCGATACTGTCGTATGCTTGTTTGAAGTCAACAAATATCTGGTGCACATCAATATTATATTCCCAGCACTTTTCCAGCACCTGTTTAACTGAGAATATCTGGTCCGTGGTTGAGCGTCCAGCTCTAAATCCGCCTTGGTATTCACCAATTACTTTATCAGCATAGGGCTTAATTCTCTTTTCTAGAATTTTCGTCAAAATCTTATAAGACGTACACAACAGAGATATTCCTCGGTAGTTTTCGCAGCAGAGTTTGTCACCTTTTTTATAAATTGGACATATGATGCTCTTGCGCCGATCTTCAGGAAGTATTTCCTGCGTCCATATGTCCGCGACTAATCTATGTAGGAGATGCGCTATACAGGTGTCGCCGGCTTTCAGAAGCCAAGCGCCTTTGCGGCTTCAGATTTATTTACTAGATCCCAGGTATTCTTTGCTAGAATCGACTTCATCTCATCTGCCATGGCAGCCATCCATTCCTCAGATTCTGGACTTGTCAATGCCCTAGATATAGGAACTTCTGCCATAAAACCGAAACTATTTTCGGTTTCCCCGGCTTGTTTCGCCGTTGCGTATACCTTACGTGGCCTTCCTGGACAACCAGTATGTATCAACTTCGGTCTGCCAGGACCTCGTCTTTCAGCAAGCTAGATGGTCAGAATCTGCTTCCTCGGCATCGTTTGGTAGTGCTTCCTCGGGTTGCTGATCTGTATCGAACTTGGGGTGTAGGCTGATCTCGCTGGAAAATTCGTCGCAATCTGCCTTAAAGAAATCCGTATAAATCACGTTCGATTGAGGTAAACTGTTTTCTAAGAATTTTACGTCTCTTGATATTACGACCTTACCACAATCAGGTAACCAAACCCTGAATGCCTTGGATTCCAAGCTGTATCCGACGAAAACGCCCTGCGTCGATCGCAAATCTAGTTTTTCTCTACCTGGTGTTCTATCCATAACGAAAACTGTACTTCCGAATGGCTTCAAATCTGGAGCATTTCCGTACCATAGTTCGTACGGGGTTTTTCCATTAAATTTTCGAGTTGGTGATCTATTCCGAATAAAATTGGCTGTTTTTATAGCCTCTGCCCAAAAAACCGCTGGTAATTTAGACTGAATTAAAAAGCACCTCGCCATATCCAATAGCGTCCTATTTCGTCTCTCGGCACCACCATTCTGCTCGGGACTGTATGGAACCGTTAAACGCCGCGTTATCCCGTGCCTCTGGAGTAATTCGTCGAAATCTTTGTTAACATACATGTTAACATGTCCCGCCCGTTATCGGATTGTAAATGCTTAACGTTTATGTTCTTCTGTGTAATCATGAGTTTCCTAAACTTTTCAAACTCACTTAGTAATTCATTCTTTTGTTCGATAAATCTAATTTCACACCATCCGGAACTGTCGTCGATAAATGTTGTGAAATATCGTTTCCCTCCGTGAGAAGCGACGCGCATCGGGCCGCAAACGTCGGAGTGTATGAGTTCGCCCACACTCGATAATCTCTTCGAAGCTTTCGGGAATTGAGTACGACACATCTTCCCCTGGAGGCAGACCGTTCATTCGAAATCTTCCACGGTTCCATCGATTTCAATGCCTTTGAATGATCCCGTTTTCGCAGCTTCACGAAGGGACTGTATGTTCAAATGTCCCATTCGAATGTGCCAATCCATTAGAGAGTTCTTCGGTACCCGAATCGTTGTTTACCTCGATCTTTTTACACTCGATATTGATTGAGCCTCGAAGGTAGTAAAGTATGTCTTTCCGTTCCGCGGTGAGCAGTACGTTTCCGTTACCGTTAACAATCTCGGCATTCGTTTTGTCAAAAACAACCTTGTAACCTTTGTCCGTAATTTGTCCGATAGATATAAGGTTGGCCCGTAGATCCGGAACATAGAATGAAAATAAATTCATATCTTTGCACATATGCAATGTGCATTCACTGTCAAAAAACCAAATGTCACTATCTGCGCAATTCCCGGTTCCGAAAACTGAGTTTTCCGACTCGTTGGAGGTAAATAAACTAATGTTATCGGCACCACTTGCGGTTTGCTTGTTTGGTTTTTCGGTTTTTCGACAGTTTCTCGCGCGATGACCGACTGTTCCGCACTTGTAACATTTCATATTAGAATCGTTTTTCGCGGCGTCATCTCGCTCACTCCTTTCGCGTCGGCACCTTTGATTGTTCGCAAACTTATTTCCCCGCTTTCCCGCTACCATCGCGTTCTGCACTCCGTTATGATGCGTGTCGCGCCGCGCGTCGGATTCTTCACCGATCTTTATTCGAAGCATTTCGAGCAGCGAAAATTTTCGTAGCTGTCCGCAAATCTGCGCAAAAGCATGACAGTTAACAAATCTGGATTGATGTCGACCTCCAGTTCTGTTAACTTATCCACCGTGTCGAAGAAAATTCGAGAATACTCACGCGCGCAGTCCTCGTCTTTCATTTTCAGGGAGATCAAGTGGTTCAGGAGCGCGACTTTCCGTCCCGGTCCCTTGGATTGATAAACACTTTCCAATTTTAACCAAATGTCTCGCGCTGTCTCGCAATTTTTAATCTGCCTGATTTCCGATGAATTTATTGCCAGCACTATGTCCGATTGTGCCTTCAAATCCCTTTCCGTCCAGAGCCTCGCAGCTTCTTTTTCTGCCTAGGAATTACCCTCGGGCTTTACTTTAGCGCCGCTTACGAAATCCCACGCGTCGTTTTTTTATTAAAACTGCGCCCATTTGGATTTTCCATGTATCGTAGTTCTCTTTCTTGAGAACTTCGAATCTCACACTGGACGAAGCCATTTTTTATTTTTTATACTCTAGATGAAATCTGAACCGGATGTCCGTCCGTCCGTCCGTCTGTCTGTCTGTCCGCCGTCCGTCTGTCTGTCTGTCTGTCCGTGTCCTCTCTAGCTTGAGAACGCGTTGAGCTAGAAAGTTCAAATTTTGTATACGTCGTTTTTAACAAAAAAGTAAGGTCAAGTTCGTGAACGCGCCAAATCGCTCCACCCCTTCTACCCCCTCCCATACAAAATGACACAATTTCGCAATCTGACAATAAACGGATTTCCTTGAAAAGTACAAATGACATTGATCTGAAATTTGGAATGTTATACTTTTATGATGATTCCAATCTACTTTATAAAAATAATTTGTGTCTTCCCCCTCCTTCCACCACCTCCCATACAAACTGCACTTTTTCATGAAATGCTCTAAACCAATTTACTCAGTGCGTATAATAGTTATCAAGCTGAAATTGTGTTCAAAATATTTATTTAAAATTAATATTAAGACCAAAAAAAATGAGACGATTAGCTGTACTCCTTCTACCCCCTCCCATACAAAATGACACAATTTCGTAATTTCACAATAAACAGATTTGCTCGAAAAAGGTATATGCTATTGATCTGAAATTTGGAATATATTACTTTTGTGATGGTCTTAATCTACTGTACAACAGTTATTTGAGTCCTCCCCTTCCTTCCACCACCTCCCATACAAACTGCACTTTTTCATGAAATGCTCTAAGCCAATTTACTCAGTGCGTATAAAATTGACCGCGCTGAAATTATGCACTAAATATTTATTTAGAATTATTAGTAAAACCAAAAAGAAATTAGACGATTAGCTTTACCCCTTCTACCCCCTCCCATACAAAATGACACAATTTCACAACTTTATAAAAAGTCGATTTTCATGAAAAGTATGAATACTACTACTATACTGCAATTTAAGACATGTCAAAAGCATGATATTTATAGTTATTTCTGAAAAGTCATTAAAAACTCGCCCCTCCTTCTATCAGCTCCCATACTAACTGCACTACTTCACTACACCCAATACACTAATTTTCTCAGTACCTATTAAATTTTTAAATCCTAAATTTTGTATAAAACATTTTGATAGCAACCTTACCGCCATGTGAAAAAATTAGTTCAATGTCGTCACCCCCTCTACTACTTCCCCTACAAAATTTCTTAAGATATAAAAATTTCTCTTTCATCTAGAGTATCGCACGATTGGGCTTTATGCCCAATCGTACTCCTGTTATATTTTTATATTGCACTCGTGTCCGAACTGAATTATAAATTCAATTTTCGGAGAGTAAACTATTTTCGCACCATGCCTGGGCCCATAATCTGTTGACAAAAATTATATTGTATCTTGTTGGCAATATAAAAGAAATTACATTCAGAAACTGTTTAACAAGACTGTCGGCAAGAGAATGAAAGAAAAAAGTTGAAGGCGCCGTCCGTTGGAGAGTTCTGGAAAAACCCGCGTTAAAGGTTTGATCGCATTGTGTGGAATTACCAGCTCCGACAATTTTTTATACACTGAGAAAAAACCTACCACGTAAAATTAACCTTTATTGGATTTAAAATTTATGTTTTTAATTGATATTAATGTTTCAAATCAATCAAATTCCTGTTAAGACCCCCTATAGGGGCATAGGACAGAAACAACTCTCTTCCACAAGGCGCGATCCTGCGCATCGGCTTTAAGCTGTTGCCAAGACTTGTTTATTCCTCTGGCCTCCTGCTCAACTGCTCGCTTCCATGTGTTACATGGTCGACCAACCCGACGTCTTCCTTGAGGGTTATAATCCAGAGCCTGTTTTGCGATGTTTTGTTCTGGTTTCCTCAAAGTATGACCGATCCACTGCCACTTTCGCCGTTGAATCTCAATACCTATTTTAGTCTGGCGAGTTGTACTCCAAAGTTCGTCGTTGGAGATCACTTCTGGCCAGAATATTCCTAAAATGCGTCGGAGGCATTGGTTTACGAAAGTCTGTAGTTTCTTGGTAAGTCGAACGGTCACTTTCCACGTAGTACAACCATATAACAACACGGATTTGACGCATGCGTCAAAAACTCGCAGCTTTGTGCGAAGGGAGATCTCTCTTAACCTCCAGAAAGGGGAAAGGATACCAAAGGCCTGACGAGCTTTATTTAGCCGAGCCTCAACATCCTTTTCGGCTCCGCCGTCCATGCTGACAATGCTTCCGAGATAGCAAAAATCTTGCACCTCTTCCACATCCTGTCCATTAAGAACAATCGGTGTGCTTGCGTTCGAACCCATGTGCATGTACTTGGTTTTACGCACATTTATTTTCAGTCCCGCCTCTTTGCATTTAGAATGCAACGAGCGAACATTTGACTCTAAGTCCGAACGGGTATGTGCAAGCAAACACACGTCATCAGCATAATCAAGGTGACTTAAGATGTTAAATAGTCTCCATTGAAGACCTTTAACTTCCCCACCTTCCAGTGCAGCTTTCAAGATGTCATTTATTACCACCAGAAACAGGGCTGGTGATAATATGCAGCCTTGTCTGACACCCGTTCGCACAGGAAAGCTCTCGGACAGCTCTCCTCTATGCAAGACGCGACACCTTGCATCTTCGTAGGATTCTTTAATCATAGCTATGACCTTATTTGGAATACCTCTCCTACGCAAAGCATTCCATATGTAATCTCGCTTAACGCTGTCGAAAGCCCTCTCGAAGTCCACAAACATGAGATGTAGTGGCGAACCCATTTCGGCTGACTGCTCTAATATTATCCGTAGGGTATTTGTGTGGTCGGTACAAGACGACCCTTTACGGAATCCAGCCTGATAAACTTCGAGAGTGCTCTCGACGACATCACTAATCCTATTGAGAATTACCTTAGCCATAATTTTTGATACGGCAGTAAGTAGACATATACCACGCCAATTGCCACAATCCCGAAGGTCGCCCTTCTTCGGAATTTTCACAATGACGCCCTCCTTCCATTCAGTCGGATATCTTCCATCATTCCACACCTTAGTGAAGAGTGGGAGGAGTATATCGGCTGTTATTTCCGGGTCCGCTTTGAGGAGTTCGGTTGGTAGTCCGTCTATACCTGGAGCTTTCCTTCCCGCCATTGACCGAATGGCGGAAACTATCTCTTCCTTATCTGGGGGATCGTCCCTAATAGAGGATTGTTGCGGTTGGATGTTTGGAAGTTGTTCTGTTTCCGGAATATCTTCATCTGACAAGATGTTTAAAATATCAGAGAAGTATTCCTTCCATCGTCGCAACTGGTGTTCACTCATATTAAGGAGAGTTCCGTTGACATCTCTCACCAGGTGGTTGGCGGTAAAATTCCTGTTCGTCAACTGTTTCATGATTTTAAATAGTGAACCCATATCCCCAAGGTAAGCCGCAGATTCTGCCTTGTTTGCCAGATCTTCAATGGCCTTTCTCTTGTCGCGTCTAACAGCCTTTTTAAGCTGTATATGAGCATCGCGGTAGTTCTGCCTCAAGTCGGGCGTTCGTTGGTTGACATCGGGTTGAGAGATGATTGCCAATTTGGCTTTTTTCCGATTGTCAACCTTGTCCCATGTGTCTTGCGACATCCAGGGTTTCTCACCGCTTTGCACATATCCCACAGATTCTTCAGCACTAGTTAGAAAAGTGTTTCTGGTTGCCTCCCAATTGGCGTCCAGTGTGCGCATTTCATGTTCACCCAATGTGGATGACTTTTCGCGTAGAATGGTGGTGTATTCGAGTTTTTTGTTGGGATCTCTGAGTTTATCCACATTAAGCTTGCGCTTCATTTGAAGAATTTGTGGTCGTCGGATAGCTGCTGTACACAATCTCAAGCAGGCAACCATCAAGTGGTGATCGCTCCCCACGTCAGCTCCACGTTTCGCTCGCACATCGAGGAGACATCTTCTCCATCGGCGACTTATAGCCAAATGGTCGATCTGGTTCTGAGTAACACCGTCAGGGGAAACCCAAGATGTTTTATGATGACTCTTGTGTGGAAAAAGGGTCCCTCCGATGACCATTTGCCGAGTACTACAGAACTCCACAAATAATTCGCCGTTTTCGGGTCTCTTAATCCAAGGTCGTGAAGGGTCGACCCAAGAGTCACCATGCCTCCCCATGACGTGTTCTAGTCCAGTGTTGTCTGATCCAACCTGGGCGTTCATATCTCCCGAGATGATAATAATATCACCTCTTGGAACACGTTCGAAGGTGGCACTCAGTTGGCTATAAAACTCCTCTTTGTCACCAGGTGTTGCGGTATTAGTTGGTGCATAGCACTGCAGAATTGTGACGTTTCTGACACTGGTCCTGAGCCTGACGACGATAATCCTATCCGAGATTGGTTCCCAGCTAATGAGACTGTTTCTCGCCCTCGGCGTAAGGACGAACGCCACGCCATTTCTGGCTTCACTTTCAGGGCCAATGTACAGAATAGTGTTTCCGCTAGGGGTTCGTTCTTCTCCTGATCCTGTCCACCTGACCTCGCTCAAGCCCAAGATTTGGATGTTATAGTGCTCCATTTCACGGTCGATCACTGATTGGCGGTGCAAGGACCGAGTAACCCCAGCTCTTCCCCCGTCATTCAATGTTCGAACGTTCCAGAAGCCAATCATAGTCCGTTTTTGAATGCCAAAAGTCGTTACCGTAGAATCAGTCCGTATCCGAGGCGATGTATCCGTTTCTCGTATCATTTAGGTCTTAAGATCACGGGTGATAAGCCCATGATCCAGTGAGTGTCCATTTGCCATTTTTAGGGCAAGCAGGACTGGCTGTGGGTGAATTCTACAGCCCCCATCCCAGAGGGGGATAGTTAGCTCAGGTCCGTGGAGTCGCTAACTCCAAAGATAGTTGCAGGAATTGGTAAAACCTCATACTACAACTACCCCCTTGTTTGAAACATATTAATTCATTTTTCTTATTTTTATTTCAATGTCATATCGTTTTAATATAAACTACTACCATATTAAAAAAAACTCATTTTATTTGAAAAAAAAAAACAGTAAACATTTTAAAACAAAAAAGCCATTTTCTAATAACTTCATCAGATGAAATTTCTATGAAACCGGCTAAATTTGGACTAAATTTTGAGTCAGTTATTTAAATTGTGCTTATTAAGAGGCAATGTCGCAAGTTGTTGTAGAATATCTTTTCTACAGTTCGCGGGATACTCATTTCTTTCTAAAAACCCTTACCTAATTCTTTGAAAATTGCCAAAAACGTCTTCATAAACAGTCTATATCTCAGATGTAGATAAACTAAATTGAACAATGTGCCACTCAAATGAAAGGTCTAAATGTAAATGCAATCGAACCTAGTTTTTAGTTTTTCGATGTAGTTATAACGTCATAAGACTCAAAAAACCACTAAAACACGAAAATTTGCAAATTTTGCTATTTTTCGAGTCCTTTTTTCACTCCCCAGCGACCGCAATATTTTTTTTGCCATCTACGGAAAAAAAAGAGGTTAAAAAAAAATCATCGAGATAGCTGCATTTCGCCAAACAGACCTTTTTTGATTTAATCCGACTGGACTATCTGGAATGAATTCATGATGGATCAAACTTCGAATATTGAACAATGAGCATCGTCTTGATTTTTGAGCAGTTTTGGCGTGGCTTTTTCGGTTTCGGCTCTTTTTTTGCCTCTATTCCGACAATTGTTGACTGGCTTGCATGCCACACTCATAGACTCATATCTCATCACCAGTTATGATGCGCTTCATGAATGTGGGATCAAAATTCGTACCATCAAGCATGTCCAAAGAGATCTGTTCATGGCATTTTTTTTTGAAGAAAATTCGACTTTATCGGAACGAGTCGAGCAAGGACGCGTTTCATAGCCAAAGTATCCACCAAAATCGAACAAACGGACTCGCGAGAGATGTCGAGCTCTCCTGCTATCTCCCTAATACTGGCATGACGATTTTCGAGCACCATTTCCTTTACTTTTGAATGTTGTCGTGCAAAGAAAAACACTTAAAAATGAATATCTCAACAATCTTTTATGCTGTGTAATTGAAACTTAAAACATATATTAAGCTATACTAGGAAAATACAAAAAAAATATAACATCTTGAAATAATAGTAGTGGGGGGATATGGGAAGCATTTCAAAAATGGCGCACTTTTCAAAATTACAAATCCTTATATCTCAAAAAAGAGTACAGATATCAAATCAAAATTTTGTTAGATTGTAGAACTACATAATGGTTAATTTTGGCAAAAATTTTAAGTTGGTAGGTGTAAGGGGAGGGAGGTGCTAAGCAAAAATGTCAAACATTTTGAGTGATTTTTTTAGGGCTCTGGTGCAAGATACAAAGTTTAAATTTTGCATGTGATTACGTCTATTTGTTGTACATAGAAAAAAAATAATAACTTGATCCATAATTGTTATACACCGACCCCCCTGGTCTAACGTGCATAAGGTGTTTCATGTGTATTGAAAAATAAACTGCCAACAAGTCGGGCGAAACTTTATTATTCTTGGGCCAAGTTGTGGATACGTGGAGAGTCAATATGCATGTTAGAGTGGTTAGGGAAGACTAAGTGAAAGGGGGTTCTTGGGCAGGGCAGTTTTAAAAGTTGTCCCACAAACTGTTCTACCTATATGTATGTTGATTTTTAGCTTCCTAGCTGTAACCATGGTTGAGATATTTGAATTCTTATTTTTCAGTTTAATCACTCTCCCCGCCTCCCCCTGAACCCCTAAACCCCCTGAACCCGTACACCCCCCCAAAATGGATATCCGCCTGAGATCCGCAACTATCTAAAATCCCCCCAAAGTGAACTTTCTATCTTGAAGGGTCTGGGACTAAATGTGTGTTGAGCGTACACGTCGGCGGACGGCGTACAGACAGACGGATTTTTTTTTGCATTTTTAGGCTATTTTAGTCATGAAATGCGAAAAAACAAAATTTGAGGGTAGCAAATTTGTTTTTTCCAAGTCGAAGTGTTGAGAAATTACGTTTATGGGCTACGAAGAAGAGAACCTCTTTCAATTTCCGGTCTCCAATGATCTGTTGTGAACCTTTAAATCATCACGATAAATGCTGTTTTTGTGTTGTGAATATATCAGGAATCAACCGCTTTAAATGGATTTACCCCACATCGACATCAGCTGTTACATCTGTAAAGAATTCGAATGATACATTTTTATCACTACCATCTACAGCTAAAGAAACCTCTGACGAATAGGATGAGCTAAGCTGCGCGAGCAATGACGAGTTTGTCTCAGAAAATCATTTCAAACCGAGACCATTCAATCAAAACGAGCTCAATGATTTAATTCTGCTAGCTGCCCGGTTGAAAGAGAGAAATCTCATAACCAAAGAAACTAAAGTTTCATATTACCGCACTCGAGGACAAGGCTTGCTTCATTTTTTCGCTGAAGACGATGATTTTGTGTATTGAACAGATATTTCTGGTTTAATGGCTGTCATGGGCTTACAGAGATAGAATTTAAACAAGTGGCGTTTACTTATCGACTGGTCAATACGCAGTTTGAAGAGTCTACTATTGCATAACGGAAATAAACTAGGCTCCTTACCGATCGCACATTCAACCAAAGTTAAGGAAGAACACCCTACGATAGTATTGGTCATGAACATGACGAACATAAATGGGTAATTTGTGTTGATCTTAAGATCGTTAATTTCCTTTTAGGACAAAAAGGCTGCTATACCAAATATCCTTGTTTAAATGTTTATGGGATAGCCGAGCTAAATCAGACCATTGAACAAGAAAAGAAAAGGCCTTGAAGCGAAGCACTAGTTCCAGGTAGCTATAATATTATAAATGTTCCTCTTGTGCCACGAGATCGTATGATATTGCCACCTCTGTATATTAAACTTGATCTGATGAAACAATATGATAAAGTACTAAACAAAGACGGTGAATGTTCCAAGTATATTTCAAGAAAGTTTCCGAATCTGAGTCATCTTAACCCTCCTTTATATAAGTTCCCGCGTAATACACGTGCTGCCGATCACACTCACGTTGAGGAAACGAACTATTTTGTCATTGCCTTGGGAGTCATTAAGACAGTTTACACCAACAAAGTGTGAGGAAGGGAAAATCTCACCTAGTTACAAGGGAACTCATGTAATACAATGAAGATGCTGTGGTGGTTTAGGTAGGGGGAAATCAATAAAAATATTGAGACTCGGAAGAAACTCCCTAGGGACACGAGCCACTGTCTTCTTAGGAAGCACACTCAAAGGCTTCGCCTTAAAACTGATGACATTAGTAGAGGCTACAGTGAGGAGGGTGAGAGCGTTGAACATTTTCTCTACCATTGCCCGTGCCTTCGAACAATTCGAAGACAAATTCTCGGAAAGTACTTCTTCGCCGAGCTGAAAGGTTTCCGGTCCTTTGATCTGATGAAGCTCCTTAGTTTCATCGGTAGAGTAGGCTGGCTAAATGATACGTAGGTTCATATGGTACAAAAACGGAGGAGTATTTGGTAACATACGTACATTGGTGTCCAAACCCTCCATAAACCCAACCTAACCTAAACGCGATTGTTTCACTTCTGTATTAAATGAGTTCAAAAATGAAGGGTCTTTGAATCCTACCAGTTTAATAACTTTGCCTTCCCCTTCACTCCCGGCAAAAATCCTGCGAACGCCCTTGGGGGTACATATAGTGCAAACGTAGTAAATGTGGAATCAAGAGATATGTGATGTAACTTGAACTTCTTTGAAGGAATCTGCTGGTGTTCAGGATGCCATGTTTTCATTGTAATAATCACGGTATCAGGTTACTTGCTCGCGGTATACATATAAGTCATACAAACCTGGCTAGAATGGATATGGCTGCGGGCAAAACTTTCAGTTTTCTTTCAGCAAAAAGATATTCTTCCGTCGTATTCGATTTCTTTCCGCACCACGAAAAATACACTCCGATCCCGAGCGAAACGGCCAAAAGCACTATGAAAATTATCATATCGGCTTTTCCAAATATTAAATTCACATTATCAAGAACTTCACTTGCTGTTTCGTTCATTTTGAAAAGTTTTTGCTAACTAAAACGCAACGTTGCCTGACGTTATCTATTTAAATAGTAACGATGCGATATCGTTAGTTAATCACCATTTATTTTACTCGTAAAATTAAACTAGTTATATGATTTCTCTTTTACTGTGCGTATTCTAAGATCTAAAGCATCTGTATTTATTTTTTGTTTTATTATGTATTTAGTTTAATTGTATTAGGCGCTTTAACTTTTAATTATCCCAATAGGAAATCCTCACTCATGTCTCATAATGCATGATCACATTAGTGAACGAAAAATCATGCAGGACATCAACGCTGATTAATAATCATATGATCAGTGGCAAACATTGCTGAAAACTACGGAGAATTGGTGAACGTTACATTAGTTCTTGTATCAGTGCTTGGTAATGCAGAAAGTAATCAGTACAATCTCCCTCCTATGACTTCGTCATGTTAACTGCATCGATGTTTTCCATTAGAAACTAGCCAGCATGATGGTTAAGTAATGATTACTGAATCGATGTGGTAGCCATTACAATTCCTACTGGGATAAATAGTGTAATAAATTCAATCACACCCAATTGAGTTTATTACTCTACAATCTAAATGCCCAACAATCCACATATTCAAAGATATTATATCATATTTCCCTTATCTCGCTTCGACATTTTCAATGTCAATTTCTCTAAGTCTCGAATTTCCACTACGAGCTATGACTCTCCATACTCAACGTAAACAACCGTGCCGGCTCGTTGTTTACACAAATTTTCTTGAAGTGCAATCGCCGCCTAATAGAAAATAAACTGCCAACAAGTCGGGCGAAACTTTATTATTCTTGGGACAAGTTGCGGATGAGTGGAAAGTCAATATGCAGGTTAAAGTGGTTAGGGAAAGCTAAGTGCAAAGGGGTTTCTTGGGCAGGGCTGTGTTCAATTTAACAATATTTCATTCGTTTCTGCAAGTTTGGGTTTTTATGAGGGGAGGAGGAGGGGTAATAGCAAGGGTGGATGGATGTTAATAGCTTTTTAATAATTGCTTGAATCACGTCCAATATTCTCTGTATAGAATGTGTTTCATAGACGAAATTGCTTAAAATTTTCATAAAATTCGGTGTATTTTATTTTCACGAAACCGAAAATTTGTATGGGAGGGGGTAGAGAAGGTAGGGGAATCGTAAAATTTGATATGCAGTTTTATTTCGCTTCTCTTTTAAGGTGCTTGTATAAAATTTAAAGTTCGTAGCTTTTAGTTTGTTAGTTATTAGTTGATTTAATGAAATTGGTCGAAATTATAGTTTTGTATGGGAGGGGGTAGAACGGTAAGCGCAATTTCAAAACTCTTAAAGCAACTTCATTTGAATTACTTTTATAAGTTTTCATGCAAAATTTGAAATTGATAGCTTTTAAGAGATAGCTGATAACTGATTTCTTAAAAATGCTCGAAAAAATAATTTTGTATGGGAGGGGGTAGAGGAGGTAGGGGAATCATAAAATTTGTGATGGAATTTTCTTTCTTTTCTGTTGTAAGGTGGTCGTACAAAATTTCAAGTTCGTAGCTTTTAATTTGTTGGTTATTAGTTGATTTAATGAAATTGGTCGAAATCATGCTTTTGTATGGGAGGGGGTAGAAGGGCAAGCATGATTTCAAAACTTTTACCGTAATTTTATTTTAACTATTTTTCTAAGTTTTTGTGCAAAATTTCAAATTGATAGCTTTTGATAGTTAGGTGATAATTGATTTCTTAAAATTGGTCGAAAAAATAATTTTGTATGGGAGGGAGTAGAAGTTTTAAAAATATTCGACCAGTTAATATTTCAAACTTTTAGAAATTTTTTTTAAGTGCATTTCTCAAATTTTCAAGTTTCTACCTAAAAATTTCATTCAAAAATTTTCAGTTTATGTGTTTTTTTCACTCCACATGAAACACCTTGTGCACGTTAGACCCCCACTTCGTAGCATAACAATTTTGGAATTACTATTTTTTTTCTATCTATATCAAATAGATGTGTCGACATGCAAAATTTAAACTTTGTATCTTTTACCAGAGCCATAAAAAAATCACTCAAAATTTTCAACATTTTTGCTTTCCACCTCCCTCCCCTTACACCCCCCAACTCAAATTTTTTACCAAAATTAAAAACTATATAGCTCTACAATCTGACAAATTTTTGATTTGATACCTGTACTCAATTTTGAGATTTGATGATTTGTAGTTTTGGAAAGTGCGCCATTTTTGAAATGCTCCCCATTTTCCCCCACTACTATAATGTCCACATATTATATTTTTTTCATATGTCGCTAGTAAAGTTTAGTATACATTTTAAGTTTCAATTACATAGCATAAGAGACAGTTGAGATATTAATTTTTAAGTGTTTTTCTTTGCACCCCCCCTGACCCTCCCCCTTTCATTAATTAGCTTCTATCTAAACTGCTTCTAGTAGATCTATATACTATCTTGATGGTCTCAAAATATCGATTTTTTATGGGAAGTAATTTCGAAGATATAATCATTTGAAAAAAAAATTCGGCCGACAATTGGTTCTTAGCCCCCCCTTTTCGCACGCCAATGGATAAAAAAATTAAGTTATTTTTAAAAGTTGTCCCACAAACTCTTGTATATGTATGTTGATTTTTAGTTTCCTAGCTGTAACCATGGTTGAGATATTTGAATTCGTATTTTTCAGTTTAAGCGCTCCCCCTGCCTCCCCCTGAACTCGTACACCCCCCAAAATTGGTGTCCGCCTGAGATCCGCAACTAATTACAATCCCTCCAAAAATGAACTTTCTATCTTGAAGGGTTTGGGAGTTAATGTGCGCTGAGCGTACATGTCGGCGTACGGCGTACGGCATACGGCGTACAGACAGACGGATTTTTTTTTTTTGCATTTTTAGGCTATTTTACTCATGAAACGCGAAAAAAAAAATTTCAGGGTAGCAAATTTTTTTTTTTCCCAAGTCGATCACAATACTTTATTATTAAAATAATAAAGTGATTATGATGACCAAAATGGGTCATCGCTTAAGTGGATTTTCTTTTTGTCGGATCAATAAATTATCGAATTTATTGACTCGACGAAAGAAATAGTGCCGAAATGAGGGCGATTGGGTAAGAAATTGGTAAGTATCGAAGGTGTAATACGGAGGAGGACTGACCCCGAGCGGCAGTCTGAGCAAACCAGCGAATAGACGGGGTTCGGTCCTGGTCAACAAAAGCAAAAAGTATTCTTAAAATTTAGTAAGAAGTAAAAGTATCATCTTTAAATAAAAACATAACAGGAGTACGATTGGGCATTAAGCCCAATCGTGCGATACTCTAGATGAAAGAGAAATTTTTGTATCTTAAAAAATTTTGTAGGGGAAGTGGTAGAGGGGGTGACGACATTGAACTAATTTTTTCACATGGCGGTAAGGTTGCTATCAAAATGTTTTATAAAAATTTAGGGTTTAAAAATTTAAAAGGTACTGAGAAAATTAGTGTATTGGATGTAGTGAAGTAGTGCAGTTTGTATGGGAGGTGATAGAAGGAGGGGCGAGTTTTTAATGACTTTTCACAAATAACTATAAATATCATGCTTTTGACATGTCTTAAATTGCAGATCAGTAGTATTCAAAATTTTCATGAAAATCGACTTTTACTTTATTATTATAATAATAAAGTATTGTGATCGACACAAGAAAAAAAAAAAGTTTGCTACCCTGAAATTTTTTTTTTTCGCGTTTCATGACTAAATTAGCCTAAAAATGCAAAAAAAAAAAATCCGTCTGTCTGTACGCCGTACGCCGACGTGTACGCTCAGCGCACATTAACTCCCAAACCCTTCAAGATAGAAAGTTCATTTTTGGAGGGATTGTAGATAGTTGCGGATCTCAGGCGGATACCCATTTTCGGGGGTATACGGGTTCAGGGGAGGCGGGGGGAGCGCTTAAACCGAAAAATACGAATTCAAATATCTCAACCATGGTAACAGCTAGGAAGCTAAAACTCAACATTAATATAGAGGGGTCTGTGGGACAACTTTTAAAAATAATTTAATTTTTTTATCCATTGGGGTGCGAAAAGGGGGGCTTAGAACCAATTGTCGGCCGATTTTTTTTTTCAAATGATTATATCTTCGAAATTACTTATTGTAACAAAACCATATTTAGAGACCGTTAAGGTGGCATATAGTTTCATTGGAACCAGCTTAGAAAGCGGCTAATTATTGTAAGTTGGAGGGTCAGGGGGGGTGCAAGGAAAAACACTTAAAAATTAATATCTCAACTATCTCTTAAGCTATGTAATTGAAACTTAAAACTTATATTAAGCTATACTAGGCAAATACAAAAAAAATACAACATGTTGAAATAATAGTAGTGGGGGGAAATGGGGAGCATTTCAAAAATGGCACACTTTTCAAAATTACAAATCCTTATATTTCCAAAAATAGTACAGATATCAAATCAAAAATTTGTCAGATTATAGAACTACATAATAATTAATTTTGGTAAAAATTTTAAGTTGGGAGGTGTAAGGGGAGGGAGGTAATAAGCAAAAATATCGAAAACTTTGAGTGATTTTTTTAGGGCTCTGGTGAAAGATGCAAAGTTTAAATTTTGCATGTGAATACCTATATTTAATCCACATAGAAAAATAATAATAACTTGATCCATAATTGTTATAAACCGACCCCCCCGGTCTAACGTGCACAAGGTGTTTCATGTGCATTGAAAAAAACACATAAACTGAAAATTTTTGAGTGAAATTTTAAGGTAGAAATTTGAAAATTTGCGAAATACATTTAAAAAAAATCCCTAAATATACGAAATATTAACTGGTCGAAAACCATTAACACTTCTACCCCCTCCCATACAAAATTATTTTTTCGACCATTCTCAAGAAATCAATTATCACCTAACTATTAAAAGCTATCAATTTGAAATTTTGCATAACAACTAACAAAAATAATTAAAATGAAACTGCGTTAAAAGTTTTAAAATCGCGCTTGACCTTCTACCCCCTCCCATACAAAAGTATGATTTCGACTAATTTCATTAAATCAACTAATAACCAACAAATTAAAAGCTACGAACTTGAAATTTCGTACAAGCACGTTACAATAAAAATGAAAGAAAATTGCATCACAATTTTTACGATTCCTCTACCTCCTCTACCCCCTCCCGTACAAAATTATTTTTTCGAGCATTTTTAAGAAATCAGTTATCAGCTAACTCTTAAAAGCTATCAATTTCAAATTTGGCATAAAAACTTATAAAAATAATTTAAATAAAGTTGCTTTAAAAGTTTTGCAATCGCGCTTGCGCTTCTACCCCCTCCCATACAAAACTATGATTTCGACCAATTTCATTAAATCAACTAATAACCAACAAACTAAAAGCTACGAACTTGAAATTCTATACAAGCACCTTACAAGAGACGCGAAATAAAACTGCGTATCAAATTTTACGATTCCCCTATATTCTCTACCCCCTCCCATACAAATGTTCGGTTTCATGAATGTAAAATACATAGAATTTTATGAAAATTCTACGCAACTTCGTCTATGAAACACATTCTATACAGAGAATATTGTACGTGATTCAAGCAATTAATTAAAAAGCTATTAACATCCACCCACCCTTACTATTACCCCTACTCCTCCCCTCATAAAAACCAAACTTCCAGAAACGAATGAAATATTGTTAACAGTCCTGCTCAAGAACTCCCTTTCACTTAGCCTTCCCTAACCACTCTAACCTGCATATTGACTTTCCACTCATCCGCAACTTGTCCCAAGAATAATAAAGTTTCGCCCGACTTGTTGGCAGTTTATTTTATATTTTAGTTAATTATAAGATAGGTTTAAGTAGGTTAAGTTTATTTAAGCAAGGTTTTTTACTTTTCGAAGTTTTCCTTGGATGGACAAATACCAATTATGAATTAAAAACATAACAGAAGTACGATTGGGCATAAAGCCCAATCGTGCGATACTCTAGATGAAAGAGAAATTGTTGTATCTTAAGAAATTTTGTAGAGGAATTGGTAGAGGGGGTGACGACATTGAACTGACATTGAAAATTTAGGATTTAAAAATTTAATAGGTACTGAGGAAATTAGTGTATTGGATGTAGTGAAGTAGGGCAGTTTGTATGGGAGGTGGAGGGGCGAGTTTTTAATGACTTTTCGGAAATAACTATAAACATCATGCTTTTGACATGTTTTAAATTGCAGATCAGTAGCATTCATATTTATCAGGAAAATCGACTTTTTATAAAGTTGTGAAATTGTGTCATTTTGTATGGGAGGGGGTAGAAGGGGTAAAGCTAATCGTCTAAATTTTTTCGGTTTTACTAATAATTCTAAATAAATATTTAGTGCACAATTTCATCTCGATCAATTTTATACGCACTGAGTAGGCTTAGAGCATTTCATGAAAAAGTGCAGTTTGTATGGGAGGTGGTGGAAGGGGGGGAGGGGGGGGGGGAAGACGCAAATTATTTTTATAGAGTAGATTGGAATCATCATAAAACTATTACATTCCAAAAATCAGATCAATGTCATTTGTACTTTTCGAGCAAATCCGTTTATTTTCAGATTGCGAAATTGTGTCATTTTGTATGGGAGGGGGTAGAAGGGGTGGAGCGATTTGGCTCGTTCACGAACTTGACCTTACTTTTTTGTTAAAAACGACGTATACACAATTTGAACTTTCTAGCTCAACGCGTTCTCAAGCTAGAGAGGACACGGACGGACAGACAGACAGACAGACAGACAGACGGATGGACGGACATCCGGTATTGAGATTTTTGAGTGATTTTATGAACTTCTGTATCATTCATTTTTTTCTCCGAGTCTTATTTCTTGGCGTTACAAACTTTGTGGCAAACTTATAATACTCTCAGATTTCATCTAGAGTATAATAAAATTAACAGCCAAGTGCTAAATATATATTTAAAAAATAAACAAAGTTGTAAAGATCATTCTAATCTCTAAAATAAGTTTTATTGTTAATAGCCAATTAAGAAATTCTATGAATAAATTTATTATGAACTAGCAAACGCCCGCGACTTCGTCCGTATAAAAATCGCAATAATAAGTGATTTTTGAGAATGTAGTGATTAGTACATTATATGGGATATATAATCCGCTTACTTTAATGGCTCTTTGAACACAATGTTTTGTATTTTGTTGGAATCAGAACCATAAATTATTAAGAATGATAGCATGATACTCGCATTTGAATGGGAGAGGCTCGTGATCAAATCAATCCCGTGATTTGAGATTATACACGTATTAAAGAGCATGTGAATAATTATAGCTTGTGTTAATTAAAAAAAATCCCAAATAAAATAACATTAAGCTTGAAAACCTAACAGGACTATGATTGTGCGTAGAGCCCAATAATACGATACCATAGATGAAATCGAAATTTTTATATAATAATATTATGAAATTTTGTATGGGAAGTGGTTGCACTGAAATGATTTGTTTCACATCATGCTGGAGTAGCTTTAAAAATGTTTTGTATCAAATTTAAGCTTCAAAAATTGAGTGCGCGAAACTCGTCACACATAACAAGTTCTAGACCTACTTAGCCCAGGCTATATTTACTCCATGGGACACTATAAGCGCTATACTATAGTTTGGCGTCGATTGTGATATTTCTGCCAGACTATAATATAGTGTGTCTCCTCCTTTCATGGACTGACTCACACATTTAATTATACATATTTATTAAAAAAAAAATCATAATTCTTAAAACAATGTGCTTTATTTGAAAATTGAACCAATACAATTTGGATTTATAAAAAATTATTTTTCAACTAAACTGAGTTCGCCGCTCTTAAGTTCTTCCTTTTGTGGAACTTCTTTGTGCCGAAATTCTTTCGGTATTAGGAATTGAGCAATCGGTGAAATAAGATTTGGATTCAATTTACTTAGGTCGTTTTTCTCAGTAATAAAACTCAATGGTACTGCAATTATCCAAACTAAAACGGCACCGAATAACGCAAACCACATGAAAGACAATTTAAATACTGGCGAAACCTCGGAATCTAAATGCGGCGGTCGTAATGTTGATGTTAAAGTTCTGTGAAAAAAAATTCAATATCATATTTCAATTTAAATAAATTTACGAGTACATGTAAGAATATTTCTATAAATTCTATTCCAGAGAAATTTTTTATTGTAAAAAATTATCTTATTTTATTTTATTTAGTTAATTTTTTTGTGTCATCTTTTTAACTATTTAGTACTTTATTTTAAACTATAGCAATAACCCGCGACTTTTCCGCGTAAGAATCATAATAACAAGCAATTTTTGAGAATCTAGTTAGTAATAAATTATGTGGGATATATAATCTGCTTAGTTTAATGGCCATAAATTATTAAGATTGAAACCATGATACTCGCATTGATGTGGGACAGGCTCGTGAATAAATACTGAGAAAATTAGAGCATTATTTTGAGTGAAATTGTGTAGTTTGTATGGGAGGTGGTAGAAGGAGTGGGGGGTTTTAGTATTTTTTTGAGAAGCAACTATAATCATCATTTGAATTTTAGACCAGGAACTTTCATACTTTTCAAGAGAATCGAATTTCGGAAAAGATGTGATATTGTGTCGTATTGTATGAGAGGCATAATCGCGCCTTGTGGAAGAGAGTTATTTCTGTCCCCTATAACAGGAATTTGATTTGATTGATTTATTGATTGTATGAGAGGGGGTAAAAGAGGAGAAGCTATTCGGTCTACTTTACCCGATATTCATTGTAATACTTAATTAGTAAAATTTGAGCTCAATATATGTTATACGTACTGAGCAAATTGGTTTCTAGTATTTCATGAAAAAGTGCAGTTTGTATGGGAGGTGGTGGAAGGAGTAGGGGGATTCAAATAATTCAGATGCAATAGACCACATTTATGATAAAAATAATATCTTCTAAATTTCAAATTATTCGTTCCTATGGTTTCAAGAAAATTTAATTATATTTATTTCTGAAAATGAGTCATTTTGTATGCGGGAGGGGGGAGGGGGGATATTGAAATAAGACCGCAGATTGCATCTCGAAGCATACCTAATAAGCTGTGAAAGTTTCATTACAATCGGTTCAGCCGATTTTGCGTGAAAGCCGGACAGACATACAGAGAAGCATTTTAAAAACGTGTTTCTGCTTAGTTATTACTAAAATAAAGGAAAAACATAACAGGGCTACGATTGCGCGTAAAGCGCAATCTTACGATACTCTAGATGAAATAAAATTTTTTGTGATCCCAAGAAATTTTGTATGGGGAATGTTAGAAGGGGTGATAGCATTGAACTAATCTTTTCCCCATTATGCTAAAGTAGCTATAAAAATGTTTTATACAAAATTCTTACTCCAAAAATTGAATAGGGGCTGAGAAAATTAATGAGTTAGATTTAGTGAAAAGTGCAGTTTGTATGGGAGGTGGTAGAAAGAGTGCGGGGATTTTAGTGATTTTTTCAGAAATAACTAGGAATATCATAAAATTGACATCTCTTAAATTTTAGATGAGTAACATTCATACTTTTCAAGAAAATAGATTTTTTGTGAAGTTGGGAAACTGTGTCATATTGTATGGGAGGGGGTAGAAGGGGTGAAGCTAATCAAATATTTTTTTCTGATCTTAGTGATAATACTAATTAAGTATTTATTACAAAATATGAGCTCGATAAATATTATATGTTCTGAGAAAATCGTCTTAGAGCATTTCATGAAAAAGTGTTGTTTGTATGGGAGGGGGTGGAAGGAGAGGGAGGACGCAGATAATTTTTTCTACTATAGATTTATATAATTATTAAAATAATATATCCCAAAATTTGGAGTAATAGCTTTTATACTTTTCGATTAAATCCATTCATTGTGAAATTGCGAAATTGGGTCATTTTGTATGGGAGGGGGTAGAAGGGGTGAAGCTAATCGTCTACTTTTTTTTGGTCTTACTAACAATTTTAAATAAATATATGGTGCACAATTTCAGCCCGCTAAATTTTATACACACTGAGTAAATTGGCTTATAGTAATTCATGATAAGTACAGTTTGTATGGGAGGTGGTAGAAGGAGGGGAAGGACAAGCATAATTTTTATACGATATATTGATATTATCAGAAAAGTAATATAGTCCAAATTTCAGGCCAATAGGTTTTATACTTTTCGAGAAAATCCGTGTATTGTCAAATTGCGCAATTGTGTCATTTTGTATGGGAGAAGGTAGAAGCGGTGGAGCGATTTGGCCCGTTCACGAACTTGACCTTACTCTTTTCTCAAAAACGACGTGTACAAAATTTGAACTTTCTAGCTCAACGCGTTCTCAAGCTAGAGATCGAACAGACGGACGGACGAATGGACGGACAGACGGACATCCGGTTTTGAGATTTTTGAGTGATTTTATGAACTTCTGTATCATTCATTTTTTTCTCCAAGCCTTATTTCTTGGCGTTACAAATCTTAGAGCAAACTTATAATACTCTCAGATTCCATCTAGAGTATAATAAACTGCCAACAAGTCGGGCCAAACTTTATTATTCTTGCGGATGAGTGGGAAGTCAATATGCAGGTTGGAGTGGTTAGGAAAGACTAAGTGAAAGTGACTTCTTGGGCAGGGGTGTTGTCAATATAACAATATTTCATTCGTTTCTGCAAGTTTGACTGTTTTGAGGGGGGAGTAGGGGTAATAGTAAGGATGGGTGGATGCTAATAGGTTTTTAATTGATTGCTTGAATCACGTCCAATATTCTCTGTGTAGAATGTCAGTTTCATAGACGTAGTTGGATAGAATTTTCCTAAAATTTGGTGTATTTTACATTCACGAAACCAATCATTTGTATGGGAGGGGGTAGAGGAGATAAGGGAAATGTAAAATTTGTGATGCAATTTTATTTAATTTTTCTTGTAAGGTGCTTGTACAAAATTCCAACTCTGTAGTTTTTAATTTGTTGGTTATTAGTTGATTTAATGAAAATCGGCGCGATCTCAAAACTTTTGACGCAATTTCGTTTCAACTATTTTTAAAAGTTTTTGGAGGAAATTTTGAATTGATAGTCTTAAATAGTTAGGTGATAATTGATTTCTTAGAAATGGTCGAAAATATAATTTTGTATGGGATGGGGTAGAAGTTTTGAAGGTATTAGTGTAGTTAATATTTCATACTCCTAGGGATTTTAGTACTCTAGATGAAATTTGAGAGTATATTGTGTTTGCCTTATCGTTTGTAACGCTAAGAAATACCGCTGGCCAAGAGTACAGAAATATTTGTTCTTGCTCAAAAATCTCGATTCTGAACCGTTCGTCTGTCCGACTGTCCACAACATAACGCTCGAAAGCTTTGACCTGTCGTACTAAAATTTGTTGTACGTCATTTTTAGCAAAAAAGTAATTTAATGTTAGTGAATGGGCCAGATACCCGCACTCCTTCAACCTCCTCCCATACAAAATTCATGAAATTTCGAAATTTAAAGAAATTGTGTTTTCTCCACATTAAGTCATAGTATAATGATATGAATATCATTAATGTCTAAAAATACTGATTTGATCTCCCTACTTCTTCTACCACCTCCAATACAAATGTACAATTATCAAAAATGCATTCATTCGATTTCCATTGCAAACTAGCAAAGCTAAAAGAAACAATTTTTGTCATAATTATTATACTCTAGATGAAATCTGAGAGTAAATTGTGTTTGCCTTACCGTTTGTAACGCTAAGAAATAATGCTCGCACAGAGCCGCTAAGGGTACAGAAATATTTGTTGTCGCTCAAAAACTTCAATTCCGAGTTGCTGTCTGTCCGTCTGTCTACAGCATAACTCTAGAAAGCTTTGAGCTATAGTGCTAAAAATTTTTGTATGCCACTTTTAACAGAAAAGTAACTTTAAGTTCGTGAACGGGCCACATCTCCACACTCCTTCTACCCCCTCCCATACAAATTTCACGAAATTCTGAAATTTTCAGAAATTTATTTTTCTTTGAAACTATTTAAGCTATCAATTTGAAATTTAGGTCAAAGTATTATGATATAGATGTCATTAATATGACTGAATATTGATCCAATCCCGTCACTCCTTCTACCCCCTCCTATACAAATGCATAATTTTGAAAAATGCAGTTGTTCGATTTTCATTGAAACTAACTAGCAAAGTTATAACAAAGAATTTTCGCCAGAATTCATTTTATTATAATTGCAATCAGTATTGAAAAACTTATCAACTTTACCCCACTCCTTCTACCCCCTCTCATACAAATTTCACGAAATTTTGAAATTTAAATTAAATTATTTTTCTGCGAAACTGTTAAAGCTATCGGCTTGATATTGTGCATAAAGTATAAAAATAGAAATACCAATAACGAAAAAAAATGTGTTTTGATCCGTACACTCCTTCTACCCCCTCCCATACAAATGCATAATTTTTGTTAAGTGCATTATATCGATTTCCATTAAAACTAGAAAAAGTATAATCTTAAAATTTTGCCAGAATTTGTTTTTTAACAATTGCAATAAATACTAAAAAAAATAATCAGCTCCTCTTCACTCGTTCTACCCCCTCCCACACAAATATCTGTAATATAAATTCAAGGAAGTATTTCTTCTTCGAACATTTGAAAGCAGTCGACTTTGAAATTGAAACAAAGCCTAGCGATAACGATGTCGATAAGCAGTTTCAAAATCTTCTAAGCCCCTCCACTTCCTCTGCCACCTCTTATACAAATGTCCCACTTTAAGGAAAACTATGTCCAATTGAAAATAATGAAAGCTACAAACCTTAAATTCAGCACGAAATATTTTGCATACAACATTAGGTGTCATATCCAAAAATTACAAACCTTCCTCCTCTGCTTCTACCACCTCCCATACAAAAGTCACTATTAATTATTGAAAAGAATTAGAGGTGACATATTTTCCGGTACATTGAAATCTTTTTCATTTCATCTAGAGTATCATATGATTGGGCTTTAAGACCAATCATAATTCTGTTATGTTTTTTATTGCAAAAGTTTTGGAAAAACTATTAACTTCACCTAACTCTTTCTACCCCCCTCCCCTCCACAAATTTCACGAAATTTTGGAATTTCAATTAAATTATTTTTCTCCAAAACTGGCAAAGCTATCAACATTAAATTTAAAGAAAAATATACCATTACAAATATCATTGAAATCGAAAAATTTGGTTTTGATTCGAACATCTTCTACCCCCTCCCATACAATTGCACAATTTTGGTAAAAAAAGTACAAACTTAAAATTTTGCCAAAATTGGTCCCTTAATAATTGCAATAAATGCTAATTAAAAGATGAACTTCGTTTCACTCCTTCTATCACCTCTCATAAACATTTTTTTATTGGAAATTCAAGAAAAGTATTTCTCCTTCGAACATTTGAGAGCTATTGACTTTTTGAGCCTTACGCCCAACCATAATTCTGTTATGTTTTAGTCATGAAACGCGAAAAAACAAATTTTCAGGGTAGCAAATTACAATACTATGTTATGAAAATAATAAAGTAAAATTGGTTGAATTCTATGCTATGCTCACCCCTTTTACCTCTCCCCATACAAAATTTATTAAAATCACAAAATTTTTTATTTCATCCAGAGTATGAGTATGATTGGGCTTTACGCGCAATCGTAGTCCTGTTATATTTTCCAATAGAATTGAATCAATGTGAACAGAAATGTTAAAATTAAAACTCGGCTTCAAAATTTTTATGTAATAATCTTAGTCACTAAATATCTTACATGAAATGTCCTGGCACAGTGGTTACGTTGTATGCTGCACATCCATCAGTTCTTGTTGGTAACGTATTATATTTGAGGAGTCCTTGCGATGCTTTAACTTGGGCACCAATAATAATCCAACCCATCACTGCTAAACTAATAACACTGCCAATAAAGGCTGACTGAAATTTGTATTTAGTTTTAAAATAGTTAAAAATATTGATTTAGTTTGTAACCTTTGCATTAGCTCTGGGATAGAGCATTCCCAAAGTGAACAAACCAACCATGGTTCCTTGTGTAACGCTCGAAACAGTTATAACCATTTGAAACATCGAAGTGAATTTTTCAACTACCATTCCAGCCATAATACAATAAATTCCAGTCACAAAGACCAACACTTTCATAACATAATTGGCTTTCGCTTCAGTATGTTTAATAAAAGGACGAATATAATCGAAATATACAACTCCAGAAATTGAGTGAATGCTAGCGGACATTGTGCTAAGAAACAGATGAGATAAAGAAAAGTTTGATGGGTGTTAATTTTGCCAACCTTAATCCAGCACTGAATACACAAGATATAAACAGTCCGGCCATTCCTGTTATTCCACCGAGAATATCCTGGACAAAAAACGGCATCAGTTGGTCAGTTTTTTTAACTTGCTAAAAATCAACTGATTAAAATATTCTCTATGCTAAAATTTCAAACAAATTTACTCCTGTTGCAAGCGGATCACAGGAATAGTATTTGCCATACATCACAATTCCATTAAAGCAGCACAATCCTATTATGACACAGAAACCAAAAAGAAAAATCCAGAGAACCCTGAAAGAAGACATTATTCAGCGGATATCAAAGAAATCGACAAACATTAAATACTACACTTTCTGCCGTGATCCAAGGAAGGAAGCGCTATAATTCTCTGAACGCATGATTGATCCATTCCGAGAAATGCAAACCAAAATACCGAGGTGCCGAACAACAAATTCCAGAAGGTGGCTCGTGTAGTAAAATCCAGAGTAAAACTGAAAAAAAGTTAAGTTTTGCTTGTCTTCAAAACTGGGAGTTTTCATAAGCTTACTCAAATGTATGGAGGCGTCCTCCCGCTGCAGCACGACTAAAAAGTTCGTATAACCCTCCGATTTTGTAAACACCAGTTCCAGCTATCATGAACAGCGACAGCATAATGATAATGCCCTGAATGAAATCGGTCCAAACAACTGCTTTTACACCACCCTACAGAATTGGTAATTTTTGGAAAATTCGCTGTACGACTGTAACAGGTTCAGATTCAATTCAACTTACAAGCATTGTATAAAATACGCATATTCCGCAAACAATTCCGTTAATAAGATGAATATTCATGCCGCTCACTAAATTTTCAAAATTAAATTCATTCAATATTAATTTCTATTTAAAACATAACAGAATTATGATTGGGCGTAAAGCCCAATCATATGATACTCTAGATGAAATGGGAATGACTTTAATATACCGGAAAATATGTCATCTCAAATTCTTTCGAATAGTGAATAGAAACTTTTGCATGGGAGGTGGTAGAAGCAGAGAGGGAAAATTGTATTTTTCGTATATGACACCGAACATGGCATGCAAAATGTTTTTTGCTGAATGTAAAGTTTTTAGTTTTCATTATTTTTAAAGAAATTGGACATAGTTTTCCTGGAATTGGGAGATTTGTATGGGAGGTGGCAGAGGAAGTGGAACGTTTTAGATGATTTTGAAACTGCTTATCATCACCCTTATCGCCATGCTTTGATTCAATTTCAAAGTCGATAGCTCTCATATATTCGAAGGAGAAATGCTTTTCTTGAATTTATAATACAGATATTTATATGGGAGGGGGTAGAAGGTGTGAAGCGGAGCTGACAATTTATTCTAGCATTTATTGCAATTATTAAAAAACTAATTCTGGAAAAATTTTAAGTTTATACTTTTTCTAGTTTTAATGGAAATCGATAAAATGCATTTAACAAAAATTATGCATTTGTATGGGAGGGGGTAGAAGGAGTGTACGGATCAAAACAGCGTTATTGATATTTCTATTTTTGTACTTTATACAAAATGCGAAGTTCATAGCTTTAACAGTTTCGAAGAAAAATGATTTAATTTAAATTTAAAAATTTCGTGAAATTTGTAGTTGTTGTTGTCGATAATTCTTTTTAAAATAAATTGCAATTATAGTAGAATTAATTCCGGTAAATTTTCATCTTTTCAGATTCACCTGTTTCAATCAAAATCGAAAATATGTATTTTTCAAAATCGTCCATTTGTGTTTGAGGGGTCAGAAGGAGTGGTGAGATTGGATCAATATTCTGTGATATTAATGGCACTTTGACCTAAATTTCAAGTCGATAGCTTAAATAGTTTCAAAGAAAAATCAATTTCTTAATATTTCGAAATTTCATGAAATTTCTATGGGAGGGGGTAGAAGGGATGTAGCCTATTCACGAACTTAAAGTTACTTTTTTGCTAAAAACAATATATGAACATGCTTAGCACTATTGCTCAAAGCTTTCGAGAGTTATGCTGTAGACAGACGGACAGACAGACAGACGGTCACTCGGAATCGAGGTTCTTGAGCGGTAACAAATATTTCTGTACCCTTGGCGGCTCTGTGCAAGCGTTATTTCTCAAACACAATATACTATCAGATTTCATCTAGAGTACAAAAAACCTGTACCTTGAGAAAATGCCAGTGATGGTATAAAAATGACTACCGGCATAAGTAGATAAACGGTTACCAAAAACGATACTGTCGCTAGTTGTCGAGTTTTTGGATCAAAACGCATCTCGAGGTACTAAAAATTAAGTGATTAAAATTAGTAAAACTGCAAAGTGATAACATTATTAAATTACTTCATAGCAATTTCTGTTAATTGTTGCATAATAAACAGGTGCCACAACGTAAATCATAACCAAAATTGCAAAAAACAGTCCAATCAAAACGAGTATGTATTGAATTCCGAAGGTATACATTTCTATAGGGAGAAGCATGACGGTTGTGGATGACACTTTGCTGTAAAATAAATAAATAAATATTGCGAATAAGTATGTATTATATTCTTGTAATTAAAAATTTCTGTTACGCAAATTCACCTTCGAGTTCTTGGAACATTGTTAATAGTCCAAGAGCCCGAAATTTTTTTTTTTGAGAATTTTTTTTAAGTCACAGAATACAATTTAGGGAGGTACCCTTTAATGCAATTTGCACAGTAATGTTGGTAAAAAGAGAAAAAAACATAACAGGACAACGATTGGGCGTAAAGCCGTAAAGCGTATACAAAATTAAAGTTTCAAAAATTTCATAAGTACTGATAAAATTAGTGTATTGCATTTAGTCAAATTGTGCAGTTTGTATGCGAGGTGGTGGAAGGAGTGGGGGTTCTTAGTAATTTCAGATAGAACACCGTGTTGTGTCTCCGACTGAAACGCACGGGAGCTGTTACAAGACTGCTTTATTGAATTCATGTTTCACACATACATTAATAAACTGCCAACAAGTCGGGCGAAACTTTATTATTCTTGAGACAAGTTGCGGATGAGTGGAAAGTCAATATGCAGGTTAGCGTGGTTAGGGAAGGCTAAATGAAAGGGAGTTCTTGGGCTTGTCGGGGTCTGACTCAAACAACGGTCGATGATTGACTAATTTTTATTTGTAATAATTACTTATTCTATGCTTACTCTAGTACATATTGTTGATGTAGCAAATCATATGATTTATGACATCGTATGATTTGCTACGTTACTTGGTTCGCTACATCACCCTCCTCCTAGCTGAGGCGTGATATAATTTTTTATTATTTTATATAATTCAATTGTTATAATAATGTTCTTATATATTATGGTATATAATTGTTAATGTTATGTAGTATTGATTTTAATTAAGTTTATTTGATATAATTCGATTTTATAATGACGTCTTATATTTATATAATAATGTTCTGATATTTTATTTTAAATTTATAATAAAAATTTTTGATAAGTAATGGCAAGTGAATAATAAATGATGAATATCAATTATGAAAAATGAACTTTTTTATTTGTGTTTCCATTATTAGATTCTATTGTGAATGCAGGCTTTAATCTATCTATTGACACCGATATATTTTTATTGTCTTTGCTAATTACGAATTGCTTTCGAAATTTTCTTATTACTTGGTAAGGACCTTGATATGGAGGTTTTAAGCCAGGTTTGATGCCTTCTACTCTGATGAAGACTTGGTTGCAATTGTGCAAATTTTGGGGTACATAAGACGGTGTGTTTGATTTCCTTGTCTCTGTAGGTTTCAGTTGCGATATTCGATGGCGAAGTTTGTTAATGTAGTTGCTAGGATCGTCATAATCAGTTTGTGTATCGCTTATGAAGAATTCGGATGGGAGTTTGAGAGGTTCTCCGTAAACTAGTTCAGCTGGTGAACAATTTAAGTCTTGTTTGAAAGTAGCACGAATTCCTAATAGAATGATTGGCAGCTCTTCACTCCAATTGCTATTGCTACCAAGACATTTGAATGATGTTTTTAATTGTCGATGGAATCTTTCAACAAGGCCATTTGATTGCGGATGATAAGCCGTTGTTCGTATTCGATGAGATCCGAAAATTTTTGATAATTCCTTGAACAACTTTGACTCGAATTGTGAGCCTTGATCTGTTGTGACTTGAGCGGGAACACCAAATCTGCTGATGTATTTTGAGAAAAATGTTTTAGCTACTGTTGTTGCTGAAATGTCTTTTAATGGATATGCTTCTGGCCAGCGTGTGAATCGATCTACGATGGTTAGAATGTATGTATATCCGTTAGAAAATGCTAAAGGTCCAACGATATCCATGTGGATATGTTCGAATCTTTTGCTAGGAAGACTAAAAGTTTCTAACGGTGCCTTTGTGTGCCTATTTATTTTGGATCGTTGGCAGGCAAGACACGCTTCGGTCCATTGCTTTATATCGGAATTCATTTTGGGCCAAAAGTACCGCTCCGAGATCATTTTGCGTGATCCACGAATGCCTGGATGCGATAATGAATGTAAAGAGTCAAATACTGCTTTTCTTAGTTCTGATGGAACATAAGGTCTAGCTTGTTTTCCAGACGTCTCACACCAGAGTGAATCTATAAGCGTTGGCATAGTGCGTTTTTCTAGAATGAATTTTGATTTTCTTGTATTATAGTTTAATTGTAACGACTTGAGTTCATCGTCAAGTTTTTGACTTGATACTAGTTCTTCTAGCGTTATTTTGGTTTGGTGTATTGTGCTAACGGGAATTTCACTACGCGACAGAAGATCGGCGACGACATTTTCACTACCCTTTATGTGACGGATATCGCTAGTGTATTGCGCGATATAGTCAAGATGACGGGTTTGCCGTGGACTTCGTTCTGTTTTAGAAGATAATGCAAATGTGAGAGGTTTATGGTCTGTGAATACTATGAATGAACGACCTTCGAGAGAATAGCGAAAGTGTTTAATTGCTAAATAAATAGCGAGAAGTTCTCTGTCAAATGCTGAGTATTTGGCTTCTGCAGGATTTAATTTTTTAGAGAAGAATCCAAGAGGTTGCCAACCTTTATTGAATTGTTGCAGTACTGCTCCGACGGCAGTATTAGAAGCGTCTGTGGTTATACTATATGGTGCTTCTTCCAAGGGGTGAGATAACAGGGTAACCTTTGCCAAGGCTTCTTTAATTGTGTTGAAACTTTTTTCACAGAGATCTGTCCAGAAAAATGTCTTGTTAGGATTTTTTAATTTTAATAGTTCTTTGAGATGGCTATGTATTGGGATTATTATTTTGGATAGTTGTGGTATAAACCGATGGTAATAGTTTACCATTCCCACAAATTGTTGAATTTTTCGAATCGACGTTGGTGATGGAAGTGCTGAAATGGCTTTAACTCTATTTTTAGATGGTAAAATGCCATTAGCAGAGATTTCGTGTCCTAAGAAGTCTAGTTCTGTCACACCGAATGTACATTTAGAAGGTTTAATATTAAGTCCGTAATCGACTAGTCGTTGAAAGATGCGTTCTAAATGGAGCTTGTGCTCAGTTTCATTTTTACTTGCCACCAGTAAATCGTCAACGTAGGCAAATACAAAATCAAAATCGCTTATTACCTCGTTAATGAATCTTTGGAAGGTAGGACCTGCGTTCCTAAGACCAAAAGGCATCCGAGTAAACTCAAATAATCCAAATGGAGTTGTTACGGCTGTCTTGAAAACGTCTTCAGGTGCTATTGGGATTTGGTTGTATGCCCTGATGAGGTCGAGTTTTGAAAATATAGTACATCCATCCAAATACATTGAGAAGCTATGTATATGTGGAATCGGATATCTATCCGGTACTGTTACGGTGTTCAGACGGCGATAGTCGCCACATGGTCGCCAGTCCTCGCATTCCTTTTTCGGGACCATATGTAGTGGTGAAGAAACGGATGAACAGGAAGGTCGACATATGCCCATTTGAACCATTTGTTCAAATTCGAACTTGGCGGCTTTAAATTGAATGGGGTTGAGTCGCCTAGGTTTAGCGGTTGGAAGGATGCCGGATGTGACGATATGGTGTTGTACTCTGTGTTTTATTGGATTGTTGAAATTTGGTGGTTCACAGATGGCAGAGTATTTTTTTAGTAGCTCGCCATATTCGTTGTTAATAGAGAAATGGCGTGGCGTAGGTGAATCGCTTTTAATGGTTGGTACTTTGATAGAAAGGTTGGTTTGTCCATCGATAAGAACTTTTCTATGCAAATCGACAATAATATTATGTTTTGTCAGAAAGTCCGCACCTAATATAGCTCTATCGACTGCGGCTATGATAAAAGTGTGAACGAAATCTCTACGCAAACCAATGTTGAGTTTTAATATTTTGGTTCCAGAAGTTTGAATTGGTGAACCATTGGCTGCAGTGAGAATGATGTTGGCGAAATTATTGGTTGATTGATAATTCGATTTCGGGATTATTGATACTTCTGCGCCAGTGTCAATTAAAAAATCGATTTTATTATTTGTATCCCTCACGAAAAGACGGCGCGATGTTTTGCTCTTGCTACCACTGTTTGCCGTTACAACAGTGGGCGATCTTAGTTTTTTTTATTATTCGGAAGATGTGTTGATGGCTTTTTAGAAAATGTTTGATTGTAGGAACAAGGGGTTTGACATTTTGTTGCTCGATTTCTAAATTTTAAATGGTACCAACAAAATCTATTTAAGTTTGGTGATTGATATCGTTTATCCCTCGATCTGGAACGGTCACGTGACGTGTTCCTAAAATGACGTCTAGTGTTATTAATTGTTAGGGCTTTGATTTGGGCTTTAAGTTCCCTAATTTCTGTTTTTAAATTTTGTGTCTCATCAATAGCTGTGGATGAGGTTCTAATTGCAGACGTATTAAATTGATTTGGGAGTGCGTCCCATATTTTGTCGGCTAACGACATTAATTCGCTAATATTTTTATCGCCTTGTGGAATTAGTGCGATATTTATGGCTTGAGGTAGCTGACGCATCCACAGTTTTTTTACTAAACCCTCATTAATTGTTGCGCACGGCCCGGCTAGTTGCGCTAAGTATCTATAAAATTCGGAAGGTGGACGATCGCCCAGCTCTTCGTTGCTAAGGAGGCGTTCAATTCTTTTTTCTTCGCTAAGCGAATGTCTTTTTATGAGCGTCTCTTTTAGGTTAGAATAGAGATCAGTAGATGGGGGGGTTTGAAGGATGTCGATTACGCTTTCGATTACATCCTGAGGCAGTGCTGCGATAATATAATTGTATTTCCTAATGTCTTTTTTGATTTTGCTCACCTCGAACTGAGCTTCAGCTTGAATAAACCATATGGCTGGGGATTTTAACCAAAATGGTGGTAACCTAATTGATAATTCGGAAACTGTCTCTCTTTTATTTTCAGGGCTCTCGTTTTCGTCGTTAGTTATTTTCTCTTCTTGACTCATTTTAATGAAAATGTGTGGAAAAGGTATTTTAGAAATGGAATTTAATTTTGTTCGACGATTTAATATGAGATATTGGAAGGCAATATCAAATTTAAATGACGTTAGGGTTTGTAAGATTTCGCTTGAATAGAGTCGAACCCTATATGAAGGCAGCATTCAATAATGAGTATATATTTTTTTTTTTTTTTTTTTTTTGATTTAAATTCAAAATGGCGTTAAATGTTAAAAAAAATATAGACCTTAAAAAAAATTTGTATAAGAAAGCATTCAATATAGAATTTTCGCAATTATATGTAAAATGGCGTTTGATTAAAAATGTTCGCTGGAATAAAATTGAATTTTATGTGAAGAAATTTTGTTATAAGATATTTAAAATATAAATGTGAATAAAGAAAGCATTCAATATAGAATTTTCGCAATGGCGTTCATTTAAAAAAAATGTCGCTGGTATAAAATTGAATTTTATGTGAATATAGGTTTTTTTTTTTTTTTTTATAATTTTGTAATCTAATTTGATTTTATTAACGATGATTTCAACCAGCATTCATAAAAGTAATTGGTTGTCGTGAATTCTTATGACAAACTTACTTGAGTAAATTACATGTTTTGTGTTCATTTATTCTAATTGTATGTTGTTTTAATATTGCCCTTTCAATATTTTCGGACCAAATCAGAAATATAGTTTTAAATTAAAATCTCTCCAAAGTATATTTTTTTTATATGTTTAACTGTTATTTAGATTCCGTTATTTAGAAATAATGCGATTAACTTAACTAATGTACTTAAATTCTTAAATTTCAGTGAAAATTATTCAGCCAAAATGAATACGACACACGTGTAAAAATGGCAACTTAAATGTCATATTAATTTCAATTGAACTGCTTATGTCTGTGTGATAATTATGTTGTACTTGAATTGCTTGTAGCATATTTTGCTTTCGATGGGTTTTCGCTGCTGCTGTTGCGCTTCCGATGAGCGGGTATTGCGTTTCCGTTATTTTCCAATGTAGCGTTATGTAGCGGTGATTTTGCGCGCTTTGATCTTGTTTTATGATATTTAAGGTAGATGTTACAAACGTTATGCGCGAAATTATCTCCTTTTATAATATTTTCAAGGTCACCCGTACCTTCGCTAATAATTTCGGTTCGTTTTGGTATTTCACTTATTTTAGTTTTTATTATTATTATTTTTTTATATTAACTTAACACTTATTTCTCTCCATGGATGTAAAATTATTTCGGATTATTTTTTTTACCTTTCAATCCAAATGGACACGCTTGTTGAATTTCCGAGCTCGAAGTATGTATTTTCGATTTTGGACCATTGTTCGAATCAAATTTTCTTGAAATTTGTAAGCTTCATCAGGCGGTAGATCCGAAAATTGTTGTTGCTCGAGTTGAAATTCCGGAATGATGCAATCGCCTATCTTTCGCGAGCGAGCATTTCTTGCCAAAATGCGCGTAATTCACTGCGCCACGGTAGGATTTCAAGTGCGCCGCACGGAAATTAAAAATCTGCTTTTCGTGTTGTGAATCGCGAAACTTAACTATGCGGATGGCTCGTAGACTTTTTAAATTTTTTTTTTTTTTTGCACGTGTTGATGTCGGGGTCACCATTTGTCGGGGTCTGACTCAAACAACGGTCGATGATTGACTAATTTTTATTTGTAATAATTACTTATTCCATGCTTACTCTAGTACATATTGTTGATGTAGCAAATCATATGATTTATGACATCGTATGATTTGCTACGTTACTTGGTTCGCTACAGGCTGGGCTGTTGTCAATTTAACAATATTTCATTCGTTTATGAGGGGAGGAGGAGGGGTAATAGTAAGGATGGGTGGATGTGAATAGCTTTTGAATTAATTGCTTGAATCACGTCCAATATTCTCTGTATAGAATGTGCTTGATAGACGAAGTTGCATAGAATTTTCATAAAATTCGGTGTATTTTACATTAACGAAACCGAACATTTGTATGGTAGGGGGCGGAGAAGGTAGGGGAATCGTAAAATTTGATATGTAGTTTTATTTCGCTTCTCTTGTAAGGTGCTTGTCTAAAATTTCAAGTTCGTAGCTTTTAGTTTATTGGTTATTAGTTGAATTAATAAAATTGGTCGAAATCATAGTTTTGTATGGGAGGGGGTAGAAGGGCAATCGCAATTTCAAAAGTTTTAAAGGAACTTCATTTGAATTATTTTTATAAGTTTTTATGCAAAATTTGAAATTGACAGCTTTTAAGAGTTAGCTGATAACTGACTTCTTAAAAATGCTCGAAAAAATAGTTTTGTATGGGAGGGGGTAGAGAAGGTAGGGGAATCGTAAAACTTGTGATGCAATTTTCTTCCTTTTTTGTTGTAAGGTGCTGGTACAAAATTTCATGTTCGTATTTGTTGGTTATTAGTTGATTTAATGAAATTGGTCGAAATCAGAGTTTTGTATGGGAGGGGGTGGATGGGCAAGAGAGATCTCAAAACTTTTGACGTAATTTTATTTCAACTCTGAAAGTTTTTATGCAAAATTTCAAATTGATAGCTTTTAATAGTTAGGTGATAATTGATTTCTTGTAAATGGTTGAAAAAATAATTTTGTATGGGAGGGTGTAGAAGTTTTGAAGGTTTTCGACCAGTTAATATTTCGCATATTTAGGGATTTTTTTTAAATGCATTTCGTAAATTTTCAAGTTTCTACCTTAAAATGTCACTAAAAAATTTTCAGTTTATGTGTTTTTTTCAATGCACATGTAACACCTTGTGCACGTTAGACCGGGAGGGTCAGTTTATAACAGTTATGGATCAAGTTATTATTATTTTTCTATGTACATCGAATAGACGTATCCACTTGCAAAATTTAAACTTTGTATCTTTCACCAGAGCCCTAAAAAAATCACTCAAAATTTTCAACATTTTTGATTATCACCTCCCTCCCCTTACATCTCCCAACTTAAAATTTTTACCAAAATTAACCATTATGTAGTTCTACAATCTGACAAATTTTCGATTTAATATCTGTACTATTTTTTGATATATAAGGATTTGTGATTTTGAAAAGTGTGCCAGTTTTGAAATGCTCCCCATTTCCCCCCACTACTATTATTTCACCATGTTTTTTTTTGTATTTTCCCAGTATAGCTTAATATACGTTTCAAGTTTTAATTACATAGCTTAAGAGATATTTGAGATATTCATTTTTAAGTGTTTTTCTTTGCATCCTCCCTGACCCTCCCCCTTACAATAATTAGTCACTCTCTAACCTGATTCAAATGGAACTATATGCCATCTTGATGGTCCCAAAATATGAATTTTTAACGATAAGTAATTTCGATGATATAATCATTTGAAAAAACAATTCGGCTGACAATTTGTTTTTAGCCCCCCCCCCCTTTTTTCGGACGTCAATGGATAAAAAAATTGAATTATTTTTAAAGTTTGTCCCACAACCTTCTCTATATCTGTACTGATTTTCAGCTTTCTATCTGCATTCGTGGTGGAGATATTAGCAAGTGTAGTTTTCGACTTTTTCCCTCCCTCCGCCTCCCCCATCAACCTAACACCCCCAAAAATTTAGAAAATAGAGCTCACTTACCCAATCAACAATCCACCCAAAAACGAACATTCTACCTTTAACGGTCTCGAAGATATGAATCCATATGTACGGCGTACGGCGTACGGCGGACGGCGCACGGCGGGACAGATTTTTTTTTTGCATTTTTAGGCTAATTTAGTCATGAAACGCGAAAAAAAAAAATTTCAGGGTAGCAAAGTTTTTTTTTTCTTGTGTCGATCACAATACTTTATTATTAGAATAATAAAGTAATAGTTCAATGGTATTAATTCAACAGGATAATAGGACATTAGTAATATACAAGGTGTTTGGTACTCCGTGTGCCACCTTGTAAGGGGTCATTCCTAGATATATTTTGAGAAAAAAAATTGTTCTACGGAGATGGTCAATTTTCAGTATCTGCGGAGATACAGGGTGATCAAGAAAATAGTTTCAGACCTGTACCCTCACTCACTCACTCAAAACGCTATATCTTGAAAACTAATAATCACAATTCAAAGTCTTATAACTAGTTTTTTAGGGAATCGAATTACCTTTCATTTGGTGTAATAGTCCGCATTGTAACTGAGTCCAATCCTGAGGTATTTGCTTCAGAACACAAATTTTTGATACTTTGACCCTCAAAATTCTGTGATCAATGTAGTTTTTCTCAAGAAAACCGCATTATAAAAATGTCATTATACTCTAGATAAAATTTGAGAGTATTATAAGTTTGCTCTAAGGTTTGTAACGCTAAGAAATAAGGCTCGGAGAAAAAAATGAATGATACAGAAGTTAATAAAATCACTCAAAAATCTCAAAACCGGATGTCCGTCCGTCCGTCCGTCCGACTGTGCGCGCTCTAGCTTGAGAACGCGTTGAGCTAGATAGTTCAAATTTTGTAAACGTCGTTTTTGAAAAAAAAAGTAAGATCAAGTTCGTGAACGGGCCAAATCGCTCTACCCCTTCTACCCCTCCCATACAAAATGACACAATTGCGCAATTTGACAATAAACGGATTTGCACGAAAATTATAAAAGTTATTGGCCTGAAATTTGGAATGTGTTATTTTACTTTATTATTATAATAATAAAGTATTGTGATCGACACAAGAAAAAAAAAATTTGCTACCCTGAAATTTTTTTTTTTTCGCGTTTCATGACTAAATTAGCCTAAAAATGCAAAAAAAAAAATCCGTATGTACGCCGTCCGCCGTACGCCGTACGCCGACGTGTACGCTCAGCGCACATTAACTCCCAAACCCTTCAAGATAGAAAGGTCATTTTTGGGGGGTATTGTAGATAGTTGCGGATCTCAGGCGGATACCCATTTTGGGGGGTGTACGGGTTCAGGGGAAGGCGGGGGGAGAGCTTAAACCGAAAAATACGAACTCAAATATCTCAACCATGGTAACAGCTAGGAAACTAAAACTCAACATACATATAGCGGGGTTTATGGGACAACTTTTAAAAATAATTTAATTTTCTTACCCGTTGGGGTGCGAAAAGGGGGGGCTAAGAACCAATTGTCGGCCGAATTTTTTTTTCAAATGATTATATCTTCGAAATTACTTATCGTAAAAAAATTATATTTAGAGACCGTCAAGGTGGCATATAGTTTCATTGGAACCAGCTCAAAAAGCGGCTAAATATTGTAAGGGGGAGAGTCTGGGGGTGCAAAGAAAAACACTTAAAAATTAATATCTCAACTATCTCATAAGCTATGTGATTGAAACTTGAAACTTATATAAAGCTATACAAGGCAAATACAAAAAAAATATAACATGTCGAAATAATAGTAATGGGAGAAAATGAGGAGCATTTCAAAAATGGCGCACTTTTCAAAATTATAAATCCTTATATCTCAAAAAATAGTACAGATATCAAATCAAAAATTTGTCAGATTGTAGAACTACATAATGGTTAATTTTGGTAAAAAAAAATTTTAAAATGGGAGGTGTAAGGGGAGGGAGGTGATAAGCAAAAATGTCGAAAACTTTGAGTGATTTTTTTAGGGCTCTGGTGAAAGATAAAAAGTTAAAATTTTGCATGTGAATACCAATATTTAATGTAAATAGAAACATAACAGGGCTACGATTACGCGTAAAGCGCAATCTTACGATACTCTAGATGAAATAGAATTTTTTGTGATCCCAAGAAATTTTGTATGGGGAGTGTTAGAAGGGATGATAGCATTTAACTAATTTTTTCCCCATCATGCTAAAGTAACTACAAAAATGTTTTATACAAAATGCTTACTCCAAAAATTGAATATGTGCTAAGAAAATTAGTGTGTTAGATTTAGTGAAAATGTGCAGTTTGTATGGGAGGTGGTAGATAGAGTGGGGGGATTTTAGTGATTTTGTCAGAAATAACTAAGAATATCATAAAATTGACATCTCTTAAATTTTAGACCAGTAACATTCATACTTTTCAAGAAAATAGATTTTTTGTCAAGTTGTGAAACTGTTGTCATATTGTATGGGAGGGGGTAGAAGCAGTGAAGCTAATCAAATATTTTTTTCTGATCTTAGTGATAAGACTAATTAAGTATTTATTACAAAATATGAGCTCAATAAATGTTATATGTTCTGAGAAAATCGTCTTAGAGCATTTCATGAAAAAATGTAGTTTGTATGGGAGGGGGTGGAAGGAGAGGGAGGACGCAAATAATTTTTCTACTGTAGATTAAAATTATTATAAAAGTAATATATCCCAAAATGCAGATTAATAGCTTTTATACTTTTTGAGTAATTCCATTTAATATCAAATTGCGAAATTGTGTCATTTTGTATGGGAGCGGGTAGAAGGGGTGACGCTAATCGTCTAATTTTTTTTGGCCTTACTAACAATTTTAAATTAATATTTGGTGCACAATTTCAGCCCGGTAAATTTTATACGCACTGTGTAAATTGGCTTAGAGTAATTCATGACAAGTACAGTTTGTATGGGAGGTGGTAGAAGGAGGGGAAGGACATGCATAATTTTTTTACGGTAGATTGATATTACCATAAAAGTAATATATTCCAAATTTCAGGCCAATAGCTTTTATACTTTTCGAGCAAATCCGTTTATTGTGAAATTGCGCATTTGTGTCATTTTGTATGGGAGGGGGTAGAAGGGGTGGAGCGATTTGGCCCGTTCACGAACTTGACCTTACTTTTTTGTCAAAAACGACGTGTACGAAATTTGAACTTTCTAGCTCAACGCGTTCTCAAGCTAGAGAGCGAACAGACGGACGGACGGACGGACGGACGGACGGACGGACAGACGGACATCCGGTTTTGAGATTTTTGAGTGATAATATTAACTTCTGTATCATTCATTTTTTTCTCCGCGCCTTATTTCTTGGCGTTACAAACTTTAGAGCAAACTTATAATACTCTCAGATTCCATCTAGAGTATAAAAATAATAATAACTTGATCCATATTTATTATAAACCGACCCCCCCGGTCTAACGTGCACAAGGTGTTTCATGTGCATTGAAAAAAACACATAAACTGAAAATTTTTGAGTGAAATTTTAAGGTAGAAACTTGAATGCATTTAAAAAAAATCCCTAAATATACGAAATATTAACTGGTCGAAAACCTTTAAGACTTCTACCCCCTCCCATACAAAATTTTTTTTTCGACCATTTTCAAGAAATCAATTATCACCTAACTATTAAAAGCTATCAATTTGAAATTTTGCATAACAACTTACAAAACTAATTAAAATGAAATTGCGTTAAAAGTTTTAAAATCGCGCTTGTGCTTCTACCCCCTCCCATACAAAACTATGACTTCGACCAATTTCATTAAATAAACTAATAACCAACAAACTAAAAGCTACGAACTTGAAATTCTATACTAGCACCTTACAAGAGAAGCGAAATAAAACTACATATCAAATTTTACGATTCCTCTATATTCTCTACCCCCTCCCATACAAATGTTCGGTTTCATGAATGTAAAATACACCGAATTTTATGAAAATTCTATGCAACTTCGTCTATGAAACACATTCTATACAGAGAATATTGGACGTGATTCAAGCAATTAATTAAAAAGCTATTAACATCCACCCACCCTTACTATTACCCCTACTCCTCCCCTCTAAAAACCCAAACTCACAGAAACGAATGAAATATTGTTAACAGTCCTGCCCAAGAACTCCCTTTCACTTAGCCTTCCCTAACCACTCTAACCTGCATATTGACTTTCCACTCATCCGCAACTTGTCCCAAGAATAATAAAGTTTCGCCCGACTTTTTTGGCAGTTTATTTATGATAATATCAATCTACCGTATAAAAATTATGCGTGTCCTCCCCCTCCTTCTACCACCTCCCATACAAACTGTACTTGTCATGAATTACTCTAAGCCAATTTACTCAGTGGGTAGAAAATTTAGCGAGCTGAAATTGTGCAGAAAATATTAATTTGAAATTGTTAGTAAGACCAAGAAAAATTAGACGATTAGCTTCACCCCTTCTAACCCCTCCCATACAAAATGACACAATTTCGCAATTTGACAATAAATGGATTTACTCGAAATTTATAAAAGCTATTAATCTGAATTTTGGGATACATTACTTTTATAATGATTTTAATCTACAGTAGAAAAATTATTTGCGTCCTCTCTTTCCTTCCACCCCCTCCCATACAAACTACACTTTTTCATGAAATGCACTAAGACGATTTTCTCAGAACATATAACATTTATTGAGCTCATATTTTGTAATAAATACTTAATTAGTCTTATCACTAAGATCAGAAAAAAATATTTGATTAGCTTCACTGCTTCTACCCCCTCCCATATAATATGACACAATTTCATAACTTCACAAAAAATCGATTTTCTTGAAAAGTATGAATGGCTCTAGTCTGAAATTTAAGGGATGTCAATTTTATAATATTACTAGTTATTTCTGAAAAAATCACTAAAATTCCTTCACTCTTTCTACCACCTCCCATACAAACTGCACATTTTCACTAAATCTAACTCACTAATTTTCTCAGTTCCCATTCAATTTTTGGAGTAAGCATTTTGTATAAAACATTTTTATAGCTACTTTAGCATGATGGGGAAAAAATTAGTTCAATGCTATCATCTCTTCAAACACTTCCCTTGCGAAATTTCTTGGGATCACAAGAAATTCTATTTCATCTAGAGTATTGTAAGATTGCGCTATACGCTTTATGGACACTAGTGGGTATAGTCACGAGCCACTGTCTTCTTAGGAAGCATGCTCAAAGGCTTCGCCTTACAACTGATGACATTTGTAAAGGTTACAGTGAGGAGGATGAGAGCGTTGAACATTTCCTCTACCATTGCCCGTTCCTCCGAACAATTCGAAGACAAATTCTCGGAAAGTACTTCTTCGCCGAGCTGAATGGTTTCCGGTCCTTTGATCCGATGAAGCTCATTAGTTTCATCGGTAAAGTAGGCTGGCTAAATGATACGTAGATTCACATGGTACAAAAACGGAGGAGTATTTGGTAGCATACGTACATTGGTGTCCAAACCCTCCATAAACCTATCCTAACCTGAACGCGATTGTTTCACTTCTTTATTAAATGTGTTCAAAAATGATGGGCCTTTGAATGCTACCAGTTTAATAACTTTGCCTTCCCCTCCCCTCCCGGCAAAAATCCTGTGAACGCCCTTGGGGGTACATATAGTGCAAACGTAGTAAACATGGAATCAAGAGACATGTGTGCACCGCCATTTTGAACTTCTTTCAAGGAATCTGCTGGTGTTCAGGATGCCATGTTTTCATTTTAATAATCACGGTATCAGGTTACTTGCTCGCGGTATATAAGCCATACAAACCTGGCTAGAATGGATATGGCTGCGGGAAAAACTTTCAGTTTTCTTTCAGCAAAAAGATATTCTTCCGTCGTATTCGATTTCTTTCCGCACCACGAAAAATACACTCCGATCCCGAGCGAAACGGCCAAAAGCACTATGAAAATTATCATATCGGCTTTTCCAAATGTTAAATTCACATTATCAAGAAATTCACTTGATGTTTCGTTCATTTTGAAAACTTTTTGCTGACTAAAACGCAACGTTGCCTGGCGTTATCCATTTAAATAGTAACGATGCGATATCGTTAGTTAATCACGATTTACTTTACTCGTAAAATTAAAGTAGTTACACGATTTCTCTTTTAATGTGCGTATTCTAAGATCTAAAGCATTTGTATTTATTTTTTGTTTAAGTATGTATTTAGTTTAATTGTATTAGGCGCTTTAACTTTTGAATTATCCCAATAGGAAATCCTCAATCATGTTTCATAATACATGATCACATTAGTGAACGAAAAATCATGCAGGACATCAACGCTGATTAATAATCATATGATCAGTGGCAAACATTGCTGAAAACTACGGAGAATTGGTGAACGTTACATTAGTTCTTGTATCAGTGTCTGGTAATGCAGAAAGTAATCAGTACATTCTCTCTCCTATGACATCGTCATGTTAAATGCATCGATGGTTTCCATTAGAAACTAGCCAGCATGGTGGTTAAGTAATGATTACTGAATCGATTTGGTAACCATTACAATTCCTACTGGGATAAATAGTGTAATAAATTCAATCACACCCAATTGAGTTTATTACTCTACAATCTAAATGCCCAACAATCCACATATTCAAAGATATTATATCATATTTCCCTTATCTCGCTTCGACATTTTCAATGTCAATTTCTCTAAGTCTCGAATTTCCACTACGAGCTATGACTCTCCATACTCAACGTAAACAACCGTGCCGGCTCGTTGTTTACACAAATTTTCTTGAAGTGCAATCGCCGCCTAATAGAAAATAAACTGCCAACAAGTCGGGCGAAACTTTATTATTCTTGGGACAAGTTGCGGATGAGTGGAAAGTCAATATGCAGGTTAAAGTGGTTAGGGAAAGCTAAGTGCAAAGGGGTTTCTTGGGCAGGGCTGTGTTCAATTTAACAATATTTCATTCGTTTCTGCAAGTTTGGGTTTTTATGAGGGGAGGAGGAGGGGTAATAGCAAGGGTGGGTGGATGTTAACAGCTTTTTAATAATTGCTTGAATCACGTCCAATATTCTCTGTATAGAATGTGTTTCATAGACGAAATTGCTTAAAATTTTCATAAAATTCGGTGTATTTTATTTTCACGAAACCGAAAATTTGTATGGGAGGGGGTAGAGAAGGTAGGGGAATCGTAAAATTTGATATGCAGTTTTATTTCGCTTCTCTTTTAAGGTGCTTGTATAAAATTTCAAGTTCGTAGCTTTTAGTTTGTTAGTTATTAGTTGATTTAATGAAATTGGTCGAAATCGTAGTTTTGTATGGGAGGGGGTAGAACGGTAAGCGCAATTTCAAAACTCTTAAAGCAACTTCATTTGAATTACTTTTATAAGTTTTCATGCAAAATTTGAAATTGATAGCTTTTAAGAGATAGCTGATAACTGATTTCTTAAAAATGCTCGAAAAAATAATTTTGTATGGGAGGGGGTAGAGGAGGTAGGGGAATCGTAAAATTTGTGATGGAATTTTCTTTTTTTTCTGTTGTAAGGTGGTCGTACAAAATTTCAAGTTCGTAGCTTTTAATTTGTTGGTTATTAGTTGATTTAATGAAATTGGTCGAAATCATGCTTTTGTATGGGAGGGGGTAGAAGGGCAAGCATGATTTCAAAACTTTTACCGTAATTTTATTTTAACTATTTTTCTAAGTTTTTGTGCAAAATTTCAAATTGATAGCTTTTGATAGTTAGGTGATAATTGATTTCTTAAAATTGGTCGAAAAAATAATTTTGTATGGGAGGGAGTAGAAGTTTTAAAAATATTCGACCAGTTAATATTTCAAACTTTTAGAAATTTTTTTTAAATGCATTTCCCAAATTTTCAAGTTTCTACCTAAAAATTTCATTCAAAAATTTTCAGTTTACGTGTTTTTTTCATTCCACATGAAACACCTTGTGCACGTTAGACCCCCACTTCGTAGCATAACAATTTTGGAATTACTATTTTTTTTCTATCTATATCAAATAGATGTGTCGACATGCAAAATTTAAACTTTGTATCTTTTACCAGAGCCATAAAAAAATCACTCAAAATTTTCAACATTTTTGCTTTCCACCTCCCTCCCCTTACACCCCCCAACTCAAATTTTTTACCAAAATTAAAAATTATATAGCTCTACAATCTGACAAATTTTTGATTTGATACCTGTACTCAATTTTGAGATTTGATGATTTGTAGTTTTGGAAAGTGCGCCATTTTTGAAATGCTCCCCATTTTCCCCCACTACTATAATGTCCACATATTATATTTTTTTCACATGTCGCTAGTAAAGCTTAGTATACATTTTAAGTTTCAATTACATAGCATAAGAGACAGTTGAGATATTAATTTTTAAGTGTTTTTCTTTGCACCCCCCCTGACCCTCCCCCTTTCATTAATTAGCTTCTATCTAAACTGCTTCTAGTAGATCTATATACTATCTTGATGGTCTCAAAATATCGATTTTTTATGGGAAGTAATTTCGAAGATATAATCATTTGAAAAAAAAATTCGGCCGACAATTGGTTCTTAGCCCCCCCTTTTCGCACGCCAATGGATAAAAAAATTAAGTTATTTTTAAAAGTTGTCCCACAAACTCTTGTATATGTATGTTGATTTTTAGTTTCCTAGCTGTAACCATGGTTGAGATATTTGAGTTCGTATTTTTCGGTTTAAGCGCTCCCCCTGCCGCCCCCTAAACTTGTACACCCCCCAAAATTGGTGTCCGCCTGAGATCCGCAACTAATTACAATCCCTCCAAAAATGAACTTTCTATCTTGAAGGGTTTGGGAGTTAATGTGCGCTGAGCGTACACGTCGGCGTACGGCATACGGCGGACGGCGTACAGACAGACGGATTTTTTTTTTTTGCATTTTTAGGCTATTTTACTCATGAAACGCGAAAAAAAAAAATTTCAGGGTAGCAAACTTTTTTTTTTCCCAAGTCGATCACAATACTTTATTATTAAAATAATAAAGTAATTATGATGACCAAAATGGGTCATCGCTTAAGTGGATTTTCTTTTTGTCGGATCAATAAATTATCGAATTTATTGACTCGACGAAAGAAATAGTGCCGAAATGAGGGCGATTGGGTAAGAAATTGGTAAGTATCGAAGGTGTAATACGGAGGAGGACTGACCCCGAGCGGCAGTCTGAGCAAACCAGCGAATAGACGGGGTTCGGTCGTGGTCAACAAAAGCAAAAAGTATTCTTAAAATTTAGTAAGAAGTAAAAGTATCATCTTTAAATAAAAACATAACAGGAGTACGATTGGGCATTAAGCCCAATCGTGCGATACTCTAGATGAAAGAGAAATTTTTGTATCTTAAGAAATTTTGTAGGGGAAGTGGTAGAGGAGGTGACGACATTGAACTAATTTTTTCACATGGCGGTAAGGTTGCTATCAAAATGTTTTATAAAAATTTAGGGTTTAAAAATTTAAAAGGTACTGAGAAAATTAGTGTATTGGATGTAGTGAAGTAGTTCAGTTTGTATGGGAGGTGATAGAAGGAGGGGCGAGTTTTTAATGACTTTTCACAAATAACTATAAATATCATGCTTTTGATATGTCTTAAATTGCAGATCAGTAGTATTCAAAATTTTCATGAAAATCGACTTTTACTTTATTATTATAATAATAAAGTATTGTGATCGACACAAAAAAAAAAAAAGTTTGATACCCTGAAATTTTTTTTTTTCGCGTTTCATGACTAAATTAGCCTAAAAATGCAAAAAAAAAAATCCGTCTGTCTGTACGCCGTCCGCCGTACGCCGACGTTTACGCTCAGCGCACATTAACTCCCAAACCCTTCAAGATAGAAAGTTCATTTTTGGCGGGATTGTAGATAGTTGCGGATCTCAGGCGGATACCCATATTCGGGGGTATATGGGTTCAGGGGGAGGCGGGGGGAGCGCTTAAACCGAAAAATACGAATTCAAATATCTCAACCATGGTAACAGCTAGGAAGCTAAAACTCAACATTAATATAGAGGGGTCTGTGGGACAACTTTAAAAAATAATTTAATTTTTTTATCCATTGGGGTGCGAAAGAACCAATTGTCGGCCGATTTTTTTTTTCAAATGATTATATCTTCGAAATTACTTATCGTAACAAAACCATATTTAGAGACCGTTAAGGTGGCATATAGTTTCATTGGAACCAGCTTAGAAAGCGGCTAATTATTGTAAGTGGGAGGGTCAGGGGGGGTGCAAGGAAAAACACTTAAAAATTAATATCTCAACTATCTCTTAAGCTATGTAATTGAAACTTAAAACTTATATTAAGCTATACTAGGCAAATACAAAAAAAATACAACATGTTGAAATAATAGTAGTGGGGGGAAATGGGGAGCATTTCAAAAATGGCACACTTTTCAAAATTACAAATCCTTATATCTCCAAAAATAGTACAGATATCAAATCAAAAATTTGTCAGATTGTAGAACTACATAATGTTTAATTTTGGTAAAAATTTTAAGTTGGGAGGTGTAAGGGGAGGGAGGTAATAAGCAAAAATATCGAAAACTTTGAGTGATTTTTTTTGGGCTCTGGTGAAAGATGCAAAGTTAAAATTTTGCATGTGAATACCTATATTTAATCCACATAGAAAAATAATAATAACTTGATCCATAATTGTTATAAACCGACCCCCCCGGTCTAACGTGCACAAGGTGTTTCATGTGCATTGAAAAAAACACAGAAATTTGTAGAAATTTGAAAATTTGCGAAATACATTTAAAAAAAATCCCTAAATATACGAAATATTAACTGGTCGAAAACCATTAACACTTCTACCCCCTCCCATACAAAATTATTTTTTCGACCATTTTCAAGAAATCAATTATCACCTAACTATTAAAAACTATCAATTTGAAATTTTGCATAACAACTAACAAAAATAATTAAAATGAAATTACGTTAAAAGTTTTAAAATCGCGCTTGACCTTCTACCCCCTCCCATACAAAAGTATGATTTCGACTAATTTCATTAAATCAACTAATAACCAACAAATTAAAAGCTACGAACTTGAAATTCTATACAAGCACCTTACAAGAGACGCGAAATAAAACTGCGTATCAAATTTTACGATTCCCCTATATTCTATCAAGAAAAATACATTACGGCGCACTTAGTTACATTTAAATGTAAGCCATTTACATCACACCAAGCCATCAGTAGTTCAATATCTTTTTGCAGTTTAACGCAATCCCTTATGTATCAAAAATAATCACATTTTGCTTACGCCCAGTTAAGTAAGCATGAAATCAGTTACGTGATAATTCTGTAATGCCAAATTTACTCATATTTTTGAAGGTAATTCTCTAAGGAATTTGATCGAAAGCGTTTTGGAAGTCAGCATAAATTACATCTGTCTGAGGAGAACGGGCAATATCAGCAGTAAAGATGGTTAGATTTATTATGATTATTGTAGATTTTCCGTGAATGAATCTATGTTATGTTGTGATGTAATGTGGCCAAACGGATTATCTCGATACCAAAATATAAGAGAAAGGAGATCCGAGATCCACCAACATTTCGGTGGCAGTACTGGGCTGGAGCGACGTGCTAGCTAATTGCCAGGTCTAGGTACGGGAGTCGTGGGGGGGTTCGTTGTTACGATACTGACCATAGAAACTATGGCCTATAACAACAAATCGAGCTTTAGAGCTCGTAAAATCGACATACCCCAGAGTAGGTACTTCAACAGAAATTTGGACTTGCTCTGATCGCGGATGTTGACCCGATCAGATGCCCCGACGATGGCGCCTGCCCCCTGCCCACCATGCCTTAGCCATACAGTCCCCAACATATCTTTTTATGTATGACCCCATGGAGAGAGGAGGAAGCTGTGGACTTTAGAAGGGCTCTTGTAATTATAAGATCACCAAAGCATTTTCATTTTAATTCTTCTGAAGGTTTTCAAAGTATATTTGACAACAAAATAATAAAAAATTAAATTAATCGATTCTATGAGAACAATAATGACAAAACTAACTTAAATGACAAATGTATAGTTAAAGCCTTTTGACAGAAAATTTTGATTATTTCTTGTAATTCTGCGATATGGAATTTCATCACAGAAAATATAAACCGATTCAAATTCTTTTTTTTTTTGTAATTTAAATTTTCTTGCTTCTTCTATTTTGAACAAATATTGCATTATGTGATCAGTCTTTACATTTATTATTTTTTCCTTTTTCAGATTATAAAAACCAAAAATAAAATTAAGTGAGATTAGAAAGGAAACTCCATTCAAAAATGTTGTATACAATTGTAAAAATATCGGTAACACTTGAAATATTTATTGCCAAAAAAATAGTTAAGTACTTAAGTAGTTGTTTGTAATGAAAAAAAAAAAAAACACTTTAAGGTTTTTTTCTTAATGTTACATTTTATCACAAAATATAATTTTTTCTTCTCTGATTTATTTGCAATTATGCGTAAATAATGGCGTTGCTTGGATGAAATTAAGAAAATTTCATTGTTTATCACTTCAGACCCATTTTATTCATTTATTATTATTATTATTATACTCTAGATGGAATCTGAGAGTATTATAAGTTTGCTCTAAGGTTTGTAACGCCAAGAAATAAGGCTCGGAGAAAAAAATGATGAATACAGAAATTAATATTATCACTCAAAAATCTCAAAACCGGATGTCCGTCCGTCCGTCCGTCCGTCCGTCCGTTCGCTCTCTAGCTTGAGAACGCGTTGAGCTAGAAAGCTCAAATTTCGTACACATCGTTTTTGACAAAAAAGTAAGGTCAAGTTCGTTAACGGGCCAAATCGCTCCACCCCTTCTACCCCCTCCCATACAAAATGACACAAATGCGCAATTTGACAATAAACGGATTTGCTCGAAAAGTATAAAAGCTATTGGCCTGAAATTTGGAATATATTACTTCTATGATAATATCAATCTACCGTATAAAAATTATGCGTGTCCTCCTCCTCCTTCTACCACCTCCCATACAAACTGTACTTGTCATGAATTACTCTAAGCCAATTTACTCAGTGCGTATAAAATTCAGCAAGCTGAATCTCTGCACTTAATATTTATTTAAAATTGTTAGTAAGGGTAAAAAAAATTAGACGATTAGCTCTACCCCTTCTACCCCCTCCCATACAAAATGGCACAATTTCGCAATTCGACTATAAATGGATTTGCTCGAAAAGTAAAAAAGCTATTAGTCTGAATTTCGGGATATATTACTTTCATAATGATTTCAATATACAGTATAAAAATTATTTGCGTCCTCCCTCTCCTTCCAAGCCCTCCCATACAAACTACACTTTTTCATGAAATGCTCTAATCCGATTTTCTCAGAACATATAACATTTATCGAGCTCACATTTTGTAATAAATACTTATTTAGCATTATCACTAAGATCAGAGAAAATCATTTGATTAGATTTACTGCTTCTACCCCCTCCCATACAATATGACACAGTTTCACAACTTCACAAAAAATCTATTTTCTTCAAAAGTATGAATTTTACTAGTCTTAAATTTAAGAGATGTCAATTTTATAACATTCTTAGTTATTTCTGAAAAAATCAATAAAACCACCCCACTCTTTCTACCACCTCACATACAAACTGCACATTTCAACTAAATCTAACACACTAATTTTCTCAGCTCCTATTCAATTTTTGGAGTAAGCATTTTGTATAAAACATTTTTATAGCTACTTTAGCATGATGGGGAAAAAATTAGTTCAATGCTATCACCACTTCTAACACTCCCCATACAAAATATCTTGGGATCAGAAAAATCTATTTCATCTAGAGTAACGTAAGATTGCGCTTTACGCGCAATCGTAGTCCTATTATGTTTTTTTAAATATGTTTGTCAATTTAAAGATTGTAGCAAAAGAAAAAAAAAAGAAAAATTAATTTCAAAAAATCGGGGAATAGGCTTTTCAATTATGCGGCATTAAATATTTTTTTTTCTTTGTAGATGATTAATGATTTTATTATACTCTAGATGAAATCTGAGAGTATTATAAGTTTGCTCTAAAGTTTGTAACGCCAAGAAATAAGGCTCGGAGAAAAAAATGATGAATACAGAAGTTAATATTATCACTCAAAAATCTCAAAACCGGATGTCCGTCCGTCCGTCCGTCCGTTCGCTCTCTAGCTTGAGAACGCGTTGAGCTAGAAAGCTCAAATTTCGTACACATCGTTTTTGACAAAAAAGTAAGGTCAAGTTCGTTAACGGGCCAAATCGCTTCACCCCTTCTACCCCCTCCCATACAAAATGACACAAATGCGCAATTTGACAATAAACGGATTTGCTCGAAAAGTATAAAAGCTATTGGCCTGAAGTTTTGAATATTTTACTTTTATGATAATATAAATCTACCGTATAAAAATTATGCGTGTCCTCCCACTCCTTCTACCCCCTCCCATACAAACTGTACTTGTCATGAATTACTCTAAGCCAATTTACTCAGTGCGTATAAAATTTAGCAAGCTGAAATTCTGCACTTTATATTTATTTAAAATTGTTAGTAAGGGTAAAAAAAATTAGACGATTAGCTCCACCCCTTCTACCCCTTCCCATACAAAATGACACAATTTCCCAATTCGGCTATAAATGGATTTGCTCGAAAAGTATGAAAGCTATTAGTCTGAATTTCGGGATATATTACTTTCATAATGATTTCAATATACAGTATAAAAATTATTTGCTTCCTCCTTCTCCTTCCAACCCCTCCCATACAAACTACACTTTTTAATGAAATGCTCTAAGACGATTTTCTCAGAACATATAACATTTATCGAGCTCACATTTTGTAATAAATACTTATTTAGCAGTATCACTAAAATCAGAGAAAATTATTTGATTAGCTTTACTGCTTCTACCCCCTCCCATACAATATGACACAGTTTCACAACTTCACAAAAAATCTATTTTCTTCAAAAGTATGAATTTTACTAGTCTTAAATTTAAGAGATGTCAATTTTATAATATTCTTAGTTATTTCTGAAAAAATCAATAAAATCCCTCTACTCTTTCTACCACCTCCCATACAAACTGCACATTTCAACTTAATCTAACACACTAATTTTCTCAGCTCCTATTCAATTTTTGGAGTAAGCATTTTGTATAAAACATTTTTTATAGCTACTTTAGCATGATGGGGAAAAAATTAGTTCAATGCTATCACCCCTTCTAACACTCCCCATACAAAATATCTTGGGATCAGAAAAATCTATTTCATCTAGAGTAACGTAAGATTGCGCTTTACGCGCAATCGTAGTCCTATTATGTTTTTTTTTTTCAATTATTATCATAATTTTTTTTTTGTTTAACAAATACATATATGATAGAGACAGAGAGACAGTGCTGGTAACTGGTCCTTATATTTTTCTTATTTGTGCTTTCCTGGCAGTATTCTACGCTGTCTGAGTGAAACTCCATACAGGTGAGAACAAGTCGCAAAGATCATACACATTGGAATGAAGATGTCTAGCAATTGTGAACCATTTCCCGTCGCGGAATCGATCCTCCGTGTCAACTACGGTCGATGCCTCGGAAAAGTTTCTAGGTTGCTTAAAATCATCCGCGAAAATGCAGTAACCGCGAGAGTCAACGGCAGCTTGAAACCGCCACACAATTGCAAAAATTTGCCTACTCCGAAGAAGTAGGACCATTGAACTCTTTTTTTTTGTTCTTTTCGACACGACCAATTTTTTTTTTCTCGCAGAACTCTTCGCGTATGGTATCTGAACGGAAAATGGGCAAGGGCGAGCTCCCGATTTGTGAATTCGATTGAAATTAAGAATGGGAAAGACATAATGATGATGATTTCAATTCGCATTTTAAATATTTATCATTCGGGTGTTTAAATTACGCAAATTAACGTCTCAATTTCGCCTTTTGAATGAAATCAATTCCGCCAACTTTTGGTTTTCGCGTCACGACATGTCCTTGGCGCGCGACCGCAACGAAAAAATCTCAAAGAAATGCGAAACAAAATAAAGTAACAAAATTTTGCACTTGTCAAATCATTGCATACAAGGAAGACAACACTTCGTTCGCTCGCTCTTTCGCACAATTCACCGCCAATCGTTGAAATTAAACTGCGGAGAAAACTGAAATTTAGGGCCGCAATGAACCTATGGGGACTTAAGTATGTTGGGGATAGCTAGTCAATGTTAAAGAGAAACTCGCTCGGTGATAGTTGCTAATAGAATAATCTCGTTTATTTCGTTTCTATCCGTATTTATAACTTAAATTAAACTTACAGCTAGCTTATTATATATTTCAATGTTAACTATTTGTACATAGTTTTTTTCTTTCCTAAATACAAATGCTTTTGTTATCATTTACCGCAAAGGGTCAGTATCTAAAAATATTTTTTGAAATATTGATTTCAAGGTTACGATTTTCGGGTTTTGGTTTTTGTAAATTAAAATTATATTTTCGAATGATAATTTGGTCGCTACAAGCCAGACAGTAGAACGCGATTTTCGTTTTTTTTTTGTTTTTCTTTTTCAGCACCGTGAGACCGAATTTCGGAAATTTTCCACGGCAACAAAATCGCTCCGGGCTGCTTCGATCTTGAATTCTGTTTTTCTCGCGTGGGGGATTTCTAGCCGCAATGACACCGAACTCACTACACTCGAAGAAAAATGGCGGCCTGTACGATAGCGAAGACGGCAATTACCAGCGAAAATTGAATAAACAATAAAGTTGAGTCGACGGACGAACGAAAATGCGACCACTTGAAACACAATTTCGGGCTCGCATCGATTCTAGTCATCGGAAATCCTGAACGTAGCAGTTTTCGCTCTTTTTCTCGGAAAATTGTGTTTTCAAAGCTAGAGCTCTCCACAATCCGCCCGTCCGCGATCAAATTCAGAAGCCGACTCCACGTTTTTTTCTGATCGTCGTCCTCTTCTTTTCGTTTCCGCTTTTTGTCCCTTGCCTCTCCGGTTATCGCCAACCGGATCGAGTTAGGGTGGCCAGATCATTCACATTAGTTTTTTTCGTTCAATTTTGTTTTACGTTGTATTTTTAGGGCGCGATGAATATTTCGTCAGGCCTTAATTCGTCAACAGTTGATTAGCCGAGATGAGTGGAGTAAAGCGAGAAATGAGTAGATTGTACATAACACGTTCGAAAATATGCGATATGGATTTAAGGACTCAGATTGGGCGATAATTTTTTATATTAGATCGTGCACCGTTCTTAAAAATAGGAATAAGAAAAGAAGACTTCAGGATATCCGGAAAAACGTATTCCGAGAGAGATAAGTTACATAACTTAGATAAAGGTACGAATAAATTCACAGCACAATTTTTGTATAATATATTTGGTATTCCATCTGGACCCGCATTTTTACTTGAGTCTAAGCTCTTCGACACGCTTTCCACATCATCAAGGCTTATAGGAGGAGAATTTATAGTGGAGTGGTAAGCGTCCATGTAAGCGTTCAAACTTGGAGATATATTGAGATCTTTTGTGTAATTTTCTTGAAAATATTGTGCGAAAAGATTGCTACAATATTGAGAATTGGTAGCGGAGACTCCATTAAATGACATAATTTGGGGTAAGCTATTGGATAGTTTTAAGGATTTAGTATATGAGTGAAAAAATTCAAATCTTTTTCTACATTTGCTTCTATGTTTAACATGAAACGCTTATAACTAAGAGCAACTTCTTTTTTAGCAACTCTTCTGAAATAAGAAAAATTTTTGTAGTCTTCCGGAGACTTCGTTTTTTATATGTTTATACTCTAGATGGAATCTGAGAGTATTATAAGTTTGCTCTAAAGTTTGTAACGCCAAGAAATAAGGCTCGGAGAAAAAAATGAATGATACAGAAGTTAATATTATCACTCAAAAATCTCAAAACCGGATGTCCGTCTGTCCGTCTGTCCGTCTGTCCGTCTGTCCGTCCGTCCGTTCGCTCTCTAGCTTGAGAACGCGTTGAGCTAGAAAGCTCAAATTTCGTACATGACGTTTTTGACAAAAAAGTAAGGTCAAGTTCGTGAACGGGCCAAATCACTCCACCCCTTCTACCCCCTCCCATACAAAATGACACAAATGCGCAATTTGACAATAAACGGATTTGCTCAAAAAGTATAAAAGCTATTGGCCTGAAATTTGGAATATATTACTTTTATGATAATATCAATCTACTGTACAAAAATTATGCGTGTCCTTTCCCTCCTTCTACCACCTCCCATACAAACTGTACTTGTCATGAATTACTCTAAGCCAATTTACTCAGTGCGTATCAAATTTAGCGAGCTGAAATTATGCACTAAATATTAATTTAAAATTGTTGGTAAGCCCAAAAAAAATTAGACGATTAGCTTCACCCCTTCTACCCCCTCCCATACAAAATGACACAATTTCGCAATTCCACAATAAATGGATTTGCTCGAAAAGTATAAAAGCTATTAATCTTAATTTCGGGACATATTACTTTCATAATATTTTCAATATACAGTATAAAAATTATTTGCGTACTCCCTCTCCTTCCAACCCCTCCCATACAAACTACACTTTTTCATGAAATGCTCTAAGCCAATTTTCTCACAACATTTAACATTTATCGAGCTCACATGTTGTAATAAATACTTATTTAGCATTATCACTAAGATTAGAAAAAATATTTGATTAGCTTTACTGCTTCTACCCCCTCCCATACAATATGACACAGTTTCACAACTTCATAAAAAATCTATTTTCTTGAAAAGTATGAATGTTACTGATCTAAAATTTAAGAGATGTTAATTTTATGATATTCTTAGTTATTTCTGAAAAAATCACTCGAATCCCCCTTCTCTTTCTACCACCTCCCATACAAACTGCACATTTTCACTAAATCTAACATATTAATTTTCTCAGCTCCTATTCAACTATTGGAGTAAGCATTTTGTATAAAACATTTTTATAGCTACTTTAGCATGATGGGGAAAAAATTAGTTCAATGCTATCACCCCTTCTAACACTCCCCATACAAAATTTCTTGGGATCACAAAAAATTATATTTCATCTAGAGTATTGTAAGATTGCGCTTTACGCGCAATCGTAGCCCTGTTATGTTTTGTGTGCTGACATTTGCTCTTTAATGGCTCTAATTGCAATATCAGAATACTAATATGGTATCTTACGATGATTGATTCTTTTATATGGTACATTATTGTTAATAGCAGTATGGAGAATAGGGTAAAAATACGGAAAAGCGTTATCAGTGGTTAAGGTCTGAAAAGACAGTTTGTGCGATGCAATGAAGTCGTTTATTGCGTTGTAATCAGGTTCGAAGAAATCGCGCTTAAAATTTTTTTTTTCAGAAAGGCAAAAAGTGCAAAGTTACAACGCTGAGTTCTATATCAAGAGCTGGACGGTGATTTTCTTCCAGTAGTAGGGTGCTAGACTTTTAGAAACACATATTTTTGAAGGGATGAAACTTGACCATACTAAATCGAGAATCCTATTATTATCATTATAAACGCTATTATGTTGAGTTAAGATACAAATGGAAGTGTTAATTATTAATGACAGGGCAGCAGTGCCTAAAAATGAATTAGGCATTAATGCATTTACTGTTGAAATGTTAGACTACTCCATTTCTGGTAAATTGAAATACCTAACGTATAAAATTTCATCGTTATTTTAAATTTTTGACTCACAATAGCTAGATTACCATGGACGAGTAGAAGGACTAGCATAAATGTATAAAGTGCTCAGCTTAAGTTTGACCGATATCCATAGCTCTTCATATACCGTTTCATTTTTTATCAACAGCAATAAGGCAACCACCATCATCAGGTTTAGACGTGATTGGCAAAAGGAAACTACTAAACTTACCACTCCACGAATGGTGAATTCGGGATGGTGAATTCGCAGGTATCGATTGTAACATTTCTGCCAGATTCTGAAACTGTGTCTCATTCTTGCATGGAGTGACTTTAGCCCAGGCAAACTAAAAATTTGCTTTGACTGCACATTTAATTATACAGGGTGGGCCAAAAGTCACCAAGGGGTTTAAAAATTTAATAACTGTTTAGTTTATAGTTTTTATTATTTTTTTTTTGTTCAGATTATAAAATATACCAAATGAAAATTTTTTTGTTTAAGTATGGAAAATAATGTCTCTTAAATGACCCCCGTTTTCAGCTTCGCAAAGATGGGCTCGTTTTAGAGCATTTTCCATAACATCTTTCAAAATTTATAGCTTTAGCGCTCGAATTTCTGCAACAATGTTGGCCTTCAATTCAAGGATTGTTTCGGGCTTGTTCACATATACTCGCTCCTTCAAATAACCCCAAAGAAAATAGTCGGGTGCTGACAAATCTGGCGAACGCGCTGGCCAACTAATTTCCGGATGTCTGGAAATTATTCGCTCTCCAAAAATTTGACGTGAAAGTGCCATTGTGTCTCGGGCAGTATGGGCATATATACTGCTGAAACCACATCTCAGGTCTGTTTTCAAGAGCAGGACGTAAAAAATGTTCTATCATAAACCGATACCGCTCTCCATTTACGGTTGCAGCACTTCCATCTTCATTTTCGAAGAAGTAAGGCCCAATGATATTTTCAGATGTAATGCCACACCATACTGTACACCTAATGGAGTGCAATTGGCGCTGATGAATGACCCTTGGATTTGCAGAAGCCCAGAACCTACAGTTCTACTTATTAACAAAGCCATTCAAATGAAAATGAGCTTCATCACTCATAATCAGATTTTCAATAAAGTTGATTTCATTTCTGGCCAACTGTTGAAATTTAACTGGAAAATTTAAACGTTGCCGATGATCTGCGGGTTTTAATTCTGGCACCAATTGCACCTTATATGGGAACAACACTAAATCTTTTTTTTAAATCCGCCGTAGTGACGTAGGAGCCATTCCTAGCTGAGCAGAACCGCCTTCTGGTAGATGTTCCTAGTCTTTCGTTAACACTTTCCTGTACACGTTCAATATTTTCTGCAGTGCGAATTGAACGTGGTCTACCGGTTCGAGGCAAATCTCTTACGGTGCCCTGTTGGTGGTAACGATGAACTTAGCAACGAATCATTGCTTCAGAGGGCGAAATTCTGACGCTAAAATGTCAACGATATGCTCTTTGCGTTAAAATAATTGATCGCTGATTTAAATAATAAAATTCTATTATTCTGGTTCTTTGTTCAGTTGTGCATCTCTCCATTATTTATTCTCCAGGTGTTATTTATATAATCTGGAAAAAAAAAAAATATATATATACATATAACGAAAAAGTTATTAAATTTTTAAACCCCATAATGACTTTTGGCCCACCCTGTATTTAAAAAAAATCATAATTCTTAAAACAATGTGCTTTATTTGAAAATTGAACCAATACAATTTGGATTTATAAAAATTTATTTTTCAACTAAACTAAGTTCGCCGTTCTTAAGTTCTTCCTTTTGTGGAACTTCTTTGTGCCGAAATTCTTCCGGTATTAGGAATTGAGCAATCGGTGAAATAAGATTTGGATTCAATTTACTTAGGTCGTTTTTCTCAGTAATAAAACTCAATGGTACTGCAATTATCCAAACTAAAACGGCACCGAATAACGCAAACCACATGAAAGACAATTTAAATACTGGCGAAACCTCGGAATCTAAATGTGGCGGTCGTAATGTTGATGTTAAAGTTCTGTGAAAAAAAATTCAATATCATATTTCAATTTAAATAAATTTACGAGTACATGTAAGAATATTTCTATAAATTCTATTCTAGAGAAAAGACGATCTACCTGATTATCTATGTCAAATATTGTAATAAATTATTTTATTTTATTTAGTTAATTTTTTTGTGTCATCTTTTTAACTATATAGTACTTGATTTTAAACTAGCAATAACCCGCGCCTTTTCCGCGTAAGAATCATAATAACAAGCAATTTTTGAGAATTTAGTTAGTAATACATTATGTGGGATATATAATCTGCTTAGTTTAATGGCCATAAATTATTAAGATTGAAACCATGATACTCGCATTTGTATGGGACAGGCTCGTGAATAAATACTAAGAAAATTAATGCATTATTTTGAGTGAAATTGTGCAGTTTGTATGGGAGGTAGTAGAAGGAGGGGGCTTCTTAGTGTTTTTTTGAGAAACAACTATAATCATCATTTGAATTTTACACCACGAACTTTCATACTTTTCAAGAGAGTCGAATTTCGGAAAAGATGTGATATTGTGTCGCATTTGGAGTTTGATTTGATTGATTTATTGATTGTATGAGAGGGGGTAAAAGGGGAGAAGCTATTCGGTCTACTTTTCCCTGATATTCATTATAATACTTAATTAGTAAAATTTGAGCTCGATAAATGTTATACGTACTGAGCAAATTGGTTTCTAGTATTTCATGAAAAAGTGCAGTTTGTATGGGAGGTGGTGGAAGGAGTAGGGGAATTCAAATAATTCAGATACAATACATTACATTTCTGATAAAAATAATACCTTCTAAATTTCAAATTATTCGTTCCTATGGTTTCAAGAAAATTTAATTATATTTATTTCTGAAAATGAGTCATTTTGTATGCGGGGTGGGGGGGGGGATATTGAAATAAGACCGCAGATTGCATCTCGAAACATACCTAATAAACTGAGGAAGTTTCATTACAATCGGTTCAGCCGATTTTGCGTGGAAGCCGGACAGACAGACAGAGAAGAATTTTATAAACGTGTTTCTGCTTAGTTATTACTAAAATAAAGGAAAATTAACTGCCAACAAGTCGGGCGAAACTTATAATTCTTGCGGATGAGCGGAAAGTCAATATGCAGGTTAGAGTGGTTAGGGAAGACTAAGTGAAAGTGACTTCTTGGGCAGGGGTGTTGTCAATATAACAATATTTCATTCGTTTCTGCAAGTTTGGGTTTTTTGAGGGGAGGAGGAGGGGTAATACTAAGGGTGGATGGATGCCAATAGGTTTTTAATTGATTGCTTGAATCACGTCCAATATTCTCTGTATAGAATGTCAGTTTCATAGACGAAGTTGCATAGAATTTTCATAAAATTCAGTGTATTTTACATTCACGAAACCGAACATTTTTATGAGAGGGGGTAGATCGGGTAAGGGAATCATGAAATTTGTGATGCAGTTTTATTTCATTTCTCTTGTAAGGTGCTTGTACAAAATTCCAAGTTCGTAGTTTTTAATTTGATGGTTATTAGTTGATTTAATGAAAATCATATTTTTGTATGGGAGTTAGAAGGACAGGCGCGATCTCAAAACTTTTGACGCAATTTCGTTTCAACTATTTTTAAAAGTTTTTGTAGGAAATTTTAAATTGATAGCTTTAAATAGTTAGTTGATAATTGATTTCTTAGAAATGGTCGAAAATGTAATTTTGTATGGAATGGGTAGAAGTTTTGAAGGTATTAGAGCAGTTAATATTTCATACTCTTAGGGATTTTAATACTCTAGATGAAATTTGAGAGTATATTGTGTTTGCCTTATCGTTAGTAACGCTAAGAAATAAGTCGCCTACGGTACAGAAATATTTGTTGTCGCTCAAAAACCTCGATTCCGAGTAGCTGTCCGTCTGTCCGACTGTCCACAACATAACGCTCGAAAGCTTTGACCTGTCGTGCTGAAATTTGTTATACGTAATTTTTAGCAAAAAAGTAATTTTATGTTAGTGAATGGGTCAAATACCCGAACTTCTTCAACCTCCTCCAATACAAAATTCATGAAATTTCGAAATTTAAAGTAATTGAGTTTTCTCCAAATTAAGTAATAGTATAATGATATAAATATCATTAATGTCTAAAAATATTGATTTGATCTCCCTACTTCTTCCACCAAGACATTTATCATAGCCCTCGCTCCGTCCTTGACAGGCCGGCTAATAACCTTGCTCAGGCTGCCTCGGATAACCTGTGCACGAGATTCACAAAAGAAGGACTGGTACAAGAAACGTAATCTTAGAGGCGTATTCGAAGGACTCGTGGCTACAAATTGCAAGGTGCGGGAGCCTGAAGAATATTTCGTAAATGCTTGTTCAATTACAAATTTATACCCCGCACAAATCAAACAATTTTCAAGGATATAAAACTGAACGAGGAACTTGTACAAAAAAATAATAATAGAATTATTGAACACAAACAAACATCTCAATTTCGCGCCAAAAATAAATTCGTGTACGATCGTTCAGTGGAGAAAAGAAAACTTGACAGATAGAAGAGTTTTTTTTCCCGGGTTGTGTTTCTTTTCAACTTGCGAAAGACAGAGGACAGACGTAAGAAAAAACGTGGTGACGAGTAAGAAGAGCGGAGAAAAAAAAGAAAGGCCGATCCATAGAAATTCATGACGGTAGGCCGGATCGAGGGCCAAAGGAAAGGATTACGAGAGTAAATCAGGTGTAGGAGTTTTTTTTTAGAGGCGAAATTGAAATAAAACCCAGAAAAATGTTTCTAATATCCATGTAATAAGCTTTATTGAAAGACAATAATATAGCATTACTGTTTGAATATGATTTCGGGCATGTGGCCGCCGCGGCTGGCGTGTACATGGCGTAATCTGGAAGTTCAAATAAAGCCAATCCCATGGAAATTTAGAACAATTTTCTGTGTTTTATTTCAATTTAAAGTTCTCCGCATCTAAAAAAACAAACTTTCACATGTAAACATCGAATTTTGATTATAGTTTATTTTTTGCGTAAGAAAGTGGTCGTATCTTTTGACTCAATTCTGAGACCGAGGAGATGCTCTATAGAGGGCACCTCCTCTATCAGCTAAGCAGAACTTCGTACGCATCTTTCGGCTGAATTCCGAGACCGAGGTGCTCTATAAAGGACACCACGTTAGTCAGACCATTGCCTTCCAGCCAGCCTGCGCTCAGCACGTCTCTCTTGAATTAATTCCAAATCCAAGGTGCTCTTCAGAGTGCACCGAAATCGTCGTCCAGGGCACCGTCTTCCAGCCAACCAGCGCTTCGTACGTATTTTCCCGGCTCAATTCCAAGACCAAGGTGCTCTACAAAGAGCGCCAAGATCATCAGATCATCGTCTTCAAACCGTATCTTGCGGCACAATTCCGAGACCGAGGTGTTCAATAAAGAGCGCCACCAAAAATGTACAATTATCAAAAATGCATTTATTCGATTTGCATTGCAAACTAGCAAAGCTAAGATCACCAATTTTTGTCATAATTATTTTTATTGCAATTGCAAACAAGTTTTCGAAAAACTATTAACTTCACCTCACTCTTTCTACCCCATCTCCCCCCCCACTACAAATTTCACGAAATTTTGGAATTTCAATTAAATTATTTTTCTCCAAAACCGGCAAAACTATCAACATTAAATTTAAAGAAAAATATACCATTACAAATATCATTGAAGTCGAAAAATTTGGTTTTGTTTCGATCACCTTCTACCCCCTCCCATACAATTGCACAATTTTGGTAAACAAAAGTACAAACTTAAAATTTTTCCACAATTTGTTCCTTAATAATTGCAATAAATGCTAAATAAAAGATGAACTTCGCTTCACTCCTTCTATCACCTCTCATGAAAAATTTTTATATTGGAAATTCAAGAAAAGTATTTCTCCTTCGAACATATGAGAGCTATTGACTTTTTGGGCTTTACGCCCAACCATAATTCTGTTATGTTTTAGTCATGAAACGCGAAAAAACAAATTTTCAGGGTAGCAAATTTTTTTTCAATGGCGATCACAATACTATGTTATTAAAATAATTAAGTAAAATTAGTTGAATTCTATGCTATGGTATGATCACCCCTTCTACCTCTCCCCTTACAAAATTTGTTAAAATCACAAAATTTTCTATTTCATCCAGAGTATGAGTATGATTGGGCTTTATGCGCAATCGTAGTCCTGTTCCAATAGAATTGAATCAATGTGAACAGAAATGGTAAAATTAAAACTCGGCTTCAAAATTTTGATATAATAATCTTAGTCACTAAATATCTTACATGAAATGTTCTGGCACAGTGGTTACGTTGTATGCTGCACATCCATCAGTTCTTGTTGGTAACGTATCATATTGAAGGAGTCCTTGCGTTGCTTTAACTTGGGCACCAATTATAATCCAACCCATCACTGCTAAACTAATAACACTGCCAATAAAGGCTGACTGAAATTTGTATTTAGTTTTAAAATAGTTATAAATATTGATTTAGTTTGTAACCTTTGCATTAGCTCTGGGATAGAGCATTCCCAAAGTAAACAAACCAACCATGGTTCCTTGTGTAACGCTCGAAACAGTTATAACCATTTGAAATATCGAAGCGAATTTTTCAACTACCATTCCAGCCACAATACAATAAATTCCAGTCACTAAGACCAACACTTTCATAATATAATTGGCTTTCGCTTCGGTATGTTTAATAAAAGGACGAATATAATCGAAATATACAACTCCAGACATTGAGTGAATGTTAGCGGACATTGTGCTAAGAAATAGAAGAGATAAAGAAAAGTTAGATGGGTGTTAATTTTGCCAACCTTAATCCAGCACTAAATACACAGGATATAAACAGTCCGGCCATTCCTGGTATACCACCGAGAATATCCTGAACGAAAAACGGCATCAGTTTGTCAGTTTTCTTAACTTGCTAAAAATCAACTGATTAAAATATTCTCTATGGTAAAATTTCGAATAAATTTACTCCTGTTGCAAGCGGATCGCAAGAATAATATTTGCCATACATCACGATTCCATTGAAGCAGCACAATCCTGTTATGACGCAGAAACCAAAAAAGAAAATCCAGAGAACCCTGAAAGAAGACATTATTTAGCGGATATCAAAGAAATCAACAAACATTAAATACTACACTTTCTGCCGTGATCCAAGGAAGGAAGCGCTATGATTCTCTGAACGCACGATTGATTCATTCCGAGAAATGCAAACCAGACTACAGACGTGCCGAACAACAAATTCCAGAAGGTGGCTCGTGTAGTAAAATCCAGAGTAAAACTGAAAAAAAAGTTAAGTTTTGCTTGTCCTCAAAACTGGAAGTTTTCATAAGCTTACTCAAATATATGGAGGCGTCCTCCCGCTGCAGCACGACTAAAAAGTTCGTATAAGCCTCCGATTTTATAAACACCAGTTCCAGCTATCATGAATAGCGACAGCATAATGATAATGCCCTGAACGAAATCGGTCCAAACAACTGCTTTTATACCACCCTATAAAATTGGTAATTTTTGGAAAATTCGTTGTACGACTGTAACAGGTTCAGATTCAATTCAACTTACAAGCATTGTATAAAATACGCATATTCCGCAAACAATTCCATTAATAAGATGAATATTCATGCCGCTCACTAAATTTTCAAAATTAAATTCATTCAATATTAATTTCTATTTAAGAAATTCAGTACCTTGAGAAAATGCCAGTGATGGTATAAAAATAACTACCGGCATAAGTAGATAAACGGTTACCAAAAACGATACTGTCGCTAGTTGTCGAGTTTTTGCATCAAAACGCATCTCGAGGTACTAAAAATTAAATGATTAAAATTAGTAAAACTGCAAAGCGATGACATTATTAAATTACTTCATAGCAATTTCTGTTGATTGTTGCATAATAAACAGGCGCCACAATGTGAATCATCACCAAAATTGCAAAAAACATTCCAATCAAAACGAGTATGTATTGAAATCCGAAGGTATAAATTTCTGTAGGGAGAAGCATGACGGATGTGGCGGATACTTTGCTGTTAAAGATAAGTAAAGCATTGCGAGTAAATATTATATTTTTATAATTCAAAATTTCTATACCTATTTAACCTTCGATTTCTTGGAACATTGTTAATAGTCCAAAAGCCAGAATTTTTTTTTTTTAGATTTTTACTTTTTTAAAAGGAGGGAAAAGCCTAAAATGTTGGTGGACGTTGAGTTTGAAACGTCGAAGGTCGTGTATGACATAGTTTGAAGTTCGGGGTATGAATGACTGCCTATATTTCACTATACAAGAAGTTGAGAGCTTAACAGTAAACTCGTGTGCGCCTTAAGCTAGGCGAGTATTTCTGGGAAATATGAAAAGAGGTGAAATAAGTTTAGAAAGTTCCTCACTGCATTTACCATGGAAGTAGCGATAGTAGATGCAGAGTATTCCTACATTTCTGTGATGCTCTAAGGGGTCTATAGAAGCCGTGATGGCATCATCTCCAATTAGTCGGAACGCATGTCTCTGGGCACTGTCGTGCATCGTGTGTTGCGTTTTGGATGCTCCAGCCCATATATGCGAATTTTTCTCTAGGTGTGGTCTAATGTAGGTATTGGCTAGGTTAATTGGAGTGAAATATTTTTACATTTTCGCAGGACTCCTAGACGTTTGGAAGCGTCAAGTGCTACGTTGATTATGTGCTAGTTTCATTTAAGAAGGTCATTTATTTAAATGCTAAGGAGTGAGATGTAGGAAGAGTCTAGTTGTACACCACCGAAGGCTGGAACGTCACTTCTACAATGGCGCTACAACCCAAATCGTTCCTTAACATTTATTCATTATTTATTGTGGAATGGTTGTTAGACCTTCGCTCAACGCTCTATCTACGAATTTTTCATTTTCGTAGATTGAGGTGACCAAGCTATGCCCAAGCAGGCAGTGTGCTGGAATTATGCGTCGACCGGGATTTGAACTCACGACCTTCGCATTGTAGACCAACACGCTACCCACTAGGCTACACCCTAGCTGAAACGTCACGGTTAAGGCAAAGTTGACAGGCCTGTGTTTTGAGACGTTCAACTCTACTCTATTTATCCTTCCCTTTCCAAGATTAAGTTCAGGTCAGAGTTCCAAATGATTCCGCACGTGAGCGTTATTAATCGTGTCATAGATCATAGCTGCTATCCAGAGTAATGTAATCTGCAAGGCAATGGATGCGATTGAGAGTTGATGACAGAACGTCATTAATAAAATTAGGAAAGAGTGTGGCTGATAAAATCGAGCCTTGAGGGATACCGGCATCTATAAGGAAGGAGAAAGATGCCAACCCATCCATTACGACTTGTAAGCTGCGTTCGAATAAGAAACTTTCAATCCATTTTACTCTCTATCCATTACTCTCAAAGATGACTGGTTTGAACTTTATCAGGAGAAATTTATGCCAAACTCTTTTAAACGCTTTTGTGATGTCAAGTTCAAGAACTTGACCTTCGCCAAATTTATGCTGGCAAGAGTTCCAGCGCTTTGAACGGAATTCGAATTGTCGGCGTAATCCGAATTGGATAAGCTTGTTATCCTCAAGGCAGCGGACTATTTTGCGATTGACAGCAGTCTCCATTACTTTTGACAGAACCGAAGTAATGGCAATGGGGCAGTACTTTGCGGGTAACGCCTTGTTTGGTTTTTTGGGAATCTGCTGAACATTCGCCCATTTCCACTTGTTCGGAAAGTCCCTAGAAGTTTAACAGAGGTGTAATAAATCGCGTAGCACTTTAGCCAGAAAGGAAAATCAATTTTTGAAGACTATACGGGGAGAAGCATTGGGACATGCAGATTTCTAAACATTGAACTCACAAAGAATTCTGGAGATAAGTCGGTTGCGAAAATGTATCGCAGGTAGCGAAACCCAGATGGTGTTATATGCGAAGGAGACCAGTTTGTTGCTGGAAGCTTGGAGTTTCGGGCGAAACTTGCTGCGAGAAGATTGGATTTCTCAACAGGATAACTACAATTCGATCTCCATCTAGGAGATTTGGCGTAGATGATATTATGCTAATGATACACTGCTAGTATACAAATCATAATATCGTCAATACCATCAGTGTATCACCCAATACTATGTATATACGGGATAAACGAGCTAGTATAAACGTAATATCGAAGCCCTTACGTGGTATTGAAATTTGATAATTTTACCTAATATGGCGGTAATTTTATTGTCATCAGCGCCATTTCCAGCGTGCGGTGAGTCCGATAAACAATTTTCTGTCACATTTTTCTCTGCAAATGTTATGCAGCACACAACATGTTTTTATAACCGTTGAAGCATTATCGATATTAATCTGTAGTCCTCTATACAACTTTCTGAGACCTTTGCTGCGCTTGGATAGAATGTGGCTCTGTACTTGAAGATTTTTTCTTAAGTCCATTTTTAAAACCTTGCGACAAAAAATCATTCAAACAATTGACGTTTCGGAAATTCGCTTTGAATACGTCAAACTATATCACGTATGGGCAGTGTATCCCCCTATATAGTTTTGTATTACTACTACTACAATGGCGCTACAGCCCAAATCGGACCTTGGCCTCCTGACATTCAAATTCCTTAACATTTTTCATTACTTATTGTGGAAGGGTTGTTAGCCCTTCGCACAACCCTCTTTCTACGAATTTTTCATTTTCGTAGACTGAGGTGACCAAGGTATATTCAAGCATGGAATGTGCTGGAATTATATATTGCATCGACCGGGATTTGAATTCACGACCTTCGCATTACAAGACCAACACGCTACCCTCTAGGCTACACCCTAGCTTTGTTTACTATGAATTCAATACCATGGTTTGTATACTAGCAGTGTATCATATGTATTACATGGTTTATTGTTGACCGTTTTAAAAATTGACTAAAAAGATTTTGAGTCTTTTGGTATATCGAGAATACTCCGTCGAAGTTTTTGGTCGTATTGAAACTGAGCGGATTTAGCTAAGTTTTGTAGTGATCATACAAATGCAAACCTCTACCACTTGGATTTTCTTTGGACATATCTTAGATATATTAACAAAAAATGGCAATCTTATGCACAGAATTCGACGGCATATAATGACGTCTGTAGCAGAGTGCTTTCTGAATATTTTCGTTGCTGCACAATCAGTGTGACTACACCCTTGAACACGCCATATTGTTGCTACACCGTACATCAATTATTACAAAATATTGGATTCGACCTGACTTCTTGCAACAAATTCTAAATAATTATTGGTCCGCAACTGGAGGGTGTCGAAAAAACGATCCTTGTCAGACCAAATGAAGATAATATTTGAAATAATGGGATCGAAAAAAATAGCCGGCTTAAGAATCCAGCAAGAACGGATTAAGTTAAATATCAGAAGCCGTTAAATCATAAACTATCGGCAATAAATTCTCACCCAATAAAAACACCAGGTTCCTTAGATGGAAGAGTTCGTATGCTAATAAATATACTAACCATCTTCTACAAGAGCTCCTTCCGTCAGAAGTCCGCCAGGGATAGTAAGAACGCTGTATGGTGGAATAACGATTTTGATATTCTGAAAAAACCTGCCAGGAAGCTCTTTAACAAAGCTAATTCCAGCAAATATGACGCAAACGGGGACCAATACCAAGCACCACTTACACTGCATAAAAAACAGTTAAGGGCCGTCAAACGAAATCCATTGAAGATATTCTGTGAAGAAATCGGTAACTTCAACGATACCGCTAGGATAAAGTGGGTGGTTCCTGGACGGAGTCCAGCAGTCCCTTAAATTTTTAGGCCAAACGCATTTCCCCGGATGCTTTGAGCCCACACCACAGAGTTTATATGTCAATCGTATTCTAGCTATCTCGCAACTAGTAGATACAATCGTGACGCCAGAAAACATAGGAATTGCGTTGAGTTCTTTTTGGACGAGGCTTATCCTGTTATGATCAAAAACGCGGATGAACCGATAATTCAATACCTGGGTGGCATATATAAAGCATGCATCATTCTTTGCCACATACTGAAGCTATGGCAAGAAGTTAATGTGGTTTTTATACCTAATCCAGGCAGAGCCCCTCCATAACACCCGAAGGCTTTCTGACCCATCAACCCAACTTAGCTCCTTCTTAAAGGCCTGGAAAGACTGGTGGACAGCTACCTGCGTACAAATCTGAACCTCTTGGTCAGGTGCCCACACCAACACGTATATCTAAGAGGTTGGTCCACTGATACCGCCTTACATGTGGTGATACTCGGTGGTTGTACTCGATGCCTTTCTAGGAAGGCGCTTTTAGCTACGTCACCATTGATGCCAGTCTTGATGCCTTGCGCAGCAATATTGTGGAACATATACTAACTGCATGGACAGCTAAGCTTCTTCCCTCACGAAAATCGTAGTGCCGATGGGTGAAGAGACAATAAAAGGCTCTGTCCACGAAGGAACGCCACAGAACGGCAGAATATCGCATCTCCTGTGGGTCCTCCCCGTGCCAATAGCGTGGCGTCCATTGATGTAAGGGAAGCATTGCTTTTCTTATTTTACTTATTGATTGTGTTTAAATTTAGCTACCAAATATTTTGTGAAATCTTTTAAAAATTCATGCACTTCATAAAAATTTAGGCTTTATTTACGCTCCGCACGGCACACAACCTATCTGACGCTTTTGTTTTACAGACGCTTTGGAGTACAAAGCCCACCAAAAGCATTCTCATAGAAAAACGGCCGAGATGCGATTGGAATAATGCATATCTGGCACTCACGGCCCGTTCATACAAAAATCTTCGCGCTTCTAAAAAAATCGACTACCATACCAAGCGTGGAAGCATCGTAGAATGTGCTTCCATTTCCAGGCTCTCATTCCCACGACTTCACAAGTATTGCCAATTATTGAAATTTTATTATTGAGTAAAAAATTATCAGCGAGAAAAGCTTGCGGGCATTGGTATGGTAATATCGCCGGAGAGGGGAGCTTTGATCAAAGTTCTATGAATGTGTTTGTAAATCTTGGCGACATCTGTTGTCCCATATTATTATACTCTAGATGAAATCTGAGAGTAAATTGTGTTTGCCTTACCGTTTGTAACGCTAAGAAATAACGCTCGCACAGAGCCGCCAAGGGTACAGAAATATTTGTTGTCGCTCAAAAACCTCGATTCCGAGTGACCGTCTGTCCGTCTGTCCGTCTGTCTGTCTGTGCGTCTGTCTACAGCATAACTCTCGAAAGCTTTGAGCTATACTGATAAAAATTTGTGTGTGTCATTTTTAGCAAAAACGTAACTTTAAGTTCGTGAACGGGCCAAATCGCTCCACCCCTTCTACCCCCTCCCATACAAAATGACACAAATGCGCAATTTGACAATAAACGGATTTGCTCAAAAAGTATAAAACCTATTGGCCTGAAATTTAGAATATATTACTTTCATGATAATATCAATCTACGGTATAAAAATTATGCGTGTCCTCCCCCTCCTTCTACCACCTCCCATACAAACTGTACTTGTCATGAATTACTTTAAGCCAATTTACTCAGTGCGTATAAAATTTAGCGAGATGAAATTGTGCACTAAATATTTATTAAAAATTATTAGTAAGGCTAAAAAAAATTAGACGATTAGATATCACCCCTTCTACCCCCTCCCATACAAAATGGCACAATTTCGCAATTCGACTATAAATGGATTTGCTCGAAAAGTATAAAGCTTTTAGTCTGAATTTCGGGATATATTACTTTCATAATGATTTCAATATACAGTATAAAAATTATTTGCGTCATCCCTCTCCTTCTACCCCCTCCCATACAAACTACACTTTTTCATGAAATGCTCTAAGCCGACTTTCTCAGAACATATAACATTTATCGAGCTTACATTTATGTGATAAATACTTATTTAGCATTATCACTAAGATCAGAAAAAAATATTTGATTAGCTTTACTGTTTCTACCCCCTCCCATACAATATGACACAGTTTCACAACTTCACAAAAAGTCTATTTTCTTGCAAAGTATGAATGTTACTGGTCTAAAATTTAAGAAATGTCAATTTTATGATATTCTTAGTTATTTCTGAAAAAATCACTAAAATCCCCCCTCTCCTTCTACCACCTCCCATACAAACTGCACATTTTCACTAAATCTAACACACTAATTTTCTCAGTTCCTTTTGACTTTTTGGAGTTAGCATTTTGTACAAAACATTTTTATAGCTACTTTAGCATGATGGGGAAAAAATTAGGTCAATGCTATCACCCCTTCGAACACTCCCCATACAAAATTTCTTGGGATCACAAAAAATTCTATTTCATCTAGAGTATCATAAGATTGCGGTTTACGCGCAATCGTAGCCCTGTTATGTTTTTTTTCTATTTTGGCTTGCAACTAAACTAAGCAATTAAAAGCTGTCGCCGGGTCTTATCGGTTTTAGAACTATAGATCTTTATACGCCTAAGTTTTGGATTTTTATCACTGCTGTATTACCTTTTCAGATTCTGTGCAGATCTCGGATTAATTGCGTAGACAAACAACATTATTGAATAACTAAAATTATTTTACTGCTATTGTATAAATTATTTTCTAGTGATAATAATTATTGAAGCTTTCTGTGATATGAATAATTTGCACAATTTGTTCACGGACATGGATGAAATTTTATTAAATATTATGTGACTTTATGCGGTCTGTTCTACACTGTTAGACAGCTGGGCACCATCAAAAAAACAGATCTGTTTCTCTTCTCCAGAAGAAGAAGACCATAAGTTTTCAATTCACCAGCCATTCGAGATATCACTATGGTCCTCTCAAACTAGGTTATATATTAAGGTCTTTTTCTTGATAGCAAATTATCCTGGAAGGCCAAATTCAAGAACGAGAAAAACACTACCGTAGCCTTCTTCGGTTGCAATAAGACATTCAGCTTGTGATGGGGCCGCACCTAATCCACTGGATGTATACCAGTATTGTTAGTCCAATTATGGTGTGGTGGTACTAAAAAAGAACCCAGCAGTTACGGACACTAGTAGGTATAGTTACGGGCCACTGTCTTCTTAGGAAATACGGTTGAATGGTTCGCCTTACAACCGATAACATTTGCAGAGACTGCGTTGAGGAGGATGACACCGTAGAGCATTTCCTCTGCCATTGCACATGCCTCCGAACGATTCGAATACAAATTCTCTGAGGGTACTTCTTCGCCGAGCTGAATGATATCCGGTCATTTGATTTGATGAAGCTGATTAGTTTCACTGGTAGAGCAAACTGGCTAAATGTTATATAGGTTCATGTATTGGCCTACGTACATTGGTATCCAAACCCTTCACAAACCTAACCTAAGTACGATTGTTTCACTTGTTTATTAAATGTATTTAAAAAAGAAGGGCCTTTAAATTCTACCAGTTAAGGACCTTTGCGCCCCCCTTCTCCCCTCCCGCAAACGCCATTGGGGTACATATAGTGCAAACGTAGCAGACGTTTGGGCAAACGTGGAATCAAGAGACATCTGCACCACCATTTTGAACTTTTTTGAAGGAATCTGCTGCTTCATTTTAATGATCACTACTAAGCTACGGTATCAGATTACTTGCTCCTGGTATATGAGCCATACAAACCTGGCTAGAATGGATATGGCGGCCGGCAAGACGTTCAGCTTTCTTTCAGCAAGAAGATATTCTTCCGTCGTATTTGATTTTTTCCCGCACCACGAAAAATACACTCCGATCCCGAGCGAAACGGCCAAAAGCACTATGAAAATTATCATATCGGCTTTTCCAAATGTTAAATTCACATTGTCAAGAACTTCACTTGCTGTTTCGTTCATTTTGAAAACTTTTTGCTAACTAAAACGCAACGTTGCCTGGCGTTATCTATTTAAATAGTAACGATGCGATATCGTTAGTTAATCACGATTTACTTTACTCGTAAAATTAAATTAGATACACGATTTCTCTTTTAATGTGCGTATTCTAAGATCTAAAGCATTTGTGTCTATTTTTTGTTTAATTATTTAATTTAATTGTGTTAGGCGCTTTAACTTTTGAATTATCCCAATAAAAAATCCTCTCCCATACCTCATAATGCAAGATCACATCAGTGAACCAAAAATCATGCATAAAATCAACGCTGATTAATAATCATATGATCAGGGGTAAAATTCGCTGAAAACATAGAAGAATTGATAAGTCTTACATTAGTTCATGCATCAGTGCTTTCTTGGTAATGCAGAAAGTAGTCAGTACACACTCCCTCCTATGCATTGATGTTATCCATTAGAAACTAGCCAACATGGTGGTTAAGTAATGATTACTGAATCGATGTGGTAATCATTACAATTCCTACTGGGATATAGCATAAATAGATTCTAAGAAAATATAAGTGGTTTGTATATTATAGCTAATAGCCATTTATATTATTATTGTTTCTCTTTTTTTTTATAAACATTAGCAAATATATCGGCAGTTAAATAAAAAAGCGTTTGAAAACATAAGTTGAATCGCCTCAAATACACTAGAAAATATGTCGTCATATTTATGGCAGGTGGTGAAAGGAAGGTGGAGTTTATAATCTTGAAATTGTAATGACACTTGGTATAAAAACTTGCCGTGCTGACTTTCAAGTTTGTAGCTGTCAATCAATCAATCAAATTCCTGTTAAGACCCCCTATAGGGGCATAGGACAGAAAGAACTCTCTTCCACAAGGCGTGATCCTGAGCATCGGCCTTAAGCTGTTGCCAGGACTTGTTTATTCCTCTGGCCTCCTGTTCAACTGCTCGCTTCCATGTGTTACATGGTCGACTAACCCGACGTCTTCCTTGAGGGTTATAATCGAGAGCCTGTTTTGCGATGTTTCGCTCTGGTTTCCTCAAAGTATGACCGATCCACTGCCACTTCCGCCGTTGAATCTCAATACCTATTTTAGTCTGGCGAGTTGTACTCCAAAGTTCGTCGTTGGAGATTACTTCTGGCCAGAATATTCCTAAAATGCGCCGGAGGCATTGGTTTACGAAAGTCTGTATGTAGTTTCTTGGTAAGTCAAACGGTCACTTTCCACGTAGTACAACCATATAACAACACGGATTTGACGCATGCGTCAAAAACTCGCAGCTTTGTGCGAAGGGAGATCTCTCTTAACCTCCAGAAAGGGGAAAGGATACCGAAGGCCTGACGAGCTTTATTTAGCCGAGCCTCAACATCCTCTTCGGCTCCGCCGTCCATGCTGACAATGCTTCCAAGAGAGCAAAATTCTTGCACCTCTTCCCCATCCTGTCCGTTAAGAACAATCGGTGTGCTTGCGTTCGAACCCATGTGCATGTACTTGGTTTTACGCACATTTATTTTCAGTCCCGCCTCTTTGCATTTAGAATGCAACGAGCGAACATTTGACTCTAAGTCCGAACGGTTATGTGCAAGCAAACACACGTCATCAGCATAATCAAGGTGACTTAAGATGTTAAATAGTCTCCATTGAAGACCTTTACCTTCCCCACCTTCCAGTGCAGCTTTCAAGATGTCATTTATTACCACCAGAAACAGGGCTGGTGATAATATGCAGCCTTGTCTGACACCCGTTCGCACAGGGAAGCTCTCGGACAACTCTCCTCTATGCAAGACGCGACACCTTGCATCTTCGTAGGATTCTTTAATCATAGCTATGACCTTATCTGGAATACCTCTCCTACGCAAAGCATTCCATGTAATCACGCTTAACGCTGTCGAAAGCCTTCTCGAAGTCCACAAACATGAGATGTAGTGGCGAACCCATTTCGGCTGACTGCTCTAATATTATCCGTAGGGTATTTGTGTGGTCGGTACAAGAGGACCCTTTACGGAATCCAGCCTCATAAACTTCGAGAGTGCTCTCGACGACATCACTAATCCTATTGAGAATTACCTTAGCCATAATTTTTGATACGGCAGTAAGTAGACATATACCACGCCAATTGCCACAATCCCAAAGGTCGCCCTTCTTCGGAATTTTCACAATGACGCCCTTCTTCCATTCAGTCGGATATCTTCCTTCATTCCACACCTTAGTGGAGAGTGGGAGGAGTATATCGGCTGTTATTTCCGGGTCCGCTTTGAGGAGTTCGGTAGTCCGTCTATACCTGGAGCTTTCCTTCCCGCCATTGACCGAATGGCGGAAACTATCTCTTCCTTATCTGGGGGATCGTCCCTAATAGAGGATTGTTGCGGTTGGATGTTTGGAAGTTGTTCTGTTTCCGGAATATCTTCCTCTGACAAGATGTTTAAAATATCAGAGAAGTATTCCTTCCATCGTCGGAACTGGTGTTCACTCATATTAAGGAGAGTTCCGTTGACATCTCTCACCAGGTGGTTGGCGGTGAAATTCCTGTTCGTCAACTGTTTCATGATTTTGAATAGTGAACCCATATCTCCAAGGTAAGCCGCAGATTCTGCCTTGTTCGCCAGTTCTTCAATGGCCTTTCCCTTGTCGCGTCTAACAGCCTTTTTAAGCTGTATATGAGCATCGTGGTAGTTCTGCCTCAAGTCGGGCGTTCGTTGGTTGACATCGGGTTGAGAGATGATTGCCAATTTGGCTTTTTTCCGATTGCCAACCTTATCCCATATGTCTTGCGACATCCAGGGTTTCTCGCCGCTTTGCACATATCCCACAGATTCTTCAGCACTAGTTAGAAAAGTGTTTCTGGTTGCCTCCCAATTGGCGTCCAGTGTGCGCATTTCATATCCACCCAATGTAGATGACTTTTCGCGTAGAATAGTGGTGTATTCGCGTTTATTGTTGGGATCTCTGAGTTTATCCACATTAGGTTTGCGCTTCATTTGAAGAATTTGTGGTCGTCGGATAGCTGCTGTACACAATCTCAAGCAGGCAACCATCAAGTGGTGATCGCTCCCCACGTCAGCTCCACGTTTCGCTCGCACATCGAGGAGACATCTTCTCCATCGGCGACTTATAGCCAAATGGTCGATCTGGTTCGGAGTAACACCATGAAGGGAAATCCAAGATATTTCATGATGACTATTTTGCGGAAAAAGGCCCCTCCGATGATCATTTGCCGAGTACTACAAAACTCCACAAATAGTTCGTCGTTTTCTGGTCTCTTAATCCAAGGTCGTGACGCGTCGATCCAATGGTTATCATTCCTCCCCATGAAGTGTTCTAGTCCAGTGTTGTTAGCGCCAACCTTGGCGTTCATGTCTCCTGATATGGTAATATTATCACTTCTTAGAACACGCTCGAAGCTATCACTCAGTTGGATATAAAACTCCTCTTTGTGTCCAGGTGTTGCGGTAGTTGGTGCTTAGCACTGTAAAGTTGTGAGGTTTCTGACACTGGTCCTGAGCCTGACGACGATAATCCTTTCCGCGATTGGTTCCCAGCAGATGAGACTGTTTCTCGCTCTCGGTGTAAGGACGACCGCCACGCCATTGTTTGCTTCACTGTCAGGATCAACGTACAGAATGGTGTTTCCGCTAGGGGTTCGTTCTTCTCCTAAACCTGTCCACCTGACCTCGCTCAAGCCCAAGATTTGGATGTTATAGTGCTCCATTTCACGGTCGACCACTGATTGGCGGTGCAAGGACCCCTGCCCTTCCCCCGTCATTCAATGTTCAAACGTTCCAGAAGCCAATCATAGTCCGTTGTCAATTGCCAAAAGTCCTTACCGTAGAATCTGTCCGTATCCGAGGCGCTGTATCCGTTTCTCGTATCAGTTAGGATTTAAGATCACGGCTGATAAGCCCATGATCCAGTGAGCGTCCATTTGCCATTTTTGGAGCAAGCAGGACTGGCTGTGGGTGAATTCTACTGCCTCCATCCCACAGGGGGAATATAAAAATATTTGCCTCCCTGTAATTGGTTGACCTGTGAGTCACCTATTTGGCCGTAATATATGAACTCATTCTGTAATTTCAAAGATATAGTAACTTGAAAAAAAAAAAAAAAATCGGCGACAACTAGTTTTTAGCCCCCTCTCCTTTTTGGATAAAATAAATAGTTTATTTTCACTTTTTTCCCCATACACCAATGTACCCAATGAATGTTGAGTTTTAACTTTCTATCAGTCTTCATAGTGGAGATAGTAGCAATCGCAATTTTCGACCTTAACCCACCCCCGCCTTCGCCTTTCACCCCACTCTCCGGAAACCTCAAGCAATCAAAACTGTCTACCCAATGTAAAACCCACCCAAAAACCAATTCTCTATCTATAAGAGTTTCGGAGAAACAGGTCTTCGAATGTCGTTAGAGCGTACACGGACGGCGTACAGACAGACGGATTTTTATACTCTAGATGAAATCTAAGAGTATTATAAGTTTGCCACGAAGTTTGTAACGCTAAGAAATATTGGTCGCACAGTGCCGCCAAGGGTACAGAAATATTTGTTGCCGCTCAAAAACCTCGATGCCGAGCTGCATACCCTTACTTGTGGAAAGTATAATAATAGAATTATTATTGACAACGAAAATTTTGATTTGACCCGTGTACTCCTTTTACCCCGACCCATACAAATGTACAATTTTGATAAATGCATTATATCGATTTCCATTAAAACTAGAATAATCACAAACTTAAAATGTTGCCAGAATTTGTTTTTTAATAATTGCAATAAATGCTAGAAAAAATTATTAGCTCCACTTCACTCCTTCCACCCCCACCCATATAATCTGTATTATAAATTCAAGAAAGGCATTTTTCCTTCGAATAAATGAGAGCTATCGACTTTGAAATTGAATCAAAGCATGGTGATAACGGTGATGATAAGCAGTTTCAAAATCATCTTAAACGCTCCACTTCCTCTGCCACCTCCCATACAAATGCCCCAATTTCAGAAAAACTATGTCCAATTTCTTTAAAAATAATGAAAACCAAAAACTTTAAATTCAGCAAAAAACATTTTACAAGCCATGTTCGGTGTCATATACGAAAAATACAAACCTCCCTTCTACTTCTACCATCTCCCATGCAAAAGTCTCTATTCTCTATTCAAAAGAATTTGAGATGACATATTTTCCGGTGTATCAAAGTCAAGCTGCTGCAATCAAGTCAAACCATCACGGAAGATGTTACCACCCTTTCAGGAGTGTACATTTATAGTTCTACACCTGCATGAGCAAATTGTCCGTGACCACCCGACTCTGGCCAGCTCAGTCGGAGTTGGGTCGTGTCGTCACAACCCATACAGTTGAAGAAAAATTTCTCCAGATTGGAGTTGGAGAGGGGGACAAAGGAAAAAACCAAATTACCAGCCAATTAGTGCTGCACTATCAAGTAACATTACTCTCAAGAATTATCATCTATACACCATTAACATCACTACGGCCTGGCCTGGATTAGTAGCGTAGGTTGACATTACTCATTGTGTTCTTCCCTGCATGAGATAGGTACTCATAGCGGCGGCGTTCATGGAAGAAAATAGTTGCTGCGGCAGCCAGGAAACAGTATGGCCAGCCACGCTAGGACCCTTTGAATACGCTGTATATTGACGAGATGTGGATGATCGACGGCGGCATCTGATTTGATTGCATCGATGGCATCGAATATTGTTGCGGCTGCTGTTGAAACTCTTACCAGCTATCATAGACACTCCCATCGACTATTTTTCTTACACGAAAATCGAGACGACCGATATCGATTGGTGCTTCGGCAGCTGCAGCTGTTTACTTGAATCTGCAGAAGCGGCGGGCTTCTCCTTTTTTTCCCTTTCTGTAGCTTTGCATTTGATTTCGAATCGTCCGGTTGGGACGGATGTAGTACTGCGGATGACGCTTTTGATTTACTTATTGGATCGGTTTGTGTGGCGTCTGTAGGAATGGGAATTTGTAATTTCCCATTGCGACATTCCAATTGAATTAGTCCCGACTTGGCAGATTCGATTTCAGCTAAAAGTTGTTTCTTTTGTCGACCCAGTTCCTGTTTCTTTCAGGCAATTAGTTCCCGTTTGATTGCAGAAAGCTCTAACTTCAGTGAATCCAGAAATTCTTCAGCAACTTTATTATTCGAAAAAAAAATCGCTCCAGATTGCTCATTTTTCAGTAATTTTTTTTTTTACTAACAAAACTATAAAAATAAAATTGCCTGCCAATTTCAAATTTTTAAAATCATAATTTATTTATTAACTTTATAATTTAAGTTGATTTTTTTTATCTACATCAATTTTTTCCTCCAAAATCAAAATCAAAACTGACCAAGAAAAAATATTTTTTTTCTCCTTTTTTTTCTATACATGCATACATACACCATACTCGATCAAAAAAAATATTCAGTACAGTGAATTTTGACACGATCGTTACAAAGATCGCTACAAAAAATATGTTTGAGCCGAGCATTATAGAAGAAGCGCAGGCAATACAAGGAGAGACAGGACAAATTGATTTTGCTGCACGATAACGCTCGGAGTGGAAATTCTTAGTATTTTTTTTTTCAGAAATAATTCCGAATATCAACTGATATTTCTCAAATTTCAGACCAGTAACATTCGTACTTTAAAAAAAAAACGATTTCTTGTAAAGTTGTGAATTTGTGTCATACTGTATGGGGGGAGTAGAAGCAGTCAAGTTAATCAGTAAATTTTTTCCGATCTTAGTAATATTGCTAATTAAGTATTTAGTACAAAATTGAAGCCCGACAAATGTAATACGTACTGAGAAAGTTGGTTTATTGTATGCAAAAGTGCAGTTTGTATGGGAGGTGGTGGAAGGAGTGGGGGAATTCCAATAACTTTTGTATCATACGTTACATTTATGTAAAAATAATATGTTCTAAATTTTAAATTATTATCTTTTATGGTTTCCAAGAAAGTTTCTATTATTTTAACTGATTGAAAATGAGTCATATTGTATGGGAGGTGGTAGAAATAGTGAAGTTAATCGTCTAATTTTTTTAGGTTTTACTAATAATTCTAAATAAATATTAAGTGGTTAATTTCAGCTCGTTAAATGTTATACGTACTGAACAAATTGGTTTATATTATTTTATGAAAAAGTGCAGTTTGTATGGGAGGTGATAGAAGCAGTAAGGGATTCGAATAATTTGTATACCATAGTTTGAAACCGTTATAAGAATGATTAATTCTAAATTTCAGATCAATATCGTTCATACTTTTTGCGAAAATTCGTTTATTGTCATATTCTGAAATTGTCTTATTTTGTATGGGAGGGAGTAGAAGGGGTGGAGCAATTTCGCGCGTTCGAGAACTTATCCTTACTTTTTGCCAAAAATGACGTGTACAACATTTGTGATTTCAAGCTCAACGCGTTCGCGAGTTAGAGAGGACACGGGCGGACAGACGGACGAACATACGGTTTTGAGATATTCCAGTGATAATATGAACTTCTGTACCATTCATTTTTTCTCCGAGCCTTATTTCTTAGCGTTACAAACTTTGTGGCAAACTTATAATACTCACAGATTCCATTTAGAAAATAAAAACATAAGTTTGCAAATAGCAAGGTCTTGTTGGTCTCATTTTTCGGACTGAATCTTGTAGACGATTTACTTGGGGTTCATTAAATTTCTATTGATTAATTTTAAGTTTGACTTTCTCAAAGTGTCTGATATTCGGCGAATACTACTACTAATATTCGTATTCGTTGGATTACTAGTAAAATATCTTATTTATGTAAGAATTCCGTTGGATTATTTCTTGATATTTACATGTAAATTATTAAATAACTGCGTATAATTAATTTTAGGATATCGAAAGTACTTTTTCAAAGGATGTAATTTTTTGCACTCCCACGAATGTTTGTCACAAGTTGCTACTGACCTTACGGCACCCATCCTCGTATTGTAGGCCAACATCGTTATTCAACACCCAGGTTATAACTTTAATGGATTCTATATTTTTAGATGCATTCTGTTTTCGATCTTAGATTCGGCTGCTAGCCAGTAGTTGGGATCACACTGATCCCTGAATAGGAAATATTAATTTCAAATAATGTTTACTGTCCCTGAATACCTTTCTATGCTTCCGTATTTAATTGTTTGTGAATAAAATCAGAACGTAACAAAGAAACAACCTCTGCAAACCAAATCCATATCTAGCTGTCCATCGGAAGCCCGAATTTGAATCAAACTGGCCTTAGGTCTCAAGCATCAAATCGTGAAAAGAGAAAGGGATTCGGCGACCAATAATGTCATCATCATCACCATCAACATAAGTTTTTCCATCGGCAACGACTTTCTATCGCTTGTGCGAATGCCGTGGTCCATAAGTACCCGCAATTGGGCATCAGAACCGACTTGCAGGCAGGTTAAACGGTCGACTGTCTGTTTCCGTACCTGGTGGACCTGTGCATCTTTTACGTTGCTTGTGCCGGCCTAGCATGGCATCGTCGTGTAACCTTTCTCTTCTTCTTTGACATGGAGGGCCTCCTCCATTCGGTTTACTTTCTTCGCATTTCCCAAGCAGTCGTGCAACAATTTGGCGTTTTCAGTTTCACATTTTTATGCCTGACGAAGAAGATGCGGAAAAGATCCCACACGATGGATTCGGTCGACCAGAAGAAAGCAGGAAAACGAAGATGCCACCGTCTTCAAGAGTAGTCTATTAGCTTCCTTGGTAAATAAATTCTTTTAGGTGATTCGCGTCTCATCGTAGTCGTAAGCACTCTCGATTAACAAGGTGGTGATACATTGCGCTGTAATTACTGTAACATAACAGCCGGTGATTTATTGTCTTCCTCATTTGACGGTGATAATGTGAAGTGAACCATGATGTTTTGCTGTTAATTGCTAAAAGAGTGTTTGTTAATGAGGTTTTTTGGCGGCAATTTATAGCACGAAATGTATTATTTCCGTTGTGCTTCATTAGTTCCTCCTCGTTTTCTTTAAACACTGAGTTCCTTGGACTCTGTAGAAATATGCGGCACTACTCATTCAATAATGTGGGATATGCGCAGAGCGGTGAGAAACCCTGGATGTCGCAAGACACATGGGACAAGGTTGACAATCGGAAAAAAGCCAAATTGGCAATCATCTCTCAACCCGATGTCAACCAACGAACGCCCGACTTGAGGCAGAACTACCGCGATGCTCATATACAGCTTAAAAAGGCTGTTAGACGCGACAAGAGAAAGGCCATTGAAGATCTGGCAAACAAGGCAGAATCTGCGGCTTACCTTGGGGATATGGGTTCACTATTTAAAATCATGAAACAGTTGACGAACAGGAATTTCACCGCCAACCACCTGGTGAGAGATGTCGACGGAACTCTCCTTAATATGAGTGAACACCAGTTGCGACGATGGAAGGAATACTTCTCTGATATTTTAAACATCTTGTCAGATGAAGATATTCCGGAAACAGAACAACTTCCAAACATCCAACCGCAACAATCCTCTATTAGGGACGATCCCCCAGATAAGGAAGAGATAGTTTCCGCCATTCGGTCAATGGCGGGAAGGAAAGCTCCAGGTGTGGACGGACTGCCAACCGAACTCCTCAAAGTGGACCCGGAAATAACGGCCGATATACTCCTCCCACTCTTCACTAAGGTGTGGAATGATGGAAGATATCCGACTGAATGGAAGGAGGGCGTCATTGTGAAAATTCCGAAGAAGGGCGACCTTCGGGATTGTGGCAATTGGCGTGGTATATGTCTACTTACTGCCGTATCAAAAATTATGGCTAAGGTAATTCTCAATAGGATTAGTGATGTCGTCGAGAGCACTCTCGAAGTTTATCAGGCTGGATTCCGTAAAGGGTCGTCTTGTACCGACCACACAAATACCCTACGGATAATATTAGAGCAGTCAGCCGAAATGGGTTCGCCACTACATCTCATGTTTGTGGACTTCGAGAAGGCTTTCGACAGCGTTAAGCGAGATTACATATGGAATGCTTTGCGTAGGAGAGGTATTCCAAATAAGGTCATAGCTATGATTAAAGAATCCTACGAAGATGCAAGGTGTCGCGTCTTGCATAGAGGAGAGCTGTCCGAGAGCTTTCCTGTGCGAACGGGTGTCAGACAAGGCTGCATATTATCACCAGCCCTGTTTCTGGTGGTAATAAATGACATCTTGAAAGCTGCACTGGAAGGTGGGGAAGGTAAAGGTCTTCAATGGAGACTATTTAACATCTTAAGTCACCTTGATTATGCTGATGACGTGTGTTTGCTTGCACATACCCGTTCGGACTTAGAGTCAAATGTTCGCTCGTTGCATTCTAAATGCAAAGAGGCGGGACTGAAAATAAATGTGCGTAAAACCAAGTACATGCACATGGGTTCGAACGCAAGCACACCGATTGTTCTTAATGGACAGGATGTGGAAGAGGTGCAAGATTTTTGCTATCTCGGAAGCATTGTCAGCATGGACGGCGGAGCCGAAAAGGATGTTGAGGCTCGGCTAAATAAAGCTCGTCAGGCCTTCGGTATCCTTTCCCCTTTCTGGAGGTTAAGAGAGATCTCCCTTCGCACGAAGCTGCGAGTTTTTGACGCATGCGTCAAATCCGTGTTGTTATATGGTTGTACTACGTGGAAAGTGACCGTTCGACTTACCAAAAAACTACAGACTTTCGTAAACCAATGCCTCCGACGCATTTTAGGAATATTCTGGCCAGAAGTGATCTCCAACGACGAACTTTGGAGTACAACTCGCCAGACTAAAATAGGTATTGAGATTCAACGGCGAAAGTGGCAGTGGATCGGTCATACTTTGAGGAAACCAGAGCAAAACATCGCAAAACAGGCTCTGGATTATAACCCTCAAGGAAGACGTCGGGTTGGTCGACCATGTAACACATGGAAGCGAGCAGTTGAGCAGGAGGCCAGAGGAATAAACAAGTCCTGGCAACAGCTTAAAGCCGATGCTCAGGATCGCGCCTTGTGGAAGAGAGTTGTTTCTGTCCTATGCCCCTATAGGGGGTCTTAACAGGAATTTGATTTGACTCATTCAATAAAGTACAGGTTAAAAGAAAAGAGAATCCGTCAAAATGTCAATAAACACACCTGTTGAATTTTATTGTCGATAGTTCAGCATCAGAAATTTTATTTTTATAGATTTATGGTTTTATTGAAGCAACGAATACACTAAAAGCTGCCATTTTTACTAAATTTTTAACATCTTAACGCTATGCATCAAAACAATTACTCCAAATGTTGAAGAAACTATAACGGAAAATGTATAAGTCATAAAGGTGCATTTATACCAAATGCACAGACCTGAGCCGAGCAGAGGTAAACTTATGGGAATTTAATATTCGTTTAGTTTGCATGATGAACGGCGCAGGAACGAGAATGTGAAAGTGTGGCGGTGGGTGGAGATAGTAAAATGTGTTATAGTCTCCCATAAAAATGCATAATTTTGGAAAATACGTTTCTCCGGTAAATGGGTAGTAAATTTTAGTGCTTTGTTCAGAAATAAAAACGAGCAACATGCAATTGACATGGTTCAAATTACAGGTCAGTAGCGTTCATACTTTTCAAGAAAATCAACTTATTGTAAAGTTGCGAAATTTGTCATATTGTATGGGACGGGATAGAAGGAGTAAAGCTAATTGGTTAATTCCTTCCACGATACTAATAATGCAATTTCACGCAAAGCATTAATTTACAAATTATACATGGTGGGCCAAATACAAGTTTCTTTTTAAAAATGCAATAAAATGAACAAAATTAAATTTTTTTCCATGTATTATGGCTTCATTAGTAAGAGCAAACATTCCCATTCATGATGAAACACAACTTCGTTTCAGTGGTTGCCTCGGCAGTTTGGGCCTTAGAGCAGCTTGAATTAGACAACGATTTTGGGCGAAAAATCATCTTTTCTGACGAGGCTCATTTTCATCTCGGAGGCTACGTTAACAAACAAAATTGCCGCATCTGGGGCTCGAGAAACCCGCAAGTTATTGTCATGAAGCCAGTGCATCCACAGAGAGTTACAGTTTGGTGCGGATTGTGGAGTGGTGGCATCATTCGACCATTTTTCTTCAAAAATGAGGCTGGAAACAACGTTTCGGTCAACGGTAAACGTTACAGAGCCATGTTATCCGACTTTTTTTTACTGAAATTGAAGATATGGATTTGGACGACCTCTGGTTCATGCAGGATGGCGTGCCATGCTACACAGCGCATGCCACAATCGATCTTTTACGCACCAAATTCCCAAATCGTGTTATCAGCCGTCTTGGCGATGTCAATTGGCCACCTCGGAGCTACGATTTGACCCCTTTGGACTTTTTTTTTCTGGGGAATCGTGAAGGATCGATGTTATGCCAACAATCCAGAAACGATTCAAGCACTTAAGGCCAATATCATCCAAGCAATCCGTAAGCTACAGCCCGAAACCATCGACATGGTCTTGGAAAATTGGAGCGGCAGAATGCGCTACTGCGAAGCCAGCCGAGGCAGCCACTTGAACGAAGTTGTATTTCATCATTAATGGGAATATTTGTTCTTACTAATGAAGCCATATTACATGGAAAAAAAATTAATTTTGTTCATTTTTAAAAAGAAACTTGTATTTGGACGAAATATATAATTCCAGCACATTGCCTGCTTGGATATACTTTGGTCACCTCCATCTACGAAAATGAAAATTTCGCAGATAGAGGGTTGTGCGAAGGGCTCGCACCCCCTCCACAATAAATAATGAGAAGTGTTAAGGAACCTAAATGTCAGGAGGCCAAGGTCCGATTTGGGCTGTAGCGCCATTGTAGTAGTAGTAGTAGCGTATACATTGGGAGTGTCCTATAAAATTGTCCACTTAATGGAAACATAAACTACCAACAAGTCGGGCGCAACTTTAGTATTCTTGGGACAAGTTGTAACGGAAAGAACTCTGGAAGAACGTGGGAACCGCGTTCTAAGCCGTTGTTTATCCCTACAAAATTCCTTCCGCCAACAGATTATAACGACGTATTCCTCGGCAAGAAGCGCGCTTTTTGCCGGCTAGCTAGAACGTGGGGGTGAGAATACCGAGGAATCATTTTGTCGCTCTCGTAACACGCTACTCCTATGAACATACGACCGATTACCTGTCAAACTCACATTCCTTCTTTCTTTAGCTTGACAAACCGAAAAGCGATCTGGACTATGTCCAGATCACCATGAGGAGCTCATTCTGCAGAGCCCCGGAGTGAACCCTCTACTCAGTCTGCATAATTTTTTTTTTCTTCAAGATTTCCTAAAGACACAAACTAAAAAAAACCGCGAAACGAAAACCTAGTTAATTTTTTTTTCTAACATCGCTGAGTTTGCACCTGTGAAAACAATCACATAGAATCTTCACAGAAAAAAAAATTTAAAGCACAATTCAATTTATTTATAACTATTGTCCTTTTTTTTTGTAAAAAAAAAACCTGATTTGGAGGGTGTCCTTTTTGATGAGAAGCGTCGTCCCTCGGCTAAACGCTGCACGGAGAATTCTGTTCCTTTGTTCGGGACGTGCTGCGTCTGCTCGGATCTCCAGTTCTTGCACTTAACACTTTTCTTGTTTTAAAAAGTAAGGATAAGTTCGTAAACGGGCCAAATCGCTCCATCCCTTCTACCCCCTCCCATACAAAATGACACAATTGCGCAATTTGACAATTAACGTATTTGCTCGAAAAGTATAAAAGCTGTTGGTCTCAAATTTGGAACATATTACTTTTATGATGATATCAATCTACCATATAAAAATTATGCGTATCCTCTCCTTCCTTCTACCACCTCCCATACAAACTGTACTTTTTCATGAAATACTCTTAACCAATTTATTTATTTATTTATTTAAGTTAGGGGACTAAGTGAGTGCACTGCGGTCTTTCCGACCTATTGTACGATAATTGCCCCTTTACCTTACCATATCGCAGTAGCTTTAGCTAATTTGAGTATAAGTGAGGGAGCCATGTTGGCTAGTTCCTCGGTGGAAAGGATGCCCTTCCCAAGAATCTTGAGTCTGCTCCTTGCCATTGCTTCACAGTGGCATGGGATATGTATTGTCGTTTCTGAGTCTTCGAGACAGAGACGACATATGTCGGTTTCAGCTAAGCCCATTTTTTTGAGGTGATGGTTTACTCCACTGTGCCCCGTAATTAGCCCGATTAGAGTATTGATATCCCTTTTGCTGAATCTCAGGATATCCTCCACTTTGTTTTTATGTGGTAGGATTAATTTTTTCGAGGTTGATAAACCAGGAAGTCTATTCCAGTGGATTATATGTTCTTCTTGAACCCACTTCTTGATTGAGGAGTTAAGAAACCCTTTTGGTTTTCCGCAGAAAGGTTCTGGGCCAATTAAGTTTTCTTCCGCGCCGTTTTTTGCTAAGCGATCGGCCTCCTCATTTCCTTTAATTCCCAAGTGTCCTGGCACCCACATTAAGGTTACATCATTCCTTTTCCCCAGGATGATTAGGTCTTGAAGGCAGTCCCAAACTAGCTTCGATCCATGTTTGTTGGGTGATAAGGCTTTTAGAACTGCCTGACTATCTGATAGGATATAAAGTGGTTTGTTGCGATGAGCTCTCCTTATGTTCTCTTAGATGCATAGCTCGATTGCCATTAGTTCAGCCTGGAAGATTGTGGCTTCTTTGCCGAGTGATTTTGAAACCGAGAAGTTAGGTCCCTTGACTCCAGCTCCCGTCCCCTCGGAGGTGCACGAACCGTCTGTATACCAGATGGTTGAACCCTCTGTCATTTCAGGTGACGTGGATTGCCAGTCCATGCGTTCACCAATAATAACCTTGAAGGGGGTTTCAAAGTTATATTTTGTCGGCATATCGTCCAACAAAGTGGAGGCTAGAGCCTCCCATTTTAGGTTACTTAGGATTTTGAGGTGGCCTCTAAAATCCCCTGGTTTATAGTTGTTTTCCCTTGGTAAGCGTAGCACCCCTTTGATAGCTTCCCTTTTTATTTGGAGATATATCGGAGGAATATTAAGAAACATTTCCATTGCCGCTGTGGGACAGGTTTTCATCGCACCTGTGATGCCAAGACAAACTAGCCTTTGGATTTTTTGTAGCGTGAGCTGTGCTTTTCTTTGCAAAGTTTTAGTCCACCATACCGTTGATCCGTATGTGACTATAGGAAGAATGATTGTTCTGTAACACCAGTAAATCATTTTGGGCTTAAGTCCCCATTTTCTGCCAAATAAGCTTCTACAGGCCCAAAATGCCTTTAGAGCTTTGGCATGAGTCCATTCTATATGTTTGTTCCAGTTGAGTTTGCTATCCAGTATAACTCCTAGATATTTTACCTCTTCTGAAAGGGGTATAATTGTTCCATTTATTGAAGGGGGTGTGATGTGAATATTCCTTCTGTTTGTAAATGGTACCAACTCAGTCGTACTTGGGTTGATGTTCAAGTTTTTAGACCGACACCAGTTCATTATCATATCTAAGGCTGATTGTATTCTTTCAGATATAATTGAACCATACTTGTCTCTAATAATAATGACGAGGTCGTCGGCATATCCTATAACATCATATCCCTGTTCCGTTAGATGGTCCAGGAGTTCATCCACTACAATTGACCATAGAAGTGGAGATAGTACCCCGCCTTGGGGACATCCTCTATAAGTCTGTGCAGTCAATGAACTATCACCCAGTTCCGTGGTGGTCATTCGGCTCCTTAGCATGGCATGTATCCATTTAATTGTGGCCGTTTCCAGACCTTTTTTCCTAGCTGCCGCTATTATGGCTTTATGGGGAGTATTATCTAATGCTCCTTCTATATCTAGGAATGCGCAAAGCGCAATTTCTTTATAGTCTTTTGCCTTTTCGATTTGTCTTACCAAACCGTGAAGAGCTGACTCTGTTGATTTGCCCTTTTGGTAGGCATGTTGATTTGTGTTAAGACGAACCTTGTTAGGCCCTGTTCTTAAGTGTGCATCCACTAATTTCTCCATCGTTTTGACGAAGAAGGAGGTTAGGCTTATAGGACGATATGACTTAGGCTGATCAATGGGACGATTGCCTGCCTTCGGTACAAATGCCACCCTTGCTTTCCTCCAAATTTTGGGGATGTATCCCCAACTAAAACTGGCTGTAAAGATCCTTATCATTATTGGCAATAAGATCTCTAACCCCTTCTGCAGTAATGCGGGAAATATTTTGTCTACTCCGGCTGATTTGTAAGGCTTAAAAGTGTTAATCGCCCATCTGATCTTTTCCGGAGTGAAGATTTAACCAGCAGCGCTTTTGCTGGACGGAGTTTGACAACATGTCCTTTGCTCCGCTTCTAAAACTTCATTTTTGTCTATTATTCTGCAGCCTGGGAAGTGTGTTGCCAATAACACCTCAAGAGTTTCCATACTGCTTTTGGTAGAGGACCCGTCAGGTCTCTCTAGAAGTCCGATATCTATCGGGGTGTCTTTTGATAACACCTTTTGAAGTCTTGAGGCCGTTGAGAGATCGTCTATTTCTTCACAGAATCTACTCCACGACTCTTTTTTCAATTTTTTGGGAAGTTTGTTATATTCGGTTAGGGACTCTCTATATTCGTCCGAGTTCCCAAAGGTCTTTGCTCTGTTGAACAATTTCCTAGTTTCCTTGCGTTTTTTCGCTAGTTCCTCGTTCCACCAAGGTGTTTGTTTGATTCTTTTTTTATGTAGAACAGGACAGCTTTGTTCGTAAGCATTAATAACATTGTTTACGAGTTCGTTTGCTATTTTATCAATGCAGTCTGGGCTGCTTATTGATTCTTCTACGATTCCTAGTTCATATTCTAGGACTGGTTGGTACAGACTCCAATTGGTACGTTTCGGATTTCTGTATTGTCTAATGTATTCAATTGAAGTCTCAACATCAAAACAGATATGCCTATGATCTGATAGTGAGGCTTCCTTTGATACGTGCCAATTCACGCACATGTTTACCAGGCAAGGGCTTGTAATGGTTAGATCCAGTACTTCCTGCCTAATTGAATTTATAAAGGTTGGTGAATTACCTTTATTTATTACGTCTAGGTTGTTAGTAGTAATATATTCTAAGAGTGACTCACCTCGTTTGTTTATATCGCTGCTACCCCAGATCGTGTGATGAGCGTTCGCGTCGCTGCCAAGAATAACTGGTATATTGTTATTTTTGCTGTAACTTACCAGCTCCATGACTCCTTGTGGTGGAGCCTCTAGCTCCTCCCCTGGAAAGTAGGCCGAGGCGATTAACACCTGCTGGATTCCTCCTACCTTTGGTATCTTCACCAGTACCGCTACTAAATCTGTTCGGATGAAAATAGGTATATTTAGGTAATTTATTTCTGATGATATTAGAATTGCAGCTCTAGGCCTGTCGCTTCTTCTATCAAAGATCAACTTACCCATTTTTGTAGGAATATCAAATATTTTCCCCTTAGCGGCTCTTGGTTCTTGAATTAGGGCTATGTGATATTCCTCTTTTGCGAATCTCCATGTTAGTGTATCCATAGCAGCCGCTGCGCGATGGAGATTCGTTTGTATTACTCTAATTTTGTCTAGAGCTTGGGCCATTTTTGTTCATCCGCGGCTCGCCGCTTTTGAACTCTTTGGCCTTAGGATGAAGAGTAATGCTAGAGAATTTGAAGCATACTCTATGTCCCCTTTCTTTAAGCTTTTCCATCGATTGGCCGTCGATGGAGAAGGTTATAATAGTGTTTGTGCCCTCTACTCTTCTACTCAACACTTTCCAGTTGGAGGCGCACAAACCAGCATTTTGAGCATCAATGAGGGTGGTTATTTCCTCCGATGTTTTTGTTTCATGAGGAAAATATCCGCGATTTCTAATCGCGGGATATTCTCCTCCCGGACTGCCCTTATATTTGTTGACCCTTCCGGCTTGATGCTTAAAGCTGTCTTTTCTAGCCATGTTGCTGATTGCTCGTCAAGGCAAATGATCAGCATCCAGCCCGGCTTTAAACTGAGTCCTCCAAATTGTGGAATAATCTCCTCAGTTGCCGGTTTGGGAATCTCTTTCAGAAAGAGTTCCTGTATTGTTTCAAGTTGATCTGGTGTTAGGATTTTTTGAGGATGTTCAGTATGTATGATGCCGATCCTTATTCCTTTTACTGCGTCTCTGTAACTAGTACCTGACGTGGAGGGCTGAGCTTCTGCTGCAGATACATGTACTGCGCTTTTACTTGTGGTTTTGGGCTTTTTGTAACCACTTCCCACAGATGGCGGTGTTGTTGAAGAGGTTCTGCCTCTTTTTCTCGCCTGTCTTTGTGCTGGTGATAGCGTCTTTTCGATCGGCTGGCAAGCGAGATCGTACGCTTCATTTGCAGTTTTCCCTTGGTTACGATGGTATGAGTATCGTTTCCGGGCTGCTCCGCTTAGCCTTTTTTTCTTTTTCGCTAGCGTTAACTGTTTCAGTTCTGCTGATAACAGTTGCTCATCCACTAGAGGCTTGCTAGGAGTTTTCCTGTCCGCTCTAAATGGTGGTCTTTTGTTTATTTGTGTGCTTGGAGGAATTGCCTCATTTGTTGTTTCACACAATTTTTGTAGAGGATTTGTTGTTATTTTATCCTCATCATTTACGACTTCAGCCGTTGTTTGTGATGCTTTAGGGGATGCATCTGCCTTATCGGTTACATTTGGTATTTCCATATAGTTCCCACGAGTAGCGCGAGAAAGTAGAGTCACCCCTGGCAGAGCTCCGCATTACCAGGGGAAGGCTTGTTCAAACTGGAGGGCGCCTGGTATCCAGAGTTCGCATATTATTGGTTAGTTACCCACTAACCATTCATCTTTTGGCATATGCTGTTCCACCGTAGATTGGGGGATTTTTATATACGAGGTTAACTCCTCTAGCGTCGTACTTTATAACGGTCACCATATAGGTAGTACGTACACTTGCGAATCACTATAGGGATGAATCCTCTAGTGACCATCAATAAATTGAAATCTGCCTAAAACATGACCAGACCAGATCCCAATAATATCAATGCTGCGATAGGATACGGAACCGACAGCTAGCTGAACGATTTAATCCCCCCTACCACATCCGCCACAGACCATAGATAGGTTACGGAGCTGAAAGCTAGCTATTCAACTTAATCCCCCCTATCTAGATAGGATACGGAGCCGACAGCAAGCTGTTCGACTTAATCTCCCCTATCTGTAGATCTTTAGCGTTACCCAGTCTGCACCACGAGGAGGCGATCTACACAACAGACCCTACACCAATTTACTCAGTGCACTAAATATTTATTTCGAATTATTAGTAAGACTATAAAAAATTAGACATTTAGTTTCACCCCTTCTACCCCCTCCCATACAAAATGACACAATTTCGCAATTCGATAAAAATTCGGATTTTTTCAAAAAGCATGAAAGCTATTGATCTGAAATTTGGAATATATTGCTTTTATAATAATTTCAATCTGCTGTATAAAAATTAGTTGAGTCCTCACCCTCCTTCCACCACCTCCCATACAAACTCAATTTGTTTATGAAATACTCTAAATAAATTTACTCTGTATGTATGAAATTTATCGAGCTGAAATTATGCAATAAATAATTATTTAGAATTATTAGTAAGACCAAAAAAAATTAGGCGATTGGCTTCAATCTTTCTACCACCTTCCATACAATTTGACACAATTCAACAACTTTACAAAAGACGATTTTCCTGAAAAGTATGAATGCTACTGATCTGCAATTTAAAATATGTCAATTAAATGATGCTTAGGCTACCGACACACGATGCGAGTTAATATATATTATCTCACTTTTCGATATTACTTGTGTCAATTATGTATAGGACATAATTCGGCCTACTTATATCAAAATAGGAGTATAATATATATTAACTCGCATCGTGTGTCTGTAGCCTTACAGTTATTTCTAAAAACGTCATTAATAAATTCACACTCCTTCTATCACCTCCCACACAAACTGAACCATTTCACTTATTCCAATACACTAATTTTCTCAGTATCTATTAAATTATTGAATATTAAATTTTGTATAAAACATTTTGATAGCAACCTTACCGCCATGTGAAAAAATTAGTTCAATGTCGTCACCCCCTCTACCACTTCCCCTACAAAATTTCTTAAAATAAAAAAAATCTCTCTCATCTAGAGTATCGCACGATTGGGCTTTACGCCCAGTCGTAGTCCTGTTATGTTTTTTTTCTTATTTTCACTGAGCAAACACTGTGCCAACTCGCACACTTGTAATTAATTCATTTACTAGATAAAAGAAAACCACAACTCGAGGTTTTGAATTTAACCGGCTTCCTCCAGGCCAGGTCCAAAAGCTAATCCCGAATTTTTTTTCTCGTTCGCTTCACGAAACTTCGCAACAGTTTTTTTTTCGATCAAGTTGTTTTTCGTTGACGTCGTTTGATAGTTTTTTTTATATTATTGATATTACTATTATTTATTATAATTTTTTTTTTACAAATTGAGGTAATTTACTTTGTTTCAGGTGCAAATTCTTTGAAACAACAAAAGTAAAAGAAAATAAAGATGAAAGAATAAAAATGTTGCCTCAAGAAATCAAAGAAAAAATTTAAATAAAAAAAATATTCCACTTAGCGATAAAGTTGAGGATGCACGGGACAGTCAATATGCAGGTTAGAGTGGTGAAGAAGTGAAACCCACTTTAGGCCTGGACTGCTGTCAATTTAACACTTAATTGCGAATACGATCAATAGCTCCAGTACATGTAACCTACTTTTCATTCGTTTATGCAAGTTTGGATTTTTATGAGGGGAGAGAGAAAGGGTGATAGTAAGTGTGAGTAGATGTTAATAGTTTTTTAATCGATTTCTTGAATCACGTCCAATATTCTCTGTACAGAATGTCGGTTTCATAAACGAAGTTGCATAGAATTTTCACAAAATTTGGTAGATTTTTCATTCACGAAACCAAGCGTATGGGAGAGGGCAGTATCTCTTGCAAGGTGGTCATACAAAATTTCAAGTTCGTAGCTTTTAATTAGTTGGTTAATAGTTGATTTATTGAAATTGGTTGAAATCATACTTTTGTATGGGAGGGGGTAGAAGGGTAAGATCGATCTCAAAACTACTGACGCATTTTGGTTTCAACTATTCTAAAAGTTTTTGTGCAAAATTTCAAATTGATAGCTTTTAATAGTTAGGTGCTAATTGATTCCTTAATTATTGTCGATAAAATACTGTTGTATGAGAGGGGGTTGAAGTTTTGAAGGTATTCGACCAGTTAATATTTCATACTTTTAAGAATTTTCTTAAATGTATTTTGTAAATTTTCAAGTTTCTGCCTTAAAATTTCATTCAAAAATTTTCAATTTTTGTGTTGTTTTCATTGCACATGAAACATCTTGTGCACGTTAGACTCCCCTTCGGTGCATAACAACTGTGGAATAAATGATTGTTTTTCTATGTACATATATCAAATATATGTATGCACATGGAAAATTTAAAGTCTGTATCTTTCAAAAAATTAATCAAAATTTTCGACATTCTTGCACATCCCTCCACTTACATCCCGAACTTAAAATTAAGGAGTATGTAGTTCTACTATCTGAAAAAATTTCATTTTGACCGGCAATCGGGGGAAATTTTCTTCTTACAACAGGGTATTTCTCAAAAAATGGCTAAGTTAATTTTCGGTAAAAGAAGTGACAGGCCAAGAGTTGCAATTCTTATGTCACCCGAAATTATTTAGCAGAATATGCCTATTTTCGTACGACAAGATTTAGTAGCGGTACTCTGAAAATACCAAAGGCAGGAGGGGTTCAAGAGGTGATACTTGCTTTGGACTACTTTCCTGGTGAGGAGCTAGATGCTCCACCTCAAGGCGTCAGCTTGTGGAATAAAGCAAAATCCACAAAATACCAGTGATCCTTGGCTGCGACACTAACGCGCTCACTCTATATGGGGAAGAAGTGATATCAATAAAAGATGTGAGTCACATTTAGAGTACCTTACTACTAAGAACCTAGATATAATAAATAAATGCATCACACCGACCTTCATAAATTCAGCATGGCAGGAAGTACTTTACTTAACCACAACAAGCCTCTGCCTGGTTGACAAGTGCGGATTTTGGCAATTATGAAAAGAAGCTTAACTGTCAGATCATAGGCATAGCTGTTTTGATATTAAGATTTCATTTGGCAATATATGCCAGTACAGGAACCCTCAACGAACCAACTGAAATCTTTACCAGTCAGTACTAGTGTACGAACTAGGTATCAAAGAAGAATCAATAATCAGCTCAGACTGCATTGATCAAATAACTAACAAACTCGTAAGCAATATTATAACATTCCTCAAGACTCCAAAAGGTGTTATCAAAAGGCACGATAGATATCGTACTAATAAAAGAGACCAGATAGGTCCTTAACTTAAAGCAGTGTCGAATTGTTATTGGCAACACATTTCCTAGGCAGCAAGATAATTAACAACAATGAAGATTTAGAGCAATCATCAGAAAAAAAGTTACTTAATAATATCGGAAGGGATACAATCTGCCATAGAGGTGATAATGAACTGGTATCAGTCTAAGAACTTGAACATCAACTCAAGTAAGACTGAGATAGTACCATTTACAAATAGAAAGAAAATCCACATCATACCTGCTTCAATAAATGGAACATAAATACCCTTTTCAGATGAGGTAAAATATCTAGGCGTGTGGATAGCAAACTTAACTGGAACAAACATATGGAATGGACTCATGCCGAAGCACTAAAAGCATTTTGGGCCTGCTAAAGCTTATTAGGCAGTAAATGGGAATTAAAACCCAAGATGATCTACTGGTGCTACAGAACAATCATCCTCCTAATAGCCACATATGGATCAACGATATGGTGGACTAAAATATTACAACAAAAAACACAGCTTACGCTACAAAAAATCCAAAGGCTAGCTGGTCCTGGTTTCACAGAAGCAATGAAAACCTGTCCCACTGTAGCAATGGCAATGTTCCTAAGCATCCCTCCAATACATCTCCAAATAAAACAGGAGGCTATCAAAGGGGTGTTACGCATACAGATAGATAACATATACAAATCAGAGGATCTCAAAGGTCACCTAAAAATCCTAAAAAACCCTGAAATAGAGGTTCTAACCTTCACATTATCGTACACTATGCCGACAATATTCAACTTTGAAACTCCATTCAAAGTTATAATCAGAGAACGCAAGGACTGGCAATCCATGCTACCTGAAATGAAAGAGGGATCAACCAGCTGGTATACAGATGGCTCGCGCATCTCTGAGAGAACTGTAGCCAGAGTTAAAGGTCATAACTTCTTGGTTTCAAATCCACTGGGCCACAATCTTCCAGGCCAAACTAATTGCAATGGAGCTATGTATCCAATAGAAAATAAGGAGGGCTTACCGCAACAAAACTATTTATATCTTATCGGATAGTTAGCCGGTCCTCAAAGCCCTAGCATCCAACAAACACGGATGTAGGATAGTTTGGGACTGCCTTCAAAACCTTATCATCCTAGGAACAACGTAACCTAAATGTGGACATGTGGAAATTAAGGGAAAAGAAGAGACTGATCGCCTTGCAAAAAATGGCGCAGAAACACATTTTATTGGACCAGAACCATTCTACGGGAAACCAAAAGGTTACTCCAATCCTATACTTAGAAAGTGGGTTGAACAAGAGCATAAAATCTACAGGAGACTTCCAGGTTTATCAATCGCAAAAAAATGCATCCTACCACAAAAAATCATTTCTTCGCAAGGAGGTAGTTGTAGGATGAGGTTTTACCAATTCCTGCAACTATCTTTAGAGACTAGCGACTCCACGGACCTTAGCTAACTATCCTCCTGTGGAATGGGGGCTGTAGAATTCACCCACAACCAGTCCTACTTGCCCTAAAAATGGGCTTATCACCCGTGATCTTAAGACCTAACTGATACGAGAAACGGATACAACGTCTCGGATATGGACTGATTCTACGGTAACGACTTTTGGCATTCCAAAACGGACTTTGATTGGCTTCTGGAACGTTCGAACATTGAATGACGGAGGAAGAGCTGGGGTTACTCGGTCCTTGCACCGCCAATCAGTGATTGACCGTGAAATGGAGCACTATAACATCCAAATCTTGGACTTGAATGAGGTTAGGTGGACAGGATCAGGAGAAGAACGAAGCCCTAGTGGAAACATTATTCTGTACATTGCCCCTGAAAGTGAAGCCAAAAATGGCGTGGCGTTCGAGAGCGAGAAAAAGTCTCATTAGCTGTGAGCCAATCTCGGATAGGATTATTGTCGTCAGGCTCAGGACCAGTGTCAGAAACGTCACAATTCCACAGTGCTACGCACCAACTAATACCGCAACATCTGGTGACAAAGAGGAGTTTTATAGCCAACTGATTGCTACCTTCGAACGTGTTCCAAGAGGTGACATTATTATCATATCAGGAGATATGAACTCTCAGGTTGGATCAGACAACATTTGACTATAACATGTCATGGGAAGGCATCGTGACCCTTGGGTCAACGCGTCACGACCTTGGATTAAGAGACCCGAAAACGGCGAATTATTTGGGAAGTTTTGTAGTACTCGGCAAATGATCATCGGAGGGACCCATTCGGTCAATGGCGGGAAGGAAAGCTCCAGGTATAGTCGGAATACCAACCGAACTCCTCAAAGCGGACCCCGAAATAACAGCCGATATACTCCTCCCACTCTTTACTGAGATGTGGAATCAAGGAAGATATCCGACTGAATGGAAGGAGGGCGTCATTGTGAAAATTTCGAAGAAGGGCGGGATTGTGGCAATTGGAGTAGTATATGTCTACTTACTGCCGTATCAAAAATTATGGCTAAGGCAATTCTCAATAGGATTAGTGATGTCGTTGAAAGCACTCTCGAAGTTTATCAGGCTGGATTCCGTAAAGGGTCGTCTTGTACCGACCACACAAATATCCTACGGATAACATTGGAGCAGTCACCCGAAATGGGTTCGCCACTACATCTCATGTTTGTGGACTTCGAGAAGGCTTTCGACAGGGTTAAGCGAGATTACATATGGAAAGATTTGCGTAGGAGAGGTATTCTAGATAAGGTCATAGCTATGATTAAAGAATCCTACGAAGATGCAAGGTGTCGCGTCTTGCATAGAGGTGTGCTGTCCGAGAGCTTCCCTGTGCGAACGGGTGTCAGACAACGCTGCATATTATCACCAGCCCTGTTTGTGGTAGTAATAAATGACATCTTGAAAGCTGCAATGGAAGGTGGGGAATGTAAAGGTCTTCAATGGAGACTATTTAACATCTTAAGTCACCTTGATTATGCTGAAGACGTGTGTTTGCTTGCACATAACCGTTCGGACTTAGAGTCAAATGTTCGCTCGTTGCATTCTAAATGCAAAGAGGCGGGATTGAAAATAAATGTGCGTAAGACCAAGTACATGCACATGGGTTCGAACGCAAGCACACCGATTGTTCTTAATGGACAGGATGTGGAAGAGGTGCAAGATTTTGCTATCTCGGAAGCATTGTCAGCATGGACGGCGGAGCCGAAAAGGATGTTGAGGCTCGGCTAAATAAAGCTCGTCAGGCCTTCGGTATCCTTTCTCCTTTGTGGAGGTTTCGAGAAATCTCCCTTCGCACGAAGCTGCGAGTTTTTGACGCATGCGTCAAATTCGTGTTGTTATATGGTTGTACTACGTGGAAAGTGACCGTTTGACTTACCAAGAAACTACAGACTTTCGTAAAACAACGCCTGCGACCCATTTTAAGAATAGTCTGGCTAGAAGTGATCTCCAACGACGAACTTTAGAGTACAACTGACCATAGGTATTGAGATTCAAAGGCAGAAGTGGCAGTGGATCCGCCATATTTTCAGGAAACTATAGCGAAACATCGCAAAACAGGCTCTTGATTATAATCCTCAAGGAAGACGTCGGGTTGGTCGACCATGTAACACAAGGAAGCGAGCAGTTGAGCAGGAGGCCAGAGGAATAAACAAGTCCTGGCAACAGCTTAAGGCCGGTGCTCAGGATGGGGCCTTGTGGAAGAGAGTTGTTTCTGTCCTATGCCTTTATGGGTCTTAACAGGAATTTGATTGATTGACCACAGAAAATCAAAGGGGCACAGTGAAGTAAACCACCACCTCAAAAATATGGGCTTAGCTGAGACCGACATCTACCGCCTCTGTCTCGAAGACTCGGAAACATCCTTTGTCACTGTGAAGCAGCAGATTTCCTTACTATCGAGGAACTAGACAACATGGCTCCTTTAAAGATACTTAAATTATCCAAAACTATCGAGATACACAATAGGCCGGGAAGGTCGCAGTGCTTTTATCTGTTCCCCAGATAACAATAATAATAATATCTAGGAACAAACTTTTCGAATGATGGAAGTGAACCCATCGAGATAAAAAGAAGAAAAATGATGGTGAATAAGACGTATTGTTCGGTACTACCGGTAATTAAAAATAAAAACGTGCACAGGAAAACTAAACTTGAACAAACGATTATTATACTTGTCCTTCGCTATGGCAGTGTAACATGAACATTAACGCAGGCGTTCGTAAAATTACTTAACGCCTCTGAAAGCAAGGTGCTTAGAAGAACCCTCGGACGTGTGAGGGAAGACTCGATCTGAAGAAGACGATGCAATACATGCCATCTTCGACAATCCTGAAGTATCAACCCTCATAAAACTCATGAATTTAAAATGTGATGGTCATGTGGAGCGGTTGGATGAAGAAAAAGTTCCCAAACGCACACTAAAGGGCAACGTAGATGGACAAAGATCAGAAAACTACGGAGGAGCTGGTAGGATTTTATTGACGCAATCGCTGCTAATTTGGTCAAACTGGAGGACACGGTTACTGAAACCAAAAGGATGGAGGCACAGTATACAGGAGGCCAATGCCCGATTTGGGTTGTAGTGCCATTATAATAAAGTTAACAATAGCACGGGACTCGATGGAGAGTCAAGACTATTTACCAGGATATAACAATAGCTAGACCAGAGACCGTAGTCATGAAGAGAACCAGGCCAACACCAACGTCTAATCTAATCTTCAGGGACCTATAATTTCTACCAAACTATGCCTAACTGAGAAAATAAAACATCCAAATTTTAACGGTGACAAAATTTTCTTTTTTTCTTTTATTTTCTATAAAACACTTAACTCTATGCATGAAAACATGCGTTATATTTACAAAAAAAAAATTAAAAACAGATTTGTAATATCTCAGAAAAAAAGCATCTTTCCAACCAGAAATGTTAGAAAGACCGGAAGATAATTTTGAAATCTCAGTATTGAAAGATCATATTTTTTTTAGAAATGTATCGAAAATTGTTAAATTTTGTAAATCAAAAGAAACAAAATAGAAAAGGACTTGAAACGCTCGACTTCATAGAAATATTGTTACTTGGCTTAAACTGTAGTTTGTATCATTTTCACAAATCATTTTGGCAGTGTTTCGCATATGATTGTCATATATTTAAAAAAAAACATTCATTCGCAGCATCATTTAAAAAATTCCCTAAGATCACGATTTCCTTAGAAAGGAGCACCATAGCTACCGCTTGGAGCACGTGGAGCACCGTACGAACCGGATGGAGCGCTTGGGTAACCGCCACCGCCACCGCTTGCGTAACCACCAGCTTGTTGTGACACTTGTGAGAATTGTGCTACTTGGATGGCCTGTCGGATTCCTTCAAGATCGATACCTACAACGCGGGATGAGTAGCTGCCTTGCGATGGAACTCCGTACGAGGATGATGGAACTCCGTATTGCGATGATGGCTGCGAGCCACCTCCGAACGATTGAGATGATGAGGATGATTTGCCTTCTTCGCTCAACAAGATCTGACGGACTTGTTCCAACAGTTTTGGATCGACATTCTGTCCTTCGGAGGTTTGGAAGCCGCCGGAAACAGCTTGGTATCCGCCGGAACCGCCACCTAAGCCACCGCCGAAACCACCGCCGGAACCACCGCCAAATCCACCGCCGAAACCGCCTCCTCCGAAACTGGCTCCACCTCCACCTCCATTACGATTGTAATTGTAGCCAGATGATGGCGGTTCAGCTACAACTGCGGCCGCAAGGGCAAAAGCCAAGAACTGAAAAGAAACACGACGTTAAATTTACGATACAAATTCGATATTTTTTAAGTGATTAAAATCTCAGCGTCCTGTTGATAACGGATTTTTGAAACAGTGTAACTTCTCCTTCAATGGCACTATATCGCAGCTGATGCTGGGTCACCTGACCTAGGTTGTTAGTGCTTCGCGCAAACCGCTATCTATGAATTTACAATTATTTAGATTCGAGTTTGCACTGATCTATCAACGCATTCAGTGTATTTGAAGAACGGAGATTTGAATTCACAACCTTAATTCGCATTATGAACCAATACGCTATCAACATTTCTATAAACTTTAATTGTACTCCTAAATTTTTGAAATAATTTTGGATTCCGAAAATCTTACATTTTTCAAATAATATTATTCAAAATCAGTTTTATTCAAAATAATTGATCATAAATGCTGTGCCAATTCAAGATTTAAGAATTTTAATGCACAAAATTTGAAAAAAAAATTCAAATCTTAAACGCATCCCCAGTAGCCTAAATTTAATATTTAAAAAGTTATTTCTGATCTAGTAGCTGATACTGAATTAATAGTACGTTTTCACAACGACTTTTAAAAGTATCTGAATTTATTGAATATTTGAAATAATGTATTGAGAGGTAATTGGAAAACGAGGAATGTGCCCGACTGATACTTTGGGCCTTAAAATATATGGACATTATTCACTTTCGTTGAAAGTAGTAAATTTTGTTGTATGGCAAATGAAATTACTTTTGACTTGTTTCCAGCATATTTGTATCGAGAGTAATGCAAAATACGTCTGAAAAAAATCGACTCAGCATAAAATGCTAATTTTTTTAATGTTTTCTTTATAAGAAACAATAAAGTAATCTACTTATAATTTTCTATACTGCATACAAATAAGTAATAGATCTTTTTTACTATTTAAATTTTAAAGTTATAATTTTTCACTCCACCCAATAAATAAACAATAATTAAAGGAAAGATTTCCGTAATTCTCATCCGTTTTGATTTATTACTGATGAGATCAGTTTGGTTACAATCTGAGCAGAGACTGAAACTTCACGATTAATGAATCAGAACAGTGTGAAATACGGAAATATATCGTTTAATTCAAAATGCATTGTGAAAACGTTCACCAAGCCACAGAAAATAATAATTTCAAATTAATGTTTAAAATATTGAATTTTTGCAGTGAATCATTGCCAAATATCCATATCATTGTTCTGAATATTTTCGGATCGTGGAATAGCCAAGAAGTTCATAAAATAACGAGTAGATTCGCTGTAATTCGAATTTACTGTGTCGATTTCCGTGAAACTTTAATATGCCCTCTATGCAGTTATTTGCAAATTTACAGAACATGAAATAACACATGCACATGATAATTATTTATAGCTCATAAAGTTTTACTCGTAGCAATATGAATATTTCAATGTTATATGCAATGAAAATAAATCGACTGGCGATATGTTGAACGGATAAACACGTGCCTGTGTTCATTTGTTTAATTTTAAGACGAGATTTAATCGATTAGCACTTTTTGTATTTAATTCATTCAATTAAATCGCAGTTATTATTCGAATTTCACCAACATTTTGTGTCCATATGAACCGAATTATTTCCTTAGTAATTTAATACGGATTTCGAAAGTATCTGAATTTATTGAATATCAATCTGAAGCTCCTTCTACGAATATTTAAAACAATGCATTTAGTTAACCATACACGTTCGAGTGAAGTCTTCGAGCATAAATATTTCTGAAATAATCGCTAGTGTGGTAAAAAGTAGAATCGAGCCTTCGAATCATCTGATATCGGAATTTTCATTATATTTTTCGAAATATCGCATTCCCGTTTGGTCACAATAAATAATTGATTTCAGTTTTTTGTGTCTGAACATAGTGCAATGACTTTATGTGCAAAAATTTTAATATTTATTTTAATCTGAATACCTCAGCGATTTACTATTGGCCGATACGAGATTATGAGTTTCGATGTGATATTTTTAAATCAATAACCGACATACGTCCAGTAGGCCACCATTCAAATTTCTTAATTTTCGCAGAACACTCAAGGATGGTATGCTCGTCGATGGTCGTCTTTTCCCCCCCACACACACTCTTGACTGCAAGCAAATTGTGCTGCCCGGACCTCGGTAGCCCCATCAAATCTGTTAACGCCTTGGAAGTCGCTGCAATGTGGCCCCATTTCGTTACAGTGGCAATGGTTTTACAATGGTCACATCACACGAGAATCCCAGGGCTGATCTTCGACTATTTTTTGAGTCGAGCCACAAACCACCATTAATTTTTCGTGTGTTTACGAAAAATGAATGAAATGAAAAATATGGACAACATCCGTGAATTTAAAGAACAGTTTATGGTCACAGATCTTATGTTTAATCTCGTTTTTTTTTTTGCATTCCATTCGTCTTTACAACTCCCAAAAATTAGTTGGAAGTTTGTAGAGCGACTCGAAAATATCACGATTTCTGCTAAGACTTATCTAATAGATACTGATTCTCCAATATTATCTACTACTGTCTTTCTTATAAAGTACGGTATGAGATTTAAACAAGCGCTGTGATAATTACAGAATATGTTGTGCAACAATACTGCACAAAGTTATCAATGGGGCAGAGCACTTGCAATGAATCGATACTGAAAAGGTACTTTTTCGGGAATAATTGTCTTTGTTGTACTGTATCGAAACTTGGTCGATATCGAGCAGGTACTTATTCAATTATTGGTTGGTACCTACTATTGATGTCAAGTTTCGTTACTTTTCGATACCAGTTCTAATCGTTACTTTTACGAAAGTAATCATTACATTATATTCTTTACTTGGTACTCGAAAATCGCTATCGATTTCGTTGGACTAGTGCGTGTATCCTGCAACTTTCACACTGGCAACGACTGTCTGTCGCTGTTGCGTGAACGCCCTAGCTCTCTCTAGCGACATTTTAGGTAGTGAATGTAGAATTTTCGACGAAAGGTAAAGGTGTTCATTATCGTCTTTGCTTTGGAAAGACATGGAGTTAAACTGTCAAAACGTTTCGTTACATTTTCGCAAATGCTATGCTTTCCTTGTGAGTCATTTTGTTACTTTAATTGCGAATATATGTCTGTATTAATATTCGTTACTTTGGATTTCGGTCGGTAACGAATATAGACTTTTCCGATACCACTAGTATCTATCTTTATGAGAATATTGCGTCGAAGGTAAGTTTCTTGTGGCCTTTCGAGCCGAGCATTTTACAGAAAATTATCGAAGTAAGTTACTTGTGTGAATTAGTCGAACGTATGTATCAAGAGTGAATAAATTAGTATTTCTCGTTGCTCAAATTTCGGAGATAGAGACAGGTGAGGGATCAAAAGTAAGCTCGAGCCATTGACTCGTAACAGAACTTTAGTGATATTTTTCGAAGTATCCTGATATTTTCGAGTCGAGCGACAGATCAGACCAATTTCTGTGCCGAAGAGACGTACGGATTGAAAAAAAAGATGAAACTTAAGATGTGTGGTCATAAAGTGCAGTACATTCACAAATCTCGCGTTGTATCTTTTTTTTGTTTTTTTTTTTCATTTCTTACAAAAGTTTCTCGGTGAGCTCGAAATATATCAGGATATTCGATAAATATTTGAAAGATAATGCTTCGAATACTCGAGATTGAATGTACGTGTGTGGGCTCTTTGAGTCGATTCTTTTAGAGAAAATGATCAGAGAATTATTCAAATGTTTATGACCAGCGTGATCGAATCGAAAATCGATGAATAAACATTTTGTGCCCTTCAATACACAAAACTAGTTACTTTCGTCGAAAGCAAAATCAGCTTACTTTCGGTTTGCATTCCGTACGTTTGCATCGAAAGTAATTATAAAAGCGTCCGTACAAAATATAAGAGTGGGTTCCGTTCCATTTTATCATGTCAATTTTTAGGATTTTTTTTTTCGTTAATATGAATATTTGAAGGGAATCGATAGAACCGACAACATTTTTTGTTCGAAATATATCGTATAGAAAATTTATTCAAAGCAACGAGTCTCTAGACTGGAGTTTGACTATGGTATTCCCTGTTTTTTCATTCATTTTGAGAAAAGCGGGCACTTACTTTGCAGCGTGCTGTATGTAAATAAATGCAAACTGTTTATTAGTATGTAAAATCTACAAAATTAAATATTTTTCACATAAATAAAAAAAAATCAGCCAGTTGGAATTACCAAAAAGTCACACAGATACGTAACACACTTAAAATATTTCCTCTAAGATCATAGGCGTGCCAATCAGGGGCAGAGGCGGCGGCTGGCTCTTCCCTTAAATTTGCGGCTCCCCCTCCCCCCCCTGATATTGTACAGATTTTAGAGTGATTCGTATGCAATGTCTATGTGATTTCTTATTTTTTAGATATCTTGCCACCACAGTCATGAAGTACTTGGCTCGCTCCCGTTTAAGATGCCTTGTTCTATATGCTCTCTATAGAGTAATTCATCTCTAGAATAAAGGGTTCAGTCAATGATGGACTGACTCCGTAGGAACAAATCCGATGAAACTAATTTTCGAAGAGCGTTGAATTTCAGTTGTTTCATTCTGATTCGCTTCATTTCGAAATCTGCGCTACCAGACGTAAAAGTTTTATATTAATTGTAGGATTTTTTTGCATCTTGTTTCAAGTTATCCTAACTAATATTCCGATTTTTTAAGTTCTTAAATTCAGAGGAATATATTGAATATTGAAACAATTTAATTTAAATTTATGTTCTTGTTGAAATCACAAACTTTCACGTTAATTTTTTTTAGACAATTTACTTTCAAACCATCACTCGAACTCTGCGTCACAATTAGCAGAGTTCAGCTCCTCGATGCTGTAGTTATTTTGCTCTTCAGAAAATTGATGACCAGTACCGAAATAATTTTAAATACTTTATTTCGATCATGCACATCGGATACAACTGAATTAAATATATTTTCTTGTTCCAACGATATGGCAACGCTGTCCGCGAGAACTCATTTTGGAGGCAGAAATCGTTCTGTTTTACATGTCAGCTCTAGATTTTACACATTTCATTTGGGATTCTTTTTAGATTGTACGCTTCCATGCAATATAGCCCGGCTGACCCAAGAAGTATGTTCAATGAAGAATCGGTTCCGTGATCTTTTTACCTGATTAAATCAAAGTGTGACCGATGCGGTGCCAGTTTCGCTTTCCGATCTCAATGGATCATGAGCTTTATTGGTGCTAGCATCTGTAATTTTTCACATTTATTTTTAATTCTGCAAACTTACGTTTAGAGTGCAAGCGAATAATCGACTGTTAAATCATATATTTGGGAGTAGACCAGCGTCGTAAGCATAGGTAACATGGCTCAGAATATTGTATTCTCCGGCCTTCAAAGTCCTTTTACGAGTTTTCAATAGTGGAAAACGAAGTGATGCCAGTTCACTGCCTTCACTCGAAACTCCCTCCTTTAGCAAGGAGTCGTTCGCCCCACCGATAACGAAAATCTGGTTCTGGCCTTGTTATTATAAAACTAATTCCAAATTTCATGAAAATATTTGATTTTGTCGAAAATAGGCCAAAAATTATAGAAAACTATTTCAATATTTTAAATTAGCGCCTCAGTTGATGCGTAAAATGAAATTTGATTTTAAAAAAATAGTTGTGCTATGTTTCTTACAGAGAAGTCCGGTCTTTCAAATTCAGCTTTCTATGCCTTACGAATTCACCATTTGTGAGTTGGTATGTTTAGTTATTTTCTTTTACAACTTTTTTGGAAATTTTGTATCTTTGTATATTAAAAAGCTAGGGTATGGCCTAGTGGGTAGCGTGTTGGTCTGCAATGCGAAGGTCGTAAGTTTAAATCCCGGTCGACAAATAATTTCAGCACACTGCATGCTTGGGTATACATTAGTTACCTCAATCTACGAAAATTAAAATTCGTATATAAAGGGTTGTGCGAAGGGCGAACTACCCTTTCACATTGACAAATGAAATGTTAAGAAACCTGAGGGTCAGGAGGCTGAGAGTCAGGAGGTCAAGGCCCGATTTGGGCTGTAGTACCATTGTAGAAGCGGATTAGAAGATATTAAGAAACTGTGGCAAAATCAAATATTTCAAAGTATAGTTTCGCATGAAGTAACTATGTAGTACTTATGAACTGACCTCATAAAAAAGTATTTTGCTTATATAAGCATAAATTTACTCTTACCAACTTTATAGTCCTTAGTGGATTGCACGTTAATCTGAGTGAGTTACAATCTGAATCAAAGCCTCTGGGTTATATCATTTCAAAAATATTTTTTACAAAAAATTGTTTTCAACTAGAAGTTGAGATAGCCTGTTTGTTTTATATTTTTTAAACAAGTAATTACTAAAAAAAAACGAAAATACAAGCTAAAAAAAATATTTGATAGGAGAATTAATTTTATCGGCTCGAAAACAATTTTCCCGATTTTTGATTTTTTGGGCGTTTCAAGATTATTTAAACATCTATGAACAAAACTCCACCCTAGCCCCTTTCTCAAGAGAATATTTAATTCACACTCTGGTGTGAATCACACAAAACATCGGGACAAAAATTGCATCAAAATTCATATTCGTAAAAAGGAAACTTAATTGTTTTATTTCTTAGGAAATAAGAGAAAAATTACAATACTTTTGATGAAGATCAGTTTGATCTGGAAAGAGATTAATTTGATATATAAAAGAACTACATTGCATTGGAAATAGATTGAATGATTGAGAAGGAGATTTAATCAACTCGGATATGGATTATTTCTACCGGTAAAATATTAAATCAATTCGGAAATGTATTTTATTCGAAATAATTTTTAACCAGAACAAAAAAAGATTAAACCGATTGGAAAAAGTTAAAGATCAATTAGTTTAATATGAAATGATATACTATGCCACGGTACATATAAAAAAAGGTTAAGTTAAAATATTTACTAGTTTTATGTAGAAGTTAGCAAAAAGAGTCTAGAGCTATTTTTGAGTTAGTTTTTTTTTTCCAAAAAATCGAATCTGCTTTCTACAGTTATTATTAGAACCGATAATAGGAGTAACTGAGATTTTTGAAATTTTTGATCAGTTCTGATCGATTTATTTATTATATGTTCTTTTTAGTATTTAAATTTATAGTTTAAAAATTTTCATCTCTGAAACTTGAGTAATTCTCCCCCTAGGCTTGATATTGAATACGACCACCCCTTATTATTAATCATAATTATTAATATTCCTATAAAACTCTTTAATGCAATGCATTGGAAATGGTAAACTGTTTTGCTTATCATCATCTACATTCAAATATTGCTTAAAATTTTGAGTACTGAATCGAAATTAAGTAATTTTTTTCAAATTGGTTTTCTTCACAATTGTAATTCATGCGAAACTTTAGAAAATAACATAAACATGACAAACAATCATAAATAGTGCTGTCCTTCCAATGCATTTCAAAGTGAAATTATTTCAAAAGTTTCAAAATTTTCAAAAGAATCAATAAATTTCTATTTGTTATACATCGATGTAAATTCCACTCAAAGTTAGTTTAATGGCACATAAATTAAAATTTAAACCCTTTCAGATTTGTTAAAATGACACAAGACACAATACAAAATGTACCATGCAATTAAAAAAAAATCTGATATTGTTATCACTGAAGAAGTATCCTTTTTGAAAAAAAAAACAAAAACAATAACGAGTAAATCCTTGTTTTCGAATTGAATAGTCCATAGGCGTAGTCATGCACTGTTTCAAAAATCACAAATAATTTATCACTTTTATTTTAAGCACTGTTTTTTTTTTTAATTAAAATTGATTTCTTATTTAATTTCACTATTAATCCCAAAGGAACTTACCACTGTGAAGGAGTTCATTTTACGTGGAAGAGAAAATTTTTAGTTGCGTTCAAATGGGGACCAGTGACTGAGTGTGCCGTCAACTGGTCAATGCGGCCCTCTTTATAGTCGCACTTGAAGAAGTCACCTGAATTGTTGTTATTTTTTTCATGTATTGCTTCGTTTTTTTTTATAAGATATTTTTTTTTTTATTTTCGCACTCATCATCCATCTACCTTTAACATAAAGATTTTTTTTTTTCAAATGTACCTTTATTCAACAATACCCCGAAAAAGATAGTTTTTGGCGGGGGATGATCTTCACTTGTGATTACGCTCGCGTATATTCTTCAATTTAATTTGGTTTTTTTTTTGTTTCCCATCCATATGTCTAATACTCTCAGGTACAATCTGGGTAATTTTTTTTTCTCCGTGTTGTAATTTCTTCGGTCATTTATTATAAAAAAAAAATTATTGTGTATTTCTTCTCTAAACGGATGAAGAAAGAGGAAATGGTGAGCACTAACCGTGGATGCAGTGCACGCGAAGAAATTATGGCGGGGACAACTCATTGAAGCATCTGACGATAGTTTGAAGCATGAAGCATGATCTTGCCCAGGTATTCTATCATTTACGCGCGACTCGAACTAAGGTAGTTAGTTAGGCACACACACGCTTTTTCTTCTCGCGAATGCTTTTTGCTGATTATCTTGTCTTGGATTATAAAGTTTTTCGTATCGTTGGTTTTCTTTCGATTTTTCGACTATGGGAAACTATGAACGGGCATCTTGTGCGACAGGAAGTAACAAAATTTTCAATTTCATATTTAGATAGTATGGCCACGATTTTCTAACTGATTTTCATTTTTCGATTTTTTACCCCCTCTTTGTTAATTTTCCTATTTATTGAAATTCTTATGGTATGCAGATAAATCACTTGTTAGATGTCTTGGACATTTTGTTAAAGTGAATTTTCTATTTGAAGTGAATGGAAATATTGGAAAATTATCTTTTCATTTGTAATGAGGCATCACGCGATGGCGGCGAAGTTGAAGTGTCGCATATTTGAATGTATTTTGAATTTGTTAGCTGATGATTTTAATCACCGGTGCGAATTTGAATTTCTCCTTTCGTCGGCTCAAATTTTAACATTAATCAGTCATGCCAGCAGAAAATATGGATTTGAACGGCAGTGTCAATAAAGGTTTTCTAATCGGGCGCTTGATCTTTGAGAATTGATAACGGCCATACTTGAAAAAATACACCTTTACAGTAATGTCAGGTTTGGCAAAGCCACACATGGCGTCGTACATTCGCTGAATGAAATCTGGAACAGGTAGAATTGGACTAGATTTTGGGCAAAAAACCGCGCAACCATCAACATTCTGCCGAAAAAGTTTGTGAATTCGGTTATCTAACGAGGCGGTGATATCAACTGGCTACAAACATCATATGACTTAACTCCCTCGAAATATTTGTTGTGGGGCTACGTTAAGATCACAGTTCAAATATACATACACAGCTTACAAACTGATGAGATCTTCTCGAAATAATCACACCAATCTGCCTACAATCTACACGTAAACATGCGAACAATCTACGTGTAAAATATGTTTCAGTCATCAGCTGTTCAAATTTTTGGAAGGTATAAATTTGGAGCGAGCCAATCAAAATTGAGGGAGGAATGTTTTATGCGAACAATTTTTGAGTCTATGGCCAAGATTGAAAGCTTGTGGACTCTTTGAAATATTTTGACTCTGGTTAAGTCCCTTATCTATCTATCAAATTAAAATAATTGATGCATGGAAGACTAACATTACTCATGCCATCAGTAAATTGGAGCGCACTACCAGCTGGCGCTCATTTGTCTGATATAATCCATACATAAATCCATGATAGGTCATCAAAATGAAAAATAAATTATGTGAATATCTTTCACAGTGACTATATTGAAAAACCGCATCAGAAATCTTGCTCCGAGGGGTTTTGAGGTTGGTGATCAAAAATTTTATAGAATTTTTATACTCTAGATGAAATCTGAGAGTATTATAAGTTTGCCATAAAGTTTGTAACGCCAAGAAATAAGGCTCGGAGAAAAAAAATGAATGATGCAGAAGTTTATATAATAACTAAAAAATTTCAAAACCGGATGTCCGTCCGTCCGTCCGTCTGTCCGTCCGTTCGTCCGTGTCCTCTCTAGCTTGAGATCGCGTTGAGCTAGAGAGCTCAAATTTCGTACACATCGTTTTTGACAATAAAGTAAGGTCAATTTGGTGAACTGGCCAAATCGCCCCACTCCTTTTACCCCCTCTCATACAAAATTACACAATTTCGCAATTTCACAATAAACAGATTTGCTCGAAAAGTATAAAAGATATTGATCTGAAAATTGGAATGTAATACTTTTATGATGATTTCAATCTACTACTACTACCAAATACACCTTCCGACGTAAAATTTTTATCAAAATTAAAAACTATGTAGTTTTACAATTTGACAAAATTTTGGGTTGATATCTGTACTCAGTTTTGAGATATAACGGTTTGAAATTTTGGAAAGTGCACCATTATTGAAATACTCCCCATTTTCCTCCACTACTATTATGTTCAAATGTCATGTTTTTCTCGTATTTTGCTAGGATAGGTTAATATACGTTCCAAGTTTCACTTACATAGCTTAATAAATAGCCGAGATATTGATTTTTAAGTATTTTTCTTTGCGCCCTCACTAACCCTCCCCCTTACAATAATTGATTCTAGTGGATCTACATATATACCTCCTTAATGGTCTTAACATATGATTTTTTTGTGGTTAGTAATTTCGAAGATTTGAAAAAAAAAAAAAAATTGGCCGACAATTGATTTTAGTCCCCCTTTTTGCACCCTAAAAATTCGGCCGACAATTTGATATTAGCCCCTCCTTTTCGGACGCTAATGGATAAAAAAAAATAAACTATTTTTAAAGTTTGTCTCACAAACTCCACTATACGTATGTTGATTTTTAGCTTCCTAGCTGGGATCATGGTTGAGATATTTGAATTCTTAGTTTTCGGTTTTAGTGCTCCCCATACCTCCCCCTGAACACTTACGCCCCCAAGATGGGTGTCCGCCTGAGATCCGCTACTATCTACAATCTTCCCAAAAATGAACTTTCTATCTTGAAGTGTTTGGGAGTTAATGTGCACTGAGTGTACACGTAGGCTTACTGCGGACGGCGTACGGCATACAGACAGATGTATTTTTTTTTGCATTTGTAGGCTATTTTAGTCATGAAACGCGAAAAAACAAAATTTCAGGGTAGCAAATTTTTTTTTCCAAGTCGATTATAATACTTTATTATTAAAATAATAAAGTAAAAATCCAAGATGAATGAAATATTAACTGGTTTTTATAAAATCAATTATCATTTAACTGTTCAAAGCTATCAATTTGATATTTAGCACAAATACTTTGGAAAATAGTTGAAAGGAAACCGCGTCAAAATTTTTGAGATCACACTTGCCGTTCTCCCATACAAAAGTATGATTTCGATCAATTTCAATAAATCAACTACTAACCAACAAATTAAAAGCTACAAACTTGAAATTTTGTACGAGCACCTTACAAAAGAAATGAAATAAAACTGCATTTACAAATGATTGGTTTCGTGAATGAAATTTTATGAAAATTCTATTCAACTTCGTCTATGAAACTTACATTCTATGCCGAGAATATGAGACGTAATTGAAGGAATCTATTGAAAAATTATTGACATCCACCCTCCCTTAATATCACCCTTTCCTCCTCCTGGCGGGGGGGTTCCACTTGTGAAAGGGGGTTCCACTTACTCTTCCTTAACCACTCTAACCTTCCTATTAACTTTTCATGACACCTCAACTTGTCCCAAAAACAATAAAGTTACGCCCGACTGCAGTTTATTTTTCTTGTGTTGCATAAGTTTATAATACAAAAATTCTAAAAATTACATTAATTCTAGGTCTTTTGGATGTAAGATGACGATTCTAGCATAAAATTAATCTGTAAGCAACTTTTATTAACGATTTGAAGAATTTTAAAAGTTTTCAAAATCGTTTCCCATATTTCACAACCGTTTACATCATTAGATGATATTATACAAAGGTTAGCGTTTTTAAAATTTAAAAAATAATTTCATTATTTTACTTTATTATTCTAATAGTAAAATATTGTGATCGACACAGAAAAAATAAATTTGCTACCCTGAAATTTGGTTTTTTCGCGTTTTATGACTAAATTAGCCTAAATAAACTGCCAACAAGTCGGGCGAAACTTTATTATTCTTGGGACAAGTTGCGGATGAGTGGAAAGTCAATATGCAGGTTAGAGTGGTTAGAGAAGGCTAAGTGAAAGGGAGTTCTTGGGCAAGGCTGTTGTCAATTTAACAATATTTAATTCGTATTTGCAAGTTTGGGTTCTTATGAGGGGAGGAGGAGGGGTAATAGTAAGGGTGGGTGGATGCTTTTTAATTAATTGCTTGAATCACGTCCAATATTCTCTGTACAGAATGTGTTTCATAGACGAAATTGCATAGAATTTTCATAAAATTCGATGTATTTTTCATTTACGAAACTGAACATTTGTATGGGAGGGGGTAGAGAAGGGAATCGTAAAATGTGATATGTACTTTTGTTTCGCTTCTCTTGTGAGGTGCTTGTATAAAATTTCAAGTTCGTAGCTTTTAGTTTGTTGGTTATTAGTTGATTTAATGAAATGGGACGAAATCATAGTTTTGTATGCGAAGGGGTAGAAGGGCAAGCGCGATTTCAAAACTTTTGAAGCAACTTCATTTGAATTATTTTTTTAAGTTTTTACGCAAAATTTGAAATTGATAGCTTTTAAGAGTTAGCTGACAACTTATTTCTTAAAAATGCTCGAAAAAATAATTTTGTATGGGAGGGGTACAGGAGGTAGGGTAATCGTACAACTTGTGATGCAATTTTCTTTCTTTTCTATTGTAAGGTGCTTGTACAAAATTCCAAGTTCGTAGCTTTTAATTTGTTGGTTATTAGTTGATTTAATGAAGTTGGTCGAAATCATACTTTTGTGTGGGACGGGGTAGAAGGGCAAGCGCGATTTCAAAACTTTTAACGTAATTTCATTTCAATTATTTTTGTAAGCTCTTACGCACAATTTTAAATTGATAGCTTTTAATAGTTAGGTGATAATTGATTTCTTCAAAATGGTCGAAAAAATAATTTTGTATGGGAGGGGTAGAAGTCTTAAAGGTTTTCGACCAGTTAATATTTCGTATGGTTTGGTGAATGTTTCCACAGTTTGATAAAGGTCTCAGCAGAGACCGAAACGTCACGAATAATACAGCATAACAGTGTAGAATCCGGAAATCTTTTCTTTCAATATTTCGTATATTTAGGAATTTTTTTTAAATGCATTTCGCAAATTTTCAAGTTTCTACCTTAAAATTTCACTCAAAAATTTTCAGTTTATGTGTTTTTTTCAATGCACATGAAACACCTTGTGCACGTTAGACCGGGGGGGGGTCGGTTTATGACAATTATGGATCAAGTTATTATTATTTTTTTATATACATCAAATAGACGTATCCACATGAAAAATTTAAACTTTGTATCTTTTACCAGAGCCCTAGAAAAATCACTCAAAATTTTCGACAGTTTTGCTTATCACCTCCCTCCCCTTACACCTCGCAACTTAAAATGTTTACCAAAATTAAACATTATGTAGTTCTACAATCTGACAAATTTTCGATTTGATATCAGTACTCTTTTTTGAGATATAAGGATTTGTAATTTTGAAAAGTGCGCCATTTTTGAAATGCTCCCCATTTTCCCCCACTACTATTATTTCAAGATGTTATACTTTTTTTGTATTTTTCTAGTATAGCTTAATATACGTTTTAAGTTTCAATTACATAGCTCAAGAGATAGTTGAGATATTCATTTTTAAGTGTTTTTCTTTGCACCCCCCCTGACTCTCCCCCTTACAATAATTAGCTATTTTCTAAGCTGATTCCGATGGAACTATATGTCACCTTGATGGTTCCAAAATATGAATTTTTTACAATAAGTAATTTCGAAGATATAATCATTTGAAAAAACAATTCGGCCGACAATTTGTTTTTAGCCTCCCCTTGGAGGATAAAAAAATTAAATTATTTTTAAAAGCTGTCTCACAAAGCTCTCTCTATGTATGTTGATTTTTAGCTTCCTAGCTGTAACCATGATTGAGATATTTGAATTCGTATTTTTTGGTTTGAGCACTCCCCCCGCCTCCCCCTGAATCCGTACAACCCCCAAAATGAGTGTTCGCCTGAGATCCGCATCTATCTACAATCTCCCCAAAAATGGATTTTCTATCTTGAAGGGCTTGGGAGTTAATGTGCGTTGATGTACACACCGCCGTACGGCGTACGGCGTACAGATAGACGGATTTTTTTTTTGCATTTTTAGGCTAATTTAGTCATGAAACGCGAAAAAACAAAATTTCAGGGTAGCAAATTTTTTTTTTTTCCAAGTCGATCACAATACTTTATTATTAAAATAATAAAGTAAAATGTAAAAATAAAAGTCTGTCCCGCCGTACGTCGCACATGTGATCTCTATTTATGGAGTGATTAGTTTTAATGAACATATAAAGTAGTTATTATTTTTCGTTAATGATAGCCACCAACAGACGACCTATGTGTCATAGTTGTAGGTTTTGTTTTAATTAATTCTTAATTTTTTTTATAGTATTTTAATGTTTAAGGAAAATGTTAAATGAATTACGGAATAATAAAACCAAAAATTATTATTATTATTAATTATTATTATTATTATAATACTATTGCCTAGTTTTCAAGTCAACCGTTTCATCAGTTTCGGAGAAAAATCAATTTCCTTAAATTTCGCGATTTCATGAATTTTGTATGGGAGGGGATAGAAAGAGTGGCGGGATGTGGACCGTTCACGAACATAAAGTTATTTTTTTGCTAAAAACGATATATGAAAAATTTCACCACGATAGGTCAAAGCTTTCGAGAGTTATGTTGAAGACAAACGGACAGACGGTCACTCCGAATTGAGGTTTTTGAGCGACAAAAAATATTTCTGTACCCTTGGCAACTCTGTGCGAACATTATTTCTTAGCGTTACTCTCAGATTTCATCTAGAGTATAAACATATAAACTGAAAATTTTTGAATAAAATTTTAAGGTAGAAACTTGACAATTTGCGAAATGCATTTAAAAAAAATCCCTAAATGTATGATCCCATACAAAATTATTTTTTCGGCCATTTTTAATAAATCAATTATCACCTAATTGTTAAAAGCTATCAATTTGAAATTTTGCACAAAAACTTTTGCAAATAGTTGAAACGAAACTGCGTCAAATGTTTTGAGATCGAGCTTGTCTTGGTCTTCTCATAAGTATGCTCTCAAAAGTATGATTTCGATCAATTTCAATAAATCAACTACTAATCAACAAATTAAAAGCTACGAACTTGACATTTTCTACGAGCACCTTACAAGAGAAACGAAATAAAACTGCATCACAAATTCTACGATTCCACTGGTTTCGTGAATGTAAAATACACCCAATTTTATGAAAATTCTATGCAACTTCGTCTATGAAACTGACATTCGATACAGAGAATATTGGACGTAATTCAAGCAAGCAATTAAAAAGTTATTAACATACAACCACACTTACCATCACCGCTCACCCCTCCCTTATTAAAAATCAAACTTGCATAAATAAACGAATGAAATATTGAATATACAATATACTGGAGCTATTGATCGTATCCGCAATTAAGTGTTCAATTGATAACAGTCCTGCCCTAGAGCACTTAGTCTGCCCTAACCACTCTAACCTGCATATTAACTTTCCACGCATCCTCAACTTGTTCTAAGAATAATAAAGTTCCGCCCGACTTGCTGGCAGTTTAATTAAATTTAGAATCGATTTATGGTAATTCATTGCATTAAGGAATCCTGATAGTGATATTTAGAAGTTTGTAACCATAACACTGAATCCTTCCCATTCTCTTATGCCAGAGATTAATGAAATATGTCATAAGTGAGACGATTTCAGCATAGTTGTAAATAATTTCATTAGAAAAATATTTTTTCATTTCTCGAAAATGCATTGCTAGACATTGTCTTAGCATCTTTCTTTCGAATATTTCCATCCTTTTCGTTATCGTTGTCGAAATCGAAAACCAGCGGGCAAAACCGTTTGTTAGTATTGGCTTTATAACTTGTTTATAGAGTAAAAGCTTTGTGCTCCTGTGAAGTGCACTTTGCCAGAGAAATAAGGTTTAAAACGTGAGAAAAACTTTATTAGTTTCCACAATCTGACTTTTAACATGTTGAAATTATTTAGGTGTACACCAAGGTATTTGACATCGTCATTTAGAGGAATTGTTTTCCCGTCCAGTAAAAGCTTTCTACTCTTACATACTACCTGCCTTCTTCCTTTTCCACTAGAGTTTCTAAACCATATGAATTCTGATTTGTCAGGGTTTATTTCAATGCCCCATTTGAAGGTCTTTGCCCATAGTGAGAAAAGTCATGCATGTTGATATTGTATAGATTTGGGAACAAGACTGAACTCTGCGGCACACCTCTGGGGACTTCAATTTCTCTTGAATCTGCATAGCCAAGGTGACTAAAGATAGTAAACAGTCACCACTGAAGACCTCTATCTTCCCCACCTTCCAGTGCAGCTTTCAAAATTTCCTTTATTATAGAAGCAGAGGAAAGCTCTCGGACGGCTCTCCTCTTTGTAAGAAGTGAAATCTTTCATCTTCGTAGGATTCTTTATTGAATAATGATCTTATCTGAAATATCTATCCTACGCACAGTATGTAATATGTAATCTCGCTTAACGCTATCGAAAGCCTTCTCGAAGTATGCAAACCTCAAATCTTTTTACTTTCAATTCAATAAGATAAGACTCACTGAGTAAAAGTTGTTGAAAATTTTAAAAAAGTATGCAATTTTCTTGATGATGACTTTTTTGGACTAATAACTAATTCATAGAGCTGTTAAAAATATATTACTAGGAATGTATTTTTTTGTAACCTTCATTGTTTCTCAACTTATTAGTTTCGATCTGCAAAAAAAAAAATATTGATTACATTAAACTTTCTGCAGATTAGCTAATGTGTGCAGATTTGATTAAGTGCACTCCTACCGTAAAGAAATGAAGAAATTGTGTCTTCACACTACTTATAACGTAGCACAGTCTTCAGTGGACCTGCCTCTTGTTTACACTTCCTGCCGTTTTAGACTTTTTCGATTTTATGATAAAGTATGCATAGTCCATTCGTCCAATCTATTTTCCGTTTAATACTCTGTCCGTGCTCTGCACGGCCCAAAAATACCAGCAACCTGGCATTGTTACGCTACTCAAGCATTAACCGAACGAAAGTGAATTCTCACGACCGATTCGTTAATTTTGCAGAGCGAATGCCGACGATTGCAAGTGACCCACAGGTAAAGTGATTTCTTGTGACTTGAACATCGATAAATGATTGCTCTCCGGCATCTTTCAATTTCAGTTACCTTACTTTTTGTGTTGCTTGCACCAAGCGCATTATGTTAGTAGGTTACCTGCCCGTCGTGCATGATACATTTTCGAATTTCGTCGATAACCAGTCGCGAAATCAGTCCACACTCGTATCGAAAGCCTGTTTCGAATATTTGATCATTTGATCGCGATAAAGTAGGACGTTAAAATTTCATTTAGGCCTGAACTTCACGGAGATGTAGCTCAAATGGTAGAGCGCTCGTTTAGCATGTGAGAGGTACCGGGATCAATGCCCGGCATCTCCTAAATTTTTAGAAAAGCAATTTTATGGACATGCAAAGGATCTCGAATCTTATTCATGAAATCTGCAATGCCTCTTACAAGTTACAACATTTATGTATTTGGCAAAAGTGATGTTAATAAATCTAATTACTAAACTTTTTTTTTTTTTTGGAACTTTCAAGAGAAGTTCCCGCACGCTTATTGAGTTATAATAAAATTTGAATAGTGCCCGAATGAAAGTTTTGTGTGAAAATGGGGAAGATTGGAATAGAGGGCCGTTACATAACGATGATTATTTTGCTACACAATGGGCTAACAAGATAATGTGAGATGAGAAGATGTAAAAAGTCATTCTCATCGTCATTGCTTAACTTCTATGAAATGAGGCGCATACGGATACGGTACGGAGTCAGTTTTCTGGTTTCGGTGAGTGTGAGCCACACGAAGTTTTATTATGGAACCGCGGCAGTGTTTTTTTATGGTCCGAAATAACCTATAATTCAATGGGTTTTTGCAATATTTTTTTTTTGTTTCTCGTGAAATAATATGAAAATTGCTAATTTAATGCTTCTTCACTCGTTAGCTGATGTCTTAAATTTTCATGTACATATTTCGTTTTTTATGATAGAGTAATAATAAATAAAACAAAAAAAAAATTGCACGAATATCGTTATAACTGTCTAAGGTCTGTCTAAATAGATTATGAACGACCCACTTTTATTAACACGTTGAGAGTACCAGAATCGTTTTGGAATTAATCATTCATTATATGTAATTAAGAGCGGTTCACGCTTGTACGGCAAGTAAAAGTGTACGCTAAAATTACGAATAATAAAACGTAAAGCTGGAGATGCCGGGCATTGATCCCGGTACCTCTCACATGCTAAGCGAGCGCTCTACCATCTGAGCTACATCCCCGATGGGCGATATCTTCAAAAATGACTTATCGTGATTTATTTCTTTTATCTCATCAATATAAAAAACGAGTTTAGATTGAAATTCAAATGAGCATGTCCATCAATATGACATTTATATCTTATCGCACTAATTTGAAATATAATAGATATGCTAATTGTATCTATTTATAAAAGAAACAGATTTGATGTATTGTAACTAATCGATTTAATATATGTATGTAGATATGTAGATAGCATTTATTATATGAGTTAATCGAGCTTTTATAATATACTAGCATACCAGTGTTTCGCACGGGCACATATTTTTATAGAGAGAGTATTACAAGTTTGCCGAAAAGTTTGTAACGCTAAGAAGTAAGGCTCGAAGAAAAAAATCATTGATACTGAAGTTCATATTATCACTCAAAAATCTCAGAGCCGGATGTCCGTCCGTCCGTCCGTGTTCTCTCTAGCTTCAGAACGCGTTGAGCTTGAAAGTTCAAATTTTGTACACGTCGTTCTTGACAAAAAAGTAAGGTCAAGCTCGTGAACGGGCCAAATCACTCCACCCCCTCCCATATAAAAAGACGCAGTTTCGCAATTTTACAATAAACAGATTTGCTCGAAAAGCTTGAAAGCTATTAAATTAGGAATGTATTTCTTTTATGATAATTTCAATCTACTGTACAAAAATTATTCGAGTCCTCCCGTTCCTTCCGCCACCTCCCATAAAAATTGCACTTTTTAATAAAATACTCTAAACAAATTTGCTCAGTACATATAAAATTTATCGAGCTGAAATTGTACACTAAATATTTGTTTATAATTATTAGTAAGACTAAAAAAATTAGGCGATTAGCTTTACCCCTTCTACCCCCTCCCATACAAAATGACACAATTTCACAACTTTATAAAAAGTCGATTTTCCTGAAAAGTATGAATGCTACTGATCTACAATTTAAAACATGTCAATAGCATAATGTTAATAGTTATTTCTTAAAAAGTCATTAAGAACTCGCCCCTACTTCTACCACCTTCCATACAAACTGCACAATTCAAATAAATCCAATGCACTAGTTTACTGAGAAAATTACATTTTTAAAATCTTAAATTTTGTATAAGACATTTTGATGGCAACTGTAGTATGATGTGAAAAAAATAGTTGAATGCCGTCACCCCCTCTACCATTTCTCTACAAAATTTCTTAAAATCAAAAAAATTCTCTTTCATCAAGAGTACACGGCTTTATGCCCAATCGTAGTCCTGTTAAGTTTTTTTATTATAATTCAAATTTTTAATCTAAATTTCTTTCAATAATTAAACATTGAAGTATTCCCCCTACTAAGAAAAATTCATGTGATAGGAGTGAAGAGTAATGGCTTACAGATTAAAAAAATTATTGATACGGGAATAAAAGAACAAAGTAAGTATACCTAAGAGATTAAAAAAAGAAGAAATATAAGCTAAAGAAAAATAATAAATGTAAGAAAATAATGAAATTATTGGGAATGCAAATTGAAAATCGCAGTTTTTTTTTCAAAATTTGATCCTTAATTGTGCAAAAATGGTTAAATATTTATTATTCAAAGAAATGCCGATCACTAGTATCAACTTTTTTCCATCTTTCTGGCTGCATACGGATTCTGCGTCGAAAAACCTGCCCTTCTTCTGAGCAGATACACGAAGCGACCCAATTTTTGGTTTCATCGTAAGAATGGAAGTGCTGCTCAGCCAGGTCATGCGTCATCGAACGTAATAGATGGTAGTCGAAAGGAGCGTTGTCTAGAGAATACGGCGGGTGAGATAGGACGTCCCATTTCAGTGTTTTGAGGTAGGTTTTGACAACGTGAGCAACATGTGGCCGATCGTTGTCATGCAGCAAAATCACTTTATCATGTCTCTCCTCGTATTGGGGTCGTTTCTCCTTCAATACTCGGTTCAAACGCATTAGTTGTTTTTTGAAGTGATCTTCCGTGATGGTTTCACCCGGTTGCAGCAGCTCATATCGCACAACGCCAAGCTGGTCCCACCAAATACATTTTTCCGTCATCCATACGCTCCACATGATCAGCACATTGTAAAATTTTATAAGGGTTTACACTTCTGGATAGTCGAAGATGGCATGCATTGTATCGTATTCTCCAGATCGAGTTTTCCCCCACAGGTCCGAGGATTCTTCTGAGGACCTTTCTTTCAAAGGCATTAAGTAGCTTTTCGGACGCCTGAGTTAAAGTCTACGTTTCACACAGCACAGGTCTTATGATCGTTTTACGTAGATTAAGTTTTGTTTTCCTGTGCACGTTCTTGTTTTTAATAATTAGAAGTACCGAATAATACGTCTCGTTTGCCATCATTATCCTTCTTTTGATTTCGATGGGTTCGATTCCATCCTTCGATAGGTTCGCCCCTAGGTATATAAAGTTGTCTGAGTTTTCTAGGTTATAGTCTTCTACTGTAATAATATGTCTGATTGGTGTTTATACTCTAGATGAAATCTGAGAGTATTATAAGTTTGCTCTAAGGTTTGTAACGCTAAGAAATAGGGCTTGGAGAAAAAAATGAATGATACAGAAGTTAATGTTATCACTCAAAAATCTCAAAACCGGATGTCCGTCTGTCCGTCTGTCCGTCCGTCCGTCTGTCCGTCCGTCCGTCTGTCCGTCCGTCTGTTCGCTCTCTAGCTTGAGAACGCGTTGAGCTAGATTGTTCAAATTTTGTACACGTCGTTTTTGACAAAAAAGTAAGGTCAAGTTCGTGAACAGGCCAAATCGCTCCACCCCTTCTACCCCCTCCCATACAAAATAACACAATTGCGCAAATTGACAATTAAAGGATTTGCTCGAAAAGTATAAAAGCTATTAGCCTGAAATTTGGAATATATTACTTTTATAATAATATCAATCTACCGTATAAAAATTATGCATGTCCTCCCCCTCCTCCTACCACCTCCCATACAAACTGTACTTGTCATGAATTACTCTAAGCCAATTTACTCAGTGCGTATAAAATTTAGCGGGCTGAAATTGTGCACCAAATATTTATTTAAAATTGTTAGTAAGGCGAAAAAAAATTAGACGATTAGCTTCACCCCTTCTACCCCCTCCCATACAAAATGACGCAAATTCGCAATTTAACAATAAATTAATTTACTCGAAAAGTATAAAAGCTATTAGTCTGAGTTTTGGAACATATTACTTTCATAATGGTATAAATCTACAGTAGAAAAATTATTTGCGTCCTCCTTCTCCTTCCACCCCCTCCCAAGCAAACTGCATTTTTTCATGAAATGCTCTAAGACGATTTTCTCAGAACATGTAACATTTATAGAGCTCACATTTTGTAATAAATATTTAATTAGTAATATCACTAAGATCAGAAAAAATATTTGATTACCTTCACTGCTTCTACCCCCTCCCATACAATATGATACAGTTTCACAACTTCACAAAAAATCGATTTTCTTGAAAAGTATGATTGGTACTAATCTGAAACTTAAGGGTTGTCAATTTTATAATATTCCTAGTTATTTCTGAAAAAATCACTAAAATCCCCCACTCTTTCTACCACCTCCCATACAAACTGCACATTTTCACTAAATCTAACTCACTAATTTTCTCAGTCCCCATTCAATTTTTGGAGTAATCATTTTGTATAAAACATTTTTATAGCTACTTTAGCATGATGGGGAAAAAATTAGTTCAATGCTATCACCCCTTCTAACAATGCCCATCCAAAATATCTTGGGATGAAAAAAAATTCTATTTCATCTAGAGTATCGTAAGATTGCGCTTTATGCGCAATCGTAGCCCTGTTATGTTTTTTTCCTAGTTTGTATCATAATTATTGTTTAAGATTTACAAATACCTCCTTAATACTCCCCAGAGATCTTGCAAGGATATCTATATCAACGGGAAGTTTCCAAACAACATATTCGAGTGTCAAGTTGAAAAGCATTGGTGCGAGGCCGTCACCTTGCTTAAGGCCGTTGTCTGTTTTAAAACTGGAAGTCAGATCACAAAGACTCGGTCATTGTCATTTTTGTAAGCCGAACCAGTTTCGGTGGGACTCCAAACTCTAACATGATTTTATACAGTACGCGCCTATCGATACTGTCGTATGCTTGTTTGCAGTCAACAAATATCTGGTGCACATCAATATTATATTCCCTGCACTTTTCCAGCACCTGTTTAACTGAGAATATCTGGTCCGTGGTCGATCGTCCAGCTCTAAATCCGCCTTGGTATTCACCAATTACTTTGTCAGCATAGGGCTTAATTCTCTTTTCCAGAATTTTCGTCACGATTTTATAAGACGTACGCAACAGAGATATTCCTCGATAGTTTTCACAGCAGAGTTTGTCACCTTTTTTATAAATTGGGCATATAATGCTCTTACGCCAATCTTCAGGAAATGGTTCCTGCGTCCGTATGTCCGTGACTAATCTATGTAGGAGATGCGCTATGCAGTTGTCGCCGGAGTTCATAAGCTCAGCTGGAATTTGATCAATGCCCGCGCTTTGTTGTTTGGGTGGTTCCTCAGGTCTGTTTTTACTTCTTCGAGTGTGGAAGGACTCAAACCGGATCCTTCATCAGCTGTTATAACAGTTATACCTGCTATTGTGTCTGCTGCTGCTGTTCGCTCGGATTAAGAAGGTGTTAAAAGTATTGCGCCCATCTTAGTTTTATATCTTTCGCGTTACTTATAGAATTCCCTTCTGGGTTCTTGCAGAGGGTCGCTTTCTTTCAACCTTTTAACAAGGGAATACGCGGCTCTTGTGTTGTGTAATTTAAAGTGTTCGTCCATGTTTTTAATTTCGTCATTATTGTACTTCCGTTTTCTTTGTCTGCATATTTTGTTTGCAAATCGTCTAAGATCCTTGTATTTGTCCTGTTTGGATCGTTTGGCTCGTTTGGCTCGTTTCGGCCGTTCCGTTAATATTTTGTAAGCCTGGTTTTTTCGTTCTAAGGCATCTTGGCATTCGTTGTCGAACCAATCGTTTCTTTTGCGCCGGGCTTGTTGTCCTATCACCTCCTCTGCAGGAAATGTAATACCATCTTTGATATTTTGTCACATTTCTTCTATTGGCATGCTGGCGTTGTTGTTCAGTATTGGCGCGAAGTGCCTCTCAAAGGCTGATACGTACTTCGCAACTACTTTCTCATCCTTGAGTTTTCCTATGTCGAATTTAGGAACCGGTTGTGTTTTTGGGTGTTCTCGGATCGCGATTCGACATCTGGACTTGGTCTTTACCAAATAGTGATCTCTGTCGAAATTAGCCGCTCGACATGTACGCACGTCGAGAATGCAGGAGACCGTCCTTTTCTCTATTAAAACGTGGTTTATTTGGTTGAATGTTCTTCCGTCGGGGGATGCTCACATTTTCTTATGAATGTCGAGATGTGGGAAGCATGTATGTAAGCTCGTTATAATAAAATTTTTGCTGCTGGCAAAATTCGCCTGTCTCTGGCCGTTGTCGTTACTAATATCATAGAGACTGCGCCTGTCCCTATGTAAGTTTCTTCTTTCGCGTTAAAGTCACCTAATACTATTTTAATATCTTTCCCACTCTTCACTAAGGTGTGGAATGCGGGAAGATATCCGACTGAATGGAAGGAGGGCGTCATTGTGAAAATTCCGAAGAAGGGCGACCTTCGGGATTGTGGCAATTGGCGTGGTATATGTCTACTTACTGCCGTATCAAAAATTATGGCTAAGGTAATTCTCAATAGGATTAGTGATGTCGTCGAGAGCACTCTCGAAGTTTATCAGGCTGGATTCCGTAAAGGGTCGTCTTGTACCGACCACACAAATACCCTACGGATAATATTAGAGCAATCAGCCGAAATGGGTTCGCCACTACATCTCATGTTTGTGGACTTCGAGAAGGCTTTCGACAGCGTTAAGCGAGATTACATATGGAATGCTTTGCGTAGGAGAGGTATTCCAGATAAGGTCATAGCTATGATTAAAGAATCCTACGAAGATGCAAGGTGTCGTGTCTTGCATAGAGGAGAGCTGTCCGAGAGCTTTCCTGTGCGAACGGGTGTCAGACAAGGCTGCATATTATCACCAGCCCTGTTTCTGGTGGTAATAAATGACATCTTAAAAGCTGCACTGGAAGGTGGGGAAGGTAAAGGTCTTCAATGGAGACTATTTAACATCTTAAGTCACCTTGATTATGCTGATGACGTGTGTTTGCTTGCACATACCCGTTCGGACTTAGAGTCAAATGTTTGCTCGTTGCATTCTAAATGCAAAGAGGCGGGACTGAAAATAAATGTGCGTAAAACCAAGTACATGCACATGGGTTCGAACGCAAGCACACCGATTGTTCTTAATGGACAGGATGTGGAAGAGGTGCAAGATTTTTGCTATCTCGGAAGCATTGTCAGCATGGACGGCGGAGCCGAAAAGGATGTTGAGGCTCGGCTAAATAAAGCCCGTCAGGCCTTCGGTATCCTTTCCCCTTTCTGGAGGTTAAGAGAGATCTCCCTTCGCACGAAGCTGCGAGTTTTTGACGCATGCGTCAAATCCGTGTTGTTATATGGTTGTACTACGTGGAAAGTGACCGTTCGACTTACCAAGAAACTACAGACTTTCGTAAACCAATGCCTCCGGCGCATTTTAGGAATATTCTGGCCAGAAGTAATCTCCAACGACGAACTTTGGAGTACAACTCGCCAGACTAAAATAGGTATTGAGATTCAACGGCGAAAGTGGCAGTGGATCGGTCATACTTTGAGGAAACCAGAGCAAAACATCGCAAAACAGGCTCTGGATTATAACCCTCAAGGAAGACGTCGGGTTGGTCGACCATGTAACACATGGAAGCGAGCAGTTGAGCAGGAGGCCAGAGGAATAAACAAGTCCTGGCAACAGCTTAAAGCCGATGCTCAGGACCGCGCCTTGTGGAAGAGAGTTGTTTCTGTCCTATGCCCCTATAGGGGGTCTTAACAGGAATTTGATTGATTGATCTTTCGATGGAAGGGACTCGAATGTTGATTCTAAGGCGCTGTAGAAACCGTCTTTAGCTTCGTCGTCTTTGTCTTTTTTTGGAGCATGGGCATTAATAAGCCAAACAGCCTATCAGTTCAGGAAGTCAAGTCCGGATGGACAAGACCAGTATCCAGTGGCTACCACGTGGAGGTATGATGAGCACAATTGATGTGTATATGATAGTTATCTATTGGGAAATGGCGGGTTTCAATTTAAACTCCCGATAAAATGTGGTCAAAATTTCAACTTAATATCTGCATTGGATTTTGAGATATACCGGTTTGAAATTTTAAAAAGTGTACTATTTTTAAAGTGTTTTTTTTTAGTGGGGGAAAACTTTAAATTGGAATGAAACACAGAAAAACGTTTTTAATATCCATGAAATTGGCTTTATTTGAAAGATAATTTTATAGCATTAACGTTGGAATATGATTTCAGGCATGTGGCCGCCGCGGCTGACGCCGAAAATTTTGTTCAATGATGAAGCACACTTTTGACTAAATGGCTATGTCAATAAGCGAAATTGCCGCATTTGGAGCGATGATAATCTACAAGCCATTGTCGCAACACCATTACGTCCAGAAAAAGTCACCGTTTGGTGCGCTTTATGAGCCGCTGGAATCATTGGTCCATGTATCTTAAAAAATGATGATGGTCAGAACGTTACAGGCAACGGTGAGCGGTACAGAGACGTAATTATATTCGTTTATGCAAATTTGGGTTTTTATGAGGAGAAAGGAGAGAGGTGATAGTGAGGGTGGGTGGATGTCAATAGCATTTTAATTAATTGCTTGAACACGTCCAATATTCTCTGTATAGAATGTCAGTTTCATAGGCGAAGTTGCATTGAATTTTCATAAAATTCGGTGTATTTTACAATCATGAAACCAAACATTTGTATGGGAGGGTGTAGAAGAGGTAAGGAAATCATAAAATTTGTGATGCAGTTTTATTTCGTTTCCCTCGTACAAAATTTAGGTTCGTAGCTTTTAATTTGCTGGTTATTAGTTGATTTATCGAAATCATACTTTTGTATGGGAGGAAGTAGAAGGGCAGGCGCGATCTCAAAACCTTTGACGCAGTTTTATTTTAACTATCTTTAAAAGTTTTTGGGGAAAATTTCAAATTGATAGTTTTTAATAGTTAGGTGATAATTAATTTCTTAATGATGGTCGAAAAAATAATATTGTATGGGAGGGGGTAGAAGTTTTGAAAGTATTCTTCCAGTTAATATTTTATTTCATTTAGAGATTTTTTTTTAAATGCAATTCGCATGTTTTCAAGCTTCTAACTTAAAATTTCATTTAAAAATTTTCAGTTTTTGTGTGTTTTTCATTGCATATGAAACACCTTGTGCTTGTTAGATTGGGGGTGCATAACAAATTTCGAATTTTTATTATTTTTTCTGTATGCATAACAAATAGATGTATCCACATGCAAAATTAAAACTTTATAACTTTAAGCAGAGCCCTAAAAAAATCACTTAAAATGTTAGACATTTTTGCTTACCAAAATTTCAATTTGATATCTGTACTCAGTTTTGAGATATTATGGTTTGAAATTTTGGAAAGTGCACCATTTTTGTAAAGCTTCCCATTTTCTCACACTGCTATTATGTCCAAATATTATATTTTTATCGTAATTTGCTAGTATAGCTTGATATACATATGATCTAAGTTTCTCCCCCCCCCCCCCCTGACCCTCTCCCATACAATAATTATTCTCCCTCTAAGCGGATTCTAGTGGACTCGCATGCCACCTTAATGGTCCCAAAATATGAATTTTTTGTGGTAAGTATTTAATTTCGAAGATGTAATCATTAAACAAAATCAGCTGACAATTGGCTTTTAGTCTCCCCTACCCCAATGGATAAAAAATTAAATTATTTTTAAAGTTAGTGCGACAAATCCCTCTATGTATTAGTTGATTTTCAGCTTCTTAAGTAGCTAGAACCATGATTGAGATACATATTAGGTAGCGCTCCCCCTGCCGCCCCCTTAACTTGTACACCCTCCAAAATGGGTGTCCGACCGAGATCCGCAGCCATCTACAACCCACCCAAAAATGAACTTCCTATCTTGAAGGGTTTGGGAGTTAATGTGCGCTGAGCGTTCACCTACGGCCTACGTTCTGTGCTGGGTATCTGGCTCAATACATTCTTGACCTAGAGGGCGCACAGACATTCGGACGTTCTCCAATGTTTATTTCTTAACGTTAAAAACTTAATGATAATACTTTCAGATTTCGTTTCTGACTATAAAAACTAGACAAACGTACACATAATCTTAGCTTCCTAGTTTAATGTATCTCACTTAACTGTTGCACCCATTATTCGCATAAAATCAAGCAAAACACAATAAGTGAATAAGATCTTCACGCGATCATATTATCACCTTTTGTAGCCTTTTGTCGGGCAGGTGGATAGCTCAAGAAAGTCTCACTAAAAACTCGTTCCATTTGTGATTAAACAATACAAATGTGCTTAGTAAGGTAACCATAACGCGATAATACCAAAAAATTGTCTGTCGTCGTTTTATCTTTATTTTTATTATTAAATAAGGTCGCCTGCTTTATAACTACACTGACCTAAAGAGGAAGCTATGTACATGTTTATATAAGTGCAGAAAATGCTGAGAAAAAAAAGTACGATAATTTATTACCACATTATTTTTTGGAAATTTTCGCTTAAAGATGTATTGTATTGTGATATTTTTTTGTAGGAGGTTAAGGGGAGTTCAAGATATATTATAATTCCTGGGATGTCTCAATTTTTATGGAAATTTCACATACTAATGAGATTTCTTGTAGTATTTTTAATATTATTATTCTTCATATTTCATAAAAATAACCCTAATGTGAATGTTTCGTCGGGCTTATTTCGCAATACAATTAGTTGCAATTTATGGGGTGAAAAGGTTTCGGGCGAAAACCGAAGAAGTTTTCGCAAAGTACAAGTAACGAAAGTTGGAAAGTGCAAAAATTTTTCGCTTCTCACTTCATGAAATTCAATTAACTTATGGTGCCCTGTATACTCCGGATGGAATAGTGGAGTCAAAGTTCGTTCCCATAGTTTCGATACAAAAAATATATTTTATAATTATTTTTATACTCTGGATGAAATCTGGGAGTCATATTGTAGCTTTGATGATGCAATGGCGCTGCAGCCCATTTCTAGCCTTGGCCTCCCGGATGCACCTTCTTCAGTTGTCTTGGTCCAACGACTGCGTCCTCCAGTTTGAAATATCGAGAAGCAATGAGCACTCGTTTTGGAATTTGTCCACATATTATAATATCATATTTCCAGCATTTTGCTAGTACCTGTTTTACTGCGAATAACTGGTTGGTTGTCGATCGTCCGGATCTGAAGCCACCTTGATATTACCGATGATGTTGTTATCGTATTCACTGAGTCTTCGTTCGATAATTTTCGTCAAAATTTTGTAATACGTACACAACAAGGAAATTCCTCTGTTATTTTCGCAACGCAGACGGTTACCCTTTTTGTACACAGGAAACAAAATGCTTTTCCGCCAGTCGTCGGGTAATTTTTCAGTTGTCCAGATTTTAAAAATTAATTTAAAAATTCGACTGGTGAGGTCTGTTCCACCTTCTTTCAAGAGTTCTGCAGGGATTCCGTCAATTCCGGGTGCCTTGTTCAATCTTGAATTATGAAGGGCTGTCTCTACTTCATCATAGGTAGGAGCAATGGGCAGTTGATCTCCATCTGGATCTTCCGGAATTATACAAGGTTCAGTCTGTGATTTCGTTCTATTTAACAATGTTCGAAAGTACTGAACCCATCGTGAATTGATTTGGGTAGCGTCGCTTATAGTGTTGCCTCTTTTGTCCTTACAGAGGGTAGTTTGCGTTGTGTAACCTTGTCTCATTTTTTTCACGGTATTAAATGCTGCACGCACGTAATTTTTCTTCAAGTTTTCGTCCAGTGATTAAAGGTTTGCTTAAATGAATGTTGTAACGCTATGAAAAACACGAATTGAACAGAAAACTAAAAATACTCTGCCCGTCCATTCCCACTCCCATACAAATGGCACAATTTCGCGAAATACAATACAGCACAACTTGCTCCATTGACCACTTTCAATATAATATAATATGGTCATAATATGACCATCTGTCCCAAGTGAACATATTTTGCTACTGTCTCAATTGAATTACAAAATTCGAAAAGGTCTCATGTTGGTTCAAATTTTTCAGTAGAATAACTAAAGAAAGTCAGTGGGTCGACTCCCTGCTTTTGGAACGAAGACCATCCTCGCTTTCCTCCAGATATTTAGGATATATCCCCATGTAAAAATGCCTTAAAGATTCTTTTCATTATTAGCATTAGGATTTCTAATTAATGCGGGGAACATTTTATCTATTTCGCCTGATCTGTATGTAATGGTGTTAATCGCCCATCTGATCTTTTCCGGAGTGAAGATTTTACCAGCAATGCTCTTGCTAAATAGAGTTTGACGATACATCCTTTCATTTCCTTTTCTAAATCTTCATTATTGTTAATTATTTTGCTGCCTGGGAAATATACTGCCAATAACGCTTGAAGTGTTTCTATGCCGCTTTTATAATAGGTAAGGACCCATCCGGTTAATAGGGGTGTCTTTTGCTAACACCTTTTGCTTCACCTTTAGGAGATCATCTATCCTGTCACAAAATTTCCATCTCAATTTTTTTTTTACTTATTTAAAAGTTTCTTGTATTTAGTAAGATAATCTAAGGGAGTCTGACCTTTTTGTTAATAAATTCTACTTCCCGATATTGTGTTGTGTGCGTTGGCCTCGCAGCCTAGGATGACTTGTATGTTGTGTTTTCATTACTTATTGTAGAAGGGTTGTTAGCCCTTCGCACAACCCTTTTTCTACGAATTTTTCAATGTTCATAACATTGCCTGGCAGAAGTATTTTACAGCCACAGATCAGCATGGCCTTGATACTGAGCTCTTTGCCCGCATCAGAAATTTAGCATAGCTGAAAAAACTGAAATTTTAAGTCACTCTTCTAACTTACTTTATCTCTTCCTCACATATACATAAACCTATGAAATATTCTGTTTCAATTTTATCTCCATCTCCAATTGGTAATATCGACCATTTCTTAGTTCGACCAGTTTCTAATTCTTCCGAATAAATCGCTTGATGTACGGCAGCCTAATAGAACTCGAGTGCGCTATATCAGTTTTTCACCGATTTTGACTGGAAGCGGTGGTTCGAATCTGATGATAGTAATACCGTTATTCAAAAAATTACCACAATAATTTTAATGGTTATGGCGATCTACATACCATCTAGCCATTGCCATTGGGCAGGTTCCAAATTCACTTAAGCATGTTTTGATTTTGATTTCATTTTTGAAGATTCCTATGACATCCTTTTTGTCTGCCAGTTCGCGGTAATTATTTTTAGTGAAAATTCTCCTGACTGATGGCTTGGTCCGGAAAATTTGCAAAACATTTGCAAAACACGCAGTCTGAAAACAGGAGGCACTGACGCCTACGGCCATTTTTAAAGAGTTTCGCCCCTTGGTGTAAGCGGTTTTGAATTACGTTTTATGAGCGCGAAAAATTGCGTAGCAATTTCAGATGTACGAATACACACTACAAAGTATAACTATAAACGCAGTCAAAATAGATCATTTTTGCAATTTATTTAGTGAAATATCGTTATAATTTAATTGTTTATGAGAGCTTAGAAAGAAAGAGTAGCAAAAGAAAAAGCAATTAGCAACAACTCATTGCTGTAAATACCGTTAGTTTAGCTTTGCTTAAATTTAGCAGGAGAATATCTATAAACGCAAGCAACTTATTTTATAAAATAAAATAAGAAACGCACAATGGTAAATTTCAATATTTGGTTGAACCTCTTTTATTGCTTATCACTTCAAAAAAGCTGTTGAGCATGCTTTTTATTAAATATGTTATTGTTTTTTTTATCAATAATCAATATTTATTATTAGCAAAACCTACCCCCTTCGATATAAAATGACACAATTTCACAATAAATGGATTTGCTCGAAGAGTATAAATAATTGATCTGAAATTTTGAATATTTTACTTTTATGATGATTTCAATCTACTGTATAAAAGTTATTTGCTTTTGGAACGAAGACCATCCTCGCTTTCCTCCAGATATTTAGGATATATCCCCATGTAAAAATGCCTTAAAGATTCTTTTCATTATTAGCATTAGGATTTCTAATTAATGCGGGGAACATTTTATCTATTTCGCCTGATCTGTATGTAATGGTGTTAATCGCCCATCTGATCTTTTCCGGAGTGAAGATTTTACCAGCAATGCTCTTGCTAAATAGAGTTTGACGATACATCCTTTCATTTCCTTTTCTAAATCTTCATTATTGTTAATTATTTTGCTGCCTGGGAAATATACTGCCAATAACGCTTGAAGTGTTTCTATGCCGCTTTTATAATAGGTAAGGACCCATCCGGTTAATAGGGGTGTCTTTTGCTAACACCTTTTGCTTCACCTTTAGGAGATCATCTATCCTGTCACAAAATTTCCATCTCAATTTTTTTTTTACTTATTTAAAAGTTTCTTGTATTTAGTAAGATAATCTAAGGGAGTCTGACCTTTTTGTTAATAAATTCTACTTCCCGATATTGTGTTGTGTGCGTTGGCCTCGCAGCCTAGGATGACTTGTATGTTGTGTTTTCATTACTTATTGTAGAAGGGTTGTTAGCCCTTCGCACAACCCTTTTTCTACGAATTTTTCAATGTTCATAACATTGCCTGGCAGAAGTATTTTACAGCCACAGATCAGCATGGCCTTGATACTGAGCTCTTTGCCCGCATCAGAAATTTAGCATAGCTGAAAAAACTGAAATTTTAAGTCACTCTTCTAACTTACTTTATCTCTTCCTCACATATACATAAACCTATGAAATATTCTGTTTCAATTTTATCTCCATCTCCAATTGGTAATATCGACCATTTCTTAGTTCGACCAGTTTCTAATTCTTCCGAATAAATCGCTTGATGTACGGCAGCCTAATAGAACTCGAGTGCGCTATATCAGTTTTTCACCGATTTTGACTGGAAGCGGTGCTTCGAATCTGATGATAGTAATACCGTTATTCAAAAAATTACCACAATAATTTTAATGGTTATGGCGATCTACATACCATCTAGCCATTGCCATTGGGCAGGTTCCAAATTCACTTAAGCATGTTTTGATTTTGATTTCATTTTTGAAGATTCCTATGACATCCTTTTTGTCTGCCAGTTCGCGGTAATTATTTTTAGTGAAAATTCTCCTGACTGATGGCTTGGTCCGGAAAATTTGCAAAACACGCAGTCTGAAAACAGGAGGCACTGACGCCTACGGCCATTTTTAAAGAGTTTCGCCCCTTGGTGTAAGCGGTTTTGAATTACGTTTTATGAGCGCGAAAAATTGCGTAGCAATTTCAGATGTACGAATACACACTACAAAGTATAACTATAAACGCAGTCAAAATAGATCATTTTTGCAATTTATTTAGTGAAATATCGTTATAATTTAATTGTTTATGAGAGCTTAGAAAGAAAGAGTAGCAAAAGAAAAAGCAATTAGCAACAACTCATTGCTGTAAATACCGTTAGTTTAGCTTTGCTTAAATTTAGCAGGAGAATATCTATAAACGCAAGCAACTTATTTTATAAAATAAAATAAGAAACGCACAATGGTAAATTTCAATATTTGGTTGAACCTCTTTTATTGCTTATCACTTCAAAAAAGCTGTTGAGCATGCTTTTTATTAAATATGTTATTGTTTTTTTTATCAATAATCAATATTTATTATTAGCAAAACCTACCCCCTTCGATATAAAATGACACAATTTCACAATAAATGGATTTGCTCGAAGAGTATAAATAATTGATCTGAAATTTTGAATATTTTACTTTTATGATGATTTCAATCTACTGTATAAAAGTTATTTGAGTCCTCCGCCTTACACCATCCCCCATACAAACTGCACTTTTTCATAAAAGACTATAAAAAAATTTATTCAGTACGTATAAAATTGATCGGGCTGAAATTTATTTATTTATTTAGAATTATTAGTATGACAAAAAATAGTTACACGATTAGTTTTACTCCTTTTACTCCCTCCCATACAATCTGAGACAATTTTACAAAATGTCAATTTTCCTAAAAAGTATGAATGCTACTGATCTGCAATTTAAAACATGTCAAACCACGATGTATATAGTTATTTCTGAAAAAGTCATTAATAACTCGCCCATCCTTCTACCACCTCCCATACATACTGCACAATATCACTAAATCCAATACAATATTTTTTTTCAGTACTTATTAAATTTTTGTATCCGAAATTTTGTATAAAACATTTTGATGGCAACTGTAGCGTGATGTGAAAAAATTAGTTAAATGTCGTCACCCCCTCCACCACTTCCTATACAAAATTTCTTAAAATCAAAGAATTTCTCTCTCCTCTAAAGTATCGTACGATTGGGCTTTACGCTCCAGTACATATAATCAATATTTCATTCGTTTATTTTTGGAAGTTTGGGTTTTTATGAAGGGATCGGGAGGGGTAGATGTTAATAATTTTTTAATTGATTGCTTGGATCACGTCCAATATTCTCTGTATAGAATGTCAGTTTCATAGAAGAAGTTTCATAGAATTTTCATAAAATTCACAAAACCAAACATATGCATGGGGGTAGAGGAGGTATAGGAATCGTAAAATTTGTGGTTCAGTTTTATTTCGTTTGTCTTACATGGTGCTCGTACAAAATTTCAAGTTCATAGATTTAAATTTGTTGGTAATTAGTTGATTTATTGAAATTGGTAGAAATCGTTCTTTTGTATGGGGGGGGGGGGGGGGGGGGGGGGGGGGGGGGGTAGAAGGGCAAGCGCCATCTCAAAACTCTTTACGCAATTTCATTTCAACTATTTTTAAAAGTTTTTTGTGCAAATTTTCAAATTGATAGCTTTTAATAGTTAGGTGATAATTGATTTCGTAAAAATGGCCGAAAAAATAATTTTGTAGGGGAGGAGGTAGAAGTTTTGAAGGTATTTTACCAGTTAATATTTTATTTTCTTAGCGATTTGTTTTAAATGCATTTCGTATCTCTCTAAATGTCAGATTTTTCACATATATATATCTCTAGTATAGCTTAATATATGTCACAAGTTTCAATCACTTAGCCGAGATATTCATTTTTAAATGTTTTTCTTTTCACCCCCCTGACCCTACTCTTACAATAATTACCATTCCTATAAGCTGATTCTGGTGGATCCGCATGCTACCTTAATGGCGATAAAATACGATTTTTTTATGGTAAATAATTTCGAAGATATAATCATTTAAAAAAAATTCGGCAGACTATTTGATTTTAGCTCCCCCCCTTTTTCGGATAAAAAAGTTTAATTATTTTACTTTATTATTCTAATAATAAAGTATTGTAATCGACACAAGAAAAAAAAAATTGCTACCCTGAAATTTGGTTTTTTTCGCGTTCCATGACTAAATTAGCCTAAAAATGCAAAAAAAAAAAATTCGTCCCGCCGTACGCCGTCCGCCGTACATATGAACTCATATCTCCGAGACCGTTAAAGGTAGAATGTTCGGTTTTGGGTGGATTGTTGATTGGGTAAGTGAGCTTTATTTTCCAAATTTTGGGGGGTGTTAGATGGAAGGGGTAGGCGGGGGAGGGAAAAAGTCGAAAAATACACTTGCTAATATCTCCACCACGAATGCAGATAGAAAGTTGAAAATCAGTAGAAATATAGAGAGGGTTGTGGAACAAACTTTAAAAATAATTTAATTTTTTTATCCATTAGCGTCCGAAAGGGGAGGGGGGGGGTAAAAACAAATTGTCGGCCGAATTGTTTTTTCAAATGATTATATCTTCGAAATTACTTATCGTAAAAATTCATATTTTGGGACCATTAAGATGGCATATAGTTCCATCGGAATCAGCTTAGAGACTGGCTAATTATTATAAGGGGGAGGGTCAAGGGGGTGCAAAGAAAAACACTTAAGAATGAATATCTCAACTATCTCTTTAGCTATGTAATTGAAACTTGAAACGTATATTAAGCTATACTAAAAAAATACAAAAAAAATTAATATTTTGAAATAATAGTAGTGGGGGGAAATGGGGAGCATTTCAAAAATGGCGCACTTTTCAAATTACAAATCCTTATATCTAAAAAAAAAGTAAAGATATCAAATCGAAAATTTGTCAGATTGTAGAACTGCACATTGGTTAATTTTGGTAAAAATTTTAAAATGGGAGGTGTAAGGAGGTGATAAGCAAAAAAGTCGAAAATTTTTAGTGATTTTTTTAGGGCTCTGGTGAAAGATGCAAAGTTTAAATTTTGCATGTGGATACGTCTATTTGATTTTCATAGAAAAATAATAAGAACTTGATCGATAATTGTTATAAACCGACCCCCCCGGTCTAACAAGGTGTTTCATGTGCATTGAAAAAAAACACATAAACTGAAAACTTTTGAGTGAAATTTTAAGGTAGAAACTTGAAAATTTGGGAAAAGCATTTAAAAAAAATCTCTAAGTATACGAAATATTAACTGGTCGAAAACCTTTAAAACTTCTACCCCCTCCCATACCAAATTATTTTTTGGACCATTTTTAAGAAATCAATTATCACCTAACTATTAAGAGCTATCAATTTAAAATTTTCCCCAAAAACTTTTGAAAATAGTTGAAATAAAATTGCGTCAAAAGTTTTGGGATCGCACCTGTCCTTCTACCCCCTCCCATACAAAAGTATGATTTCGACCATTATTAAGAAATCAATTATCACCTAAATATTTAAAGCTATCAATTTCAAATTTTGCATGGGAACTTACAAAAATAATTGAAATGAAATTTTGTTAAAAGTTTTGAAATCGCGCTTGCCCTTCTACCCCCTCCCATACAAAACTATGATTTCGACCAATTTCATTAAATCAACTAATAACCAATGAACTAAAAGCTACGAACTTGAAATTTTGTACAAGTACCTTACGAGAAAAGCGAAATAAAGCTAAATATCAAACTTTACGATTCCTCTACCTTCTCTACCCCCTCCCATACAAATGTTCGGTTTCGTGAATATAAATAACACCGAATTTCATGAAAATTCTATGCAACTTCGTCTATGAAACACATTCCATACAGAGAATATTGTACGTGATTCAAGCAATTAATTAAAAAGCTATTAACATCCACCCACCCTTACTATTACCCCTCCTCCTCCCCTCATAAAAACCCAAACTTACAGAAACGAATGAAATATTGTTAAATTGACAGCAGCCCTGCCCAAGAAATCCATTTCACTTAGCCTTCCCTAACCACTCTAACCTACATATTGACTTTCCACTCATCCGCAACTTGTCCCAAGAATAATAAAGTTTCGCCCGACTTGTTGGCAGTTTATTTATAGTTTGTCCCACAAATCCTTTCATATACATGTTGATTTTCAGCTTTCTAGCTTGAACCATGGTTGAGAAATTCAAATTCTTAATTTTCGGTTTTAGCTTTACTTTTTTTAAAGTAAAATTATTCAAATCCCTCCACTCTGTCTATCACCTCCCATATAAACAGTATTTTTTCATGAAATACTATAATCCAGTTTGCTTAGTATATACACTCAGAGTCATAAGTCTACAAGCAACTTATAAAATAATGTTTCTTGGAATATTTTTCAAACTTAGCAAACTCAGTTTTTATTTTTCTGATGAAATATTCAATGCACAGTAACGATGCCAAATTTCTTTGCACGTGTTCGCAAAACAGCCGAGATAACGGTACTTTTGTTCTTCAGCGTAACATAAAAAATGATCAAAAGTCTACAAGCGGTCATTATTATTGCGATCTTGCGAGCGTGAAAAGGTAATTTGCTAAAAATATTGAAATTGAATAAAGTCTCATGCTTTTTTTTTGTAAAAAAGATATAAATTTTATTATGGAGTCAAAAGGAAAGAAATCAGTGTCGGTGAGAGGGAAATCATCATTAAGCTCTGGAAGAAAGGAAAGACAAACCGAGAAATTGGACAATTGCTTGGAAGATCGCACTGCTCAATCTATACCGTAATAAAAAATTTTAAAACTACCGGAATTATCACGTCAAAACCTCGTTCTGGTCGCCCATCGAAGCTGACGTCCCGTGAAAGCCGCTCAGTATTAAATGCAGTGAAGACGAATCCACGCTTGACTGCATTGCAAATTGCACATGCTGTTCAGGAAAGATTTGCCAAAAGTATTTCTGTCGTTACTGCACGAAGAATTTTGAGACGGTCTGGTTTCCATGCTAGAATTGCACGAAAGAAACGGCTTATTTCTGCAATCAATCGAAAAAAGCGCATTGCTTTCACAAAGCAATACTTAAATATACCTGAAGAGTTCGGGAACAACGTGCTTTTCTCTGATGAATCGAAGGACGCAAATTTGTATGGCGTAAGCGAGGAGAAGCATACAATAGGAGCAATCTTTACCCAACAGTAAGACATGGAGGTGGTGCAGTGATGGTTTGGGGTTATATGGCAGCCAATGGTACGGGCAACCTGGAGTTTGTGGAGACAACGATGGATAAGCATATATATTTGAATATTTTAAAGCGTAATATGCAATCCAGTGCTGACAAATTGGGACTGCACGAAAAATTTTATTTCCAACGCGACAATGACCCCAAGCACGCTGCGGGAATTGTGTGCACTTGGTTATTGTATAAGGCCCTCAAACAATTACACACGCCTCCACAATCACCAGATTTGATCCCTATCGAGCATTTATGGGCTCTATTGGAAAGAAAAATACGCAGACATATGATTTCAAGTAAAAAACATAAAAGAATTATGATTGGGCGAAAAGCCCAATCATATGATACTCTAGATGAAATGAGAAAGAGTTCAATGTACCGGAAAATATGTCACCTCCAATTCTTTTGAATAATTAATAGTGACTTTTGAATGGGAGGTGGTAGAAGAAGAGGGGGAAGGTTTGTAATTTTTGGATATTACACCTAATGTGGTATGCAAAACATTTCGTGCTGAATTTAAGGTTTGTAGCTTTCATTATTTTCAATTGGACATAGTTTTCCTGAAATTGAGGCATTTGTATGGGAGGTGGCAAAGGAAGTGGAGCGTTTAAGATGATTTTGAATCTGCTTATCATCATCCTTGTCACCACGCTTTGATTCAATTTCAAATTCGCTAGTTCTAATATACATATTCGAAGGAGAAATGCTTTTCTTGATTTTATAACACAGATATTTGTATGGGAGGGGGTAGAAGGAGTGAAGAGGTGCTGATATTTTTTTTTAGCATTTATTGCAATTATTGAAAAACAAATTCTTGCAAAATTTTAAGTTTATGTTTTTTCTAGTTTTAATGAAAATCGATATAATGCATTTAATAAAAATTATACATTTGTATGGGAGGGGGTAGAAGGAGTGTACGGATCAAAACACATTTTTTCCCGTTATTGATATTTTTATTTGTATACTTTATGCAAAATATTAAGTAGATAGCTTTAACAGTTTCGAAGAAAAATGATTTATTTTAAATTTCAAAATTTCGTGAAATTTGTATGGGAGGGGGTAGAAGGAGTAAGGTGAAGTTGATAATTTTTTCAATTCTGATTGAAATTATAATAAAATTAATTCTAGCGAAAAATTCGTTTTTATAACTTTGCTAGTTTCAATGGAAATCGAAAAACTGCATTTTTCAAAACTATGCATTTGTATGGGAGGGGGTAGAAGGAGTGACGGGATCGGATCAATATTCCGTCATATTAATGACATTTATATCATAATACTTTGACTCAAATTTCAAATCGATAGCTTAAAAAGTTTCAAAGAAAAATCAATTTCTGAAAATTTCAGAATTTCGTGAAATTTGTATGGGAGGGGGTAGCAGGAGTGGGGGGATGTGGCCCGTTCACGAACTTAAAGTTTCTTTTTTGCTAAAAATGAGACACTACAAATTTCAGCACGATAGCTCAAAGCGTTCGAGAGTTATGCTGTAGACAGACGGACAGACGGACAGACGGACAGACGGACAGAAAGCAACTCGGAGTCGAAGTTTTTGAGCGACAACAAATATTTCTGTAACCTTGGCGGCTCTGTGCGAGCATTATTTCTTAGCGTTACAAACGGTAAGACAAACACAATATACTCTCAGATTTCATCTAGAGTATAAAAAGTTCAATACTCAGCGCCTCTAGTTCTCATAAATGGTAACAAAATTTATGCGCAACACTTCTTCATTCTGATGAATTCATTCGAGTGCTGGGAAACGCCAGTTCCAACATTCCATTTGCTCAAAAAGCTGCCCAAACAATTAAACTGCCTCCGTCGAAATTGCGTTTTGAAAAAATTCGGGGATCCTTTCGTAAATCACGCCAATCCAATACTCATTGAAACCATCAGAAAATAAACTGCCAACAAGGCGGGTGAAACTTTATTATTTTTGGGACAAAATGTGCATGCGTAGAAAGTCAATATGCAGGTTAGAGTGGTTAAGGAAGACTAAGTGAAAGGAGCTTCTTGAGCAGGGCAGTTCTCAATTTAACACTTTCCGGAAACGTTCAAAAGCTCCATATTTCATTCCTTTATTTATGCAAGTTTGAGTTTTCATGAAGGGAGGGGGGGTGATAGTAAGGGTGGGTGGATGTTAATAGCTTTTTAATTGATTGCTTGAACCAAATCCAAATTCTTTGTATAGAATGTCAGTTTCATAGACGAAGTTGCATAGAATTTTCATTGGATTCGGTGTATTTTAAATTCACGAAACCAAACATTTGTATGGGAGGGGGTAGAGGAGGTAGGGGAATCGTAAAATTTGTGATGCAGTTTTATTTTGTTTCTCTTGTAAGGTGCTCGTACAAAATTTCAAGTTTGTAGCTTTTAATTTGTTAGTTAATAGTTGATTTAATGAAATTGGTCGAAATCATACTTTTGTGTGGGAGGGGGTAGAAGGGCAGGTGCGATCTCAAAACTTTTAACGTAATTTTATTTCACCTAGTTTTGTAAGTTCTTGTGCAAAATTTCAAATTGATAGCATTTGACAGTTAGGTGATAATTGATTTCTTAAAAATGGTCGAAAAAAAAATTTTGTATGGGAGGGGGTAGAAGTTTTGAAGATATTCAACCAGTTAATATCTCAAACTCTTATAGATTTTTTTTAAATGTATTTCGCAAGTTTTCAAGTTTCTACCTAAAAATTTCATTCAAAAATTTTCAGTTTATGTGTTTTTTTCATTGCACATGAAACACTTTGTGCACGTTAGACCCCCACTTCGGTGCATAACAATTTTGGAACAAATTATTATTTTTTTTCTGTGTACATTAAATAGATACATATGTCGACGTGCAAAATTAAAATTTTGTATCTTTTACGAGAGCCATAAAAAAATCACTCCAAATTTTCAACATTTTCGCTTTCCACCTCCATCCCCTTACACCCCCCAACTTAAATATTTTACCAAAATTAAAGACTATATAGTTCTACAATCTGACAAATTTTTGATTTGATATCTGTACTCAATTTTGCGATTTGGTGATTTGTAGTTTTGGAAAGTGCGCCATTTTTGAAATGCTCCCCATTTCCCCTCACTACTTTTATGTTTACATGTTGTATTTTTTTCATATTTCGCTAGTAAAGCTTAGTATACATTTCAAGTTTCAATTACATAGCTTAAGAGATAGTGGAGATATTAATTTTTAAGTGTTTTTCTTTGCACCCCCCTGACCCTTCCCCTTACAATAATTAGCTTCTATCTAAACTGATTCTAGTAGATTCGTATGCCATCTTAATGGTCTCAAAATATAAATTTTTTATGGGAAGCAATTTCGAAGGCATAATCATTTGAAAAAAAAATTCGGTAGACAATTAGCCCCCCTTTTTCGCACCCCAATGGATAAAAAAAATTAAATTATTTTTAAAAGTTGTCCCACAAACTCCTCTATATGTATGTTAATTTTTAGTTTCCTAGCTGTAACCATGGTTGAGATATTTGAATTCGTATTTTTCGGTTTAAGCGCTCCCCCTGCCTCCCACTGAACCCGTACACCCCCCAAAATGGGTATCCGCCTGAGATCCGCAACTACCTATAATCCCTCTAAAAACGAACTTTCTATCTTGAAGGGTTGGGAGTTAATGTGCGCTGAGCGTACACGTTGGCGTACGGCGGACGGCGTACGGCGGACGACGTACAGACAGACGGATTTTTTTTTTTTGCATTTTTAGGCTATTTTAGTCATGAAACGCGAAAAAAAAAATTTCAGGGTAGCAAATTTTTTTTTTTTCCCAAGTCGATCACAATACCTTATTATTAAAATAATAAAGTAAAATGGTCTTAAGGAAGAAATCACAGTTAAAATATGCATAATCAGTTAATGTTCAGCATTTTACCTTAAAGAAGTTGGTTTGCATATTTGTTCGAGCCAATTGTAGCCTTGCTACTTTGTGACATGCTCAAGGACGAATTGTCGATTTCTGCTTTTGGCGTCAAACGTGCTGAGACTTCCTTAACACCCTATGGACTGTCCATTTTGACACATTTAGTCCATAATCCTTGGCGATTTAAGATGCTGTCGTTTTTTATTTACTTGCATTTTAAATTATCCGACGTTTGTTTCGGTCTGATAGCTTTCCTTTTGGTCATCCTGTTCTGTTTTTCCATAATTTTCAGTAATCTGTTGCAGATTTCCACATTTTCAGACCGATTGATTCGCAAGTGTCCAACGCTAATTTTGACAATTTTCATATTCATACTCGTATATTGTTGGACTCGGAAATCTAAAGGACACGTATTTTACTTTATTATTTTAATAATAAAGTATTGTGATCGACACAGAAAAAAAAAAAATTTGCTACCCTGAAATTTTGTTTTTTCGCGTTTCATGACTAAATTAGCCTAAAAAAGCAAAAAAAAAAATCCGTCCCGCCGTACGCCGTACATATGGACTCGTACCTCCAAGACCGTTAAAAGTAGAATGTTGATTTTTGGGGTGGGTTATTAACTTGGTAAATGAGCTCCATTATCCAAATTTTGGGGAGTGTGGGGTGGAAGGGGGAGGCGGGGGGATGGAAAAAGTCGAAATATACACTTGCTAATATCTTCACCACGAATGCAGATAGAAAGATGAAAATCAGCACACGTATAGAGAGAGCTGTGGGACATATTCCAAAAATAATTTAATTTTTTTATCCATTGGCGTCCGTAAAGGGGGGCTAAAAACAAATTGTCGGCCGAATCTTTTTTTGAAATGGTTATATCTTCGAAACTACTTACCATAAAAAATTCATATTTTGGGAAAATTAAGATGGCGTATAGATCCACCAGAATCAGCTTAGAAATAGGCTTATTATTGTAAGGGGAAGGGTCGAGGGGGGTGCAAGGAAAAACATTTAACAATTAATATCTCAACTATCTCTTAAGCTATGTAATTGAAATTTAAAACATATACTAAGCTATACTAGCGAAATACAAAAAAAAAATATAAAATTTGGTCATAATAGTAATGGGGTGAAATGGGAAGCATTTGAAAAATGGTGCACTTTTCAAAATTAGAAATCATTATATCTCAAAATTGAGTACAGATATCGAATTGAAAATTCGTCAGATTATAGAACTACATAATTTATAATTTTGATAAAAATTTTAAGTTAGGGGGTGTAAAGGGAGGGAGGGGATAAGCAAAAATGTCGAAAATTTTGAGTGAATTTTTTAGGACTCTGCTCAAAGATAGAAACTTTATATTTTGCATGTGAATACATCTATTTGATATACATAGAAAAAAAATAATAATTTGATCCACAATTGTTATGAACCGACCACCCCGGTCTAATGGGCACAAGCTGTTTCATGTGCAACGAAAAAAACACGAAAACTGAAAATTTTTGGATGTAATTTTAGGGTAGAAACTTGAAAATTTGGGAAATACATTTAAAAAAAATTCCTAAAAGTATAAAATATTAACTGGTCGAATACCTTCAAAACTTCTACCCCCTCCCATACAAAATTATTTTTTCGACCATTTTTAAGAAATTAATCATCACCTAACTATTAAAAGCTATCCATTTGAAATTTTGTATAAGAACTTATAAAAATATTTGCAAAGAAATTATTTTAAAAGTTTCAAAATCACACTTGCCCTTCTACCCCCTCCCATACAAAAGTATGATTTCGACCAATTTCATTAAATCAACTAATAACCAACAAATTAAAAGCTACGAACTTGAAATTTTGTACGACCAGCTTACAAGAGAAAGGAAATAAAATTGCGTCACAAATTTTGCAATTCCCCTACCTCTTCTACCCCCTCCCGTACAAAATTATTTTTTCGAGCATTTTTAAGAAATTAGTTATCAGCTAACTCTTAAAAGCTATCCATTTCAAATTTTGCCTAAAAACTTATAAAAATAATTGAAATGAAATTCCTTTAAAAGTTTTGAAATCGCGCTTGCCCTTCTACCCCCTCCCATACAAAAGTATCATTTCTACCTATTTCATTGAATCAACTAATAACCATCAAATTAAAAGCTACGAACTTGAAATTTTGTACAAGCACACTACAAGAGAAAGGGAATAAAATTGCGTCACAAATTTTACGATTCCCCTACCTCCTCTACTCCTTCCCATACAAATGTTTGGTTTCGTGAATGTAAAATGCACCGAATCCTATGAAAATTCTATGCAACTTCGTCTATGAAACACATTCTATACAGAGGATATTGGACGCGATTCAAGCAATTAATTAAAAAGCTATTAACATCCACCCACCCTTACCCCTCCTCCCCCCCTCATAAAAATCCAAACTTGCAGAAATGAATGAAATATTGTTAAATTGACAACAGCCCTGCCCAAGAACTCCCTTTCACTTAGCTTTCCCTAACCACTCTAACCTGCATATTGACTTTCCACACATCCGCAACTTGTCCCAAGAATAATAAAGTTTCGCCCGACTTGTTGGCAGTTTATTTTTATTTAAGGATAAAACACCTCCCCAAGGTTTGGCAAATAATCGACTGAACTTTCGATTTCCGTAACTTAACTCGATGGATTTCAATGATACTTGGCAAGAACATATATCGTGTGAGCACGATCCAAAAGTATATATTATAGTTTGATAAGAATACAAAACAAAATCTCGACCACGAAGCCCTAAAAAGCTGTAAGACCTGAACTTACGAGGACCAAACCTTTTAAAGTAAGAGGTTAAAATTGTATACATGTTCCAATTACGTCGGTTCATATCTTCAATATGTTTCGAGTATCTTCAATTAAAACTAACATGTGTTACCAAATAAGTTTACAAAAAAAATACATGCAGCCAGTTTCGTCAGGTCGAGGAATGATCGATACTTATTAAGATATACGTACATCTTTATTATTTGTAAAAATTTCAAAATGTATTGAAGCCTTCTTTATATCCAAATGTTTATTTTTGTTGTACAGGCATTATGTACAGCAAAAACATCTTTTTTTTTATAACATTAGCTCTCTCATTTTGCAATTCGATTAAAATCCAATATAAAGTTAAGAAAAAAAATTAATATTGGCATTCAATTAAATTAATTTCAATTATGAATAATAAAGTAATAAAAAAATCAAGTTAAACATTTTGCCTAGATAAAATGCTTTCTACATAAGACCTTGTCGGTTCAAAAACAAAATAAAAGAAACCTGTAAAAAGAGGAAGAACCTCTTTAAAGCACCTACGAAGCACAATGCTTGACGCTTGGGTAAATTGTTTTTGGCTTTCCCTTTCACCAGTAATCACGCTACGATTAAATATTACGTCGTTTTGATGAATCACGATGATAAATGGTATATGAAATTACACCAATCCGAAACGAACAAAATTTATCAATAAGCGAGAATTTGTTAAAATAGCCCACGAATTTCGATGATGTTGCGCAGTTCCGAAGGCTCCTAATTTCTGTAGTCTTGTGCATTTTTACTCACCATATATGCTATAGGCAGCATGCAGGTAACGTATGTAATTAATGGCAGTCAATCGACACCGGCGATTCATTAAAATAATGTCTCCTACCGCACTATCCAAAAGCATTCTCTTCTCAACGAAAATATGAAATTGTTTTTCTTTCTACGCGTCGTCAGAAATGTTGATGCTTACGAGTGGTTTAACTAACCGAAATAGTTTTCAAATTTTTTTTCCGGCTTCGTTAGGAAGGTATTTCGTGATGTTCGTTTTTGATATCAACATGTTCGGAGACAGGTAAAAACCTTCTATCGATGGCCGTTGAATATGCGGATTTTACGATTGCGAATTGAATCGCACAAGACGTCGCTTCCTTTAATGCCCATGGGGGCTACTTGATGATGGTGGATACATGGAGTACGACGAGCCGTATAAGAAATGGTGGAAAGCACGCCACACGACTCTAGAGGTTTCCTCCTAATTGTCGGCCACTTTCGTTTTTTGCCAGCACATTGCAAGTGATGCTACTGTCGGCCATGCTCCCAGCCATATGACGATATACTGTTGCAATTTACATACTTGAGCCGTAAAACAGTACGGAGTCCATGCTCGTTCCTTGTGAGAATCCATCCGAATGGTTGACTGGCCAAGATTGCTTGGACCAATGCGGCAATACATGTAGCAAAGATGTTCGTTTTCGTTTTATTTTCCTTTCCGTACCGTGGGGAAAATGTTTAACATCTTCAGTTGAGGCATATAATTGAAGGTGATATTGCAATTGAAGAAAGATTTCTTCGCTGCGGTACACGGGCATATGAGGGGTTTTTTATAGGCAGGTACACTGGTACGCTGTAGAGGTACTCGATCAAATGCTCATTGACACGATAACCTTTCACTGATTCCCTTCATTAGACGTTTAATGATTCTCGAAAAAAAAAAAGTATAATGAGTTGAAATGCACCCATTTGTAGTTTGCTTTTGTGACCACCTTAGTTTGATTAATCATTTCGAAAATGGTAATAATACTTGACTTCTTGTTGAAGTTTAATTTGGAAAATACAACACACACTTTGATCACCACAGAGCAAAGTATTATTTATAATATTACAGACAGATTGTTTGCTCTTTTTCTTACGTATGAGGAGATTTTAATTTTTTTTAAAATTTTAAATTATTTTGATCCATATTTATGTATATTTTTCGCTAATGATTGATATGCTATTTAATAATTCTTGAAATCTATATTTATTAAAAATTTTAATTTTATCAATATGTTAATAACATCGGCAACAAGTTGTTACATTTACGGAAGTGGTAAAGAACTTGTTATACATCCATAAGACAATACCTAAAAAAATTACAAAAATGATCACGCACATGGGTTAGTCCGTACCTTTCAGAAGCGCTCAACTCCATAAAGACTTAAATAATGTGGTAAATATGCTAATTATTGTAATTACATTTGGCCATTGTTATGTTTTGGTTACGCTTATAAAATTGTGTGGCAGCTAGCTGTATGACCGGTCGTCTCTATGCTTTGCAAATGTTACGCAATCGTAAATGGCGTGAAAAGTTGCGCGCGCATAAGGCAAAAGCAATTGATGTTCAACGATGTTGGACTTTCTGTTCGACAGATGAGCAATTTATCAAATTAAAAAAAAAGTTGTAAGTGTAATGACGGAGACTGGGGTATTTCCAATCGTATTATTGTTGATATTAGACTTTTGTTAGCTCTTGGTAAGTAATACCTGTGGTTCATATTTATTTTAAAAAGCCAATAACCAATCATGCGATACTCCAGATGAAATGGGAAAGAGTTTATTGCACCGGAAGATGTGTCACCTATAATACTTCAGAATAGTGAATAGTGACATTTGTATGGGAGGTGGGAAACGGGGTGGAAGGTTTTGAACGGTTTTGAAATAGCTTATCAATATTTCTATCAACTAGCTTTGTTCAAATTTTGTACGATATCCCTCAAATGTTGGAAAAAAAACAACTTTCTTATGTTTCTAAAATACGAAAAATTCGCATGGAAGCGGGTAGAAAAAGCGGTGCGCAGGTGATAATTTTTGAGAATATATTGCAAAAATTATGAAGTGCGAATCGTGCGATGAAGAGATTTTTTTTGATTTTAAGAAATTTTGTATGAGGAGTGGTAGAATGGGTGACGGCATTGAACCAATTTTCTCACATCATGCTAGAGTTGCCATCGGAATGTTTTATTGAAAATTTAAGCTTCAACAATTTAATGTGTACTGAGAAAATTAGTGTATTGGATTTAGTGAAATTGTGCAGTTTGCATGGGAGGCGATAGAAGGAATGGAGAGCTCTTAGTGAGTTTTTCACAAATAGCTATAAACATCATGCATTTGACATGTTTTCCATTGCAGATCAGTAGCATTTAAACTTTTCAGGAAAATCAACTTTTTAAAAAGTTGTGAAAATGTGTCATATTGTATGGAAGGGGTAGAAGGAGTGAATCATCTAATTTTTATCGGTCTTACTAAATAAACATTTAGTGCACAATTTCAGCTTTATAAATTTTTTACGTACTTAGTAAATTGGTTTATGGTATTTCATGTAAGAGTGCAGTTTATTTAGGAGGTGGTAGAAGGAGTAGGAGGACTCGAACAATTTTTATACCGTAGATCGATATAAAAGTAATATTTCTCAAACTTCAGATTAATAGTTTTATACTTTTCGAGCAAAGCGGTTCCGAAATTATATAATTTTGTGTGGGAGGGGGTAGAAGGTGTGTAGCGATTCGCCCCGTTCACAAACTTGTCCTTAGTTTTTTGTCACAAACGACGTATACAAAATTTGAACTTTCTAGCTCAACACGTTCTCGAGCTAGAGAGGACATAGACGAACAGAGGGATGGACGGACATCCGGTTTTGGGATTTTTGAGTAATAATATAATCTTCTGTATCAGTTATAAACAGTTATATCAGGATAAACAGCTTTTCCTGCTAAAAATATCAGAAAGTTAGTATCATACCTTCGACGAACAAAATGAATCGGTTTACGCTTGATCAACGTCGAAAAATATTGAAAACTTGCATGTGATCGTCGAGAAGCCAACACATCCTCAGAGAGTAACAGTTTGGTGCCGATTGAGGAGTAGTATTGGCCCATTTTTTTGAAAAAACCCTACAGAGGAATGATAACCGACTTCTTGTGGCCAGAAATCGAGGACTTAGAATTGGACAACATTTGGTTTCAACAGGATGACGTGACAATCGAACTTTTGCGCACCAAGTTTGGTAATCGTGTCTAGGTGATGTCTATTGATCGAACTGGACCGGACCTGAGATTTGACGCCGTTGAACTTCTTTCTGTGGGCGGCCGTGAAAGATCGATGTTACGCGGACAATCTAGAGCAGATTAAAGTCAGGTAGAGGCCGAAACCATCAACAACGCCTAGGAAAATTGGGAGAAGAAGAACTTCGAAAAATATTGATTGGTGTTCATTTTATTACATTTTTAAAAAGAAACTTGTATTTGGTCTACCCTTTATTATCTACATCCATACCAAAACTGCAAGACCAGATATTCTAGCACTTGGCGAATGTAAGGTGTTACCGGAAAGTGAACAGTTTTATTCCGTTCCCGGATATCACCTTGTCCCAGCTTTTTTTCGCCAGCGGAGTGTCGCACTCTACATCCGCGATGATGTGCCTTTCCAGTTAGTTTCCAATTTAAGAAATTGCTCCAATCCAGAGTTTAATTACATATGGATAAAATTACTGATCCAAAGACATATCATGTACTTTTGTTATGTATATAGAAGCCCAGCAATGACTGCAGCGAACACTTTATTAGAACTTGATGTGTTAACTGAATCTATCCAGTCAATAAACACTGTAAACCCTGACGTTGAAATCGTTATCGCGGGCGATTTCCATGTTCATAACATTAGCTGGCTTAAACATTCCTCCACTACGGACCAGAAGGACGTAATACTGAGCTTTTTGTCTCTTTAAACAGATTAACACAACTGGTGGAGAAGCCTACTCATTTACCAGACATCGCAGGCTATTTTTCTAACCTTCTTGACTTATTTCTCACCAACCAACCTGAGAAATATTCTGTCTCTGTTATATCCCCATCGCTAATTGGAAATACTGATCACTTCTTGATTCGTGCTCAATTCCCAGTTGCAGCAACTACACCGCTGACAGTCAAGGCACCTCGAAGAAATATTTGGCATTTCAAAAGAGCCAACTGGGGGGCGCTAAATAGCTTCTTCAATGCATTTAATTGGAAGTTGTGCTTCGATTCCAATGACTGCGATGAAGCTTGTAGAATTTTCACTGAAATTATCCTGAAGGGTATGAAGATCTATATACCTTCCAGTCATAAAAGAGTCAGGCTGTCGAAGGAGTGTTGGTTCAACAAAGAATGTCTCGATGCAATTCAGGTCAAGAAACAAGCATTTCAAACATTTAAAGGCAATAAAACACCTGCCAACAAAGAACTTTTCAATGCGTCAAGAAATGCTTGCGAATCCATACTCAATCGTGTTAAATTTGAGCATGACCAAAAACTTCGACGGAAGATCCTCCAGTGCCCTAAAGGCTCGAGGACCACCTCTAGTTGTTGGCGACCGTACCGTGGTTGATCCTTGCGAAAAGGCCAATTCACTAGCAGCAAGTTTCGCAAGAAACTCTCACCTTCCACCTTCAAACCAATCGCCTCCCGCTGCAAATCCTTCTGGTTTCTCGCTGCCTGCACTGCATTTTCGCACAAGACTTATTTCTCGGATCCTTACAGAGCTCAATATCCACAAATCCGCTGGTCCGGACGGTATTCCCCCCTTAAAAAGTGCGCCTCTTCTTTAGCCAAACCTCTTCGCAATCTTTTCTATCTATCTTACTATTCTGGATGCTTTCCGCGTATGTGAAAAGTTGCGAATGTTCAGCCCATTCCCAAGAAAGGAAGCAAAGCGAACCCCGCCAAATACCGCCCAATGGCCATTACTTCAGTGCTCTCGAAAGTAATGGAAACTGCTGTCAATTGTAAAATCGTCAAATATCTGGAGGATAAACAGCTCATCCATGATCGTCAGTATGGGTGATCTTTTAGTCTACTTGACAGAGTGTTGGAACTCATGCTTACATAAATATGGCGAAGGTCAAGTCCTCGCACTTGACATTGCAAAAGCTTTTGACAGAGTTTGGCACGAATGTCTCTTAGTTAAGCTTAGGGCCATCGGCCTTAATGATACCCTTGTTCAATGGATTGAGAGCTATCTCTCTGAACGCACTATACGAGTAGTATTAGACGGCGTTACTTCTCCCTCCTACCCAATTGATTCCGGCGTCCCACAAGGTTCTGTTTTACCTCCAACTCTTTTCTTAGTTTTCATAAACGACCTTCTGTCGTTCACTCTCAATCCAATCCATAGTTTTGCAGATGACAGTCTAAAGTACAACATCTATGAATTTAACTCTGCTGCGGAATCAAACAATCATTCTATTGCTTCCAATTGCAGGGAGTTATTCGGTTCGCTGAACTCGGATCTCAACTTAATCCTGGAATGAGGCAGGAAAAACAGAGTCGAGTTCAACGCATCTAAAACACAGGCCTGTCATCTATCTCTCAAACGGGATGTTTCAGTGTTGTCTCACAATGTAACCTTTGATGATGCACGGCTTACCACTTCGGAGAATTTCATACTGTGAGGCGTCAAAATTAGTAGCCACCTGAATTAGGCCCAGCATATCTTTGATATTGCCCTTGACGCCTCTAAACGTCTAGGTGTTCTCCGAAAATGGAAAAAATATTTCACATCCATCGACATAGCAACCATCTATAAGGCCTACATTAGACCACGTTTAGAGTATAACTCGCATGTTTGGGCTGGGGCACCCAAAACACACCTCGCATTGCTCGATCGTTTTCAAAAACATAACATGACTGGGCTTAAAGCCCAATTACATGATACTCTAGATGAGATGGAAATGACTTTAATATACCGGAAAATATGTCATCTCAAATTCTTTCGAATAGTGAATAGAGACTTTTGCAGGAGGTGGTAGAAGTAGAGGGGGAGGTTTGTATTTTTCGTATATGACACCGAACATGGCATACAAAATGTTTTTTGCTGAATTTAAAGTTTTTAGTTTTCGTTATTTTTAAAGAAATTGGTCATAGATTTCCTGAAATTGGGGTATTTGTATGGGAGGTGGCGGAGGAAGTGGAGCGTTTAAGATAATTTTGAAACTGCTTATCATCATCCTTATCACCATGCTTTGATTAAATTTCAAAGTCGATAGCTCTCATATACTTGAAGGAGAAATGCTTTTCTTGATAATACAGATATTTGTATGGGAGGTGGTAGAAGGAGTAAAGCGGAGCTGATAATTTTTTCTAACACTTTGTTTGTACTTTATCAAGTTTGAATGGAAATCGATAAAATGCATTTAACAAAAATTATGCATTTGTATGGGAGGGGGTAGAAGGAGTGTACGGATCAAAACAAATTTTTTCGCATTATTAATATTTCTATTTGTATACTTTATACAAAATATCAAGTTTATAGCTTTAACAGTTTCGAAGAAAAATAATTTAATTTAAATTTCAAAATTTCGTGAAATTTGTATGGGAGGGGGGTAGAAGGAGTGATGTGAAGATGATAATTATTTTTAAAATAAATTGCAATTATAGTAGAATTAATTCTGACAAAATTTCGTCTTTTCAGCTTTACTAGTTTCAATGAAAATCGAAAATATGTATTTTTCAAAATTGTCCATTTGTATGGGAGGGGGTAGAAGGGGTAAGGGGATCGGGTCAATATTCCGTGATATTAATGACATCTATATTATAATACTTTTACCTTAATTTCAAGTCGATAGCTTAAATAGTTTCAAAGAACAATCAATTTCTTAATATTTCGAAATTTCATGAAATTTGTATGGGAGGGGGTAGAAGGAGTGGGGGGATGTAGCCCATTCACGAACTTAAAGTTACTTTTTTGCTAAAAATGACAAACAAAAATTCTTAGCACTATAGCTCAAAGCTTTCGAGAGTTATGCTGTAGACAGACGCACCGACGGGCAGACAGACAGACAGACAGACAGACAGACAGACAGACAGACAGACAGACAGACAGACAGACAGACGGACAGACGGTCACTTGGAATCGAGGTTTTTGAGTAACAACAAATATTTCTGTACCCTTGGCGACTCTGTGCGAGCATTATTTCTTAGCGTTACAAACGGTAAGGCAAACACAATATACTCTCAGATTTCATCTAGAGTATAAACATGCGTTCTGACTGATTGGAGACGAAACCATCACGTCTTCTATAGATTCTCTCGAACATCACAGAAATGTCGGAGTACTCAGGATTTAATATCGATATTTCCACGGTAAATGCAGTACGGAACTAAACGCACTCATTCCACCACTGCATACTTTTCCCCGGAATACTTGCCAAGCTGAACGCGCACACGAATACACGGTCAAACCCTTGCCTTCTCGTACAGTGAAATATAGGCAGTCATTCATTTCCCGAACGTCAAGACTTTGGAACGGTTTGCCAGCTAGTTTGTTTCCAAACAAGTACAGCCTGCGGTGTTTCAAGAACAATGTCCACCGTCATTTTCGCCTCTCTCCACTTCCACCTCCTCCACTTCCACTTCCTATACCGACATAACTGTGCATTGCATTAAAGGGTGACCCCCTAAGTTATACTCGGTGCCGTAAAAAAAAAAATAAATAAAAAATGTGCATTTATATGGGAGGTGATAGAAAAATGAACTGATCCCAATAGAATTTTTTAAATCGTTATACTTTTAGTTGGACAAATTTTCAAATCTACAGGTTCCAAAGTTTCGAAGAAAAATTTTATTTCCTAAATTTTGTTAAATTTGTATGGGAGGTATTAGAAGGAGTGGAAGCATGTGGCTCGTTCCCGAACTTAAAGTTTCGTTTTTGCTGAAAATGTCATAACATAAATTTTAACTCGATAGCCAAAGGTGTTAGACAGATGGACACCCAAAATCAAGATATTTTTAGCGAAAATAAATATTTCTGTACCCTCGGCAACTCCAGCTATCCAATAAAACAGTGATCGCCTAACAACCCCATAAGGACCCATATCCCTAATTCCAACTATCACTAAAAAAATTTAAAAAGACAGACCAGCACAATACCTAAAACGTAATAACATTATTTCAATAATCCAATACGGTTACAGTTTGAGTACGGATGATGCAATTACGCAACTTTCATCATTTCTTTGCAGAGAAATGGAGACAGGTTTAAAACTAATGGTCATGCAGCTAGAAAACGCGGTCTCATTGAAAGTGCTCATATCCAAACACGGTATTTAAAATAACTATTTGAAGCTTTTTGAAGAGTACTTATCAAACGATAGTCAGCCTCAATCAAGTGAAATGAAATATAAAGCGTCGCATGACCTTCCACAGGGAAAAGTTTTGTCAGCTTACTTTTTCTCATGAATATTAATAAATTAAGTGGCATGGAAATACCTATGATAAAATAAGCCTCTTAGCAGGTGATACATTCCTTCTAGTAACCGAACGACCTTGGATTGATACAAAATCCATAATAACTGCAGATTGGGGTGACCCACATATACCCATGTAAGCAGTAAGCTGGAATTATACTTCGAATGGGATTTGAACTCACGACCTTCGCAAGGTCTACATCGCACACTTCCCACTAGGATACACCCAGATTACTGAGTCATTAGGTAAAATTAGAAATTAGCTCGATAGAAATTTGCTTAAGATAAATATCAACAAAACTAAAAGTGATCTCCAATAGCGATCTAGTCTCCACTGTATCAAAAGTCTAAAGTATGCACTGGAAACTGAAAGCCTCTCTGTTGTTCGGCTATTCTAGTCTATAAAATTTCTGCTGCAGATTCTCAAAAGGCTAATACTGAGGCTGTAGCTGGCGCCTGATCCATCTAACAGTTGGTGGTGGGAGCTGCCTCTAATTGGGTTTGATCCGAGCCGTTGTACCATCGAACGCCGGGCATTTTATGTTTTTACGAACGAAACTTTCAGAAATAACCTTTTTCAAACGCTCTACTTTACTGAGATGCCTTTGATCTTTCCAGTATGTTCGGTGATATTGATACACTAAATGAAATCTGAGAGTATATTGCGTTTGCCTTACCGTTTGTAACGCTAAGAAATAATCCACGCACAGATTCGTTAAGAGTACAACATAAATTTTGGACTCTTTGAGCTATGGTGTTGAGATTTTTTTGTGTCATTTCTAACAAAGAAACTTTAAGTTTGTGAACTGGCTACATCCTCTCACTCCTTCTACATCTTCCTATACAAATTTCATAAAATTTAGAAATTTTAAGAAATCGATTTTTCTCCGTAACCATTTGAGCTATTTACTTGAAAATTACGTCAAAGTATAATGATATGAATATCATTGACGTCGAAAAATTATGATTTGATTCCATCACTGCTTCAAATGTATAATTTTGAAAAGATATTTTTTCGATTTTCATTAAAACTAGAAAAACTAAGAGATCGAATTTTTGTCGGAATTATTTTGATTATAATTGCAATCAATTTTGAAATAAAACTATCAACTTCACCTCAGAGGAGGGGGTTATCATTTACAAAATTTCCAAATTTCAATCAAATTATTTTTCTTTGAAACCATAAAAGCTATTGTTTGAAAATTTTGAGCAAAGTATAATTATACAAATATCATTAATGACGAGAAATTTCATTTTATTCCGCATACTCCTTCTACCCCCTCCCATACAAATGCATAATTTCGGTGATTGCATTGTATCAATTTGCATCAAGACGAAAAAAAGTAGAAACTTCAAATTTTACCACAATTTGACCTTTAATAATTTCAGTAAATACTAAAAAAATATCAACTTCGCGTCACTCCTTCTACCCCCTTCCATATTAGAAATTCGAGAAATGCATTTCTCCTTCGAACATATAAGAGCAATCGACTTATAAATTACAACAAAGCGTGAGGATGTTGATAAGCAGTTTCCAAATCATCATCAGGACGCCAAAGTCCGATTTGGGCTGTAGCGCCATCGTAAGTAAGTAAGTAAATCATCCAAAACTTTATACTTCCCCTGCCCCTCTTATATAATACACCTACCAAAATTTATGAAAACTCCGTTTAACTTCATTGAAAATTATGAAAGTTACAAACTTTAAATTTAGCACGAAATATTTTACATACCACATTTGGTGACATATTAAAAAATTACATACCTCCCCCTCTGCTGCTACCACCTCCCATACAAAAGTCACTATGTCACTATTCATTATTCGAAAAAAATTTAGATAACTCAGTTAGTTTCGATACATTAAACTCTTTCTCATGTCATCTAAAATATTTGACTGGCCTTTACGCCCAATCATAATTCGGTTATGTTTATACTCTAGATGAAATCTGAGAGTACATTGCGTTTGCCTTTGTCGTTTGTAACGCTAAGAAATAATGATCGCACAGAGTCGCCAGGGGTACAGAAATATTTTTTGTCGCTCAAAAACCTCGATTCCAAGTGACCGTCTATTCGTCTGTCTGTCTGTCCGTCTGTCCGCCTGTCCGTCGGTCTACAACATAACCCTCGAAAGCTTTGACCTATCTTGCTGAAATTTTTTATACATAATTTTTGGCAAAAAAGTAACTTTAAGTTCGTGAACGGGCCAAATCCCCCCACTCCTTCTACCCCCTCCCATACAAATTTCATGAAATTTTGAAATTTAAAAAAATTGATTTTTCTCCGAAACCATTTCAGCTATTGGCTTGAAAAATTAGATCATAGTATAACGATGTGATTATCATTGACGTCAAAAAATATTGGACTGATCCTTTTACTCCTTCTACCACCTCCCATACAAATGCACTATTTTCAAAAATGCATTTATTTGGTTTTCATTGCAATTACTAAAGCTAAAAGAACCAATTTTTGTCACAATTAATGTTATTAAAATTGCAACCGGTTTTGTGAAAGCTATCAACTTTACCTCACTCTTTCTACCCCTCTCATACAAATTTCACGAAATTTTGGCATTTTAACTAAATTATTTTTCTCCAAAGCCGTCAAAGGTATCAATTTCAAATTTTGAGAAAAGTTGACTATTATAAAAATCATTGATGTCGAAAAATTTGGTTTTGATTCCTTCACCCCCTCCCATACAAATGCACAATTTTTGGCAAATGCATTTAATCGATTTTCATTGAAACTAGGAAAATTACAAACTTCAAACTTTGCCAGAATTTGTCCCTTAATAATTGCATTAAATGAATAAAAATATATGAACTTCACTTCTTCTACCACCTCCCATACAATTTTTTATATTGAAAATTCAAGAAATGTATTTCTCCTTCGAACATATGAGTAACAAGGCAATGTGATTAGGATGTTGATAAGCATATTCAAAATCATCCAGGAGACGGAAAAGGAAGCTCAAGACGAGAGGTTGTCTTGAAAAGCTAATGAGGTGGAGAAGTACCAAACGAAGCGGTATCCGACAGGAATAAGAAAAATTTATCGATTTTCGTCGTGAGAGGGTAGCAACCTAGTTGCATCGTTCAACGTCGATTTATGCATCGTTTTCGATATCTGATTCGATCCACGATCCACATCGATTTTCCGTCGTAAGAGGACGAGGTATAAATTTATCGCAACCTTGGTTCTGAGAGAGATGTTCGTCGATTTTCCGCAGCTACTTTGTTGAACGTTGATTTCTAAATCGATTTTCCGTCATGAGAGGACGAGGTGTTCCGATCCGAAGAACAGGTGTTCCGATACGAAGAACAGGAAGAACCCTCCGAGGTCAAACAGTGTGAGTAAGCGTTTGTTTTTACTTTTAAGATATTTCACTTTTGTAAACTAGTGGTCTTTTATTTTTAATTTTATATTTTTTGAGGTTAAGGAAAGAAATCGCCTTACTTAGTTATAATTTGGGGCTAATCCGTCTGAATTGACAATCGCAGAGAACGTTGTTATAAGCTTTGTAGGCTGTGGGCATAAGGTTATTTTGAAAGAGTAACTATATAGGACGAAATTAGGTTACAGCCCAATTTCTTGAAAAGGGGTGGGGAAGGAAGGAACTGTAAACTAGAAAATTGAAATTATTTAAGAAGCCCACAATTTATCTGAATTTTATGTTATAATTTTTTTTAGATTTCAGCAGAATTCAATTTATTAACGTCAACATTGAAAATTTGTAAGTGACGCTTGATGGAAACTGTTATTCCGTTACACATTTTTTGTTTTGTAATGAACACAGTATTCTATGAGAAACCCGGAGTTTAAACTCGGAACCCTCTCTTCACTTTTTTGGTCTTGCGGTGGAGAATAGATGAATCTCTCTCAGTAAGTAAGATATTCGAAAGAAAATGGTAGAGGATCACAGATTTAAGAAGGTAGGCTCAGCAGAAACCATTCGTGAGTCGCTGCGGAGCTTCAGTGTTGAGCTTCATATCCCACAACCATTCCTGAAGATCGTCGAACTCTCACATATAGTTTCAATTTCTGAGAATTATCTGATTCGTCGAAGGTTTTTTTTCTGGGCCTTCAGCCACTTGCATACTTGGTTCTTATGACACCCCCACCCCCCATTTCTCAGATCACGTTTAACTAAACGCTGTACGAAATTTTGATTAATGGAGGATATGACAGATCCAACCCGGTTGCCGACGAGTAACAAGCAGCCATCCTCTTCCGTTACAAAATTTAAATAAAACTCTAAGAGGACTTTGTTAAGCTATGTACGTACATACAAATGAAACTCCGCAAAGACGAAGCCGAAGCGGCTGCATTGAATTTAGACCGGCCCTGATTGAACCTAATTCTATCAAAATCGTAAGTTAAAATATTTTAACTCGCTTTGCATAAGTAATGTTCGTTCCAAGGCTCATTCATTTTTTTACGTAAATTCTACATTTCGTTCCAAAACACATTCATTTTCAAATTTTCGGAACAAGATTCAAAATCATGTTAATAGGTTATAGCTTATATTTCGAAACCCGGAAAATTCGTATAGCTGAAAAAAAAATGTATTTAAAACCTGATAGACCAAAAAAAATCCTAATGTTACCATGCATAGACGGACATCACATTTAGAAGAAGAAAAAATATTAAATGTTTCGCTGGACCCCAAAGAGTCCAAAAATTAACATGGTATGTTTGTTAATTTTTGCCTGTTGCACAGTGAATTGGTGTTAAACTGATGCATATGACCGTGTCTTGAGGGACAACATTAAAACAAGTATCAAACTTTCGCAGCATATTCAACGGCTTTTTAAAATTCGCGAATGTTGGCGTAAAGATCTTAAATTTAGGTTGGAAAGAAACTGCTTTATACACAATCAAGAAACAAGAAACCTTATCAGTAGAATCCGACTCTTATCACGGGATATCGATAATAAAATAATCTGAACCTTAATGTTGAATTCGAGAAAAGATTAAAAGGTCTCAAGCCTGGCCCAGCGGTCTATGCATAAGGATATAAATCGGCATTCTTGGTAGGAATAAGCCGAAAGAATCTCCAAAAGTTTCGGATAGCACCCATGCTCTTTATAGCACTACTGACAAGCTATTAGCTTTTGAGCGTTTTTATACAAATCTGTACCGGGAGAGACTTCCACCGGACACTGTCACCAATACGAACCAAATATTGAACGACGTTCATAACCTTATAAACTCCTTGGGCTCAGAAACAGATCTAACCAACTTCTCAGACGGTCTCAAATCTAATGACGATAAAATCGAGCGATCCTTCATTAATAATAAATATTTAAGGGAACTAATCAAAACAAACAAACCAAAAAAATCTTCCAAGCTTGACGGATATATCGTTATTCTGAAAAGTATGACTTATTAATATCTGTATAAACAATGACTATTTTTCCAGCGAGTAAAAAGCTAAGTTCATCCTTATTATCAAAAAGAACCCTTCATATGAAGTCAGCAACTCCAGACCCATATCCCTTCTCTCTAATGTCGGAAAAAATTAGTTAGTCAGAGAAATGGCTGAAGTGCTAGGACCTTTCGCTTCATAATTGACTACGTCGACAGCTACGTTGGCTACGTGTGAAGCTTCCGCATCCTGCGTGAATCTTCTGTAGCAAAAACGTAAGTCAAGGTGCTCTGAAGTTGAAATAAAATTCGTAAAACTACAGAGCTCGCCCTTTGTGTTGATTCCTGTTATCTTCATCTTCAATAGCACTAGAGCCCAAATTGGACCTTGGCCTCCTGAGCGTCAGGTTCCTTAACTTTTTTATTTGCTGTTGTGGAAGGGTTGTTAGCCCTTCGCACAACTCTCTATCTACGAATTTTCATTTCCGCAGTTTGAGATAGCCCAGATATAGCCAAGCAGGCAGTGCGCTGAGATTTTACGTCGGCCGAGGTTTGAACTCACGACCTTCACATTGTAGACCAACACGCTACACACTAGGCTACGCCAAGGCGGACATTGAAATACATATAATACTTAAGCAATGTGCAAATTTATATGCAATGTATGCATGAAAATATTCGTCACATTCCGCATGGCAACGTTGGGCCTATTTGGTGATCGCAACGATTTTCATGAACTTAAGTCAAATTATCGATATTAAATATCTCTAATCATGGACTCATGGGAAAATTTAGCTCGGCTAATTATTAACATTTTTAAGCAGACGAGATACGACAATTTTCCTGATATACCAAGAAACATTTGGGAATTTAGTACATCACGACAGGATGCGATACCACGTAGATACCAAGATGTGTACCACGTATATACATGGTATTGGATAATACTCTATTGATAGGTATTGTATACCAGAGCAATGTATCAATGGTATTCATTATTTTTAACCTTAAATTGAAAATTGGATTCATAGTGGAAATCCGGCATCTCGTCATATTACAAATCACAGTTATTTAGTACAAAAGGCGCGGTGATTTTTTTCTTTCTTTATTCCTCGCAAATTAGGACAATGACTAAACACGATACAAATTAGGAAAAATCACCGCAGGCACACAACTCAATGTTTAATTAATTCGTTTAAAAATTGATTGATAACACTCGTAGCTGGCAGTCATTACGTTGCGCTATGATAGACGAAATTGTTTTCAGCATCTTGAAAAAAATTTAGTCCGAGACGATTTCGTAAAGATATCAAAGAAATTTGATACTGCTTGCCGCGGCCAACCACAGAAATTAATCGGTGACTTGAGTAAATAATCAACAGGCACACTACGCAAGCGCAGTAGTACCTACGAGTATTACAGAGGAGAGACCCTGCCTTTTTGGCGGTTATTGCTGCACGAAATGATCGTTAAGTGTACCTTCTCAATGACGTTGAGGAAATTTTCTAATTTCGTGTTGTGTACAAGATTGTGCAATGGTTTTTTGGCAACTGTAAGCATGTTCGAAGTATTTTGGCACACTGAAATTTCATCTCTGTTGTATAGTGAAGCGTGTAAGTACCGCTTGAATAATGACGGCTAAAGTGTTAAGGCCGTTGAGGGTAATGGGATACCAAAAAGGGGTCTATGGACTATTTTCTCAAATTACCTTTTGTTGCGTCCACCGAAGAAGTGAGATAATGACCGACGCGGTTTTCAATGCTACATGCCTACGAACGGACAAAATTACTTTAAGATTGCGAGTGAGTTACATGGCTCAGAAAGCATGTTTTCATTGAAAGTTTATTTTTGAGTACTTAATAATTTAATTAATTTACGATAAGTGCTTAAGAGTTCACACACGCATACAAAATACTTTTCAGAGAGAATTAAAAAGAATAATTGTGTATTTGTGCGGGCTTTCGAAAGTATGTATCTGAATTTGCCGAATGTCGTCTCGAAATTCACGTGTGCAGATTGCATTAAGCTCCAGTTACGAAGATTTAAAAAAATACATTGAAAATTAATTGATGAACTCCGCTTGCCTGATACTTTGTGCCAGGTAATATAATAAGTATGATAAATATTATAAATATACTCTTTAGTCAAAAGCAGCAAATTCCATATTATGAACAATCAGCTTTCCTTCAACTTGCTTTCATTACATTTGCATCAAAACTAATGCGAAATCCGTACACCTAGTACAATTTTTAAGACTTTTTTTTACTTTATTATTCCAATCTTAAGGAATTGTGATCAACTTGGCAAAATAATTGCTACCCTGAAACTTTGTTTTTTCGCGTTTAAATTAGCCTAAATGTGCAAAAAAAAAATCGTCTGTCTGAACACCTTACGCGTACGCTCATAGCACATTAACTCCCAAACCCTTCAAGATAGAAAGTTCATTTTTGGCTGAATTGTAGATGGGTGCTGATCTCAGGCGGTCTCTAATTTTGCGGGGTGTAGAGCTTAAGAATCGAAAACTAAGAATTCAAATATTTCAACCATGGTTCTAGCTAGGACATCATTATCACGTCACTATATTGTACTTTGACCTAATTTTCAAGTCGGTAGCTTAAATAGTTTCGAAGAAAAATCAATTTCTTTAAATTTCGAAATTTCATGAAATTTGTATCTGAGGGGGTAGAAGGAGTGGGGGGGATGTAGCCCATTCATGAAGTTAAAGTTTCTTACTGCTTTTTACGATGGCGCTACAGCCCAAATTGAACCTTAGCGTCCTGAATGCTTTGCCTCCATCCATCTCAGTTCAGTGACCGCGTCCTCCAGTTTCAAAATCATTGCTGTCTGCGTCAATCGAATCCTCCCAGCGCTTCCGTGGTTTTCCGACCGATCTTTCTCCGTTGACTTTCCCTTTTAGTGTGCGTTTGGTAATTCTTCCGTCATACATCTTTAGTGACTATGATCTCGTCAAATATTTAAAAAAAATGTCAGACTCAAAGTCACTAAATTTATTTTTAATTTAATATAAACAAATTATATTATTTAGTATTTAATAACACTAATATAATTATTTATTATTATCAGCACTTATAATTATTTTTTATTTTATTTTTTTACAACAATTTTCAACGATATTTATTTTTCGACTTAGTTATTTTTTATATGTCATAAAAAACTAAGTGAAATATTTTATCTTTTACTACGATTTATTAATTTATAAAAAGTAAAGTAGTTGAATAAAGTAAGCACTACACATCCGCTCCACATGACCAGCCAATTGTAACTTCTTAAGGTGCGTTTACATCAAGCGAGCGGCTCGGAGCATAGTTGCTCCGAGCGAAAGCTCTCGATGCAAGCTTGCTTATTCACTCTGAACGAGATCTGAGCGCAAGCGAACATGCTCGCGGTGCTCCGATTTCTGTGGAGCGTTTTCGCTCGTGGTGCAAACGTCAGTTTTCGCGAAAGTCAAAATGGAAGCAGAAAATGTTGAAATTGCAAGTGCGACATTTATAATTGTATGCCATTCTTTAAATGAAAAGAAGAAACAAAGAAACTAGCTGAGCTGAGCACGACAAAGCTTTTGCTGTCAATGGAACTTGGAGCACTGTGAGTATGCTCGACCGTGCGCGGAGCATAGCGCAAACTGATCGAGCGAGCAGTTTTGCTCCGAGCTGTTCAGCTCAGCTCAGTTGATGTAAACGCACCTTTACATTTTATGAGGGTGGACACTTCTGGATTTTCGAATAATTCTCTATTGTATCGAATTCTCCACGTCGAGTCTTCCCTCACAGGTCCGAGGATTCTTCTGAGGACCTTTCTTTCAAAGGCGTTAAGTAGTTTTTCGGACGCCTGAGAGTTAATGTCCATGTTTCGCTGCCATAGCATAGCACGGGTCTTATGATCGTTTAATATAGCTTGAGGTTTGTTTTTCCTGTGTACGTTGTTGTTTTTAATTATTTGAAGTACCGAATAATACATCTTGTTTGCCATCATTATTCTTCTTTTGATTTTGATGGGTTCGCTTCCATCCTTCGATAGGTTCTCCCCTAGGTATATCAAGCTGTCTACATTTTCGAGGTTCTCCTACTGTAATATTTTGTCTGATTGGCGTCACTTTCCTTGATGTACAATGGCGCTACACCCCAAATCGGACCTTGGCCTCCTGATATTCAGGTTCCTTAACATTTTTCATTACTTATTGTGGAAGCGTTGTTAGCCCTTCGCACAACCCTCTTTCTACGAATTTTTCATTTCCTTAGATTGTGGTGACCAAGGTTTACCCAAGCAGGCAATGTGCCGGAATTACATTCTGTCAAAAAAGTACCGGGAATTGTTCAATAAAACGCAAAATAATTCTTCAATTATCAAAATTTATTTTGTCGCCTTCAAAATAGGCTCCATTCGAAGCAATACACATATGCCAACGATTAATCCAGTCATCAAAGAACCTTTGAAACGCGTTTGAAGAGATCGCCTTCAGCTCCTTCAGCGAATTCTCCTTAATGGCCTCTATTCGACTCAAAGCGGCGTCCGCGGAGTGACAATTTAAGTTTTATGAAATGAAAAAAGTCATAGGGGGCTAAATCCGGTGAATACGGGTGAATACGGGTCCGAATTCATTTGCTCAGGCATGTCTTCAACCACTTTCCTCCGATGATTTTTTTTAAGGAAATTCAACTCTCTTGGAACGAGTCGAGCAGCCACGGGTCTCATGCCCAATTGATGGTGTAAAATGTTGCGAATTGATTCGTGAGGCACGCTAAGATCATGAGATATCTCCCTCAAACTTAAATGACCGTTTTCCAGCACAATTTCCTTGTCTTTTTCGACGTTTTCATCGGTAGAAGACGTTGATGTGCGAGATTTGAACTCACGACCTTCGCATTACAAGACCAACACTACCTACTAATCATAGCTATGACCTTATCTGAAATACCACTCCTACGCAAAGCATTCCATATGTAATCTCGCCTAACGCTGTCGAAAGCCTTCTCGAAGTCCACAAACATGAGATGTAGTAGCGAGCCCATTACAGCGGATTGCTCCAATATTATCCGTGGGGTATTTGTGTTGTCGGTACAAGACGACACTTTACGGAATCCAGCCTGATAAACTTCGAGAGTGCTCTCGACGACATCACTAATCCTATTGAGAATTACCTTAGCCATGATTTTCGATACGGCAGTAAGTAGACATATACCACGCCAATCCCGAAGGACGCCCTTCTTCCGAATTTCGACAATGACGCCCTCTTTCCATTCAGTCGGATATCTTCTTTCATTCCACACCTCAATAAAGAGTGGGAGGAGTATATCGGCTATTATTTTCAGGTCAGCTTTGAGGAGTTCGGTAGTCCGTCTATACCTGGGACTTTCCTTCCCGCCATTGACCGAATGGAGGAAACTATTTCTTCCTTAACTGGGGGAGCGTCCCTAATAGAAGATTGTTGCGGTTGGGTGTGGTAGTTGTTCTGTTTCTGGAATATCTTCCTTCCATCGCCGCAACTGCTCACTCATGTTAAGGAGAGTTCCGTTGACATATCTCACCAGGTGGTTGGCGGTGAAATTCCTGTTCGTCAACTGTTTCATGATTTTGAATAGTGAACACATATTGTTGGCCAGATCTTCAGTGGCTTTTCTCTTGTCGTGTCTAACAGCCTTTTTAAGCTGTATATGAGCATTGCGGTAGTTCTGCCTCAAGTCGAGTGTTCGTTGGTTGCCATCGGGTAGAGAGATGATTGCCAATTTGGCTTTTTTCCGATCGCCAACCTTGTGCCATGTGTCTTGCTACATCCAGAGTTTCTCATCGCTTTGCTTTGACGACGATAAACCTATCCGAGATTGGTTCCCAGCTGATGAGGCTGTTTCTCGCTCTCGATATAAGGACGACCGCCACGCCATTTTTCACTGTCAGGACCAACGTACAGAATGGTGTTTCCGCTAGAGGTTCGTTTTTCTCCTGATCCTGTCCACCTGACCTCGCTCAAGCCCAAGACTTGGATGTTATAGTGCTCCATTTTACGGTCGATCACTGATTGACCGCGTGAACCCCGCCCTTCCCCCGTCATTCAATGTTCGAACGTTACAGAAGCCAATCATAGTCCGTTTTCAAATGTCATTACCGTAGAACCCGTCCGTATCCGAGACGCTGTATCCGTTTCTCGAATCAGTAGAGATTTAAGATCACGGGTGATAAGCCCATGATCCAGTAAGTATCCATTTGCCATTTTTAGGGCAAGCAGGGCTTTGGGTGAATTCTACTGCCCCCATCCCACAGGGGAAAGAATTTCAGAAAAACTATGCTCAATTTCTTTGAAAATAACAAAAACTTCAAACTTCAAATTTAGCACGAAACATTTTGCATACCACATGCGGTGTTATATACAAAAGCTACAACCCTGTCCCCTCTGCTTTCACCACCTCCCATACAAAAGTCACTATTCACAATTCGAAAGAATTTTAGATAACATATTTTTTGGTACATTAAACTCTTTCCCATTTCATCTAGACTAGGATTAACTTTTTTGAGATTGGTAAACATGGAAAATCTGAGAGTATTTCAGATTTGCCACAAAGTTTGTAATGCTAAGAAATAAGGTTCGGAGAAAAAAATTTAATGATACAGAAGTTCGTATAATCACTCACAAATCTCAAAACCGGATGTCCGTTCGTCTGTCCATGTCCTCTCTAGCGTGAGAACGCGTTGAGCTTGGAAGTTAAAATTTTGTACACGTCGTTTTTGACAAAAAACTAAGGTTAAGTTCTTGAACGCGCCAAATCGCTCCACCCCTTCTACCTCCTTCCATACAAAATGACACAATTTCGAAATTTGACTTTAAACGGATTTGCTCCAAAAGTAGAAATGCTGTTGATCTGAAATTTGGAATATGACACATTTTATAATAATTTCAATCTACCGTATAAACATGTCCTCCTCCTTCTTCTACCACCTCCCATAAAAACTGCACTTTTCATGAAATGCTCTAAATCATTTTACTCGGCGCGTATAAAATTTATCGAGCTGAAATTGAACTTTTGATTTCCATAGAAGAACTCGTTGTATTTCAATGAATATATTTCGTGTGAGTATGATCCAAAAGCAATATAGTCCATCCCATTACACGCATATGGTTTTAGAAAAAATGTTAAGGCGCTTCTCTGAAAAAGTACTTTCACATAATTATGATGTACTATCTCCTCTCCGATACCAAAGCATTTTTCAATATGCTTAGTATAAAAACGAATATGTAAATAAAAGCTATGGTATAGCCTAGTAGGTAGTGTATTGGTCTTATAATGCGAAGGTCGTGAGTTCACATCCCGGCCGGTAAATAAAAGATGAGGAAATTCCCCGAATCCGGTTAACTATGCCTTCGATGATGTTGTTATTATTCGTAACATTTCGGTCTCTGCTGAGACCCTTATCAAACTGATCGACAATTACAATAGACTATTATTAAATACAGAATGGGGTTAATTGGCTATGGGAAGGGTAATTAATATTAAATAAGTTAATTAAGGTTAGTTGGGCCTTAGAGCAGTTTTAATTGGACAACGATCTCTGACGAGGCGCATTTTCATTTCGGAGGCTACGTTAACAAACGAAATTGCCGCATCTGAGACTCGGAAAACCCGCACGTTATTGTTGAGAAGCCAATGCATCCACAGAGAGTGACAGTTTGGTGCGGATTGTGGAGTGGTGGCATCATTGGACCATTTTTCTTCGAAAATGAGGCTGGGAACAACATTTCGGTCAACGGTGAACGTTACAGAGCCATGTCATCCGACTTTTTTTTTTACTGAAATTGAAAACATGGATTTGGACGACCTCTGGTTTATGCAGGATGACGCGCCATGCCACACAGCCCATGCAACAATCGATCTTTTACGCACCAAATTACCAAATCTTGGCGATGTCAATTGGCCGCCTCGGAGCTGCGATTTTACCCCTTTGGACTTTTTTCTGGGGAACCGTGAAGGACCCATGTTATGCCCACAGTCCAGAAACGATTCAAGCACTTAAGGCCAATATCATCCAAGCAATCCGTGAGCTACAGCCCGAAACCATCGACACGATCTTGGAAAATTGGAGTGACAGAATGCGCTACTGCGAAGCCAGCCGAGGCCGCCACTTGAACGAAGTTGTGTTTAATCATTAATGGGAATGTTTGCTCTTACTAAAGAAGCCATAATACATGGAAAAAAATTTTATTTTATTCATTTTATTGCATTTTTAAAAAGAAACTTGTATTTGGCACACCCTATATACGAAAATTGTCAAAATCGGTGTGGGGCACTTGGGAATGTTTCCTAGTAAGTAATTAATTTGAATTATTAGTAAGACAAAAAAAATGAGACGAATACCTTCACTCTTTCTACCCCCTCCCAGACAATCTGACTCAATTTCACAACTTTACAAGAAGTCGATTTTCCTGAAAAGTATGAATGTTACTTATCTGCAATTTTAAACTTGTCAAAAGCATGATGTTTATAGTTTTTTCTGAAAAAGTCATTAAGAACTCGCCCTCCCTTTTTTTACAGAAAGACCTGTGCACAAACAGTCCACCTTCCAACTATTCACCCGATTAGCATGAATTTTTTTTTTTTGTCCGGAATAGTCTCTGCTATCTCTACACATAACAAAAAATCCCGGACGAACGCAAATCAAAACACACGACCACATGGTCATACATATACATACATACATACCTATATACAAAAATATATATATATAATATGTATATGTATGACCATGTGTTTTGATTTGCGTTCGCCCGGAAATTTTTTTTTTATGTATAAAGATAGCATATGTATATATATAGCATATACATATATACCTATATTGTTATAAATCTGGCAACCACGATGTTCCCAGAAACATACAGAAAAGTCCCCCAACATGTAAAAAGCCATAAACAAAATTCCGGAACATTCTAGTATAGACGCACACCCAACAGTATACTCCAGAATTCTCCCGAATAGTCCCAATGACATCTGACGAGAACTAGGGAAGGTATAAAAGCACGATAGCTCTCAGCGAGCAGTCAGTCATTCAGTGACATCTGAACGCGATCGGTAGTGAAAGCGATAGAAAGCGAAATATCGGCGGTTTTGCCAGAGTTTTATAGAGAAAATTAAGTTAACGTGAAAATTAAATAAAACGTGCGAATAAATAAATTATCCTTTTATTTTTAAACTAATTGTGTTTTCTTTGAAATCCGGCGAACCCCCCTAGCTCGCACCAACTGGTGTCAGAAGTGAGATTTCAAAGATAAATTCGGGTTAAAAATCGCGAGTGAAATTAAAATTCTCGAACGGATAATTTTGTGAGAGCGAAAAAGTGAAACTAAAATTCTCGAACGGACAGTGAGAATTTTGAATTTTTTTCGAATATTCTCGAATGCTCTAGTGAACAGTGACTTTAATTAGCGAAGTAAAATCGCGGAACTAAAATTCTCGAAATCTTGTGAAATCGAATATTCTCGAGTGATTTAGTGAGCAGTGACGTAAATTTAAGTGAATTCGAATCGCGGAAAATCTTGAAATAATCGGTAGTGAAAATGCCGCGTTATCTAAAGGACTTAAAAGTAACGGAGCTGGAGGAAGTGCTCAGTAGACGCGAGTTATCTACGACAAGGAGCAAGTCTGAACTTGTCAGCCGTATGATCGAGACACTTGAGGCTGAGGGTGAGGATGCAGATAGTTTTGAGTTCCAAATCGAAGAAGCTCGTAAAGAGGAGTGTTCTGGTACATCGGATGCCTTAACACAGTTAATGCAACAAATGATGAACAAATTAGATCAACAATCTGCGGACATTAAACAACAATCTGCGGACATGAATCAGAAATTAGAGCAACAATCAGTGGACATTAAACAACAATCTGCGGACATTAATCAGAAATTATACCAGACCTCAAAGGAACTCAACCAAAAATTGGAGCTGCAGAATAATAAAATAGACACCATGGGTAAGGCAATAGAAGAAAACGTAGAGAAGAAACTTCGAATTCTCAAAGAACAAATTATGGAAAGGATATCCGGGATTGTAGAGGAAGTCGAACGCCAAAAAAAGAACTTCGATAACGTGAAAGCGACTGGAGTCATCAAGGCAGAACACGTTACGCACAAGAGTTTCGAAGCTCCAATCTTCGATGGACAAACACCGTGGGCGATTTATAAGATCCAATTTGAGGCTGCCGCAAGAAACAATCGTTGGAATGATCTGGAACGGGGAACGGCTCTTATATTGGCGCTAAGAGGTCCACCACCAGAGATTCTTCAAACGATTCCGCAGGAGCAACAACAAGATTTTTCAACGTTAGTCCAGACATTGGATCTTCATTTCGGCAGTGACCACATACGAGAGATCTATAAAATACAGCTGTACAACCGAACCCAAAAGAATGGTGAAACACTTCAAGAGCTGGCACGCGATATTGAACGACTCACACTGTTATCGCTTCCTAATGCGCAAGCAGAGCAACGCAACGATACAGCTGTTTTCGCATTTAACAATGCTGTACAGGACAGAGAGCTGCAACAGGCGTTGAAACTGGCAGGTAAGAAAACGATTGGCGAAGCCTTAGTATATGGGCTGACGTTCGAAGCTGCCAAGCAAAGCTCACGGAGTAACTATCGAGTCCGAGAAATAGCAAAAGAGTATGTGTGTCAGAAAACAGAGTACACCAAGCGGAGCGAAAGATTTGGTGCCCCCCGATGCTGGAATTGTGGACAGGCAGGACACTTGAGACTCGAATGCCGAAAAGCGACCAACTATTGTTCCGGCTGCGCTGCTAAACAATGCGAAGATAGAGATCGGGCAGGTAGATCTTGGTCAAGAACTAGTCGTCAGAGCTCAAATCTTACACACGGTTTTGATAAAAGACGCCGGAGTCGATCGAAAACCCCGAGTCGGCAAGATCGATTGCAACAAGAACAATACATCGGGAAAGTTCATGGAAACAAAGATAGATATTCGAATAAGGATCGCGAACGAACGGCTAGGAGTCGTGACGGTCAAGTACCTCATGCGAATAATCGTGACAAGGCCGAACATGAGAAGCGATGCGATCGAGAAGATCGCGAAAGGAGGAATGCGGGACTTAGAAAGGAAATTAAACGTACTGCCAAGGAGGAGAAGGAGCGCGAAAAGGACATGGAGAAAGAACGCGAACGTGAGAAGGAAAGAGAAGCCAGAAAAATTATTCAGAGGATAACAACCGAACCAAAGGATGGATGGAATAAGCGAAAACCCTGTACTAAAATGAAAGTGGTACATCTCGACCGACTAACAAAGAACCATGGTGCCATTGAAGAAGTGAACAACTCTGTTCGGGACGAACAGGGACTAAGGAGAGGGTAATGTTATAATTCTGGCAACCACGATGTTCCCAGAAACATCCAGAAAAGTCTCCCAACATGTAAAAAGCCATAAACAAAGTTCCGGAACATTCTAGTATAGACGCACACCCAACACTCCAGAATTCTCCCGAATAGTCCCAATGACATCTGACGAGAACTAGGGAGGGTATAAAAGCACGATAGCTCTCAGCGAGCAGTCATTCATTCAGCGACATCTGAACGCGATCGGTAGTGAACGCGATAGAAAGCGAAATATCGGCGGTTTTGCCAGAGTTTTATAGAGAAAATTAAGTTAACGTGAAAATTAAATAAAACGTGCGAATAAATAAATTATCCTTTTATTTTTAAACGAATTGTGTTTTCTTTGAAATCCGGCGAACCCCCCTAGCTCGCAACAATATGTATGACCATGTGGCCATGTGTTTTCCTACAGGCGACGTACAATTGTCCGTGCGAGAAGCACGCCATTGTTGAGTTGATCGAGTTCGTTTGTAATCCAATTTTTCGGTAATTTGTGAAATAGTGAAAACAACAACAGTGAAACAGTGAATCCAAGTGGATTTTTAGAATTCTCCGTAATTTTTTCCAGCAAGCGTTCTTCGGATTGATTGATTGGCAATATGCCGCCAATCAGGAGATCAAACATTGCACAACGGAGTCGTAATGCAAAAAGAGTTGCGAAAATTCGTGCGAGTCAAACTGATGGAGAGCGCGCACAAGATTCTCAGCAGAGACGCATACTTATTTCACAAGTTCGAGGAGAACGAACACAAGAAGTTCGACAAACGCAACAAGAGTCTCAGAGATTAAGACAGCGCCATGATCACATTAATCAACGAAACCGACGACGTAACGCAAATCGACGAGAAGGAAGAAACATCGGCAATGTCGATTTGCATCGTGCTCCGCTACGATTCCACTATTGATTACAGTGCTCTATTATTCGTTAATATTGGGGCATTGAATGTTGTGTGTCAGCATTGCAATGCGTTGAGGTTCGCGAATGAACCGCCAGGATTGTGTTGTGCGAGCGGCAAAGTCAGATTGCCTCTATTGCAGCCGCCACCAGAGCCACTACGCTCATTGCTTTATGGCGATTCGCCTCTATCCAAAAATTTCTTGGAAAAAACATACAATTATAATGGTTGTTTTCAAATGACCGCATTCGGCGCTGACATTCAAGACTTAGGACGTCACAGTCCGACATTTAAGGTAATTGAATTCGATCTTATCTATATTATTTAATGATTGGGCTTTACGCACAATCGTAGTCCTGTTAAGCTACAGCTATTCACATGTTCTTCAATACGTATATGATATCGAATCACGGGATTGATTTGATCACGAGTCTGCCCCATACAAATGCGAGTATCATGGTTTCATTCTTAATAATTTATGGTTCTGATTCAAACAAAATAGCCATAAAACTAAGCAGATTACATATTCCACATAATGTATTACTAACTACTTTTTCAAAAATCGCTTATTATTGCGATTCCTACGCGGACAAAGTCGCGGGGGATCGCTAATAATTTATTAAAATCAAAAAATTTCTCTTTCATCTACAGTAGCGCACAGTTGGGCTTTACGACCAATCCTAGTCCTTCTATGTTTTACTTTAAGCTTGGTATGGTGTGCCTGACGATTAATGTAATTTTATTAAATTTTTCATCTCTTCACTTGTTTTTTTTTTTTTTCTCCGTCATGAAAAAAGCAATTTTGCATATATGTAAATATTTTCTGTTTCTCTTATTCCTAAACGATACTTTGCCTTACCGCAGTTTAACTGGGAGTTCTCCCACATTTCGTGGAACAAACATGACTATCAATTCAGTTATGTATAATCAGCGAACTTCACTTATAACATATCTCTAATCTAATTATGAAAGTGCGAATTACTAGCCTATACCTCTGTAACCACAGGCTTATTAAATAATATCAATTATCACTTTGCATTATACCGAATGTGTTTTCTCGAAATGGTTGACTAGTAAATCGCTTTCGTTGATCGTAATGAACTTTTATAATTCACGTTCGAGTGTGTACCTAAACATCCGACCATTCAAACTTCATAAGACTACAACCGCGATGGGCTTTACATTAGACTAATTAGAGTACTTGCACTTGCTGTAATATCTTAAGGCATATTTCGTTTGCGTTGCATTGCATAATCTCCAGCGGTTAATTCACACGACAACTCGAGATAATACAAAAAAGCCGTAGCTAATGAAGATCGCGCTCGGCTTGTGCACTCTAAAATAATTTGCAAGTAAACGTAGGCAGGGATGATCATCCATCTCCAAAGGAGTTGTGCGTTACATTCTAAACATGTCGAATATTTCACAACGAGCTATCTATGAAACTGTGGAAAAAATCAAACATGCATAACGCATAGTGGTGAAGATCCCGAACCCATTGAACTCGACTCGAAACCATTACGCTAAGAAAATTAAGTTTGCTTTCCACTCTGACTTGTGTGGAAAATGTGCATAGTGTGTGATTGCTGGTCATGCAGTTTCCTTTCATTTTCGACTCGATCACAGTTTGAAATACGCGCCATGCAGCGGTGGCCTTTTACAGTGAACAAACGAATGCGTTTTTTTTTCAATTACGATGTTAGCGAATCAATCGTAGCAACGGCAGCAGCCTTTCTCGTAAAACAGACGCGCTGTGCTGAAGGTCGACTTAGGCTTAATAGCAACAGATAAATAGAATGTAAGTGCTCGTAGATGAAAGATGCGCCAAATAATCTCCAGTGCTTCAATTCAACTCCATAGCAAGTTGGATAAGTCGATACACGTAGGCGCATATTCGCAGTCATCGCCAATCGTACTTCAAGCGCCCGCTGACTTACTTAGAGGAACTCTCACTTTTTGCTGTAATTGGTGTTTGAAGTGCTGTTGAAAGCAGTTGACACGACACGAATTCCATAACCTTTGATTTTATTCAAGGCCATCCCATTGCGATGTTGGTCCAGTATTAAGCGGAACGCAATCACAATTATTGTATTGAACGCTGGCTTGCTAATTATTTATTTCTGCCGAAGATCATTGCATTTCAAGATGTAATTGCAAATCGTTTTTATTGGTAAACTCTATGTGCTAACTTGTTAGCTTGGCCCTTGTTTGGCAATAAAAGTTTTTACGAAAAAATTGAGCTGGGTGCGCTACACATGTTTATATGGCACTCGATAGTAATTTCTCAAGCAATATTTATTATGGGATCAATGTCGGATGTAGCATTTTGCCGCCCCTAGGCAATATACAGCGCCGGTTTAAGTTGATTTGCCACCCGGATGATTTATTGATAGCGCGCCCTTCCAACTTTTCTCATAGTCTTGCAGCTAGGTTGTGACTCATTCTTTGTTACGCACAACAATAAGGATTTGATGCATATAATTTGCATTCAAAGGTTCATCTTTTTAAATCGCTGGAAAAAGATCCAAAGCACTAACAATTCTTTCACATACATATTGTTGCAGGGCAATCCGACGCTGATCTCGTCATAGTTTTTGTATTGGATGGTACAAAGTTCCGACAAAATAATTTTGATCTTCTACAAAATTGTATGACTAAAGAGTTTAAATGTGTGGCATTTGAGATTAGATTTGTGACATTTTTTTCAGAATTTTTTTGGCGAAAAAAAATGGTACTGTCGGAGCACAGACATGTTAACTATAAATTTCTGTAACAATACAAAAAAAGAAGTTTTTTAAAAATACTTCCAAAATGAAATTTTGCAACAAGTTTCTGAACAATAAATTCATCATCATCAATGGCGCTACAGCCCTAATCTACCCTGACCTCCTGAAGTCGTCGCCTCCAATCGTCGCGATTCAAAGACCGCGTCCTCCAGCTGCTAATATGTAAAGGTACGTTTACATCTGACACTTCTCTCCGGACATAAGTGTCAAGTGTCTGACAGAAATTCGCTTTGACTGTTTACATCTGAGAGAAATTACCAGACACTTATGTCGTGGATAAGTGTCCGACAGTTCTCGCAATGCTGGAATTCGGAAGAAATGTCCGACCCGTTTACATACGGACACATGTGTCGTACATATCTTCCATTCTGCAGTTCAGTTTATGTGGTCAAGATGAATTTTTTTTCATTTTAAGAAATTTCGTAGGGGAAGTGGTGGAGGGGATGACGACATTGAACTAATTTTTTCACATCACGCTAGAGTTGCCATCAAAATGTTTTATGAAAAATTTAGGTTTCAAAAATTTAATAGGTACTGTGTATACTTGTTTATAGTATTTCATAAAAAGTGCAGTTTGTATGGGAGGTTCTGGAAGGAAAGGGAGGACTCAAAAAACTTTTATACTGTAGATTGAAATCATAATTAAAGTAATATATTACAAATTTCGGATCAATAGCATTTATACTTTTCGAACAAATCCGTTTATTTTCAAATTGCGTAATTTTGTATGGGGGTAAATAATAAAGTTAAGCCCGACTTCTTGGCAGTTTATTTTTTCATAGCCATTCACGCACAATTTACCAGAGCCCTACAAAAATTTCTCAAAATTTTCGATATTTTGGGCCATCACCTCCCTCTCCTTATAGCCATCAAAATAAAAAGTTTATCAAATTTATAAGTCATAGAGCTCGACAATCTCACAAAATTTCAATTTAATACCTGAATTGGATTTTTAGATATAACGGTTTGAAATTTTCAAAAATGCACCAATTTTGAAATGCTCCCCATTTCCCCCCACTGCTATTATGCCAAATATTATATTTTTCTTATATTCCGCTAGTATAGATTAATTTATGTTTCAAGTTTCAATTACATAGTTTAAGAGATAGTCGGGTTATTAATTCTTAAGTTCTTTTCCTTACGTTACAAAAGAACTGCATTGCATCCTACTGTTTTCCTGACACTTATTGCAAAAGTAGACGAGCAGTCAACTTCTGCGATAAGTGTCGAGAGAGCTTGAATTTACAAATAATCAGCGTTTACATCTGTTTGGACAGAAGTGTCGACACTTATCTCCGATAGTAGAATATAAGTGTCGGACATAAATTCATCTCCGTTTACACTAGTCACGATTTCTCTCGGACATAAATTCGGGCAATAAGTGTCAGATGTAAACGTACCTTTGCTATCTTCATCAACCGAGTCTTTCCAACTAGAGATGGTATGCTATTTCACATACCTGCGATTTTTTCACTGCTATTTGAAAAGAGCAATCGCATATTGCGATTCAAAATTTAAAAGAGCTGCGATTAGAAGAGCAGAGCAAATGCACACTGCTTACGTTCTATCACCAATAAAATTGCCGCAATGATCATCGCTACAAATTCCAGAGTTTTTGTTCGCACTCGCATATTAGTCCCACCACGCATTCCACATCGATCGCTAAGCAAATCGTAATTTTCCTACATCTATCAATCAGGCAAGACTCAATCTCATAGCTCAGCATAGTGAACACTTCCCCCATTTCCCCCTGGGAATGAAAAGGTTTTCTTTTACTATCCAATGTACGAAAAAACGATCGAGCGCAATCGAGTCAGGATGGCAAAAAAGTCAATCGCATTTCATATACACAAGCCAGACAAAAAAACACCACCCAGTCATCGATCGCATGGCATATATACAACCGCATCGCATATATACAAATAAAAGCCAAATAACAAAAAAAAAACAACCGGTCATAGAAAACCAAAACAAAAGGGTCTTTTGTTTTGTTTTTTTACACGACACTACCTCACACACAATGAACAACGTAAAGCTCTTATCAGATCCCGAAACCCATGGAAGTCGAATTTTACCCAAGTCCCACCGCTAAATATCAATCGCGCGAAGAAAGAGCTTGAACGTTGTTATTCCGATTGCTCTCGATTGCTCTCGACTGCTCTTTCGTTGCTGTTATATCGCTTGAACGTTGTTATTCCGATTGCTCTCGACTGCTCTTTCGTTGCTGTTATATCGCTTGAACGTTGTTATTCCGATTGCTCTCGATTGCTCTCGACTGCTCTTTCGTTGCTGTTATATCGCTTGAACGTTGTTATTCCGATTGCTCTCGACTGCTCTTTCGTTGCTGTTATATCGCTTGAACGTTGTTATTCCGATTGCTCTCGACTGCTCTCGATTGCTCTTTCGTTGCTGTTATATCGCTTGAACGTTGTTATTCCGATTGCTCTCGATTGCTCTTTCGTTGCTGTTATATCGCTTGAACGTTGTTATTCTGATTGCTCTCGACTGCTCTTTCGTTGCTGTTATATCGCTTGCGATCAGCGATATATCAGCTCTGTGATATTAAAGACTATCAATCATATAAGCTATCCCAAACCTATATTTGGTGATTGATATTGACACTGAGAGCACGAGCAGTGTCTGCTCTCAGTGATGTTGCTTTAGACTAATGAATGAATGAATTGGAGCTATGTAGATGAAACGATTGCGATTTGATAAGGGATTTGTTTAGCGATATTTTGATCGGTGAGATCTGATCTGATAGGTGAGGTGTGGAACGTCCGATGATAAGGGATTTGTTTAGCGATATTTTGATCGGTGGGATCTGATCTGATAGGTGAGGTGTGGAACGTCCGAAGTGGTCAATGATGCGCTTTGCTAGAGTTTTTTTGGCGGTTTTTGTTCTGAGTTTCGATCTGGTCGGTTGGTAGGACATGTTGCGGCTATCGCAAGTTTCGCCGATTTATGTTGCAGTCCACCATGTCGATAAGAGCTTTACGTTCTTCATGATGAAATTGCTTGTGTGAGGTAATGTGTGAAAAAAGTAAACAGTAGACCCTTTTGGTTTGGTTTTCTATGACCGGGTGTTTTTTTTTTATTTGATTTGTATATATGCGATGCGATCGATGACCGGGTGTTTTTTTTATTTGGCTTGTGTATATGAAATGCGATTGACATTTTTGCCATCCTGACTCCATTGCGCTCGATCGTTTTTTCGTACATTGGATAGTAAAAGAAAACCTTTTCATTCCCAGGAGGAAATGGGGGAAGTGTTCACTATGCGCACTGAGCTGGTGGTACTGAGAGATTGGGTCTGCCTGATTGTTAGATGCAGGATTTCGCAGAAAATTACTATTTTGTCTCTTTTTTTTTAATTGCGCACTAGAATGGATAATAGAGGTGGAAAAATCACTGCTATTGGAAGAGCTGCTCTTTTTCACAGATATTGAAAAAGAGCAATCGCAGTGGATCACTGCGATTGGAAAAGAGCAGATTTTGCCATCCCTATTTCCAACGCTTGTGTGATTTGCCTACTGGCTGGTTACCACTTGCTTTGCCTTTAAGATCACGTTTGGGGATTCTTCTGTCTCACATTCGCTCTATATGGCCAGCCCACTGCCGTTAACGTAGTTTGATCAACGTTTGAAACTTCTGGCTCGTCGTATAGTTGATACAACTCATGGTTGTATCTTATTCGTCATTCCGTTGCTTCCTTCACAGGTCCCAAAATTCTTCGGAGGGCCTTTCTTTCGAATGCGTTAACTGCTTTTTCGGAAGTTCGCTTTAATGTCCACGTCTCGCTGTCAGAACAGAGCGCAGGTCGTTTAATATTTTTATACATTTGCGGCTTATTGTTCCTTATTGGGACAAAATTTGCACGGAGGAAATCTAATTGGCTTGGTGAATGTTTTCACAGTGCATTTCGAATTGAAAGAAAAGATTTCCGGATTGTACACTGTTCCATCAATCAAATTCCTGTTAAGACCCTCTTTAGGGGCATAGGACAGAAACAAGTCGCGATCCTGGGCATCGGCCTTAAGCTGTTGCCAGGACTTGCTCAACTGCTCGCTTCCATGTGTTACATGGTCGACCTACCCGACGTCTTCGTCGCTCATCGCAACAAATCAATTTATATCCTATCGGATAGTCAGGCGATTCTCAAAGCCCTAGCATCCAATAAACACGGATCGAGGTTAGTTTGGGACTGTCTTCAAGACCTAATCATCCTGGGGGAAAAGGAACGACGTAACCTTATTGTGGGTACCAGGACATATGGGAATTGAGGGAAACGAAGAGGCTGATCGCCTTGCAAAAAACGGCGCGGAAAAAAACTTTGTTGGTCCAGAGCCATTCTGCGGAAAATCAAAAGAGCATCATAACTCGATACTTAAGAAGTAGGTTGAACAAGAACACAAAATCTACTCGAATAGACTTCCAGGCTTATCAACCTCAAAAAAACTAATCCTACCACAAAAAACAAAGTGGAGGATATCCTGAAATTCAGAAAGAGCGATATTAGTACTCTAATCGGCCTAATGAAGCTAGGGTATAGTCTAGTGGGTAGCGTGTTTGGTTTACAATGCGAAGGTCGTGAGTTCAAATCCCGGTCAACGCATAATTCCACTACACTACCTGCTTGAATATACCTTGGTTACCTCAATCTACGAAAATGAAAAATTCGTAGATAGAGGGTTGTGCGAAGAGCTAACAACTCTTCCGCAATAAATAATGAAAAATGTTAAGGAACCTGAAGGTCAGGAGGCCAAGGCCCGATTTGGGCGCCATTGAAGAAGAAGAATCGGACTAATGACGGGGTACAGTGGAATGAACCACCACCTCAATAATATGGGCTTAGCTGAAACAGATACCGCCTCTGTCTCGAAGACTCAGAAACGACAATACATATCCTATGCCACTGTGAAGCAGTGGCAAGGAAAAGGCATAATCTTCTTGGGAAAGGTTTCCTTTCCACCGAGGAACTGGCCAACATGGCTCCCTTACAGATACTCAGATTAGCCAAAGCCATTGAGTTATGGTAGGGTAAATATAATAATAATAATCGCACAATAGGCCGGAAAGGCCGCAATGCTCTCAAGTGTTCCCCTAATATAAATAAATAAATAAATACCCGACGTCTTCCTTGAGGATTATAATCCAGAGCCTGTTTGGCAATGTTTCGCTCTGGTTTCCTCAAAGTATGATCGATCCACTGCCACTTCCGCCTTTGCAACTCAATACCTATTTTAGCCTGCCCAGTTGTACTTCAAAGTTAGAAGAGATCACTTCTGGCCAGAAGATTCCTAAAATGCATCGGAGGCATTGGTTCACGAAAGTCTGTAGTTTCTTGGTAAGTCGAACGGTCACTTTCCACGTAGTACAACCATATAACAACACGGATTTGACGCATGCGTCAAAAACTCGCAGCTTCGTGCGAAGGGAGATCTCTCTTAACCTCCAGAAAGGGGAAAGGATACCGAAGGCCTGACGAGCTTTATTTAGCCGAGCCTCAACATCGTCCATGCTTCCGAGATAGCAAAAATCTTGCACCTCTTCCACATCCTGTCCGTTAAGAACAATCGGTGTGCTTGCGTTCGAACCCATGTGCATGTACTTGGTTTTACGCACATTTATTTTCAGTTCCGCCTCTTTGCATTTAGAATGCAACGAGCGAACATTTGGCTCTAAGTCCGAACGGCAAGCAAACACACGTCATCAGCATAATCAAAGTGACTTAAGATGTTAAATAGTCTCCATTGAAGACCTTTAACTTCCCCACCTTCCAGTGCAGCTTTCAAGATATCATTTATTACCACCAGAAACAGGGCTGGTGATAATATGCAGCCTTGTCTGACAACCGTTCGCACAGGGAAGCTCTCGGACAGCTCTCCTCTATGCAAGACGCGACACCTTGCATCTTCGTAGGATTCTTTAATTATAGCTATGACCTTATCTGGAATACCTCTCATACGCAAAGCATTCCATATGTAATCTCGCTTAACGCTGTCGAAAGCCTTCTCGAAGTCCACAAAGTGGCGAACCCATTTCGGCTGACTGCTCTAATATTATACGTAGGGTATTTATGTGCTCGGTACAAGACGACCCTTTACGGAATCCTGCCTGATAAACTTCGAGAGTGCTCTCGACGACATCACTAATCCTATTGAGAGTTACCTTAGCCATAATTTTTGATCCGGCAGTAAGTAGACATTTGCCACGCCAATTGCCACAATCCCGAAGGTCGCCCTTCTTCGGAATTTTCATAATGACGCCCTCCTTCCATTCAGTCGGATATCTTCCTTCATTCCCCACCTCAGTAAAGAGTGGAAAGAGTATATCGGCTGTTATTTCCGGGTCCGCTTTGAGGAGTTCGGTTGGTAGTCCGTCTATACCTGGAGCTTTCCTTCCCGCCATTGACCGAATGGCGGAAACTATCTCTTCCTTATCTGGGCGATCGTCCCTAATAGAGGATTGTTGCAGTTGGACGTCAGGTAGTTGTTCTATTTCTGTGATATCTTCCTCTGACAAGATGTTTAAAATATCAGAGAAGTATTCCTTCCGTCGCTGCAACTGGTGTTCACTCATATTAAGGAGAGGTCCGTTGACATCTCTCACGAGGTGGTTAGCTGTGAAATTCCTGTTCGTCAACAGTTTCATGATTTTGAATAATGAACCCATATCCCCAAGGTAAGCCGCAGATTCTGCCTTGTTTGCCACATCTTCAATGGCCTTTCTCTTGTCACGTCTAACAGCCTTTTTAAACTGTATATGAGCATCGCGGTAGTTCTGCCTCAGGTCTGGCGTTCGTTGGTTGACATCGGGTTGAGAGATGATTGCCAATTTGGCTTTTTTCCGATTGCCAACCTTGTCCCACGTGTCTTGCGACATCCAGGGTTTTTCACCGCTTTCCACATATCCCACAGATTCTTCAGCACTAGTTAGAAAAGTGTTTCTGGTTGCCTCCCACTTGACGTCCAATGTGCGCATTTCATATTCACCCAATGTGGATGACTTTTCGTGTAGAATAGTGGTGTATTCGCGTTTTTTGTTGGGATCTCTGAATTTATCCACATTAAGCTTGCGCTTCATTTGAAGAATTTGTGGTCGTCAGATAGCTGCTGTACACAATCTCAAGCAGGCAACCATCAAGTGGTGATCGCTCCCCACGTCAGCTCCACGTTTCGCTCGCACATCGAGGAGACATCTTCTCCATCGGCGACTTATAGGTAAATGGTCGATCTGGTTCTGAGTAACACCATCAGGGGAAACCCAAGATGTTTTATTTTGACTCTTGTGTGGAAAAAGGGTAACTCCGATGACCATTTGCCGAGTACTTCAAAACTCCACAAATAATTCGTCGTTTTCGGGTCTCTTAACCCAAGGTCGTGACGCGTCGACCCAAGGGTCACCATGCCTCGCCATGACGTGTTCTAGTCCAGTGTTGTCTGATCCAACCTGGGCGTTCATATCTCCTGAGATGATAATAATATCACCTCTTGGAACACGTTCGAAGGTGGCACTCAGTTGGCTATAAAACTCCTCTTTGTCACCAGATGTTGCGGTATTAGTTGGTGCGTAGCACAGCAGAATTGTGACGTTTCTGACATTGGTCCTGAGCCTGACGACGATAATCCTATCCGAGATTGGTTCCCAGCTAATAAGACTGTTTCTCGCTCTCGGTGTAAGGACGAGCGCCACGCCATTTTTGGCTTCACTTTCAGGGCCAATGTACAGAATTGTATTTCCACTAGGTGTTCGTTCTTCTCCTGATCCTGTCCACCTAACCTCACTCAAGCCCAAGATTTGGATGTTATTGTGCTCCATTTCACGGTTTCACGGAGTACTATTGGGCGTAAGGTCCAATCATGCCATACTCTAGATGAAGAGATTTTTTTTGATTTTAAGAAATTTTGTATGGAGAGTGGTATAAAGGGTAACGGCACTGAACCAATTTTTTCACATCATGCTAGAGTGACTATCAGAATTTTTTATTGAAAATTTCAGCTTCAAAAATTTAATAGGTACAAAGAAAATCAGTGTATTGGGTTTAGTGAAAGTATGCAGTTTTTATGGGAGTTCGTAGAAGGAGTGGGTTGTTCTTAGTGAGTTTTTTCAGAAATTACTATACATATCATGCATTTGACTTGTTTTCAATCGCAGATCTGTAGCATTTAAACTTTTCAGGAAAATCGACTTTTTGAAAAGTTGTAGAAGCTTTACTCGAAAATGCGTAATTTTGTATGGGGGTGAGGGGTGGAAGGGGTGCAGCCATTTGGTCCGTTCACGAACTTGACCTTACTTTTTTGTCAAAAACAACGTGTACGAAATTTGATCGTTCTAGCTCAACGTGTTTTCAAGGTAGAGAGCGAACAGACGGACGGACGGACATCCGGTTTTGAGATTTTTGAGTGATTATATAAACTTCTGTATCATTCATTTTTTTCTCCGAGCCTTATTTCTTAGCGTTACAAACTTTAAAGCAAACTTATAATAGTCTCAAATTTCATTTAGAGTATACAAATGATCAATTTAGAGTCATAACGGAATTAGCTATTAAGTATTTGTAAACATATTAATTTGGAATGCCCAAAGTATTGTGAAAAGGAAATTAGAATTCTTTGAATTTATGTTACGAAAAAAAATGATATCGCTTCAATATCTGAGACTTGGTTAAAGAGGAATGCTTCATTTAATAATTATAATTATTTTACTCACAGAACAGATCAAACGCATTTTAGAGCGGGTGGAGTAGCTCTTATAATTCGTAAATCTATAAAAAAAACTATGTTATTAAATCACTAAATACTAAAATTATAGAAACTATTGGGATAGAAATTGAACTTACATCAGGCTGTAGTTTCCAAATAATTTCAGCTTACTTTCCCAGTGGAAATTGCAATAGTGTTTAGGGTTGATATGCAAAACTATGCGAACTAAATGGTGACTTTCTGATAGGGGGTGACTTAAATTGCAAACACCAATCCTGGGGCTGTACTAGGAGTAATAAGTGGGGCGGAATACTTAACAATTATCTCCACTCATATCCAATATCCTTGTTGTTCTCAGATGATTAAACTTACGTTCCCTTAGCTAATCGAAAAAATCCTTCGACCTTGGATATAGCTCTATGTAATAACTCCTATTTATTTTCCGAAATGGTTGTACTTAATGATATCACGTCTGATCACCTACCGGTAATTTTCAAGCTATCTTCTACTCCAATGTCTAACGAAAGGAACACCTTTTATGACTATAAAAAAGCAATTTGGTTTATGTTCCATAACGTTATAATCGATAAATTAAATCATGTAGATCCTGCGCTGCACTCCATAATCTAATGTACAGTGGATACCCTTTTGTCCGAATTCGAAGATATTATTTGCTGTTTGCAAAAAACTTCTTTGACCAATCATATAAGCGTACCTTTTCCGCAAGATTTGAAATCTCTATTACGCATCAGAAATTCTTATAGACGGCGCTGGCAAAGGAACAGGGATTCCGTTTTTTAGCAGAAATGGAAAGATATAAACTCCATCATACAGAAAATGATCATTACATTTAGGAATTTCCAATGGAATAATAGTGCAGAAAGCATCAAAGCCTTTCTGGAATATCGTGGAAGTCTTGAAAAACAAAATCAACCCAATTCCACCGCTCAAAAATCAGGACGAAATACAGTGACCGGCAAAAGTCTACATACGATCCCTTTTTTCGCTACTTGACTTGACTCCCCATGGCACTAATTAAAAAAGTAATGATTCAGTTATGTTCTAAGTCTATTTTAATTGATATTTAACAAAAAAATATTTTCTCCAATGTATACTCTACAAGTTATTAGTAGGTGAAGGTGCACTTGGGCGTGGGAAAATTTTAAAGACCGTGGGAACTTTTTGTTAACCTTGAGATGACCTTGAAAACAGGTGTTGGTGACGTCATAGGGAATCCCCGTGTAATCTATGGGTTTTGAATGGGGTCATGGAGGTCAATGACCTTGAGGGATTCCCTTGATCACCTGAGGGTTTTGCACCTGGGCGTGGGAATATTTTGAAGACCGTGGGAACTTTTTGTTAACCTTGAGATGACCTTGAAAACAGGTGTTGATGACGTCATAGGGAATCCCCGTGCAATCTATGGGTTTTGAATGGGGTCATGGAGGTCAATGACCTTGAGGGATTCCCTTGATCACCTGAGGGTTTTGCACTTTTGGGCCTGGGAAAATTTTAAAGCCCGTGGGAACTTTTAGATTAACCAACTCTCATGGGACCCCTAACTACTTTAATTAATCTTTCTCTCTCTCTCTCTCTCTCTCTCTCTTGTTAACACCTGTTCTCCGTAATCACCTTTCATCTCTCTCTATCTCTCTCTCTCTCTGGTTACTGTTAACACCTGTTCTCCGTAATTACCTTTTATATCTCTCCGCAATATGCCATTACAGGCACCCACGCTCTCAGCTGACTTTCTCTACGTGTTTCTCGGTCGTCCAACACGGTGTCTTTGCGTTGTATTTATCCTATCTATCCTATACTGGCGATTGATCGATTGAAATTTAACATGAATTGATATTGAATTCCACATGAATCTGATTTGATTGATTGCCGGGGGACGTATTTTAATACACTCGGCACTTAAATTACTTTTTATCGAAAAAAAACTGTTGCCACCAAAGGGACTTGAACCTGGAACCACATGCGTAAGAAGCGGTAGCGTTAGCCTTACGCTAGCCAGACTACATACTCGGACTTGTTCAATATGCAAATATATAGTAACTAATAAAGTGGTGTTATTTCATGACGTCATCATCGACCAAATTATATGTGTTTTAGGAATAATTGTTTGCAGCTAAGAGTGTTCTTATCATATAAGTAGATAAGAGTTTGTTATGGTTAGGTTTTTTTTTGTTTTGATTTTTTTTTATATTAGAGGTAAGAGAATTACGGATTAGGTTTCATATATGATGAAAATTGATAGATTGTGTGTATGGAGATTGTTATTGTTATTAATAGCGTGATATTATTTTATGACGTCATCATCGAGTAGGAATAATTCTTTCGAATTGTTTATGGTTTAGAGTTTTTTGTTATGATATGTTGTTTACATTTTTTTTTGTATGGAATTTTTATTATTTTATGACGTCATCATCGAGTAGGAATAATTCTTTCGAATTGTTTATGGTTTAGAGTTTTTTGTTATGATAGGTTGTTTACATTTTTTGTGTATGGATTTTTTTTTTGGTTTACGAGTGAGATTGATATGAAAATTTCACCTCAATTCGCTATCATATATGATCATTTTTTTTTTTTGATGAACGAGTTCAAGCTCTAAGATTTGTATGAAAATAACTTGTATTTGTGGTAGATGAAGCACTTGTATGGTTACATGTATGTAACGCTGTTATGCAATAGGGGTAAGCTTTGTATGGGATGTTGGTTAGTGATGATGTACTGACGTTCCATGACGTCATCAATTAGGGTTGCCATAAGGTCATCGATTATAGTTTCATGACGTCATCATCAATTGGGGTTGCCATAATGTCAAAAAAAAAAAAAAAAAAAAAAATAAATAAAAAAAAATAAAAAAAAAATAAAAAAAAAAATAAAAAAATCAATAAAAAAATCAAAAAAAAAAAAAAAAAAATCATAAATTTACAGATTCGCATGACAATGTTCCTATGCCTAATACTGATAAACCCGATTAATGGGCTATTTAACGTACACGAACTGACAGGATTTACGGAAATACAACTTACCAAAGTAGAAATAGTGACCAAAGCAAATATTTTACCGGATGTTGAGGTAGTTTTGAGGTATTAATTGATGGGGAAATCTCGGAATAAAACAAATTTTGGTGTACAAGTTTTTATTAAATATTCAAGCATTATAAGAGCTTAAATTTTATTTTGATTACATAATTGAATTTTCTGAAGTAAAATAGGTCTTAGTAATTGCTCTAATTTTAAGATCCTTCGTTGAAACCTTAGTCGGTCTAATACACAGCTCTGCCAATTACCCTTTCTACTAGTTCTATATGCATACTCCCAGACAATTATGTATTTAACGGAAACATGATCAGAAAATCTAACATGTCTAAGATCTGCAGATGACATCGTATAGGTTGACGAACTCGATTGACATAAAAATAAATCAGTTCTGGTTAATAATTGAATGTGGCTTATACCGAAAGGATTACAAACACTTATATGACACAATGTGATGAAATGCTGGTTCTAGATCTATTTAGAAAACGAAATAAGAACAACAGGTTTTATTAAAAAAATTATAAAGCAGATAGACATAATCATCAATCTAAATACAAAAACTCTTCAAAAACATAATAAAATCAACAAATAATATCAAAAAAAAAAAACTAAATTTACAGATTCGCATGACAGACAATGTTCCTATGCCTAATACTGATAAACCCCGATTAATGGGCTATTTAACGTACACGAACTGACAGGATTTACGGAAATACAACTTAACCAAGTAGAAATAGTGACCAAAGCAAATATTATCATACATATAATTGACATAAGAGAAATTTTAGACTTAATACAATTTAATGAATCTTTCAGACAGCTTAAAAATTGAAAAATAAATATATACAACCATATCAACTACAACAACAACAACAACTACAAAACTAGAAAATACAACCAAACAACCATACAAACACCTGCTACCAACTTACCTTATTAAATTTTACTATAAGTTAAGAAATAAAAAAGAGTCTTGTGTGTTGTTATACTTGTATACCAAATTCTGATTAATATGCATATTTCAAGAAAAAAAACAAACTGAATGATGGTTTTAATCATATTTATTATCAAGATATTTTTTTTAAATAAATAAACATAAGAAAATTACGATATGTATCGGTTATATTATATAGAATAGCTATTTCTTTAACAATGAAACAGTTTTCAGATCCTTTAAATTTAATATTTATATTATTACTTCAGCTTTTCTCAATGCTTCAATGATGGCAACAATCTCGTTGTTATGACTACTATCTCCCGCCTGTAGCGCTGATACAAGTAATCGTAATCGGTCCACCAATTCATTGGGGTCATCCCAATAAATATACTGTTTTGGTTCGATTGATGTTTGTATTAAATCTCCTCCTCTATGAGTTAAAAGTTTGTTAATAATTTTTGTATATTTATAGCTACGGTTTCCATTTATTTGTCCTTTGCTGGTATAGTGACGTCTATAGGCATTAGTATCGAGCAGAATATTTCTATAATTCTGTAAATCATCTTTATTGTACAGAGTCTTATCTGGAACTTTCATAAATAGTAGCTCATATATGCCCGGAGTACCCTCATAGGTTTTATCTTTTATTAATATTTGACTACCATCGATTGTAAAAATCGAGTTTCCAATTTTCCATTGTTCATTTTCATGATAAACACCATAAGTACTATCAATGAAATCCGGATTATTTACAAATATATTTAAATATTTTGTAGGTATTTCATCAAATTCTCGCTCGTTCATATATTCAATGAGTTCTTGCCGACCTGAAGGAGTTGTCACATATTTACGTATGCTTCTTACATCCGGAACCTTTAATGGTGTTTCAAAAGTATCAGTTAGATTAAGCTTTCGTCTGAATTTAGGTGTTGGAGTTTCAAAGTCTACGTCACTTTCAATATCATCTGTAGATTGAGTTTCCACGTTTTCTTCTTTTTTAGATTCATATTCACTGTGATTATGATTTTCTACATTTCCTTCTCTTTTAGGTTCGAATTTACTGTGTTCATACAGTTTAACTAATTCTTTAAGAGGTCTTGTAATTGGCTTAAAAGTTTGTTCTTGTCGAGTTTCAGCATTAACTCTACCGATTTTTAATTGCTTATATTTTTTACGTATCGAGTTAGTAGACTTTATAACTTGTCTAAGAATATCTTTATCGGTCGACTTCTGCATTTTCCTTTCTTACACAACAACAACAGATTAACAGATATTGTTTGAAGAATGCTCTGAACTCGTTTTATATAGTTATTAAACTGCTTCTGTATTGAGGTGTACTGCTTTAATACTGCTTCTGTACTGAGGTGTACTGCTTTAATACTGCTTCTGTACTGAGGTGTACAGCTTTAATACTGCTTTGGACAGCTTTAATACTGCTTCTGTTCTGAGGTGTACTGCTTTAATACTGCTTCTGTACTGAGGTGTACTGCTTTCATACTGCTTCTGTACTGAGGTGTACTGCTTTAATACTGCTTCTGTACTGAGGTGTACAGCTTTAATACTGCTTTGGACAGCTTTAATACTGCTTCTGTACTGAGATGTACTGCTTTATACAGCTTTATTACTGCTTTCAGGTTTTTAAATATAGTTTTTCAAACTTTTTTCTCATATTACTGAATCAAAGTCTTCATATTGATTATATATAGTTGTATTTACTTGATATTGGAATCAAGATAGGAAATAACTTCTCTTGGCTGCTGAAAGTGAACAGAATTCAAAGCATATATACAGTATTCATATAAATTTAGAAACATGACTGCTGAGTGTTGAAGGGGAAAGTATAGATTTTTTTTTTTTTTTGGTTATTCGAGCCTCAATGTGATTACAATCAACCAAGTACAGCTGTGAGGTTGTATAGTTGGTTGTACAGCTGTGTGGTTGTATAGTTGGTTGTACAGCTGTGTGGTTGTATAGTTGGTTGTACAGCTGTGAGGTTGTATAGTTGGTTGTACAGCTGTGAGGTTGTATAGTTGGTTGTACAGCTGTGTGGTTGTATAGTTGGTTGTACAGCTGTGTGGTTGTATAGTTGGTTGTACAGCTGTGTGGTTGTATAGTTGGTTGTACAGCTGTGTGGTTGTATAGTTGGTTGTACAGCTGTGTGGTTGTATAGTTGGTTGTACAGCTGTGTGGTTGTATAGTTGGTTGTACAGCTGTGTGGTTGTATAGTTGGTTGTACAGCTGTGTGGTTGTATAGTTGGTTGTTCAGCTGTGTGGTTGTATAGTTGGTTGTACAGCTGTGTGGTTGTATAGTTGGTTGTACAGCTGTGTGGTTGTATAGTTGGTTGTACAGCTGTGTGGTTGTATAGTTGGTTGTACAGCTGTGTGGTTGTATAGTTGGTTGTACAGCTGTGTGGTTGTATAGTTGGTTGTACAGCTGTGTGGTTGTATAGTTGGTTGTACAGCTGTGTGGTTGTATAGTTGGTTGTACAGCTGTGAGGTTGTATAGTTGGTTGTACAGCTGTGTGGTTGTATAGTTGGTTGTACAGCTGTGTGGTTGTATAGTTGGTTGTACAGCTGTGTGGTTGTATAGTTGGTTGTACAGCTGTGTGGTTGTATAGTTGGTTGTACAGCTGTGTGGTTGTATAGTTGGTTGTTCAGCTGTGTGGTTGTATAGTTGGTTGTACAGCTGTGTGGTTGTATAGTTGGTTGTACAGCTGTGTGGTTGTATAGTTGGTTGTACAGCTGTGTGGTTGTATAGTTGGTTGTACAGCTGTGTGGTTGTATAGTTGGTTGTACAGCTGTGTGGTTGTATAGTTGGTTGTTCAGCTGTGTGGTTGTATAGTTGGTTGTACAGCTGTGTGGTTGTATAGTTGGTTGTACAGCTGTGTGGTTGTATAGTTGGTTGTACAGCTGTGAGGTTGTATAGTTGGTTGTACAGCTGTGTGGTTGTATAGTTGGTTGTACAGCTGTGTGGTTGTATAGTTGGTTGTACAGCTGTGTGGTTGTATAGTTGGTTGTACAGCTGTGTGGTTGTATAGTTGGTTGTACAGCTGTGTGGTTGTATAGCTGTATAGTTGGTTGGTTGGTTGTATAGCTGTATAGCTGTATAGTTGGTTGTACAGCTGTATAGCTGTATATTTGGTTATACAGTTGGTTGGTTGTATAGTTGGTTTCAAGGTGGGATTAGTTGGTTTCAAGGTGGTATTAGTTAGTTTCAAGGCAGTATTAAAGCTGTACAAAGCAGTATTAAAGCTGTACACCTCAGTACAACCAACTATACAGCTATACAACCACACAGCTGTACAACCAACTATACAGCCACACAGCTGTACAACCAACTATACAACCTCACAGCTGTACAACCAACTATACAACCACACAGCTGTACAACCAACTATACAACCACACAGCTGTACAACCAACTATACAACCACACAGCTGTACAACCAACTATACAACCTCACAGCTGTACAACCAACTATACAACCACACAGCTGTACAACCAACTATACAACCACACAGCTGTACAACCAACTATACAACCACACAGCTGTACAACCAACTATACAACCACACAGCTGTACAACCAACTATACAACCACACAGCTGAACAACCAACTATACAACCACACAGCTGTACAACCAACTATACAACCACACAGCTGTACAACCAACTATACAACCACACAGCTGTACAACCAACTATACAACCACACAGCTGAACAACCAACTATACAACCACACAGCTGTACAACCAACTATACAACCACACAGCTGTACAACCAACTATACAACCTCACAGCTGTACTTGGTTGATTGTAATCACATTGAGGCTCGAATAACCAAAAAAAAAAAAAAATCTATACTTTCCCCTTCAACACTCAGCAGTCATGTTTCTAAATTTATATGAATACTGTATATATGCTTTGAATTCTGTTCACTTTCAGCAGCCAAGAGAAGTTATTTCCTATCTTGATTCCAATATCAAGTAAATACAACTATATATAATCAATATGAAGACTTTGATTCAGTAATATGAGAAAAAAGTTTGAAAAACTATATTTAAAAACCTGAAAGCAGTAATAAAGCTGTATAAAGCAGTACATCTCAGTACAGAAGCAGTATTAAAGCTGTCCAAAGCAGTATTAAAGCTGTACACCTCAGTACAGAAGCAGTATTAAAGCAGTACACCTCAGTACAGAAGCAGTATGAAAGCAGTACACCTCAGTACAGAAGCAGTATTAAAGCAGTACACCTCAGAACAGAAGCAGTATTAAAGCTGTCCAAAGCAGTATTAAAGCTGTACACCTCAGTACAGAAGCAGTATTAAAGCAGTACACCTCAGTACAGAAGCAGTATTAAAGCAGTACACCTCAGTACAGAAGCAGTTTAATAACTATATAAAACGAGTTCAGAGCATTCTTCAAACAATATCTGTTAATCTGTTGTTGTTGTGTAAGAAAGGAAAATGCAGAAGTCGACCGATAAAGATATTCTTAGACAAGTTATAAAGTCTACTAACTCGATACGTAAAAAATATAAGCAATTAAAAATCGGTAGAGTTAATGCTGAAACTCGACAAGAACAAACTTTTAAGCCAATTACAAGACCTCTTAAAGAATTAGTTAAACTGTATGAACACAGTAAATTCGAACCTAAAAGAGAAGGAAATGTAGAAAATCATAATCACAGTGAATATGAATCTAAAAAAGAAGAAAACGTGGAAACTCAATCTACAGATGATATTGAAAGTGACGTAGACTTTGAAACTCCAACACCTAAATTCAGACGAAAGCTTAATCTAACTGATACTTTTGAAACACCATTAAAGGTTCCGGATGTAAGAAGCATACGTAAATATGTGACAACTCCTTCAGGTCGGCAAGAACTCATTGAATATATGAACGAGCGAGAATTTGATGAAATACCTACAAAATATTTAAATATATTTGTAAATAATCCGGATTTCATTGATAGTACTTATGGTGTTTATCATGAAAATGAACAATGGAAAATTGGAAACTCGATTTTTACAATCGATGGTAGTCAAATATTAATAAAAGATAAAACCTATGAGGGTACTCCGGGCATATATGAGCTACTATTTATGAAAGTTCCAGATAAGACTCTGTACAATAAAGATGATTTACAGAATTATAGAAATATTCTGCTCGATACTAATGCCTATAGACGTCACTATACCAGCAAAGGACAAATAAATGGAAACCGTAGCTATAAATATACAAAAATTATTAACAAACTTTTAACTCATAGAGGAGGAGATTTAATACAAACATCAATCGAACCAAAACAGTATATTTATTGGGATGACCCCAATGAATTGGTGGACCGATTACGATTACTTGTATCAGCGCTACAGGCGGGAGATAGTAGTCATAACAACGAGATTGTTGCCATCATTGAAGCATTGAGAAAAGCTGAAGTAATAATATAAATATTAAATTTAAAGGATCTGAAAACTGTTTCATTGTTAAAGAAATAGCTATTCTATATAATATAACCGATACATATCGTAATTTTCTTATGTTTATTTATTTAAAAAAAATATCTTGATAATAAATATGATTAAAACCATCATTCAGTTTGTTTTTTTTCTTGAAATATGCATATTAATCAGAATTTGGTATACAAGTATAACAACACACAAGACTCTTTTTTATTTCTTAACTTATAGTAAAATTTAATAAGGTAAGTTGGTAGCAGGTGTTTGTATGGTTGTTTGGTTGTATTTTCTAGTTTTGTAGTTGTTGTTGTTGTTGTTGTTGTTGTAGTTGATATGGTTGTATATATTTATTTTTCAATTTTTAAGCTGTCTGAAAGATTCATTAAATTGTATTAAGTCTAAAATTTCTCTTATGTCAATTATATGTATGATAATATTTGCTTTGGTCACTATTTCTACTTGGTTAAGTTGTATTTCCGTAAATCCTGTCAGTTCGTGTACGTTAAATAGCCCATTAATCGGGGTTTATCAGTATTAGGCATAGGAACATTGTCTGTCATGCGAATCTGTAAATTTAGTTTTTTTTTTTTGATATTATTTGTTGATTTTATTATGTTTTTGAAGAGTTTTTGTATTTAGATTGATGATTATGTCTATCTGCTTTATAATTTTTTTTAATAAAACCTGTTGTTCTTATTTCGTTTTCTAAATAGATCTAGAACCAGCATTTCATCACATTGTGTCATATAAGTGTTTATAATCCTTTCGGTATAAGCCACATTCAATTATTAACCAGAACTGATTTATTTTTATGACAATCGAGTTCGTCAACCTATACGATGTCATCTGCAGATCTTAGACATGTTAGATTTTCTGATCATGTTTCCGTTAAATACATAATTGTCTGGGAGTATGCATATAGAACTAGTAGAAAGGGTAATTGGCAGAGCTGTGTATTAGACCGACTAAGGTTTCAACGAAGGATCTTAAAATTAGAGCAATTACTAAGACCTATTTTACTTCAGAAAATTCAATTATGTAATCAAAATAAAATTTAAGCTCTTATAATGCTTGAATATTTAATAAAAACTTGTACACCAAAATTTGTTTTATTCCGAGATTTCCCCATCAATTAATACCTCAAAACTACCTCAACATCCGGTAAAATATTTGCTTTGGTCACTATTTCTACTTTGGTAAGTTGTATTTCCGTAAATCCTGTCAGTTCGTGTACGTTAAATAGCCCATTAATCGGGTTTATCAGTATTAGGCATAGGAACATTGTCATGCGAATCTGTAAATTTATGATTTTTTTTTTTTTTTTTTTGATTTTTTTATTGATTTTTTTTTATTTTTTTTTATTTTTTTTTTTATTTTTTTTTTATTTTTTTTTTATTTTTTTTTTTTTTTTTTTTTTGACATTATGGCAACCCCAATTGATGATGACGTCATGAAACTATAATCGATGACCTTATGGCAACCCTAATTGATGACGTCATGGAACGTCAGTACATCATCACTAACCAACATCCCATACAAAGCTTACCCCTATTGCATAACAGCGTTACATACATGTAACCATACAAGTGCTTCATCTACCACAAATACAAGTTATTTTCATACAAATCTTAGAGCTTGAACTCGTTCATCAAAAAAAAAAAATGATCATATATGATAGCGAATTGAGGTGAAATTTTCATATCAATCTCACTCGTAAACCAAAAAAAAAATCCATACACAAAAAATGTAAACAACCTATCATAACAAAAAACTCTAAACCATAAACAATTCGAAAGAATTATTCCTACTCGATGATGACGTCATAAAATAATATCACGCTATTAATAACAATAACAATCTCCATACACACAATCTATCAATTTTCATCATATATGAAACCTAATCCGTAATTCTCTTACCTCTAATATAAAAAAAAATCAAAACAAAAAAAACCTAACCATAACAAACTCTTATCTACTTATATGATAAGAACACTCTTAGCTGCAAACAATTATTCCTAAAACACATATAATTTGGTCGATGATGACGTCATGAAATAACACCACTTTATTAGTTACTATATATTTGCATATTGAACAAGTCCGAGTATGTAGTCTGGCTAGCGTAAGGCTAACGCTACCGCTTCTTACGCATGTGGTTCCAGGTTCAAGTCCCTTTGGTGGCAACAGTTTTTTTTCGATAAAAAGTAATTTAAGTGCCGAGTGTATTAAAATACGTCCCCCGGCAATCAATCAAATCAGATTCATGTGGAATTCAATATCAATTCATGTTAAATTTCAATCGATCAATCGCCAGTATAGGATAGATAGGATAAATACAACGCAAAGACACCGTGTTGGACGACCGAGAAACACGTAGAGAAAGTCAGCTGAGAGCGTGGGTGCCTGTAATGGCATATTGCGGAGAGATATAAAAGGTAATTACGGAGAACAGGTGTTAACAGTAACCAGAGAGAGAGAGAGATAGAGAGAGATGAAAGGTGATTACGGAGAACAGGTGTTAACAAGAGAGAGAGAGAGAGAGAGAGAGAGAGAAAGATTAATTAAAGTAGTTAGGGGTCCCATGAGAGTTGGTTAATCTAAAAGTTCCCACGGGCTTTAAAATTTTCCCAGGCCCAAAAGTGCAAAACCCTCAGGTGATCAAGGGAATCCCTCAAGGTCATTGACCTCCATGACCCCATTCAAAACCCATAGATTGCACGGGGATTCCCTATGACGTCATCAACACCTGTTTTCAAGGTCATCTCAAGGTTAACAAAAAGTTCCCACGGTCTTCAAAATATTCCCACGCCCAGGTGCAAAACCCTCAGGTGATCAAGGGAATCCCTCAAGGTCATTGACCTCCATGACCCCATTCAAAACCCATAGATTACACGGGGATTCCCTATGACGTCACCCAACACCTGTTTTCAAGGTCATCTCAAGGTTAACAAAAAGTTCCCACGGTCTTTAAAATTTTCCCACGCCCAAGTGCACCTTCACCTACTGTTATTCATACATAGCTAAAAAAAAAAGGTTGACAAAAGTCTACATACGGCTAGGTAAATCATTCTCTCAATCTGCTACTGTGCGATTCTGTTTTATAACGGGAAGTACCGTTTATCAAGTTTTGGTATTTGCGCTTCGCGTTAGGCTCCAGTTTGGGCAGTTTCGATAAGGCCGCAGCTGTGACGATGGCTTCTCGGAAGGAAATTTCATCAGAAGTACGGAACTTGGTAGTAAAACATCGAAACGAAAGAAAATCTTTCGAAAAAATAGTCAAATTGTTGAATTTAAGTAAATCAACAGTTCAAACCATATTCACCAACTACAGAAGCAGGTTCTCTATTCAAAACAAGCCGCGCAGTGGTCGACCAAAGAAGCTGGTTCGCAGAGATATCTCCTTTATTTTGAAAGATGTGAACCAAAACCCAAAGGCGCATGCCACAAAATTGGCGGAGGACATAGCAAAACAAACAGAAACCACGGTGCATCCAAGAACAGTTCAAAGAACATTAAATAATAATGGTTATCACAGCAGAACACCACACAAAAAACTCCTTATAAGCGAAAAAAATCGCAAACTTCGCTTAGAATTTGCCAAAAAGCATCTGGACAAAGGACTTGATTTTTAAAAAAGGTTTTATTCACCGATGAATCGAAGTATAACATATTTGGAAGTGGCGATAGAGATACAGTTTGGAGAAAGGTAAACACGGGAATGGACACGAAACACCCAATACCTACAGTCGAACATGGCGGTGGCAATGTGATGGTTTGGCGTGCTGTCACAACGTCTGGTTTAGGAAATTTGGTGTTCATTGATGGTGCTATCTGTACAAAACCATCTAGCAACACAATTAAAGGCAATCGGTCTCTAAGTTGGACCTGGGTGAAAGCTGGATATTCCAACAAGACAATGATGGTAGTTTCCATGATGCTGAACTACTTGACTCTGAATATCAAATTTTTCGCCGTGATCGTCATCTTGAACTATTGGATGCCGATGTTGGTGGTGGAGTCCTATGTGCGGTTCGAAGTCAATTTCCGGCAGAAGTTGTCGTCATCACTGAAGTTACTGATATTGAAATATTATGCGTTGCTCTCACACTTCAGGACAAAAAACTATTAATCATAACTTTATATATACCACCACTATCACCCTATGGTGTCTACGAGGCTGTATACAATGGAATTGAGTATGTCAGTAATCTTATGCAATCTGGTGATGAGCTATTTGTATTTGGAGACTTCAACTTGCCTCTTGTCACTTGGTCTCTCTCCGACAGTGAGTTCCTGTTCACGGCAAGATGCAAAATTATTGGATAGTATGTTTTCAACGGGCTTAATTCAATCTAATCCAATACCTAACTCGTTCGGGACATTTCTTGACCTAGTGTTCTGCTCGGATGTGAGATACTTAACGATCAACAGATGCAACTCACCTTTGCTTCCAGAATCAGCACGCCATCCTGCGTTTCATGCTATTTGCTTTTCAAATACTGGTGTTGATAATGTTAACAATTTTGATACTGCTATTTCTCATCGTTTTAACTTTAATAAAGCTGACTTTGTTGCCTTGAATGAAGATATTTCAAAACGTGATTGGTGGTCGTGCGTACTTAACGAAACAGACATTGAAATTGCTGTTAATAATTTTTACAATATTATGTTTGGTTGTTTCACTAGGTGCGTGCCGGTTACGAGTCATGGTTCATGTAAAATATTTCCATGGTTTGACGACGATTTAATAAATCTAAAAAATTTTAAAACTAAAGCATGGAAGACGCACTGTCTCTCAAGGATTGAATCTGACTATAAGCGGTACTCTGAGTTACGCGATTTATTTCTTACCAATTCTAAATCGTCCTATCAAGATTATCTGATTGATATGAAAAAAACAATTAAAGACAAGCTTAAGCAATTCTGGAATTTCGTCAATTCTAAAAGGCGAACAGATGGTTTTCCTGCGACTCTGTCTTTTGACGGGGAAGTTAGCAACGACCCCAAAATAATTAGCAACTTTTTTGGGGATCATTTTCGTGCTGCATTTGACGCCCCAGACTGTGATATTAATTTTAAGAATTTTCAATACTTGAAAAAATTTCCCTCCACTACACTAGAGATGAAGGATCTTTTTATTGATGAGCCCACTATATCGAAGTTCATCACGAACATCTCTCAGAGTGTCAATAGCGGCCAAGATGGTATACCGTCTATTGTGCTTAAAAGGTGCTCCTCTGCACTTTTATCTCCACTGAGCTCCTTATTTAACGCATCTCTTCGTTGTGGGGTTTTCCCTAGTTTATGGAAATACTCAACAATAACTCCCCTGTTCAAGAAAGGCAAAAGGAATGACGTATGTAATTACCGGCCTAAAGCTAGGCTGTCTAGTGTTCCAAAATTATTTGAGGCAATTGTCTGTGACGTAATGCACTTTCATTGCAAATCAATAAGTAGCCCAACCCAACACGGATTCACCAAAGGTAGATCCACAACAACAAACCTGCCGGAATTTTCAAATTTTGTGATTCCAGCGATTGAAGCAGGCAAACAAGTTGTTGATTTTAGTAAGGCCTTTGATAAAATTAATCACAACTTACTAATGTACAAGCTTTGTTCACTCGAATTTCCTGCTATTTTTACTACGTGGATCAATTCCTATCTTTCTAATCGAACCAAACGAGTACAATTTCGAGATGCTGTCTCATCGATTATTCCTAACACTTCTGGTGTACCTCAGGGTAGCCATCTTGGTCCACTTCTGTTTACTTTATTTATTAATGACGTGAGTTCGTTCATCTCCAACTCAAATATTCTCTTGTATGCTGAAGATGCAAAAATATTTCGTACTATAACCTGTACGAATGATTATCTACTTTTGCAAAATGACTTAAAGCTATTTTGGACTGGTGTACCTTAAACTGTATACCTTTGAATGTTAAAAAGTGCACCAAGAAAAGATGTCATCTTTCTCCAGGAAAAATAATCCATTCGAATTTATTTATGTTTTAGAGGGAATTACAAAAATTAAACAAAGTACGCGATTTAGGTGTACTATTCAATGATAAATTTACCTTCGACGACCATGTCGATTGTATAGTTATCAAGGCTAACTCTATTTGGGGCTTTGTAAAACGATGGTGTAAGGACTTTAACGACGCTTACATTACAAAGACACTTTATTTTGCTTTTGTTCGTTCAATTCTTGAATATGCCTGCCCTGTTTCGACTCCGTACTATGATATTCATATCAATAGGATATAGTCTGTAAAGCGAAGATTTTTAAGATTTGCTCTGAAAGGTCTTCCCTGGTCAGATCTGATATGTCTTCCTCCTTACCAAGAATGACTTCAACTTCTTTCGTTGGAGTCACTCGAACATAGGCGATTAATTCTTAGTGCTGCAGTTGCAGTAAAATTAATTTCAGGTGAGATTGACTCTCCACCCTTGTTCTCCTTCAAAATACCTCATCGATCCTTGAGAGACTACGTACTTCTCTCTCCATTCCATCGCACTAATTACGGCCAGCATGAACCGATAACTTCCATTTCATTTAATTATAGCAACATTGATTTTAATCTTAATAATGCTCAGATAAAATCAGCTTTGTTAAAATAACAATATGATGTTTTCACTGTAATCTTTGTATGTAATATATATGGTAGTATAATTTGTAAGTAATCATTTGTTGATGAATTCTAAATGAATATATAAATCCCAAATATAATAATCCCAAGCTTGCAGGCAGTTATAGATGCTCATGGTGGACCAACAAAATATTAATATTAAGTTTTGAAATGAAATGTAAATTCCTTAATGAAGTTTTTGGTGGGTCTCATGGTCGTACGTAGACATTTGTCAAAAAAAAAAGTTTTTTTTGTTACATGTTAATAAAAATAGATTAAGACGACATCTTTACTTTTTCAAATAGTGCTGTTAGGCTCGTCAAGCAGCGAAAATAGGTGCCGTATGTAGATTTTTGTCGGCCACTGTATATATTACCAAAGAACAAAAGGCTGAGCATTTGGCAAACGTTTGTTTAAATGATGATCTAAGTGCTGCAGTTACAGAAGCGCGAATCGAACGAAACGACTAAGTCGAAACACCTTACATGCTACGACTCCTGTTCATCGACTCTCCAGAGGTGTTTCATCGATGCTTGGCTATCAGGGCTGGTAATAGAGTTCGGTCAGCTTTTCCGTAATATTTGAAAAAGCGCCACCTATTTTCCAGCATGCGATAAGTAAGCAAATTTGATTGAAAATTGTTCATTAGTACGTAAAACGTACAAAATTAAAATTTTCATCACTTGAAAATGTTACAAATAAGAGATATTTGCGAGATAAAACCACACAAAAACTCCACAGACACGCACCACGCATACATATGAAAATAAAAAGCGCCCACTTTGGTAACTTGAACTGTCGCAGGTGAGTCATTCTTTTATAAACCGTACGGATTTGCCAAAAAATTAACGTCTGTTTTAAGAATCGCTCGATTTTTTTTACGAGGGTCGTTTGATAAGTCCCTGGCCCAAGTAAGAAAAATGCATTTTTTCCGGAAAATTTTTTTATTTTTCAACATAATCTCCCTGGAGGTTAATACATTTGGTCCAACGTTTCTCAAGTCCTTTCATACCGTTCAAAAAGAAATTTTTGTCACAGTCTGCAAAAAATTGGGAAACGGCGTCTTTCACCTCTTGGTTCGATGAAAATTTTTGTCCACCGAGGTGAGTTTTCAATTTGGGGAACAAAAAAAAGTCACATGGGGCCAAGTCGGGCGAATAAGGTGGGTGGTCAACGATCTCATACTGCAAATCGTGTAATTTGGACATGGAAACCGCGCAGGTGTGGACAGGGGCGTTGTCGTGGTGGAACAAGATCTTCTTTTTCTTCAAACCAAAAACCAACTGCCAAAAACAAACTGTTACCTACAGAAACCTGAAAAAATTCATGAGACCGTTCGAAAGTGCCATCTACCTAGCGATAGCAAAAACTTTTTCGTGAAACCACGTTTTGTCATTTGGGCCAGGGACTTATCAAACGACCCTCGTATGTGCTACTTTATTATTCTAATAATAAAGTACTGTGATCGACAGAGAACAAAAAATTGCTACCCTGAATTTTTATTTTTTTCGCGTTTCATGACTAAATTAGCATAAAAATGTAAAAACGCCGTACATACGGACTCACATACGGACTCATATCTCCGAGAGCGTTAAAGGTAGAATGTTCGTTTTTGGGTGGATTGTTGATTGGGTAAGTAAGCTCCATTATCTAAATTTTGGAGTGTTAGGTGGAAGGGGGATGCGGGGAAGGGAAAGAGTCAAAAACTACACTTGCAAATATCTCCACTACGAATGCAGATAGGAAGCTGAAAATCAGAAGAGATATAGAGAGGGTTGTGGTACAAACTTTAAAAATTATTAAATTTTTTTTATCCACTGGCGCCCGAAAAGAGTGGGCTAAGAACGAATTGTCGGCCGAGTTTTTTTTATCCACAAATGATTTACAGTATTGGACAAAACTAAAGCACCCCTTTGCGAAATATCAGTTATCCTCTGATATTATCAGGAAAACTTGATGAAAAAAATTTGTTCTTAGTTTTTATTATTTGTTTAAATGTTTATTATAAAAAAACACAACAATGACAATTCAGTCTTTTCAACAACAAAAAATAAAACAAAAATATTTCTCAGTACTCAAAAGTTGCCTGGACAAAACTAAAGCACCCCTCTTCTATACTCACTTTTTTCATACCGCTACTGCCGAACAGTTAAGAGGAAATAGTTATTGCATCAGAAATGCATTTGTCTGATATGAATCATTAAAATTTCATTATTACTTCAGCATTTGTGCAAAATTTCTTTCATGAATAGTGGTGCGCATTCTGTTCTTTGTGTTAAGACATTAAGAGACTAAAAATGGCAAGAAACACGTACAGTAGTGAAATTAAACATAAAATTATATTTGATTACTAGCAAACGCCCGCGATTTCGTCCGCGTAAAAATAGCAATAATAAGCAATTTTTGAGAGTGTGTAGAGTAGAGATTATGTATGTATTATGTGGGATATATAATCTGCTTACTTTAATGACTCTTTGAAGAAAATGGTTTGTAAATTGTTGGAATCAGAACCATAAATTATTAAGAATGAAAGCATGATACTCCCATTTTTATGGGACAGGCTCGTGATCAAATCAAACCCGTGATTCGAGATCATATACGTGTTGAAAAGCGTTAAGGACATGTGAATAATTGTAGTTGGTGTTATTTAAAAAAAAAAACAAATAAAATAACATTAAGCTTAAAAACATAACAGGACTACGATTGTGCGTAAAGCCCAATCATACGATACTATGTATAGATAAAATCGAAATTTTTGCGATGTTAAGAAATTTTGTATGGGGAGTAGAAGGGATGACAGCACTGAACTAATTTGTTTCACATTATGCTAGAGTAGCTATAAAAATGTTTTGTACCAAATTTAAGCTTCAAGAATTGATTAGGTACTGAGAAACTTAGTGCATTGAATTTGATAAAATTGTGCAATTTGTATGGGAGGTGGTAGAAGGAGAGGGGGTTTTTGGTGATTTTTCGAGAAACAACTATAACTATCATGCAATTGATATACTTTAAATTTCAGATCTGTATCATTCATACTTTTCAAGAAAATCGAATTATTGTATAGTCGTGGAATGTGTCTCATTGTATGGGAGGGGGAAGAAGGAGTGAAGCTACTCGGTTAAGTTTTTCCCCGATATTAATAATAATGCTAATTAAGGATTAAGTTCAAATTTTTACCTCGATGAAATTTAAATGTACTGAGAAAATTCGTTTAGAGTATTTCATGAAAAAGTGCGGTTTATATGGGAGGTGGTGGAAGGAGAAGGGGGTTTCTGATGATTTTTTGAAAAACAACTATAATCATCATGCAATTGATATATTTGAAATTTCAGATCAGTAAAATTCAGACTTTTCAAGAAAATCAAATTCTTGTGAAGTCGTGGAACTGTGTCACATTGTATGGGAGAAGGGGTGAAGCTAATCGGTTAATTTTTTTCCCGATATTAATAATGTTAATTAAGGATTTAATACAACATTTTAGCTCGATGGAAGTTACACGTACTGAGAAATTTGGTGTAAAGTAATTCATGAAAAAGTGTAGTTTGTATGGGAGGTGGTGAAAGGAGTGAGGAAACTCAAACAATTTGTAGACCAAAAGACTGCATTTATAATAGAAATAATATATTCCAAATTTCAAATTAATAGCTTTTATGGTTTCCAAGAAAATTTGATTAATATATATTTTTGAAAATGAGTCACTTTGTATGGGAGGTGGTAGAAGGCGTGAGGGGAGTGAAATGAAACCAAAAGCAGATTTCATTCCGATGGGCACTTAACAAACTGTGCAAGTTTCATTACAATCGGTTCAGCCGTTTGTGCGTGAAAAGCGGTCGGACAGACAGACAAAAATTTCAAAAAAGTGTTTTTGTGCTTAGTTAATACTAAAATAATTCAAAAAACTAACTTACAGCCATTTATAAGCAAATAACAGACAGACACTACAATTATATTACTATGTATAGATAAAAGTGGATTATCTCGACATAATATTAGTAAAAGATATTCGATAAATCGGTCAATTATATCGCGACTAATCAAAAAATATGAGCTGACGGGTCGCATATCTCCTGCAGATTCTGGAGGAGGGCCTCGAAAAACAACACGAAGAGATGATTCTTTGATCAAAAAAAGGATTCGAGTTGAACCTACGGTCTCATCTAATCAAATTAAAATTGATTTGAAGTTACCAGTATGTGCAAGGACAATTAGGAGAAGAGTTGAAGAAGCTGGTTTGCCGGCTTACCGGCCTGCAAAAGCCTTTCAACAGTTTTGAGATCGCGCTTGCTCTTCTATCAAGATATACTAGCGAAATACATAAAAATATAAAAATTGGACATAATAGGGGGGAAAATAGAAAGCATTTTAAAAATGGTGCACTTTCCAAAATTTCAAACCGTTATATCTCAAAACTTGAGCAGACATCAAATTGAAATTTTGTCACATTGTAGAACTACATAAAACTACGGTGTAGCCTAGTGGGTAGCGTATAGGTCTACAATGCGAAGGTCGTGATTTGAAATCCCGGTCGAAGCATAATTCCAGCACACTGCCTGCTTGGGTATATCTTGGTCACCTCAATCTACGAAAATGAAAAATTCGTAGAGGGTTGTGCGAAGGTCTAACAACCCTTCCACAACAAGTAATGGAAAAATGTTAAGAAACCCGAAGGTCAGGAGGCCAAGGCCCGATTTGGACTATAACGCCATTGTAGAGTAGAACTACATAATCTTTAACTTTGGTAAAAATTTTACATTGGGAGGTGTAAGGGAAGTGATAAGCAAAAATATCGAAAATTTTGAATAATTTTCTTAGGGCTCTGGTGAAAGATGCAAAATTTAAATTTTCCATTTGGATACAATAATAATAAATAAAATAAAATAATAATTATCATTTTCGGATTCGTTAACGGTTAAAACGCCCGTAAAAAATGATACAGAAATCACGTTTTACTTATTTGGTTTATCTGGGAACGGTGCAAAGAATCACCAACCGAAGTACTACCACACAGTACATATTTCTGTTTTTAAAAAAATACATTTTTTTGGATATAAAACTTAAAAAAATATAAACAACAATTTGATATTTTTTATTTTATTATTAGTTGAATTTTTTTACAAGTTGAACAGGTATAGTTATCTCTAATTTGAAATTATTGTTTAATTTGTTTTTATCCACTTTAAACACATTTCCATCTATTGAACTTTCTTTTTTATTTTAATTTTGTCGCTTAAAAATATTTTACTTTCCGATTCTGCTGATTCATTACCATTTTTATTTTTATTTTACAAACTAACACTTTCTTGTTGTTTCAATTCTGTTTTTCCATATATATATATATATTAAGTTCACCTTAATATATATATGTTTCCTTTTTGTTTATTAGAAAAAAAAAGAAAACACTAAAATGCTAAACATTTAAATCAATTTTCTTCTTATTTACTTTTCACATTCAGGTTTCGTTTTTTTTTTGTGTTTTTTTCTTGTGTATTTTTTTAAAATTAAAAATATAAAATTTTGTAGATGTTTTTGTTTTTCTTTGTTATGTATTTAAAAAATATATATTTATATTTAATTACACGGTTGCGCCGCAACCACGTCACCTGATGATTGATCAGTCGGTGATGATATTTTTGGCTCGCCTGTAAAGGAATTTTACATTTTATTTATTTGCAAGGAAAAAAAACTGATTTGAAAAGGAAACTTACTACAAACATCATTTTCTTTTTTACTTTCTTCAATTTTATCGTCGGCTACGACGGTATTGTTATCAATTGCCGCCGACACTGGCTTCTCAGCAATTGAATTTTCATGCGATATTTTCACAATTGTCGGTTCATCTTCTTCGGACGACGATTTGACTTCAATAGCATTTGTGTCATCGTTCTTGATTTCATTCTGTTCTTCATCTGCATGCGATTCTTGTTCAGATTCCGATGATTTTAGATCTATCGTCGCTGATTCTTTTGTTTGTGAGACTGGTGCTGAGTCAACTTCCATTGGCTCAACAGCGTCGGCTGCTGCCGATGGCACCTCTTTCTCTGGCGATTTTACAACATCGTCAGCAGCAGGAACAGCAGCTTCATCTTTTGCTTCTGTGTCGACGGCTTTACTTTCAGCAATCTTCTCTTCTTCATCCGGCCCTTTTTCATTTATGCTCTCTGTGGGTGCTGCGGCATCGGCTTCATCGTTACAATTGACTTTTGAATCAGTTTCGGATTTATCGTCAGTTTTATCCTTATCAAGAGTTTCGGTATTTGATTTGTCGTCATCTTTGTTACAATTCTCCTGTAATTTATCGTCATTTGACTCGTCGGCGTCCGTTTTTTTAGTCGGTGTGGTTTGCTCCTCCTAAAAAAAATATGAGATTTCGTTATGTGCGTTGAATTACTATTTATGATAAAATGAATATATTACCAATTCATCGTTGCTCTCTAGCGCAATTTCATTCTTTTTTGGTCGCCCTCGTCGCGGAGTGTTTGTCGATGTACGCGCTTTCTTAGCCGGTGGTGGGGTCGAGGGCGTTGAAGGAGCTGATCCTCGAGCGCTCGATCGCGTCTTCCGTCCTCCTTCAACATCTAAACTTCCGCCCATATTTTTAATCAATTCTTCACTTTCACGTTGTGCACGAGAAACTCGTTTTGATGGCGTTCTTTTTGTCTGCAAGCGAATAATTTGATATGAAAAAAAAAAAAATTCTTTATTATGATGAGATACCTAGATATTTCTATTGCTTTTTTTTTCAAATTTTAAAATAGGCGGTCTTAATGTAATGCGCCATGGAGAAAAGGGACTTGCCAGAGGTCAAACTGCGCTTTTCGCGCCATTTAATCCTAATATCAAAGGTTTACAATTTCTTCTCAAATATTGCAACTTTTCAGGTTTCAGTTTTAGCGACAATCAATTTTTCAGGAAAGTATTTTTCTTAATAAGAACTTTTCTTTTTTAAACAGGGAAATCCTTGGATATATGTTAAAGTGGCGTAGAACTCAATCAGTATGCTGTTAAGTTACCCTATATGGGCATAGGTCAGAAACTGAAGTAGAGCGGAATACAGAAGTAGAGCAAAATGTGATAATAATGGAGATGTCAGCTTTCAAATGAAGGTTTGACGAGATGAAGAGTGAAGAACATAAATTTCGAAAGATGCGTCTGTTTTAATAAGAAAGCCTATCTGATGTATTGATGCATTTCTATTTTGATTTTTTTTTTTTTGAAGAATGATTAATTCATAACTGTATTGTATTCCGACATAAAAAATAACAGATCTGTAATGAAGAGCATGTGCGGAAAATGATTGTCAGGATTCGACAGAAACTCAAATAGGAAAACTAAAGGTGCTGTTTCTGGACAATGGCCGCTGCCAACGGTAATGGAAAGTGTGATAAAGGGTGTCTTAAACAAAAATTTTAACTTATCAATAAATCGTATTAATTGTTTGAAAACTATGAATATTTTTATTTTAATATAAGTTACAAACATGGATGTTATGTGTGGATATCCAAGAACTGGTCGCCGCAGAGCTGTTTGCACGCACTTTGCAACAACATTTTGACGTGATTGCGAACCAATTTCATGAATGGCGAGGATCAATCATTGGCATACACTTTTCCTTTCAGAGAACTCCACAGAAAGAAAGTCCAATGGTGTCAAATCGCACAATCGTGGTTGACATAGAACCATATCTTGTTTTGTTTAACGTGGGCAGCACCTGCCGCTGAGACTTTATCCCATGGAGTTGTCTTTCACAACACGGAATGTTATTTCGATAAGTCCACGAAGGTTGCAGCTTACACTGACTTGCAGCATCAACACTGATAAGTGCAAGAACTATCCGAAATCTTTCCCAATCTTTGGGTCATGGCACCCGGTTGATACGCAACTCCACGCCAGATCTTAGTGGACAGTTCACATCGTCGCGGCAACAAATAACGTCCATGAAATTTCGTCTGCAATAACTGCACTATTTTGTCCGCAGTGTAGCAGGTAGCACCGTCTTCTTGAAAGAATGCCTTCCAAGTCCATTCCGGCCCAATCACTCTCAAAATCTGCACCCAACAGTGAATGGTGGTGGGTACGCGGAAAGCTATTTGGATCAGTCTTGTTTGTTCACGTAACCATTAAGTTGAAAATACGTGTCATCGCTGAAGATGATTTGCATCGAAAAATCAGCATCAACTAGTTGATGCTACAGTAACCAATTGGCACATGATCTTGAATTGTCTAATTGCTAAGCACGATGGCGAATCGAGGTGGAAGGACTTTCGCCAACACTCGCGTTCACTGCAGTCACGTTTTCATTCGATTGATCGGTACGAGTATGGCCACTGCTTTTAGCGGTTGAAGTTTATTTGATCAACTTGAATTTACGAAGTTTTTCGTTTGCATGTCTGAATCAATATACATATGTTATTAAAATGACGTTTAAGTTGTATTTTATAAGATTTTGCAGATGAAACGTTGGATTTCGCGATGAAGTGAAGTTAGTTGCGATTTTCATGTCTCAACTGCCGCCAGGCACTGGTGCTTTTTAGTTATTGAAGTATAAATACCCCTACATTTACTCATGGAATCATTTTAGTTTTGGAGTTCATTGAGATCGGAGAGGAAAAAAGAATAAAACAGCGAGTCAACAACGGTTACGCCATGTGGAAACCCAGGACCATTGATCGAGAACGATGAGCTGCGTTTATAAATCGAGTCTGATTCACGCTAAACTGAAAGAGAAATTTGGGGTACACTATTCGACAGTTGCACGGCACTTGCAACAGCTTGGAAAAGTCAAAAAGTTTATTAAGTGGGTTCCGCCAGCGCTTGCTGAGCAAAACATGACGTTTCGATTGGAAACTTCAGTATTTGCTCTCCCGGAACATAAACGATCCGTTTCTGAACAGAATAGTTGCATGTGACGAAAAGTGGATATTGTACGACAATCGTCACCGATCGGCTCAATGGCTAGATGGTGATGAGAGTCCAACATATGCCGAAAACAAGCCTTCATCCGAAATAGATAATGGTGACTGTTTGGTGGTCTGCAGATGGAGTTATTCACTATTCCCTTTTGCAGCGTGGTTAAACCATTAATGCAGAGAAGTATTGTACCCAACTTGATGAAAGATATCAAACAATGGGAATTCGCAGTTGCCACTAAGTAACGAAACTATATAATGAATTATTGATTAGGATCACCGGAAAACGTTTTTAACTAATTGCTCTCCAGGACACGGCGTATAGTGGAAAAGGCATTTGGTTTGTTCCTCGTAGCATCAGAATTTTTCGCAAACCATTTTGGAACTCGGCGGTTTCGTTTCTTATTAACTCATCGGCCTGGAAAATTATATCTCCACACATTCGATTCTGAGAATACAGAAGAGAGAATACAGCATCTTCGTGCCTCTAACAGAATGTCACGAAAAGAAGCATCATGTAATCAAGCCTTTAGTACATTGTGTTCTTAGCTACAGGAACCCTAAATTTTACGTACTAACGAATAGTTTGTACTCAAATTTGCTTAAATTATCGCAAGCTAGAAACTAGGTTTGCGCTTTTTCAAATTTTACGGCAAAGCAAGTATCGCCTCTCCCGACCTCTATATCGGATGTCTTGTCCTTTCTTCTTCATAAATTAACTCTTGTCTAAGTCGAGTCGTTCGTTGCGTAATGGCAACGCGCTTGCTGCGCAGCCAGTAGTTCGTGGGTTCAATGTCCACTCCAGGCAGTAGGATTTATTTAATGAATTTTACTTTATTATTCTAATAATAAAATATTACGATCGAAAAAAAAAATTGTTATCCTGAAATTTTGTTTTTTCGTGTCGTGAAAAAAAAATCATCTGTCTATACGCCGCCCGCCGTACATACGGACTAATATCTCCTTATATCCTTAATGGTAGGAAGTTGATGGGTCAGTGAGTTCTATTACTTAAATTTTGGTAAGTATTAGGTAGAAAGGGGAAGCGGGGGAGGGTCTCCGGATATATTGCTTTAAAGTAATAAACTTATTATTGTATCTAACGTGGTACGGATATAAGCAAAAACAAATTGCTGACTGAACTGTTTTTTGAAATGATTAAGGGTAGGGAAGGGGTGAGTCGAAAAGACGAAAATTTAAATTTTTTTACGGCTCTGCTAAGATACAAAGTTAAAATTTGCACGTGCATACATCTTGCATAGAGGAGAGCTGTCCGAGAGCTTCCCTGTGCGAACGGGTGTCAGACAAGGCTGCATATTATCACCAGCCCTGTTTCTGGTAGTAATAAATGACATCTTCAAAGCTGCACTGGAAGATGGGGAAGGTAAAGATCTTCAACGGAGACTATTTAGCATCTTAAGTCACCTTGATTATGCCGATGACGTGTGTTTGCTTGCACATAACCGTTCGGACTTAGAGTCAAATGTTCGCTCGTTGCATTCTAAATGCAAAGAGGCGGGATTAAAAATAAATGTGTGTAAAACCAAATATATGCACATGGATTCGAACGCAAGCACACCGATTGATCTTAACGGACAGGATGTGGAAGAGGTGCAAGATTTTTGCTATCTCGGAAGCATTGTCAGCATGGACGGCGAAGCCGAAAAAGATGTTGAGGCTCGGCTAAATAAAACTCGTCAGACCTTCGGTATCCTTTCCCCCTTCTGGAGGTTAAGAGAGATCTCCCTTCGCACGAAGCTGCGAGTTTTTGACGCATGCGTCAAATTCGTGTTGTTATATGGTTGTACTACGTGGAAAGTGACCGTTCGACTTACCAAGAAACTACAGACTTTCGTGGACCAATGCCTCCGACGCATTTCAGGAATCTTCTGGCCAGAACTGATCTCCAACGACGAACTTTGGATTACAACTGGACAGACTAAAATAGGTTTGAGATTCAAAGGCGGAAGTGGCAGTGGATCGGTCATACTTTGGGGAAACCAGAGCGAAACATCGCAAAACAGGCTCTGGATTATAATCCTCAAGGAAGACGTCGGGTAGGTCGACCATGTAACACATGGAAGCGAGCAGTTGAGCAGGAAGTCAGAGGAATTAACAAGTCCTGGCAACAGCTTAAGGCCGATGCTCAGGATCGCGTCTTGTGGAAGAGAGTTGATTCTGTTCTATGCCCCTATAGGGGGGTCTTAACAGGAATTTGATTGATTGATTGATACATCCATTTGCAGTACATACAAAAAAAAATAATAATTTGAACCAGAACTCTGCACCGAAGCAAGACCCTAACCTGCATGAGGTGTTTCATACAAAATTATTTGGTCACTCTGGAATGCGAGCTAAATTCGTCATTTTCCGACACTAAAATGCAAACCTAACCAATAAAATGACAAAGGAGATCATTAAATTTTACTTCGTAATTATGGAATTCTTAGAAAAACTGGGTTGGTCATAAACAGTTGTCGCGGAGTGTATTAAATTTAATAAATTTGTATTTACATTTCATTTCAATAACCCCCCCTTTTCAAAGCAAAATGACTACTCCACTGTACTTCTGCTTACATACGTTGGTATTGGTTACCTCATGCGTGGTATAGAAAAATGCTTCATTTCTCTCTCGATAGGCCTACTCCGATACCTCTTTTCCTCGGCTACGTAAGATAGGTCTACGTTTCGTTAAGAATCAAGCATCACCCCTGATTTACAATGAAACATACACCTTAGGCAGCCTACGCGGTGGTGCTGTCTCAGTTGAAGTTTGAACTTGTATATATTTAGTTCTACCCAATATATGTAACTTACGTAGCCTTGACTAGAATTAATGTATAGGAACGGAGCCTCTCTTATTAGAATTTGGACACCAAGTTCCAGCATAGAGCGGGACATTTTCAAACCGAAGATTTCAGGCCAAGCACATATTTTACCTTATTTCCTGAGATTGATTTTTTTTTTCGTTAAAATTTTAGGCCAGTATAAATTTCAACTGCCAAGAATTACTTTTTAAGGCATTTTTAGTGAAAACGCATTCTTTTATTATCTTTTCAGTACGAGCAATCACTCGTTGATTTTTTGAATATCGACGAGTAAAAGCTCGTTTAACGGCTCCGAGGCCAAACTCGACACCAGCAAAAGAGGGCGCGTTCCTATACAGTAAATCTAGCCTTGACGTAGAAAGTTGGAAAATTTTAACTTTTCGCGACAACGTAAACAAACCCCTGTATCACAATGTAACGTTAGCCTTATGCAGCATACGCGTAAGCGCTTCCGGTTTATATAATTTGACTTCAACTGACACCGCTTACGAAGAGTTTACGTTCATTGTGAAACAGGCCTTAAACTTCTGACAGGCTAGTGTTCAGAAGAACTAGTACGGTTTATTATAACTAAATTAGGAATGGAGGTGGTTTTTAATATCAAATATACTGTTCTTCTACAATAGCGCTACAGCTCAAATCGGACCTTGGCCTCTTGATATTCAGATTCCTTAACATTTTTCATTACTTATTGTGGAAGGGTTGTTAGCCCTTCGCACAACCCTCTTTCTACGAATTTCTTCATTTTCGTAGATTGAGGTGACCAAGCTGTATCCAAGCAGGCAATGTGCTGGAATTATGTATTGCGCCGACCGGGATTTGAACTCACGACCTTCGCATTACAAGACCAACACGCTATCTACTAGGCTACACCCTTAGCTTATACTGTTGCTCATATGAATTTAATTTAAAAGTAAATTAACACATGTCAGACTTACGCAGCCTACCGTTTTCATTGTAAATGCCGCTACCTCGGCTACGATTCGGCTGCGTTAACTCTACGTTTCGTTGAAAATCAAGCATCATTCACAACGCTACGCAGACCTTACGAAGACTTTACGCAACCGATGGAAGTTTTCCCATCATTGCAAACTTCTGCGTAAGATGCGTCACATTACCCATAACGTCACACATTCAACTTGAATTGACAGCGCGACCGCTGCCTAGCGTTGTTAATGGGGGTAATGCAATACCGCACTGGCCCCGTACCACCTTCACCTAAGCAGAAGTGTGCCAGATCATAGCCGCGTTATCTCAAACAAACGAAACGTCGATATCGAGACGAGAACGACCTTAGCGATAGAAGCCGGTCAGAATTGCGACGAGAGTTAAAGCTTGTCGAATTAGATACAGTACCGGCGGTATTTCGAAGCACACAACAAAAAATAAAGTCGCCTCTGCTTTCAAGATAACGTAGCTTTGTCACCCTTTGTTTTCACCACATGCCTTTTTGCCAATCGCGAATTCATAAAGACATTTAACAATTAATTACGAACAGCAACGAGAGATCGAATCCGGTTTAGCAACAGACGACATAAACGTGTCTCGATCAACACCGTGCTGGCGGCAGAGCGGCCGTTATACACGAAGATTGTTTGAAATTCCATAGACTGCGAGCGAATTTCTGAAATACCAAGGAAAACATTTTGGCGCGAAACGAACGCACGCCGGCTATTGCCCCGAAATTATAAGCTAGGAAAAGTAGAGTGTATACGAATGTTTTCAAAGTTGTAAAGCGTTGGCGGACATGCCCCCTGCGACCCACAACCCTCTTGCTTAAACTTCGTGTCAAATTCAACCGGAAATATTTCAAAATATACGCGCGAAGCAGAGCTGTTCATCTTTGTTTGCTGTTTTCCGTTCGATCCAAGCCCGCAGTAACGAACGCACGTGCAACGTTGCGACACACGGTTTACACTTTTCTGCTCTGACCTCTACAAAACACACCCCCGGTCTCGCTCGCACCCTTCCTATTAGTAATCCGCACGCACAAGACGCAGAACAGGCCATCTCTTTCGCGCCCGGAGCGAATTGTTGATGGCGGCAACTGGGAAATTGACCGTTTTTCAATTGGAAATTTCCGTGACAGGCCAAGTCGAACTGTGCAAATCGGTAGCCCAGAGTTGTCAACAACTCCGTTCCCGGCCGATAATCGGCGATGCGGTCGACTCCGTGCCGTAGGACGCGGGCAATTTTGCCGCCGATTAAATGCGAAGCGAACGCGTCATACTTTGGTCACGCACACCCATACAGAGCAATTCGCTTACACCACATCACGCTGGCGTTCGCGGCAGGCCGAAAACATTGATGACCACAAAACGATTTGAATTTCCAAAAAAAAAAAGAGAAAACCCAAACGAGAACCAAGAAAACTGGAAATGCATGACGACCACGCGCCGGAATTCCGTCATGTTTTTGCATCACACCAGAACGGGCAGACCGCGCCGATTCCTTGAATTTTTTTATTTTGGGCGCCAGATTTCGGTAGTGGTGTTGGAGTTGTTTTTTTTTTCCTTGTGCCAGTGCTTCGCCTCGCGGGCCCCGAACGCCTTTCAACGTCGTCGCTACTCACCGGAGTCTGATTTTCACCATCTTGTGGCTGCGGAGGATTTTCACTTTGCGATTCCGACATTGCGCTGCACTTTCACCAACAGTTCTTGCTTGACGATTACTCGGTAGGCGTCTCGATGCTCGTTCGTTGCGTTCGAACTCGAAGTTTTTGCACTGGAAACGAAAATAACGAGCCACTGAATTTCAGCACTGCGAAGTCACTTCCACTTTTACTTCTTTCGCCGTTTGCGCTCGCACTGCTTCGGATTCGTCGGGCTCTGTTTATCTGAGAGCAGGTATAAAAATGGCGGATTCGTACGTTGCGCGTCGGTCACGTTATATTTTCGACCAGTTCGACTTTAGTACTGCCCTACTTCGAATTGAATTTGAATTTCTTTTGAAATTTTAGACAGCCGTGAAATTTCTTCTTATGTCTTACACCGGCTACAAAAGTGTCGCAAATTAATGAAATGGTGGAATCTATTTGACGTTATCGTGTAATTATTGAAATTATTAAATTAACTAATTTTTAAGGGAGAACATGTGATATGAGCATGATTTGCCGTGTAAGAAAATGGGAATGAAAGTATTTCCCTCCTTTACTGGCGAAATGCTCGAAATTTTTCGAAAAAAATCGTTTCACTACCTTTGTCAGGCACACTTAAAAATATTGCAACTAACTCTTTCCCACGTTAAATTGTTCAAAATAATTATCAAATTTCAGAAAGAATTGTTTCGCTATCCTTGTTTGCATACTTAAACCTTAAGTAACTATTTTTGTCACGCGTTAAATTGTCCGTTGCTAATTTGACATGAACCAAAAACTAATAACAATTGAAAAAATAAAGATTTCTGAAATAAAACAGCAAACTCCATTCTACTGAAAATTATATTATTGCTGACTGAATATTAGCAACCAAGAGAGAATACAAATTGTGGTATTTTTTTTTTGTAAAAGTTTGAAGCCAAGTTAAGCTTGGACACAATTTTCGAAAATTTCCTATCAGGCACTCCATTTTATATATCCTCCTTGGTCACTATACAACCGTTTTGAAATAATAAAAATATTAACCGTTTGAAAACTCAGAGTAAAAGATTTGGAGGTGAGGCAAATCTCACCAATAGAATAAGTGTGAGACGCATTGGTATGATTTTTCTTTTTTTGGTGCGCGATGTTTATTTGTGGCAATTTTTACATTATTATAACTTAAACGTGAAAGTGATCGCATAAATTACTGTTCGCTATTTATAAACAAGACTTTTTATTCATAATGATGCGACGCGAGAAGCTATATGAAATATTTGATACTAGCGATCGCTCGCCCGCGACTTTATCCGCGTAAGAATCGCAAAATAAGCAATATTTGAGAATGTAGTTATTCATAAATTATGCGGGATATGTAATCTGCTTATACCATTGACACATAGCGGTCCTAATTATAATTTGGTTTATTCGTAATTTAGCTCGTCTTCATCATTAGTAGATTGGTGACACACAGCACTTTGCTAATTAAGAAGAGCCACTCACTCATCTGTCATAATTTTAAAAAGTTGAATTGCATAGCCAATAGGCAATCAAATTTTGCAAAGAAGGCGACAAACGAAGAAAAACGATCCTTTGTCCTGTTTTAGAATCGTTTGCAAGTCATCTTTCCTGGCCAGGCGTTTAAATCACGATTCCAAGATTTTGTATAATTCAGAGCTGTCAGAAAATGACTTTTCTTTTCTCTTGAACGACGAAGCTTTTATGAAAGCTCCAACTCTAGTACTACATTCTTCATCGTTATAGCCTAATACCATTGACATATAGCGGTCCTAATTATAATTTGGCTAATTCGTAATTTAGCTCGTCTTCATCGTTAGTAGATTGGTGACACACAGCACTTTGCTAATTAAGACGAGCCACTCACTAATCTGTCATATTTTTACAAAGTTGAATTGCATAGCCAATAGGCAATCAAATTTTGCAAGGAAGGCGACAACGAAGAAAAACGATCCTTTGTCCTGTTTTAGAATCGTTTGCAAGTCATCTTTCCTGGCCAGGCGTTTAAATTACGATTCCAAGATTTTGTATAATTCAGAGCTGTCAGAAAATGACTTTTCTTTTCTTTTGAACGACGAAGCTTTTATGAAAGCTCCAACTCTAGTACTACATTCTTCATCGTTATAGCCTAAATTATGAGAAAAATGAGAGGATTTAGCTAAATGAGATGATTTAGCTGAGAGCATGACGAGATGATTTAGCTGCTAAATGATCACTATTTTGGTAATTTAGCTAAATGAGCGTATGACACACAGCCGTTTAATGATAATTTAGGCCTTAATTATAATTTAGCTGCGCTATGTGTCAATGGTATTAGTTTAATGTCTTTTTGAGCACAGTGTTTCGTACTTTGTTGGAATCAGAACTGTAAATTATTAGGAATGAAAACACGATATTCGCATTTGTATGGGATAGGCTCGTGATCAAATAAATGCCGTGATCTTAGATCATATACGTATTGAAAAGCATTAAGGACATGTGAATAGTTGTATAATAGTTTGTGTTAATTAAAAAAAAAACCCAAATAAAATATTAAGCTTAAAAACATAACAGGACTACGGTAGAGATACTCGATACATACTAACATTTCTGTTCTAATAGAGTTTGGACAATGCTCTAATACCAACAGTTAAGACTGCGTTTAGAAGCACAATAAGGCAACATAAGAAATACGAAAATCAGCCAAACTTGAGTTTGACCGATTTCAAATGTACGGACACCAGTGAAAACTTGCGGTAAACTACAAGTTTTTGAATAGAATTCTCATTAAAACCCAAAATAAATATGTCTTTCATAAATAACAATTCAATTTGATTGTGTTTACTTCATAAAAGAAAAAAAATTTAGAAAATTCAAATTTCGAGCGAAATTTCCCGCGCGATCGCAGTACATGCATTTTCCACACTCTATGAGGACAGAAGTGTTAGTTGCTATCGAGTATCTCTAGACCACAGTACCTTGCCAAATTATTAGACCCATTGTCAATAAATCATTCGTTTTACTTTGGATAAGATATCTTACAACTAATTTTATGGATAATGTAGTTTTCTTATTTTTATACTCTAGATGGAATCTGAGAGTATTATAAGTTCGCTCTAAGGTTTGTAACGCCAAGAAATAAGGCTCGGAGAAAAAAATGATGAATACAGAAGTTAATATTATCACTCAAAAATCTCAAAACCGGATGTCCGTCCGTCCGTCCGTCCGTCCGTCCGTCCGTCCGTCCGTCCGTCCGTCTGTCCGTCCGTCCGTGCGCTCTCTAGCTTGAGAACGCATTGAGCTAAAAAGTTCAAATTTTGTACACGTCGTTTTTGACAAAAAAGTAAGGTCAAGTTCGTGAACGGGCCAAATCGCTCCACCCCTTCTACCCCCTCCCATACAAAATGACACAATTACGCAATTTCACAATAAACGGATTTGCTCAAAAAGTATAAAAGTTATTGGCCTGAAATTCAGAATACATTAATTTTATGATAATATCAATCTATCGTATAAAAATTGTGTGTGTCCTCCCCCTCCTTCTACCACCTCTCATACAAACTGTACTTATCATGAATTACTCTAAGCCAATTTCCTCAGTGCTTATAAAATTCAGCAGACTGAAATTGTGCACCAAATATTTATTTAAAATTGTTAGTAAGGTCAAAAAAAATGAGATGATTAGCTTCACCCCTTCTACCCCCTCCCATACAAAATGACACAATTTCGCAATTTGACAATAAATGGATTTACTCAAAAAGTATAAAAGCTATTGGTCTCAATTTTGGTATATGTTAATTTTTTAATGATTTAAATCTACAGTACAAAAATTATTTGCTTCCTTCCTTTCCTTCCACCCCCTCCCATACAAACTACACTTTTTCCTGAAATGCTCTAAGCCGATTTTCTCAGAACATATAACATTTGTTGAGCTCATATTTTGTAATAAACATTTAATTCATATTATTACTAAGATGAGAAAAAAAATATTTGATTTGCTTCACTACTTCTACCCCCTCCCATACAATATGACACAGTTTCACAACTTCACAAAAAATCGATTTTCTTGAAAAGTATGAATGGCACTAGTCTGAAATTTAAGGGATGCCAATTTTATAATATTCCTAGTTATTTCTGAAAAAATCATTAAAATTCCTCCACTCTTTCTACCACCTCCCATACAAACTGCACATTTTCACTAAATCAAACTCACTAATTTTCTCAGTTCCCATTCAGTTTTTGAAGTAAGCATTTTGTATAAAACATTTTCATAGCTACTTTAGCATGATGTCGAAAAAATTAGTTCAATGCTATCATCCCTTCTAACACTCCCCATACAAAATTTCTTGGGATCACAAAAAATTCTATTTCATCTAGAGTATCGTAAGATTGCGCTTTACGCGTAATCGTAGCCCTGTTATGTTTTGTTATGTGTTATGGTTGAAGGCCTGCGGGTGAATTTTTTTAAAGCGATTCGCGCGATATTCGAATCTGACACTTCGCTACACGAAGGTCGAAGCAGTCAGCTGTGGATTCCGCGTGGATCATCACCCGCAGCCAACTTCATAAGAGACAAGCGGAGATACGTCAGTTTTTGATTCGGGTAGTACGTCCGGAGAAAAATAAAGAACGTGGTAGTACCGCTCGATTCTTCGATTCAAGGAAAAGCAGAAGAAGGAATACGGAAGAGGTGTTGTGTGTTAAGTTTTCGGTTGTGGATTTCTCGCCAGAAAGCGAAGAAGAAAATCGGTGGCATCGTTTTCTTTTCCCTTTGGAAAAAGCCCGAGAGTCTCCCAAAGTGCGTTTCCATACGCGAGTGCCAACGACAACAACAATGAACAGGTACTTTACTTTTATCATCCTTTTTACAAGGCGGACTATAATTCGCGCGTTAACTTTTCTCGCTCAAAAAAAAAAAAAAAGGTAAAATAAAGTTCGCATGAAGCCAGGACTTGGGATGAAAATCGAACCGAATGACGCAATCCACAACATCATCACAACCAAATACATTGCGAAAATCCGTGATTTACCGCCATCTTGCTGTCCCTGCTGTACGAGGGGAAAATTTTCTTTGAAAAACGAACGACGGCGATCTTTTTTTTTGATTTGATTGGGGAAAAGATAGCAACGGAGCACACCCGCAGCAGCACCATCACCGGCAGCGCTGAATCGTGGGAAAAAAATAATTAAAAATCGTAGAGGAGACATGCGTAGCGACGAGTGCATTTTTTTTTAAAATCTCGCTCGCCAACAATAAATAGTTTCGGTAATCATCCTTATTTTCTTCATCACGTGTGTGTAAAATTGAGGTTAGGCGCCACACTTCCCCAAGAAACATCGAAACGTCTTTTCGCGATTTCCCATAGTAATTCGGGAAGGAAAAAAAATAAAATAAAAGGAATGTCATTTCCATACATATTGTGCTAAAATCGTCGCGAGTTTTTTTCTTATGAATAACACAAAATACGAAAATAAGCGGCGAGATTGTGCGACAGAAGGTAAAGAAAAGTAACCTCACTTTCAATCGCGAAACGAAAAACGAAAGAACAAGAAAAAATTTCCCTTCGGCAGTGCATTTTGCTGTGATTACTTGGAATAATTCGCATTAGTTTCCGGGGAACGGGAATCGAGTTGACTTTTCCGTAAAGAAGTATTTCGTGTTAAGAAGTCCCTTTTAAAATTTTATTGTTTGAAATCTTATCCGGGTTTTTTATTTTTTTTCCTTTAATTGGGCACTGGAATTTGCTCTCGGCCGGCATCGTGATTGGCGAAAAACGAGGGAAGGAGACTTTACTGCGTGAGACCGTGTAGCTGCTTCCTAATTACTTCTTATTGGAATTACGCTATCTCCAAAGCCCCAAAAATTAAGGGATATCCGCAGAAAACATCTTGTGTAGACATCGTGTTCCAGAAACAGTACTGTTACTGGAGCCTACTGATGACGGAACGCCCAAGCAATAATTTTTTGATAACTGGCCTCATTCGACAAGAGCGTGAAGCTGGGAAAGAAGTGCAAGCTTCTTATGAGGAATTTACATGCACCTCCACTCGCATGGTACTCATCGACGATATATAGTAGACAGTTGTTCTCGTACTCCAACGACTGTGAGGGCGTAAAATACATTAGGAGTGGTTGTCATCGATCCGCCCCAAATCGACACAGCGAAACGCCGCCGAAATACGAACACTCATCGGTTGGAATAGTTCTAATATCAAATTTCCTTTAGTATGTTTTTTTTCTGTTCAGCTTCGTTCGGAGTAATTCTTGAGTTGTAAGTCATTTTTTTTATTATTATTATTTTTTTTGAATTTTCTTCTGTCATGGTTCCTGTTATATTGGAAATTTTTTTTTATTCTTCGAGTAATTGCGCAGGACTCACCTCGATTCGAGGAACGCGATTCCTTCAGGTTATGAGAGGGTGAAAATATAGATCTATATTTTTAATTTTTTTTTTACCTCCTAATTTGAGGGTAGATTGAATTTGAAGGTTCAAGTAACTTGGACCAATTTGTAATCAATAAGTAAGAAATTGTTCCTTCGTAAATAGCTGTGCAAGAGAAAAAAAAAACAATTTCTTCTTTTTTTTCTAATCTTTGACCGAAACGAATCCCAGAAAAAAAAAAGGGAAAAAGTAAAGTAATTCATTCATTGAAATATGATGTAAGGGATGAGACGAAATAGAATAAATTGAATTCAGATTGTTCACTAACACAAAAAATCTGTTATTGTGATAGATGGTGTCATAATTTCTTTATCACGTAAACTCTGGCTTGATAAACATTTTATGTTAACCTAAGATCTTGGGCCAGATTTTATATTTTTTTTATCACCATAGATTTATTAGATGCTTACCTTAATATCTTATATATAAAAATAAGTGGTCTACGTATGTACACGCATCACTCAGCAACCGTTCGTCCGATTTGGCTCAAATTTTTTTTGTTGTGTTCGTTAAAGCCCAACTTAGATACTAGCGGAGCCAAAAATTGCAAATTTTCCACGAAAATTGGAAAATTTGGAAAATTTCGTTTTCAGTACATTTCGTATGGAGAAATTTTTGCCTCTGTTGTTCACAACTTTTCGTTCGATATTCGAGACATTCGTGGCGTAGTGGGCAGCGTGCTTGCTTTTCAATCAATAGATCATGGGTTCGATTCCCACTCCAGACGGAATTTTTTTAAGCACGAATTTTTATTTTTTTTTATGTATAAAGATAGCATATGGATGTATATGTATGACCATGTGGCCGTGTGTTTTGGTTTGCGTTCCTCCGCCATTTCTTTTTTATGTGTAGAGATTCGTAAGTAATCATGCGAACTATTTCTTATCTTCTTATATATCTTACGTATATGTATCTTATCTTATATATAAAAATAAGTGGTCTACGTATGTACACGCATCACTCAGCAACCGTTCGTCCGATTTGGCTCAAATTTTTTTTTTGTGTTCGTTAAAGCCCAACTTAGATACTAACGGAGCCAAAAATTGCAAATTTTCCACGAAAATTGGAAAATTTGGAAAATTTCATTTTCAGTACATTTTGTATGGAGAAATTTTTTCGTTTGTTGTTCGCAACTATTCACCCGATTTGCATGAATTTTTTTTCTTCGGAATAATCTCTGCTATCTCAACACACAAAAAAAAAAAAAAAGAATTCCGGAAAAACGCAAATCGGAGCACACGGCATATATACAAAAATATGTATATGGATATGTATGAGGCTTCCGTGGCGTAGTGGTGGTATTCGAAGGGGGAGCATAAGAAGTGATGGGATATCGATACAATTTTCGTTTATAGACCAGCATTGTTATGCAAATGATATATTTGTAATATGATGATTTACAGATCCATAGTGTAAATATTTCTCAAGAAAATTCGCTAAAATTCGAGTTTTTTGGGTTTTATTGGGGAGCGGGATGGAATCTGACTGTATTATATGTTTTCTTTCAAGTTTGTAACGCTAAGAAATAACGTTCGAAGAAAAACAGAATGACACAGAAGTCAATATTTTTGCTCGAAAATCTCGAAACTGTCTGTTCGTTTGTCCGTCCGTGCGCTCTATAGTTCCACAGCGCGTTGAACTATAAAGTCCAAATTTTGTGCTCACTGATTTTGTTCAGTAGTGATGCCAAGTTCGTGAACGGACAGAGAGACGGTCACTCGGATTCGAGGTTTTTGATCGGAAACAAATAATTCTGTACCCTTAACGACTCTGTGTGAGCATTATTTCTTAGCGTAACAGACGGCAAGGCAAACACAATATACTCCCAGATTTCATCTAGATTATAAAAATTATTTGAAAACATTCTGTTTGAAGTCATAACAAACGTTGTTGTTAATGTCAACATCTATTTAAAATAAAAGTAATTTTTGTTGTTCCAATGACAGGAAACAAACTGAGATCTGTTCAAATCGATGTCAGTGTAATTATGTCAACAGCAGTAATTCTCTTTAAATTGAAGTAAATCCTTAACATTCAATAATAATATATCAAATCGATTTATTTTCATTTGAAAAATACTTGCAATTGATTTAGAAAGAGGTTAAAGTGAGCAGATTATATTTCCCCAGATATTGTATTACTAACAGCATTCTCAAAAATAGCTTATTAATGCGATTTTAGCGCGGACGAAGTCGCGGGGTCTGCTAGTTTTTTTATATATTTTTTTTCTTTTTTCTCGCTGTGTATTTACTGGTAAATAGATAAGAAAATTAGAAATAATGTAAAGAGAATTCTGTAGACGGTTGATGACAGTAATTTAACTTTGAACACGATCAATTAAGCATAAATTAGAAAGAAAGATTATTAGATTTGTATTCGGAAAATGAAACAAAACCTGAGAACTTATAGGAACGACTAGTTAAGAATTATGAAGGAAAAAAAAAATTTAATCTTTGTTTGAATAGGAAGAGGGAAGTTTGTTTGTTTAATTCTGAATAAAGAAAATTTATAGTACAATTGAAGCAATCCACTAAAATGGATAATTAGTTGTTATTGAATGAGACTTCTCTAACCTCCACGTATCCTCATCCTCTCTCTTGGGGCCATACGATGGAGACTTGGTGGAAGATGTATGGCTAAGGTTGGGTGGGCAGGTTGGCGTCAAACCATCAGACGCCGTCGTCGAAACATCTGGTCGAGTCAATATCCGTGACCAGTTGTAGTTCCCTTTTTCTCTTTTCGTTGTCCTTCCGACTTGGATAAGTCGACGCTCACTACTCGCGATTTATTTTTGTTATGACAGGCCAAATTGGGTTTCATGACCTTCTTGTGCAGCGAACCCCCCCACACGCCTACTGCAGCTAGACCCGGCATCAAGCTAGCGCGTCGCACCAGCACACAGATTGTCACTGAGATGGATGTAGGTGAATCTCAGCCCCGTCTATCCCGAACCTTATTTTTCCTTCAGAATTATTTTGACAGTGGTGTCGAAATAATTCTCGTCCTAGGCCTCCGCTACACAACATATGTTGGCAACGCTTTAATGTTAATATTGTTGCCTAGCAACTCGAATAACGGCAAAAAATTTCCTGTTAAGTGGAATAACATACCCGGGCAATTTTTTTAAAATAATCACTTGTTAAGGCTTAATATTTCTGAATTAAGGTAGTGATAATAATTTTTTTTTTGGAAAATTGGATAACATGTAAGTTGATTAGTTTCTATTTTGTAGGATCTATTTTTTATTACCGATATTTTGGGCATATTGTGTTTTATAGCGATGGAAAAGCGAGGTGACTTGTCGCAATTGAAGGTTGGGGAAATTTCCGGATTATTAAGGACTAGTAAACTTGTCCCAATACAGGATTAGAGAAATGTTGGGCATATCAAGAAGTTCTGTAAAGAATATTTAGAAAAACATAACAGAATTATTATTATTTTTTTTTTACAGAATGACCTGTGTTATAGGCAATTTCGGCCTTTATGTGCAATGCACAAACACAGTCATGGAGGGAAGGAATGGAATTGGGAAGGTTGGGGAAGGGGAGTGAGAACGACCGTAGCGAGTGGAGAAGCTGTTATATTGGTCAGTTGTACTGGCTGCTTACTGACAAATATTTGGAGATGTTATTGGGGACTGAATGATAGAAAGCGAACAGAATCCATCTACTGAGTATCTAGGCCTTCTTGAAGTGGCTTAAAGCCCAATCATATGATAATCTAGATGAGATGGAAAAGACTTTAATATACTGGAAAATATGTCATCTCAAATTCTTTCGAATAGTGAATGGAGACTTTTGCATAGGAGGTGGTATAACTAGAGGGGAGGTTTGTATTTTTCGTATATGACACCGAACATGGCATGCACAATGTTTTTTGCTGAATTTAAAGTTTTTAGTTGTCATTATTTTTAAAGAAATTGGTCATAGTTTTCCTGAAATTGGGGCACTTGTATTGCAGGTGGCAGAGGAAGTGGAGCGTTTAAAATGATTTTAAAACTGCTTATCATTATCCTTATCACCATACTTTGATTCAATTTCAAGTCGATAGCTCTCATATACTTGAAGGAGAAATGCTTTTCTTGAATTTATAATACAGATATTTGTATGGGAGGTGGTAGAAGGAGTAAAGCGGAGCTGATAATTTTTTCTAACACTTAAGAAACAAATTCTGGCAAAATTTGAAGTTTGTACTTTTTCTAGTTTGGATGGAAATCGATAAAATGCATTTCACAAAAATTATGCATTTGTATGGGAGGGGGTAGAAGGAGTGTACGGATCAAAACACATTTTTTTCGCATTATTAATATTTCTATTTGTATACTTTATACAAAATATCAAGTTGATAGCTTTAACAGTTTCGAAGAAAAATAATTTAATTTAAATTCCAAAATTTCGTAAAATTTGTATGGGAGGGAGTAGAAGAAGTAAGGGGATCGGGTCAATATTCCGTGATATTAATGACATCTATATCATAATACTTTGACCTAAATTTCAAGTCGATAGCTTAAATAGTTTCAAAGAAAAATCAATTTCTTAATATTTCGGAATTTCATGAAATTCGAATGGGAGGGGGTAGAAGGAGTAGGGGGATGTAGCCCATTCACGAACTTAAAGTTACTTTTTTGCTAAAAATGACACACAAAAATTTCTAGCACTATAGCTCAAAGCTTTCGAGAGTTATGCTGTAGACAGACGCACAGAGCGACAACAAATATTTCTTTACCCTTGGCGGCTCTGTGCGAGCGTTATTTCTTAGCGTTACAAACGGTAAGGCAAACACAATATACTCTCAGATTTCATCTAGAGTATAAAAATGGATGCAGATGATATATATAACGAAAGGGCGCATGCGGTCGACGCCGAATAACGACTGTGCGAACTGACCGAAAAATACTTGATTACTGCACGCAAAACAGAAAATTACCTGCTAAAGCCATCATTAAAAAAATCCAAGAAGCAGGCATCAATGTTTCGCAGCGAACTGTCCAGAGTTAGATGGGCTGAAGAGCACCTCATAGCCAGAAGACCTGCGAAGAAACTAAGACAGACACCCGCCATGATAAAAAAAAAACGTTTTGAATGGGCTAAAAAGTAAGTAAGTCACCATTGATGACTGGGAACAAGAAAATTATTGTTCAGTGGTTTTATTTTGCTAAACTTTCACCGTGAAATTTTAAATATTTGTGTTCTTCCTTCTGTTTTTCAGGTATGTTTTTCAGATGAATCCCAAAATGAACACCGACATCAATGCATTTGTTCGTGACTGCCTCGACTGTCAACGCAATAAAGTCTCTCGTCATACCGAGGCACCAGTGCATAGAGTCAGCCAAATAAGAGAGCGATTTTCACACATCAACATGGACCTAGTGGGACCGCTTTACCCGTTGGCCCGAGGCTATTCCGCTTGAAACCATCACCGCATCCGCGGTAGCCGAGGCGGTAATAGACGACTGGATCAGCCGATTCGGAAAAAGCGTCAACACTTCGATCGACCGACTCAAACCCGCTTACGTGACCGTCAAACTGGAAGCAAGTCCTGACGTGCTACTCGATGCAACGACTACGACCCGCTCCGGCCGGAAATCACGTCAGCCTGTCCGTTTCGCTACACAATCGACTTCCGCCCGACACCGTCACTGAGGGGGGAGTAATGAAGCGGTGCAACAATGTAGCAACATTGAAACATTCGCTCGATCGTCATCCAACACCAACATTCTTGAGCGTCAACATTAATGCCACAGCATTAGAGTCACTCTATGAAAAAGAAAGAACAAGGCACTTGGTAGAAGAGTCTGGACACCTTGTCAGATGGGGCGCTTTTTATTTTCATATGTATGCGTGCAACGTGTCGGTGTAACTTTTTAGTTGTTTTATTTCGCGAATATCTTTAATTTGCAGTACTTTTAAGTGGTGAAAATTTAATTTGGTAGGTTTCACGTTCTAATGAACGGATTGCGATCACATTTGCTTACTTATCGCACGTTGGAAAATAGCAGTGCGCTTTTTCAAATTTAACGGAAAAGCTCGTTATCACCTTGGCCGAACTCTAATACGTCTTGTTCTTTCTTTTTCATAGAGTAATTCTACACAGCATAAGTGCCATCCGCTCGATCGTTATCCCATACCAACATTCTCGAGCGTCAGCATTAATGCCATGCACACATCGCATGGCAAATGCCAGCCACTAACGAATTCTGCTGCGCACGCACAAGTTCACCATTCCTTTTCTCGGACCGTCTTGAGTGGAGCAAGTCACTTCGGTCTTGGCCTTCCCGAAGTCAGCACGCCTCATGCTGGATCAGTTAATAACATTTTTCGTTATTTAAAAGTTAACGCGCTTTTATTTAATAACCAGAGCCAGTGTCGGCCAAACCACTGTTTTGAACATTTGGATCATTTTTTGGCGGAGAAACAATTTAACAATGAAGCAGCCATCAAAAATGCCTTCGAGGAATTTCTTCAGTCTAGAAAGTCGTATTTCTACGAAACTGGCATATTTGCACTTGTATTTCGTTGGGAGAAGTGTATTGCATCTGCTGGTACCTATTTTGATTAACAAAATTTAGTTTTATAAGAGTTAAAGTTGTTTGAAATTTCACTAGCAAAGTCGCCATTTCATCTGCAACAACCTAATATAATGTTTAATTTGAAAATTTCCCGCTCAATCGGCGAACCCTATGGCTAAATTATATTTAAAAATTGTTCATTCCACACAGTTACTCCTTCAATATTGATTTAACAACATTAAGTTTTATCGATATGGAATAGTTTCGTATTTCAGTCAACATACCGATTAGTTTCGTATTTTCGAGCCTCGAAAGAGGAATCATTGATATAAAGAGAAAAACAATTAATTACGCTAAGGATGAGTAAATTGGATGATCTACTGGGCAAAAAGAAAACCATCGTTCCGGTTTTAGATCTAAGCAAGACCTTAGTTCAGTCCAAGGAAGAGTTCAAGCGTCTTATGGAAAAAGTTCCCGACTACAAGATGCGTCCGATTAAAGTTCGTGGCGAAGAAATTAAAATCAAGGATAAGGACTACGCATTTAAAACGCCGCGCAAAGAAATGAAGAAACTCCTGAAAAACAACGGAAATCGAGAGCTTCTGTACACCTATTTAGACCCCATCCCAGGCGAAATGCGATCAGTTGTCTTGATGGATCTTTGCTCCGTACCGATCGATTGGAAAATGCTGACCACATTAAAGCCCAAGACGAAACTGGAGGAGGACTACTTCAGTCGATTGATTGAGATGGGCAAGATTCAGCTGAAAACTGAGATGCGAGATAAACGTGAGTATCAACTGAATCCGGGAATTCGCAAGGTCAAAAATAAATCGGGAATCCTGGAGACGCGATTGAATACATGTCCGGAATGTGGTGAAGAATTGTGCACTGGTAAGCAAAAAAAAAAAAAATTTATAACGACAAGCAAGCATATTTTAATGTTCAACGTATCGTTTCAGGACGAACTTGTACGGATTGCAGTTACGATTTATACGTTCGAATTGAAATGAAACCAACGAAACCAAAACCTTTGATTAAAATTGCAAATAATAAGCATGGCGGAAACTTTAATTCCAGGAAAAAAGCTACAACAGCTAGTGCTGGAGGGGGAAAACAACGAAAAACTAAGAACCGAAGTATGAGTAAGAGTCCCGAAAAAAAGTCCAAAGAAAAGAACTAAGAATCCGAAGAAGCACGAAACCCTTATTCAACCAACATGTGACGTAGAGTCACACATTAATTTTGAATCTCACTAACTTTTGTTTGCAATTACTACAATATTCTAATAATAAAGTATTGTGATCAACAAAAAAAATGTACTACCTTTACTTTTCGTCCATTTTGGACTAAAATAGCTTAAAAATGCAAAAAAAAACCGTCTGTCCGCACGCCATCTGCCGTACATATCGGCTAATATTTCCGAGATTCTTATAGATAGAAAGTTCATTTTTAGACGAAATGCAGATTGTGTAAGTGACCTTTATTACCAAAATTTTGGGCGTGTCAGGCGGATGAAGAGCTAGAGTCAAAAACTGCACTACGCATGCAGAGAGAAAACTGAAATACGACATTCAGACATATTGGTTTATGCGGAAAAAAGCAAAAAAAATAATTTTGGTACTGGGTTCGCTTTAATTCGGTAAGTGTTAATTCGGTAAGTGAGCTTCATTATCTAAATGTTGGTGAGTGTCAGATGGAAGTGGGAGGTGAGGGAGGCAAATTGTCAAAAACTGCACATGCTAATATCTTCACTACGAATGCAACTAGGAAGCTGAAAATCAGCATAGGTATAGAGAGGGTTGTGGGACAAACTCTAAAAATAATTTAATTTGTTTATCCATTGGCGTCCGAAAAGCGGGACTAAAAACAAATTGTCGGAACTGCTTGATCCAAAAAATATTATTTTAAGACCAATTAGATGGAATACAGTTCCGTGGATTTCCGACCGGACTTTGTCCATTGACTTTCGCTTTTAGTGTGCGTTTGGGAATTCTTCCGTCACCCATCCGCTCCACCCATTGTAACTTCTTAAATTTTATGAGGGTTGACACTTCTTGATTGTCGAAGATGGCATACAATTCTTTATTGTATCATATTCTTTAGATCGAGTATTCCCTTACAGATCCGAGGATTCTTCTGAGGACCTTTCTTTCAAAGGCGTTAAGTAGTTTTTTGGACGCCTGCGTTAATGTCCACGTTTCGTTGCCATGGCATAGCACAGGTCTTATGATCGTTTTATATAGCTTAAGTAATTATTGGAAGTACCGAATAATACGTCTTGTTTGCCATCATTATCCTTCTTTTGATTTCAATGGGTGCGCTTCCATCCTTCGATAGGTTCGCCCCTAGGTATAAAAAGTTGTCTACGTTTCTAGATTGTAGTCTCCTACTGTAATATTTTGTCTGATTGGCGTCTTTTTCCTAGTTTGTTTCAAAATTTTTGTTTTGTTTTTATTAATACGTAGTCCAACTTTCCTTGCTACCGAGTCAAGGTTTACAAATTCCTCTTTAGTGCTCTCCAGAGATCTTGTAAGGATGTCTATATCGTCGGCATATGCTACGAGCTGTGTGAATTTGAAGCATAGTGTCAACGGGAAATTTTCGAACAACATATTCGAGTGTCAAGTTGAAAAGCATTGGTGCGAGGCCGTCACCTTGCAAGGCCGTTGTCTGTTTTAAAACTGGAAGTCAGATCATTTTCTACTCTGACTTGTGACAGAGACTCGGTCATTGTCATTCTTCTAAGCCGAACCAGTTTCGGTGAGACTTCAAACTTCAACATGACTTTAGTACAGTACGCGCCCGTGGAAACTGTCGTATGCTTGCTTGAAGTCAACAAATATCTGGTGCACATCAATATTATATTCCCAGCACTTTTCCAGCACCTGTTTATATCTGAATATCTGGTCCGTGGTCGATCGTCCACCTCTAAATCTGCATTGGTATTCACAACAATTACTTTGTCAGCACAGGAGTTAATTCTCTTTTACAGAATTTTCGTCAAGATCTTATAAGACGTACACAATAGAAATGTTCCTCAGTTGTTTTCGCAGCAGAGTTGGTCACCTTTTGCTTTATTAATTTAATAATAAAGTATTGGTACCCTGAAATTTTGTTTTTTCGCGTTTCATGACTAAAATAGTCTAAAAATGAAAAAAAAATCCTTCAGTCCTTACGCCATCCGCCGTACTCCGATGTGTACGCTCAGCGCAAACATTAACTCCCACACACAATCTCTGGCGGACACCCATTTTGTGGGGTGTAATAGTTAAGGGGGAGGCGGGGGACCGAAAACTACGAATTCAAATATCTCAACCGTGGTTCCAGCTAGGAAGCTAAAAATCAACAAACATATAGAGGGGACAAACATATAGAGGGGACAAACTTTAAAAATTTATTTATTTATTATTCAATTTACGGAATCAATCCTTTACAAAAGGAAAATATCAAACTTAATAATAAACATTTAAAAAAAATATCAATCAAATTCCTGTTAAGACCCCCTATAGGGGCATAGGACAGAAACAACTCTCTTCCACAAGGCGCGATCCTGAGCATCGGCTTTAAGCTGTTGCCAGGACTTGTTTATTCCTCTGGCCTATATGTATATATTTATAAGTATAGAAAGGAGGAGGCTCATAGAGGAACAACAGGAGGGCATAGTCTCTATGACATAACCAACGACAATGGCCAACGTCTTATTGATTTCGCAAGCAGCAAAAATACCATAGTAAGCTCTACGTGCTTCCCACATCGCGACATTCACAAACGAACGTGGGCATCACCAGATGGTCACACCTTTAACCAAATAGACCACGTTCTAATTGAGAAAAGGGCTGCTTCCAGCATACTTGATGTACGAACTCTCGAATACCAGTTGAACTTCTGAAAAACGGTGGAAATTGTGTCGCTGAAATACTGCACAACATGATATGCAAAATTTGGACAGAGGAAATCATACCAGACGACTGGCGAAAAAGCATTATATGTCCAATTTACAAGAAAGAAGACAAACTCTGCTGTGAGAACTACAGAGGTATATCATTGTTGTGTACGTCCTATAAAATACTGACAAAAATAATTGAACGTCGTCTTAAGCCCTATACTAATCAAATAATTGACGAATACCAAGGTGGATTCAGAACCGGACGATCTACAACAGACCAGATATTCTCAGTGAAACAGGTGCTTGAGAAATGCTGGGAATATAACACAGACGTGCACCAAATCTTCGTAGATTTTAAACAAGCATACGACAGTATCGACAGGAGCGTACTGTATCAAATCATGCTTGATTTTGGAATTCCCCTAAAACTAGTCCGACTAACAAGACTCACAATGACGAACACTGAATCCCAAGTGAGAATACAAACCGATTCCACAATCAGCTTTCGAACGGAATGTGGTTTATAGCAGGGAGATGGTCTAGCCCCTATGCTTTTCAACTTGGCACTAGAGTATGTCGTCCGAAAAATCCCAGTCGAAACCAACGGGACACTACTATTCAAGTCCACCCAACTAGTAGCATACGCTGACAACATTAACATTCTAGCAAGATCCTTCCCTAGTGCTAAGGAGGTATTTGTCAATCTTGACTCCGCCGCAAAAGAAGTCGGGTTGCGCATTAACGAAAACAAAACAAAAGTAATGACGCAAGCAAGAAGGAGAGCGCCAATCAGACAACACATAATAATTGTGGAATATAATTTGGAGAGTGTGGACAATTTCATATATCTTGGGGCTAATCTAACAAAGGACGGTAATGAAACAGACGAAATCAAACGACGGATAATATTAGCAAATAAGACGTATTATTCGGTACTTCCAATAATGAAATCCAAGAAAGTGCACAGGAACAATAAGTTGCGGATTTATAAAACTATTATACGACCTGTGCTCTGTTATGGCACCGAGACGTGGACATTAACGCGAACTTCCGAAAAAGCAGTTAACGCATTTGAAAGAAAGGTCCTCCGAAGAATTGTGGGACCTGTGAAGGAAGGAACGGAAGTGCGAATAAGGTACAACCATGAGTTGTATCAACTCTACGACGAGCCAGAAGCTTCAACGTTCATCAAGCTACGTAAACTGCAGTGGGCTGGCCATGTAGAGCGAATTGAAGATAGAAGAATCCGCAAACGTGCTCTGAAAGGCAAAGCGAGTGGTAACCGGCCAGTAGGCAAGCCACGAAAGCGATGGGAACACTCAGTTGATGAAGATAGTAAAGCCATCTTAAAAAACATAACAGGGCTACGATTACGCGTAAAGCGCAATCTTACGATACTCTAGATGAAATAGAATTTTTTGTGATCCCAAGAAATTTTGTATGGGGAGTGTTAGAAGGGATGATAGCATTGAACTAATTTTTTCGACATCATGCTAAAGTAGCTATGAAAATGTTTTATACAAAATGCTTACTTCAAAAACTGAATGGGAACTGAGAAAATTAGTGAGTTTGATTTAGTGAAAATGTGCAGTTTGTATGGGAGGTGGTAGAAAGAGTGGAGGAATTTTAATGATTTTTTCAGAAATAACTAGGAATATTATAAAATTGGCATCCCTTAAATTTCAGACTAGTGCCATTCATACTTTTCAAGAAAATCGATTTTTTGTGAAGTTGTGAAACTGTGTCATATTGTATGGGAGGGGGTAGAAGTAGTGAAGCAAATCAAATATTTTTTTTCTCATCTTAGTAATAATATGAATTAAATGTTTATTACAAAATATGAGCTCAACAAATGTTATATGTTCTGAGAAAATCGGCTTAGAGCATTTCAGGAAAAAGTGTAGTTTGTATGGGAGGGGGTGGAAGGAAAGAAAGGAAGCAAATAATTTTTGTACTGTAGATTTAAATCATTAAAAAATTAACATATACCAAAATTGAGACCAATAGCTTTTATACTTTTTGAGTAAATCCATTTATTGTCAAATTGCGAAATTGTGTCATTTTGTATGGGAGGGGGTAGAAGGGGTGAAGCTAATCATCTCATTTTTTTTGACCTTACTAACAATTTTAAATAAATATTTGGTGCACAATTTCAGTCTGCTGAATTTTATAAGCACTGAGGAAATTGGCTTAGAGTAATTCATGATAAGTACAGTTTGTATGAGAGGTGGTAGAAGGAGGGGGAGGACACACACAATTTTTATACGATAGATTGATATTATCATAAAAGTAATGTATTCTGAATTTCAGGCCAATAACTTTTATAGTTTTTGAGCAAATCCGTTTATTGTGAAATTGCGTAATTGTGTCATTTTGTATGGGAGGGGGTAGAAGGGGTGGAGCGATTTGGCCCGTTCACGAACTTGACCTTACTTTTTTGTCAAAAACGACGTGTACAAAATTTGAACTTTTTAGCTCAATGCGTTCTCAAGCTAGAGAGCACACGGACGGACGGACAGACGGACGGACGGACGGACGGACGGACGGACGGACATCCGGTTTTGAGATTTTTGAGTGATAATATTAACTTCTGTATTCATCATTTTTTTCTCCGAGCCTTATTTCTTGGCGTTACAAACCTTAGAGCGAACTTATAATACTCTCAGATTCCATCTAGAGTATAAACATAACCGGACTACGACTGGGCGTAAAGCCCAATCGTACGACACTCTAGATGAAAGACATTTTTTTTTGTTTTAAGAAATTTTGTAGGGGACGTGGTAGAGGGGGTGACGACATTTAACTAATTTTCCCTCATCACGCTAGAGTTGCTATCAAAATGTTTTAACAAAATTTAGGATTCAAAAATTTAATAGGTACTGAGAAAATTAATGTATTGGATTTAGTGAAATTGTGCACTTTGTATCGGAGGTGGTAGAAGAAGTGTGAATTTATTAATTACGTTTTGAGAAATAATTGTAAACATCATTTATTTGACATATTTTTAATTGCAGATCAGTAGCATTCGTATTTTTCAGTAAAATCGACCTTTTGTAAAGTTGTTGAATTGTGTCAAATTGTATGGAAGGGGGTAGAAGGAGTGAAGCTAATCGCCTATTTTTTTGTGGTCTTACTAATAATTCTAAATAATTATTTAGTGCATAATTTCAGCTCGAAAAATTTCATACGTACTGAGTAAATTTATTTAGAGTATTTCATAAGAAAGTGCAGTTTGTATGGCAGGTGGTAGAAGGAAGGGGAGGACTCAACTAATTTTTATACAGCAGATCAAAATTATTATAAAAGTAATCTATTCCAAATTTCAGATCAATAGCTTTCATACTTTTTGAAAAAATCCGTTTATTGTCGAATTGCGAAATTGTGTCATTTTGTATGGGAGGAGGTAGAAGGGGTGAAACTAAATGCCTAATTTTTTTTGGTCTTATTAGGAATTTGAAATAAATATTTAGTGCACAATTTCAGCTCGCCAAATTTTATACGCACTGAGTAAATTGGTTTAGAGTATTTGATGAAAAAGTACAGTTTGTATGGGAGGTGGTAGAAGGAGAGAGAGGACACGCATAATAGTTTTTATATGGTAGATTGATATTATCATAAAAGTAATATATTCTAAATTTCATTCCAATAGCTTTTATACTTTTCGAGAAAACCCGTTTATTGTGAAATTGCGCAATTGTGTCATTTTGTATGGGAGGGGGTAGAAGGGGTGGAGTGATTTGGCCCGTTCACGAACTTGACCTTACTTTTTTGTTAAAAACGACGTATACAAAATTTGAACTTTCTAGCTCAACGCGTTCTCAAGCTAGAGAGGACACGGACGGACGGAGGACATCCGGTTTTGAAATTTTTGAGTGATTATATGAACTTCTGTATCATTCATTTTTTTCTCCGAGCCTTATTTCTTGGCGTTACAAACTTTATGGCAAACTTATAATACTCTCAGATTTCATCTAGAGTATAAACATACGAGGGTCGTTTGATAAGTCCCTGGCCCAAATGACAAAACGTGGTTTCACGAAAAAGTTTTTGCTGTCGCTAGGTAGATGGCACTTTCGAACGGTCTCATGAATTTTTTCAGGTTTCTGTAGGTAACAGTTTGTTTTTGGCAGCCATTCTAAATTGACGTGTCACGCGAATCGTCAACGACGGAGAAAGAAGATCTTGTTCCACCACGACAACGCCCCTGTCCACACCTGCGCGGTTTCCATGTCCAAATTACACGATTTGCGGTATGAGATCGTTGACCACCCACCTTATTCGCCCGACTTGACCCCATGTGACTTTTTTTTGTTCCCCAAATTGAAAACTCACCTCGGTGGACAAAAATTTTCATCGAACCAAGAGGTGAAAGACGCCGTTTCCCAATTTTTTGCAGACTGTGACAAAAATTTCTTTTTGAACGGTATGAAAGGACTTGAGAAACGTTGGACCAAGTGTATTAACCTCCAGGGAGATTATGTTGAAAAATAAAAAAAATTTTCCGGAAAAAATGCTTTTTTCTTACTTGGGCCAGGGACTTATCAAACGACCCTCGTAACAGGGCTACGATTGCGCGTAAAGCGCAATCTTACGATACTCTAGATGAAATAGAATTTTTTGTGATCCCAAGAAATTTTGTATGGGAAGTGTTAGAAGGGATGATAGCATTGAACTAATTTTTTCCCCATCATGCTTAAGTAGCTGTAAAAATGTTTTGTATGAAATGTTTACTCCAAAAATTGAATGAGAACTGAGAAAATTAGTGAGTTAAATTTAGTGAAAATGTGCAGTTTGTATGGGAGGTGGTAGTAAGAGTGGGGGGATTTTAATGATTTTTTCAGAAATAACTAGGAATATTATAAAATTGACATCCCTGAAATTTCAGACTAGTACCATTCATACTTTTCAAGAAAATCGATTTTTTGTGAAGTTGTGAAACAGTGTCATATTGTATGGGAGGGGGTAGAAGCAGTGAAGCTAATCAAATATTTTTGTCTGATCTTAGTGATACTACTAATTAAGTATTTATTACAAAATGTGAGCTCTATAAATGTTATATGATCTGAGAAAATCGTCTTAGAGCATTTCATGAAAAAGTATAGTTTGTATGGGAGGGGTTGGAAGGAGAGGGAGGACGCAAATAATTTTTATACTGTATGTTGAAATTATGAAAGTAATATATCCCGAAATTCAGACTAATAGCTTTTATACTATTCCATTTATAGTCGAATTGCGAAATTGTGCCATTTTGTATGGGAGGGGGTAGAAGGGATGAAGCTAATCGTCTATTTTTTTTAGCCTTACTAACAATTTTAAATAAATATTTAGTGCACAATTTCAGCTCGCTAAATTTTATACGCACTGAGTAAATTGGCTTAGAGTAATTCATGACAAGTACAGTTTGTGTGGGAGGTGGTAGAAGGAGGGGGAGGACACGCATAATTTTTATACGGTAGATTGATATTATCATAGAAGTAATATATTTCAAATTTCAGGCCAATAGCTTTTATACTTTTCGAGCAAATCCGTTTATTGTCACATTGCGCATTTGTGTCATTTTGTATGGGAAGGGGTAGAAGGGGTGGAGCGATTTGGCCCGTTCACAAACTTGACCTTACTTTTTTGCTAAAAATGACACACAAAAATTTTTAGCACTATAGCTCATAGTTTTCGAGAGTTATGCTGTAGACAGACGCACAGACGGACAGACGGACAGACGGACAGACAGACAGACAGACAGACGGTCACTCGGTATCGAGGTTTTTGAGCGACAAACAAATATTTCTGTACCCTTGCCGGCTCTGTGTGAGCGTTATTTCTTAGCGTTACAAACGGTAAGGCAAACACAATATATTCTCAGATTTCATCTAGAGTATAAGAATGTATATTCGTCTAAAATAAATAAATAAAATAAATAAATATTTCGTCCAGCATTTCTCAAACATATTTCATGAAAATATTATTCGAATTAAATTATACAAAAGCTCTTAATGTTTTCCAAATTTTATGTGAGCTTGTAAACAAAAACGAACAGTACAACGATTGCGGGTATACCCCAATCATGCAATACTCTATATGAATTAGAACTTTCAGTGACCTTAGAACTGCCATTTAAATAATCTAATCCAAGCCTGACTTTTTTATGGGATTGATAGAAGGAGTGAGATGATTGCAACGAATTTCACGATATAGCTAAAATCAATATAGAAATGATGCGATCAGTAACTTTTAAACTTTCCATGGAAATCGACAAATTAAATTTATTTTATTTTTTCGCCAAAAATAATGTTTACAAAATTTGAGCATCCTAGCTCAACGTGTTCTCGAGCTAAAGAGCAAACGGACAGACATCCTGTTCCGAGATTGTAAGAGATAAAATGAGCTTCTATGTAATCCATGTAATCCCTGAGCCTTCTTTCTTAGCGTTACAAACTTTAGACCAAACTTATGATACTCATAGATTTCACATAGACTATTTATTTTGGTATAACGATTTGAATGCATTTATTTTTTCTTTTGGATAATAAAAGCAACTTATGAATACGTGCTGTTAATTTATGTATTTTTTGTCATGCTAAACAAACATTTAAACAAGCATGTCTTATATTGTAATGTGTGTCCTTACAGCAATATTCGATAATATGCGCGAAGCTGCAGTAGAAGCTGCTGCTTCGAATATAGACTGGCTTTTACATTGCTCATTTAATGATTTAATTAAATAATTTACAGTACATAATTTCTAACAAAATTTTCTAGAATATTCTTTTTTCTCAAAGGGTTTTGTAATACCAACATGTCAGTAATAATGCTGATTTATGGTGCCTGATTAGAATAGCATTATCTTATCGTGCTATTCTCATAATATCGAAAAATTCATTTCCGTTCGCAAGCTTAATGAAAGGCATTTCATTTCAATTGAGTTTGTCTTTAATATCAGAGCAACGTTTTTATTATAAATTGTTAAAAATGGAAAAATATTTTCTTGCAGTTTGCATATTTGCAATGGCAATTATAAACTCTTCCGCTGATATTCCTGAAGTTCCTCTGAATAGTAAGTTTTTTTTCATCTCGTATTTATTGAATTATTATGAACTGGATTGAATTAATTGTTTAGTTTCATTCAACATTTGTTTTTGTTTCGTAGAAGCGATACACATTTCCTATAATCTAGATGAAATCTGAGTGAATTTTATAGGTTCAATCAAAAATTTCTAATGCTAATATTCTCGAGACACGACACGAGTAAAAGCATAACAGGACTACGATTGGGCGTAAGGCTCAATCATGCGATACTCTGGATGAACACAAATTTTTTTATTCTAAGAAATTTTGTATGGGGAGTGATAGAATGAGTAGCGGTATTGAACCAACTTTTTCACATCATGCTAGAGGTGCTATCAGAAAATTTTATTGAAAATTTAATAAATACTGAGAAAATTAGTGTGTTGGATTTAGTGAAATTGTGCAGTTTGTATGGGAGAAGGTAGAAGGTAGAAGGAGTGGGAAGTTCTTAGTGAGTTTTTCAGAAAATAACTATAATCATCATACATTTGACATCTTTTCAGTCGCAGATCCGTAGCTTTCGAACTTTTCAGAAAATAGACATTTTGAAAAGTGTTGAAATTGTGTCATATTGTATGGGATGGGGTAGAAGTAGTGAAGCTAATCATTTAATTTTTTTTTTGGTCTTACTAATAATTCTAAATAAATATTTTGTTCAAAATTTGAACTCGATAAATTTTATACGTACTTGGTAAATTTATTTATAGTATTTCATGACAAAGTGCAATTTATATGAGAGGTGGTGGAAGGAGTAAGAAATTCAAATAATTTTTATATCGTAGATTGAAATTGGTATACGAGGGGTGTATGATAAGTACCCATGTTAGGCAAGAAAACCCATTAAAAAAAACATTTCTTATTTATTTCTCAATATAATCTCCTTTCAGCTCGATACATTTAGTCCAGCGATATTCTAACTTTTTCAAGCCATCCAATATGATTTGTCGAACTCCGCAAAATAGGCTTCTGTTACGTCGATAGCCTCCTCATTCGAGACGAATTTCTTTCCTGCCAACGATTTCTTCAAGTTTGGAAAGAGGAAAAAGTCACAGAGGGCCAAATCAGGGGAATATGGTGGGTGAGGCAGCAATTCGTAGCGCGATTCGACCTGTTTTGCTGTGGCGATTGCGGACGAGTGAGCAGGTGCGTTGTCATGGTGAAAAAGGACTTTTTTTTCGCCAAGTGAGGCCGTTTTTTTATCAATTCAGCATTGAATCGATCCAATAAATCAGCATAGTACTGCCCCGTGCTCCAAATAGTCAGTGAAGATGATGCCTTGCGAGTCCCAAGAAACGTTGGCCATGACTTTTCTGGCCGATGGAACCGTTTTCGCCTTCTTTGGAGCAGTTTCGCCAGGTGAAATCCACTGTTTTAACTGTTCTTTCGTTTCTGGCGTGTAGTCAGCAATCTTTCTGACCTTCATCCGACGATCTGCTAACACAATATCATGGATTTTATTAACCATATCCTCCGTAGTCACCTCAATTGGACGGCCTGGGCGCTCTTCATCAAAAACAGATGTTCGGCCACGCTTGAATTCATTAAACCAATATCTGATGGTAGTCATCGAAGGTGCATGGTCCTTATAAACGGCATGCAACTTCATTTTGATTTCCTCACACGTCTTCCCATCCAAAAAAAGAAATCAAATCAGTAATCGATATTGCTCTTTCTCCATGATTGCAAATAAACACGAACTTGATGAATTTCAACAGCTGTCAAAACAAAACTACTCGATAAATCTGTCTGAAATTTTCACAGTCGTCATTGTAAAGATGGCGCTACATGATTTCATAAACATTTTGCGTCAGTGTTGCCATCAGTCGGTAAACACGGGTACTTATCATACAGCCCTCGTAAAAATAATATATTCCAAATTTAAAATCAATAGCTTTTAGACTTTTCGGGAAAATCGGTATACTATCAAGTATCGAAATGCGTCATTTTGTATGGGGGGTAGAAGGGGTGGAGCGATTTGGCCCGTTCACGAACTTGACCTTACTTTTTGGTCAAATACAACGTGTAAAAAATTTGAATGTTCGAGCTCAACTCCAGAGTGTAATAATTTAAGTCTTTCTTCGATATTACTAATGTCACTATCCAATACATAATTCAATCTTCTTCTATCAAAATTGTGAGTTAAAATGTTTTAACTCACGACGTGTGTCTAGGGCATATGCATTTATACTCGAAGTGAAAAATTAATAACACGGTTCTCAAGTCATCACGAAAAGATCTCAGAACTATATGTCCATATCTATTCATCCGTGAGCGTTCTAGCTTGAAAGCACGTTGAGCTAGAGATTTCAAATTTTGTACACCTTTACGTCGAAGCAGTAAGATCAAGTTTGAGAACGCGGAAAATCTCATCAAACCTTTTACCATCGCTAATACCAATTTAAACCCCATCAATGTAAGTCACATAAGTTTTACCACCTTTTCCCCATAAAAATAAAGGGGAACTGTTATGATTGCGAAAAATTTCGATGATCTTTTATTTTTTACGAGATTTTCCCTTTCTAAGGACTTAGTAATATGAAAAAGTACGTTTCGTTCCTCGAGTAAAACTCAACAGAAAAGAGTTGAAGATGTCGTAAAAGATCGGGAACATCGCCGGACAGAGCTGTATTGTTTTTGCGAATCATTGCCAACCAGAAGCGAAAAAAAAGTCGTAGAATAGCTTAAAATTATTTTGTCTGTCTGTCTGTCTGTCCGTCTGCTTGTCCGTCTGTCTGTCCGTCTGTCTACAACATAACTCTTGACGGCTTTGACCTATCGTGCTGAAATTTCTTATATATTATTTTTAGCAAAAAAGTAACTTTAAGTTCGTGAATGAGCCACATCCCCCCACTCCTTCTACCTCCTCCCATACAAATTTCATGAAATTGCGAAATCTGATGAAATTGATTTTTTTACCATTTCAGCTATTGACTTGAAAATTAGGTCATAATATAATGATGTAAATATCATTGACGTCAAAAAATATTGATCTGATCCCTTCACTCCTTCCACCCCTCCCATACAAATACACAATTTTCAGAAATGCATTTATTCGGTTTGCATTGCAAATAGTTAAGCTAAAAGATCCAATTTTTGTCTTAATTAATGTTATTACAATTGGAACCGGTTTTGTGGAAGCTATCAACTTTACCTCACTCTTTCTACCCCTCCCATACAAATTTCACGAAATTTCGGAATTTTAACTAAATTATTTTTCTCCAAAACCGTCTAAACTATCAACTTTAAATTTAGAGAAAAATTGACCATTACAAATATCATTGATGTCGAAAAATTTGGTTTTGATTCGAATACTCCTTCTACCCTCTCCCATACAAATGCATAATTTTGGTAAAAGGATTTAATCGATTTTCATTGAAACTAGAAAAGGTACAAACTTAAAATTTTGCCACAATTTGTCCCTTAATAAATGTAATAAATGCTAAAAAAATATGAGCTTCGCTTCGTTCCTTCTACAACCTCCCATATAAATTTTTATATTGAAAACTCAAGAAAAGTATTTCTCATTCAAACATATGAGTATCAAAGCAATGTGATGAGAATGTTTTTTTTTACATAATGGCCTGTGTTATAGGCAATTTTGACCTTTATGTGCAAACATAGTCATGGTGGTCAGGAATAGGATTGGGAAGGGGAGTGAGAACGACCGTTATAAGTGGAGAAGCTGGTATATTTTTCAGTTGTACTGGCTGCGACTGACAAATATTTGCTGATGTTATGGAGGACTGAATAATAGAAAGCGAACAGAAACCTTCTATTGAGTATATAGACCTTCTTGAAGTGGAGCACCGTTTGCCCATTTTATTTCAAATAATTTTTCATCGTAGCAATTCGTACTTTAAAAATCTCACTGCCTGGAGTGGGAATCAAACCCACGACCTATTGACTGTGAACCAAGCATGCTCTCCACTACGCCACGGAAGCCTCTGATAAGCAGATTCAAAATCATACAAAATCTCCCACTTTTTCTGCCACCTCTTATACAAATGCCATAAATTCAGACAAAAATTGTCCAATTTCCTCGAAAATTATGAAAGCTACAAACCTTAAATTCAGCATGAAACACTTTGTATACTACGTTCGGTGTTTTATACAAAAATTACAAACTTCCCCCCTCTGCTTGTACCACCTCCCATACAAAAGTCACTATTCACAATTCGAAAGAATTTGGGATGACATATTTTTCGGTACAATAAACTCTTTCCTATTTCGTCTAGAGTATCATATGATTGAGCTTCACGCCAAATCATATTTGTTTTTTGTTTTTTTTTGTCGCATCTACTTTTGCCATTTTCCAATTTTTTCTTTATATTTTAATTTCTTAAATTGTGCAATTTGAGATAAGTGGTAATTCGTTTGGTAGACTGAGAATATATCTATTTTTGAGAAGGTTACGGACATTCTAATAAACATAAAAGAATTATGATTGGGCGTAAAGCCCAATCATATGATACTCTAGATGAAATGAGAAAGAGTTCAATGTACCGGAAAATATGTCACCTCCAATACTTTTAAATAATTAATAGTGACTTTTGTATGGGAGGTGGTAGAAGCAGAGGAGGAAGGTTTGTAATTTTTGGATATGACACCTAATGTGGTGTGCAAAATATTTCGTATTGAATTTAAGATTTGTAGCTTTCATTATTTTCAATTGGACATGGTTTTCCAGAAATTGAGGCATTTGTATGGGAGGTGGTAGAGGAAGTGGAGCGTTTAAGACGATTTTGAAACTGCTTATCATCATCCTTATCACCACGCTTTGATTCAATTTCAAATTCGATAGTTCTAATATATATATTCGAAGGAGAAATGCTTTTCTTGAATTTATAATACAGATATTTGTATGGGAGGAGGTAGAAGGAGTGAAGAGGAGCTGATAATTTTTTCTAACATTTATTGCAATTATTAAAAAACATATTCTGGCAAAATTTTAAGTTTATACTTTTTCTAGTTTTAATGGAAATTGATATAATGCACTTAACAAAAATTATACATTTGTATGGGAGGGGGTAGAAGGAGTGCACGGATCAAAAGAAATTTTTTACTCGTTATTGATATTTTTATTATTATACATTATGCAAAATATCAAGTTGATAGCTTTAACAGTTTCGAAGAAAAATAATTTAATTTAAATTTCAAAATTTCGTGAAATTTGTATGGGAGGGGGTAGAAGGAGTAAAGTAAAGTTGATAATTTTTTCAATACTGATTGCAATTATAATAAAATTAATTCTGGCAAAAATTCGTTTTTATAACTTTGCTAGTTTCAATGAAAATCGAAAAAATGCATTTTTCAAAATTATGCATTTGTATGGGAGGGGGTAGAAGGAGTGAAGAGGAGCTGATAATTTTTTTTAGCATTTATTGCAATTATTAAATAACAAATTCGGGCAAAATTTTAAGTTTATACTTTTTCTAGTTTTAATGAAAATCGATAAAATGCACTTAACAAAAATTATACATTTGTATGGGAGGGGGGAGAAGGAGTGTACGGATCAATACACATTTTTTTCTCGTTATTGATATTTCTATTTTTATACTTTATGCAAAATATTAAGCTGATAGCTTTAGCGGTTTCGAAGAAAAATAGTTTATTTTAAATTTCAAAATTTCGTAAAATTTGTATGGGAGGGGGTAGAAGGAGTGAGGTGAAGTTGATAATTTTTTGAATTCTGATTGGTATTATAATAAAATTAATCCTGACAAAAAATCGTTTTTATAACTTTGCTAGTTTCAATGAAAATCGAAAAACTGCATTTTTCAAAATTATACATTTGTATGGGAGGGGGTAGAAGGAGTAACGGGATTGGATCAATATTCCGTCGTATTAATGACATCTATATCATAATACTTTGGCCCAAATTTCAAATTGATAGCTTAAAAAGTTTCAAAGAAAAATCAATTTCTGAATTTTTCAAAATTTCGTGAAATTTGTATGGGAGGGGGTAGAAGGGGTGGAGGGATGTGGCCCGTTCACGAACTTAAAGTTTCTTTTTTGCTAAAAATGACACACACAAAATTTCAGCACGATAGCCCAAAGCGTTCGAGAGTTATGCTGTAGACAGACGGACAGACGGACAGACGGACAGACGGACAGACGGACAGACGGACAGACGGACAGACGGACAGACAGCAACTCGGAATCGAAGTTTTTGAGCGACAACAAATATTTCTGTACCCTTGGCGGCTCTGTGCGAGCATTATTTCTTAGCGTTACAAACGGTAAGGCAAACACAATATACTCTCAGATTTCATCTAGAGTATAAATATATTCAGACTAGCGGTAAACAACTTTAATAATGCTTGCACTAATAATAAATTATTTATAACTTTCTTTTTCAGTTTCATCTCGCGTATTTGAAAAAAGCATTTTAAAAGTACTCGAAGGCGTTCGACTTCGGATGTGTTATTCCAATCATAGTGGATTGCCGCAGCTAGATCCACTGTTGACTGAGGTTTACGGAATTCGCTTCAATATAAAGAATGAAAATATGGAGTGAGTACAGAATTTTTTTTTTTATTTTTAAAAATAATAAATATAAGTGAATGGCAAGGAAATAGATAAAAAACATAACAGGGCTACGATACTCTAGATGTCATCTTAAGAAATTTTGGATGAGGAGTGTTAGAAGGGGTGATAGCGTTGAAATAATTTGTTTCCCATCATGCTAAAGTAGCTATAAAAATGTTTTTTACAAAATGCTTACTCCAAAAATTGAATAGGAGCTGAGAAAATTAGTCTTGTAGATTTAGTGAAAATGTGCATTTTGTATGGGAGGTGGTAGAAAGAGTGTGGGGATTTTAGTGAGATTATAAAATTGACAACCCTTAAATTTCAGATTAGTACCATTCATACTTTTCAAGAAAATCGATTTTTTGTGAAGTTGTGAAACTGTGTCATATTGTATGGGAGGGGGTAGAAGCTGTGAAGCTAATCAAATATTTTTTTCTGATCTTAGTGATAATACTAATTAAGTATTTATTACAAAATGTGAGCTCTATAAATGTTATATGTTCTGAGAAAATCGTCTTAGAGCATTTAATGAAAAAGTGTAGTTTGTATGGGAGGGGGTAGAAGGAGAGAAAGGACGCATATAATTTTTCTACTGTAGATTTATATCATTATGAAAGTAATATATCCCAAAACTCAGACTCAAAGCTTTCATACTTTTCGAGTAAATTAATTTATTGGAAAATTGCGAATTTACGTCATTTTGTCTGGGAGGGGGTAGAAGGAGTGAAGATAATTGTCTAATTTTTTTTCGCCTTACTAACAATTTTAAATAAATATTTGGTGCACAATTTCAGCTCGCTAAATATACGCACTGAGTAAATTGGCTTAGAGTAATTCATGACAAGTACAGTTTGTATGGGAGGTGGTAGAAGGAGGGGGAGGACACGAATAATTTTTATACGGTAGATTGATATTATCATAAAAGTAATATATTCCAAATTTCAGGCCAATAGCTTTATATTTTTTGAGCAAATCCTTTAATTGTCAAATTGCGCAATTGTGTCATTTTGTATGGGAGGGGGTAGAAGGGGTGGAGCGATTTGGCCCGTTCACGAACTTGATCTTACTTTTTTGTCAAAAAGGACGTGTAAAAAATTTGATCAATCTAGCTCAACGCGTTCTCAAGCTAGAGAGCGAACAGACGGACGGACGGACAGGCGGACAGACGGACAGACGGACAGACGGACAGACGGACGGACAGACGGACATCCGGTTTTGAGATTTTTGAGTGATAACATTAACTTCTGTATCATTCATTTTTTTCTCCAAGCCTTATCTCTTGGCGTTACAAACCTTAGAGCAAACTTATAATACTCTCAGATTTCATCTAGAGTATAAAAACATAGCAGGACTACGATACTGCGATACTCTAAACGGAAGAGAAATTTTGTTGATTCTAGGAAATTTCGTATGGGGAGTGATAGAAAGGGTCATGGCATTAAACAAATTTGTTCACATCATGCTAGAGTTGCTATTAAAATGTTTTACTAAAAATTGAAGTTTCAAAAATTAAATAGTTACTGATAAAATTAGCGTATTGGATTTAGTGAAACTATGCAGTTTGTATGGGAGGTGGTAGAAGGAGTGGGGAGTTCATAGTGACTATTTCAAAAATATCTATATATATCATTTAATTGACATATTTTAAATTGCAGATCAGTAGACTTTTCAAGAAAATCAACTTTTTATCAAGTTCTGAAATTGTGTCATATTGTATGGGAGGAGGTAGAAGGAGTGCAGCTAATCGTTTAACTTATTTCGGTCTTACTATTAATTTTTAAAGTTGGAAAAGAGGAAGCTCATAGAGGAACAACAGGAGGGCACAGTCTCCATGACATAACCAACGACAATGGCCAACGTCTTATTGATTTCGCAAGCAGCAAAAATATCATAGTAAGCTCTACGTGCTTACCACATCGCGATATTCACAAACGAACGTGGGCATCACCAGATGGTCACACCTTCAACCAAATAGACCACGTTCTAATTGAGAAAAGGGCTGCTTCCAGCATACTTGATGTACGAACTCTCCGCGGTGCGAATTGTGACTCTGATCACTATCTAGTCAGAGCTAAGTATCGATGCAAAATAGCTTGTCGTGGATATTCGAAAATGAGTAGAGCTCGCAAATTCAATGTCGACAAGCTTAACGACGAAACGGTGGCGCAGGCTTACATGTTAGCATGTAATAAACACCTGACACCAATATATGAAGATATCCAGAATATGCCAGTGGAGAATGCGTGGATGAAAATACGAGACGGCATCAAATCCTCCGCGGAAGAGGTATTAGGGTAGCAAGCACGGCGAAAAAATAATGATTGGTTCGATCAAGAATGTCGCGACGCAATAGATAGAAAGAACGAAGCTTACAAAATTTTTACTGAACGACCAACACGAGCCAAAAAAGAAAGATATGACGAGCTTAGGCGATATGCGAAAAAGACCTGCAAACGAAAACAAAGGAAGTACTATAATGACAAAATACAAAAAATGGACGACGACATGAGAAAACATAACAGGAGTACGATTGGGCATAAAGCCCAATCGTGCGATACTCTAGATGAAAGAGAAATTTTTGTATCTTAAGAAATTTTGTAGGGGAAGTGGTAGAGGGGGTGACGACATTGAAATAATTTTTTCACATGACGGTAAGGTTGCTATCAAAATGTTTTATACAAAATTTAGGATTTAAAAATTTAATAGGTACTGAGAAAATTAGTGTATTGGATGTAGTGAAGTAGTGCAGTTTGTATGGGAGGTGATAGAAGGAGGGGCGAGTTTTTAATGACTTTTCAGGAATAACTATAAATATCATGCTTTTGACATGTCTTAAATTGCAGATCAGTAGTATTCATACATTCCATGAAAATCGACTTTTTATAAAGTTGTGAAATTGTGTCATTTTGTATGGGAGGGGGTAGAAGGGGTAAAGCTAATCGCCTAATTTTTTTTTGGTTTTACTAATAATTCTAAATAAATATTTAGCGCATAATTTCAGCTCGGTCAATTTTATACGCACTGAGTAAATTGGCTTAGAGCATTTCATGAAAAAGTGCAGTTTGTATGGGAGGTGGTGGAAGGAAGGGGAGGACTCAAATAACTTTTGTACAGTAGATTTATATCATCATTTAAGTAATATATTCCAAATTTCAGATCAATAGCATTTATATTTTTCGAGCAAATCTGTTTATTATGAAATTACAAAATTGTGTCATTTTGTATGGGAGGGGGTAGAAGGGGTACAGCTAATCGTCTCATTTTTTTTGGTCTTAATAATAATTTCAAATAAATATTTCGTGCACAATTTCAGCTCAATAACTATTATACGCACTGAGTAAATTGGTTTAGAGCATTTCATGAAAAAGTGCAGTTTGTATGGGAGGTGGTGGAAGGAGGGGGAAGACACAAATTATTTTTATAGAGTAGATTGGAATCATCATAAAAGTATTATGTTCCAAATTTCAAATCAATGTCATTTGTACTTTTCGAGCAAATCCGTTTATTGTCAGATCGCGAAATTGTGTCATTTTGTATGGGAGGGGGTAGAAGGGGTGGAGCGATTTGGCTCGTTCACGAACTTGACCTTACTTTTTTGTTAAAAACGACGTATACAAAATTTGAACTTTCTAGCTCAACGCGTTCTCAAGCTAGAGAGGACACGGACGGACAGACAGACGGACAGACGGACAGACGGACGGACGGACGGACGGACGGACGGACGGACATCCGGTTTTGAGATTTTTGAGTGATTATATGAACTTCTGTATCATTCATTTTTTTCTCCGAGCCTTATTTCTTGGCGTTACAAACTTTGTGACAAACTTATAATACTCTCAGATTTCATCTAGAGTATAAAAATAAAATGCGGGACGCATACGCAATAGTAAAAGATCTAAAAAAGGGATATAAGCCAAAAACCAGTCTCTGCAAAGACGTGGAGGGCAACATCATCAGCGACACACAAGAAATCAAAAGGAGATGGGCTTCCTACTTTGAACATCTTTTGAATCCCATCCCAGTAGCACTGATAACGACAGACAACATTTCAATTGAAGCCTCAACTGACAAAGATGAACCATCATCGATACCACCCACGCTTGTTGAAATCAAAGCAGCCCTATGTGACCAAAAACGAAACAAAGCGCCGGGAATTGACGAAATACCAGTTGAACTTCTGAAAAACGGTGGAAAATGTGTCGCTGAAATACTGCACAACATGATATGCAAAATTTGGACAGAGGAAATCATACCCGACGACTGGCGGAAAAGCATTATACTTATGTCCAATTTACAAGAAAGGAGACAAACTCTGCTGTGAGAACTACAGAGGTATATCGTTGTTGTGTACGTCTTATAAAATACTGACAAAAATAATTGAACGTCGTCTTAAGCCCTATACTAATCAAATAATTGGCGAATACCAAGGCGGATTCAGAACCGGACGATATACAACAGACCAGAAATTCTCGGTGAAACAGGTGCTTGAGAAATGCTGGGTGCACCAAATCTTCGTAGATTTCAAACAAGCATACGACAGTATCGACAGGAGCGTACTGTACCAAATCATGCTTGACTTTGGAATTTCTCCAAAACTAGTCCGACTAACAACAACACAATGACGAACACTGAATCCCAAGTGAGGAAACAAACCGATTCCACAACCAGCTTTCGAACGGAATGTGGTTTAAAGCAGGAAGATGGTCTAGCTTCCATGCTTTTCAACTTGGCACTAGAGTATGTCGTCCGAAAAATCCCAGTCGAAACCAACGGGACACTACTATTCAAGTCCACCCAACTAGTAGCATACGCTGACGACATTAACATTCTAGCAAGATCCTTATCTAGTGCTAAGGAGGTATTTGTCAATCTTGACTCCGCCGCAAAAGAAGTCGGGTTGCGCATTAATGAAAGCAAAACAAAAGTAATGACGCAAACAAGAAGAAGAACGCCAATCAGACAAAACATAACAATTGCGGAATATAATTTGGAGAGTGTGGACAACTTCATATATCTTGGGGCTAATCTAGCAAAGGACGGTAATGAAACAGACGAAATCAAAGGACGGATAATACTTGCAAATAAGACGTATTATTCGGTACTTCCAATAATGAAATCCAAGAAAGTGCACAGGAACAATAAGCTGCGGATTTATAAAACTATTATACGACCTGTGCTCTGTTATGGTAGCGAGAAGTGGACATTAACGCGAACTTCCGAAAAAGCAGTTAACGCATTCGAAAGAAAGGTCCTCCGAAGAATTTTGGGACCTGTGAAGGAAGGAACGGAATGGCGAATAAGATACAACCATGAGTTGTATCAACTCTACGACGAGCCAGAAGCTTCAACGTTCATCAAGCTACGTAAACTGCAGTGGGCTGGCCATGTAGAGCGAATGGAAGACAGAAGAATCCCCAAACGTGCTCTTAAAGGCAAAGCGAGTGGTAACCGGCCAGTAGGCAAACCACGCCAGCGATGGGAAGACTCGGTTGATGAAGACAGCAAAGCCATATTAAAAAACATAACAGGGCTACGATTGCGCGTAAAGCGCAATCTTACGAAACTCTAGATGAAATTTTTTGTGATCCCAAGAAATTTTGTAAGGGGAGTGTTAGAAGGGATTATAGCATTGATCAAATTTTTTCCCCATCATGCTAAAGTAGTTATAAAAATGTTTTACACAAAATGCTTGCTCCAAAAAATGAATGGGAACTGAGAAAATTAGTGAGTTAGATTTAGTGAAAATGTGCAGTTTGTATGGGAGGTGGTAGAAAGAGTGGGGGGATTTTAGTAATTTTTTCAGAAATAACTAGGAATATTATAAAATTGACATCCCTTAAATTTCAGACTAGTGCTATTCATACTTTTCAAGAAAATCGATTTTTTGTGAAGTTGTGAAACTGTGTCATATTGTATGGGAGGGGGTAGAAGCAAGTGAGGCTAATCAAATATTTTTTCTGATCTAAGTGATAATGCTAATTAAGCATTTATTACAAAATATGAGCTTGATAAATGTTAAATGTTCTGAGAAAATCGACTTAGAGCATTTCATGAAAAAGTGTAGTTTGTATGGGAGGGGGTGGAAAGAGAGGGAGGACGCAAATAATTTTTCTACTGTGAATTTAAATCATTATGAAAGTAATATATCCCAAAATTCAGATTAATAGCTTTTATACTTTTCGAGTAAATCCATTTATTGTCAAATTGCGAAATTGTGCCATTTTGTATGGGAGGGGGTAGAAGGGGTGAAGCTAATCGTCTAATTTTTTTTGACCTTTCTAACAATTTTAAATAAAAATTTAATGCACAATTTCAGCCCGCTAAATTTTATGCGCACTGAATAAATTGGCTTAGAGTAATTCATGACAAGTACAGTTTGTATGGGAGGTGGTAGAAGGAGGGGAAGGACACGCATAATTTTTATACGGTAGATTGATATTATCATAAAAGTAATACATTCCAAATTTCAGGCTAATAGCTATTATACTTTTCGAGCAAATCCGTTTATTGTCAAATTGCGCATTTGTGTCATTTTGTATGGGAGGGGGTAGAAGGGGTGGAGCGATTTGGCCCGTTCACGAACTTGACCTTACTTTTTTGTTAAAAACGACGTATACAAAATTTGAACTTTCTAGCTCAACGCGTTCTCAAGCTAGAGAGGACACGGACGGACGGACGGACGGACAGACGGACGGACGGACGGACGGACGGACATCCGGTTTTGAGATTTTTGAGTGATTATATGAACTTCTGTATCATTGATTTTTTTCTCGGGGCCTTATTTCTAGGCGTTACAAACTTTGTGGCAAACTTATAATACTCTCAGATTTCATCTAGAGTATAATTAGCAGCTGGAGGACGCGGTCTTTGGATCGAGACGATTGGAGGCGACGACTTCAGAAGGCCAGGGCCCGATTTGGGCTGTCGCGCCATTGATGATGATGATGATTAATTCTTAATAAATATTTTTTCCACAACTTCAGATCAATTAATTTTTTACGTTCTGAGAAAATTGGTTTATAGTATTTTATGAAAAAGTGCTGTTTGTATGGGAGGTGTTGGAAGGAGTGGAGGTTTCAAATTATTTTAATACAGTAGATTGAAATCACAATAAAAAACATAAAAGAATTATGATTGGGCGTAAAGCCCAATCATATGATACTCTAGATGAAATGAGAAAGAGTTCAATGTACCGGAAAATATGTCACCTCCAATTCTTTTAAATAATTAATAGTGACTTTTGTATGGGAGGTGGTAGAAGCAGCGGAGGAAGGTTTGTAATTTTTGGATATGACACCTAATGTGGTATGCAAAATATTTCGTGCTGAATTTACGGTTTGTAGCTTTCATTATTTTCAATTGGACATAGTTTTCCAGAAATTGAGGCATTTGTATGGGAGGTGGCAGAGGAAGTGGAGCGTTTAAGATGATTTTGAAACTGCTTATGATCATCCTTATCACCACGCTTTGATTCAATTTCAAATTCGATAGTTCTAATATATTCAAAGGAGAAATACTTTTCTTGAAGTTATAATACAGATATTTGTATGGGAGGGGGTAGAAAGAGTGAAGAGGATAACTTTATAACTTTTTTTAGCATTTATTGCAATTATTAAAAAACAAATTGTGGCAAAATTTTAAGTTTATACTTTTTCTAGTTTTAATTGAAATCGATATAATGCACTTAACAAAAATTATGCATTTGTATCGGACGGGGCAGAAGGAGTGTATGGATCAAAACACATTTTTTTCCTGTTATTGATATTTCTATTTTCATACTTTATGCTAAATATCAAGTTGATAGCTTTAACAGTTTCGAAGAAAAATAATTTAATTTACATTTCAAAATTTCGTGAAATTTGTATGGGAGGGGGTAGAAGGAGTGAGGTGAAGTTGATAATTTTTTCAATTCTGATTGGAATTATAATAAAAGTAATTCTGGCAAAAATTCGTTTTTATAACTTTGCTAGTTTCAATGAAAATCGAAAAACTGCATTTTTCAAAATTATGCATTTGTATGGGAGGGGGTAGAAGGAGTGAAGAGGAGCTGATATTTTTTTTTAGCATTTATTGTAATTATTAAAAAACAAATTCTGGCAAAATTTTAAGTTTATACTTTTTCTAGTTTTAATTGAAATCGATATAATGCACTTAACAAAAATTATGCATTTGTATCGGACGGGGCAGAAGGAGTGTATGGATCAAAACACATTTTTTTCCTGTTATTGATATTTCTATTTTCATACTTTATGCTAAATATTAAGATGATAGCTTTAGCAGTTTCGAAGAAAAATAATTTAACTTACATTTCAAAATTTCGTGAAATTTGTATGGGAGGGGGTAGAAGGAGTGAAGTGAAGTTGATAATTTTTTCAATTCTGATTGGAATTATAATAAAAGTAATTCTGGCAAAAATTCGTTTTTATAACTTTGCTAGTTTCAATGAAAATCGAAAAACAGCATTTTTCAAAATTATGCATTTGTATGGGAGGGGGTAGAAGGAGTAACGGGATCGGATCAATATTCAGTCATATTAATGAAATCTATATCATAATACTTTGACCCAAATTTCAAATCGATAGCTTAAACAGTTTCAAAGAAAAATCAATTTCTGAAAATTTCAGAATTTCGTGAAATTTGTATGGGAGGGGGTAGAAGGAGTGGGGGGATGTGGCCCATTCACGAACTTAAAGTTTCTTTTTTGCTAAAAATGATACACAACAAATTTCAGCACGATAGCTCAAAGCGTTCGAGAGTTATGCTGTAGACAGACGGACAGACGGACAGACGGAACAGACAGCAACTCGGAATCGAAGTTTTTGAGCGACAACAAATATTTCTGTACCCTTGGCGGCTCTGTGCGGGCATTATTTCTTAGCGTTACAAACGGTAAGGCAAACACAATATACTCTCAGATTTCATCTAGAGTATAATAATATTCTCGAAACTTCAGATCAATAGATTCCATGCTTATCGGGAAAATTCGTTTATTGTCAAATTCTGAATTTTGGTCATTTTGAATGCGAGGGCGTAGATGTGGTGGAGCGAGTTGGCCTGTTCATAAAATTCACGTTACTTTTGCACCAAAAATAACGTGTACAAAATTTGAGCTTCCTAGCTCAACGCGCTCTGCAGCTAGAGAGCGTATAGACGGACATCCGGTTTCGAGATGTTTGATCGACAACAAATATTTCTGTACTCTTTGCGACTCTGTGCGAGCAGTATTTTTTAGCGTTATAAACTGTAGAGCAAACTTACACATAGTACTCTCCGATATCATCTAGAGTATAAAAATAATTAGATGTTTGCTACGTCTGCCCGCCGTCTGAGCTAAGAAATAGCAAAGATTTCGATCATTTGACACAAATTTCGCACTGAACGGAGTCCTTCGTGATTAAAAACGGCACGGCAAAACCATTCAACAACACGAAATTCCTAGTTCTCTTTTTCTTCAATGGTGGTTTTCTGAGGCAGGTATTCTGCTTGAAAGTTCCCGTGATTTGATTCAGCAGGACGAATAGTGAACTGACAATTACTTCGTAGGGTTCTAGTTGTCAGTCATAAATTTCTGTAATCAGAACTAACTTCAACAAATTTTTAGCTGATGATGTAATTAATATACATACTCACTGGCTATCGGTATTTATGCAATAAATCATTCTTAGCAGAAATAGGTACTTACGAGTAAGAGTAAGTAACTAAATTTGATTACATTTTGGCTAGAAACCGTAAATTATTACAAGTCAAAATTGATAAGATCGCAGATATTATGTTTTCTATAATAAATGTAGAAATTAAAATATCTCGGTCCGAATTCGAAGAACATCATTTTTATTTTGCCTATTTCTTTCACTATTTTACAAAATGTCATTTCCAGGCACAGTAATCTATACACCTATACATATAAATATAATTGTAGTTTCTGTTGGTTTTTTGATTTATTTTAACAACTAGCAGACCCCGCGACTTCGTCCGCGCTAAAATCGCATTAATGAGCTATTTTTGAGAATGCTGTTAGTAATACAATATCTGGGGAAATATAATCTGCTCACTTTAAACCTCTTTCTAAATCAATTGCAAGTATTTTTCAAAAGAAAATAAGTCGATTTGATATATTATTTTTGAATGTTAAGGATTTACTTCAATTTAAAGAGATTTACTGCTGTTGACATAATTACACTGACATCGATTTGAACAGATCTCAGTTTGTTTCCTGTCATTGGAACAACAAAAATCACTTTTATTTTAAATAGATGTTGACATTAACAACAACGATTGTTATGACTTCAAACAGAATGTTTTCAAATAATTTTTATAATCTAGATGAAATCTGAGAGTAAATTGTGTTTGCCTTGCCGTTTGTTACGCTAAGAAATAATGCTCACACAGAGTCGTTAAGGGTACAGAATTATTCGTTTCCGATCAAAAACCTTGAATCCGAGTGACCGTCTCTCTGTCCGTTCACGAACTTGGCATCACTTCTGAACAAAATTTGGACTTTATAGTTCAACGCGCTGTGGAACTATAGAGCGCACGGACGGACAAACGAACAGACGGTTTCGAGATTTTCGAGCAAAAATATTGACTTCTGTGTCATTCTGTTTTTCTTCGAACGTTATTTCTTAGCGTTACAAACTTGAAAGAAAACATATAATACAGTCAGATTCATTCCATCCCGCTCCCCAATAAAACCCAAAAAATCGAATTTTAGCGAATTTTCTTGAGAAATATTTAAACTATGGATCTGTAAATCATCATATTACAAATATATCATTTGCATAACAATGCTAGTCTATAAACGAAAATTTTATCGATATCCCATCACTTCTTATGCTCCCCCTTCGAATACCACAATTTTATAAAATTATTTTACTACTTTTCTAAATAACTATGAACTATGAACTGTGATAGTGTACATATTCTTTAATGTATTTTAAAGAAATATAGAATTGGAAATAGTTGGCATGATTACTTACGAATCTCTACACATAAAAAAGAAATGCCGGACGAACGCAAACCAAAACACACGGCCACATTGTCATACATATACATATGCATCCATATGCTATCTTTATACATTAAAAAAAAAAAATTCGTGCTTAGAGAAAAAAAAAGAATCCCATCAGGAGTGGGAATCGAACCCATGACCTATTGACTGAAAACCAAGCACGCTGCCCACTTCGCCACGGAAGACTCATACATATACATACATATTTTTGCATATGTGTACGTAATTGTATGACTATGCGGCCGTGTGCTCCGATTTGTGTTTTCCGGAATTCTTTTTTTTTTCGTGTGTTGAGATACCAGAGACTATTCCGAAGAAAAAAATTCATGCAAATCTGGTGAATAGTTGCGAACAACAAACGAAAAAATGTCTCCATACAAAATGTACTGAAAACGAAATTTTCCAAATTTTCCAATTTTCAGGGATAATTTGCAATTTTTGGCTTCTTTAGGATCTAAGTTGGGCCTTAACGAACACAACAAAAAAAATTTAATCCAAATCGAACGAACGGTTGCTGAGTTATACGTGTACATACGTAGACCACTTATTTTCATATACATAATATACGTAAGATATATCGGGTTTTCCAATAGGGACTTGACAACTTTGAATTCAATTTGTGAACGCACCCTTTCACTAATCATCAAACTGTCACTGTCAATTTATTCAGTAAACTTAACATTTTTATCATGGTAAAGTACGCGAAGGAACAACGTCTCAAATGGTTTGCATTTTATTTTGAAAAAAAGTTGTCAAGTCCTTATTGGGAAACCCTTTATAAGAAGATAAGAAATAGTTCGCATGATTACTTACGAATCTCTACACATAAAAAAGAAATGCCGGACGAACGCAAACCAAAACACACGGCCACATGGTCATACATATACATATGCATCCATATGCTATCTTTATACATAAAAAAAAATAAAAATTCGTGCTTAAAAAAATTTCGTCTGGAGTGGGAATCGAACCCATGATCTATTGACTGAAAAGCAAGCACGCTGCCCACTACGCCACGGATATCTCAAATATCGGATGAATAGTTGTGAACAACAAACGAAAAAATGTCGCCATACAAAATGTACTGAAAACGAAATTTTCCAAATTTTCCAATTTTCGTGGAAAATTTGCAATTTTTGGCTCCGTTAGTATCTAAGTTGGGCCTTAACGACCACAACAAAAAAAAATTGAGCCAAATCGGACGAACGGTTGCTGAGTTATGCGTGTACATACGTAGACCACTTATTTTTATATATAAGATGACTAAGCATAAAAAAACGTTTTTGAAATTGTTGTCTGTCTGTCTGTCCGGCCGTCTTTAGCGCACAAACGGCTGAACCGATTGTAATAAGACTTGCATAGTTTGTTAGGTATGCTCCTAGATGTAATCTGATTTTGGCTTTATATCACTCCCCTCACGCCTTCTACCCTCTCCCATACAAAGTGACAAAATTTTTAAAAATATGTACAATAATAATCAAATTTTCTTGGAAACTATAAAAGCTATTAATTTGAAATTTAGAATATATATATAGAAATAACAAATGCAATCTCTTGATATACAAATTATTTGAATCGTCATACTCCTTCCACCACCTCCCATACAATCTACACTTTTTCATGAAATACTATACATCAATTTTCTCGGTACATATAATTTTCATCGAGCTATAATTTTGTACTAAATCCTTAATTAGCATTATTATTAATATCGGAAAAAAATTAACCGGTTAGCTTCACTCCTTCTACCCCCTCCCATACAATGTGACACAATTCCACAACTTTTTAAAAATTAGATTTTCTTGAAAAGTGTGAATGTTACTGATCTTAAATTTAAAATACAGTCAAACTTCCATAAGTCGAACGTCTATAACTTGAATTTTCTATAACTCGAACTAAATCAGGTGTCAATAGCATTTAGAGAACAAATTGTATAAAATGTCACTTCCATAAGTCGAACTTCCATAACTCGCATTTCTCCATAAGTCGAGTAAAAAAATGGCACGCGTATTCGATAAGTCGAATAATTCGGGGAGATCCCTGATAGCGGAGAAAATTTTTGTTTCTTTTTTTTTGGGGGAATCCCTCATTTTCTCACATCAAAGTAAGTGGTTTGTTGTTTTGGGTTTTTATAGTTGGGGAAGTCCCTATTTATAAAGAAATGTTTTATGAGGTTGCCGCTTGGTGCACATTTCAGTTGCGCTTGTAAGTGAAAACGAGTTCAGTTTACGTACTACGGTATATTAATACAAAATCGGTTTTTCATGGCGTCGAAACGTCTTCTAAAAAGTTTGTCAATTGACGAAAAGTATAAACTAATTCAAGAAATAGAAAGTGGATTAAAGAAAAAAAAGGATGTAGCTTTTAAAAAATAAGGACACAATTATCGCATCAGTTGAATCTGGTTCTGGATGCAGCAAAAGAATTAAAAATCCACTATTCAAAAATGTCAATAATGCAGTTTTCGATTGGTTTAAAGAAGCAAGAAACCAAAACATGCCCATATCTGGAGGAATTTTAATGGAGAAGGCATTGGAATTTGCGAAGCGGTTTTGAGAAACCGATTTTAAGGCAAGCACTGGTTGGCTTGATAAATGGAAGCAAAGGTATGGACAAATATTTAACTAACAAAATTGTGTGTCATGCGTATGTATGTTGAATTGTAGGCATGGTCTGTGTCATAACAAGGCATGCGGTGAAAGCAGTGATGTTCGTGACGAGGACTGCGATAAATGGAAAACCGACATTTTGCCCCATCTATTAAAAAAGTATAATGAACGCGACATTTTCAATGCAGACGAGACAGGACTGTTCTTCAAATGCTTACCAGATAAGACACTGACTTTCAAGGGCGATAAATGCCATGGAGGCAAACATAATAAGCAGCGAGTTACATTATTGTTGGCAGCAAATATGGATGGAACAGAAAAATTGAAAATTCTCTTGATTGGCAGAAGTAGCAAGCCTCGTTGCTTTCGTGGGGTTAAGTCGCTACCCGTTGATTATAAATCAAACTCCAGAGCGTGGATGACCGGAAAACTTTTTGAAGAATGGATTTGAAAATTAGACAAACAATTTTTATGCGCTGGACAAAAAGTTTTATTATTCATTGATAATTGTCCTGCCCATCCAAAAGACTTACAAAGAATATTGAAATCTATTGAATTGGCTTTTTTTCCACCAAATATGACCTCCAAATTGCACCCGCTTGACCAGGGACCAATTCAAATTTTTCACTAGCAGAATCTTAAAAGAAGCATTAAAGCGTTTAGAGACAAAGAACAAACATGATATTACACTTCTGGATTGCATTAACCACATAACAAAAGCATGGGATATTGACGTTAAAAATCAAACGATTGCGAATTGCTTTAAAAAAGCTAGATTTGGTCAGCATTCTACTTGGGATGAAAAGGATAACATACCTTTAATTTGTATACTCTAGATGAAATCTGAGAGTATATTGTGTTTGCCTTACCGTTTGTAACGCTAAGAAATAATACTCGCACAGAGCCGCCAAGGGTACAGAAATATTTGTTGTCGCTCAAAAACCTCGATTCCGAGTGACCGTCTGTCCGTCTGTCTGTCTGTCTGTCTAGAGCATAACTCTCGAAAGCTTTGAGCAATAGTGCTAAAAAAATTTTTGTGTTATTTTTAGCAAAAAGGTAACTTTAAGTTCGTGGATGGGCTACATCCCCCACTCCTTCTACCCCCTCCCATACAAATTTCATGAAATTTCGAAATATTAAGAAATTGATTTTTCTTTCAAACTATTTAAGCTATCGACTTGATATTTAGGTCAAAGTATTATGATATAGATGTCATTAGTATCACGGAATATAGACCCGATCCCCTTACCCCTTCTACCCCCTCCCATACAAATGGACAATTTTGAAAAATACATATTTTCGATTTTCATGGAAACTAGTAAAGCTGAAAAGACGAAATTTTGTCATAACTAATTCTATTATAATTGCAATTTATTTTAAAAATAATTATGATCTTCACCTCACTCCTTCTACCCCCTCCCATACAAATTTCACGAAATTTTGAAATTTAAATTAAATTATTTTTCTTCGAAACTGTTAAAGCTATCACCTTGATATTTTGTAAAGTATACAAATAGAAATATTATTAATACGAAAAAAATTTGTTTTGATCCGTTCACTCCTTCTACCCCCTCCCATACAAATGCATAATTTTTGTTAAATGCATTTTATCGATTTCCATTCAAACTAGAAAAACTACAAACTTAAAATTTTGCCAGAATTTGTTTCTTAATAATTGAAATAAGTGTTAGAAAAAATTATCAGCTCCGCTTCACTCCTTCTACCACCTCCCATACAAATATCTGTATTATAAATTCAAGAAAAGCTTCTTCTCCTTCCAGTACATGAGCTATCGACTTTGAAATTGAATCAAAGCATGCTGATAAGGATGATGATAAGCAATTTCAAAATCATCTTAAGTGCTCCACTTCCTCTGCTACCTCTCATACAAATGCCCCAGTTTCAGAAAATCTATGACCAATTTCCTTAAAAATAATGAAAACTAAAAACTTTAAATTCAGCAAAAAACATTTTGCATGCCATGCTCGGTGTCATATACGAAAAATACAAACCTCCCCCTCTACTTCTACCACCTCCCATGCAAAAGTCTCTATTCACTATTCGAAAGAATTTGAGATGACATATTTTCCGGTATATTAAAGTCATTTCCATCTCATCTAGAGTATCATATGATTGGGCTTTAAGCCCAATCATAATTCTGTTATGTTCTTAAATAATATTGATCAGGAGTGGAGTTTGATACAAACTGATTACGAAGCATGGATATCGTTGAATAATATAACTTCCAATGCTACTCTTGATGATTATATTGAGATGGACAACGAAATTTGTACAAAGGGTTTTCTTACAGATGATGACATTATTGAGAATTATAATTCTGAATCAGTGACTCAGACTTTAATTGCAGTGGAAAGTGATGACGAAGGTTCCGAAGAAGAATTTATTCAACAGCCTTGTACGAATGATGTAGCAGATTCCTTGAGAAATTTGAATCTATATTTACAAACGAATGAACACGCAACTGATGAACACTATAAGGCTTTAAATAAACTGGAATCTCTTTTTATTGAAATTAATAAAGCAAAAGGAAATTTTCAGCCACAAATTACTAATTATTTTCACCCACTGTAACTATGTAGTATGTAGTACTTAATATGGAGTAAATAAAAATATGAATTGAATATATGTAGTAATTGTAGTGTCTTTTAATAAATCCGCTGGTTTTGATAAACTGTTCTATAACTCGAAGTCTCTATAAGTCGAACTATTTTTGTGGAGAATGGTGACTCGAGTTATGGAAGTTTGACTGTATATAAATTTCCATATGATTATAGTCGTTTCTCGAAAAATCACCCACTCCTTCTACCACCTCCCATACAAATTGCACAATTTCATTAAACCCAATGCACTAAGTTTCTCTGTACCTATTCAACTTTTGAAGCTTAAATTTGGTATAAAACATTTTTATGGCTACTTTAGCATGATGTGAAACAAACTGGTTCAGTACTGTTACCCCTTCTACCACTTTCCATATAAAATTTCTTAACATCACAAAAATTTCAATTTCAGTTGTCGTATCGTATAATTGAGCTTTATAAACAATCGTAGTCCTGTTATGAAATCAGAGAGTATTATAAGTTCGCTCTAAAGTTTTTAACGCTAAAAAATAAAGCTAAGAAAAAAAAAATCAACGACACAGAAGTCAATATTATCACTTAAAAATCTCAAAACCGTCTGTCCGTTCGTCTGTTCGCTCTCTAACTTGAGAACACAATTTCATACGTACTGAGTAAATTGAATTATAGTGTTTCTAAAAAAATGTGCAAATGGGAGGTGGCGAAAGTAGTGAGGGGATTCAAATAATTCTTATACCGTAGATTGAAATCATCATAATAGTAATATATTCAAAATTTCAGATCAATAGCAAATCCGTTTATTGTCAAATTGCGCAATTGTGTCAGTTTGTATGGGAGGGGGTAGAAGGGATTGACCTTATTTTTTGTAAAAAACAACGTGTAAAAAATTTGAACTTTCTAGCTCAACGCGTTCTCGAGCTAGAGAGGACACGGTCGGACAGACGAACAGACATCCGGTTTTGAAATTTTTGAGTTATAATATGAACTTCTGTATCGTTCATTTTTTCACCGAGCCTTATTTCTTATCGTCACAAACTTTTTGAAAAACTCATAATACTCTCAGATTTTATCTGGAGTAAAATTAAAGTTAAATTAGAGAAGTTAGAGTAGATGTTTCTCATTCCTAGTGCGATTGCAGCCTGATTGTCTATCGTTAAGCCCTTCTTCCACTGATCCTACATACATTTTAATTAATACTAACTTATTGAATGTTATGTGAAATTCTGACCAATTGAATGTTAGATAAATACTGTTGTTAAGATTAAGAGAAACTAATATTGACTTATTTCTGATTGCAGATTCGAGGCCAGATTTGATAATCCACAAGTTAGAGGATTATCTAGATTCATCATTAAAGATTTTGAAATGTCGAGTAACTTAGGGTTTGGTATGCTGATTTACTTCCCAAAATTGTTTGTGACTGGCCGTACCACTATTTATAATGGATTTTATAAAGATTTGATGATGTTTCCTTCAAACAATGCTTTTTCGTATGATTAAACATTTTGCGTTCGATTTATAAATAATATTTGCAATTGCAACAAATTTTTTAGATTAATCATGGAAGGGCTTACCGTAAAAATCAAGGGAAGGTTTGTAGCTAGTGAAACGGGAATGAAATTAAGGGATCTGCATCTGAACGTAATATATATTAATGTTTTAAAACTTTAATTATGCTCGTCATACGATTTTATCAATAGGTTCAACTTTCATCTCTCAATCTCAATCTTAAAATGTTTACCGATGACGTAGACACGAATAGGCGTTTAAATTATGCCCTGTCGCTTCTAAGTCAGGATTTTATTAACGATCTTCCACGGACATTTTTGGAACAATTCGAAACAACAATAGAAAACGTAATATAAATTGTTTACGTAATATTTAATTGTATTTATATTTAATCGAAAATTATTTTAGCTTGCATCGAATACTTTGAATAATGTTTATATAAAAGAGTTCTTACAATTTCTAATTGGCAATGTTAATTTGCCGCCGCTGATTCCGGAAAAAGCTTGTAAATTCAATTATATTGAAATAAATATTAACGATTACAATTTCCATACTGAAATATGAAAAAAAAATTGTTCAACATTTTTGTAAATTTATAAACCACCACCTAGACCCTAGCTCTAGAGGAAATAAAGATATTTTGTGATAGTTAAGAAATGTTGTTTGTTTTTTTTTATTTTTGTTTTTGAAGTAATAACTAGGAATGTGGTCAGTGCCACACATTAGATGCGTTGTGTTTTGTTGCATAGTGACAACGAAATGGCGGCTATGTGTTCAAATAACACACCGATTTACTGAACAGTCTGGTGTGGTCTAATGCCAAAATTTGGCAAAAATTAGGTTTTTATTACATAAACATGGAGTTGCTCCTTCTGGATAAACTGAAGTGGGCAGCGTGCTTGCTTTTCAGTCAATAGGTTATGGGTTCGATTCCCACTCCAGACAGGATTTTTTAAGGCACAAATTTTCAGTTGCTACTGGGAGTGCAAAAATTATTCGAAATAAAATGGGCAAACGGTGTAAAAGTGAAAGAGTTTCACTTCAAGAAGGCCTAGATACTCAGTAGATGGTTTCTGTTCGCTTTCTATCATTCAGTCCCCCATAACATTTGCAAATATTTGTCAGTAGCAGCCAGTACAACTGAAAAATATATATCAGCTTCTCCACTCGTTACGGTTACGGTCTTACTCCTCTTCCCCTACCTTTCTAATCCCATTCCTTCCCTCCATGACTGTGTTTGAGCATTGCACATAAAGGCCAAAATTGCCTATAACACAGGTCATTCTATATAAAAAAAAGGTTGTTGCAGATCAAATAGCGACTTTGCTAGTGAAATTTCAAACAACTTTTACTCTTATAAAACTTAATTTTATTAATCAAAATAGGTACCAGCAGATGCAATATACTTGTCCCAACGAGATACAAGTGCACTTATGCCAGTTTCGTAGAAGTCCGACTATCTAGACTGAAGAAAATCCTCGAAGGCATTTTTGATGGCTGCTTCATTGTTAAATTATTTCTCTGCCAAAAAATGATCCAAATGTTTAAAAAAGGTTGGCGAGAGGTCTGGATGAGGAAGAGTCTCATACTGCAAGACGTTTAATTTTTTGACCGTTATTCTTGATACATGAGGCCATGCGTTATCATGAAGCAGTATAGCTCCATCTCTATTGATCAATCTAGGCCGTTGAATGCGCAATTTCTGGTGCATTTCATCGAGTTGGGTACAATACTTCTCTGCACCACGTTGCAAAACGGAATAATGAATAACTCCATCTGCAGACCACCAAACAGTCACCATTATCTTCTTCGGATGAAGACTTTGTTTCGGCATGTGTTTCGGGGCCTCATCAGCATCTAGCCATTGTGCCGATCGTCGACGATTGTCGTACAATATCCACTTTTCATCACATGTCGCTATTTTGTTCAGAAACGGATTGCTTCTGTTCTGGAAGAACAAAGAAGGAAAATTTCCATTCGACGCGTCATGCTTTGCTCAGTAAGTTCATGCGGAACTCTTGACTTTTCCAAGCTGTTACAAGTGCCGGGAAACTGTCGAATAGTGTACGCCCAGTTTCTCTGCAATGTCCCTTACCGTTTGGCTTGAGTCAGACTCCACTAGTAAACGCAGCTCGTCGTTGTCTATTGATGGTCTTGGGTGACCTGACATGGCTCACTTTGAAGTGTCATATCTCCTGATCGGAATTTTTCGAACCATCGCTGTGTGGTTCGTTCGCTTACTTTGTCAGCTCCAAATGCCCTGTTGATGTTTGTGGTTGCCTCCCTTGCGTTGTGGCCTAGTTTGAACTCGTAAACAAAAAGTAACTATTTTTGACTCGATTCCATGTTTTTTTTTTTTTTTTCTCTCCGATCTTAATGAAGTCCATGACCAAATGTAGGAGTATTTATACTTCAATATTCATTATTACCATATGTAACGAAAGGCCGTAGAGCACGTTGACTGCCAGTCAGCTTGGGGTAGAAGAGGTTGATCGCGGAATTTCTCCGACAAAACTTTCGCCTTTTCCCGATATTTCGGATTCAGTAACACTTCATTTATAGCTTTACTTAACTCATACTCGTTAAGATCGTTGAAATCGATTTGAACGGCAAATTTTTTCCTGAACAGCGAACGCCATATTAAAGATTTGATCGCCATATTTTAATATCCCAATCATTGGTATGCCATGGTAAATTGCTTCGGTTGTGCTTAGCAAACCCTCGTGAGTCACGAAGATTTTTAAGTTAGGATGTGCCAAAATGGCATTTTGTAGAATCCCGCTCTTAGTAAGTACATTTTCAGGAAACTATCCCATATGCCGAAGATCACAATTCCAAATTACCTTTTCGTGCAGATCATTTAAGACTCGATTTATTGTATTCCAGATAGCATTGTTGAAATCTCGACACATCGAATTTGAATCCAAGGAGAAATAAATAACGCCATTCTTTGCACTATCCATAAATTCCTGAATGTCCTTCGATAGTCGCTTTGACTTTTGGTGTACATGCAAGCCGGCTACTGTAGTCGGCTTCCATGTATGTAGCCGGGCTACATCGATCATATTTGGAACGCTCGGTCTAGGGCAGTGCATAGTGAAATGGCTATTTACAAGCACCAAAGACACATTTTCCCTTAAATCTTGTAAGCTAGGTTTCGGATCTCTAAAATACGTATTGTAGAGTTCATTTTGGCCCGGTAGATAGAGAAATTTATAGTAAAATTTGTAGACATTTGATCGAATAACATTCAGGATACGTTCGAAGTAATCCATTTTATTCGTTAAGGCGAATCCTGGATCGGAAACGTACGACAAGGGTGCTGGCGATCCAACCAGATCACTTGCCTATATAGCGGCGCCAGGGGGTGCTTAGACCAATGATTATTGGCGGAGTGTTGGCTATCTCTGAGAGGATAGGGTGTGGGAAGCCCTATTTCCCAAAACCTTTTCGGCCAACACTCCGGTGCATATGGTTGTACAGTGGAGATCTTAGTGACAACGAGCCCCCCACTGACGAGCTAGTACGTGCTGTATACTAGATGCACCAGTCACTATCGAGATCTTCCACACCTGGTACACTCCATTAGGAGTCATGACTAGGCATCATGACCCTCATGGATCTGTTCCAGTAAGGGTACTTCCGATAAGCACGGTTGACCAGCCACTCCAAGCTGACTGGCAGTCAACGTGCTCTACGATCTTTCGTTACACAGAGCCACCTGGCGGCAGTTTGAGACATGAAAATTGCAACTAACTTTTCTTCATTGTGAAAGTCGCCATTTCATCTGCACCTAATATGAACATCATGTTTTTTCCATGCTTTAATCGCAGATCAGTAGTTCGCATGTGTAGCTAGGGTGTAGCCTAATGGGTAGCGTGTTGGTCTACAATGCGAAGGTCGTGAGTTCAAATCCCGGCCGATGCATAATTCCAGCATACTGCCTGCTTGGGTATACCTTGGTCACCTCAATCTAAAAAAATGAAAAATTCAAAGATACAAGGTTGTGCGAAGGTCTAACAACTATTCGACAAAAAGTAATGAAAAATGTTAAGGAACCTGAAGGAGGTCATGGCCTGTATGTGCCATTGTAGAAGAAGTAGAAGAAAGTCGCATGTGTACATGTAGATTGTTCGCAGATTAGTGTGATTATTCCGAGAGGTTCTCTTCAGTCTGTAATACTTTTAGAAATACTTAAAAAACAATTTTTGAACCTTTTCACCACTTCTACCCTTCATAAACAAAAGTGAAATTTCGATCCATTTCAATAAATCAACTTATACGAGAAACGAACATTTTGTTACATGCCAACATTCAACTGCTGTTCGACTGTTGCGATATTTAATTGCTTATGACCTTGAACTACACTACATCTATGGAACTAATATTCGAACAGTATTTGAAATGCAATTCAAAGTGATCAAATAAGAAATTATTAACATTTTCCCCAACCCCACTTGAATATACTAGAACGATTGATAATAATTGGACTTACGTACGAGTTTTGAATAATTGATGAAAGCCCAACACTGGAACCCCATCTCCTCGTCCCAAAATTACAAACTGCCGTTTTTAAAAGGATTTACTGTGTACGATATGATTTATCAAAATTAATAGAAAACTTCAAGAAGCTGTCCTCTCCCTTTTTCCACCGCCTCCCATATAAACTGCACTATCTCATGAAATGCTCTCAACCAATCGACTCAATGCGTATAAGATTTATCGAGCTGAAATCGTGCAATTAATGTTTATTTAGAATTATTAGTAAGACCAAAAAAATTCGACGATTAGCTTCACTCCTTCTACCCCTTGCCATGCAATCTGACACAATTTTACAATTTTACAAAAAGTCGATTTTCCTGAAAAGTATAAATGCCACTGATTTGCAATTTAAAACATGATGTTTATAGTTATTCCCGAAATAGTTTTTAAAAAGCTCGCCCCTCCTTCTACCACCTCCCATACAAACTGCACAATTTCACTAAATCCAATACACTTTCTCAGTACCTATTACATTTTTGAATCCTAAATTTTATACAGTATAAAACATTTTGATAGCAACTTTAGCGTGATGAGAAAAAATTAGTTCAACGTCGTCAACCCATGCACCGCTTCCCCTACAAATCAAAAAATTTCTCTTTCATCTAAAGAATCGCACGATAGGGCTTTACGCCCAATCATAGTCCTGTTATGTTTTTTTTTAAATCCGAGCCTTTATTGTGCAAAAATGGTTAAATATTTGTCATTCAAAGAAATGCCATCGCAAGCCACAACTCTTCCCACCTTTATAGCAGCATACGGATTCCGCGCCGAAAAACCTGCTCTTCTTTGGAACCGACGCACAAGTCGACCCAATTTTTGGCTTCTTCGTAAGAATGGAAGTGCTGCTCAGCCAGACTATGCGTCATCGATCGGATTAGGTGAAAGTTGGAAGATGCGACTTCTGGAGAAGGGATGGATTGGGACTTCCCATTTCAGTGTTTCCATGTAGATTTTCGCAACGTGAGCAACATGTGGTCGAGCGTTGTTATGCAGCAAAATCACTTTGTCGTGTTTCTCCTTGTATTGCAGCCATTTCTTCTTCAATGCTCGACTCAAACTCATTAGTTATTTTTGTAGCGATCTTTCGTGATGATTTCACTCCGTTGCATTAACTCATAATATAACACGCCGAGCTGCTTCCACCAAATATACAGAATGATTATTGAGCAATGGATGTTGCTTGGCCGTCGATGTTGATGCATGACCGCGGTATCCCCACGATTTTTTTCGCTTTGTATTATCGTAATGGATCCACTTCTCATCGTTAGTGACAATGCAGAAAAATTCTCCCTTTTCTGTCGTTGGAGTAGCTAGCTATTCTCATCTGAAAAACGCCGTTCGACTTTTCTTGGATTCAACTCGTATGGCACCCAATTTCTTGCTTTTGCATTATTCCCAAGCTTTTCAAATGATGTGAAATGGCTTGTTGAGTCACGCCCAATGAATCTGCAAGTTTTAGTTCTGTTTGGCATGAACCCTCGTCCAGTAATTCCTCCAATTCTGCGTGTTCAAACCTCTTAGCCTCTCCGGGACTCTCCCAATTTACAGTGTTGAAACTATTTGCGATACGTTCTTTCACCATAAGTTTCAACAATCATTCGACTCGCCTCAGCCGCAGATTGTTTTTTAATTGAAAGCAAAAAGCCAAACTTCACACAAATGAGGCTTATTTGGCTGAAACTTCGACATATTCGAGCAAAAAAAATATATGACGCCGGTAAAACTTCACAAATCTAACAATGAAGAGTTGTTGACAGATGCCTAAGTTTACCATGTTTAATATTTCTAATCCACTATTGTTGATTAACATTTACTGCTACGCCATCTATTGGGAAACGGCTGGTTTCAATTTGTTTTACCGATAAATTTCAGGCTGAATTTTTCGATACCATTTCCATTGTTCCAAAACTCGTCTCCTATTATTTTTATTAAGCCCCATTGACTTTGGAGTATGGAACAAAATGCATATCTAGAATTATTAAATTTTTGTATATCGGCAACACTAAATTATATTTATATTGCATTTCTTACACACTTGTATTATAATCATTTCAATATCTTATTGTTACGTAACAAAAATACCAGAATTTTTATCGTGGTCTCTCACACAATCACAAACTCGATGCACGGAAAACTATTATTTTTGCAAGCGCTCGTTTTTTGGTTTGCTGGGTTTGATCTTTTCTGAATATCGAGGTCAGATAATTTCTGCATTTTGTACTTTATCCCAACAAGCATCTATAGAGCTTTTTTATCTTATCGTGCAATTAATGTAAGATTAATTTGGTAAAAGGTTGATAAAAGACTGTTCAATTCAATTGTAATTTAGTTACGCTTCAAAAATCGCGCCAGAATCATATTGTAGTGAAAATAACTTTGAAAAATGAAAAAATATTTAAGTGTGATTTTGGGCCTCGTAGCTCTAATTTGTTGTACAGATGGATCTCCGGGTGATGGTAAGTGTTATGTCTTTAAGTGTGACATATTTAGAAACATGTAGTGAAGGAGCTATGGCGTGAAGAAAATGATAAAGACTGATTTTGAAAAATAAGTCAAAATTTAAAATTTCATGAAATATGATTCGAGTATACTTATACCAGTGCCACATACCGGTTCTAATTATAATTTAACTAATTCATAATTTAGCTAAATGAGATGATTTAGCTGAGATCATTTAGCTGATAGATGATCGCTATTTTGGTAATTTAGCTAAATTAGCGTATTTTGTGTGTTATTTTGAGCAAAAAAGTAACTTTAAGTTCGTGAATGGGCTACATCACCCACTCCTTCTACCCCCTCCCATACAAATTTCATGAAATTTCGAAATATTAAGAAATTGATTTTTCTTAGAAACTATTTAAGACTTGAAATTTAGGTCAAAGTAATATGATATATATGTAATTAATATCACGGAATATTGACCCGAACCCCTTACTCCTTCTATTCCCTCCCATACAAATGGACAATTTTGAAAAATACATATTTTCGATTTTCGTTGAAACTAGTAAAGCTGGAAAGACGAAATTTTGTCAGAATTAATTCTACTATATACATTTATTTTAAAAATAATTATTAACTTCACCTCACTCCTTCTACCCCCTCCCACACAAATTTCACGAAATTTTTGGGAATTTAAATTAAATTATTTCCCTTCGAAACTGTTAAAGCTATCAACTTGATATTTTGTATAAAGTATACAAATAGAAATATTAATAATGCGAAAAAAATTTGCTTTGATCCGTACACTCCTTTTACCCCCTTCCATACAAATGGAGAATTTTTTTTAAATGCATTTTATCGATCTCCATTCAAACTAGAAACAGTACAAACTTCAAATTTTGCCAGAATTTGTTTCTTAATAATTGAAATAAGTGTTAGAAAAAATTATCAGCTCCGCTTCACTCCTTCTACCACCTCCCATACAAATATCTGTATTATAAATTCAAGAAAAGCATTTCTCCTTGAAGTATACATATGAGAGCTATCGACTTTGAAATTGAAAGCATGGTGATAAGGATGATGATAAGCAGTTTCAAAACATCTTAAACGCTCCACTTCCTCTGCCACCTCCCATACAAATGTCCCAATTTCAGGAAAACTATGACCAATTTCTTTAAAAATAATGAAAACTAAAAACTTTAAACTCAGCAAAAAACATTTTGCATGCCATGTTCGGTGTCATATACGAAAAATAAAAACCTCCCCCTCTTCTTCTACCACCTCCCAAGCAAAAGTCTCTATTCACTATTTGAAAGAATTTGTGATGATATATTTTCCGGTATATTAAAGTCATTTCCATCTCATCTAGAGTATCTTATGATTGGGCTAATTCTGTTATGTTTTTACTTTGAAAAGAATAGTTATTTAATTAAAAAAATTACATTAAATTACTTGATATTGATGCTTTTAAATCTGAGACAAACTTGAATATCAACAAAATAAATGATTTATCAATAGAAGCAATAATCAACTCTATTAGAATAGCCAAAGGAAAGAGCAACCAGACTCAAAACGAGGCGAACGCGTAATTCTATGTAGATAACGGATGAGGTGTTATCCCAAATAGATAAGAAATGTAGATCATACAAGAAAAGCTAGGGTGTAATCTAGTGGGTAGCGTGTTTGGTTTACAATGCGAAGATCGAAGATCCAGCACACTACCTGCTTGAATATACCGTGGTTACCTCAATCTACGAAAATGAAAAATTCGTAGATAGAGGGTTGTGCGAAGGTCTAACAACCCTTCCACAATAAATAATGAAAATGTTAAGGAACCTGAAGCTCAGGAGGCCAAGGCCCGATTTGGGGTGTAGCGCCATTGAAGAGATTATACAAGAGAATGGTGAAAGACGCTCTAAATCAAATCTTAAGAGCAGAATACAGCCGGCAATCCAAGGAAACTATGGACTCTTATCAAAGAGATCATCGGTCAAAACGACAGCTGCCAATACCAACTGGGAATCCATGAATTGGACACGAATTCAGGATTAACGAATGACCATTATGTAATTGGAAATCGGCTCAACGATCACTTCGTCTCAATAGCAGAAATTCTTGTGAAAGACTTAAAAAATTCGAATGGAGAGTATTATCCGAAATACGGCTGTCTTGTAACTATCAATATCATGTTTCTTTATCCCACCTGTACAAAAGAAAGAAATACAATAATAGCAGAGCTTAAAAACAACATAGCTCTAGGTGTTGACGGAATAACAACAAATGATTTAAAAACTTTGGCATTCTTTATATCGCCGCCACTTTCTAAAGTGATTAACGTTCATTTGGCTGATGGCACATTTCCATCCTGCTTAAAGACACCTTTGATTACCCCAGTGTTCAAAAGTGGTTCTAATACATACCCAAACAATTATAGGCCGATCGCTCTGACAAGCTCTATCAGCAAAATCTTCGAAAAAGTTATCAACAAAAGAATCACAAAATTTATAGACGAAATTGGTGGATTTTATCGGAATCAGTATGGCTTCCAGAAAAAGAGCAAAGATTTCAGCACTAATCGACGCGATGCAATTCATAAATGAAAGGCTTCTACGTTATGTCAGTCTTTAGAGATCTTAAAAAGGCATTTGACGCTAAAGACCATAGAATATTGCTACAAGGTCTAAATGAACTAAGTGTAATAAAAAATTATCTCCTAGCACGTACTTACAACAAAAAACGTGGACAAATTCAGTGATTCTAAGCCCATCAACATTGGAATTCCACAGGGTTCAATTCTTGGTCCCACTCTTTACCTACTTTACATCCTGTGTACTGGATCATAGGTCTAAGAGCGAAATATATAGTATGTGCGGATGACACACTATTGCTCTACAAAGCAAGAAATCAGCCAGAATTGAAATATCTTATAAACGTGACGTCAAGCTCTTTAAGAAATGGCTGTCGGGCAATAGGTTAACCTTAAATGCATCGAAGACCAATTTCATGATATTTAATCAAATAAACAAAGCTGATATTAATCTAAAACTTAACATGGATGGAATTGATTTATCTAGAACAAAACAAACCAAGTATTTAGAATTAACGATCGATGAAAAACTAACATGGCCTCCCCACATTAATAACATGCGCAAGAAAATAGCACCTATCGCTGGAGTCCTACGGCGTAACCATTTTCTACCAACACCAATAAAAGAAATTCTGTATAATGCGTTTATTTTAGCAAATGTAACCTTTGAAATTTTAATATGGAGCCAAACCCCTATGTATATACATGGAAAGAATATCGAGGATTATGAACTAAAGCATTAAAGCCGTATATAATTTACCATATCTGACACCTTCAGCGGACTTTTACGTAACCTACAATAAGCTAAACTTGCAACAAACATTAAACCTGGAGGGGACAAAATTAATGTACAATAAAATAAACCAAGATTATATATGGAATGCTTTGCGTAGGAGAGGTATTCCAGATAAGGTCATAGCAATCATCAAAGAATCCTACGAAGATGCGAGGTGTCGCGTCTTGCATAGAAGAGAGCTGCATATCATCACCAACCCTGTTTCTGGTGGTAATAAATGACATCGTGAAAGCTGCACTGGAAGGTGGAAAAGGTAAAGGTCTTCAATGAAGACTATTTAACATCTTAAGGCACCTTCGTTATGCTGATGACGTGTGTTTGCTTGCACATATCCTTTCGAACTTAGAGTCAAATTTTGGCTCGTTGCATTCTAAATGCAAAGAGACGGGACTAAAAATAAATGTGCGTAAAACCAAATATATGAACATGGGTTCGAATGCAAGCACACCGATTGTTCTTAACGGACAATATGTAGAAGAGGTGCAAGATTTTTGTTATATCAGAAGCATTGTCAGCATGGATGGCGGAGCCGAAAAGAATATTGAGGCTCGTAAAAATAAAGCTCGTCAGGTCTTCGGCATCCTTTCCCCTTTCTGGAGGTTAAGAGAGATCTCCCTTCGCACGAAGTTGCGAGTTCTTGACGCATGCGTCAAATCCATGTTGTTATATGGTTGTACTACGTGGAAAGTGACCGTTCGACTTACCAAGAAGCTACAAACTTTCGTGAACCAATGCCTCCGACGCATTTTAGGAATATTCTGGCCAGAAGTGATCTCCAACGACAAACTTTGGAGTACAACTAGACAGACTAAAATAGGTATTGAGATCCAAAGGCGGAAGTGACAGTGGATCGGTTACACTTTGAGAAAATCAGAGCGAAACACCGCCAAACAGGCTCTGGATTACGTATACTTGTTTTTGGTTGAAGACCTTGATATTCCGATCAAGTCGCATAACATTCCTTGAAGTGTTCGTACGCGAGAATTAATTTGATGATAAGCAATTAGTGCCGACATTTCGCATTACTTTCGAGTACAGTGCAAGACCACGGATATTTGATGAACGACTAGGGCTGCAACACTGACTGTATGTGTAAAATAAGTAAAATGCAATATATAGTACAAATATTGGGTTTTTAATATCATTTTCAATGAAAATAAAGAAAAAAAAATAATAAAAATAAATAAATAAAGCTTCAAAAATATTACAAACATAAAAAATAACTTTATAAATAAAAAAATAATACTAATTTTAAATAAATATTTTCCATAGATTTTCCTTAGTATAACTTTTTCCATTCTTATTAGATACACTCGATATTGTGTCATTTGAAGATTGGTGCTTTATTAGCTATGATCGACATATTTTTATACTCTATATGAAATTTGAGAGTATATTGTTTTAGCCTTACTATTTGAAACGCTAAGAAATAATGCTCTCTCAAAAACCTCGAGTCCGAGTGACCGTCTGTCCGTCTGTCTGTCTACAACATTACTCTCGAAAGATTTGACCTATCGCGCTGAAATTTGTTATAAGTCATTTTTAGCAAAAAAGTAACTTTAAGTTCGTGAAAGGGTCCCCCCACTCCTTTTACCTCCTCCCATACAAATTTCATGAAATTTAGAAATTTAAAGAAATTGACTTTTTTCCGAAACCATTTTAGCTATTGACTTGAAAATTAGGTGATGTGAATATCATTAACGTTAACAGATATTGATCTGATCCCTTTACTCCTTCTACCCCTCCTATACAAATGCACAATTTTCAAAAATGCATTTATTCGTTTTTCATTGCAACTAGCACAGCTAATAGAACCAATTGTTGCCATAATTAATTATACTCTTATAAGTTTGCTCTAAAGTTTGTAACGCTAAGAAATAAGGTTCGGAGAAAAAAATGAATGAAACAGAAGTTAATATTATCACTCAAAAATCTCAAAACCAGATGTCCGTCCGTGCGCACTCTAGCTTGAGAACGCGTTGAGCTAGATAGTTCAAATTTTTGTACACGTCGTTTTTGACAAAAAAGTAAGGTCAAGTTCGTGAACGGGCCAAATCACTCCACCCCTTCTACCCTCTCCCATACAAAATGAAACAATTGCGCAATTTGACAATAAACGGATTTGCTCGAAAAGTATATAAGCTATTAGCCTGAAATTTGGAATATCTTATTTCTATAATAATATCAATTTATCATATAAAAATTATGCGTGTCCTCCCCCTCCTTCTACCACCTCCCATACAAACTGTACTTGTCATGAATTACTCTAAGCCAATTTACTCAGTGCGTATAAAATTTAGCGGGCTGAAATTGTGCACTAAATATTTATTTAAAATTGTTAGTAAGATCAAAAAAAATTAGACGATTAGCTTCACCCCTTCTACCCCTCCCATACAAAACGACACTATTACGCAATTTGACAATAAATGGATTTACTCGAAAAGTATAAAAGCTATTAGTCTGAATTTTCGGATATATTACTTTCATAATGATTTAAATTTTCTGTAGAAAAATTATTTGCGTCCTCCCTCTCCTTCCATCCCCTCCCATACAAACTACACTTTTTCATGAAGTGCTCTAAGACGATTTTCTCAGAACATATAACATTTATTGAGCTCATATTTTGTAATAAATACTTAATTAGTATTATCACTAAGATCAGAAAAGATATTTGATTAGCTTCACTACTTTTACCCCCTCCCATACAATATGACACAGTTTCACAACATCACAAAAAATCGATTTTCTTGAAAAGTATGAATGGCACTACTCTGAAATTTAAGGGATATCAATTTTATAATATTCCTAGTTATTTCTGAAAAAATCACTAAAATCCCCCCACTCTTTCTACCACCTCCCATACAAACTGCACATTTTCATTAAATCTAACTCTCTAATTTTCTCAGTTCCCATTCAATTTTTGGAGTAAGCATTTTGTGTAAAACATTTTTATAGCTACTTTAGCATGATGGAGAAAAAATTAGTTCAATGCTGTCATCCCTTCTAACACTCCCCATACAAAATTTCTTGAGGTCACAAGAAAATTCTATTTCATCTAGAGTATCGTAAGATTGCGCATTACGCCCAATCTCTCTTATGTTTTTATTATAATTGCAACCAATTTTGGAAAAACATAAACGTCAACTCACTCCTTCTACGCCCTCCCATACAAATTTCACGAAATATCGAAATTTCAATTACAATATTTTTCTTCAAAATCGTCAAAACTATCAACTTAAAATTTTGAGAAAAGTATACTATTATAAATATCATTGATGCTGAAAAATTTGGTTTTGATTCGAATACTCCTTCTACCCCATCCTATACAAATGCACAATTTCGCTAAATACATTTAATCGATTTTCATTGAAACTAGAAAAAGTACAAACTTATAATTTCGCCAGGATTTGCCCCTTAATAATTGCAATAAATGCTATAAAATATATAAACTTCGCTTCACTCCTTCTACCACCTCCTATACAAATTTTTGTATCGGAAAGAAAACGATTTCTCCTTCAAACACATGAGAGCTATTGACTTTAAAATTGTAACAAGGCACTGTGATTAGGATGTTGATAAGCAGATTCAAAATCATCCAAAACCTCCCACTTTCTCTGCCACCTCCCATATAAATGTCATAAATTCAGACAAAAGCTGTTCATTTTTCTCGAAAATTATGAAAGCTATAAACTTTAAATTCAGCATGAAACAAAAATTACAAACCTCCCACCTCTGCTTTTGGCACCTCCCATGCAAAAGTCACTATTCACTATTCCAAAGAATTTGAGATGACATATTTTTGGGAAAATAAACTCTTTCCTATTTCATCTAGAGTATCATATGATTGGGCTTTACGCCTTATCATAATTCTGTTATGTTTCTGCTTGAAATTGATCCACTGGTAGTCCGTTTAAATTTAAAAATATTAAGTTTGACATATTTGATAAAGAACATCACAAATCAGTTGTTCAGCTGTGGAACATGACACCGTTGATATTTCGCTATTGTCGGCAAGATCTCTGAACTCATCAATTGCCCACGTTAAATTGTCTGTATGTTCTCTTCATTTTAGTTTCCCCAAAGCAACATTTTCTGGTTTCATGTTTCTCAGATCTAATGTAGAAATATCTTTCAGAAGCTTTACGTTTTCAGGATTTGATTTAGATCAGGTATTGAGGTCATCCTATCGACCATAGTTTGCAAAAACCGTTCCCTATTAATTGGTACAATTCTTAGATTACGTACCAAAGGGATATTCTCGAATATCAAATTTTCGCTGATTTTAACCAACGCTGATTTTCCACCACGTTTCCAAAATTCGAGGGGAACTGTTTTGTCTCGTTTTATAACCGAGTTGATGTAAGAACAGATGAAAATCACAAACATGATTGAATTTGCAATAAACGCAACTAAAGTATCTAAAACAATCCATACAAGTACATAATTTAAGAAAAAAAACATAACAGAATTATGATTGGGCTTAAAGCCCAATCATATGATACTCTAGATGAGATGGAAATGACTTTAATATACCGGAAAATATGTCATCTTAAATTCTTTCGAATAGTGAATAGAGAGTTTTGCATGGGAGGTGGTAGAAGTAGAGGAGGAGGTTTGTATTTTTCGTGGCATGCAAAATGTTTATTACTGAATTTAAAGTTTTTAGTTTTCATTATTTTTAATGAAATTGGTCATAGATTTCCTGAAATTGCGACATTTGTATGTGAGGTGGCAGGAAGTGGAGCGTTTAAGATGATTTTGAAACTGCTTATCATCATCCTTATCACCATGCTTTGATTCAATTTCAAAGTCAATAGCTCTCATATACTTGAAGGAGAAATGCATTTCTTGAATTTATAATACAGATATTTGTATGGGAGGGGATAGAAGGAGTAAAGCGGGGCTGATATTTTTTTCTAACATTTATTTAAATTATTAAAAAACAAATTCTGGCAAAATTTGAAGTTTGTACTTTTTCTAGTTTGAATGGAAATCGATAAAATGCATTTAATAAAAATTATGCATTTGTATGGGAGGGGGTAGAAGGAGTGTACGGATCAAAACAATTTTTTTTTCGTTATTAATATTTCTATTTGTATACTTTGTTCAAAATATCAATTTGATAGCTTCAACAGTTTCGAAGAAAAATAATTTAATTTAAATTTCAAAATTTCGTGAAATTTGTATGGGAGGGGGTAGAAAGAGTGAGGTGAAGTTGATAATTATTTTTAAAATAAATTGCAATTATAGTAAAATTAATTCTGACAAAATTTCGTTTTTTCAGCTTTTCTAGTTTCAATGAAAATCGAAAATATGTATTTTTCAAAATTGTCCATTTGTATGGGAGGGGGTAGAAGGAGTGAGGGGATCGGGTCAATATTCCGTGATTTTAATGACATCTATATCGTTATACTTCGACCTAAATTTCAAGTCGATAGCTTAAATAGTTTCAAAGAAAAATCAATTTCTTAATATTTCAAAATTTCATGAAATTTGTATGGGAGGGGGTAGAAGGAGTGGGGGAATATAGCCCATTCACGAACTTAAAGTTACTTTTTTGCTAAAAATGACACACAAAAATTTTTAGCACTATAGCTCAAAGCTTTCGGGAGTTATGCTGTAGACAGACGCACAGACGGACAGACGGACAGACAGACAGACGGACAGACGGTCACTCGGAATCGAGATTTTTGAGCGACAACAAATATTTCTGTACCCTTGGCGGCTCTGTGCGAGCGTTATTTCTTAGCGTTACAAACGGTAAGGCAAACACAATATACTCTCAGATTTCATCTAGAGTATAATTAGAACTGCATGGGAATGGGATTTACATGTGCAAAGGGTGATGAGTAGGTGACCATGGGAACTCGCGACGTTTCTTCAATACTCGTTTGTTATAGATTTTCTCGTTTGAAAAAGCACAGGGTATGCGACGTATACAACAGCGTATACTACCTTATAAAGCCCTGGTATCAGAGGATATACGATTTTTCTGGAAAATGAGCAGAGAGCATACGGCGTATATTCCGTATACCCTAGGACGACAGCCCTCTTTACACACCGTTTTCGATCAAAAGTAAGGTTAAAATTGAAATCTGGAAGATTATCCTGTCCTTTTTATACATTCTGCTACAATAACACTACAGCCCAAAGCGGGCCTTGGCCTGCTGACCTTCAGGTTCCTTAACTTTTTTATTTGCTGTTGTACAAGGGTTGTGGGTTCTTCGCACTACTACACTGTTTATCTACGATTTTTTTTCTTCATTTTCGTAGATTAAGGTAAACAAGGTATCTACGCCCAAGCAGGCAGGAAGCCGGAATTATACTTCGATCGGGATTTGAACGCACGACCTTCGCATTGTAGACCAACACGCTACTTACTAGACTACATAGAAGTATTTGATATATGCCCATTATTTAAATTAAGCTTGCGCTTTTACGAACAATTGACGCAATTTTCTAGATGCCCAATCGGGGCTTTGGCTTTTGGTTTTTTTAAAAATACCTTAATCAAAGGATTTGAAGGTAAGAGTGAAAATAATTCAATACATTTTCCATTATTTTGAAATCCATCAATGCATTACCCGTATTTACGCCACATCTTCCTTGTATTAATATACATATAACATTGCACTTGCACACGTAAATATGTCGGTATAAAGTCCGTAAATGGCTTTATCAATATATCAATTTTTTCCTGATTTGATTTACAACTATTTATATTATTTACAGCTATTAATGTTATTTATTAAAATCAAGATTGGAAGAATATAAATACTTATCAATGAATCACACCTGTTTTTTTTCAGTAAGACTGCTTTTCGAAACCAGATTCTTTAAATATGGGTTTTTATATTCGCTCTTATTGTAAAATTTATCTTAAAACTTATTTGATAAGGAATGGCCGATTGGTTTTGCTTGTGGTGCTTTATTATCTTAATCTGTGCAAACCCCACGCATAATGCTCTTTACTACGCTCTAGCGCTATCTTAAACTTGCTATATATTAAGGTTTAATTTGAGTTATCAACTAACCTTTTTTGGTTTACAATGCGAATATTGTGAGTTCAAATCCCTATCAAACTTGTAAGCTTATTAAGTACTAGCTCCAGCACATATAATCTATATTTCGTTTATTTATGCAAGTTTGAGTTTTTATGAGGAGAGGTGGGAGATGTGATAGTAAGGTTGGGTGGAGAAGAATTTAATTTTTTTAATTGAATGTTTGAATCATGTCCAATATTCTCTGTATAAAATGACAGTTTCATAGACGAAGTTGTATAGAATTTTTATAAAATTTGATTTTCAGATTCACGAAACCAAACATTTGTATGGGAGAGGGTAGAGAAGGTAAGGGAATCATAAAATTTGCGATGCATTCTTACATATTTCATTTCTCTTGTAAGGTGCTCATACAAAATTTCAAGTTCGTCGCTTTTATTTTGTTGGCTAGTAGTTGATTTATTGAAATTGGCGCTATCTCAGTTTTTGTGCAAAATTCCAAATTTTTGGTCGAAAAAATAATTTTATGGAAGGGTGTCGAAGTTTTAAAGGTATTCGACCAGTTAATCTATACATATTAATATAATTGTAGTGTCTGTCTGTTATTTGCTTATAAGTGGCTATAAGTTAGTTTTTTTCTTTATATTAACAACTAAGCATAAAAACACTATTTTTAAATTTTTGTCTGTCTGTCCGGCCGCATTTCACGCACAAACGGCTTAACCGATTGTATTGAAACTTGCACAATTTGTTAGATGTCCTTTGAGATGTAATCTGCTTTTGGGTTTATTTCACTTCCCTCACGCCTTCTACCCCCTCCCATACAAAGTGACTCATTTTCAAAAATACATATATATCAATCAAATTTTCTTTAAAACTATAAAAAATATTAATTTGAAATTTGGGACATATTATTTCTATTATAAATGCAGTCTTTTGGTATACAAATTATTTGAGTTCCCCTACTCCTTCCACCACCTCCCATACAAACTATAATTCTTCATGAAACATTTTACACCAATTTTCTCAGTACGTGCTACTTTCATCGAGCTGAAATGTTAAACTAAATCCTTAATTAGCATTATTATTAATATCGGGAAAAAAATTAACCGAGTAGCTTCACTCCTTCTACCACCTCCCATACAATGAGACAAAAGTCCACGACTATATGTATATCCTCCATGGCCGTAACGCGCTTCATAAACCAGGAATCCAATATTCAGTTTTGATGTATTGCATCATGAGCTGTACGCCGTCTTGAATCGTCTGTATGTGTGCATCGTCCCTGATTAGCCTGCCAAGTCTGCCGACGCATGTCTTGCGCCGTACAGAAGATCTGTGTGCTGAATTCGCCCACCTACAAGCAGTAGGCCCCTTGAATCAAGCATTGGATGCAATGGTGCTAGCTAATTTTGCCCAGGTATGATCAATCTCGCTTCTCTCAGGTGTTTCAGCTCAGAATTGTATACTTGCTCTTGGGTCCTGTTCACACAGAATTCAATTAGGCCTAGAAAGATGTTCTCTTTCCGATCGCTCCACTCTCACGATACACTCGCTCTGCTCTTGCTCAACTCTCCTCGAACTCGCGCGCACGCTGCATTGATGACATAAATTTACTCAATAGTTCTACCGCACATACGGGGGGAGGTCAAAAATTTCGCCGAATGTCAGGGAAGGGGAATGAATGACAGGGAAGCGGATAAAATTAAACAAGTTATTATTTTTCCCTTTCAATATATATTCTCCCTTAAGGCGAATACATTTATCACATCTCTCATAAAGTTTATTAATTCCTCCTAAAAAAATATTTTAAAAAGGCCTTGTATTTCCAGGGTAAGAGCCCCGTAAACAGACGACATTTCTTCCAAATTATTTGTGGCGTTCTTCCTTGCTTGGTAATGAACTAAATGACAGCACGAAACTCAATTTTATCCATAGTTAGTGTTTTCTTTCCGATTGACTTGTTGATTTGGCGATAACTAAAATGTTAGTGATTCAATTTGACAGAAACTTTGTATTTATACATGTATTAAGTGTATAAGAATATAATATAAGAATACCTCCAGGTAAAAATATTTCCCCCACCCTTGTCCATCCCCTTCATTCCGCGAAATTCTTGACCTCCCCTCGTAGTTCAAACCGCGGCACCGAGGCCGTTTTTGCCGGCACTACTCCGCTCAGTATTCGCACATATGTACATCACTGCTCCATGCATTGCATGGAACGTCTGCAAACCCGTGAAGCTCTACTTCTCTGCACCAGTTTGTAGCAATCCATCTTGGGATCCGCATCGTTATCTCATTTGAACCCGTTAGAAATATAAGCTCTAGATTCTCTCTCATTCCTTTTCCAGCTGAACGGTGCCAGCTGTCGACCCGCTTATTGCTCACACTATGCTAGAGCTTTTCGATGTCCATTTGCACAATTGAAACCCTCCTTCACGTCAAATCGCATTGAAAATGTTGAATTTTATACCCTAGATGAAATCTGAGGGTATTATAAGTTTACCGCAAAGTTTGTAACGCTAAGAAATAAGGCTTGGAGAAAAAAATGAATGATGCAGAAGTTCATATAATCACTCGAAAATATCAAAACCGAATGTACGTCTGTCCGTCCGTGTCCTCTCTAGCTTGAGAATGCGTTGAGCTAGAGAACTCAAATTTTGTACACGTCGTTTTTGACAATAAAGTAAGGCCAAGTTCGTAAACGCTCCACCCCTTCTACCCCCTCCCACATAAAATTGCACAATCGTAATTTGATAATAATCGAATTGCTCGAAAAGTATAAATGCTATTGATCTGAAATTTGGAATGTAATATTTATACTCTAGATGAAATCTGAGAGTATATTGTGTTTGCCTTACCGTTTGTAACGCTAAGAAATAACGCTCGCACAGAGCCGCCAAGGGTACAGAAATATTTGTTGTCGCTCAAAAATCTCGATTCCGAGTGACCGTCTGTCTGTCTGTCCGTCTGTGCGTCTGTCTACAGCATAACTCTCGAAAGCTTTGAGCTATAGTGCTAAAAAATTTTGTGTGTCATTTTTAACAAAAAAGTAACTTTAAGTTCGTGAATGGGCCACATCCCCCCCACTCCTTCTACCCCCTCCCATACAAATTTCATGAAATTTCGAAAAATTAAGAAATTGATTTTCTTTGAAACTATTTAAGCTATCGACTAGAAATTTAGGTCAAAGTATTATGATATAGATGTCATTAATACCACGGAATATTGACGCGATCCCTTTACTCCTTCTACCCCCTCCCATACAAATGGTCAATTTTGAAAAATACATATTTTCGATTTTCATTGAAACTAGTGAAGCTGAAAAAACGAAATTTTGTCAGAATTAATTCTATTATAATTGCAATTTATTTTAAAAATAATTATCAACTTCACCTTACTCCTTCTACCCCCTCCCATACAAATTTCACGAAATTTTGAAATTTAAATTAAATTATTTTTCTTCGAAACTGTTAAAGCTATCAACTTGATATTTTGTATAAAGTATACAAATAGAAATAATGATAATGCGAAAAAAATTTGTTTTGATCTGTACACTCCTTCTACCCCCTCCCATACAAATGGAGAATTTTTGTTAAATGCATTTCATCGATTTCCATTCAAACTAGAAGAAGTACAAACTTCAAATTTTGCCAGAATTCGTTTTTTAATAATTGAAATAAGTGTTAGAAAAAATTATCAGCTCCGCTTCACTCCTTCTACCACCTCCCACACAAATATCTCTATTATAAATTCAAGAAAAGCATTTCTCCTTCAAGTATATGAGAGCTATCGACTTTGAAATTGAATCAAAGCATGGTGATAAGGATGATGATAAGCAGTTTCAAAATCATCTTAAACGCTCCACTTCCTCTGCCACCTCCCATACAAATGCCTCAATTTAAGGAAAACGCTTACCAATTTCTTTAAAAATAATAAAAACTAAAAACTTTAAATTCAGCAAAAAACATTTTGCATGCTATGTCCGGTGTCATATACGAAAAATACAAACCTCTACTTCTACCACCTCTCATGCAAAAGTTTCTATTCACTATTCGGAAGAATTTGAGATGACATATTTTCGAGTATGTTAAAGTCATTTCCATCTCATCTAGAGTATCATATAATTGGGCTTTGAACCCAATCATAATTCTGTTATGTTTTTATAATGATTTCAATCTACTGTGTAATAAATATTTGAGTCCTCCCCTTCCTTCCACCACCTCACATACAAACTGCACTTTTTCATGAAATACTATAAACAAATTTACTCAGTACGTATAAAATTTATCGAGTTGCAATTTTGCACTAAATATTTGCTTGTTGTATTTCTATCTCCTCCCATACAATCTGAAAAAACTTCACAACTTTACAAGAAGCCGTTTTTCCTGAGAAGTATGAATTCTACTGATCTGCAATTTAAAACATGTTGTTTTTAGTTAGTTCTGAAAAAGTCATTAAGAACTAGCCCCACCTTTTAGTACCTCCCATACAAACTGCACAACTTCACTAAATCCAATACACTAAATTTCGCAATACCTATTAAATTTTTGAATCAAAAATTTTGTATAAAACATTTTGATGGCAATTCTAGCGTGATGTGAAAAAATTAGTTCAATGTCGTCACTCCCTCCACCACTTCCCCTACAAAATTTCTTATAATTAAAAAAATTCTCTTTCATTTAGAGTATCGCACGATTAGGCTTTACGCCCAATCGTAGTCCTGTTATATTTTTAAATATGTTATATCCAAATGATTTCTTTTCAGTATCGACACGTTTGTATGAACCACAAATCTTAGCGATGCTGGAAGATTTGCGACTTAGAATGTGCTATGCAGATCCTGAAGGCCTTCCTCAACTGGAACCATTTATCTATCCCGGTCAATTGGATTTTGAAATAGATAGTGAGCTTGGACAGTAAGTAGACAGAATTGTTATGAACAAAGTATGTATTTGATATTTAAGTACTTGGCTTATCGTTTTATAATGCGGGGTGTTATGGGATTCGGGAAGGTGTGTGTATCCAAGAAATTTGGTATAAATCAAAAACATTTTTGAGGTGAACGCTTTTAAAAAATTCATTTTAATTCACGGAGTGAATGCAAAGAGCTCCATTTCAATTTATTGAATGATGCTAACAATACACATTATCACTTTTGAATCTTATATGGATTCCTTTTTGGAATGCTTTTCAGCATCTAAGTCGAAAGCGCTGATTTTTGACTTATGTTACTTTTCTTGTGTACAGACGACATATGTTATATATATATTGTTCTTAAGCATTTAAAAAATTAAATACCGAAATTACTATAAGAACGCATACTTAATGCATTGCTCGTATTATCATCGAAACCCATGAGAATTAAGATTATCAACCTCAACATAGCTAAGACCTTTTATAGAAGGTAGAGGTCGCAAAATATGATGTAACGTGAAGAAGCACATGCAGAATAATGCTGCCACATGCAAACCAGATGTACTGATAAAATAAGAAATAAGTAGCCATAAAAAATCTCTGTTTAGATAAAAAAAATCGTATTAAGGAATGAACTACTCGCAAGTTCGTTTAATTTTCAAGCAGTCGTCCGTCAACGATTAAAACTTTATATGTGTCTCGAAAACCCTAGTAGATATATAGTAAGAAGGTAGGTAGGAAGGTGCGAGGGGAGGTCAAAAATTTCACGGAATGACAGGGAAGGGGCCAGATCTGGACTATAAGAGGGGAGGTTCAATATTCCGTAGCTGCATTTCTGTAGGGCAGTGATTGCAACGTGGCTCTTCCGAACAGGTGAGTTGTCGTGCAAAAGCAGCACAACTCGAGTCCACTTTGCACTCTTTTTGTATGTCATCCTTAAATTTTCGTACCATGTTGGCATTTTTTTTTTATAATTTGGGGAACAGGTGAGAGCACTGCGACCTTCTCGGCCTATTGTGCGTTTATTGCCCCTTTACCCTACCATAACTTAAAAGCTTTGGCTAATCTAAGTATCTTTAAGGGAGCCATGTTGGCATGGTAGAAAGGAAACCTTTCCCAAGAATATTGCCTTTTCCTAGCTACTGCTTCACAGTGGCATAGGATGTGTACTGCCGTTTCTGAGTCTTAGAGACAGAGGCGACAGATGTCGGTTTCAGCTAAGTCCATACTTTTGAGGTGGTGGTTTACTCCACTGTGCCCCGTCATTAGGCCGATTAGAGTCCAAATATCACTCTTGCTGAATTTTAGAATATCCTCCACTTTGTTTTTTTGTGCTAGGATTAGTTTTTTTGAGATTGGCAAGCCAGGAAGTCCATTCCAGTAGATTTTATGATTGTTCAACCCACTTTCTAAGTTGGAGTGCCCTTTTGGTTTTCCGCAGAATGGCTCTGGACCAATAAAATTTGTTTCTGCGCCGTTTTTTGCAAGGCGATTAACCTCATCATTTCCCTCAATTCCCAAATGTCCTAGTACCCACATTAAGGTTACATCGTTCCTTTTCCCCAGGATGATTAGGTCTTGAAGGTAGTCCCAAACTATCCTCGATCCGTGTTTATTGGATGCTGGGCTTCCAGAAACGCCTGGATATAAATAGATTTATTGCGATGAGCTCTCCTTATATTCTCCTGGATGCATAGCTCCATTGCAATTAGTTCAGCCTGGAAGATTGTGGCTTATTTGCCGAATGGTTTTGAAACCAAGAAGTTAGGACCTCTGACTCCGGCCCCTGTCCCCTCGGAGGTGCGCGAGCCATCTGTATCATCATCAATGGCGCGACAGCCCAAATCGGGCCCTGGCCTTCTGAAGTCGTCGCCTCCAATCGTCTCAATCCAAAGACCGCGTCCTCCAGCTGCTAATTTTTAATATGGCTTTGCTGTCTTCATCAACCGAGTCTTCCCATCGCTTGCGTGGTTTGCCCACTAGTCGGTTACCACTCGCTTTGCCTTTAAGAGCACGTTTGGGGATTCTTCTGTTTTCCATTCGCTCTACATGGCCAGCCCACTGCAGTTTACGTAGCTTGATGAACGTTGAAGCTTCTGGCTCGTCGTAGAGTTGATACAACTCATGGTTGTATCTTATTCGACATTCCGTTCCTTCCTTCACAGGTCCCAAAATTCTTCGGAGGACCTTTCTTTCGAATGCGTTAACAGCTTTTTCGGAAGTTCGCGTTAATGTCCACGTCCCGCTGTCGTATATTAGTTTTATAAATCCGCAGCTTATTGTTCCTGTGCACTTTCATGGATTTCATTATTGGAAGTACCGAATAATACGTCTTATTTGCAAGTATTATCCGTCGTTTGATTTCGTCTGTTTCATTTCCGTCCTTTGCTAGATTAGCCCCAAGATATATGAAGTTGTCCACACTCTCCAAATTATGTCCCGCAATTGTTATGTTTTGTCTGTTTGGCGTTCTCCTTCTTGTTTGCGTCATTACTTTTGTTTTGCTTTCATTAATGCGCAACCCGACTTCTTTTGCGGCGGAGTCAAGATTGACAAATACCTCCTTAGCACTAGGGAAGGAGCTTGCCAGAATGTTAATGTCGTCAGCGTATGCTACTAGTTGGGTGGACTTGAATAGTAGTGTCCCATTGGTGTCGAATGGGATTTTTCGGACGGCATACTATAGTGCCAAGTTGAAAAGCATAGGGGCTAGACCATCTCCCTGCTTTAAACCACATTCCGTTCGAAAGCTGGTTGTGGAATCGGTTTGTATTCTCGCTTGAGATTCAATATTCGTCATTGTGAGTCTTGTTAGTCGGACTAGTTTTGGAGGAATTCCAAAGTCAAGCATGATTTGGTACAGTACGCTCCTGTCGATACTGTCGTATGCTTGTTTAAAATCTACGAAGATTTGGTGCACGTCTGTGTTATATTCCCAGCATTTCTCAAGCACCTGTTTCACCGAGAATATCTGGTCTGTTGTATATCGTCCGGTTCTGAATCCACCTTGGTATTCGCCAATTATTCCATTAGTATAGGGCTTAAGACGACGTTCAATTATTTTTGTCAGTATTTTATAGGACGTACACAACAATGATATACCTCTGTAGTTCTCACAGCAGAGTTTGTCTCCTTTTTTGTAAATTGGACATATAATGCTTTTTCGCCTGTCGTCGGATATGATTTCCTCTGTCCAAATTTTGCATATCATGTTGTGCAGTATTTCAGCGACATAGTTTCCACCGTTTTTCAGAAGTTCAACTGGTATTTCGTCAATTCCCGGCGCTTTGTTTCGTTTTTGGTCACATAGGGCTGCTTTGATTTCAGCAAGCGTGAGTGGTGTCGATGATGGTTCTTCTTCATCAGTTGAGGCATCAATTGAAATGTTGTCTGTCGTGATAGATGCTAATGGGGTGGGATTGAGAAGATGTTCAAAGTAGTAAGCCCATCTTCTTTTGATTTCTTGTGCGTCGCTGATAATGTTGCCCTCTGCGTCTTTGCAGAGACTGGTTTTTGGTTTATATCCTTTTTTTAATTCTTTTACTATTGCGTATGCGTCCCGCGTTTTATTTTGTCTCATATCGTCGTCCATTTTTTGTATCTTGTCATTATGGTACTTCCTTTGTTTTCGTCTGCAGGTCTTTTTTCCATATCGCCTAAGCTCGTCATATCTTTCTTTTTTGGCTCGTGTTGGTCGTTCAGTAAAAATTTTGTAAGCCTCGTTCTTTCTGTATATTGCATCGCGGCATTCTTGGTCGAACCAATCATTATTTTTTCGCCGTACTTTATATCCTAATAGCCATCTGTATACCAGATGGTTAATTCCTTTTCCATTTCAGGTAGCATGGATTGCAAGTCCTTGAGTTCTCTGATTATAACTTTGAAGGGGGTTTCAAACTTGAATTCCGTCGGCATAGCGTCCGATAGTGAGGAGGTTAGAACCTTTATTTTTGGGTCTTTTATGATTTTGAGGCGACCTTCTCTGTATGCGTAACACCCCATTGATAGCTTTTTTATTTGGAGATATATCGGAGGGATGTTTAGGGACATTTCCATTGCCGCCGTAGGACAGCTCTTCATGGCTTCTGTGATACCAGGACAAGCTTGCCTTTGGATTTTGGATTATTAAATCATATTTACCTCTAATGATAATGACGAGGTCATCGGCATATCCTGTTGCCTCGTATCCTTGTTCTGTTAGACGGTCCAGGAGCTTATCTACTACGATTGACCAAAGAAGTGGAGATAGTACCCCACCTTGGGGACTGTCCCTATAGGTCTGGCAGTCAATGCGCTATCACCTAGATCCGCGGTTGTCATTCGGCTCTTTAGCATGGCGTGCATCCATTTTATCGTGGTCGTTTCCAAACCCTTTTTCCTAGCTGCCGCTATTATGGTTTCATGGGGAGTATTGTCAAATGAAGGAGCAGCTATATCTAGGAATGCGCAAAGGGCAATTTCTTTATAGTTTTTTGCCTTTTCGATTTGTCTTACCAGTGCTGGCATAGTATCCACCTGTAATATTTTGTCCTTTCTCTTCATAGTCAATCATCAAAAGCCCCTCTGAATCCCGAAAAATTGTCTCCATGATTTTTCCGGAGGATTGTGAGACCTTGAACTTCTTGAGGGGTGAAGCGCCTTTTTTGCATTGACTCCTGCTTCGATTCAGGCTCACAATGATGAACCCAAGTGTCGTCTCCAGTAACAATTTGGGTCGAAATTTCATCTCTGTTCTCACTACAGAGATCCAAAAACTCGCGCGAACACAGTGTCAATTTTTAGCTTTCTAGCTAGAACCATGGGTAAGATATTGGAATTCGTAGTTTTCGATTGTAGTGCCCCCCCCCCCCCCCTTCCTGCTTCCTCCTTAAACCCAACAGAGTCTAAAAACTCTAGTTAGCCGGAGATCAGCACCAACCTACAATCCACCCAAAAATAAGCTCTAGGATCTTCAATATTTAGTGAATTAATTTAAAAAAATGCATACAAGTTCAAGATATTAACTGGTCGAGTATCTTCTCAACTTCTACCCCCTCCCGTACAAAAGTATTATTTCGACCAGTTTTACCAAATCAATTATGACCAACACATTAGAAGCTATTCACTTGAAAATTTGAACATCACTTTTAAAATTGTTTGAAACAAAGTTGCAGTTTTGCAATCCCTCTACTGTTTCTACCCCCTCCCATACGAAAGTGCCATTTTGAACAATGTCAATAAATCAACTAATAATCAGTACATTAAAAGCTAGAAACTTTAAATTTTGTACGAACTCCTTTCCAAAGACACGAAGGAAAACTGCAATACAAATTTGACGATGCCCCCAACTCTTCTAACCCCTTCAGTACAGACGTATAGTTTCAATAATATAAAATGTACCAAATTTCATAGAATTTACATCGTCTGTGAATCTAATTTTCCATGTAGGGTATTTTGAACGCAATTCAAGCAATCAAGAAAACAATTATCCACATCAACCCATTCTGAAATCGCCCCCTTCCCCTCCCATACAAATCCTCACGCGTACTCAACTTATCCCAAGAATATGTTAATAAAGTTCCGCCCGACTTCTTGGCACGTATTTCCGTTTTACTACGATACCTCTAGGTTTTTAAAATACCAGCATTTTCGCCTCATAATTGCGTTTGAAGGTCCCGGAAAATTTAACAAAGTTTCTGAAAGCTTCACCAGCAATTAATTCATATATTTTAGACAACACTGAGATCTAAATTTATATGACTTCAACCATCCTTTTACTCGGACGTTAATTTGTCGCAAGTGAAAAGTAGCCAGTCATATCACTAAAAAACATTTTAATAAAAAATACTTCTTACAGATTGAAAGGATATTTACGCAACGTCCGCGTTGAAGGCATCTCTGAATTTATTGTTCCTGAACTTACCATGACCATTACTCTGAAATTTAATTTTAAAATTAAAGTTCCAACATTGCGTATAACTGGCGAATATGCTCTCCAAGGAAGCGTTGGCGGTATGTTTGACGTTAATGGCAAAAACACTTTTTCGTACGTATCAATAAGAGATGTTACAATCATTTTCAATTTACTAATTGTTGTGGTTTTTTGTAGACTGGATATAGGAGATATTGTGATTGGAGCTGATGCAAGATTGCAGTACATAGAAGGAATGTATTTAAAGGACCTGAAACTTGGTGTAATACTTTTGAATAATTGCAGAATCAGCTGAAACTTATTTAAATTTTTTTTTTAAGCTATCACTTGCTAAGTTAAATGCCGACATTAAAGGACTAACAGGAGACGAGGAAGTTAATAAGTTCATGAATGATGCTCTGTCGGAATTAGTTCCAGAGATTGTTGAAGAATTGCCAGAAGAATTCCTAAACGGTATCGAAACCCAAATTGAAGACGTAAGTTAAATAATGAAACAAAAATTTCCTGAAGATAATTTAATATTCAATAATTTTTAGCTTGCATCGGGCTACTTGAAGGATCTAACTGTTGCCGAACTACTGAAAATTTTATCAGGTGGTGAACCCCTTTTTCCACCAATTGATGAAGAAAAGGCCTGCAAAATTTAATGTATATAAAATTAAAACAAAAAATATGTATACTAATTAAAAGGACAATTATTACAAATTTGATTATTATATAATATTAAGAACAAAATATGCGTATACCACCTGGACTATGCATTGAATGTGTTAGTCGATATTCTCAAAAATACAATAATTTCAAAACTGTTAGATAAATAATGGCTTTCATAAATTATAATCGCTGCTTTTAAAGAGAACTACAAAACAGATCTAGCGTCAATCAATAAATTTCCTGCTAAGACCGCCTATTTATACATCTATACATATAAATATATTTGTTTTTATAAATGGCAATAAGTTAGTTTTTTGCTTTATTTTAGCAATAATTAAGCAAATTGTTGTCTGTCTGGTAGCGTGTTGGTCTACAATGCGACGGTCGTAAGTTTAAATTCCGGTCTACGCATAATTCCAGCACACTGCCTGCTTAGGTTTACCTTGGTCACCTCAATCTACAATCAATCAATCAATCAAATTCCTGTTAAGACCCCCTATAGGGGCATAGGACAGAAACAACTCTCTTCCACAAGGCGCGATCCTGAGCATCGGCTTTAAGCTGTTGCCAGGACTTGTTTATTCCTCTGGCCTCCTGCTCAACTGCTCGCTTTCATGTGTTACATGGTCGTCCAACCCGACGCCTTCCTTGAGGGTTATAATCCAGAGCCTGTTTTGCGATGTTTCGCTCTAGTTTCCTCAAAGTATGACCGATCCACTGCCACTTTCGCCGTCAAATCTCAATACCTATTTTAGTCTGGCGAGTTGTACTCCAAAGTTCGTCTTTGGAGATTACTTCTGGCCAGAAATGTAGTTTCTTGGTAAGTCGAACGGTCACTTTCCACGTAGTACAAACATATAACAACACGGATTTGACGCATGCGTCAAAAACTCGCAGCTTCGTGCGAAGGGAGATTTCTCTTAACCTCCAGAAAGGGGAAAGGATACCGAAGGCCTGACGAGCTTTATTTCGCCGAGCCTCAACATCCTTTTCGGCTCCGCCGTCCATGCTGACAATGCTTCCGAGATAGTAAAAATCTTGCACCTCTTCCACATCCTGTCCATTAAGAACAATCGGTGCGCTAGCGTTCGAACCCATGTGCATGTACTTGGTTTTACGCACATTTATTTTCAATCCCGCCTCTTCGCATTTAGAATGCAACGAGCGAACATTTGACTCTAAGTCCGAACGGGTATGTACAAGCAAACACACGTCATCAGCATAATCAAGGTAACTTAAGATGTTAAATAGTCTCCATTGAAGACCTTTACCTTCCCCACCTTCCAGTGCAGCTTTCAAGATGTCATTTATTACCACCAGAAACAGGGCTGGTGATAATATGCAGCCTTGTCTGACACCCGTTCGCACAGGAAAGCTCTCGGACAGCTCTCCTCTATGCAAGACGCGACACCTTGCATCTTCGTAGGATTCTTTAATCATAGCTATGACCTTATCTTGAATACCTCTCCTACGCAAAGCATTCCATATGTAATCTCGCTTAACGCTGTCGAAAGCCTTCTCGAAGTCCACAAACATGAGATGTAGTGGCGAACCCATTTCGGCTGACTGCTCAAATATTATCCGTAGGGGTGTGGTCGGTACAAGACGATCCTTTACGGAATCCAGCCTGATAAACTTCGAGAGTGCTCTCGACGACATCACTAATCCTATTGAGAATTACCTTAGCCATAGTTTTTCATACGGCAGTAAGTAGACATATACCACGCCAATTGCCACAATCCCGAAGGTCGCCCTTGTTCGGAATTTTCACAATGACGCCCTCCTTCCATTCAGTCGGATATCTTCCTTTATTCCACACCTTAGTGAAGAGTGGGACGAGTATATCGGCTGTTATTTCCGGGTCCGCTTTGAGGAGTTCGGTTGGTAGTCTATACCTGGAGCTTTCCTCAATCTACGAAAATGAAAAATTCGAGGAAAGAGGGTTGCGCGAAGGTCTAACAACCCTTCCACAATAAATAATGAAAAATGTTAAGGAACCTGTAAGTCAGGAGGCCAAGGCCCGATTTGGGCTGTCGTGCACTTGTAGAAGAAGTAGAAGCAAAGCCCAATCACATGATACTCTAGATGAATAGGAAAGAGTTTATTGTACCGGGAAATATATCATCTCAAATCTTTTCGAATAGTGAATAGTGACTTTTATATAGGAGGTGGAAGAAGCAGAAGGGGGAGGTTTGTAATTTTTGTATATAATACCCAATGTAGAATTTAAAGTTTGTAGTTTTCATAATTGTCCAGGATATTGAACAATTTTTATCTGAATTTAAACCATTTGTATGGGAGGTGGCAGAGAAATTGGGAGGTTTTGGATGATTTTGAATCTGCTTATCATCATCCTAATCACATTGCTTTGTTACAATTTCAAAGTCAATAGTTCTCATATGTTCGAAGGAGAAATACTTTTCTTGAATTTCCAATACAAAAAATTGTATAAGAGGTGGTGGAAGGAGTGAAGCAAAGTTCAAATCTCTTCAAGCATTTCTTGCAATTTTTAAGGAACAAATTCTGGCAAAATTTTAAGTTTGTACTTTTTCTAGTTTCAACGAAAATCGATTAAATGCATTTACCAAAATTGTGCATTTGTATGAGAGAGGGTAGAAGGAGTATTCGAATCAAAACCAAATTTTTTAACACCAATGATGTTTGTAATAGTATACTTTTCTCAACATTTTAAGCTGATAGCTTTGACGGTTTTGGAGAAAAATATTTTAATTGAAATTCCGAAATTTCGTGAAATTTGTATGGGAGGGGGGTAAAAGGAGTGAGGTGAAGATGATAGTTTTCTAAAACCGCTTGCAATTGTGATAAAATTAATTATGACAACAATTAATTCTTTTAACTTTTCTAGTTACAATGCAAACCGAATAAATACATTTTTGAAAATTGTGCATTTGTATGGGAGGTGGTAGAAGGAGTAAGGAGATCAGATCAATATTTCTTGAGGTTAATGATATTTATATCATTATACTATGACCTAATTTTCAAGTCAATGGCTGAGATGGTTTCGGAGAAAAATCAATATCTTCAAATTTCGAAATTTCATGTAATTTGTATGGCAGGGTGTAGATGGGTCCGTTCACGAACTTAAAGTTACTTTTTTGCTAAGAATGACATGACAAATTTAAGCACGATAGGTTAAAGCTTTCTATCTGGTATCTGGCATTGGTGCTGAGATGGCTAGAATTAAGGTGCAATTGGATAATTTATCTGCTGCGTTTGTCAATCTTGACAAATTTTTTTAATTCACTGCAAAATATTCCCACATTAATTGACTCTTCGACTGGTACTGACAATCCAACAATGGTTGATGCTTCGACTAGCTGTGGAAATATGCCCAGCAATAAGGATATTCCTTTTGGTACTGACTCAACTAACTCTATTAATAGTTTGAATTGTGTTGGTGGAAATGATAATTGCAATTCAGTCGAAGTAGATAGTAATTGTAATAACAAGAGTCCAGCACTTCGTCCACGTCTTATTCGCAGAAAGACTAGAGTAAACAATTCTACCTTTTCTATAGATAGCCAAACTTCCTCAAAAGCTTCCTCTAATAAAAATGCCACACTCTTGAATTCTGTCCAAGTTTCTACGACTTCTCAAACGCCTCCAATTAATAACAATCTCACTAAGTCTTCTTCTACTTTACCTACACATTTACTAACTATTGTGCCTCGCCCGAAAGTCCTATTTGTTTCTCGACTTGATCCCCAAACATCTCCAGATGATGTTATTAATTATTTGCTGTCTAAAAAAATTACTTTAGCAGTTTCAGCTGTTAAATGTGATAAAATTAGTAAAGACACTAGTTCTATTGCCTCCTTCAAAATAGTTATGGCCAATACTGATCTTTTTAATCTGTTGTTGGATAAAAATTCATGGCCGTCTGGAGCATTTGTTAAAGAATTTATCTCTCGTCGTAATAGATCACCCGCTACTGGTCCAAAAAACTCAGACAACTGTCCCTTTACTACCAAAACGTAAATGGACTGCGCACTAAAACCCAGATGTTATTTGCTTCAACACAAAATTGTTCCTATGATGTTATTGCTCTAACTGAAACGGGACTAAACTGTAGCTTTTCTGACAGTGAACTCATTAGTTCTGACTTTCAAGTTTTTCGTAGAGATCGATATGTTTCTGATCTTAGATTAAAAGGTGGTGGTTTATTACTAGCAGTCCGAAGCTGCATTAATTGTGTAGTTGTTCCTGTACCGAGCCATCATTGTTTGGAGATCTTGTGTATTAAGCTCGTGTTTAGCAATAAGGATATTTATGTTTTTTTGACATATATTCCCCCTTCGAGTCCTTGTACTTTATATGAAAAAACAATTGATTGCATAACTTTTGTTCATAATAGTATGAATATCTCTGACGAACTCATTTTACTGGGTGATTTTAATGTTCCAGGTCTTTCTTGGTCATTCTCTGACGATGATTCTACTCTCTTAGTTTCTGATGCTTCGTCCTCTCTCGAATGTTTTTTTGTTGATAGTATATTTGCACTTGGTCTCCAGCAACTTAGCCTTGTTAAGAACTCCTATGGAAGACAACTTGACTTAGTTTTTTATTCTGATTACTGTGCCTGTTCCGTGGAAGAGAGCGTAACCTCAATTTCGACCATTGATGTCTTGCACCCTCCTATTAATATATTCCTTATAATTGACGAGGAGTATTCTTTCAGTCCTAGTGAGAAAGAGCTATCTTTCGATTTTATTAAGGCAGATTTTTCGCAGTTGGACTACCTTATCTCTAATTTCAACTTTAATGACATTTTTGACAATCCCGATTTTGAGGGTGCCTTTGTTGATTTTTATTATATCCTGTATCAATTTTTTGTTGCTACAGTTCCTTTTACCTATCGTAAAAATATCTCATTGTCTTATCCCTGGTACACACGTCTCCAATGGCGGTACATTCCAAATCGAGCTTTGACCTTTGACCTAAATTTTTCGTTTTTTGTGGGTGGGTTGTTAGCCCTTAGCACAAAAAAACATTCTACTCATTATTTTCTTACCCAATATCGAAAGTTTCCTATTGTAACACGAACCTCTCATGTAAAATTTTTAGTCGATAAGAGAATGCCATACTCGGTCTGTCTGTTTCTGTTCTATGGACGTTTAAGAGTCTTGACTGAAAACTGATTGATTGATACTGGCCAAGTCACATGTGTAATACACTTCGGTAATTGCTCAGCTCAAAGTGCCCAGCCAGGTAGATAGTTCTATTTTGCAATAAAAAAAACCCAACTAACGTCTAAAACTGTCAGCAAACTAATTACAATTAAGGAATGTTTCAACTAGCTTCCAATTTCCAGATGTCAGTAAAAGTTAATTATTATAAAAATTAGCTATATAAATAGATGCACTCGGCATTGTTCACTTACTTACGTTATATCGTTCAAATTTAAACGTTGGAAAATATCAAATATTGAAATAAAATAATTATAGTGTTTTATATTTTTTTATTATTAATCTTATTTAACTAATTTTTTACGTAAGTAAGATTTTTTTTTATAGTCAGATTTACTAATATCTGATAAATTAAAAGTTACGACCTAGAAATAAACAAATAAAATAAAACCAAATCTTACGATTGCCTCAACTCTTCTACCCCACCCATAGAAATGTATGGTTTCTCCAATATACATAGCACAAAAAATAAAAACGAAAAGCGACAAGGATATAAAATGCAAATAATGATAAAACGCTGTGTAACTAAGACGAAGGGCGAAAATTAATTTTCAAAACCATTGCCAAACGGGGACCAAAAATTAATTTGAAGGCAGAGACACAAACTCGCTGAGAGCTTTACGAAAATACAATTTGTTTTCTGATAATTTGTTCCCTTCGACACAAAAATGGGAAATTGATATTACAAATTAAATAATATATTATGGAAAATTTTTACAAAACAGTTTGTAAATGCGAGGAAAAATAGATATTCGTATAGAGCTCCTCAAGGGCTTTGCAATGATCCAAGTTTGTGTCGATATCTTCAAATTATTTTTTCGGTTCACTACACAGGACCCGTTTGGCACCGGATTTGAAAATTAATTTCTCGTCCTTCGTCTTAGTTACACTTGGAACTATCGTTATGGGTACGTGCTTCATACCCGCTTTGTCGCTTTCCGTTGTTATTTTCTATTGTAGAACTCTTAGAGTAATATGCTCTAACGTACATAGCCACCAAGGGTATAACAGAAATGTTCATTATCGCTCAAGCACCGCGTTCATGACCACCTGTCCGTCTGTTTGGATACTATCGGGTTTTTCAATAAGGACATAATATAACTTGTTTTTATGATCGAGAAGCTTTTGTATTTGATCTTGTAAGGGTATAGGACAAGATTTTTACGCAAGATTCACCACAATGTGAACTGAGTAATTCCCAATTCCTGTGAACGGTGTGCAATTGACTGATTTGGCTCATTTTGAACTGAAGTACTTACGTCGACCGGTGCGTTGTCTCACTGGCACAGGAACATTCAATAGTGAAGATGTTGACTCGAATTTATCCATTATAGCACAAACAACCTGTCCGGTGGGCCGATTATTACGACCGAAAATTGGAGTAAGCGCTCTTAAAGTTGCGACCACCGAATCAAGAAGCAATTTTACTTTATTATTTTAATAATAAAGTATTGTGATCGACTTGGAAAAAAATTGTTTTTGTTTTTTTTCGCGTTTCAAGACTAAAACAGCCTAAAAATGCAAAAAAAAATCCGTCTGTGTGTACGCCGTACGCCGACGTGTACGCTCAGCGCATATTAACTCCCAAGCCCTTCAAGATAGAAATTGCATTTTTGGGTGGATTGCAGATGGTTGCGGATCTCAGGTGGACACCCATTTACGGGGGTGTACGGGTTAAGGGGAACTATTGAGGTCCGAAAACAAATTGTACGCCGGTTTTTTTTAAGTGATTATGTATTCGAAATTATTTACCATAAAAAATTCATATTTTGCGACCACTAAGGATCCAGTAGAATCAACTTAGAGGGAGGCTTATTATTGTAAGGGGAGGGTTAGGAGGTGTAAAGAAAAACACTGAAAAATCAATATCTCGGCTATTTCTTAAGCTGAAACTTGGAACATATATGTATAAACTATACTAGCGAATTATGGAAAAAATATAACATTTGGACATAATAGTAGTTGGAAAAATGGGGTGCACTTTCCAAAATTTCTTACCGTTTTATCTCAAAAATGAGTACCGATATGAAATTTTGTCAAATTGTAGAATTACTTTGTCTTTAATTTCGATAAAAAATTTAAAAAAATTAAGCAAAAATTTCGAAAATTTCGAGTGATTTTTAAGGGTTCTGGTGAAAGATACAAAGTTTAAATTTTCCATATGGATACATCTACTGGTTATACATACAAAAAAGTAATAAAAATTCCACAATTATTATGCACCGTCGATGATGGTTCATCTTCGTCAGTTGAGGCTTCAATTGAAATGTTGTTTGTTGTGATCGGTGCTAATGGGGTGGGATTCAAAAGATGTTCAAAGTATAAAACCCATCTCCTTTTGATTTCTTCTGTGTCGCTGATGATATTGCCCTCTGCGTCTTTGCAGAGACTGGTTTTGGCTTATATCCCTTTTTTAAGTCTTTTACTATTGCGTAAGCGTCCCGCGTTTTATTTATTCTCATATCGTCGTCCATTTTTTGTATTTTGTCATTATGGTACTTCCTTTGTTTTCATCTGCAGGTCTTTTTCGCATATCGCCTAAGCTCGTCATATCTTTCTTTTTTGGCTCGTGGCTCGTTTCGTCGTTAAGCTTGTCGACATTGAATTTGCGAGCTCTACTCGTTTTCGAATATCCACGACAAGCTATTTTGCATCGATACTTAGCTCTGACTAGATAGTGATCAGAGTCACAATTCGCACCGCGGAGAGTTCGTACATCAAGTATGCTGGAAGCAGCCCTTTTCTCAATTAGAACGTGGTCTATTTGGTTGAAGGTGTGACCATCTAGTGATTCCCACGTTCGTTTGTGAATATCGCGATGTGGAAGCACGTAGAGCTTACTATGATATTTTTGCTGCTTGCGAAATGAATAAGACGTTGGCCATTGTCGTTGGTTATGTCATGGAGACTGTGCCCTCCTATTGTTCCTCTATGAGCCTCCTCCTTTCCGACTTTTGCATTAAAATCCCCTAAGACAATTTTTAGGTCATTCGAGGGCAGTGAATCATAGGTTGTCTCTAGGGTGGCATAAAATTCGTCTTTAGTTATATCGTCCTTGTCTTCTGTTGGTGCGTGAACGTTGATCAACCAAGTGATGAAAAATTTAGTCTTTATTCGGATTGCACACAATCTTTCACTTACTGGTCTGAAGCTCGTGACCTGCTGTTTAAACTTTTTGTCAACGACAAAAGCGACTCCAAACTCTCTGCTTCCCGAAAATTTCCCACTTGAATAGATTGTGTGTGATCTCATGTCCATGATTTCGTTACTGAGCCATTTCGTTTCTTGGATGGCAGTTATGTTGATGTTGTGTTTTGCCACTTCTTCGACGAACTCTTTCGGAGCTCCTGTCCTAAATAAGATCGAACATTCCAAGATCCAATAGAGTAGTCCATTTTTCGTTTGCGGGTTCGTTGCCGTTGAGTCCATCCTTTCCGAGGCTGTTCTTCAGGTTTTTCTGGACAGTGTTCTTTTTCCGGTGATGCGTTGTCGGCCCCTCGCCCAACGCCCGACCTGGAGCACCGGTCCTACTTATTTATTACACAGAAGAAAAAACTCCATGTTTCCTCCTCCTTTCTCAAACCGGGCTTGGGACCGTCTATAGCGGAGTTAAACTTTAAATTCAGCATGAAATATTTTATATACTACGTTCAGTGTTACATACAAAAATTACAAACCTCCCCCTCTGCTTTTACCACCTCCCAAACAAAAGGTATGTAAGTATTTCATCTAGAGTATCATATAATTGGGATTTTGCAAAATTATTTTTAGAATTGCGAAACAAATTGTAACAATAACCCAATTGTAAAAGATCGTGAAGTGTAGATGTGCAATCCTAGTTCGGCATTTCTTTAATAAGATATATTAGATAGAATTTCTTACATTTCATATAATTATTTATCATTTTAAAAATTAACATTTAAAATTACAGATCACTCTAAGTCATTCAGGATGAAGTTGTTACTTCTATTATGTTTCACTACTGGAATTTATTGTTCGCTACAAACCGGTAACTATTATAATAAAAAATTATGAAAATATCTACTATAGTTGAAAAAATCTACACACAATAAATTTAATTTACAGACAATAATCAAAAAAGCAAAAAACCATTTATTGATATAGATTTAAAGAACATTGCACGCACTTTACCAAATCCAAACGATAAATCATTGAATTTTGAATCCCGAGCAATTGTCCGACAAATTCAAACGCTTGCAGCTAAATACGACAGTAAGGCCGAAAAAATTAAGAAATTAACGAGATCACAGCAGTTAAGAGAAGAAAAAAAATTCAGAAGGGTATCAAAACTAAATTGTACTATTTTAAAAATCAATCAATAACACAACAACTCTAGGAACTCAACAAAGATTACAATCAATTACAAACCAAAGTTAATCATTTAAAATCGAATAAAAGAAATGGAAATTTAATATATGGAAGTAATTCTCTATTTGGTAAACTCAACGAATTCATGCAGGCCATTAACAATTTGCCGGTACAAATTCATTGCTTAATTCACGATTGCTCAGGAATAATACTTCCAAATGGACCAACGAGTTCAACTCAATGGTTCACGCAAGAATTAACGCAAACAACACCAGTAACAACAACAACAACAACGGCTACTACTGAAGAATATGGCTTTGACATAATGGAGAGTAATAACGCCCAAGAAGAAGACAATGAAGATAATTTCGAATTTTAATTTCGGTTACACTTGTTCTAGTAAGAAAATTATAATGTTATTGCTCATTAGAATTCTTATTTTATATTAAAAATGTGAACAACGAAATAGAACCATAATCAAATAAGTCAAATAAAATATCATATTTAATTTACGAGTATTTCTAGTTAAAGTATTTTAAATGCCACCATTAAGATAAAAAAAACCTCATCGAAATAGAGGAGTTTTGAAGCACTTTCAGTCTAGCGAAAAATGCACTTAAAATAAAAAATAATAATTTATATGCATACTGCTGAATAGACAATCCATAATTATGCAAGATATTAGAACCTACTGGATCGAACATTACGAGAGAATAAAGTGCTAAGAACTAACACTGCAAGAGTAAAAAATAACTTAGTCTTAATTAATTTGCATACTCCTTCTTCAATGGTTGAAAAGAACCTCAGTTGTAAAATTTTCGAAACAAAAGATTGAGAATGAATTGAAAACGTATTTTTCCATCCCAAATTTCATTGTAGCTTTAAGCTACCAATTTAAGTTGTTGCGGCCACTGGGAGAGTTTTCAAAAATTTCAAACTCTACATTAATTAAGTTTGTTCTAGCGTTTAAACGAGTGAATTATTCTTCATTGTTTAATGTCATGTAAAAAGTGTTAATTTTATTTTATTATTTTAATAATAAAGTACTACCAACTAGCAGTCCCTACGTGACTGAATAAATCTACACATAAACTTATTATGCATTAGTTACCAATGATCTTTAAATACTGATTTGATCCTCTCGTCGACACGTGTCCTGATGATGCAATAGCGCAACAGCCCATATCGAGCCTTGGCCTCTCGAATGTACCTCGGTTGTCTCGGTCCAACGACCGCGTCCTCCAGTTTGAAAAATCGAGAAGCGCTTTCGTGGCTTCCCTTGCGGTCGGTTGCCTTGAGCTTTGCCCTTGAGCACTTCTTTTGGGATTTGTTCCTCGTGCATTCGTTCCACGTGACCAGCCCATTGTAGCTTGCGCAGTTTCATCACGATAGATGCTGGTGGGTCGTCAAATAGTTGATACAGCTCATGGTTGTATCGAGTTCGCCAATCATCTCCTTCCTTTACTGCTCCGTACACGTTCGAAGAATTTTTTGCTCAAACATGTCGATTGACTTCTCCGACACCCGTGTCAAGGTCCATGTTTCGCATCCATATAGCAACACAGGACGAATTAAAATCTTGTAGATGCTTAGCTTAGGGCTGTCTCTACTTCATCATAAGTTGGAGCAATGGCAGTTGATCTCCATCTGAATCTTCCGGAATTGTAAACGGTTCAGTCTGTGATGTCGTTCCATTTAACAGTGTTCGAAAGTACTGAGCCCATCGTGCATTGATTTCGGTAGCGTCGCTTATGAAGTTGCCTTATCTCATTTCTTTCACGGTATTAAATGCTGCTTGCACGTCATTTTTCTTCAGGTTTTCATCCAGTGATAAGATTTTGTCATTGTTTATTTTCCGTTGTTTTCGTCTGCAGATCTTCTTGGCGTCTCACCTGAACCGCTTATAGTTGTCCTCTCTAGCTCGTGTTCGTCTTTCGAGAATCAGTCGATAGGCTTCGTTTTCCTTTGTGATGGCTTCTTGACATTCCTCATCGAATCATTCATTTCGTTTTCTTCGCTCTAAATGTCCTAACGTGTATTCAGCTGCGCGCTGAATACTATCCTTACTGTTCTGCCACATTTGGTCAATATTTTCCTCGGACTCAACCTGAGGTAATACCTCAATATGTGCTTTGATTGTGGTCATATATTCTACTTTCATTGTGTCGTCCTTCAGTTTTTGCACAATGAGCTTCGGAGCCCAGCTTCTTTTAGTGTGGCCCTTGTTAGCTATGCGACAGCGGTATTTATCTCGAACAAGAAAATGACCCAAGTCACAGTTCGCGCCACGTAGAGTGCTGACATCTAGAATGCTGGAGGCAGCCCTTTTTTCGATGAGTACGTGGTCAATTTGATTGTGCCCATCTGGTGATGTCCACGTCATTTTGTGAATATTTTTATTCGGGAAGCAAGTAGAGCTTATGACTAGGTTCTTACTGCTGACGAAGTCAATAAGTCTTTGGCCATTGTCGTTAGTTTTATTTTGGAGGCTATGCCCTCCTGATACGCCCTTATAAAACAGTTCGTTGCCAATTTTACCGTTGAAGTCTCTTATTCGAATTTTGATGTCGTTGAAGGACACGTGTCCTGCTGTTTGTAAAAGAGAGATTGCTTCTAAAGATGTAGGGAAAAGTACTTTTATAGCGGCTTATAGGCACATGTTTTTGACCGACTCAAACGTTTCGTGAAGATGGCTCAGTGATCATTTGCTTTGCGATCTAGAATCCCAGATTCAAATCGACTTATCAACTTGAAAAAAATCTCTTGCTTATTCGTTACAACACTTCAGCGGACATGTAATGTTAAAATGTATTTATGAAATGTTAGCAAATTCGAAGCACTTTCTCGCGTTAAATGAAGCGCATTAAAAATACTTCGCAAACGCGTTTTTCCCCGCTGGAATAGTTAAAGAGTGAAAAATATTTGCTTAGTAAGACCCGCATGCATATACTTTCTGTTGTATTCTATATACATCCCATCTATCGGGAAAAATTAGAAGAATCTGAATGTGAGGAAAAGACCGGTATTTAAAATCTTATGTACGCTAAGAAATTTAAAATCAAGGAACTCTTTTTAGTTGGAAAAAAGTAAATGACGGTATTTTAAAATGGCGTCTAGTACAAAAACTTGGAACAGATGAATAAAACGATTCGGATCATGAAAAAGAAAGCAATAAATGCAACAACAATCGTTTTTCAATGATGATTTTGAAGCGCTTTATTTTCAGTTGGGTTTGCACTTTTTTCTTTCATGGTTTAATATATCATAAATAAGTAGCAGAAAAAACACGGAGAACATATAGACAGTACGTGCAAAGCTTGTTATGTCGAATCTTTGAGATACTTCGCTTCGCATTTACTAATCCTGTTTGGGTTGAAGTATATTCTTGGCCGGAAATACCGATAAATCTAAGTTCCTCACCCTCCTCTTCAATGGCTGCTGCAATCTAGAAACGAAATTTTTTTGTTTTAAGTGAATTAAGTTGGCCGCCAGTTAATTGTTTTTTTTACCGGTTCCGCACATGTACTTCGCTTCGCATTTTTTGCCTTCCGCTCCGCATCGTATTGGTGGTGATTTTTAATAAATTTACTAACCTGCAACAAAGGATGTCATTTAATTATGTTTTAAAAGTTCAAAGTACTCGAATTACCTGCGCAACTCGTACTTCGGCTTTTATTGCCAAGGCATCTTTTTCGGCGTCGCTGATCCTTCAATTTCGACCTCCGTCAACCCACCACCGCTTTAGTATTTCGCTTGATTCTTTCGTCATCTTTGCCCGCTTCGCATTTTTTGCCTCCCGCTTTGCATCGTATTGGCGGTAGTTTATAATGAAGCAACTAACCTGCAACAAAGGATGTCATTTAATTATGTTTTAAAAGTTCAAAGTACTCGAATTACCTGCGCAACTCGTACTCCGGCTTTTAGTGCCAAGGCTTCTTTTTCGGCATCGCTGATCCTACAATTTCGGCCTTCGTCCACTCACCACCGCTTTAGTATTTCGCTTGATTCTTTCGACATCTTTGCCCCTGCCATCATTTGTTATCTGCAACGTATTAGGGAAAAAATATGTAAATCATGTGCATTTATGCCAGTTTCGTTAATACAAATGCTATGCACTACGCTACACCACGATTGACTGAGTTTTTCTGTAAAATATTGCTTAAATAAAGGTCAGCAAGAGCATTTCTTAAGTAAGGTCGTGCAGAAGTGGTATCATAATATAACTGTTTTCGTATGGTAAGAACACATAATTTTTTTTTATTTTACATTTGATGTCTTGCATAAAGTTTTCAAGCCGATATGCCGTAGTCATGTAAAAAGCCGATTTCCTTTACACATTGTGTGATATGCAGTAAACTGTGGATAATATAAGTCACACTTTTTTCAAAATACAAATGTGGATAATATTGAACAAATTCTTCTATCAACATCTGAGCAACGTCAATGTTAGCTTCGTAACTTTTTTTAGACGACAGCAACCTGTACGCGCTGTGAAATAGTAAATAATTGTAATAATAATCTTAGTTTCTCATGCGACTAACATGCGACTATTCCTGTATAAGCAGCAAAATTCGGCAAAAGACCATCTCCGAAGAACAATTTTTTTCTCCTAATATACCTAGAAATAACCCCTTACAAGGTGGTGCACGGAGTACCAAACACCCTGTATATCATAAATATGTAGCAGAAAAAACACAGAGAACATGTAGACAGTACGTGCAAAGCTTTTTATGTCGAATCTTTGAGATCGGCCACACCAGCCGGTGTCAAAAATAACTGTCTTACTAGCCTTTTTAGGAAGTTACAATTGCCAACAGATTGGAAGGCAATGGTAGCAAGGTAATGAGGAGACTGGGAATATAATTAATATAAGAATCGAGTAATTTAATGTTACTGAGTATTTTCTTTATTGATTGAAACTTATATACAGAAATAAAAGAGCAATGCTTAAAAGTAATGTGCAATGTAAACAATGAAAAGGTAAGCAGTTTTTTACTTGCTAGAATTTACAGTCACTCGCAGCTTCAATGATGCACTTACAAAAATACTTAATTTTGATGGAATGCTAGCTCATATAATGATATATCGAAAATTCCAAAAAATCGTTTTTTACATTTGATAATTTTATTTCAAATCCAGAAAAAACAAAAAATATTTCTTCATCTATGATGCAATAACAAAAATTAGAAAATTGAATGATGCATCATGGAAAAAATGTAGAATATTTAATGAATTAACTGTTTTCTTTGATTTCTAATATTTTGAAGGATTATAATCTAGTACTGCCTGAAGCCGTTTTGGCATAGGTTCTACTAATGTCCTCGTCTAGCTTGGGGATATTTTATTCCACTCTTCCAACAGCACGTTTTTTAACTGTTTTTATTAGTAACTAGCAAACGCCCGCGACTTCGTCCGCATAAAAATCGCATTAATAAGCAATTTTTGAGAATGTAGTTAGTAATACGTTATATGGGATATATAATCCGCTTACTTTAATGGCTCTTTGATCACAATGTTTTATATTTTGTTGGAGTCAGTACCATAAATTATTAAGAATGATAGCATGATACTCGCATTTGAATGGGAGAGGCTCGTGATCAATCAAACCCGTGAATCGAGATCATATGTATACGTGTTAAGGACATGTGAATAGTTGTAGCTTGTGTTGATTGAAAAAAGCCCAAATAAAATGACATCAAGCTTAAAAACATAACAGGACTTCGATTGTGCGTAAAGCCCCATTATATGATACTACCGATGAAATCGAAATTTTTGTAATCTTAAGAATTTTTGTGTGGGGAGTGATAGAAGGGATGACAATACTAAATTAATTTTTTCACACCATGCTAGAGTAGCTATAAAAATATTTTGCACCAAAATTTAAGCTTGAAAAACTGAATAGGTAACTTGAGAAACTTAGTGCATTGGATTTAGTGAAATTGTGCAATTTGTATGGGAGGTGGTAGAAGGCGTGGGAGTTTTTTGGTAATTTTTGTAGATACAATTATCATCACCATGCAATTGGTATCTTTTAAATTTCAGATCAGTTAGATTCACACTTTTGAAGAAAATCGAGTTTTTGCAAAGTCGTGAAATTGTGTCATATTGTAAGGGAGGGGAAAGAAGGAGTGGAGCTAATCGGTTAATTTTTTCCCGATAATAATAATAATACTTATTAGGGATTCATCAGAAAATTTTAGCTCGATCAAAGTTATACGTACTGAGAAAATTGGTTTAGAGTATTTCATGAAAATGTGCAGTTTGTATGGGAGGTGGTAGAAGGAGTGGAGGGTTTTTGGTAATTTTTCTAGAATCAACTATAATTACCATGCGATTGATGTGTTTTAAATTTTAGATCAGTTAGATTCACACTTTTGAAGAAAATCGAGTTTTTGCAAAGTCGTGAAATTGTGCCACATTGTATGGGAGGGGGTAGAAGGAGTAAAGCTAATCGGTTAATTTTTCTCGATAATAATAAATATACTAATTGAAGATTTGGTACAAAATTTCAGCTTGATCAAAGCTATACGGACTGAGAAAATTGGTTTAGAATATTTCATGAAAAATTGCAGTTTGTATAGGAGGTGGTGTAAGGAGTGGAGGGTTTTTAGTTATTTTTTGAGAAGCAACTACAATTATCATTAAATTGATATGTTTCATATTTCAGAACAGTAACATTCACACTTTTAAAAAAAATCGAATATTCGCAAAGTCGTGGATTTGTGTCAGATTGTATGGGAGGGGGTAGAAGGAGTGGAGCTAATCGGTTAATTTTTCCCGATAATAATAATAATACAAATTAAGGATTCATCAGAAAATTGTAGCTCGATCAAAGTTATACGTACTGAGAAAATTGGTTTAGAGTATTTCATGAAAAAGTGCAGTTTGTATGGGAGGTGGTAGAAGGCGTGGAGGGTTTTTGGTAATTTTTCTAGTAACAACTATAATCACCATACAATTGATGTGTTTTAAATTTTAGATCAATTAGATTAACACTTTTCAAGAAAATCGAATTTTTGCAAAGTCGTGGAATTGTGCCACATTGTATGGGACGGGGTAGAAGGAGTAAACCTAATTGGTTAGTTTTTTCCTGACATTAATAACAATGCTAATTAAAGATTTAATACAAAATTTTAGCTCGATCAAAGTTATACGTACTGAGAAAATTGGAGTATAGTATTTCATGAAAAAGTTTAGTTTGTATGGGAGGTGGTGGAAGGAGTTGGGGGATTCAAACTATTTATATACTTGAAGATTGCATTTGTAATAGAAATAATATATTTTAAATTTCAAATTAATAGCTTTCATAGTTTCCATTAAAATTTGATTATTATAAGTTTTTGAAAATGAGTCACTTTGTATGGAAGGGGGTAGAAGGCGTGAGGGGAGAAAAATAAAACCTAAAGCAGATTACTCCCAGAGGCAGAGCTAATAATCTGTGAAAGTTTCATTGCAATCGATGCAGCCGTTTTTGCGTGAAAGCCGGAAAGACAGACAGACAGACAGAGAAATTTTTTAAAAACGTTAAATTCTGCTTAGTTATTGCTAAAATGAAGCAAAAAACTTATTTATAGCCATTTATAAACAAATCACAGACAGACACTACAATTATATTTATATAGATAGATGGGGTGCTTTTTAATTTCTAGTTTTAGTTTTGCCCATATATGCTCAATTACATTTATATCGGGTGATTGTGGTGCCGTTTTAATGATATGAGGGCAGTTGTATAGCATCCATTCCCTAACAAGATATGATGAATGCTTTGGGTCATTAGCATGGAAGAAGGTAAAATTGTCTCTTATTTCCATATTTTCGGTACTGCTTTTCAAATTCTGCTTAAGGATGTCCATGTACATGTGTTTGTCCATAATACCTTGGGGAGTTTTCCGACGCATGCAAAGGACATGCAGCCCCAAACCATGACATGACCTCCATCATGCTTAACAGTAGGCCGCAAATTCTCAAGTTTTAGCTCCTCATGTGGCTTTCTCCAAACAGAAACCTTCCCATCTGATGCAAAAATATTGAATTTACTCACATCTGTAAAAATTACCGATTTCCAAAAGTCCTGGGATCTATTTCGGTATGTGCTCCATTTGAAGACGCACGTTCTTAGAACTAATCAGGGACTTGTTTCTCGCTACTCGTCCATGTAAATTTTCTTTACGCAATATTCGTCGCACTGTTTCAGGATGACACTTCTTTTCCAACCATTTTCCCACTTCAGACGTGAGCTTTGGATCACTGAGCAACGGTTTTTTTCCGAGATTCCCTGGTAATTCATCGTTCATCGTGGTCTGTGAAAATTTTGTTCGAGACTTTCCTCCCTTTATTTTCAATCCGATTTTCGCGTGAATATCTTTCAATAATATTTTGTACAGTAGATGCACTTTTGTTAACAATTTGCGCGATGCATCTTTGACTTTTTCCAGAAATAAAATGGTGTATTATTAATTCGCCTTCCTCAATGGTTGTACGACGACCCATTTTCAATAAGTGATACGATCGGGAGAAAACTTAAATAATAAACTTCACTTTGCGACTCGAAATCCCTATTATAATAGTAAGAAATCGTAGTCTGTGAACATGGACTGGAAACTAGCCGTTATATTCTCAGAAATTTTCTGTCTGCATCTAAGCTGTGACGCTATTTTAAAGAGTATTCACCGATTTGCTTTTGTTTCATCTAAATTCAGCTGCAAAATTGTTTTGATATCAGTGGAATTAAGAGGAACTCATACAACAGTGTGACTATTTGAAGACGTTATTAGAAACTTTATTCCTATACTTTTTTTAAAGGATACTTACAAAAATTCTTGACTGCATCATTTAAGCTGTGAGTAAGAACAGAACCTAGAAAAGTATGTCTTAATAAGAATTAACATGCCTACCAGAAAGGCAAATCAACAGGGTCAGCCCTTCACGGCCTAGTTAGACAAATAGAAAAGGCTAAAGACTACAAAGAAATTGCCGTTTGTGCATTCCTAGATATTGAAGGAGCTTTCGACAATACTCCACATGACACCATACTAGCAGCAGCTAGGAAAAAAGAACTTGAGTCGGCCACGATAAAATGGATACATGCCATGCTAAGGAACCGATTGACGCGGATCTAGGTGATAGCACATTGATTGTACAGACTTATAAGAACTGTCCCCAGGGAGGAGTATTATCTCCACGTCTTTGGTTAATCGTAGTAGATGACCGTCTAACAGAACAAGGCTACGAGGTAATACGATATGCCGATGACCTTGTTATTATCATTAGAGGCAAATATAATCTAACTTTGTCAGAAAGGCCTTGGAAGTGATAATGAACTGGTGTCAGTCTAAGAACTTGAACATCAACCCAAGTAAGACTGAGATAGTACCATTTACAATTTACAAATAGAAGGCAAATTTGCATAACACCTCCTTCTAGAAATGAAACATCAATACCCTTTTCAGATGAGGTCAAATATTTAGGTGTGATACTTGATAAAAAACCTCAACTGGAACATATACAGGGTGTTTGGTACTCCGTGCGCCACCTTGTAAGGGGTTATTCCTAGATATATTTTGAGAAAAAAAATTGTTCTACGGAGATGGTCAATTTTCAATATCCGCGGAGATACAGGGTGATCAAGAAAAGTGTTTCGGACCTGTACCCTCACTCACTCAAAACGCTATATCTTGAAATCTAATAATCACAATTTAAAGTGTTATAGCTTGTTTTTTAGGAAATCCACATTGTAACTGTACTTAATCGTGAGGTATTTGCTTCAGAACACAAATTTTTGATACTTTGACCCTCAAAATTCTGTGATTAATGTAGTTTTTCTCAAAAAAACGCATTATAAAAATGTCATTTTAATGTTGTTTTTTTATGTGCCATATTATTGCCTACAAAAGATGCACACATACTTATGACTTAGGTTTTCCCGTTTTCCAGGTAATAAGCGAAAATACATATGGCTTGAAAATGAAATATGCCATAAAGCAACCCTCGTTCTAAAAAAAACTGCCTGAAATGTTGTTAAACTGAAATATTCTTATTGTCCTCTAATTACTATTTAAATTATCGAGGAATTTCCTTCAATTAGTATTAAAATTATCGAGGAAATGAATTGAATTAAAATGAGTTTCAACACAACTTGGTGCAACACTTTGCCTTTTTTAATAGGGTACCTAACAAAACGAAAAACGTATAAAAGCAAAATCTTACTTCATATTTTTATCAGTTTTAGTTACATTGTTAAAAGTACAAGGTATCACTAAAATTTATAAAATAATTTCGAAATGCCTGAGTTCACGAATGAAGAATATGCAGACATCATTTTCATTTATGGGGAGTGTCAGGAAAATACACGAGCGGCGCGATCTTTGTATCATCAGAGATTTCCTAATCGTCGGATACCTGACAGGAGAGTATTCCAAGACGTTTACAGAAGGATTCGAGAAACTACTCCTACTTCTACAATGGCGCTACAGCCCAAATCGGAGCTTGGCCTCCTAACATTCAGGTTCCTTAACATTTTTTTCATTACTTATTGTGGAAGGGTTGTTAGCCCTTCGCACAACCCTCTTTCTACGAATTTTTCATTTTCGTAGATTGAGGTGACCAAGATATATCCAAGCAGGCAATGTGCTGGAATTATATATTGCGCCGACCGGGATTTGAACTCACGACCTCCGCATTACAATACCAACACGCTACCCACTAGGCTAGACCCTAGCGTGGAAAGTTTGGAGTATCCTAAAAGCAGAGCGTTTGCAACCACCACACACCCGTGCAGGAGCTGTTACCCATTGATTTGCCCAAAAAGATGGAGTTTTGCAATTGGCTCCTTAAACGACAACTAAGTGACGAAAATTTTATGAACAACATTCTTTGGACGAATGAGTTCCAATTCACCAGAGACGGTATCACAAACATCCACAACTTACACACCTGGGCTGAGAGCAATCCACATACAAGAAGAGAGGCATCATTTCAGCACATATTCAGTGTCAATTTATGGGCAGGTGTGATTGATGACGATTTCATTGGTCCTATTAGGCTTCCACCTATCCTAAATAGTTCCAATTACTTGCATTTTTTGAGAAATGATCTACAGGAGTTATTGGATGATATGCCACTGCAACGATTGGCTTCCATGTTTTACCAACACGATGGTGCTCCAGCTCATTACGGCCGACAAATCACAGATTGATTAAATTACAATTATAGCAATCGCTGAATCGGTAGAAATAGACCGATACACTGGCCTGCAAGATCTTCTGATTTAACTATTATGGATTTCTTTGTATGGGGACGGATGAAGGGTCTTGTCTACGCAACGGAAGTACTAACGTTGCAGGATCTAAACACCAGAATCGATGCGACAGCAACAGAAGTAAGGCAGCAATTGAAGAGTATGAACACAAAGAGAACACTGGCAAAACGAGCTTTAGCGTGCATTCAAATTGAAGGTGGCCATTTTGAACATTTATTGTAATTAAGGAAATTTGAAATAGACCATAAAAACCATTCGTAAGTTCTTTTAGTTCAAGCGGAGAGTGTTGATCAACATATTCTTGTTTATTTGATAAAAGTGCTAAATTATTGGAATGATAGTTTTTGCTAAACTATGAAACTTATGCAATGCAAGTGTATGCGTCTTTTGTAGGCAATAATATGGCACATAAAAAAACAACATTAAAATGACATTTTAATAATGCGTTTTTTTGAGAAAAACTACATTAATCATAGAATTTTGAGGGTCATAGTATCAAAAATTTGTGTTCTGAAGCAAATACCTCAGGATTGGGTACAGTTACAATGTGGACTATTATACCAAATTAAAGGTAATTCGATTTTCTAAAAAACAAGCTGTAACACTTTAAATTGTGGTTATTAGTTTTCAAGATATAGCGTTTTGAGTAAGTGAGGGTACAGGTCCGAAACACTTTTCTTGATCACCCTGTATCTCCGCGGATATTGAAAATTGACCATCTCCGTAGAACAATTGTTTTCTCAAAATATATCTAGGAATAACCCCTTACAAGGTGGCGCACGGAGTACCAAACACCCTGTAGAATGGACTCACGCCAAAGAATTAAAGGCGTTTTGGGCCTGTAAAAGCCTATTTAGCAGAAGATGGAGATTAATGTTGCTACAGAGCAATTATCCTCCCAATAGTTACATACGGGTCAATAGTTTGGTGGACTAAAATGTTACAACAAAAAGCATAGCTTATATTACAAAAAATTCAAAGACTAGCTTGTCTTAGTATAACAGGTGCAATGAAAATCTGTCCTACTGCGGCAGTGGAAATATTCCTAAACATCCCTCTGATACATCTCCAAATAAAAAAGGAAGCAATTAAAGGGGTTTTACGCATCCAGAGAGATAACAATTACGAATCGGGAGATTTTAGAAGTCACTTCCAAATTTTAGAAAATCTAAGAATTGGGGTTCTAACTTCAACACTGTTAGACACTATGCCAACAGAATTCAACTTTAAAACCCCCTTCAAAGTAATAATCAGAGAACGCAAGGATTGGCAATCCATGGAAGAGGGATCAACCATCTGGTACACAGATGGTTCGCGCCCCTTTAAGGAGACTGGAGCCGGAGTCATAGGTCCTAACTTCTCGGTTTCCAAACCTCTTGGTCAGGAAGCCACAATCTTCCAAGCCGAACTTATTGCAATGGGGCTATGTATCCAAGAAAATATTAGGGGAGCTAATCGCAACAAATCTATTTAAATCTTATCGGATAGTCAGGCAGTTCTCAAAGCTTTTGCGTCCAACAAACACGGATCGAAGCTTGTTTGGAATGCCTTCAAAACTTAATCATCCTGTGAAAAAGGAACAAACTAACATTAATGTGGGACATACGGGGATTGAGGTAGATGAAGAGGCAAAACGCCTCGCAAAAAATGGCGCAGAAATTAATTTTATTAGACCACAGCTATTCTGTGGAAAACCAAAGGGATATTTCAACCTTAAACTTAGAGAGTGGATTGAACAAGAGCATAGAATCTACAGGTTTATCAAGCTCAAAGAAATGTATACTACCACAAGAACCAAAAAAAAAAACAAAGTGGATGATATTCTAAAATTCAGCAAGAGTGATATTAGTACTCTAATCGGCCTATTGACGGGGCATAGTGGAGTAAACCACCACCTCAAAAATATGGGTCTCGCTGAAACTGACATCTGCCGCCTCTGTCTCATAGAGTCAGAAACGACAAAGCATGTCCTATTTCACTGTGACGAGGCAGTAGCAAGGAAAAGATTCAATCTTCTTGGGAAAAGTTTCCTTTCTACCGACGAACTAGCCAACATGGCTCCCTTAACGATACTCAGATTAGCCAAAGCTATCGAGTTATGGTAGGGTAAAGGGGCAATAAACGCACAATAGGCCAAGAAGGTCGCAGTGCTCTCACGCGTTCCCCTAATAGTAATAAGTGTTCCCCTAAATAAAATAGTAAGCTCGATCAAATTCGAACTGTTGCCATCACCTTGAACCGCTGGTCTTTTATTCTTAAGCTTCATGCGAACCTAGGTACAAAAAAGCAACAATCATCTACTAAATTAATTTTTATTATTACCTAAAACGTTCATACAGTCGGTGGATTTTTTAAATGCTCCGGCATATCTTGCAGTTCGACTTTGGTTGCTTTTAACGCAACGCCTTCAGGTAAATTTCTCTCGACGTATTCGAGAAACGTATCCAAAGTCGAACCAGTCAACTTATGGAAATGCATAAAACGAAAATAAGTTCGTACCTCGTACTGAACGCGATGCTTCTTATAAATATGCACAGATTTTAGTAATGTGAGGCGATCGTGCTGAGCTCGACGTGGCGCGAAACTGCAAAAATCCAACCAATTTAAAACTTCATCATTATCGAGATGAAACCGAACTTATTTCCTACCATTTTCCAATTTCGATGCCAAGGTGCTGTGCTGATGTTGTCGTGAACCACGAGTAACTTTTTAAAACGGCAGGATCGGCTCCGCGAAGCTCCAGTTCAAGACGACTGAAGAGTTTGTCGGGCTGCGAAATCTGCGAACTTGTAGCGATATCTTGGGAGAGGAGACGACATGGCTGGACTGTTGGCGCTAAGGTAGCACGCATTGGCTGCAATTTACTAAGAATCTAAAACAATATTGCTTAGTTTTTATTTTAATAAAATTTAAAGTATTTCCATTACCCTTAGCATTTCCAAGTTTTTCAGGTTAGAGCGGAAAATTGACATTTCGAGCCGTACAGTGGTGCAAAATAGTTTAATGACGAATATGAAGTTTCGTTAAGAGTTTTTTTTATACTTTTCAATCATCATTGTGCAAGATTAAAAAATAACTTTAAAATTATCATTCTCTCCAGTTAATTCTCAAACTAAGTCATCATTAGAGTTACTGTATGGGAACGGACCCTCTCTTATTAGAGCGCTTGGACACCAGGTTCCAGCGCAGTGCGGGAAATTTTGAAATCGTAGATTTTAGGCCAAGTATTTTATTTTAATTTCTATGATTGACTTTCTGTTGAAATTTTAGGCCAAGTATAAGTTTAAACTCCCGAGAATGCGTTTCAATGTGTTTTTAGTGAAATCGCAACATTTTAATGTCTCTTCAGTACGAGCTGTCACTCGTTTCGTTGACTTTTTAAATTTCGACGAGTGACAGCTCGATTAACGGATTCGAGGCCAAACTCGACAAAAGCAGAAGTGGGCGCGTTGTATACTGCAACTATAGTCATCGTTTAGTTATTCGTTTAAATTGAAATGAAAATCAAAACTAATTCGAAGTAACGGCCAATTCCGTATCCCACTGTAAAATTTCATTCTTCTATTGGCATCCCATACGCATCTAACTGTCATTCAAACTATCGTTTTATTTTGACTGTTTGTCGTTGATACGAGACTTCACTTCGAAATGTTTTGGAATTTTTACAGAAAATGTCCATAAACATTACCGTGCACGGCAATACCTTGGAGACAGTCACACGCCGCAACATGCTCTGCGATCCAGAACGCATGAAAAAGGAAGAATTTGCGGAACGGCGTAGGCAACGACTCGAACAGGTTTGAAAATAAATTCGATTGCCATCCGCGAAAAGTTGCTAACAAAGAAATCAATTTCAGGTTCGCCAGCAGTCCAAGGAACTCGCGTCTCAGGTCCGAAGAAATGTCGATCAAGAAATTCGAAAACAGGAACGTCGTGTCGAGGACGTTAAACAAAAAGAACTGTTAAAGTGGCGCGAGAAAGCCATGGCCGAAGCTCAAGACCAGCATAAGAAAAGTCTTAGTGCGCTGGGGGAAGCACATAGGGCTGCTCTCGACGATCGCGATGCCAACGAAAAGTTTAAAGTGCACCAGAAGAAAAACGAACTTGTTGCAGTGCAGCGCGGTAAAGATGCATTGCGAAAAGAATTGCAGGAAAAATCACAACCGCGTAAGAAAATTTCCAAAACCGTCGCTCCAAAGCCTGTTTTGAAAAAAACCGCTCCAAAGAACGACGAAAATTCTTCAAATCTTGCAAACGCCGCCTCCACCGTACAACAGCCGGACGACTCAATCTGCACATCGTCTTCCGACGAAGACGATGCACCTGTTCAGATAGAACACTCCAAGGCCGCTCTAAAGAAAACCAAGGTCGTTGTAATGGAAGTGAATTCGGACAGCGATTCGTCCGCTACCAGCTTACAAGACTCGCACGCAGATTCAAACATGCATTTCTATCGAACCGCAAATAAATCAGAAACAGCCGGAGAACCTAGTTCGAAACGATCATCGTACAATGCGATCGACTACAAAGCCTCCGATACGTCTTCCGAGCGTTCGAATGCAATCGAACAGCAACCACCCCGACTGAAACAATTTACCCAAATCTCTGATATGATTCGAAAGCGACAAGGTCAATCGAGCAGCGACTTACTAGCCGAACCAAGTTCGAGCAATCTAAGTCCGCCGAAAACACGGCAGTCGAGTTTGAAAAGTCGATTGCCGCTCGAAACGATCACATCGAAAAGTGAAACACAAACTTCGAAGAAACTCACGAATTCGGCGACGAAATCATCTTCGAAATCGGAATCGTCCAATACAGTGCAGTTCTACGATTATGATAATAAATTTGCGAAACAATACGAGCCACGATCGGGTGTTGTTTTGCCGAATTCGAAACCGCACAGTGAAATGAACGCCATGGAGAGTGCCCGGTTGGAGTTGCTGCTGCAGGAGAAACAACGAAAATCTGCAGATGATTTGCGGTAAGTGAAAGTTTTTGTTTATTACTTTAATTCGACTTCGGATTTCTGGTTGTGATTGAAGCTTGAATTTTTTTTTATGAAAGTGCGGTTCAGTAATTAGCGGATAGTTTCGAGGCAGGCAACCTTGTTATTAGGAAAATACGTCACGTTCTATCTGAAATATTTGCTATCTTCATGGCGGGAAATACGCTTGTCACCAGCCATATATCATATATCGTAATAATATGCCCTAATAGATGAAACGCGCTAATTACATTAGCAGCCTCCTGTACTACGAATTCTGCTTTAAAATCGGAAAATGTTCTTGGACTTAGAAATAAGAGTTAGCCAGAGATGGGGCAGTTTTCTTTAACATAAAAGCAAAGTCTATCCTAGAACTGCGTCCAGCACTGTCAACGGAAAGTTGACGCAGCAAAACGAGAAGGACTTGTGGGTCAATCTCTCAACCGTTGTAGACAAACTAAACTTTCTCTATTAAATTTGCTCAAACATACGGGTAGTTAGGTCCGTTGTGATGTCATAGGATTTCAGAATGTATGTCTCCCTATCAAACAGAGCCCTGTAAGAACTCCTACTACGCAGCTGATCATCTGTCAGCGTAGCGAGATCAGCCTACCAGAGTGTTTTAGATCCAGCACAGGCCAAATCTGTCTGGTGGTATTACATGTAACACCGTTTGCCCATCTGTCGTGGACTTTTGTAATCGCATCCAACTTAAGTTGCGGGAAACATGCAACTTAAGCGAATAAAGTAATAAAATCTGAGAATTTTGAAATAATTGAAAGTTGATTTTATCGCGAAAAGTCCGGATCAACAACGATAACTGAAAATGGTGACACGTGGCAAAAGGTAATGTTAGAGCAAAACCGAAGTCTCGTCACACCGTGCTGGACTAAAATTACCAGTCAGCCGTAGGTATCGACTTTTAGAGAAAGGAAAATATGCCAATCACATAGGAGCTGGTACCCCAGTATACTTGGCTGCTGTTATGGAGTATTTGGCTGCCGATGTTCTCGGATTAGCTGGTAAAGCGGTTTTTGATAACAAGAAGATTCGAATTATATAGAGGCATTTGCGATCGGCCATAGTCAACGATCTTCTCTGTGGGTCGTCGACCAGTTCACATCGTCCACGGTAATTTAATTTCGTATCATACAAAAAGTAGTAGCTATTTTGGTCATGGAGTGTAGTGTGTCGGCATGTGTTGATAAAACAAATATTACGCCGTTTATTATTTGTTTCGGATTCTGTGGAAAAAATTTTCACTGCAAGTGTGCCGGTCTCTCTGGTCATGTTGGGGATGCTGTTGCGAAGGCTGATAACGGTCTCTACTGGTACTGTACTGCCTGCAGGTCATCATCATCCTCTACATATGTTGCTAAAGTGTTGAAGGCGATGTCAACGGTTCAGGCGCTTCATAATGAATTTGCAGCACTTCAACAGAAGCTTCATTTGGCCTTAAGTGATCTGCATAATACGTCGCTCGCGCTTACCAGCATGTCGATGCCGCCAGCAACTGTATTGCCTTCGACTAGTTCGACTAGTTTGCCGGCAACATCAAAGGCATCAAAAACTGCACCTGAGGCTTCCCCTAAATCAGCTAGGCAGTTAAGACCGCGGCAGATTAAATCTGGGACTAGCGCCGCTACGATCAACAAACGCCCTGCTACGAACGCTGAAAACGGTACCTCCTCTGCAGTTACGTCAGTCGACAACGCCGATAAATCTAGTGACACTAATTATGTCGCTCAACATGCGGTTGTTGCCGATTACTCTACTGGCGTTAATAATTCTAATGACGTCACGGTCACTACTCCATCAACATGCAAGCTACCTGCTGCAATGAGTTCCAGTTTCGTTCCGGCGAAGATGCTACATAAGGTCTTGAAACCAACGTTTTGGCCGAAAGGTCTTGTCGTTAAGGAATTTGACTCGAGATCTCGTAAAAATTTTCGGACACTACCATCGAAGGAAGCTCTCACCTAACACTCAATCCCAACTCGTATGACTCAAACATTTCATCAGTTTCAAATTATACTCGCATGGCCTGTGTTTCTCGTCCGACTTTGGTGACTTCAGCGTGGGCCTCTAGCCTCTCTGCATCTAATGTAACTTCATCGTCAACTATTGCGTTAAACATGTCCAAAACGATTAATGTACACGAGGGCCTTCATTCTTTCTGCATCTATCATCAGAACGTAAGAGGTATGAGGATCAAACTACAAAGTTTTCGCACCAGCATCGCTAACACGGACATCGATATTATTACTCTAACCGAAACTGGACTAGATGACGACATCATTACCAACGAACTAGGGCTATGCAACTATACTGTCTATCGCAGAGATCGCAGCCAAACCCTTGGCTACAAAAACGTTTTTGTGGCTGTCTTATAGCAATCAAGAATATCTACGTCTCCAAACTTCTGTCTTTTTCACCTGACAACGTTGTACAGATCTTCATCGAAGTTACCCTTCATCAACATAAGTTCATCGTGGGCTGTGTTTACATCCCTCCTGTTTCACCAGTTGATATCTACACCAGCCACTGCCAATATGTCGAGAACATCACTTACAGCTTTCCAAGTTCCAATATCATTATTGTTGGTGACTAAAATTTGCCACTAGTGGATCGGACATCCGCTATTTGGACTGCACCTAACACAAGTTCCCCTGGCAACACGGTCATCGACTCCTTTTGTTTTTTGGATTTTCATCAAAGCAATACTATACTAAATGCCAGGAAAACTTCTGGACTTGGTCTTTTCAAATTTCGTATCAACGATCGTTGTTCATCGTTCAAGTTTCGCGTTACTACCCCTTGATGCTATGTACCATCCTGCGCTTAATATTGAAATTTCTTTTAACTCATGTAATGTTCCCATTCAACAATTTACTTCCTACAATTTCAAAAATGCCAATTATGATGTTATTTGTCAGCAGCTTTCATTAATCAATTAGTCGCATTTATTTGACAGCCTTGAATTAAATGACGCTATTGCTCGGTTTTATAACGTTATCTACTCTTTATTTGATAAATACATTCCACTTCAGGTAATATCGAGTTCAAGTTATCCTCTCTGGTTCGGCCCCGAACTCAAGCGTTTGATCACTATTAAAAAAGCAGCTCACGTTAGATTCAAGGAATCAGGTTCTCGGGCTGATTACCTCGAATTCTCTCGCCTTCGTTCTTTGTGTAAAGTCAGGAAGCAACAGTGCTACGCTGAATACGTTCAATCCGTTGAAACTAATATTTCATTCAATATCAAGGCCTTTTGGAATCATATTAACTCTCTTAGATCGGATAATATATTACCGACCTGCATGCACCTTAATGATGACATAGCTTCCGATCCGTTAGAAATTGCTAGTTTGTTCGCAACTTTCTTCTCTAGTGTATACTCTGATACAACTTACGCGGCTGCTACTACAAGTACCCCAATTACAGGAACTTACCCTAATTCTTGTCTTGGTCTTTCTTCTTTGTCCATTGATTTCGCTGATGTTGCATCAATGCTCAATGGCCTTAACTCGAACAAAGGTATGGGCCCTGATGGTGTTCCCCCTTTGGTTTTATGGAAATGTCGAGAGTTTTTGACGTTACCTCTAACTATTCTTTTTAACCTCTCTCTCCATACAGGTAGGTTTCCTATTAGGTGGAAGTCCTCTTTTCTGGTACCCATTTACAAGTCTGGCGACAAAAGTAACATTGCAAATTATAGACCAATCTCCATCCTGTCTACTACCGCTAAAATTTTCGATAAAATTGTTACTAACAAGCTCACTCCGTTATTTAAAGGCATTATAACGCCTCATCAACATGGCTTTCAAAAAGATAAGTCAACATTAACTAACCTCTTACCTTATATTGATAAGATTATCAATGTAATGGAGTGTAACCTTCAACTACACGCAGTTTACACCGATTTTTCTAAAGCATTTGATAAAATCAATCATCTGCTTCTAATTTCCAAATTAAATTACTATGGAATTTCCGGTACGTTGCTTTCCTGGTTTAGTGATTAGCTGCTGGATCGCACTTCCTCTGTCAATTTAAAAACTGCTAAGTCTACTTCATTCCCAGTAACGTCTGATGTACCCCAGGGCTCCCATCTGGGACCCCTTTTATTTCTAATATTTATCAATGACATTTCTTCTATATTCAACGATGTCGATCATCAACTATTCGCAGACGATTTAAAAATCTTCAAAACTATTAGAACTGCCCAGGACTGTGCTACCCTGCAAACTAACATCGACGTATTGTTCCATTGGTGCTTGTCTAACCATCTTTCGCTCAACATTTCTAAATGCTCGTACATAATTTTCAGCAGATCTCGTACACGCCACAATTACAACTACTGCATTAATAACCAACCATTGCTAGAGGTGCAGGTCATTAAGGATTTGGGCATTATGTTGGACTCGTCCTTAACTTTTGTACCCCATTTTACTAAAATATGCAATTCCGCTTGAAGAATGCTGGGATTCATAATTAGGAATAGTCTGGATTTCACGAATATTTTTTCATTAGTCCGGCCTCACCTTGAGTACTTATCTGAGCTATGGAATCCATGCTTCCTAATTCACTCCAAAAATATTGAAACGATTCAGCACAAATTTCTCCGTTATATCGGCTTTAAGCTTCATATTCGAATGGAGGACATCGACTATGACTCCATGCTCAGTCTGCTTAACCTCACTAATCTTTCTACTCATCGGATCTTATCGTCTTATATAGAGTTTTGAATGGCTTTTTGGATTGCCCGCTTTTACTTGAGGGTTTAAACTTTAGAGTTCCAAGTCACTTATCCCGCTCAACGGATTTATTTTATGTCGGTCGTCATATCACCCGCTATGGACAAAACGGTCCCACGGCAAGATTAATGAGAACTGCTAACAACTTTTCTGATTCATTAGATTTTTTCAATATTTGCATTAACGAAATTAAAAGAGTTGTATATGCGTAATACACACATCCCATATTTATCATTTAATTTTTATGCCTCCTTTGATTTTATAATGTTTTTTATTTAATGTTTAGTTTTATTGTTTTCTCTACTTTTCCATGTACATAATCTGTATTAGTTTAAGGGCTTGTTCCGTATATACACAGACGGACAAAAGTATTCGCCACTTTACGTATACCGACTTTTAATGATCCTAGAGTTTTCCTGATACAAATCTATAAGAAATCTGTTAAGGCAAATCCATGTTTTTATTTTCAGTTTAACGTTCAATAGAAAATTATTCAATTTATTGCTTCCTTTCCAAGAAAAAAACTAATAATATAAGTATGGTATGAAATTCGCTTGGACAAAAGTATTCGCCACGTGCATTTCTTGTTAAAATACCGGGAATTTGGAGACGTTTAAATTCTCGGAACTGCACGAGTGTCAAAAGAATGAAAATATTTGTCAGTCTGTGATACTTTTTCGCAGTTTAATTAATGTGCATACGGTAGTAAAGTATTTTTGAGCTTTTTAGAGTCAAAATGGGTCGAAAAGGAAAAGAAACCACTATGGAAGAAAGAAAAATAATTTTAAATTTATCTAATTTTAACAAATCAGTGAAGGACATTTGTGAAATAGTTAAACGTAGTAGAACTACAGTTCGGGATATCATAAAACGGTTTAAAGATAATAGTGATTTTCGGGATAAAAACAGATCTGGGAGACCTAGCAAACTTAATGCTAGAAATAAGCGAAAAATTATTAAATTTGTTAAAAACAACCCAAAATCCAGTTCATCACTAATTGCTGCAGAATTTCAGGAAGATACAGCGATCGATGTTCATCCTCGCACTATACGCAGGGTCTTAGAAAGCGATGGGTACAAGTCACGATCTTGCAGAAAAAAACCTTTCATCAGTAAAGTTAATAGAATAAAGAGGTTGAAGTTCGCTAAAGACTATATAAACAAACCAAAAAACTTCTGGGATAAAGTTATTTTCTCAGATGAAAGTAAGTTTTGTTTGTATCGCTCAGATGGAAGAATCCGCGTATGGAGACGAGCAGGATCTGAATTCGACGAAAAGAACATTCAAGCCACCGTAAAGCATGGTGGCGATTCGGTGATGGTATGGGGGTGTATGACAGTTTCTGGAGTGGGAGAACTTGCGTTTGTGGACGGCATTATGAAAAAAGAAGATTATTTAAACATTTTAAAGGAAAATTAAAAAAAAGTGCCGAAAAATTTAACATTGTAATCGATTATTACTTTCAGCAGGACAACGATCCTAAGAACACTGCTGGAATAGTGCGCTTGTGGATACTTTATAATACACCACACACCCTGAAAACTGCTCCCCAGTCACCAGACCTAAATCCCATAGAGCATTTATGGGATGCTCTGGATAAGGCAATAAGAAAACACCATATTTCTTCAAAGAGCCAGCTGAAATCCGTAATAAAAGACGAATGGGAAAAGATCAGTGAAACAACAACAAGAAAACTTGTCTATTCAATGGAAAATCGTTTAAGGGAAAATATTAAGCGAAACGGAAAAGCCACTAAATATTAAACTCTAAAAATGTGAATTAGTATTAAGTTTTTTAATATTTATTAGTAGATGGCGAATACTTTTGTCCAGGTGAAATTTGAGCTTACGCAAGCTATTATTATTTTTTTTTCATATCTGTGAATGAAATCTGAGTTTTTTGAGTAAATTACTTTCGAGAATATACGATGTTTCTTTTTCAATAATAATTTTATTATTACAAGTTTTTTTTAACCTTTTATAAACATATAATTCTAGCAGACAGCTAGTGGCGAATACTTTTGTCCGTCTGTGTATATAAACAAAAAAAATAAAAATTAAAGAATTCAATAAAACGGAAAAGAAATCTTTGGGTGCATAAAAATCATCCTGGCCTATTCAAGGCCGCCAGTATGTAGCAAAATATTTGTATGCGAGATAAAATGTTTATAAAAAAAATTGGGTTTCGCTAAGATTTTCTAATTGATTGTAATGGAAACGGCTTTTTACTCTGAAACAAAGACTTAAAAATTATTTTATAAAATTTTTAATCATTAATTTTTTGCAACCGCAATAAAATTTCTAAACCCAAATTTAAGTGGAGTTCTCAACGGCTTCAATTTGGCGTTTCGTCAGCGCTCGAAGGAGATTCTTCCTTCGCAAATTTATATCACAAGTCTTCAATTTTGTCCATTTTCTTCGACGATATTCGGATTCTGACCATCGGTTGGCGAGTACGATGTTTCCATTCGAGCCCGGTCCGTGGTCGCAATAAGGCGATCGATTTCGTCGTCATCCTCTTCGTCCGAATCATCTGTGTCGTCGTTTGCTTGAATTGAAAACAAGGAACAGTTATAAGGGCAATAAACAGTTTCGACTGCAACTGCTTCCGCGCTTATAGTTGCTTCGCTTACCATCTTCGTCATCGGTTTCGGGGCCGACCATTGTCATGACCTTGCCCAAGGGATTCAACTCGGCTGCTGTATTTGCTATGGAATTCAACTGCAACGGAAAATGCTCTAAAGCAATTGCAAACTAATGGAATTATCGGAGTTTACCAATGCATATTGTTCGCGCTCGAGCACCAAAATATCGGCTTCTTCGTTGCACGGAGCATCAACTTCCAGCCAGCATAAGTTTGCCACAGTCGGTTGTAAAGACGGAAAGAATGGATTCATAAACATTTTGATAGAACTAACTTAACAAGAAACTTTTAAGCCAAAAAAGAAACGCCGTTCCGCACTACGAAACTTTTCATCTGACGTCCGGTTTGACAGTTGGAAATCGCTCCGTGAAGTTAGAGTCAATTCGAGAAGAAATATCGGGTTAACGCTTTGCTCGTTTTCGCGCAACTTTTTATCTGCTTCCGTGTTAACTGAAATAATAGTTGCAGTATTTCTTTCTCAATGGGGTGGTACATCTCAAATGGCGCTTAATCAAGCCAAAGCCCTCTAAAATGAAAGCCTTGCAACTCAATCCGAAGTTCGTTGGTTGGAGAAGAGTCAAAATATTTCACATAATAATTGAATCAAATTAAGCACGAAAATTTACGCGAGCGCATACTTTTCTTAATAACTAAAATTCTACAGTTTTCTGGGTGAAAATTAACCGGAGAACTCTGCACAATATGAGTGACAGATTTTCTTCGGTGTGAGAAACAGAAATTTAACTTTGATCGCACTTTTTTCAATTAAAAATGTATTGCACTGATTTCAACGTGTAATAATTACATGCCAAGCACTATTAATAAAGTTCCTTGGAAAGCTGAACTAACTTTAAAATTGCATTTAAGAACAAACGCGATTCTTACGAAGCCCGCCGTGTCTGTTCCATACAAAAGCGAGCGAATTTGTATGGAACTGTAATTTTTGTTATGACCCCAACTTGTTGTTGCTGGAATGACATACATGGCTTTCAACTTTAAAGAGCTTTGAAAGAGCCCAATCTGACAAATTGATCTAGCTCTTTCAGGTGCCTTGGTCTTTCTTCTTCGTAGAGTAACTTTACTGATGACTGAGACATATTTTACAAGCAGATTGCGTGAAGATTGCACGCACATTTTTGTGATTATTTCAAGAAGTTTTACCATAGTCTGGCAAAACTGAAACCCGATATTTGGAGCGAAATTTAAAAAAGTGTTGACCTTTTTTTTGGTACGTTCCTAACATCAAGAACTGTGCGCAGTTTTTAATACTTAACTAAAAATTCACAAACATTTTGAAGGAACAATTTACCTTAGGGTTAATGAAATTGGCAAAAGAAAACCACTAAACTCACCCCACCACGAATGGTGAATTGGGAAAGGTGAATTCGCAGGTGTCGATTGTGATATTTTTGACAGACTCTGAACAGTGTGCCTCCTTCTTGTATGGAGTGAATCTAGTAGTGTCTATAGTTACTCCATGGTACACTAGAGGGGTTTTTTCATAGTTTGGCAAAGCTGAAGCCATGTTTTTGGAGCGAAATTAAAAAAAAGTGTCGATTTTTTGTTGGTACGTTCTGAACATAAAGAATTATGTGCAATTTGTAATACTTAATTAAAAAGTCACAAAGAAAAATTTTGAAGCAGCAATTTATCTTAGGATGAAATTGGCAAAAGAAAACCACTAAACTCACCACTCTACGAATGGGGACGGTGAATTCGCAGGTGTCGGTTGTGACATTTCTGCCATACTCTACCTCTAGCATGGAGGTACTCTAATAGTGTCAACTTTAATTATTTTTCGGTACCAGTAACTATTCGTTACCTTAAGAAAAGTAATCGTTACTAGTTACTCGTTTATTTTAAATGACCGCTGTATCATACTGCAGGGATGGGTAAGCCAGTCTTGCAAATCAGAAATTCAAATAGAAGAAATTGCCTCTAATACCCTATGCATTACGTATATGCACCAAGAAATCGCTTGTGAATTGCTCTTGATTAAGTTGACCTAGTATGTATATCAACACAATGATGCCAAGTCCGATTTTTTTTATTATCTCTCTTCTAAGTAGAAAATCACTTCAAACACTAACATAAACCTGTTCAATATTTCACAAGTGTATCTCAGCCAATCACTTTTTCTTAAAAAAAAACGACAATATTTCCTCAAAGTGATAAAAAAAATCCTTTTATCATCCCAAACATTAAAAAATACAAACTAGTAACGACTGCCTGCCCTGCCGCTCGCGCCGTGCGCCACAACTCTAATCGACGACATTTTTGGTGTTGAAAAGATCGAAAAAAATATATAATTTTCTCAATAGACTTTGCTGAAAGGTAGAGTAAGAGTATTCCTTCTCGTTTTTGCTTTCGAATGGCGATACGGCGTTATGCACAAGTGTAGGTTTCCCTCCTGTGATGTAACGAAAAAATTAACTAAATGTTACTTTCGGTATAGGTACTTTTTTTGGTGGAACGAATACTCGAGTAACGAAACGTTTTGACAGTTCAGTTACTTTTTTGGGAGCTCATTTTGTTACTTTAGTAACGAATATAAATCCACGTCGGTACTTATTACTTAGGATTCCAGTCGGTGACGAGTACTCGTGTAACGAATAGTTACTTTTTTGACATCACTAGTTTGTAGTATTTAAACTGTTATTTAAACCGTGGGTTGGAGTCATAGTAAAAATGACAGTTCCATACAAATTAGCCCGCTTTTGTATGGAGCAGACACGGCCGGCTTTGTAAAAATCGCGTTTATTTTTATACTCTAGATGAAATCTGAGAGTATTATAAGTTTGCTCTGGAGTGTGTAACGCCAAGAAATAAGGCGCGGAGAAAAAAATGATGAATACAGGAATTAATATTATCACTCAAAAATCTCAAAACCGGATGTCCGTCCGTCCGTCCGTCCGTTCGCTCTCTAGCTTGAGAACGCGTTGAGCTGGAAAGCTCAAATTTCGTACACGTCGTTTTTGACAAAAAAGTAAGGTCAAGTTCGTGAACGGGCCAAATCGCTCCACGCCTTCTACCCCCTCCCATACAAAATTACACAAATGCGCAATTTAACAATTAACGGATTTGCTCGAAAAGTATAAAAGCTATTGGCTTGAAATTTGTAATATATTACTTTTATGATAATATCAATCTACCGTAAAAAAATTATGCGTGACCTCCCCCTCCTTCTACCCCCTCCCATACAAACTGCACTTGTCATGAATTACTCTAAACCAATTTACACAGTGCGTATAAAATTTACCGGGCTGAAATTGTGCACCAAATATTTATTTAAAATTGTTAGTAAGGCCAAAAAAAATTGGACGATTAGCTTCACCCCTTCTACCCCCTCCCATACAAAATGACACAATTGCGCAATTTGACAATAAACGGATTTGTTCGAAAAGTATGAAAGCTATTAGCCTGAAATTTGGAATATATTACTTTTCTGATAATATCAATCTACCGTAATAAAATTATGCGTGTCCTCCCCCTCCTTCTACAACCTCTCATACAAACTGTACTTGTCATGAATTACTCTAAGCCAATTTACACAGTGCGGATAAAATTTACCGGGCTGAAATTGTGCACCAAATATTTATTTAAAATTTTTAGTAAGGCCAAAAGAAATTAGACGATTAGCTTCACTCCTTCTACCCCCTCTCATACAAAATGACACAATTTCGCAATTTGATATTAAATGGATTTACTCAAAAAGTATAAAAGCTATTAATCTGAATTTTGGGATATATTACTTTTAGAATAACTTAAATCTACAGTTGAAAAATTATTTGCGTCCTCCCTCTCCTTCCACCCCCTCCCATACAAACTACATTTTTTCATGAAATGCTCTAAGACGATTTTCTCAGAACATATTACATTTATTGAGCTTATATTTTGTAATAAATACTTAATTAGTATTATCACTAAGATCAGAAAAAAATATTTGATTAGCTTCACTGCTTCTACCCCCTCCCATACAATATGACACTGTTTCACAACTTCACAAAAAATCTATTTGCTTGAAAAGTATGAATGTTACTAGTCTAAAATTTAAGAGATGTCTATTTTATGATATTCTTAGTAATTTCTGAAAAAATCACTAAAATCCCCCCACTCTATCTACCACCTCCCATACAAACTGCACATTTTCACTAAATCTAACACACTAATTTTCTCAGCTCATATTCAATTTTTTGAGTAAGCATTTTGTATAAAACATTTTTATAGCTACTTTAGCATGATAGGGAAAAAATTAGTTCAATGCTATCACCCCTTCTAACACTCCCCATACAAAATTTCTTGGGATCACAAAAAATTCTATTCATCTAGAGTATCGTAAGATTGCGCTTTACGCGTAATCGTAGCCCTGTTATGTTTAAATGCAATTTTAACGATAGTTAAGCTTTCTATGGTACTTTATTAATAGTGCTCAGCGTGTAATTATTACACGTTGATATCGGTGCACAGCTTTTCTTTCCCAAATTGAATTTGCAAGGTGGTGGCACCCAGCAAAGGCGAATGTTAAATCGCGCAGCCATCTCCCTCAGAGACGCGCGACAATCAAGAACAGTCTTCGATGTAAACATGACTGATTCCAGGAATTTAATAGCGAATTGTCTAACATTGAAGATGCCAATACCCTTAATAGATACTACATTACACTTCTGCCAGGCGAAGGCTTCTTTTATCGCCATCACCTCTGCTTAGAACATATTACAATAATCCAAAAGACGGAAAGATATGCTTAAGTTAAGCATTGTGGAGAAAACACCTCCTCCCACTCCACTTCTAGTTTTGGAGCCATTATTATAGAAAAATATGGACTCCTCCCGTATTTCATCTGCCTTCCACTCAAATTAAGGGACCAGCAGCCATCTGTTTACCAATAATATTAAGAGGTAGCAGAAGAAACAGTACTTCTAATGCTGCGGAGAGAGTTTTTCTCAGAGCCCTACTTATGCATAAACATGCTGTTCTCTGCACCTTGCCGAGGGGATTGTGGTTTGTCTCTGTCTTTAGAGCTGTCAACCTTACAATCACACAATCAAACGAGATGGATCGGATGACGGCAATGTAGCCTACTTTTGTGCTGCATTCCCCATTTCTTACCCATGGCTTTCTTACAAGAGTAAAGCGCAAAAGTTGCTTTGTTTACTCGTCTCAGAACATTCTGGCCTCCCGACCTTCAGGTTCCCTAACATTTTTTTTTCATTATTTATTGTGGATGGGCTGTTAGCCCTTCGCTATCTATGAATTTTTAATTTTCGCACATAGAGGTAACCAAGGTATATCCAAGCAGGCAGTGTGCAGGAATTATATATTACGTCGACCGGGATTTGAACTCACGACCTTCGCATTGTAAGACTAATACGCTACCCACTAGGCTACACTCTAGCAGAATATTAGGTTTCCAAAATAAGACCCATATATTTTGCTCTATCTGCGAAAACAAGACTGGTACCATCCAGATTAGGATGGTAAACATGGGGAATTTCGTACTTCATTGTGAAAAGTACTAGCTCGGATTTGTGTGGGCTCGCTTCCAGTTCACATTCACGAGTCTATTTAGAGAGTATTGAGAGGGCAGTTTGCGTAGCCTCGCCCAGAGTACTCGGGTGCTTACCAAAGATGGCTATAGCAACGTCGTCTGCACATCACTTTACAGCCTGCCGTTTCCAGGCTTAGAAGTAGTCCATTGCCCGTCACGTTCAAAAAAAGTGGAGAGAGGATCCGGCCTTGCGAAGTGTCTCTGCTAACAAACCTAGCGGATTCGACACTCAGTGTTGTGTTGATAATCCTAGATGTCAAAATCAAATTACTCAGCACGCCATGCGAAGCGCCCACCTTGAGAATTGAATTGTTGAAAGCCGCCTTGTTGTGTTTTAGGCAGGATCGAGGGATTTTTCTTGCCCAAAGGGACAAGATCATTCGGAAGGGAAGTACATGAAGGGATAGGAGTGGGCCAGTTGGAAAATAAATCTTCAATGCTGGTGTTTTGGGTGGTGTTGGGGCGACGCGCTTGCTGGCTGCCGGGCCCGCTGCAGTAGAGAAATTGGGGAGGGTTCTTACACCACCTCAAAACATGTCACCCTCTGCCTGGAAACAAATTGTATTTGGCCATTCGGCCTCGCGTCGGCTTATCCTAGTGACTAAAGTGGGAGTCCCATCGTATCATCATCGGCGCTACCTCCAAACCAAGCTTACCTGTACTCAAGATGGCGCTTCCGGTGGTATGCGCGCCCTAGCCCTCCCAACCTTAACCAGGCGGAATTCTTCTTCCTTAAGGTCATCGCCAAGTCCCTAAGAGGAGGAGGATGTTTATGAAGCTAGGAAATCAGAAGACCCCTGTCGTTAATTCTTAATAATTCATCTTAATCAATTGAACCGCGTCTAATTGTACCATAATAAAAAAATTATACATACTTTCTTAGTACTACTTAGCAGAAATAAGCATTGGCAAAAAAAAACTTCCGAATTAATTCTTTTTTTTTTATAAAGTTTACTAAGTCGAAATGGCGAAATAGCCTAAGCAAAAAAAATTTCATAATATGAATACCAAAAAAATTACATACCGGGAGTAACGAGATCGATGATTGCAATCACAGAACCATAATTCCTAATTCATATCAAGGTTCGGCCGCGAATGAATTTATAATGAAATATGAATGAAATTTTTTTAAAAAAAGAAAAAAACAAGAAAAATCAACTTAAATAATACGTTTGAAAGAATAGAGAATAAACAAATTGAAAAAAAAGAGTTATTATAAAAAAAAATAGATTTGTAACTATTTGTTTTGTTTTTGCATTTAAATTTACATTGTCATTGTAGCAAGTACCACAGTTATATCGTCTGGTTTGCATCAGTTGCATTTATCATATTCCGTCTCGCATTAATTATCCAGGTCCAGGCGGTAGCAGCGAAAATTGAAACGGGGTATGGAAATAGTGTTGTTGTTCCTCGGATCTATGAACAATTTCACTTTTCGTACAGCAATAAAACCGCAATCACCAATGTAGGCGGTGTAATCTGTACTTGTTTACCGATTTAAAACTGCTAAGCAGGCGATAATGCTTCATAACCTTGGATTTTTCTGCTCCAACAAGATTCAAAGCTTTGCGTTTTGGCGCGCTCGCACTCTTCTCTGTTTGTTCCGCATGGGATTAAGTCAACCCGTCGACACTCCGTATGATTTCACAAAAGCTCTTTTCAGGCAAACGTCACTTCTCGGCGGGTAATTTCGCACTCTCCCAGATACTGCACTTAACCGTTACTCAAACCATAATTAACGGGTTAATCGAACACGACCGCATGGGAAAGTCACCGCACTTGAAACGCGTTTTTTCTTTAAGATTTTTCCTTGTGGCAATTATTCCCACACTGTCGGGAATTAATCTCGCGAATCATAACTTTTTTTTTTCTTTACAACGTAATTAACTTTACAAAAAAAACTCGTGTGCAATTGCACGGAATTCGGGAGCCCTCCAACAACGCGTCCGCCCGCGAGTGAAATCCACAGTCGACTATCTGCCATCCCCGAAACTTATCTCTGTGATCGTGTCGCTTCCATCCCATACACACTTAAAGAGGTGCTTTCGCGCATACGGCTACGGTATTTACAGTGGCGCGTAAAAATTCGAGGCCGATTTCGCAATTGCGCCGAGTGAGATTTGAGGAGGCAAAAAAAACATTGCATCTTTATTTTCTTTCCGAGCAGGACTCGCCATCGACCATAACACCACAGATGATTCCCCACCTGTCTATCAGGAGGAAGCGTCTGAATGTCGAGGGGGAGGAAGATTAAGGTCTTATGCTCACGCAGAGGTTCAGCCGGGCAAATTATAAGACTAACACAATGAAAGGAATGCGTTAGGAAGTTAATTAAAAAAAATGATGCCAGATGCTACGTTAATTTTGGGATTTGAGAAACGAAGTTTTCGATTACATTTGTGTTTTCACCAATGGGGTAAGGATCAATTACCAGGAAGGGAAAAGGGTGGTAGGAAGTTTCAAGCGCGAAGGAAAACTAGAATTTCCGTCTACGCGAATATTGGTCGGAGATGTGAGGACATACCTCATGCGGGTTACGGGATTCACTGCCGAAGGTCCTTAGAGTGGTATATTCCAATCCGCTTACCTCCTAGGTCTTCTAATTCATAGCGGGAGTTTCCCAACACATGACGAATTCGACATTTCAGGAATTTTTTTGCGAGCTTAGCACTGTAATTTTGCACTGCTGTGGACTGGGAGAAGTTCCTACGGAACACTTCCTGTCCTTGACTGAATCGTGTTTCAACAGTACGCAAATTATATCGTTTGCTGCTTTCCTCGTGCGCCGTGACAACTCGGGCTTGTGCCAGTTGCCTCATCATAGGGATTCCTTCATTTATTCGCACTAACATGTCGGTCTCTCCCAGGGCTAGCAAACTTTTCAAGAGAGAATAATCACCTCCATGCATGATCATATGGTTACCAAATAAGACTTGATACGGTGAGAAACCCGTAGCTTGGTGGATAGAACTCCGGAGAGCGCATCCAATTTTACTTAGGTTCACGTCCCACAGAGTTTGATCTCCATCAATGAAGGCACGGAGGCCAGCCAAAATTGACTGGTTTACCCTCTCTGAAGCGTTAGCCTGCGGTGAATAACTGGGTGTATAGAGATGTTTAACTCCATATCGTTCCAACAGGGAATTAAACATGAGCGACTTAAACTGGGAACCGTTATCCGAGAGGAGCGTTTCGGGAGTTCCGAAGGTATGAAAGACATGTCTTTCCAGGAAAGTGGTAATCTCCGCCGCCGTAATCCTAGACAGCGGGTGCAAAATTGGAAACTTAGTAAAATGATCCAACACGATCAGGATAGCGATTTTCCCACTCTTGGTTCTTGGATATGGACCCAGGACGTCAATATAAAGATGTTGAAAGGGACGTTCCGTCCTGAAACTCTCTCCCATGGCTGACCGGAGCGGTCTGTTTGGGGACTTCGTTTCCTTGCAAGTAGTACAATTGAGAACGAACCTTCTCACTTGTGTGGACATACCAGGCCAGTATACAAAGCGTCTGATGCGCTCAAGCGTTTTAGCAAAGCCCCCATGAACAGTGGTTTCGGATTCATGGGCTTGTGCTATCACAGCGTCCGTCAAACCCGAGGGAATCCAAAGTTTCCATGACTGATCTTCAAAAGCAGGGTCACCATTATAGGGCACCATACGCTTGTACACGAAACCCTCTCTGATGCATACGTCCGGAAGCCGATCGAGATTCGCCTCAATAGTGGCTTTCAATTCTCCGTATTCCGCGTTCTGAAATTCAGGAGATTTCAAATCCACTAAAGGTGCGACATCGATCAGCGCATTTAATCCATCGTCAAATGCACGAGACAAGGCGTCAGGTACCACGTTCAGACTCCCTTTTCTGTGCTCTATTTCAAATTCAAATCCTTGGAGCTTCAGACTCCATCGGGCCAAACGACCACTGAGGTCCTTTTGCGACATCAGCCATTTCAAGCTGGCATGGTCCGTCACTATGCGAAATTTAGATCCTTCCACATATGCCCGAAACTTCTTCACACTCAGCAGAGCCGCATAGCATTCTTGTTCCGTGACGCTGTAGTTCCGCTGAGCCGAATTGAGTTTCTGCGACATGAAAGCTATAGGGGATTCGGATCCGTCCTCGTTCTCTTGGAAAAGAACGCCTCCCACCCCAGACTTACTAGCATCGCACTGAATAACAAAAGGTCGGCTGAAATCAGGACTAACTAATACCGGCGCCCTCGTTAACATATCCTTCACAGTCCGAAACGCTGTTTCAGCCTCTGAAGTCCACGTAAACTTTTCAGACTTCTTCAGTGTGTCCGAAATAGGTGAAACCGTTTCCGCAAAGTTGACAATAAAGCGTCGATACCAGCCCGCCATTCCAAGAAAGCGTCGGACTTGACGTGCGGACTTTGGCGAGGGGTATTCAACTATGGCTGAAACTTTGTTGGGATCCGTTTTCAGCCCTCCATGGCCAACAATGTATCCAAGGTACTTCACCTCTTTCAGACAAAACTTGCTTTTTCCGACATTAATTGTCAGTCCTGCCTTCCGTAGACATTCTGCTACTCTTGCAAGCAGACTGAGGTGTGAGTTGAACTCGTCGGATATCAACAATAGGTCATCTAAATAGACGAATACTCGATCTTTCAGGTCGGGTGGTATAACAAGGTCCATCAAGCGACACATTCTCTGAGGCGCGTTGCACAGGCCGAAGGGCATGCGCGTAAAGTGGTAGAGGGGTCTACCTGGGATGGTAAAGGCAGTCATTTCCCTGGATTTCTGTTCGAGCGGGATTTGCCAGAAGGCATCTTTCAGGTCAAGGCTGGTTATGTACTGGGCGCGTGGTAGTCGGCTCAAGATCCCGTCGATCTGTGGAAGAGGATAAGCATCCGTTTTTGTCACACAGTTGACCCGACGGAAATCCAGACACAACCGAACCTTGCCTGGTTTCCTTACCAGAACCACGGGGGAGCTCCATGAGCTGTGGCTCACCTCTATCACGCCCAGCTTCAACATGCGATCCACTTCCTCATACATGAGTTGTTGGATCGCAGGCGAAACGGGGTAATGCCTCTGTTTGATAGGCTTCGTGTCTCCTACGTCAATATCATGTTCCATTAAACTAGTCCTTCCCAGTCCATCCACTTCATAAGCAGGGAATTGGGACTTTACTTGCTCCAAATGTGATAGCTGTTGGGTTGACAAGGAGTGTGTGTGTGTTTCGTCTGGTAGCACCAATGACGCCGATAGCTCCGAACAATCGATGAGGTCTGGAGCCAGGTGGAACGCTCGCCAGAAGTCAACTCCCAGATATAGTTCCTGAGAGAGACTCGGCACAACCATCAAAGTTATAGGTTTGCTCAATCCGCGAAAAGAGATGGAAGTTGTCACGGAGCCCAGCACTCTCTGTGCCACACCATCAGCCGTTCGAAGTTCTCGACACAGATTCTTACACTTAACTTGGGCTTGCTTCAACAGCTTGAGAGCATTACTTCCCAAACAGCTGACGCTCGCACCACTGTCCAATAAACCCAAAACCTCTTCACCGAACAGCAACACCTTCGCGTATGGTCTGTTGTCAGACTTCAGGGAGACTAGGTTAGCAAGGCGGAGTCGTATCTGCGACTTGACCCTTCTCCAAAAACTCCGCATACGACGAGCTGATCGTGATGGGCGGTACAATTCCTCGACAAGGGGCTTATGGATGCTTGTCCATGTCAACGTAGGAGCCAAATCCACACGAAAGATCCGCGCTCGGGCTTCCATGTACTCCTTCAGTCTCTGGTGGTAAGGCTTGCGTAGACTTGGGGTAGTTGCAGCTGGAGTGGGTTGTCTCTTTAATATTGCCACAGGCTGTGAAGCAGCCTGAGCAAGGTGAATCGGTTCGGTGACGCTAACGGGGATCACACTGACCGCCGTCTTAGCCTCCGAGCCACGTTCTAATCTTCATAAGGGGTTCTGGTGTTCGGGAAGGCTCGTACCAGGCACACGGTTGTCTGGCCGGGTTTGGTCTCGCGAACTACCTTCTGATGGGTGGTCGAGGATGACTTCTGACGCGTCGGTCAGCCCAACGTTTCCCTTGCTGACAGTCCTGACAATTCGGAAATAAAACATCCTTCATGCCACATCCATAACAAAATATTCTGGACGGTGGCTGATTGCACATAGTATATGCATGTCCCACCACTCCACAATTCCAACACGCATAATCCGGGTGAGGGTCAAGGGCCGTGCAATCCACACAACTTGGACGAATGACGTCTTTCTTTCCACAGCCGTAACAAAAGACGTGTTTGGCCGGTCGTTTACAATTATTAAACGAATGTCCAAGCTGACCACAGTTCCAACAGCTAGAACTTCGCTGGGTCTGCCTACCACTTATTTCGTCCAGCTCATAAGACACTGGCTTTGGTTCGGCCGGTGAATCAAAAATCTCTGCTACGCGCGGCGCGTTCCAAATAGGTGGACGAGTTGAACGACGAAGGTCTTCCACTCTCCACACCAATTGTCGCAGCTGAGCCAGAGTCGAACACTGTTGGAAGCACATCTGGTGCTGCGTGGAAACTAGTAAACTCTCACGCACTATTTCAACAAATTCCCACTCCGGAATCGGTGCATTCAGTCTGGCTCGGAGATCCGCCAATCGTCGTTCCAACTTTAGATAGGATTCCCCGGGCATCTGACGTATCGTCTCCATCTGACGACGGATGTCACGGTCCCGCGTCCGCTCACCCCAGGTGGCCAGAAATTCCGTGCGCAGAGCCTGCCAAGTGGGTGGAGGGTTTTCACGACGCCAGTTCCAATACCATTTGGCTGCATCGCCGTCCAACAACAAGTGGAAGTGTTTGGCTAACAGGTCCATGTGCCCGTCCAAGTCAGTTTGAGCCAACTCCTCAGCGCGAAATATTAAATCCTCGGCCCTGAGCAGGTGGTTATCTCCTTTGTAGAGGAGTCTCCAGCGCCTTATGGGACTCGATGCTCTCCGAGGCCTACGATCAATGTCTGGTCGATGCCATCGGTCGCGACCTTCATCCAGAGCGTACATAATTGGGTTTGGCTGAGTCTGATTACACGAGCGAGGTTGGGGGGGTTGCGAAGCAAGGCGAGTGGCCGACTGGGAGGGATTGTCCGATGGTGACTCGTGTCTTCGGTTCCTCTCCGCTAATACTGCTCGTCGTATCATCTGACTCAACACTTCGACATCAATCGTTACTCGAGTATCGGCCGTAGCGTTAGCTCTAGTCTCGTCCGATATTTGTTCCTCAGGATCCACCAAAGGAGCTATTGGTTTTGGCCCCATCACTACACCTATGGGGGGAAATTCGAAGTCTCGGTCTTGGCGATCATTTCCCTCCCCGACATACCGAGCCTCATCAACCCCACTCTCCGGAAGAAGGGCCGGCAGTTCCAGTTGCACTTCTCTGCCGAGGCCACTTCTAGTAACCGGACGGGTTCTACTTTTCGCCCCTTTTCCTCTTTCAATTTGGCCTAAGTCCTGGGACGTCAATTTGGTCCGACAGTTCGGGCAACTGCCCTGCTCTTTTACCCAAGTGTTGAGACAAGAGGGGTGAAATTTATGTCCACACTTGGTTTCCGCTACCTCATCTCTCTTGTTTGGTCGCAAACAAACCGAGCACTCATCCATAGTTGACTTCTCGGGGGTTCGGCTAACAGACATTACTTAACCGACCAGGTTCAAGAATCAATGAAAGTCAAAAAACAATAAACCAATAAATCGTTACCAAACAATAAAATCCAAATTCGTTTTCCCAAAAATTGTTCTAATACTTGCAAAAAAATTGCACTTCAATTGAATAAAAAGGGAATTATTAATAATTTTTTTAATTTTAATTTTTTTTTTTTTTTTTTTTTTTTTTTTCAACATAAAAAGAAATCTAAATGTCGCTATATCAAGTGTCTCTTCAAAAAAAATTAACAAAGGTCTTCTGATTCCATCATCCCACCTCCATCCTACTCCTCTGCTTAATCCCGAGTACAGGCACAACCGTTTAGTGACTACGACGAAATATACGATGGTTGGACTTTAAATACGACGTTGGGATGAAACTTGAGAGCGAAACAAAATGAGTAAAACAAAAGTTGAAACTTTCCGAAGAAATAAAAACTTGGCGTTACTTTAATTCTATAATAAGCTACTTTAAAAGGATGGGATTAAGGAGTTTTAGGTCGACTTTGAGCAGTCTCAAGCTCGACATTCCCACCTTGGACTTCGGCAATGCGAGTGGCCCAGGGTACGCAAATAGCGCGCTAAGTCAGCACCATCTCGTAAATCCACCATGACCAATCACAAAGCATCCAATCCTGCGAGTGAATGCAAAACGTTAAGCTCCGCCATTCGACGTTCGAGAGCGAAAATCCGACAAACAGACATCGATCCTTGGCAAGTTATTGACGCCTACGGGTTGCCGATAACAAGAATCCAAAGAACGTTGACGGTCCGCGAAATTGACAATCCGGAGCGCCGACACACAGAGTGATTCCACTCAAAGAAGGTTCACAAGGCTTGTCTTTGCCGATTAGGCGGATTTTGGTCGCCAAACGACAAAGTTATTGAAGCTTTAGACCAATTCGATTGCTGAGCGGAATTTTGGGGACTCGCTCATTATGAACTGGCACGCGTTTGTGAACAGCGCGTTTATGTTCGGGCCCCACGTTGGGCGCCATTGTTGTGTTTTAGGCAGGATCGAGGGATTTTTCTTGCCCAAAGGGACAAGATCATTCGGAAGGGAAGTACATGAAGGGATAGGAGTGGGCCAGTTGGAAAATAAATCTTCAATGCTGGTGTTTTGGGTGGTGTTGGGGCGACGCGCTTGCTGGCTGCCGGGCCCGCTGCAGTAGAGAAATTGGGGAGGGTTCTTACACCACCTCAAAACATGTCACCCTCTGCCTGGAAACAAATTGTATTTGGCCATTCGGCCTCGCGTCGGCTTATCCTAGTGACTAAAGTGGGAGTCCCATCGTATCATCATCGGCGCTACCTCCAAACCAAGCTTACCTGTACTCAAGATGGCGCTTCCGGTGGTATGCGCGCCCTAGCCCTCCCAACCTTAACCAGGCGGAATTCTTCTTCCTTAAGGTCATCGCCAAGTCCCTAAGAGGAGGAGGATGTTTATGAAGCTAGGAAATCAGAAGACCCCTGTCGTTAATTCTTAATAATTCATCTTAATCAATTGAACCGCGTCTAATTGTACCATAATAAAAAAATTATACATACTTTCTTAGTACTACTTAGCAGAAATAAGCATTGGCAAAAAAAAACTTCCGAATTAATTCTTTTTTTTTTATAAAGTTTACTAAGTCGAAATGGCGAAATAGCCTAAGCAAAAAAAATTTCATAATATGAATACCAAAAAAATTACATACCGGGAGTAACGAGATCGATGATTGCAATCACAGAACCATAATTCCTAATTCATATCAAGGTTCGGCCGCGAATGAATTTATAATGAAATATGAATGAAATTTTTTTAAAAAAAGAAAAAAACAAGAAAAATCAACTTAAATAATACGTTTGAAAGAATAGAGAATAAACAAATTGAAAAAAAAGAGTTATTATAAAAAAAAATAGATTTGTAACTATTTGTTTTGTTTTTGCATTTAAATTTACATTGTCATTGTAGCAAGTACCACAGTTATATCGTCTGGTTTGCATCAGTTGCATTTATCATATTCCGTCTCGCATTAATTATCCAGGTCCAGGCGGTAGCAGCGAAAATTGAAACGGGGTATGGAAATAGTGTTGTTGTTCCTCGGATCTATGAACAATTTCACTTTTCGTACAGCAATAAAACCGCAATCACCAATGTAGGCGGTGTAATCTGTACTTGTTTACCGATTTAAAACTGCTAAGCAGGCGATAATGCTTCATAACCTTGGATTTTTCTGCTCCAACAAGATTCAAAGCTTTGCGTTTTGGCGCGCTCGCACTCTTCTCTGTTTGTTCCGCATGGGATTAAGTCAACCCGTCGACACTCCGTATGATTTCACAAAAGCTCTTTTCAGGCAAACGTCACTTCTCGGCGGGTAATTTCGCACTCTCCCAGATACTGCACTTAACCGTTACTCAAACCATAATTAACGGGTTAATCGAACACGACCGCATGGGAAAGTCACCGCACTTGAAACGCGTTTTTTCTTTAAGATTTTTCCTTGTGGCAATTATTCCCACACTGTCGGGAATTAATCTCGCGAATCATAACTTTTTTTTTTCTTTACAACGTAATTAACTTTACAAAAAAAACTCGTGTGCAATTGCACGGAATTCGGGAGCCCTCCAACAACGCGTCCGCCCGCGAGTGAAATCCACAGTCGACTATCTGCCATCCCCGAAACTTATCTCTGTGATCGTGTCGCTTCCATCCCATACACACTTAAAGAGATGCTTTCGCGCATACGGCTACGGTATTTACAGTGGCGCGTAAAAATTCGAGGCCGATTTCGCAATTGCGCCGAGTGAGATTTGAGGAGGCAAAAAAAACATTGCATCTTTATTTTCTTTCCGAGCAGGACTCGCCATCGACCATAACAGCCTCGATATCGATAGAAGCTAAAATAGTGTACTCTTTAATACTAAATATCTTGGAAAATAGCATCTATTTATCTGTTCCAAAAGTTATATGGGGTATAATAACGAGAAGGGTAGGATTTGTTTCCAAGACCCAATCAGAGAAGGTACGGCGCTGCTGGTGTTCTGCCGGCAACAGTTCTTGAGTCAATTGGACCTTGTACGCATGCAGAGCCAAATCTTTCGTCAATATTCGCTGCAGTGTAGACGTGAAGAATTCAAGTTCTTAAGCACGGTGACTGGAGGTGTTTCAGCCGTTTACAACACTATCATTCACTGCGGCGATATTTTCGGTCGAACGTCCGGGGCAAAGTTGTTTAGGTGTCTTCACATCTTGCAATGAGCCAGTCTCTTGGAATTTCTCGAGTCGGTTACGCACACACCACTCAGAAGGACATGATCCACGTTTATAGATGACAAATGTCAACATTTGACAACTGTCAAGCGACCAGCAGTTTAGCTAGGATGTAGCCTAGTGGGTAGCGTGTTGGTCTACAATGTGAAGGTCGTGAGTTCAAATCCCGGTCGACGCATAATTCCAGCACACTACTTGCTTGGGTATACCTTGGTTACCTCAATCTACGAAAATGAAAAATCCGTAGATAGAGGGTTGTGCGAAGGGCTAACAACCCTTCTGCAATAAATAATGAAAATGTTAAGGAACCTGAAGGTCAGGAGGCCAAGGCCCGATTTGGGCTGTAGCGCCATTGAAGAAGAAGAAGCGACCAGCTGTCAAATAATAAGCCTTTCCAACACTACACTTCTTGCTCAAACACCCTATATTTTTCTCATATTTCGCTAGTAACTATAGCTTAATTTCGGCCCCAGTCGTTCGCGATCTTCAGCTGTCCACTATTTTATGCACACACACATCATCGTTTATCCGCGATCGTCAATTACTTGTAACCTTGAACTGCTAGCGTGTTCTCAGAAACAGCATAGAAGGCCAAAAAGCGGCCGAATGGAATGAAATAAAAAAGGCGATCGCTTGCGATTGTGTTGGGAGTCAGTTGGAATTTAGAAAGCGACTAAGTCGTGTGAATGGTAGAGTAAAAGCGATGTATTGAGAGCGAAAAGTGTAAAGTGATTAAATTGAAAAGCGATAAATAAAGTTTGTGGTTATTTAAAATAAAAGTGAACTAGTTTTATTTTTACTTGAAAAGCTATCAAGTTTCAACATATCTATAGAGATAGTCAAGATATTCATTTTTAAGTGTTTTCCTTTGAAAAAAAAAATTCAGCTGACAATTTGTTTTTAGTTTTAAAGCGAAAGAATACAGTTTATATTTCGTTTGTTAAAAACCGTACTAGTTTTTATTTTACTTGAAATCCAATGACCTCGAGGTGCGTTAGTATTATCCAAATGAAATTTAAATACGTTTCATGATTATATTTCAGCGTGAAAGCAGAAGAACGTTGCCAAAAGGCCATAGAACGTGAAAACATACGAAGAGATTGTCAACTTCTAACCCAGCAACTGGACGCCTTAAATCAAGACAAGGGAATTATGCGCGAAGCACAGGAAAAGGTATTCTATTTTTTTACCAAAATTTATCAAAACACATTTCAAATGAATCCATTTCCAGGTAAACGTATTCTCGCAGAATAAAATTCAGCAAACTGCATCCAATCGTCAGAAGAAAATGACAAGTGCGGTCGAAAAAATACTCGAACGTCCCGTAATTATCACTTGCCCAGAAGTAAAACAGCGCGAACTTCCAACGAACGGTAAACCGGCAAAGTCTAGTGCTTTCAATGTCGCATCTTGTACCGATATTAACAATTGTGATGATTTGGATGGATTGAATGCATCAGACAGCTGTGCATCCATTTTGCTTAACTATGTTGATAATCAGTCCAAGCAAATATCACAGGACATTGGCAAATGCGACAATATCCAAACAGCAAGTCAATTGAAATGTTTGCTATCGAAAATTAACGACTTACGACAACAGTTACTCGTCGAGCTAAACAATTGTAGTAAGCAACCAAAGGAAATTGTTGATATGGAAAATATTGCACACTCGGTAAGCGATTTAAGAAAGCAACGTGAAAGCATTTTATCCGGTGAAGCTAAGAGTATGGAACATATTAAAGCCGATTTAGAAAAACGCGAGAGACGTCTGAAACGCAAGGAAGAACAAATTGAAAAGAAATTGAAAGCCTTTATCGAAAGTCAGGCGGAGAAAAAGCAACAAGTAACAACTGAAAGCAGTAAGGCACCGCAACCTGTTCAAATAATAATTAAGTTAAAAGATGAGACGATGCGTAAGACAACACGATCGCCGTACAAAAGTCCACGAAAGCGGTCTAGTCTCATCGATATAAAACATACAAAACGAAAAAAGATTGTTCTGGTAAAACAAAACGAATCATCTCCAAATAAAGAAAATAAATTGAAATTTATTGAAAGAGAGCAGCACATTGTTCAAGCTCCTAGTACAAGTTCCACTTCATATCTGAGTCCTCCAGATGTAGTGCATACAAAGTTGGGAAACTTATTAACGCAAAGAAGTTCTCAAAGCCAACGCAACGAACTTACCAAAAAGCAGAATGAGCCTAAGGTTGATGCATGCAAAAAAACAATATCAAATCCTTTACTAACGCATTACATTCAAAGATTGCTTGGCATGTCGCGAAACTCAATCGACATGTTGGGTGTGAGCAGCTCTGAAATTACAACGCCCTCGTCTTCATTGATTAACAATCCGGCAAATCTATCAACTACAGATAGCGATTTTGGTCAGAAGGAACGTATGGAGCGGTTGCAAGAGTTTATTAATGAAAATTATAGTTTTCTCAGCGAATTGGAAGAGTCTATGAAATCGAGTAAATCATTGTCGTCATCAAATGATTCCGCTAATAAGACTATCGAAAAGATCTGGCTTCAAGCTTTGAAGAAGAAAGAAATGAACGATCGACGAGATCACGAAAAAGATATCAAACCAATTTTGAAGAAGAAAACACAGCTGACAAAAAACAAATCGAAATCGCCCGATCAAATTTCAAAATGTGATTCACAAAGCGCGGAACATGCCGAAAAACAACCGGATCAATCTAAATCTCCACTACCTTCGCCTGCTGTTAAAGATCAACATGAAACTACCGGCTCGGAAAAATTGCAATTAGTCGGAAAATATACTGAGCTGACTGAAAATTGCACCAAACGAATCGCAGAGCTGACGGAAATGATTAATAAAGTCCGCAGAGAGAAGCAAAAAATCCTCGAAATAACTTTAACATCCGGAAGTGAAACAGGGCGCAATTCAACTGAATACATGGATTTTGCCGAGAATCGTTCAAATAAAAGCGAAGATAATTCTAGTAAACTTGTCGATGCAAAAAATTCATTGAGATCAGAAGGAGAATCGGAAAAAGCCAATCTGGAAAAAAATAAATTAACTGGCATGAGTCGAGACAGCGGTATATCACTCTCACGTCCCGTAACTGCTTTGGATACACACGATGTATTTGGTCGATTTACTCCCGAACAGCAATTCGAACCGATCTTAAAGGACATACCAAAATTAGCGCCACAAATTTCGCCAAAACTACCCTCGATGACGATGACTTTCGATAATGCGATAGCTAAGCGACTTAGACCACCAACTTCAATGACCCGTTACAGTCCACAACTCGTTGAAGAAGCACCGCATGAACTTTCCACAATATTAGAAGTCGAAACGCCTGCAACGTCGCGCCTTAATGCTTCCGTTAATGAAAAACAAACTCCATACTCTGCTATCGAATTAACTAATCGCGAAAAAGTTTCGTATAAAAAGTTTCCTACGTACGAACAATACGCCGAAGAGCACAATCTCGATTTAAGTCAGTTTGAAACAAGCTCAAAATTACAAGAGGTCATTAATATTTCCGATAAAGGTAAACTAGAATATGAAGAGTTTCCAACACTTAATACATACCTACAGGACTTCAAAAACAATAAACACGATCATATTTCAATCCGCTCACAGGCCGATATAAATTTAAGCTATCAGAGATTCCCCACTCACAAATCGTACGCAGAACTACACGACATTTCAGGCCTACTTGATACACAAAGCATTGAAGCGATTTCCATTTCAGATAATACAAATAAACCGGAAGCTGTTGAATCCGGCGAGAGTTTACCGGATGTGGTTGCCGAATTGAAAAAACGAAACATTCTAAAGCATTCATTCCGTAACGAAGACGAGAGTGACGCAGTTAGTTTAAGATCGGGACCGTTTAAACGAAATTCCTCAACTTTTCCCAGCAGTAGTGTACAAGATAAATCTAAAAGTAAATCAATAATTGCAACTAGCCCGACTCGAAATGAAAGTCCGCCGATGAAAACGAATACCCCGACTAAAAATAAAATTCAAATTATTTCGCATCCTCGAAGAAATGAAAGTCCTCTCCGACAAGCGAGAAATGTTGATCTCACAGGCATTGAAATGTTGCAAAGTTCGTCGTCGAAAAGTACACCCGATGATATTGAAAAAGATCTCGACAGAATGGGTTTAAAATGGGCAAGCATAATGTTAAAAAAATCTCAACAGTCGATGGAGCTTAGTAGTACATCGTCCAGTTTTAACTATGCACCGCGTAGGAAATCGCCAAGAAAAGGACATGAAAGTAAAACAACAATCTCGTCGGAAAAGCCATTATTACAGGTAATTTTCTTCAAATTAATTTTCAAATTAGGTAGAATTTACAATCTACCTTGTGCAGATTTCAAGATGTCATTTATTTCGACCAGAAACAAGGCTGAAGATAATGTGCAGTCTTTGCTGATACGCACAGAAAAGCGAACATCTCTCTTTTATACAGGGTGTTTGGTACTCCGTGCATAACCTTGTAAGGGGTTATTCCTGGATATATTTTGAGCAAAAAATTGTTCTACGGAGATGGTCCATTTTCAATATCCGCGGAGATACAGGGTGACCAAGAAAAGAGTTTCGGACCTGTACCTTCACTCACTCAAAACGATATATCTTGAAAACTAATAATCGCATTTCAAAGTGTTATAGCTTGTTTTATAGGGAATCAAATTACCTTTCATTTGGTGTAATAGTCCGTATTGTACCTGTACCCAATCCTGAGGTATTTGCTTCAGACCACAAATTTTTGATACTTTGACCCTCAAAATTCTGTGATCAATGTAGTTTTTCTCAAAAAAACGCATTATAAAAATGTCATTTTAATGTTTTTGTTTTATGTGCCATATTATTGCCTACAAAAGATGCATACATAGTTATGACTTAGGTTTTCCCGTTTTCCAGGTAATAAGCGAAAATACCTATGGCTTAAAAATAAAATATGCCATAAACCAACCCTCGTTCTAAAAAAACTACCTGAAATGTTGTTAAACTGTAATATTCTTTGTGTCCTTTAATTACTATTTAAATTATCGATGAATGTCCTTTAAGTAGTATTTAAATTATCGAGGAAATGAATTAAATTAAAATGAGTTTCAACACAACGACGCTGTTCGACGCTTGGCATTGCAGTTAAACGTCTCTACGTGGAAAGTTTGGAGTGTCCTCAAAGCAGAGCGGTTGCATTCCTACCACCACACACCAGTGCAGGAGCTGGTACCCATTGATTTGCCCAAAAGGATGGAGTTTTGCAATTGGCTCCTTGAACGACAACTAAGTGACGAGAATTTTATGAACAACATTCTTTGGACTGATGAGTCCCAATTCACCAGGGACGGTATCACAAACTTCCACAACACACATGGGCTGAGAGCAATCCACATACAAGAAAAGAGGCATCATTTCAGCACAGATTCAGTGTCAATTTATGGGCAGGTGTGATTGGCAACGATTTTATTGGTCCTATTAGGCTTCCGCCTACCCTAAATAGTTCCAATTACTTGCAGTTTTTGACAAATGATCTACAAGAGTTATTGGATGATGTGCCACTGCAACGATTGGCTTCCATGTTTTACCAACACGATGGTGCTCCAGCTCATTACGGCCGACAAATCAGAGATTGGTTAAATTCCAATTATAGCAATCGCTGGATCGGTAGAAATGGACCGATACACTGGCCTGCAAGATCTCCTGATTTAACTATTATGGATTTCTTTGTATGGGGACGGATGAAGGACCTTGTCTACGCAACGGCAGTAGTAACGTTGCAGGATCTAAACACCAGAATCGATGCGGCAGCAACAGAAGTAAGGCAGCAGTTGAGGAGTATGAACACAAAGAGAACACTGGCAAAACGAGCTTTAGCGTGCATTCAAAATGAAGGGAGCCATTTTGAACATTTATTGTAATTAAGGAAAATTGAAATAAACCATAAAAACCATTCTTAAGTTCTTTTAGTTCAAGCGGAGAGTGTTGATCAACCTATTCTTGCTTTTTTGACAAAAGTGCTACATTATTGGAATGATAATTTCTTCTAAACTATAAGACTTATGCAATGCAAGTGTATGCATCTTTTGTAGGCAATAATATGGCACATAAGAAAACAACATTAAAATGACATTTTTATAATGGGTTTTTTAGAGAAAAACTACATTGATCCTAGAATTTTGAGGGTCAAAGTGTCAAAAATTTGTGTTCTGAAGCAAATATCTCAGAATTGGATACAGTTACAATGCGGGCTATTACAGCAAATGAAAGGTAATTTGATTCCCTAAAAAACATGCTATAACACTTTGAATTGTGATTATTAGTTTTCAAGATATAGCGTTTTGAGTGAGTGAGGGTACAGGTCCGAAGGACTTTTCTTGATCACCCTGTATCTCCGTGGATATTGAAAATTGACCATCTCCGTAAAACAATTTTTTGCTCAAAATATATCCAGGAATAACCCCTTACAAGGTTATGCACGGAGTACCAAACACCCTGTATAAGACGAGTCATCTGACATCTTCGTAGGATTCTTTACTCATAGCTAAGTTCTTATCTAGAATACCTCTCCTACGTAAAGCATTCTATATATGTATAATCTTGCTTGACACTGTCGAAAGCCTTCCCATATTTACACAAGACGTACGAGACGACTCTACGTAATCCAGCCTGACAAACTTCGAGAGTACTCTCTACAGCATCACCAATCCTATTGAGATTAGCTATGATTGTCGATATGGCGGTAAATAGACATATACCAGACCAACTGCCGCAATCCTAATGGTTGCCCTTCTCCGAGATTTTTACAATGACGACCTCCTTCCATTCAGCTGGATATGTTCCTTCATCCCAAACTTGAATGAAGAGTGTGAAGAGTATACAAGAGTCACCCTTTAATGCGTTGCACAGTTAAGTCGGTAAAGGAAGTGGATACAATTTGGGTATATTATGGAAATTTGGGTGGTGAGAGACGAAAATGACGGTGAACATTATTCTTGAAGTACTGGAGGTAATACCCGTTTGGGAAAACGTAAGCCGGCAAAGTGTTCCAAATACTACTCCGATATTTCTTCGATGCTCGAGGGAGTCAAAAGAAGCCTTAATGCTTCCATCTCCAATAAGTCGGAACGCATGTTTTTGAATACGATCGAGCAACGCTAGGTGTGTTTTGGGTTCCCCAGCCCAAACATACGAGTTGTACTCTAAGCCAGGTCGGATGTAGGCCTTGTAGATGGTAGCTAAGTCGTGAGATGAAAAGTATTTCTTGCATCTGCGAAGAATACCTAGGCGTTTGGAGAAATCAAGGGCCACTTCCAAGATGTGTGTGGTTCAATCGGTGTGGTTATTGAGCTTTACCCCTAAAAGTATAAATTCTTCGGAAGAGCAAAGTTGTATGCCATTGAAGTCTACATTAGAAGACGTCGCCGGAAAATCACGTTAAAGGGAAAGATGACAGGCCTGGGTTTTAGCGACATTGAACTCTACTGTATTTTTCCTGCCCCATTCGAGGATTAAGTAAAGATCTGAGTTTAGCGAGCGGAACAACTCCCTGCGATTGGAAGCAATAGAATGCTTGTTCGATTTCGCAGCAGAGTTAAATTCATAAATGCTAACTAAAGTACTGTTAGCTGCGAATTCTCTTTAAGGAGTTCAAGCTGGTAATCCATCCGTAATCCTGGGGGCTTCTTTCGTGTCATTGACCGATTGGCGAAAACTATTTCTTCCTGGTCTAGGCGATCGTCCCTATAAATGATTGTTGGATGTTTGGTAATGTTTCTATTTCTGGTGTATGTCCATCTGACAAAATGGTAAAAACATGAAAGAAGTATTCCTTCCATCGCTGCAACTGTGGTTTCCTAATTTTACGGTGGTAGGTGGTTGGCGGTGAAACACCTATTTATATATTTCATTATTTTCAATAACATCCCTTATCCTCAAAGTAAACCTCAGATTCCGCCTTATTGGCCAGCTCCGTAATAACCCTTCTTTTGTCACGTTTAGCAACTTTATCAAGCTGTGCATGCGGTAGCTCTAACTTTGTCCTATTTGCCTTGCAACATCAACGATTTCTAACCGCCTCACACATATTCATATAACTCCTCTCCCAATGAATCTGGCTCTCGATCTTTAAGAAAGTCGTTCGCTCGGCCGAAAACCACTCGGGACATCATCGCTTTCTAGGCGCTGCACTAAGTAAGAAAGAGTGCACGCAAGTACCCAGTACGTTAAATGGGTCTACCATCAGGCGATGTAGAGAGTTGTATTCTATTTTCGACAATTCAAAAGTTACATCCCTCATAAAATTCAAGAAGGTACGGAAAGTCAATAGACAAAGGCCAGTTGGAAAACCATGAAAGCGCTGAGAGGATTTAACGCGGTCACTGAACCAAGAAGGATGGAGGCGGAATATGCAGGAGACCAAGGCTCGATTTGGGATTTAGCGCAATCGGAAATAAGTTAAGCATATTCCACTGTATTTCGCACATTTAGGAGACATCTTCTTTATCGCCGAATTACCCATTGACCCGATTGCCGATTTGGTTCTGAGTAACACCATGAGAGAGTCAATTTTTTTCTTCTATGGAAAATGGGTTCCTCCGAAGACCAGTTGCCGAGTGCTATAAACCTTGACAAAAAGTTCTCCGTTTTCGTGTCTCTTAATCCAAAAACGTTGCACGTCGACCTAAAAGTTCTCATGTTTCTAGTTGACGTATTCTAGACAAGTTGTCAGAGCCAACCTGGGGTTACATTATTCTGGAGACGATATTAGTTTCATCTCGTGGAACATGCTGGAAGGTGGCGCTGAGATGGCCATACAACTTCGCTTTGTCGACAGGTGTTATTGCGTTATTTGCTGCGTAGCACTACAAAGTCGTGACGTTTCTTACGATGGTCCCGAACATAACGACGATTTAAAAGTATTGCTCGCGCTTACTGCATGAACGATTGCCGCACCATTTATGACTTTGCACTCAAATCCAATGTACGGAATGGTGTTCGGGGTTCGTTCTTCGCTTCAGCCTACGATTTGGATGTTATAGTGCTCCATTTCACGGTCGATCTCTGACTAGCGTTGTATGGATCGAGTCTTACCCCACTCCTTCTTCCATTGTCACGCAATGTTCGAACTTTCCAAAAGCCAGTTATAGTCTGTTTTCAAATACAAAAAGCCGGTACCGCAGAATTCGTCCGCATCCCAATACATATATCCGTTTCACATGTCGGTTAGTGTTTTTAGATCACAGGTGAATTTAGATGAATTCTTTTGCTCCCATCCTGGAGGAATGTAAAGAACAACCCTGCTGTTGAATAAATGTGACTCTATTTTCGCAACTCGTTCGGGCATGCCGGACCCCCACAATCGAGTTTAAACCGAACCTTCGATTTAAACTGCGAAGGTAATATATTTCTTTCCTTTCGATCATTCCCACAAAACCAATAACGATATTGCCTCGAAACTTACGATTATCAACGTGGGACGTTATCAATTTTTCTGTCAATCTCTTATTTTAAACTATTTAAAATTTATATCAAACTATGCATAATAAAACTAATTATCATCAAAATTCTAGGCAGAAGATGACATCAAATTCGAAACTCCAATCATTTCTAACGAATCATCGAACGGCAGTATGAGCAGACCACTCAATCTTCGTGAATTTCTTACCAAAGAATTGCAAAAACGTACGAACACATCGAATTCATTAACATCATCGGATGATTCATTGGCCAGCCAGTTTCTTCGTTCGCTAATGGGCTCTGCCAATTCAACACCAAAACTTTCGCTTACTGAAAAACTTGCTCAAGATCGACATCGAACTTCGACACCAATTTTAGCGCTAACCTCTTCAACTTCGAAACCGAGTCACGAATCATCGAAACTATTTTCGGGTGAAAGCTGCTTATCGTCGGTTAGACCGAGCTCAGCTACGAGTCGGGAAATTAGCAATGCTGGTCAGAGCAATACTTCCGATGATGTTCTTACAATTCCCGATATGAAATTAGATTTTAATAATTGACGAGACGCAAAACAGCTATGAAAGTAGTCGGAATGGAAACAGGAAATAGTTATGATTTTTTTTTAGAGAATTATGATTGCTAATTGAAAGTAATGAAATGGGGCCTTGCGAGTGATGCTTTTTAGGAAAATAAGTAGTTAAAATATGTTTATACAACCTTTTTAATATGATTTTATTGCGTAAAGTTGTATTTTATAGTTTTGTTTCATTTTAAATAAAAATAAAGTTGTCAATATTACCATTGAGGTGACTTCTGAATTTGATTGTGCTGCATAGAACGGCGACTTCTTAGATTAGATTAGAGCTCTGGGGTTGATCCGGTTGGTTTCATCTATTACTGCGGCTTCTGATGAGACTATTGTGATACTCCCACAATATCCGGAAGGGGCTTCCATTGTTGACTACCGATTGGTTATCTTCGGAGGAGATTGGGGAGAGGAGTCTTCGCGAATGTAAAGAACCCCTCGACTTCAGGGTTACATCAATATAGCAAACCATGTGGGCAAATAACGATAAAGATAGGGTCACCTACAAATATAGTACATTGGCGTCGTATACTTGGCAAGAAAACCTGGTCTTTAAATATCCACAGTCTAGGTTACCTCTTGACGGACTACGGTATCATGAACGAGTTCCGTACGGTGGGTCAGAATAGGAGCGCGAATTGCGCCTGTGGACCGGCGTCGAAAAGCTTGCTACATATCTTTGCCCAATGTCCAAGATATGTAGACATAAGGCAGCTGGAAGACTGTCGCCGTGGGTAGTGGGGAAAAGTTGAATGGCAGCGGGTCCCTTGCGATACGAAATACGTTCGAATGTCTTCGGACCTTTGCGCACAGCACTTTCAGAGGAAGATGGACCGACACAGAAGGACGTAGGGTATTAATCTAGTATTTATCTGAATGTATGGGTAACGTAAGATCTTATCTTCCATACTAAGGGAAGGGATAACATTTGTTTTCATATGTATACCGGGTCAACGGCCAAGGTCAATTCCGGTATTACCTTTGGATTTCTACCAGTCAAGTTTTGCAAGGGACTCAAACTGGGTGTAACTTTTAAATTACAAAACCTGGCCGGAGGTTTTCTGGTACCACTTGTGTCCACCTCGGGCACCGCCCACACCGCGGGCAGTGCAGTTCGGCGTAGAGTTGCGTTTTTCTCAACCGTGTGCCATGACCCATCGATTTTAATATCAGAGATGTTAGATAAGTATCGTATCTAGGGGTATGAACGCTGAAATTGGAAAAAATCCTTAGCAACCGTGCGCTAAAGCTCTCGAAATAGGCGTCCACGGTAATCAATTCAATATATGGTTCCTTCTCCTGTTAAATAATGCTTAAAATATCTCGAAAGGGAGAGAGAAATTTACTTGAGTTCATGTATCGTTGATCAAATTGAAGGATTCTTTTATTCACGAGTGGTTCACAATCGCAGAGAATGTGCTCTGATATGTTCTCCTCTTCATCGCAAATTCTACAGAGATTGTCCTCTGAGACATTTGTTTCATATCGTATCATTTCTTTACCTGAAAAAAAAATTAACATCCGAGTTACCAGGTCAGTTGAGCAGGAGGCCTGAGGAATAAACAAGTCCTGGTAGCAGCTAAAGGCCGATGCTCAGGATCGCGCCTTGTGGAAGAGAGTTGTTTCTCTTCTATGCCCTTATAAGGGGTCTTAACAGGAATTTGGTTCGGTTGGTTTGGTTACCAGGAATAATTTCTGCACACTACTTGCGTAGGTATATCTTGGCCACCTCAATCTCTGAAAATGAAAATTCCTAGATAGAGAGGAAGTGCTAACAACCCTTTCACAATAATAAATGAAAATATCTGTCAATAAGTCGGGTGCAACTTTATTATTCTTGGGACAATTGGGGATGCGAAAAAAATTACTCCAAGTTTTCGACATTTCAATCATTCGCAGCTTATTGTTCTTGTGCACTTTCTTGGATTTCATTATTAAAAGATGTTTTATTTGCCAGTATTATCCGTCGATTGATTTCGTCCGTTTCATTGCCGTCCTTTGCTAGATTAGCCCCAAGACATGTTAAGCTGTCCAAACTCTCCAAATTATATTCCGCAATTGCTGTTTTGTCTGATAGGCGTTCTTTTTCTTGTTTATATCATTACTTTTGTTTTGCTTTCGTTAATGTACAACCCGACTTCTTTCGCGGCGAAGTCAAGATTCACAAATACCTTCTTTGGACAAGAGAAGGATCTTGCTAGGATCTTAATGTCATCAGCGTATGCTACTAGTTGGGTGGACTTGAATAGTAATGTTTCGACTGGGATTTTTTGGACGACATTCTTTAGTGCCAAGTTAAAAAGCATGAGGTCTAGCCCCATCTCCCTGTTTTAAACCACCATCAATTCGAAAGCTGGTTGCTGAATCGGTTTGTATTCTCACCTGAGATTCAGTGTTCATTATTGTGAATCTCGTTAGTCGGTCTAGTTCTGGGGGAATTCCAAAATCAAGCATGATTTGGTACAGTACCCTCCTGTCGATACTGTCGTATGCTTGTTTAAAATCTACGAATATTTGGTGCCCGTCTGTGTTATATTCCCAGCATTTCTTAAGCACCTGTTTCATCGAGAATATCTGGTCTGTTGTAGATCGTTCGGTTCTAAACCCACCTTGGTATTAGCCAATTATCTCATTATTATAGGGCTTATGACGACGTTCAATTATTTTTGTCAGTATTTTTTTGGACGTACTTAACAATGATATTCCTCTGTAATTCTCACAGCAGAGTTTGTCTTCTTGTAAATAGGATATATAATGCTTTTTCGCCAATCATCGGGTATGTTTCCTTATGTCCAAATTTTTCATATCATGTTCATTTCAGCAACAGTTTCCACCGTTTTTCAGAAGTTCAACTAGTATTTCGTCAATTTCCGGCGGTTTGTTTAGTTTTTGGTCTCATAGGGCTGCTATGATTTCGGCAAGCGTGGGTAGTGTTGATGATGGTGGTTGTTCTTCGTCAGTTGAAAACTCAATTGAGATGTTGTCTGTCGTGATCAGTGCTAATGAAGTGGGGTTGAGAATATGTTTAAAGTAGGAAGCACATCTCACATGTTTTCTTGCGCGTCGCTGATGATGTTGCCCTCTACATCTTTGGAGAGACTTTCACTTGACACTCCCAACATTTAGGTAATGGTACTCACTTACCCAATCTACAATATACCAAAAAATTAACTTCTTATCTTTAGCGATCTCGTCGATATAAGCTTAAATATGCTGCGTACGGATAGACGGATTTTTGTACTCTAGATGACATCTGAGAGTGTACTGTGTTTGCCTTACAATTTGTAACGCTAAAAAAATGCTCACACAGAGTCAATCATCAAGGGTACGGAAATTTTTCAAAAACTTCGATTCCAAAAGGCCGTTTGTCTGTCTACAACATAACTCTCGAACGCTTCGAAGGATACCTACAGGAGAACGGAAAATTAACGAAAAGATCACCAAACGAAACGCCAAACAATCCGTATCCTTCTAACTCTTCCCATACAATGCATTCTATCGATCTCCATTAAAACTAGAAAAAGTATAAAGTTTAAATTTTGTCAGAATTTGAATTAATGCTAAAAAAATATCAACTTCGCTTCACTCCTTCTACCCCCTCCCATACAAATTTCTATGTTAGAAACTCAAGAAAAGCTTTTCTCATTCAAACATATGATATATATGATTTTAAAATCGGAGCAAAAGCATGATGATAAGGATGTTTATAAGCAGTTTCCAAATCATTGAAAACCTTCAACATCCTCTGCCACCTCTCATACAAATGCCCCAATTTAAATAAAACAATGTCCAATTTCTTTGAAAATTATGAAAGCTACAAACTTTAAATTCATCACGAAACATGTTGCATACAACATTTGGTTTCATATACAAAAAATCTGGCAACAAGTCGGGTGTATTTCGGGTCGGGTGATTTCTTAAAAATGGTCGAGAAAATACTTTTGTCGGGGAGGGGTAGAAGTTTTGAAGGTATCCGTTAGATAATATTTTAAACTCTTACGCAAATCTAAAAAATAAATTTCCAAAATTTTTTTGTTGCTTCAAATTTCAATTACAAATTATTAGTTTTTGTGTGCTTTTTTTTTCTTTTACATAAAACACCTTGTCCAGGTTAAGGTGGATAACAGTTATCGTTCAAATTATTATTTTTCTTTATGTATATCAAATGTATGTATGAACGTGCAAAATTTGAACTTTGTATCTTTTACCACAGCCCTAAAATATTACTCAAAGTTTCCGACTTTTTAGCTGACCAGGGAGATGGTGAGCTAAAGTCCTTACTAAAAATTTTGCCAAAATTATAAATCATATAGTTCTACAATCCGACAAAAGTTAACCCCTTTTTGTACCCTACTATTTAAAAATTTAATTTATTTTCACTTTTTTCCCATAAATCAATAAATATCCAGTTTTAGCTTTCAATTTGTATTTGTAGTGAAGACCTTAACACTCCTCCTGCCTCCCCCTTTCATGCCATACTCCCCAAAATTTAGGCAATGAAAGATCACCACCCAATCTATAATCGGCCCAAAAATTTAGCTCTTTATCTATAAGGGCTTCAGAGATATGGGTCTTTGAATGTTGTTGGAGCTTGCTCGTAAGGATAAATACCACTGGAAAGGTATATTCGTCAAGGTTTGCCCATTCTGAGTTCCATGTCTCTACCTGTTCCGGTTCCGGATTTCCGCTGAAATACGGCAACACGACGAAAGAAAAGGTGAAAGGAAAATTACGAAACTCCACAAACTTTTAACAAAATATTGTGCCGACCGACGCGTGCCGTTTTAGAGAATAGGGGCCATAGTAATGTTTCTTGTGAGTCAATAAAGACGCTAAGGCATTATGTATACGTATAACGATCGCATAACTGAGAAGGAAACATTGTATGCTAACATCAAAGTAAGAACTCTAAATGCCCAACTCTTGATGTTGATCTTTCTCTTTCTACTTTCTCTATATCTATGTATATATAATAAACTGCCAACAAGTCGGGCGAAATTTTATTATTCTTGGGACAAGTTGCGGACGCGTTGAAAGTCAATATGCATGTTAGAGTGGTTAGGGAAGACTAAGTGAAAGGGGGTTCTTGGGTAGGGCTGTTGTCAATTTAACACTTTGTGGAAACGTTCAAAAGCTCCAGTACATATAATCAATATTTCATTCGTTCATTTATGCAAGTTTGAGTTTTTATGAGAGGAGGAGTGAGAGATGATAGTTAGCGCGGGTGGATGTTAATAGTTCTTTAATTTATTGCTTGAATCACGTCCAATATTCTCTGTATAGAATTTCAGTTCCATAGACGAAGTTTCATAAGATTCAGTGTATTTTACATTGACGAAACCAAAACCAAACATTTGTATCGGAGGGGGTAGAGGAGGTAGGGGAATCGTAAAATTTGTGACGCAATTTTATTTCCTTTCTCTTGTAGGGTGCTCGTGCAAAATTTCAAGTTCGTAGCTTTTAATTTGTTGGTTATTAGTTGATTTAATGAAATTGGTCGAGATCATACTTTCGGATGGGGGGGGGGGGGTAGAAGGGCACAATTTTGAAATAAAATATTATTTTTTTTTCTATATATATCAAATAGATATATCGAAGAGCAAAATTTAAACTTTGTATCTTTTACCAGATCCCAAAAATTTTCATTTTCAACATTTTTGCTTTCCACCTCTCTCCTCTTACACCCCCTAACTTAAATTTTTATAAAAATTAAAGACTACAGTTCTACAATCGGACAAATTGTTGATTTGATATCTGTACTCAATTTTGATATATAACGATTTGTAATTTTGTGCGCCATTTTTGAAATGCTCCTCATTTCTCCCCACTACTATTATGTACACATATTATATTTTTTTTCGTATTTCGCTAGTGAAGCTTAGTATACGTTTCAAGTTTCAATTACATAGCTTAAGAGACAATCGAGATATTCATTTTTAAGTGTTTTTCTTTGCACCTCCACTGACCCTCTCCCTTACGATAATTAGCCTCTTTCTAAGCTGATTCTGGTGGATCTGTATGCCACCTTAATGGTCCCAAAATATGAATTTTTTAATTAATTTCAAAGATATAATCATTTGAAAAAAAAATTCCGCCGACAATTTGTTTAAAGCTCCCCTTTTCGGACGCCAATGGATAAAAACATTGAATTATTTTTAGAGTTTGTCCAACATAACCCTCTTTATACCTCTGCTGATTTTCAGCTCCCTATCTGCATTCGTGGTGGAGATATTAGCAAGTGAAGTTTTTGACTCTTTCCCTCTCCCCGCCTCCCCCGTCCACCTGACACTCACCAAAATTTAGGTAATGGAGCTCACTTACCTAATCAACAATCCACCCAAAAACGAACATTCTACCTTTAACGGTCTCGGAGATATGAGTCCATATGTACGCCGTACGGCGGGACGGATTTTTTTTTTGCTTTTTTAGGCTAATTTAGTCATGAAAGCTAGGGTATTGTCTAGTAGGTAGTGTGTTGGTCTTGTAATGCGAAGGTCGTGAGTTCAAATCCCGGTCGGCGCAATATATAATTCCGGCACATTGCCTGCTTGGATATACCTTAGTCACCTCAATCTCAGAAAATGAAAAATTCGTAGAAAGAGGGTTGTGCGAAGGGCTAACAACCCTTCCACAATAAGTAATAAAAAATGTTAAGGAACCTGAATATCAGGAGGCCAAGGTCCGATTTGGGCTGTAGCGGCATTGTAGTAGAAGTCATGAAACGCGACAAAAAAAAAATTCAGAGTAGCAAATTTTTTTTTTGTGTCGATCACAATACTTTATTATTAGAATAATAAAGTAAAATTGGACGATTAGTTTCACTCCTTCTACCCCCTCCAATACAATTTGACACAATTTTACAAAAAGTCCATTTTCCTGAAAAATATGAATGCTACTGATCTGCAATTTAAAACATATCAAAAGCATAATGTTTATAGTTATTTTAGAAGAAGTCATTAAGAAATCGCCCCTCTTTCTACCACCTCCCATACAAACTGCGCATTTTCACTAAATATACCAATTTTCTCAAATTTTTGAATCCTAAATTTTGTATAGAACATTTTGATGGCAACTCTAGCGTGATGTGGTAAAATTATTTCAATGTCGTCACCCCCTCTACTACTTCTACAAAATTTTTTGAAATCAAAAAATTTCTCTTTTATCTAGAGTATCCCACGACTGGGCTTTATGCCCAATCGTAGTCCTGTTATGTTTTATTTTTCAATTTAAACGAAGGTGGTACAAGGAGTGAGAAGAGAAAGGCCTTCTCAGAAGGAGTGAGAAGATAAAGGCATTTTACCACATTTCACGATTTTTAATACATACACAAATTTTCTCATTACTTGCCACACTTATAAAGCTCAAATTTGATGTAAAGCATTTTGTTAACGATTATGTGAAAAATATTTCGTTGAGGCTTCCGTGGCGTAGTGGGCAGCGTGCTTGCTTTTCAGTCAATAGGTCGTGGGCTCGATTCTTACTCCAGACAGGGGATTTTCTTAAGCACGAAATTTTCAGTTGCTACTCGCGATGAAAAATTATTCGAAATAAAATGGGCAAATGGTTTAAAAGTGGAACAGTTCCACTTCAAGAAGGTCTAGATACTCAGTAGATAGTTTCTGTTCGCTTTCTATCATTCAGTTCCCTATAACATCTGTAAATATTTGTCAGTAGCAGCCAGTACAACTAAAAAATATAACAGCTTCTCCACTCGTTACGGTCGTTCTCACTCCTCTTCCCTTAACTTCCTAATCCCATTCCTTCCCTCCATGACTTTTTTTGTGCATTGCACATAAAGGCCGAAATTGCGAAAAAAAGAAGCTGTTCGTAGTTATGTTCATAGTTTTTAAAGAAATGTGAATTTAACTGTCTAAGATTGTAGTATAGTATCCTCAAAACCCGCTGAAATTCGAACTCCTTAAGCCAAAATATTTGTTTAATAGCTGGCTTTAAGATTAGAATTTTCGATTCGATTTTCCGAGCTTAATGAAACTTATCACAAGATCGTTACTGCTAAACATTAGTTTTTACTCTTAGTACCTTATTGTTAACCACAATAAAGGATCGTAAACTTAAGTTCGTCAATCATTTCTCCGAGATCACTAATAAGGCATACAGACTTGCTGGCTTCGTCTTCCGCACGACCGTCCAGTTTAATCGTCCAGGAACAGCTGCTCTCCTATTTTCCACACTCGTCCGTAGTATTTTGGAATACTGTTCCACCGTCTGGAACCCACACCATTCTTGCCATGTTCGGACCATCGAATCTGTTCAGCGTAGATTCACTCGAACCCTTTTCTACAGATAAAGGAAGCCTCATATCGACTACAATGGTAGACTTGAAGTACTTCACCTACAGCCACTGCATTAAAGGCGGACCTTCCTCGATGCTTGCTTCCTCTTCAAGCTGTGCAACTACCTGCTCAATACCCACCTCTGTGACGACCTGAACTTTAGACCAGGAATAGCCTCAACAAGGAATTCAGACATCTTCAATCCTCCACGAGCCTCTCTCGATGTATACCATCACTCTCCAGTGCTAAGAATGCAAAGTAACCATAACCGACTCCAATTTGGTTCTTTAGCTTCTTCTTTTCCATTATTTAAGAATAGAGTTAAATCTATCATATTTAATGTTTAAATATTTATCTTTACTATTCATTTATTTCTTAGCGTATATTATAAACTATCATCTTCAATGTTTAAATTTTCCTCTTTGCTATTCTTTTATTTTCCGCTTTTGTTTAATTGAAATTGTAATTTTGTTGTTCAAGAGCCCAAATAAATAAATGAATAAAGAAATTAGAATAATAAAGTTAAATTGCAAACTTCTCCTCTCTTCTTCTACCATCATCAATCACAATCACTTCAAACATTTTCCCATTTCATCTAGAGTATCGCATGATTGGGCTTTACGCTTTACCTGTTCCGTTGCTTTGTTCTAAATGAAGGCGATCAGAAACGGGAATGCGATGTGTCTTTTTCTGGAATAAACTGCTTCTAATTCCACATTTTCTATTTTTGCCATCGTTTTTTACCTTATCCAGCGTATCGCTAATAATTTTTTCATTCCTTTCTCGCGCCAACTGTAATAATTCCTTCTTAATTCTTCTTCATTGATGATGAAGTTTCCATGTGTCCACTCCAAATATTGAAAGTTATAGATAGATTATTTAGTGATTTGTGTATGAAGCTAATTGCATTGATACTTAATAATTTGTTTGCGTGCAAATTTATGTACTAGCAACACTTTCAATATTTGCAACCTTTAGCTTGATAAATTAAACAACACGCTACCACTAGGCTAGACTCTAGCTCTTGTAGAAGTATGAAGCTAATAAAGATAAACTTTTTGGAAGGAAAATTATTGTTTTTTGCTGTGATTTTCGACAATTTTTAGCGGTTCTTCCACATGAATCTCGTGCAACATTACTTGAAAATTGCGTTATAAGTTAGAATGAGTTTGCTACAACTAAAAATATGATATCTTTACCACTCGAATTAGACTTTATTGAATTTTTAAAACAAATTGGTAACGGCGAAGCGAGGACATTTCCACAGTTTGGTGAAAATATTATTGAAATATCAAACCAATTAGTTATAACAATAATGTAATTAACGATATTTATGGCAACATTGTAGAAAACATTTTATCATAACACACATTAAAGTCAGTTGTTTTAGCAACAAAAAATGAACATAGCTCTTTAATAAAAGACGTATGCCAGGTGAAACAAAAAATTATTACAGCTATGATAAAATAATTTGTGATAATGATTAAAAAATCAAAAATTATCCAGTAGAGTTTTTGAATTCTCTGTCTGTAAGTGGTAAGTCAGCTTATGTTATTTATCAAAAAAAAATATTTCATTGAAATAACTGCAGATAAATGCTCTTGCAATAAAAATGGCACCGGTTGAACTGTCGATTTTATAAAGTCCATTGTGGTCATTTCACTATTTTGAATGCTAGATTTAGCATTAACGTTTTATATTTATTGCGTTGATACTTAGTAATTGTTTGCGTGCAAATTTATGTACTAGCAATACTTTCAATATTTGAAACCTCTAGCTTGATAAATTAAAAAACTAAATCGAAAAATAAATTAAAATATAAACTTCTCGTCACTTTTTTGCTCAGTTAATCAAGCTCTCTAAGTTAAGAACGACCAGTGTTCAGTCTCGTCTCATCGATTACCCACAGCACCGAAATGACTCCAAGATATCCCATAAAGCTCCACACTACTCATCAACCAAAAATAACAAACAATACAAAGGTTAGGCGATGAAATTTGCGCCTCAGATCTTTCGCTTTTTATGACGTCGATATCGTCAGATCAAGCCGCAGCAATGTTTGAACGAGCTGGGTGAGTAAGCTTTTCAATCGCCTCAGTTGGGTAAATCGATCGTTTTCAACCTTGCACATTTCAGTCCAAGTGCTTTTAAGTTTTTTTTCCTTCAAGTCCATTTCCCTGCTGCTATATGGAAAGCAAAAGGTAAAAAGACATGAAAATGATCTAAAACGTTAATTGAATATGCAAAATTTAATCGTATTAGGAATGTTTCAATTAATCGAAAAGACTGGCAGGCAGGTGAGGCGCCGCCTCATACGCTTCACCTGCCGAGCCGCTGCTATCATGCCTTTTCCCACTCTTTTCCTCACAGCGTCAAGGTAAGAATGAAGAATTTTTATAGAACTAAATTCCACTGTCAAAAACAATATGAATTTCATTGATTCACACACAATTGGCAGAATTTCGACCAGAGGCGATACTACAGTTTAAACCTAATACTTCACGAGTGACTTCCGAAATTATTTTGATGCAAGATGGGTAAATTTCTCATATTTCTGGTTATCTGAATGCGGTAAATCTTAGTCTTGAAACTCGCAAAAAAAAACAGTCTTTTGTTTTAGCCACTAAAATATATTTTAATTCGTGTTACAAAGTTATGTGTAGTGTGAAACATTTTTTTTAATATTAAAGCGCAAAAGGCGACGAATTCGTTTACATTAAAAAAACAACTGAAAATGCAAATTAATCATAGTGATAGAATGGGAGAAAATAAAATTGGTGAAAGTAATAATTGAATAAAACTTATTATTCTTGTCCGGCAGCCATTTGTGCAGGTGAAGGACCGGTATTATCGCCCTTCTTCTTCGATCCCGAAACAATATCATCGATACGCAACAGCAATATCGCAGTTTCTACAGCTGTCTTGTAAACTTGTAATTTAACGGATAACGGTTCCCACACTCCCTTGACATTCATATCAACTATTTCGCCAGATTCGCCATCAATACCCCAAGCGCATACGCCAGCATCGCCCGAATGTGATGCATGCTTAGCACGCAATGCTGTCAATGTTCGAATTGTATTCGCACCGCAATTCTGAGCCAACGTACGTGGAATAATTTCAAGAGCTTGTGCAACAGCGCTGTACGGACCTTTTATTTGTTTCTTTGTTAATACTTGCGAAAGGGCCATTTCGATTGCGCCACCGCCTGGAACTAGTCGCGGCTCGAGAACCAAATTACGAGCAACGTGTAGGGCATCTTGCAGATTCCGCTCGGTCTCGCTTAGAATATCTTTGGAGGCACCACGCAACAAAATTGTACAGGCTTTTGGATCCTTACATTCTGTGATAAATGTAAAATATTCATCGCCGATCTTTTTAACTTCGAAGAGACCAGCTCCCACGCCGACATCCCTATCGGTTAATTCTTCAGTGCGGTTGACAATTGTAGCACCGCAAGCTCTTGCAATTCGAAGATTATCGGTTTTTCTCAACCGACGTACTGCAGTAATGCCAGCTTTCACTAGATAATGCTGTGCTAAATCGGACACGCCCTTTTCCGTGAAAACAACATCAGGCTTGACGGCAATTATGTCAGCACAAATTCGCGCGACATGTTCTTCTTCGATTTGAAGCATTCGAGTGAAATCTTGTTCGCCAACAATTTCTACATTGGTCTGACTCTCGCCCTTTTTGTATTCCAATGCGCAATCGAGTAAAACGATTCGAGGATTTTTAATGTTACGCTTCATTGTTGGATGCGTCACATCCTTATTTATCATAATTCCACGAAGAACGTAAGATTCGTCGATAGAGCCGCCGGGAATTTTTTCGACCTTAGCATACCTGAGGAAAAAAAATATCAATTAGTATTTTCACGTTCTTTTTCCATCGAAATTGCATCGAAATTCTTACCGTTTGATATCAACCTCTGTTCGTCCATTTTCGTTGATCAAAACGGTTTCGACGGCATCCAAAGCAATTTTAACGGCTAAATCCGACCAGCGTCCAATGAATTTGGTTCCAACGCAAGCCCTAACAACTTGACTCATTTTCTCCTTGTTCGTTCTATCGAGGGGAACGCTAAGATCATTCTCCAGAAGTTTAATAATGTCTTCAAGTGCCTCCCTATAGGCACGAATAATCTGAGTCGGATGCCATTGTTGCACTAAGAATGGCTCTGCAACAGCGAGAATTTCTCCAGCTAAGACAATAACTGAGGTAGTTCCATCGCCAACTTCTTCGTCTTGAGTGCGAGCAATTTCAATCATGCTCTTCGCTGCTGGATGTTGAACTGTGATCTCACGAAGAATGCAATTACCATCATTGGTCATAACAATACCGCCCATGGGATCCATCAACATTTTTAACATAGCCTGCGGTCCGAGACATGTTCGAATGACGTCAGCAATAGCCTAAAATAAAAATTTACATCAATTAGTAAATTAAAGGATATTCCTCTTTAAAATTTAAATGGGTTCAATTTTTTCTCTAACTACGAAAAAGGCAAAGCTACTCAGCGACGACCAGGGAAACGCCAACGCGCATCACCATGCCGTGCCAAAAGAAAATCGTTGCAATCTATGAAGTCGATGCAGCAGATTTGACTTTGCTTTGCGTATATCCATTCACATGTAAGCTTGATACGAAATGGGTATCTTATTTCAGTCGATTTTATTTTAATTCATCACAGAGGAAAGAATAATTTTATACTTTTATTTTTCTTTTCTACTATACTACAGCCCAATACGGACCTTGTACTCCTGACATTCAGGTTCCTTAAGACTTTTCATTACTTATTGTAGAAGGGTTGTTAGCCCTTCGCACAACCCTCTTTCTATGAATTTTTCATTTTCGTAAATTGAGGTGACCAAGGTATATCCAAGCAGGTAATGTGCTGGAATTATATATTGCGCCGACCGGGATTTGAACTCACGACCTTCACAATACAAGACCGACACGCTACCCACTAGGCTACACCCTAGCTATGCTAATTTTATACTTTTATTTTTCTTTTATATAAACTTAATTTTTTGTTCCTCTAATTATTTTCTTATTTTTCTCGCTTCATGAAATTTTTTCACATCCGTATTTGGACAAAAATAAAACCATATAAAACGGCATCTAGTGTTTCGCCTGAAAATTAAAACAAATAATAATTGGTGCTTACTTGTTACAATTTGGCGCGAACGATGATGAAAAAAAAAATATTGAGCGGCTATATAAACGCGAAGCAAATAAAAGAAGCACACTCGGTGTGGACAAATTATTAAAAAGCATATTTTCATTATTTTTTCTTTTTTTCAACAAAAAGTTCTGTGCGGTGGGTGGTGGAAAAAAAGGCTTAAGTATGGCAAAATGAAAGGACGTTGTCCTAATACCATATAAATTATTCAACATGCTATTAAGAAAACAAATTTTGAAAAAAAAAACTGAAGTGAGCAGCATCACGGCACCGAGCCGATCAATAAAATGAGTGACCCAACATTTAGCTGACTTGTTATTAGTAGCTTTAATTTAAATTTCTTTTTTTTCTCGATACTTTTTATATTGTTACATGTCAGCTTATAATCTCAGACGCAACACTGAATCAAATTAATGTGCGCGTACGGCCACAAATTCCGATCATGTTGGCTTATCGCATATTTGTAATCTTCCACTATTCTCGACACAACTACAACGGTTGGGTACTCAGAAGCAGGCGAAAATCATATGAAAAGCAGACAGATGAAAAGGAGACAGACGAAAACCAGGCGACTGGCAGGCGAAAAGCAACAGCATAAAAAGAGTGAGCATTCGTGAACGCAGGCAGTCTAAATGAAGCGAGAGAAGATCGAGTCGTAGTCGTCTTGTGGAAAGTCGGGAGAGTCAATTCTGAGTTGATACTCGAGTAGGAGAGTCGGCAGGCGAATACGATCGGAATTGAATTAGTTTAAATTTTACTTGAAATCCAGTGACCCCTTGCGCACTGAATACTGAATACAATTTTATTGTTCGGAAATTCTCAGGTACGGTCGGAGCTAGTGAACCCGTAATATTTGTGGTTCGGGTTCGGCATCAAGTTCTATAGCCGGTTTCGCTTGAAACAAACTTGAAATTGCTGCAATCAACAATGCAAACTCACAAAAAAATCGTACGGAAATTGCGTAAATTCTGTTGTTGGTTAATGTAAGCCAATAGTTCTCCTCAAGAGGAAGGGATGAGAAACCTCTTATATTTCGTAGTGGCCAAAAAGATTCATTCCCGGAAAAGACTTCGACTCTGCGAATAAGTGGAAGCGATCAGACTTTTATTTTATGAAAAAAATCTTCACACGAAATTCAAAATTCCATGGATTGCAAAAATTTTAATATAACTACGATTGGGAGTAAACCCCAACCGTGCGATACTGTAAATTAGAGAATTTTTTTGATTTAAAGAAAATTTGTAAGGGAAGTGGTAGACGGGGTGACGACATTGAACTAATTTTTTCACATCACGCTAGAGTTGCTATCAAAATGTTTTATACAAAATTTAGGATTTAAAAATTTAATAGGTACTGAGAAAATTAGTGTATTAGATTTAGTGAAATTGTGCAGTTTGAGTGGGAGGTGGTGGAAGGAGGGGCGAGTTCTTAATGACTTTACTGATAAACTATAAACATTATGCTTTTGATATGTTTTAAATTGTAGATCAATAGCGGTAATACTTTTCAGGAAAATCGACTTTTTGTAATGTCTGCCGGATTGTATGTGAGAGGGTAGAAGGAGTGAAGCTAATCGTTTAATTTGTATTTGTCTTACTAATAATTCTTAATAAATATTTAGCGCACAATTTCAGCTCGATAAATTGTATACGTACTGAGTAAATTTTTTCAGAGTATTTCTTGAAAAAGTCCAGTTTGTATAGAAGTTATGGAAGGAAGGGAAGGGCTCACATAATTTTTATACAGTAGATTGAAATCATCATAAAAGTAGTATATTACAAATTTCAGATCAATATCTTTTATGCTTTTCAAGAAAATCCGTTTATATTCGAATGGTAAAATTGATCATTTTGAATGAAATGGGAAATAGTTTAATGCACCGGAAAATATAACGTCATCTCAAATTCGTTCGAATAGTGGATAGGGACTTTTTATGGGGGGTGGCAAAGGAGGGCGGTTTGGAATTCTTGTATATCGCACCGAATATTGTATGCAAAATGTTACGCGTTGATTTTGAGGTTTGTAGCTTTCATAATTTTCAAGGAAATTGGACATTGTTTTTCTGAAATCGGGAGATTTGTATGGGAGGTGGCATAGGAAGTGGAAGGTTTTGGAAGATTTTAAAACTGCTTACCAGTATCCTTATCGGCGTCCTCATCACCATATTTCGTTCCAAATTTAAGGCCGATAGCTCTCATATGTTTGAAGGAGAAATGCTCTTGATGAATTTCTTAAAAAGAAACTTTTGTGGGAGGGGGTAGAAGGAGTGAAGCGAAGTTGATATTTTTTTAGCATTTATAGCAATGTTTAAGGGACACATTTTGGCAAAATTTTAAGTTTCTAGTTTTTCTAGTTTTAATGAAATTCAATGTAATGCATTTACCAAAATTATGCATTTGTATGGGAGGGGGTAGACGTAGTATACGGATCAAAGCAAAATTTGTTGACATTGAAGAAATTTACAGTACTATACTTGGCTCAATTTCAAGTCGATAGCATTGACTAGCTACCATTTATAAGGCTTATATCCGACCACGTCTTAAGCACAACTCGCATGTTTGGGCTGGAGCCCCAAAATCACATCTGGCTCTTCTTGACCGTATCCAGAAATATGCATTCCGATTAATTGGAGATGAAGCTATATCGGCATTAATTGACTCACTTGAGCATCATCGAAATATCGGAGTACTCTGCATTTACTATAGATACTTCCATGGTAAATGCAGCAAGGAACTAAAAGCGCTTATACTACCTATATTCAATGCCCCCGAAATACTCGCCAAGCTGCACGCTCACACGAGTACACAGTGAAGTCCATGCCGTGGAGAACTGTGAAATTTAGGCAGTCCTTCATCCCACGGACGACAGTATTGTGGAATTCATTACCAGGCAATCTCTTTCCAACGGGATACAACCTCCAACAATTTAAAAACAACGTTCACCGCCACTTAAAATCTCCCCTCCTTTGTTTCCATACCAATTTTCCTGTATCCATGTCGACTTAACTGTGCATCGCACATTAAAGGGTGACCCCCTAAGTTATTTTCGACGGACGTAAAAAAAAATAAATTAACTATTTTGAAGAAAAATGATTTAATTGAAATTACGAAATTTCGTGAGATTTGTATGGCATCGTTAGGTGTCATTCACGCATAACAGTCCGTTATCTTGGACTTGGCATGTAAACTCGGAGATGGTGCAGTTTGTATGGGAGGTGGTAGAAAGAGGGTCGAGTTCTTAAAGACTTTTTCAGAAATAACTATAAACATGATGCTTTTGATATATTTTAAATTGCAAATCAGTGGCATTCATACTTTTCAGGAAAATCAAATTTTTGTAAAGTTGTAAAATTGTGTCAGATTGTATGGGAGGGGGTAGAAGGAGTAAAGCTTATCTTTTAATTTTTTTTTTGGTCTTACCGATAATTCTAAACAAATTGTATGTGCTCAATTTCAGCTCGATAAATTTTATACGTACTGAGTAAATTTGTTTAGAATATTTCATGAAAAAGTGCAGTTTGTATGGGAGGTGGTGTAAAGAAGGGAATGACTCAAATAGTTTTTATACAGTAGATTGAAATTATCATAAAAGTAATGTATTCCAAATTTCAGATCAATAGCTTTTATATTTTTCGAGGAAACCCGTTTATTGTCAAATTGCGAAATTGTGTCATTTTGTGTGGGAGGGAGTAGAAGGGGTAAAGATAATCGCCAATTTTTTTTTGGTATTATTTATAATTTAAAATAAATATTTAGTGCCCAATTTCAGCTCGATAAATTTCATACGCACTGAGTAAATTGGTTTAGAGCATTTCATGAAAAAGTGCAGTTTGTATGGGAGTTGGTGGAAGGAGGAGGAGGAGGATACAAATAATTTCCAAACAGTAGATTGATATCATGAGAAAAGTATTATATTCCAAATTTCAGATCAATGGCATTTATACTTTTCAATCAAATATGTTTATTTTCAAATTGCGAAATGATGTCATTTTGTATGGGAGGGGTCGAAGGGGTGGAGCGATTTCGCCCGTTCACGAACTTAACCTTACTATTTTGTTAAAAACGACATACAAAATTTGAACTTTCTAGCTCAACGCGTTCTCAAGCTAGAGAGGACACGGACGGACGGACATCCGGTTTTAAAGTTTTTGAGTGATTATACAGTGTACCAATAATGTCTTCGTACAGCAGCTATTTGAAACTCAAGTGATCAACCTATCAAACCTATCAAATTCCTGTTAAGACCCCCTATAGGGGCATAGGACAGAAACAACTCTCTTCCACAAGGCGCGATCCTGCGCATCGGCTTTAAGCTGTTGCCAGGACTTGTTTATTCCTCTGGCCTCCTGCTCAACTGCTCGCTTCCATGTGTTACATGGTCGACCAACCCGACGTCTTCCTTGAGGGTTATAATCCAGAGCCTGTTTTGCGATGTTTTGCTCTGGTTTCCTCAAAGTATGACCGATCCACTGCCACTTTCGCCGTTGAATCTCAATACCTATTTTAGTCTGGCGTGTTGTACTCCAAAGTTCGTCGTTGGAGATCACTTCTGGCCAGAATATTCCTAAAATGCGTCGGAGGCATTGGTTTACGAAAGTCTGTAGTTTCTTGGTAAGTCGAACGGTCACTTTCCACGTAGTACAACCATATAACAACACGGATTTGACGCATGCGTCAAAAACTCGCAGCTTCGTGCGAAGGGAGATCTCTCTTAACCTCCAGAAAGGGGAAAGGATACCGAAGGCCTGACGAGCTTTATTTAGCCGAGCCTCAACATCCTTTTCGGCTCCGCCGAAGTGATAAAAAACAATAAATTGTTGCAAGAAATTTGAAAAAGTTTTAATGCAGATTTATTCATTAAACATTTTTATTTAAATTAGAAACAAAAACTAGTCCAATTCAATTATTCATTACAAAGTTATTAACTGAAAAGAAAACAAAGTCGACAATTTGCCTCCAATAATGTCTTCGTACATTTACGAAACTGTTTATGAAAAATCTTTAAAACTATAGATACATTTTTTGTTAATATTTAGTTGGGTAGCCTTTATTTTTAATTACGGCTTTAAGGCGGTGTGGCATCGATTCTACAAGTTTTTTTTGCATAGTTTGGCTCTATTTTCGCCCATTCCTGCAGAAGACCCTGTTTTAACTGAGGTTTCGAGCTAATATGATGAGTCCTGATCCTTTTTTCCAGCATGTTCCACATGTGCTCAATGGGATTGAGGTCAGGATTTTGCGGTGGTGTCTTAAGCAAATGTGGAGTTTTGTACGCCAAGAACATCCTAGTATTATGAGCCATGTGCTTAGGATCATTATCTTGTTGAAAGTAAAAATCCTTTGATAAACCCAATTTTTCAGCACTTGGCTCCAAATTTCTCATGAGAATTTCAATATATGCCCGATGATCCATGATTCCTTCAATTATTTTTAAGTTTCCAACGCCGCTGGCAGCCATACAGCCCCATACCATTACGCTGCCGCCGCCGTGTTTTACAGTTTTATGGTGTTTTTTGGGTTGCAAGCTTCCCCTGGCTTTCTCCACACTCTAAGTCTCCCATCAGACCCAAAAATGTTGTATTTGGACTCATCAGAAATATAACATTGCGCCAGAACTCGAGAGATGCATTTTGGTATTGCCGAGCGAAGTCCAAACGTTTTTTGCGATTTACTTCACTTAGCAGTGGCTTTCTGCGATGTGTACGAGACTTAAATCCGGTATCAATCACGCATTTTCGTACTGTTTCTGGATGAACTTCTTTTTGATTGGATTGACATAGCTCTGCACTAATTTTTGGTGCACTTATGAACGGATCCTTGGCAATCATACGCTTGATTTGCAGCCGGTCTGCATCAGTGAGAATTGCAGGGCGTCCTGATTTAGGCTTATTCTCTACGCGGCCTTCATATTTAAAGCGCCCGATTACAGATTGGATAGTAAAACGGCTCCGGGACAGTAGTTTGGCTATTTCCGCGTATGATTTTTGCTCCTTTACGTGTAAATTCACTATAAGCTTACGCTCTTCAAACGACAAGTATTTACCAGGCATTATTTCGATTTATACTGAGCGAAACTCATAAAATTTACATTTGAGAGTAAACACACGTGTTTGTTTGTTTACTGTTATTACAAACCGCTATGAGTTGAAAATAATTATGATCTATAATTATCAGCCAAGAGATCGAAGGGCAAGCGAAATCTTAAATGTACGAAGACATTATTGGAGGCAAATTGTCGACTTTGTTTTATTTTTAGTTAATAGCTTTGTAATGAATAATTTAAATGGACTAGTTTTTGTTTCTAAATTAAATAAGAATGTTTAATGAATAAATCTGCATTAAAACTTTTTCAAATTTGTTGCAACAATTTATTGTTTCTTGTCACTTGAGTTTCAAATAGCTGCCGTACGAAGACATTATTGGTACACTGTATGAGCTTCTGTATCATTAATTTTTTTCTCCGAGCCTTATTTCTTGGCGTTACAAACTTTGTGGCAAACTTATACTTCTCTCAGATTTAATCTAGAGTATAATGAATGGAATTCCGAACACAGAAATCAGTTTTAAAATCTTTTATTTCGGAAAACAATCGAATGGGGTTCGGCGTTAGTGTACTCGGGACCGAATTCGAAACATATGACCGAAAGGTCCAATTTCGGTAGCTACCGGAAACTCTTCCGCCCAATGCTCGAACAGAGACCAGTTGTGAACAATAGGAGTGAAGGTTCTGCAATGGGTGGTTCCTAACTAGATCGCCGCAAAATGATGCACGATTTCACAATTATTTTTACAGTACAAAGAATTAAAATGTTCTCTGAAAGATTCTTCAAAATATTTTTATTCATAATTTTCTAAAAACTTCTCGAAGTTCAGCGTCTCATCTTGTGGGCGAAGCATACTCCGCCAACACCCCGAAAGCATAGAAATACTAAGCACCCTTCCGATCGACAGTGCCTTGTTGTATCTGCCTCAAGTGAAAAATTCTTTTCCCTTGTGGTCAAGCACGAATTCTTACGATAAATAATCGAAATAATAACACTCACCTTTCCGGCATTTATGTTCTCCAGCTGAACTTTTCGGCCGGACTCACGTTTTGTGTTTTGGCCTGAAACGAACAAAACTTTTAGCAAATGCTTCGCTTTCAAGCAAATTCCAACTTACTCAAAACCAAAATAGGCTGCGCACCACCGAACATTTTTGAAATAAAATTTTTCAGTTAACTTTTCTCGAAGCGAAGAATAACTCGTGCACCAACAAGAGAAGAGGTTAAGGCGAAATTTGAAGTTTTTCTCGGACAGGCAGAGAGACAGCGGCACTGAACTCAAATTTTAAATTATTAGTCAGACAGAGCGCTCAGTTTTGGCAGTCATCTTTTTTTTTTCTCTGGAACCTTCTTGGATTCCACATGTGCCCTGATTTACAATAAAACGTACACCTAACGCAGCTCCACTCGATTCAGACAAATGAGCAAATTCAAATTTTACCAAAACGAGCAGATGTTGAAATTGAAGACATTGATTAGAAGAAAGAACAAGGCACCTGAAAGAGTTAAGTTAATCTGTCAGATTGGGTGCTTTTTATTTTCCTATGTATGCGTGCACCGTATCCGTGTAACTTTTTCTTCTACAATTGCACTACAGCCCAAATCGGGCCTTGGCCTCCTGACCTTCAGGTTCCTTCAAATTTTTCATTATTTATTGTAGAAGGGCTTTTAGACCTTCGCACAACCCTCTCTCTTCGATTTTTTTCATTTTCGTAGATTGAGGTGACCAAAGTACACCCAAGCAGGCAGTGTGCTGGAATTATGTGTTGAACGTGATTCGAACTCACGATCTTCGCCTTGTAACCCAACACGCTATCTACTAGGCTACACCTACACTTTTTAGTGGTTTTATTTCGCAAATATCTCTTATTTGCAGAACTTTGAAGTGATAAAAAATTGATTTGGTAGGGTTCACGTACTAATGAACGGTTTGCAATCAAATCTGCTTATTTATCGCAAGCTGGAAAATTGGTGGGCGTTTTTAAAATTTAACGGAAAAGCTAGTTATCAGCTCGACCGAATTTTATTACCAGGTGTTTTGTTCGCTTTCGCTTTTTTCGCTTAAAATTTTAAATTTTTTAAATTTAAATTAAAATTTTTCGCTTTAACCGAATTCTATTACCGGGTGTCTTGCTCTTTCTTCTTCATAGAGTAACTCCTCCAAGCATCAAGAGATGCTGCTTTAGAATTTTGAGATAATTGGAATTGTCAATTCGATTCGAAGAAATACTTTCAGCGTTGTGTGATGTGTAATAGAAGTTTATTATTAGGAAGTGTATGTCATGTGTAGTAGAGTTACTCTATGAAGAATAAAAAACAAGACACTTGATAAAAGAGTTGAGCCACTTTGTCACATGGGGCGGTTTTTATTTTCGAGTTCGGAAACCAATCCCAGCGAATTAGATCCGATTTACACAGTCCATAGTTTTTATTGTAAATGCCGTTACTTCGGCGAAGCTGCGTAAGGTTCACGTTTCGTTGTAAATCGGGTTTGAATCCCAAATCGTTTGTGTACCTTAACGGTTCAACATAGAACTTCAAATACATTTTTTTTGTCGCTGTCAAAACGGCATAGATTGTTCGCGGAGGTTATGTTTTTATTGAGATTTATTGTCGTTTTGAAAACGGCGAATTTTTCCACGAAATAATGGAACCAAAAAAGATCTCGTTTGGTTTCAATAAAATCCAGAAAAAAACGACCAACGCATTATTAGTCCCGAAAGAAGAGAAAAAAATCGAGCTTGTAAAATGCTTGGAAGGACAATCGATAAAACTTTTGAAGTAAGTCCTTAATAAACATTTCTATCGCTTAACTCTATTCGATACTTTTTTTTAGTGAGAAAATACCCGAACCGGAGAAAATTCTCGTCATTCCTTTGATAGAATCGACGAAAACAGCCTCGGCAATCGCCAGTTTAAAAGCGCGCCAGGAAGTTTTAAATGGTGAACCCTCGTCTGAAATATCCGAAAAAAATCCTGCGCTGCCTGCTGTTGAACACAAAATTCCCGACAATGAAACACTTGAGAACAAAGCGGCAAGAGAACTACTCGAAGCAATTAACAATAAGAACGAAGATGATGAAGAAGAGTCTACACTTGCAGTCGTCCCGAAAGCCGACCAATTACCCTTGGATGGGGCACAAGAAGCCACATTAGACGATTACGAATCGATTCCCATTAAGCAATTTGGCTTTGCCATGTTACGTGGCATGGGCTGGAAGGAAGAGCCGAAGAGTAAAAACGATAAGAAAGATATCACCGAGCAGAATGTTCGGCCGAAAGGAATGGGCTTGGGCGCGGATAAGGTTGCTAAACATAAACCGGCACTCGTACCGCCCGAACCGAATGAAGTCTTAGAAATAAAAAAGAAGGCTTTTGTGCGAATATTAGGCGGCAAGAATAAGGATTTGTATGGGCAGGTATGTAGAGATCTATTTACCTATAATAGGTAGTTTTAGGTTTATAAGTATTTAACTTTTCGTTTGAAATTCATTCAACACTGTTCTATTTTTTAATATTTGGATCATCATTCAAACCATTTTTGAGAAGTAGATATTATTTTAATTGAATTGCTGATTGCAGAAACCACATGAGTCACTAATTTTAAATTGTGGGGGAATTGAAAAATAGAACTGATTATTGCTTGCACGCTGGATTTGGAGGTTTGTAACAATCAGACTCATGCTATTTCCGCACACATTATGTAAACACCTGTTTAGAATGTGAAAACAATAAAAAGCCATTTTGAAAAAAATGTGACTCATGCAATCTCCTGCAATCAGCGATCCAATTTTATCAGCATTTTTTTTTTGTTATACGTATTGTAAAGTTCCAAGTAGTACAATGGTATTTAGTGCCGCTTCGAGTGCCTTCTTTTGTCTCGATGGGTTCGCTTTCATCCGTAGATAAGTTTGCTCCTAGGTATACAAATTTGTCTTGGGGAACTGGGAGTCCCTTACTGAATATAACAAACTTCTAAAAAAGTTAAAAAAAAAGAGTATTGGAAAAGATTTTGTGAAGAGATAGATGATTTCCCAACGGTCTCAAGACTACAAAAGGTGTTATCAAAAAACACATCGATAGATATCGGACTCTTAGAGAGACCGGATGGGTCCTCAACTAAAAGCAGCATGGAAACTCTTGAAGTGTTGTTGGCAACACATTTCCCAGACTGCAAGATAATTAACAACAATGAAGATTTAGAGGCAGAGCAAAGGACGTATTATCAAGCTCCGTTCATTACTGATAAAATTTAAACTCTGGAAAGATCAGATGGGCGATCAACACCTTTAAGCCCTACAAATCAGCCGGAGTATATAAAATATTCCCCGCATTACTGCAGAAGGGGTTAGAAATCCTAATGACAATAATGATAAGGATCTTTAAAGCCGGCTTTGTATGGGGATACATCCCAAAAATCTGGAGGAAAGCGAGGGTGGTATTCGTACTGAAGGCAGGGAATCGTCCCATTAATTAGCCTAAGTCATATCGCCCTATACGCCTTACCTCGCTCTTCGTCAAAACGATGGAGAAATTAGTGGACATTCACATAAGAACAGGGCCTAACAAGGTCTGTCTTAATAGTAATCAACATGCCTACCAAAAAGGCAAATCAACAGAGCAATATACCAGCTTCTCCACTCGCTACGGTCGTTCTCACTCCCCTTCCCCAACCTTCCCAATCCCATTCCTTCCCTCCATGACTGTGTTTGTGCATTGCACATAAAGGCCGAAATTGCCTATAACACAGGTCATTCTGTAAAAAAAAAAAAAAAAAATCAACAGAGTCAGCCCTTCATGGTTTGGTAAGACAAATCGAAAAGGCAAAAGACTATAAAGATATTGCCCTTTGCGCATTCCTGGAGCATTTGATAATATTTCCCATGAAGCCATAATTGCGGCAGCTAGGAAAAAGGATTTGGAAACGACCACGATAAAATGGATACACGCTATGCAAAAGAGCCGAATGAAAACCACGAATCTAGGTGATAGCACATTGACTGCACAGACCTATAGGGGCTGTCCCCAAGGTGGGGTACTATCTCCACTTCTTTGGTCAATTGTAGTAAATGAGCTCCTGGACCGTCTAACAGAACAACTATACGAGGCAATAGGATTTGCCAGTGACGTCGTCATTATCATTAGAGGCAAATATGATTTAATAATATCGGAAAGAATACAATCAGCCTTAGAGGTGATAGTGAACTGGTGTCAGTCTAAGAACTTGAACATTAACCTAAGTTTGACTAAGATAGTACCATTTACAAATACAAGGAAAACCCACATCTTACCTCCTTCAATGAATGGAACGCCAATACCCTTTTCAGATGAGGTAAAATATCTAGATGTCATACTGGATAGCAAACTCAACTGGAACAAGCATATAGAATGGACTCATGCCAAAGCACTAAAAGCATTTTGCCCCTGTAAAAGCTTATTTGGCAGAAAATGGGATTAAAGCCCAAAATGATTTGCTGGTGTTACAGAACAATCATTCTTCCAATAGTCACATACGGATTACCGATATGGTAGACTAAAATTTTACAAGCAAAGGCACAGCTTACGGTACAAAAAATCCAAAGGCTAGCTTGTCTTGGTATCACAGGAGCAATGAAAACCTGTCCTACAGCGGCAATGGAAATGTTTCCAAACATCCCTTGGATACATCTCCAAATAAAAAAGGAGGCTATCAAAGGGGTGTTACGCATACAGAGGGAAAAAATTACAAATCAGGGGATTTTAGAGGTCACCTCAAAATCATAAAAGACCCAAAAATAGAGGTTCTAACCTCCTCACTATCGGACGCTATGCCGACAAAGCTCAATTTTGAAACCCCCTTCAAAGTTGTAATCAGAGAACGCAAGGACTGGCAATCCATGCTACCTGAAATGGAAGAGGAATCAACCATCTGGAGTACAGATGGCTCGCGCACCTCTCAGGGGACAGAAGCCGGAGTCAAAGGTCCTAACTTCTCGGTTTCAAAACCACTCGGCGAAGAAGTCACAATCTTCCAAGCTGAACTAATTGCAATGGAGCTATGCATCCAAGAGAATATAAGGATGTTTCATCGCAATAAATCTATTTATATCCTATCGGATAGTCAGGCGGTTCTGAAAGCCCTAGCATCAAGCCAACCGCTAATTATCGCCCAATAGCAATAACCTCAATTCTATCCAAGGTCATGGAAACAATCATCAACAATAGAGTAACAGAATATCTCAACATCAATGATATTATTGACGACAAACAGTATGGATTCCGCAAAAAACGTTCCACAGGAGACCTTTTAACCACCCTCACAGAACGTTGGAACAAGAGCATTCACCAGTTTGGTGAATCTTGTGTTATTGCTCTTGATATTGCCAAGGCTTTTGACATAGTATGGCACACTGCCCTTTTAATCAAACTTAAAGCTATTGGTTTGGGCGACTCTCTTATTTCCTGGATTGAAAGTTTTTAAGCCAATCGTTCAATGCGTGTGGTATTGGATGGTGTGGTTTCCTCTTCTTATAAAATTAACGCTGGTGTCCCTCAGGGGTCGGTTCTTTCTCGCACCCTTTTTCTGATATTTATTGATGACCTGCTATTTTCAACTTTCAATCCTATACATAGCTTCGCCGATGACAGCACCTTAGACTTCTCCTATCACTACAACAGTGCGTCCTTAGCTTATTAGAACAACGTAGGTACATGGTTCAGTCATTGAATGACGACTTGGCAAAAATTCTTAGTTGGGGCAGAAGAAGAATCAAGTTGAGTTTAATGCTTCGAAAACCCAGTGCTGTCTTGTGTCCCACAAACGTGACTCTATCCTTCACTCAATCACCTTCGGAGGTCAGCCACTAACCACTTCTTCAAGTGTTAAGATGTTAGGTATCCAAATCACAGATAACTTATCTTGGAACGACCATATATTTAACATCGCCAAGGAAGTATCTAAATGCTTGGGCTACCTAAAACGATGTAAAAACTTCTTCACCGCTTCTCTGCTATTAACAATTTATAAGGCCTATATTAGACCACGTCTTGAATTTAATTCCCACCTGTGGGCGGGAGCTGCAAAACCTTCTCTCTCCTATCTGGATGGTATCCAGTCTCGGACTATTAAAATTATAGGAGATTCTGTCATCACTTCTTCGCTCGATTCACTCGAGCATAGACGAACTGTAAGCTCCCTAACCCTTTTGTATCGCTACTACAATGGAGATTGTTCGGACGAAATCTTTAATCTCATGCCCCCATGCATGCCCTTACCCCGTAATACTAAAGCTGCTTCGCGCGCTCATAAGTATTCTCTCAACCCCACCTTCGGTCGCACTGTGAAATTTCGTGATTCGTTTTTAAACCGGACTGTTCGAATATGGAACTCGCTGCCCATCTCGGTGTTCCCGCATGACTACAACATTCAGCAATTCAAGGGAAATATTCATAGCCACTTCCGACTCTATCCCCTAAATTCCCAAAAACCAATATCCTTCCCCCCTCACCGGAGCTGTGCTTCAGTACAAAAGGGCAACCCTTAGTTCCGGTGTCACTTAAAAAAAAAAAACCCGGATTGAGGACTACCTTCAAAACCTAATTATCCTGGGAAAAAAGGAACGATGTAACCTTAATGTAGGTACCAGAACATATGGGAATTGAGGGAAATGAAGAGGCTGATCACCTTGCAAAAACAGTGCAAAAACTAATTTTATTGGTCCATAGCCATTCTGCGGAAAACCAAAAGGGCACTCCAACCCTATACTTAGAAAGTGGGTTGAACAAGAACATAAAATCTACTGGAATAGACCTCCAGGCTTATAAATCTAAAAAAACTAATCCTACCACAAAAAAAAAAGTAGAGGATATTCTAAAATTCAGTAAGAGTGATATTTGTACTCTAATCGGTCTAATGACGGGGCACAGTGGAGTTAACCACCACCTCAAAAATATGGGTTTAGCTGACACCGATATTTATCGCCTATGTCTCGAAGACTCAGAAACGACAGTACACATCCTATATGGCTGTGAAACTGTAGTTAGGAAGAGACAATATTCTTGGGAAAGGTTTCCTTTCTACCGAGGAACTAGCCAACATGGCTCCCTTAACGATACTTAGATTAGCCAAAGCTATTGAGTTATGGTAAGGTAAAGGGGCAATAAACGCACAATAGGCCGAGAAGGTCGCAGTGCTCTCACGTGTGTCCCATATTATAAAAAAAAATTGTCTACGTTTTCTAAGTCATAGCAAAGGCTATCATTAATATAAGATATCCGAAGAAATTTTACTCATTGGGATTTTTTTATTACTTTTAATACGTCATGCACAGTTAGATCGACATGGGTAAGGGAAGCAAATGGAAATAAGGAAGTTACGGTTTCATCTCCAATTAGACGGAACGCATGGTTTTGGATACGATCGAGCAGCGGTAGGTGTGATTTTGGGTCCCAGCCCAACATACGAGGTGTAATCAAGACGGTGCCGGATATAAGCCTCATAGATGGCAGCCAGTTTAAACGCAGAAAAGTATTTCCTACATTTCCGCAGAATACCTAAACGTTTCGAGGCATCAAGAGTATCGTCTACATTTGTTTAACGTGAAGGGCTTGGCCCAAGGGCTTCCACCATTATGGTTTAACTTCACGGTTGTCTTTAGCGACGCCGATTGTTTAAGAAGACAACCATTAACACCCCCGAAGGTAGCAATCTATACCAACTGCAAGATCGGCATTCATAATGCTGGATGCGAGACCTATCTAAATCTCTATCTGTCTGTTGGTAATGGCACCAGGTTGAAAGAACGCAACTCAACACCGGGCTCCGAAGAACTCTGCCCGCGATATGGGCCACCACGTGTTCGTTGAGACCTCAACCATCGCCGGGGGTGGGAGCAACCTTCCACGGACTCCCCGGCTCCCGTGTTATCAGAAAACTTCCAGTGGGGTTTCGTAACCGAAGTTACTCCAGTTGAGTTACTTGCAACTCGTGACTGATCACACACCTCAGGTTCGTGGGGACGGTACTTCCCAAAAGCAGTTACTGCAATCGCCGTAGCTTTCAGGACTTTCAGGCCCAGAACTTACTTCCCTGCGAAGGCTCGACTCCGTGAAGTCGCTTAAGTCTCCCAAGGCACTCCCATGATTCGGCAAAGTCTTCCTCATGCAACTACCCCCCTGCGGGGCTGCAAGCCCAAAGTCGAATCCGTGCGGCATACAGGTAAACACGCACTCGGCACTATTTTTTGGCACAAATTAATCGAGCGAGTACCATCACCAGTCGCCAACGATTCGTACTACACCGCCGACTCATATGTCGCACAAGCTACGAATAGTCCTTAGTATATGACACGAACCGAGCGTCTGGAGAGGCCCCACTCGCAACGCAGGCCCTGCGGATCTTGTGAGCAGACGCTCTCTGAGTTCTCGCATGTGAGGCTTGAATCCCAACCATTCGGAAACTTTGATGATCAGGTATTTCACTACAGTCGCATACCTGAGCCCTCTTCCCCAAGCCTTCCCGAAGGATGACGTGTCTCATAAAGTTACATATGAATGGACGTCTGATGGAGCCTTATGGACAGCCACCATGATCCACAAACTTCCACACAGTATCGCGCAAACCCCTAACATATGCCGACCTGTCAGAGAAATAGCTCCTCCACAGGGCTATTTCTTGACAGTCACAGGATAGTACCTTATCAAGCACTGCATCCCAGCTGAAATCGAAGATGCCTGGACGTACTTGCTAGCACTCCTAGTAGTAACCAGAGACAGTAAGAAACTGTTCGATTCTTGGTAGCACTTTGCACAATGTATCGTAGCTTTTGATAACATTAAGCAGATTTTTATGTTTTAAAATTTGTATACCAACTTAGTTTTAAAATTAAAAAAAAACGCTGAAGTGAACTACAAAGTCTGTCCAAGTTGAACTGACCTTTATTTATATACTTATAGCCGTACGTGCATTACTTAGTGATACAGCACATTACATTTTTTGTTTCTACAAATTTCAGATAGAAGGATTTGACGATCACGCTGGCAGAGTTATAATCAAATTGGCTTTGGGAGGCGGCTTTGAATCTTTGAACGAGTTTTTGGTTCAGCCTGTATGTAAAAAGGAATATGCACAATATGGCAAAGTTATAAGTAGGTTATAAACATTTTTTTTTTACTTTATTTCCTTTTGAATTTATCAATCCATTTTCTTCCTAGATTCGGCAAAATATGAAGAATATAAGAAACTTGAAAACGCACATGGACAAATTATACTCAAACCGTCCAAGAACGAAAAAACTGAGGAAAATGATTATGAAGATAATAAAAAAATTGTAAAACAAGAAAAACATATTGAAGCAAGAAGCTCCAGAAAGTATTCGAGTGATTCAGATGATGAATCTCGAAATCGTAGAAGAACAACAGCAACTAAACAAGAGGAAAGAGATCACGAAAGAAAGCAGCGAGATGAATATCGACGAAGAAGATCGAAATCGAGAAGTAATAGTAAATCATCTACTGAATTTCGATCGCATAAGAAATCTTCGAAATCGAAGAAGAACAAGAGTCGTGATCGAAGTAGACATAAATGTAGTTCTTCGGAAGATGAAAAACGGCACAAGAAAAAGACGAAGAAAAGTAAACGACCCCGATCGAGGTCAAGAGGTCGTCGAAGGTAGTTTTTAAAATGCATTAATATTTACAAGTGAAATGTAAAAATAGCTTATTTGTTTTTTTTTTTTATATAAACTTTTATACTTATAAGTTAAGAATAATGTTTTTTTTTACAATTTCTATTACGCGAAACTCAACAAAACATTGAGCTGAAAATTATAGCATAGATTCGCTTTCGAATGCCGCAATTCGTTTTTCAATGCCGTTCTGTAAGTATGCGAGATTTTTGTTTCATTAATTTAATAACTGATATCTGACTGCCTCTTACCTTGGATTTATTATGTTTAGTAAATCTACCCCTAATGTATGGTGTTAATAGTTTAGGATCAATAGTAGCCGGATCATTTGTGCCCCAAATCAAAGTGCATAAGCCGGCCACAGCAACAGTTACAAATGCTCCAACAAACGTATACCACATGTAAGATATTCGGTACAAGGCAAAAGCACTTCTGAAATGAGAAAAAAATTTTGATTTACTTGAAAAAGGTGATGAGTGATGATGAAGAACTAACTCCTGATTTTCTAAATATGTCGAATTATTAATCGCCAATACAGGATTTTCGAATTCATACTCGCAATGATCTACCGAAGTGGTTTTATGATCGAATTTCAATGAGCCCGAAGCAATGGCCCATTGCGCATGTAGACTTATCCACGACATAACAAAAACACCAACGATTCCACCGCAAAGTGCGCTCTGCAAAATTTTACTATCGAATATTGATTTGAATTATTGATGAAATCACATTCACTTACATTTCCATTGACCCATGGCAGTAAAATGCCTAAAGTAAAAATCCCCAAAAGTGGCCCATTTGTAATTGCTTCCAAGCTCATTGTCAATTGTAGTACCGTGCCCATTTTCTCAACAATATAAACTAAAGCAACACATAGGATTCCAACGCCGACAACAACTGATCGCATAATCCAATCGACTGCGGTTGTGGACAGTGGTCTCCTTACGAACGGCTTGAAAAAATCTTCTAGGACAACGGCCGACAATGAATTCAAGCATGTCGAAAGTGAACTTAAAGCTGCACTAAATACTCCAGCTATGAAAAGTCCTGATAGCCCCGGTAAATCACCCAAAATATCCATAACGAATAACGGTAGTAATTGATCTCTTGCTTTTGCGAGCTAAGAATCATTTGTAAATGTTAGTTGTTAGGTTTTTTTTCCGTTATATATCTCCTATCACCTTTGTTGTTAGGGGGTCACAATTTTTATATGTTGCATAAATAAGTAAACCATTGTAGCCGCACAGAAGCATAAGGACGACAACACCAGTCACGAATATCCAAAGAGCTTGTCGACCGGCTTTGAGTGTTGGCAATGATAAGTACCGTTGAATCATATTTTGGCTTACGGCATTCGTTTGTAGCCAGTAGAAAAATCCACCAATTATTTGTGACCATATCGTATGACGAATCGTTGGGTTTATGTTAAAGCTGAAATAAAGAAAAATCAATCCACATAAATGTTTATTTGAAAGGAGATCTATTACTCGGGTGCTTCGATTCGGTCAGTATTCCAAGCATTCTGAAAAACAGCAGATGATCCACCCAAATTTAAACTACCTTTGACGGCTACCAAGACTAGCGCTCCGAACATTGAAAATGTTTGAACAACATCTGTCCATACTACGGCTTTGAGTCCACCCTGGAAATATATTTTTTTTTTATAAATAATTGAGTCGGTACGGGAGACATTCTGTTTAAAAGAAATTGTTTGTTTTTTACTCACCACACAAGTGTAGAATATACAAACAATACATACAATCGGCGTTATCACATGAATATTTACGCCAGTTACTAGAATTAGATTCAATTTTTTTTTTATAAAATAATGTTGAAGATATCTCAACCGGACGAAATTCGATGAATTAGCTGGCCATTGACGTTCGAATAAGTCGCACGAGCAATTTACTTCGATAATTTTCTTCGATATTTTTGGGGACGAGATACAAACCAGCAACAAACTTTCGGGTTTTGGATGACATACGGATTGAACAAATATGAGATGAAACGCAAGATCTTTTCGCTCGATTGGAAAAATATCAGAATATTTCAAAAAATAGGTAAAACGAAAAATTTTTTGAAGGCTCGAATCTACTCACCAGACACCTACAAATACACTGCAGAGCATAACTATAAACTTCTACTTCTTTCTTAACATTTTTCATTACTTATTGTTATTCGCACAACCCTCTTTCTACGATTTTTTTTTTATTTTTAGTAGATTGAGGTGTATCCTAGCAGGCAATGTGCTGGAATTATATATTGCGTCGACCGGGATTTAATCTCACAACCTTCGCATTACAAGACCAACATGCTACTCACTAGGCTACACCCTAGCTATATAAACGCAGTCAAAATATGCTCATTTTTGCAATTTATTTAGTGAAACACCGTTATTTTTTAATTGATTGTGAGAAATTAGGGAGAAAGAGTAGCAAGTAAAAACAATTGGCATCAACTGATCGTTGAAATTACCGTCAGTTAAACTTTGCTTAAATTTAGCCGGAACATAACTATAAACGCAGTAAGTAAATTGTCATTAATTAGTGCTATCAATTGTTGATAACAAGTCAAAATTAAAATGCCGCGCGGAACAGTTCTTACAGATTTAGATATAAGCCAAATTCTTCCATTTTTTTAAAGAAGGCTTGAGCAGGCGTGGTGGAATTGCTAAAAAACTCAATCGGTCGAAATGTGCAACAAAATCCTGAAAATTATGGAAACGCAGAACAGGAGGACCAAAGGACAAACTATCAGACCGAAATAAGCGACGGATAATTCCAAATACTAGCAACTCCATAAAAAACGCTGCCAGGATCGCCAAAAATTGTGGACTAGATGTGTCAAAATGGACAGTCCACAGAGTTATAGAGTTCTAAGCACATTTTTCGCCAAAAACTGAAATCGGCACTACGTTTTTTAGCACGTTATAAGACAGCAAGGCTAGAATTCGTCCGAACAAATATGCAAACCAACTTCTTTGGGGTAAAATGCTGAGCACTAACTTTTGGTGCACATTTTAACTGTTATTTATTTCTCAAGATCATTTTTTATGACGAAAAAAAGTGTAACTCGGATGGTCCAGATGGTCTTAATGAGTATTGGTGTGATTAGCGAAAGGATCTCCAAATTTTTCAAAACGCAATTTCGACGGAAGCAGTTTAATGGTTTCGGGAGCTTTCTTTGCAGATGGAATTTTGGAACTGGCGTTTCCCAGTACTCGAATGAATTCTTCGTAACACATAGAGGTGTTGCGCATGAGTTTATTGCCATTTATGAGAACTAGAGGTACTGAGTATTGGGCTTTTGAACAGAACAACGCCAGAATACATGTGAGCCGTGTCACTTATTCCTGGTTGTAGGACCATAGCGTGCAAGTAATGGCAGATCCACTTGCTCCTCAGACTTTAATCCAGTGGAAAATTTTTGGTGAATTCTAGCAAGGGAAGTTTATAATTAAAGCAGGCAGCATGACAAGATTCAATGGTTAAAAATAGTAGTTATTAAAACTTGGCCGAATATTGATAAAAAAAACACACTTAGTAAAAAGTATGTCAAACAGATTATTCGAAGTGATATACAATAAAGGTGGTACAACCAAACTTCTTAAGACCGATGCTCAGGATCGTGCCTGGAAAAGAGTTGTTTGTGTCCTGTGCCGCTATAGGGAGTCTTAACAGGAATTTGATTTGATTGATTGACCAAACTTCGGAATTTACCATTGAGTGTTCTTTTATTTTATTTTATTACATTATTTGGCTTGCGTTTATAGTTATGCTCCTACTAAATTTAAGCAAAGTTAAACTAACAAACTAACGTTAATTACAGGAATCAGCTGTTGCTAATTGTTTTTGATTGCTACTCTTTCTCTCTAATCTCACATAAACAATTAAAAATAACGGTATTTCACTAAATAAATTGCAAAAATGAACATATTTTCACTGTATTTATACATAGTTATGCTCCGCAGTAGTGATGTCGAAAAAGTAACTATTCGTTACACAAGTACTCGTTACTGACCGAGATCCGAATTAACGAGTACCGACGCAGATTTAAACTCGTTACTCAAGTAACTAAATGAGCTCGCGAAAAAGTAACTGAACTGTCAAAACGTTTCGTTATTCGAGTATTCGTTCCCGATACAAAAAAAGTACCTACACCGAAAGTAACGTGTTGTTGCTTTTTTCGTTACATCATAGGAGGTGATACACACTTGTGTATAACGCCGTACTACCATTCCAAAGCAAGAACGAGAAGGAATACTCTTACTTTACCTTTCAGCAAAGTCTACTTAGAGAATAATGTGTTTTTTTTTCGTTTCGTTTCTTTCAAAACCAAGAAAGTCGTCGAGTGGAGTTATGGCGCTCGGCTCAAGCAGTGGGGCAGGCTGTCATTGCTAGGATTAGGGTTGAGGGATCAGTGATACCAGATTATAGAATTTTTTAATGTGTGGGGATTTTTTTTTATCAATTTCAGAGGTTTTTGTTGAAGAAAATTTCAATTTAACACTGCTGTTTTATTCTTTATTTAGAAGAAAAATTTATTGGACAAGATAAATTTGTGAAATTGAAAGAAGCTTGAACCCTCATATAAAAGCCCAAGTCGAGCTACATTTACTAGTAGTCCCTTCCGGCAAAAGTTTGATAAGGTACTGAAAGTGTAAAAGAACTACTTAAAACAGCGTAACTCGTAACTCTAACCAAAAATGCATGGACGTCGATCGCTAATGAAAGTTATGTAAGAGTCACTGCCTTTTTATAACTCGCGATTGGGTTTTTTATTCGTGCATGTTAGAGTGCTTTTACTTTGAGGGCAGACACACGTCTCAACATTTATCAGTGGAACTAAAACGAGTCGCAAACGAATGGAATATAGAAGATAAGATTTTTGCAGTAACTACAGATAATGTTGCGAATATGGTCAGTTCAATCAATATATCTCGTTGGGCTCACATTCCTTGCTTTGCACATACAATTAATTTAATAGTGTAGAATAGTGTAAAAGAAATATATGAAATTCGATCGAAAGTAAAAAAAATTGTCGCAGAAGTACACAAGCTAATATAAAATTATTTGCAACTCAAAAGCAAATTCTACCAAATTAAATTTTCTTGAAATTAATTAATGACGTTGCTACACGATGGAACTCAACATATTATATGTTTGAACGTATTATCAAAATTAAAGAACCGCTTAGTGCAACTATTTGTTTATAACATAACCCCATCGATCTGCTATTAGAGGACGATTGGACTATATTAAAAGAGGTATGTTTAATTTTGAAACCGTTTGAACAAATCACAAATGAAATGAGTTCTGAAAAATCAGTAACTCTGTCCAAAATAATTTTAATTGTTCGTGGATTAGTTACACTGCCTTTAAAGACTCGTACTACAACATCGACACGTATAGCAAAAAATATGGTTAACAAAATTTTAGAATCAATTTATCAAAAATTGCCTAACTAGAACTAAATGCTAATTTAGCCGAAGCCGCTTTCCTTGACCCGAGGTTTAAAAATAGGGCTTTCACTACAGAATACATTAAAAATTGTAAAAGAGCAAATCCAGGATGAATTAATATCTGTAACAAATACAAAACGGCAGGAATTTTTACCACAAACTGAGGTTTCGTTGAGTGCTGATAACATCAAAGCATCGAAGTCATGCGGCGCTAATAGCAATGTCTACACAGATTTAGTTTGGCAGGAATTTGATAGATCAGCTGGAACTACATATATCAACAGTTAGTCCAACTGCCGCTGCAATTATTGAACTTAGAACATTTATTGAAGATGCAACTCTAGAAAGAAAGCGAAATCTACTTGAAAGGTGGAAAAGCAGGGAATTAATTTACCCTACATTGAGTATTTTGGCAAAAAAAAAATTGAGTTTGTTGCTACTTCAACACCATCTGAAAGACTCTTTTCTAAAGCTGGTCAATTATTAACGGATAGACGTAATCGGTTGAAACGAGAACACGTCAAGAAAATTTTATTTCTTCATTGTAATAAGCAACGAATTTAGTTTTATACTTACTTGGTTTGACATAAAATCTTAAGTTTCTTTAGGTTCATATAATAGCTATTAATACTCGCTTCGCGAAATGTACATAAAAATACGTAAATATAAATTAAAACCTTTTTTGTGAAGTAACATAAGCAATATCAAAAATGGAATGAAAATTAAATTTCGTATCTTCAGTAAGTTTACTGCAGTGCGTTAAAACAAGCGGTACATTCGAAATGTTTTTTTTTTTAATTAAATATATCAGTTGACATATTTTTAAATGTTTTTACATCTAAAATTGGAATTAAATATAATAATGTAAAAAAAATCATTTCTTATTTAAATTCATATTTTTAGCATTGCAGCACAAATTTTGGTTCCTCTCTAGTTTTTACCTCTATTTGAATTTCTGATTTGCAAAACTGGCTTACCCATCCCTGCGATATGATATGGCGGTAATTTAAAATAAACGAGTACCTAGTAACGAATAAAATGTAACGATTACTTTTCCCAAAGTAACGAATAGTTAATACCGAAAAGTAACGAAACTTGACATCACTACTCCGCAGTGTATTTCCAATGTATGACATCATAAGGAGACTGTCAAAGACTACTCGAACGTATATGGGCAGCTAATATGTTTTGTAGAATCGTGTTTTGAGTTAATTTTCAAAAAGAAACATTTATGACAATGATTATGTAATTATAGACGTAGTAATGTCAACAAAAATTGATAGTTACCTTGATTAAAGGCTAATGCTGGAACGTATACGACAATTGGTAAATATCCTACCTGAATATGAAGTCGTAATTTAAATTGATTTTCATTGTTTATTAGTAGTCATAGTATACATACGTTCATTATCACAAACATTATTGAACCAAACATCCGTAAGCGACGATCAAAGCGACTCTCCAAATACTGAAAAATAAAATTTTTGAATCTTTCGTACAATTTATTTAATGTACATGAGTTTTGTATGTTTTAATGAAAATATTAAATTCTATTTGTGCAAGCAAAATTTATAATATTAAAAAAAAATAGTTTTGGCTTATAACCATGCAAGCCAAATTACTGAATTGTATTCCGAAAAAAAGGGAGACAAGAGCACTGACCAACACGTCCGCGACATGTCCCGTCGAGTCTGCGACACCTCTTACGAGGGGAGGTCAAACGTTTTTGCGGAATGAAGGGAATGGACAAGGAAGGGAGGAAATATTTTTACCTGGAGGTATTCTAACACTCAATACATGTATAAATACAAAGTTTCTGCCAAATTGAATCACTAAAATTTTAGTTATCGCCAAATCAACAAGTCAGTCGGAAAGAAAACGCTAGCTATGGACAAAATTGAGTTTCGTCATAAAGTTCCTTACCAAGCAAGGAAAATCGCCACCAATAATTTTAGAAGAAATGACATCTGTTTGCGGGGACTATTTCGCTGGAAAAACGATGATTTGTGGTATAGTTTATTCAGGCAAGGCAGAGAGCCAATTGAAGATGATAAACACTCGGGCCGGCCGACTGAGGCCACTTCCTCAAAAATCGTCGAAAAAGTGGAGAAACTTACTCTCGAAGATGGTCGTTTAAAGAAGAATGAAATCACAGAATAGTTGGAGTCATCATTTAGGATATCCTCCACGGTTATCTCAGCATGTCTAAGGTCGGCGCAAAATGGGTACCGAGAATGCTCTCAGCGGTCCAGAAAAAGCAGCGCGTCGAGTGTTCACGCGAGTTTTTGGATCTCTGTAGCGAGAACAGGGATGACATTTTGAGCCAAAACTTGGGTTCATCATTATGAGCCTGAATCAAAGCAGGATTCAATGCAGTGGCTCCGTAAAGGCGCCTTACCACTAGAAGTTCAAGGGCTCACAGGTCGCCGAAAAGATCATGGCCACTATTTTTTGGTATTGATGATCGACTATAAAGAAAAAGGACAAATTATCGCAGGGGATACTATGCCAACCTGCTACAAAAACTAAAGGATGCCATCAAAGAAAAAATAAGAGGAAAGTATACTCGAGGCGTGCTGCTTTTGCACGACAACGCACCTGTTCACAAGAGCCACGTTACAATGGTTGTCCTACGGAAATGCGGCTACGGAATATTGGAGCTCCACCTCTCCCCCCAGCCTCCTCTTATAGTCCAGATCTGGCCTCTTGTGATTAATTTTTGTTCCCAAATCTGAAGAAAGAACTTCGGAGAATAAAATTTACCAGCGATGAAGAGGTAAAGTCGGCAATTTCAGCCTATTTTGAAGGCCTTGATGAAATATTTTTGTAGAAGGAATTCAGAGGTGTGATAAATGTATTAGGCTTAAGGGGAGCACTCCCAAGAGCATTTCAGTGCAAATTGAGTTGGACATTTCTCAGGAACTACTTCTTTCGTCCAGTGGAACACAGGCAATCATGTATTTCCCGAGCTCAAGACTTTGGAATGCATTACCAGCCTAATTGTAGTACAATTAGTACAACCTGGAGTGCTTCAAAAACAATTTGCAATCGTTTTTTTTTTTAATTATTTCCAATTCCTATACGGACATAACTGAATTGCTATAATCCCTATACTCTGTACTCAACCCCACAAGTCAAGCTTCAACAATTGGAGGAAATGATCTGAAAAATTTTTGAACACCCACCATTGAGTCCAGATCTATCGCCGAGTCATCACTGCCAGAGTTACTTTATGGGAACGGACCAATTAGAGTTTAAACATCAGGTTCCAGTACAGAGCGGAAAATTTGTTTTTCATAAGAGCTATGGCTCAAGCATAAATTGGAACTCCCACGAAATACGTTTCAAGTCATTTTTGGCGAAATCTCTACAGTGACAAGATGAAAAAAAAACTTCAAATTCAGTTGGTCCTACGTGGTTATGTAGGAAAAGAATATATTTTTTGTTAATTATTTTGTTAAATTAATAAAAATTAAAAATAAACTTGTTCACATTCGACATATTTACAGTACGATTCGGTAAACGAAACTAATACAGTGGAGGAAATAGTTATAAAGCCACCAATCTATTTACTCAGAACAAACCATTTCATTCGTTCTGCGAAGCAGAACTTTCGCTTACAGTTTCTGAAATATGTTTGCACTCGTTTCTGATAATGCGCCATATGGCTCATTATAATAAACTGTAAAAGTTGAGTGGGGAAATAATAATAAAGCCAGTACCTTCTTTTCATTTATTAGTGAGTAAAATTGTAACATAAATTGTTTTAACATGTTAATTATTTAGTTTTAAAATAATTTCAGTAAAAATAACAATAAAAACCATTATGCCGAGAGGACTGAAACTTTCAGAAAGCAAAAATTGAAGTACTGTCCAAATTAGGAATGTCAAACAGAAAAATTGCGGATGAAAATGAAAGATCACGTTGCGTGGTAAAAAATTTCACTGAATTGGGAAGTCATCATAGGCAAAAAAAGCATCAAGGACCAAAACCGAAGATAACTAAAAGGTTAAAAAATGTGATAGTTCAAAAAGCTGCGAAGGAAAAACTAGTTGCGTCGAAAATTAAACGTGAATTAGGTTTGTAGCCACTAGACGTGTTCGCCAAATTCTAGATGATTCACAACACCTTAAGTGGACAAAAAGATTGGCCAAACCGAGACTAACTGAAAGGCATAAGCAAGCACGTTTAATGTTTGCTAAAAAACACATGTCATGGAAGGAGGAGTGGCGTAATGTAGCTTTTAGCGATGACAAAAAAATTAATTTGGACGGCCCAGACGGCTTCCAATTTTATTGGCATGACTAGAGAAAAGATAAGGAAGTTCGCTAAAGTAGGAATTTCGGTGGGGTACAGTAATGACGTGGGCATCATTTTGCTATAAAGAGAAAACCCCACTTTGTAGCATTTCGTCGAAGATGAACTCCAAAAACATTGAGTGTTAATTACCTTTGCCGAAGATCTTATGGAAGAAAAATTCATCTTCCAACAGGATACTGCGTCAATCCATCATTCGCGTGACACCTTAGACTGGCTAAAGAATCGGAACATTGAGGTTATGGAATGGCCCGGTTGCAGTCCTGACTTAAACCCGATCGAGAATCTATGGGGGATTCTCTCGGGTCAAGTTTACGAGCAGGGTCGTCAACAACGTTTTTGAGTTAAAAGCAGCAATTCAAGAAGCTTGAAGCGCCATTTCCATCGAAACCCTTCAGGACTTGATAAATTCCATGCCGGACCGCATTTTTGCAGTCATTTCCAACAAAGGTAGCAGTACCAACTATTAAACTAAAAAAAAATTACATTTAGACTGATACACATAAATTTAATTAGAATGGCTTTATAACCATTTCCCTTAAAAGTGAACTGATTTTGATTGTTTTTCATTTATTGATAATTATGGTGCATTTTTTTTTTTTTTTTAACAGAAATATATTTGTTACTGAAATATAAAATTAGTATACGACACAGGAAGTATGAATTTTATTTTTTCTTTAAAAGAGTTGGTATGAAATTCTGACGGCTTTATAGCTATATCCTCCATTGTATAAGTTAATGCAGTTGCATTAACGGAAGTAGTTGCAACAACCGAGCCAAAAAACGTTTGAAGCTAAAAGTAGGTTAAAAATTGTAATAACCAGAAATATTAATATTGGGGCAAATCTAGCAAAGGACTTTAATGAAACAGACGAAATCAAACGACGGATAATATTTGCAAATAAGACGTATTATTTGATACTTCCATTAATGAAGTCCACGAAAGTGCACAGGAACAATAAGCTGCGGATTTATAAAAATATTATACGACCTGTGCTCTGTTATGGCAGCGAAACGTGGACATAAATGCGAACTTTCAAAAAAGCTGTTAACGCATTCGAAAGAAAGGTCCTCCGAAGAATTTTGGGTTCTGTGAAGGAAGGAACGGAATGGCGAATAAGATACAACCATGAGTTGTATCAACTCTACGACGATCTAGAAGCTTCAACGTTAATCAAGCTACGTAAACTGTAGTGGGCTGGCCAAGTAGAGCAAATGGAAGACAGAAGAATCCCCAAACATGCTCTTAAAGGCAAAGCGAGTGGTAAACGGCCAGTAGGCAAACCACGCAAGCGGTGGGAAGACTCGATTGATGAAGACAGCAAAGCCATTTTAAAAATTAGCAGCTGGTGAACGCGGTCTCGATCGAGACAATTGGAGGACTTCAGGAGGCCAGGACTCGATTTGGGCTGTCGCGCCATTGATGTTGAGGAGAAATATTAAAAATGAATCTCAAAACTTCAATTTATTCTGCGCCTGGATAATTTGAATTTCTTTCAACATCCCTTATCGCTAATCTATTTATAAATTCCCGCACTGTGTCCAGTGTTGTTTGTTGAAATTTCATGAAGTAAATGGAAAATTGATGCAACGACTTATCATTCGCGTATGATTTAATTGCTAATTGTATTCAATGGTAGCTCATCTTGATCACTTTACTCCGAGTTTAAACAACAACACATTCCAGCAAATATGCTTATTGAGTTAGAAACTCCCAATTGAGTCCACTGAAATGCTAGGATGGCACTTAGCGTTACCTAAAAGTAACGGTGCTTCTTTGTTGAACTCTTGTACTCGAAGAATTCTAGAAATTCGAATTAATTATTTATTTAAATTTAAAGAAGCTTACAGTTATTGAAAACCTATTTAAGCCTACATACATATAATTCAAATTGAAATTTCATTTATAAAATTATATCATAATAAAAGGATTTAGTACAAAAAAAGTTAAGTGGAAATAAAGATGCGAAAATAGAAGAGAGGGATTCAAATAAAATTAAAATAATTTTACAGAGAGCAGGCAGTCTAATGAGAAAAGCCAGGGGGAGATCTGCTGGAGTTGCTTGTGACTTTAAAGCAGTCAGATCAAAACTGGGAATGTCGATGTCTGAAAATGTTACATTGTGTGAATCTTCAATTCTTACCAATGGTGATTTAAATATTGCATTCGTATTATGTATGTTGGGGTATTCGAAATGTGGTTGAATTCTTTAGTCTATTTCCTCTGTAAGGTGTGTAAATGTCTATGAGATAAATGAGTATAGGGGAACCAATTCTGTTTGTGATCAATTTGTGCAAAAAACTTTCGCCGACCATCAATCTTCTATGATGAAGAGATATTAAATTAAAATAATGTTATCTCGATGGATATTTTTCCCTCTTGAAGTGCATCTTATAACATAGCAATTGAGTGAAACGTCTTTGCACAGACTCAATTTCGTTTATGTATGTTACATAGAATGGATTCCAGGCCACAATACCATATTCCAAGATGCTTCTTACTAGCGAAATTTCTTACCACAACTAAAAATAAACTCCAGAGCGCGATTGGCTCATTTAACTATTGATGATATTTGAGAATCAAAAGTAAGCTTAGCGTTATATACAATGCCTAAATCATTTTGTTCCTTAACACGAGTTAAACTTGTATTAGAAAGCTTATAGATAATACTGAGCACTTATTAATATGTAAATGAAGCCTATTGCGATCACACTAATCTTCTAAACATTCTATACTTCTCCGTTATGCAGTGCGGCCTCTGACACTATCGACTATTCTGTAAACTTTTAGATCATCAGCGTACAACAGTGAAGGAGAAGTAAATTCACCTTATGGTCTGCCCGTGAGGGAATGGCCTGCCGAAGACGGCACCCAAATTTGGAGGTCCCTAATCAATGCAAGCTAGGGTGAAGCCTAGTAGGTAGCGTGTTGGTCTTGTAATGCGAAGGTCGGGAGTTCAAATCCCGATCGGTGCAATATATAATTCCAGCACTTTGCCTGCTTGAATATACCTTGGTCACCTCATTCTACGAAAATGAAAAAAATTCGTAGAAAGAGGGTTGTGCGAAGGGCTAATAACCCTTCCATAATAAGTAATGAAAAAATGTTAAGGAACCTGAATATTAGGAGGCCAAGGTCCGATTTGGGCTGTAGCGCCATAGTAGAAGTAGAAGTAATCAATGCAAGGGACGAATTCCCGCTGGAAAAGCTGCGTAATTTAATTGGCGACTGTTCACGCAAACTCCAGACTTGTTTTGGCACAGAAGGAGGTCATTTTAAATAATTTTGATTTTTACCATTTGAATTACTGTTCGAAATATTTCCTGAAAATATAAATTTACAACGTGAAGGTCTTCGTGTTCTATTGAAATATTTTTTCCTTGTAACAGAACTTATGGCACGACTAGGTAGATAAAAAAATTAATAATGTAGACCAAAAGAGTTGCACACGAAAGAACGGTTCTTACCACGACAAGATATTTGAAACATTTTGAAAAAAATCGAGAAAAACAATATAATTTTTGATAAAATATACACAAAGTCATTTAATGGTCTAATACCTCAGTCCGGTAGAACGGACAAAAACATTTTATTTCGATCATTCTTAATTAATCAGTTATAATCATAACATGTCCGTTATTATTATTAACTTTGTACAAAAACTGTTCAAAACAATTGAAATGAATTCGCGTCATAAATTGTGTGATTCTCCCCTCTACTACCCCGTCACATGCCAATGCATGGTTTCATGAATTTAAATAAAACCGAATTGTATGAAACTGGTAATCTGTACAAAGCCCTCCCCCTCTGCCTTCCAGAATTTTGCATATTGACCTACCACGCATCTTTAAATTTCCACAATTATATTTTACTTCCGTCTTACATGTTGGCAGATAGTTTTTTCTTAATCTTCAAGACATTTCGAATGGCAACCAAATTTTTGTCTGTAACTGCAGCTCTTTCTATTAAAACATTAGAGGACGCACCAGTTGAATTCTAAATTGATAAATATCATGCAATGATTTATTACATAAAATCTATTACGAACAAGCTTTTTCTCTAGCCCCATGCATTTTTCGACAACAAAAAAATTCGCACCTCGTACGTTGAAGTGATGCATAAATCGTGAAAAACCGGAAGATATACAAGGCCCATCACAACTCCCATCAGTATAACACCACCGATCACATATAAATATTGAATTCCATATGAATAAACTTCGGTCGGTAATCCAAGTAACGTTATTCCAGATATAAAACTTGGAAGAAAGAAAAAAATCACAGAAGAGATTGCTGCAAATTCGCGATAACCATTCAAAAAAATTTGATTTACCTAGCCACCAAGGATAACGCAATCGGAAAAACCATCATATTTCGGCCGCCCATTAAATAATCAGATTCCGAAATGGTTTTTTGCATAAAACCAAAATAAATGCCAATAAAGATGCATAGTAAAAGCATCGAAATAAATACAAGATAATCCGGCCACGAGAATCGTTGCATATGCAAAATTATATCCTGGACGTTATCCATCGCGTTTCAATATACGAACTTTAAATTTTATCACGATTACGAGTATTTTCGATTATTATGATTTATTTTAAATTTTAACTAGATCCGTTGCAATCATTTAAATCACTACCGATAAACCATAGTCCGATTGGTTTTTGTCGCGAGATCAACACAAAACTAACGAATCGTATTTGGCATTTAAATTTAAATGCTTAGAACTTAGCAGTACGTATGTGTGCCATTCAGTCGAACTGAAAAAATATCAATCCAGCCTAGCACTATCGACTTGAAGTGGATACTAGATTAGCGGCAGTGTACATTTTACTTTACAGCGGATATGAATGATTTGATTAATAGACAGTCGAGATAAGTCCTTGAAAACAACGCACGTTGCAATTCGAAGCAGTTTAGAGATTTAAATTTAAATCAAGCTCTCTTGTTTGCGTTCAATTACTTAAATCGATTTGTATTACACGAAATTCTGATAGAAAGAAAACTTCTAGTAATGAAGGGGTAATTGACGTGGCGCTATTGCAGACATTGAGGAAATAAATATACAATTGACTGTGCCAGTTTTTTTTTATAATAAAGAAATTTATTTTTAAAAAGAAACAATTTTAAATTATATAAGTTAATGTTATATATTTAGATTTGTGAATGCATAAGGGGGCGATTTGTAGAAGTGAGACGTGCGAATTATTTACAAACAGATTCCTAAAGATCGTAATGTAAATTAAATGATTTAGTGTTAAGATTGGTTAAAGCTTAATTTTAAAAACGCTTCGATTCTGAAATTAAGCAATAAAAAATAAATTAAGCTTACAGAAATTGAAAATTTCACTTTCATTCATAAAGTTTTTTATTAAAGAGAATTAAAGTTTTAAGTCCTCCGCGCTAATTTCAGGAAGCTGGCTGCTTGCTCTCGATTGACATCTCCGAAATCTTCCAAATGGCGTGACGTACTGAAAAAACCAATCGACGAATGGTCAATGTTGTAATATTAAAATTAAATAAGCCTTCTCCAAGCCATAGACATAGGATCGAAACTTTCAAATGCGAGAAGATGACTAGAAAATCTGACAGGAATCTTAACAGGGCACTGTTCTTTAAGTAGCCACCTTCAACTCATTGGTATCATAGATAAGAACGAAGGCAAGATGCTACATATCGCTATAAAGACGCCCAAGGAAAGCGCACTTGATCCCCATATCAGTCGGCAAGCTTACACCATTGCATGCGTCTTCAAATTTCAAGAAAATGCGAGTCTTTTGCGTCGTTTTTGCTTTTAAAAGTTTCACAGACGCGCAAATTTGAACGAAGAAGCCCATCGTGTGGACGAAGCTTATCGAAGGCATCAAATAGCAGGTAAATCTCATTGGAAGCTTTATGAGATCAGTAATGCGCAGGACTTGCGTTCCACTTTAATAAGAATAACCAAAGCTTGTAAATAAAGCACCAATAGCAACGCTGCCTGAAATATCCACATTACAATTAAATTAATTTAAATAACGAACTTATATAATAGAAATCCAGCTTTCTCTATCCATTATTCTGTCTTAAAATTAATTTAGCAGCTCGTTTTGCAATCGAAATTAAGATTGAATTCGGCGTCCCCGAAATGGGAGTGGGCAATATGCTGGCATCAACAACTCTCAAACGATTTATGCCACGCACCCTAAAATACAAACGAATTAAATTAATAACACTAACAGCACATTACGGAATGAAATCACCTCAATTTATTGTCGAGAACCGACTCTGAATTCGATCCCATGCTGCATGTTCCGCCCGGATGATGACCAGTTAAACCAACCGCTCGTATGATGCACTCTAGGTATCTATCAGATGGCTGATTCGTTTCGAAATCGCTACGAAAAGGGCCGTACTTCGAGCAGCTCGTGATTTTCGGCCAATGTATTGTAGCATTTAAGCGCCGGAATGGTTTCGATTCGATAAGTTTAATAGCGATTCGTATGCCGCGTATCATGCATTCGATATCGTATGAATTTTCCACATAGTTCGGATCAATTTGTGGTAAATCTTTCATATTTGAGGTACTTGCTTCAACACTGCCGCGACTTCGGGGCTGATGGCATGTTGAAAGTATGACGAAACCTTCTTGTGAAGAGTTGAAATAAAGTGGAAATAGCGCTCTGAAATCCTTGGAACAAATAAAAAATAAATTATTTATTTAATGAAATTTTATTTTAGAATGAAGGGCAAGCTTAATGTGGATAAACTCAGAGACCCCAACAAAAAGCGCAAGTCTACCACCATTCTACGCGAAAAGTCATCCACATTGGGGGAATATGAAATGCGCACACTGGACGCCAATTGGGAGGCAGCCCGAAACACGTTTCTAATTAGTGCTGAAGAATCTGCGGGATATGTGCACAGCGGTGAGAAACCCTGGATGTCGCAAGACACATGTGACAAGGTTGGCGATCGGAAAAGAGCCGAATTGGCAATCATCTCTCAACCCGATGTTGACCAGGAAATTGGGTGCCATACGTTGTTCACATGCGAAAGCTGCTCCAACGGCAAGGGTTTTTTGTATCGCATCGTCACTCGCGATGAGAAGGTGATCCATTTTCATAATCCAAAGCGAAAAATATCATGGGGACCATGCATCAACATCGACGGTCAAGCCCAACATCCATGGCTCGAAATCATGCTGTGTATTTGGTGGGACTAGCTCGGCATGGTATGTTATGAGCTGCTGCAACGGGGTGAATTGAGCATTGAAGGCCGCCATATGAGGAGAGACACGATAAAGTGATTTTGCTGCACGACAACGCTCGGCCACATGTTGCTCACGCTGGGAAAACCTACCTGGAAACACTGAAATAGGACGTCCTACCCCACCTGCCGTATTCTCCAGACATCGCCCCTTCCGACTACCACCTATTCCGATCGATGACGCATGGCCTGGCTGAGCAGCACTTTTATTCTTCCGATGGAGCCAAGAATTGGGTTGACAGTTTTTTCGACGCGAAACCCGTATGCTGCCGGAAAGATGGGAAAAAAGTAGTAGCTAGCGATGGTCATTTCTTTGAATAATATATATTTAACTTTTTTAGCACAATAAAGGCATGAGTTTTGGAAAAAAACTGCGGCTTTCGATACAATTGACGAATAATAAAAGTAGGAAAAATCGTTGGATTAGTTTATACGGAGGTTCCACAATAGAGTGCAATAAACCTATCAAAATCTCACGAGGAAGGTTGTTTGTTATCGCCGGTGCTTAAAATTCCGTCGAAATTGCGCGAAATCAGAGAAAAATTTTGTCCAACATGCTGATCGTAATCGCAGGAGTCGCCATAATTTACATCTTTTTCCGGCACTGAATGAAAAACTTCGGTCGGATTCAACGGGCCTTGAACTTCCGAAATCTGTTGCGGAATCAGAGAATCGAAGTGATAAGCACCACGGAGCAGAGCAGGAAGGTGGCCAGCGCGGTGAAACTGTAAGTCGGACTGTAACGAGTGAATTTAAGGATCAAGCAATTTATTTTCGCCCAATCAGCGACTGCCGGGAGTACAAAGTACTTGGGTTCGATTGCGAGTGGGTAACGGTTGATGGTTCGCTGCTACAGTTGGCTTCGAAGAACGGCCTTTGCGGTCTGTTCCGGCTCAATTCACTTCGTGTAATACCAACCGAGTTGCAAAACATCCTTCAAGATGAGGACATTCTTAAGATCGGCGTCGTTCCGGAAGACGATGCATGGGCACTGGCAAATCGATTTACGACACTTGGCTATTAAAGCGGGCCGGAAGCCACTGGGGGTTAGAAAAATGTCCAAGAATGTCGGATGTCATCAACATTGAACTGGACAAGGACTGGCGACTGTTCGGATTGGTAGGCGAACGTTCTGAGTGAGCGACAACTGAAATAAGCAGCGAGCGATGCTCATCTAGCGATCGAGGTTTTTAAGAAGTTATCGGGCGAGATTCTGCCACGATAAGTTCATGCTAATCGGCTTGTCTTCGTGCTATAAATCGATTTCGGAAGTTCTTGCAGAGACTGACGCACAATTGGAAAGATATTTGAGAGATGTGCCAGCCGTATATCGATCTGAAGTTTGCGGGATTGCATTAGGAGTGCCGAAAACGGGAAGAATGAGTTCGTATTTTTACTTCATTTTTAATTTCGTCATGCCTGTCATAATTTCCTCCTTTCAGGAGGTTTACTTTAAGCAAATAAAGTTACAATTATTCCACAGCAGGTCTACTTCACCTAAAAGTGGACGAAAGGCCAATTTATCTCGCTCTGTGGGATGGGAGAGTAGAATTTACCCACAGCTGTCCTGGACCATCAAAACAGTAAGTGATGCGAGAAACAGATATAGTCCCTCGGACTACGATTTGATGTCCAATCTGCGGTTCGGTCTCCTGGCCGATGGGGAACTCATAACTGTCGGCATTGTGTCCCTCTGCTTCTAATGCATCCATCAGTCCGTTTACAAGCTCTGCCTTGTTCCCGACCATAGCTAACTCTCGTTTACCGAGTTTCTCTTTCAACTCTGCTACTTTCTAATTTTTCACGTAACGCGGCATTTGTAATTATTTCGGTACACAAAGTTCTTTTATTGTCCGTTAAGAATTTTTCACACAATATTTCGATCGACTATACGAGAAAAATCGAGACATCTGACACTAATTGAACTGTGCTTGGGGTCGCTGTATTCCAAGAAAAATAGAATTAGTTCAATTTTAACTAAATAAACATAAATATTATTTAAACGCCATTGTAACACTTTTCGCTCATAATATATCACTTTATTATTTATAATTGGCTGGACTTAATTGCTTTCTAAATTTCGACTGTGTCCCTTTCACGAACGCTTGCCCCTTTTTATACCACACCACACAAGTTCTAGAAGATTTCGCGCTGTTCTCGTAACATGTTTATTAATGCGTATCTGAGTATGAGTGCTAGTGGTAGCGCGCGCCCCTGCATGGGTGTGTTCAAAAGAGCGCGTGCATGTATGTTTCAGTACGCGCGAGGAGTTCAAACTGACAAAACAATTGACGATCGATGAGTAGCCCAATGTGTGTACGTGTGTGTGTTGAAAATAGAAGAGAGTGAAAATCGCAAACATTCGATGAGCGACTAGGGTTTATTATTATAAAATTTTATTTACTTTAAACAAGAAATAAAAAAATAATAATAATAATAATGAAACTTCTGTCCCCAAATCTGATGATCCTTGGTAGCGCGGTTACGGAAAACTTGTGTTAAAACGAGAATATATTCAATATTGTTAACATCGCCATATTTGGTTTCGCTTAGCCAACCCAAAAAAGTTATTCCCACCTTCCGAGTTGCTGATAATCTACAAGGCCTTTTTAAGACCGAGGTGTGAATATAGCTCCCACCTCTGAGCTGGAGCTGCGAAAACTACTCTGTTCTACTTAGATCGCGCTCAATCTTAGGCTATGATTTTTTTCATTAACATGAGATTTCAAAGCAGAGTAGAGTCCGACGGGAAAGAACTTCTCGAAATAAACACACCAATATATGTACAATCTACACGCGGACAATCTACGTGTAAAGTGTTCCTCAATCATCAGCTGTTTTTTGGAAGGTACAACCTTGTGCGAACGCAATCAAAATCGTTCATTCAGAAAGTAAAAATTTATTATGCGAAAAATTATTACTCTATTTTCTTTCTACTCTGCTCCCAAGTCATATCAAATTTGGATTTGGTCGAACACAGACGAATCGTCAGCTGTTTTTTACTGTTGTGCTAATGAAGGCTGTTCAACCAAAATCTCCAGTCTCTTGTCTTCTCGTTTTTCTTAGACACGTAGCACTAGTACCGCTATTCGCCCGCACAAGTATGTTCTAAAACAAGTTTTTTGTTGAACAGTAAAACTCCTATGTTTGTTCATACACGAATATAACACACATTTGTTATGATTTTGGCCCGCGGAACGAATTATTTTGACTTAAAGCCAAAATAATTCTGAAAGGAAACGAAAACGTCAATGTTCGGGACTAGAAAGGGCCAATTCCTCCTACTTCCGAATTGGTGGCTGACTAAGGAACGGAAGCGACACGCTTGCTGGCGGCCGGGATTAGCTACGGCAGTGTGGGGGGGTACTTGTTCCTTAATCAGACCATAAAACCCATGGCCTGTATAACAAAAATTTCGTGTCGGCTTACTCCGGGTTAGGGTGAAAATTGGGATAATTTTCCCCAGTGGTCGTGAAAGACCATGAAGCGATGGAGTTGCCGACTTCGCGATTTGTGTTAGGGCGCTAAGATGGTTTTTAGCGCCCTCTCTGCCCTCCCTACCTCAGCCACAACTTTCCTTGAAAAGAAATATTATTTGTTGTGGCCCCATGTCGAGGTTCGGGGCTAATGAGCTAAACGCTCGGGTTCATTCAAAAAAATTTGGCTCTTTAGCCTTTAATCATCTTTACACAAAACAAATGTAAATATTTTCCAAGAAAAGAGGGAACATAACAATCAAATAAAGAAAAAAAATAAACTCACCACTTAACGATATGTTCGGTTTGGTCCGGTCGATTTTAAGTCAGTTATTCCCCTCTTTTTATTTGTTCATTCTGCCATGTTGAGTGTTAATACATTCTCTATACCTTCTTTTTACTTCATTAGGTGCATTTCATTTCATTCTTATTAATTTTCTTATTACATTCTATTTTTATTTCATTTTTAAGGTTTAGTTATTCTTATTAATTCTTTTATTTCATCCTAATTTTTATTCATTTTTTTTTAAGGTTTAGTTATTCTTATTAATGTTTTTATTCCATTCTAATTTTTATTTATTTCTAATTATTCTATTTATTCTTATTACTGGTTTTAATTACATTCTATTTTTCTATTTATTTTTTTTTATTTTTTTAATTATTTGATTTATTCTTATTCATTTCATTTATTTCATCCTAATTTTTATTTATTTATTCTATTTTTCTATTTATTTTTAATTATTTGATTTATTCTTATTCAGTTCATCTTTTCGTTTTGTTTCCTTTTTTTTTTTTTCTTCTTTTGTTGTTTTTGCCTTATTTTTTTTTTTTTCTTTTGATTTGAATAAAGACGAACGCGATTTTTATTCGGGAAAACGCCACGAGCAAAATAGGACTTTAAATGAGCGTTTTCTACCACTCAACTGCATGCACCGAAGACCCGAAACGATCTTTTTTTTTTCCAGGTTTTTTTCTAAGTTAAAAAAAATTTAACCTGCATGCGCGACGAACTCGATTCTTGATCATCCCAAAACCGACTTGATCCAAATTTTTTTTCTTTCGATTAAATCACTAAACTTTCACTGAAGAATTCTGCCTTTTATCTCCATGTTTTTTTTCTCACGGAAATTTTTCCGACAATTAATTGCGTATTTCAAAAAAAAATTATTCTAACTACGAATTTTCTCGGCCCGTCGCCTTCGTCGGATCACGTTCGTTGCCGATTCCATTCCGGCCACCGTCTAGGATCCCGATCCCGTGAGACTGCGTGTTGGCGCGAATTCCGATTCGATTTCGAGGCGGGTGCTCCAAATTTTCTTTTCGATTCTTTAACTAATTTCGCGTTCACTTCAAAACAAAACCCTCGAATTTTCTAGACCAATTGTAAAATGCATTCTTCCTTTCTCGCGCGGGTAAAATAAATTTTTTTTTAAAATTATAGCCGAAACCACTTCTTGTTCCGAATCGACAAAAAAAAACATCACGCGGCGTTCCGCGATTGTAATTGGTTGCACTTTTTTTTTACTTTTCCGTCGTAAATACTTTTAGAAACGATTGATTTCGGGCCAAAGATCTTTCAGAGACAACCACTTCAGAAATCAGAAAAATTTACACTTTTTTCTTTGTTCGCCGCCTCATCCGCCAGAGAAAAAAAAACGAAAACCTGCCTCCCCGAAAGTATCGCACCGCCCGACTGCACGCGGTCTTTTTCCCGTCATCCGCCGGCAACAAAACTAACGGCACTTCTTTTTGCCGCGTGTCACTGTTGTTATGTCGAAAGGCTCAGGGTTGGCAAACCTTTTCGATGATCCGATGTCTGCATCGAAGGCGGGAAAAAATTTGAAAAAAAATAAAAAAATATGGTGTATATATTTTTTTTTTTTTTTTCTTTACTTTTCGGGCGACGGACTCAACAACATAGGCGGTTCGCCGTTGATTTCCAGCGCCGAATCGACTAAGAAAAGCCGTCGCTAAGTGTCTCGTGCTCACGACTGAGAGCCGGGCAATAGGTGGTGTATTCTTAGAATCACTGCCGGAGATCTTTGGAGTGGTAGATCCCCACACGTTTGCCTCCTACATCCTCCAATTCGTATCGTGAGTTGCCAAGCACACGACGAATTCTGCACTTGAGGAACTTCTTCGCCAGCTTGGCATTATAATTCTGCGCGGCTGTGGACAAGGAAAAGTTTCTTCGGAATACTTCTTGTCCTACACGAAATTGTGTTTGAGCAGCACGCAGATTATAACGCCTGCTACTGTCCTCATGTGCGACCCTTACTTTCGTCTGTGCAAGCTGTCTCACGATAGGAATTCCCTCGCGAGGTCGAAGCTGTACATTTGACTCACCCAACGCTCGCAAACGCTTCAGCAGTTCGTAGTCCTTCCCGTGTAACATCATATGATTCCCAAACAAAACCTGATAAGGAGAAAATCCAGTGGCTTGGTGGAGTGAGCTCCGAAGGGCACATCCTATTTTGCTTAGACTCTCATCCCATCGTGTTTGGTCATCAGTGATGAATGTTCGAATTCCGGCTAGGATGGACTGATTGACACGTTCCGATGCATTTGCTTGCGGAGAGTAGCTCGGGGTGTACAGGTGTTGAACTCCGTATTTGTCTAGCATAGAGTTAAACACTTTCGACTTAAATTGAGAACCATTATCGGAGAGGATCGTCTCAGGACTGAATCGACAAAAAAAAACATCACGCGGCGTTCCGCGATTGTAATTGGTTGCACTTTTTTTTTACTTTTCCGTCGTAAATACTTTTAGAAACAATTGATTTCGGGCCAAAGATCTTTCAGAGACAACCACTTCAGAAATCAGAAAAATTTACACTTTTTTCTTTGTTCGCCGCCTCATCCGCCAGAGAAAAAAAAACAAAAACCTGCCTCCCCGAAAGTATCGCACCGCCCGACTGCACGCGGTCTTTTTCCCGTCATCCGCCGGCAACAAAACTAACGGCACTTCTTTTTGCCGCGTGTCACTGTTGTTATGTCGAAAGGCTCAGGGTTGGCAAACCTTTTCGATGATCCGATGTCTGCATCGAAGGCGGGAAAAAATTTGAAAAAAAACAAAAAAATATGGTGTATATATTTTTTTTTTTTTTTTTCTTTACTTTTCGGGCGACGGACTCAACACATTACTATTACCCGATGTATTTCCAATAAAATATTCAGAATTTCAAGGCAAATATCAATCGCCTTTTCCAACTTAACCCTCTTAATTCTTCATTCTTTCCCCGGTACTGTGCTAAGGGTAATTCCTCCAGTTCCGGTGTTACCTAAAAAACACTTTCTCTTAATTTGCTGTTCGTCCATTATATATATGCATGCGATAACTTACTGCATGTTATGGTCCACAGAAAGGTCTCGTTCAAACTCAGAAAGCGCACAGTAACAGTATTTGAACTGAGTGCTTTAAGGCACTCTTGCTTATTGGATCACGTTGGGTTTTTTTGTCATTTCAAATAATGTCGACTTCTTTCCAAGTGGAACTAACATCCTGCCGATTAAATCTTTTAGAAAGCCAGCGACCCCTAAAATTCCACAATCATGTAATTTCTCAAGGAAAAACAAACTAGGGCATGCATTCAAACTCGGTTTTAGTCTTGCGACATGGAGTCCTGTGTACCGAACGAAATACATACTGGATCTGAGTAATCGTCAAGAAATCTCAGTGTGTAGCATAGCGACGTATTTTCGATTTGAAAACAATCCCTTAAAAAGTGCGACTCTTCTATAGCTAAACTTCTTCGCAATCTTTTCCATCTTTCTTACTCTTCTGGGTATTTTCCACGCAAGTGGAAAGTCGCGAATGTTCAGCCAATTCCAAAGAAAGGAAGCAAAGCGAACCCCGCCAAATACCGCCCAATATCCATTACTTCAGTGCTCTTGAAAGTAATAGATACTGCTGTCTATCGTAAAATCATCAAATATTTGGAAGATAAACAGCTTACCCATGATCGTCAATATGGATTCCGTTCTGGACGGTCGAAGGGGGATCTTTTAGTCTGCTTAACAGAGCGTTGGAATTCATGCTTACATAAATATGGCGAAGGTCAAGTTCTCGCACTTGACATTGCACAAGCTTTTGACAGAGTTTGGCATGAATATCTCTTAGTTAAACTTAGGGCCATAGGCCTAATGATACCTTTGTTCAATGGATTCAATGTTATCTCTCTGAACGCGCTATACCCAATTGATTTCGGCGTCCCTCAAGGTTCAGTTTTATCTCCAACACTTTTCTTAGTTTTCATAAACGACCATCTGTCGTTTACTCTCAATCCAATCCATAGTTTTGCAGATGACAGTACTTTAGGCAGCACCTATGAATTTAAGTCTGCTGCGGAATCAAACAATCATTCTATTGCTTCCAATCACAGGGAAGTACGCTGAACTCGGATCTCAACTTAATCCTTGAATGGGGCAGGAAAAATAGAGTACAGTTCAACGCACCCATAACACAGGCCTGTCATCTATCCCTCAAACGTGATGTTTCAGTGTTGTCTCACAATGTAACCTTTGATGATACTCAGCTTGCTTTTCGGATAATTTTACACTGTTTGGCGTCAAAATTAATGGCTTGAATTGGGCCCCCTGATATTGCCCTCGACGCCTCTAAGCGTCTAGGTGTTCTTCGAACGTGTTAAAAAAAATATTTCACTCATCGACATAACAACCATTTATAAGGCTTACATTAGACCACGTTTAGAGTATAACTCGCATGTCTAGGCACCTCGCATTGCTCAATAGTATTCAAAAACATGCGTTCCGACTGATTAGAGACGAAACCATCACGTCTTCTATAGATTCTCTCGAGCATCTCAGAAATGTCGGAGTACTCAGCATTTACTATCGATACTTCCATGGTAAATGCAGTACAGAATTATGCGCACTCATCCCTCCACTATATACTTTTCCCCGGAATACTCGCCAAGCTAAAAGCGCACACGAGTACACGGTCAAACCTTTGCCTTCTCGTACAGTGAAATGTAGGCAGTCATTCATTTTCCGAACGTCATGAACGATTCTCCAGCTAGTTTGTTTCACAACAAGTACAAGCTGCGACGCTTCAAGAACAATGTCCACCATAATTTTCGTCTCTCTCTACCTTAATACTTCCACTTCCTATACCAACATAACTGTATTTTGCATTAAAGGGTGAACCCCTAAGTTATACTCGGTGCCATAAAAACAGATACAACTGTACACATGCCAGCGACGAACAATTAGCTCAAAATTAACTTTAAGATACAATTATACTCATATTTACCTTTCGTTTGAAATTTGATATAGCCATAAGTGCGGGCTCGTCGATTGCGCCTGTTGCAAAAATCGTCACAGCAAAATGATCGTCCTTCGATGTTACGAGACCTATTACACCAAAATTAGCAAAATGACCTTCGCCCGACATCAAATACTTCATCATCTCCTTAATATTCAACACTTTATCAACAGTCAAACTGGCCGATTCGTTTATCGAAACGAAAAGCGGTAAATTGAAATGATCATGCAAATTTCGTCCCACATTTGGCTTGTCCAGAATTTCCTTTACACCAATCTTCTCGAGTAAATGTTTCGATCCAATGCCTGACACTTGCAATAATTGCGGACTTTGAAATGATCCAGCCGAAACTATGATTTCATTTCGAGCAGCAATTTCAAATTGCTTCTTAGAGCTTTGTACGATTACAGCTTTTGCGGTACGTCGGCGAATGACAATTTTCTTGACCAATGTATTTGTTAAGATTTTCAAGTTTCGCCGTTCGAACGACGGTTTCAAGAATTTTTCGTAGACGCTCCAGCGTAGTCCGTTTTTAATGTTGTAGCGAGCCAAATTGAAGTCAAGTTGTTCTCGAAAAAGTGTTTCGGTCTCGACGAATGCCTCGCTTATACGCGAATATTTTTCATGCATTGACCAAATTTCTTTTTTCGTTGTAGTTTGATTTCGTTCGTTCGATGATTTATGACAAAATTCGTTTCCTTCATTGATACCGCGAATTAAAGTTTTTTCGGAACATTCGCTTGATTGTATTTGGTTTTTGGAACTTCGCATTAGCCATCCATTTATACCCGCGTTTTTCCACGATTTGAAATCTTTTGCATTTCCGGTAAAGTGTAGCATGTAATTGAGTTGGGCAGAACCACCTAATCCTTTGCCACGCGGATGAGACTGCATCTACGATCGAAGAAAGTTTTGTTACATATCACTTCAGGAAAAAAACGCATGAAATTTAATCTACCTGATTTATAAGTCCGTTTGACGAAAATTTCTGTGGTTCCGATAAAAATGCCCAATCATTTTTTCCATTCTGTAGAACTGTAGCCAACAATGGAATCTTAGACAGCGGATTGAAAGTGTGACCGGCTTCGATTAGTAAGATCGACAGATTTCGATGCTGACTGAGCTCATGTGCAAGAACTGATCCCGTTGTACCGGCTCCAACTGAAGAAGAAACATTACATTGAAATAATGATGAAATCGTTTCGTCCATTTTCGGTTCAATGAAAAACAAACGTATAAATTCATTTTACCAATAATGTAGTCAAATGTTAATCCAATTTTTGCTGTGATCAGATTCGGAATTTGTTCATTCGACAGCCATAGCCATGTTAATCCGAGCGTAGAAAACGCTGCCAAAACAACTGATAAAACTGCCAGCAAAACTGTAACGATAGTTGTCAGTAAAAATATCGCAAATCGATAAGATTAATTTTTACATTTCCCAATAAACCGCATCTCGAAAAACGTCTACACTCGCTTACTTGAAAATTCGAACTGAATAAAAAGAAAGCTCTAAATAGATTTAAGTTTCAATCTAATCCAATTAGATAGCTAAAAAATTCACTTTCTTCCAAGAAATAACACGTGTTTATTTATAAATGACTTTATATTATATTTTACTTAAAACGGCGCTCTCTATTCTTAACAATTTTGTCTCCGGAAATCAGATTTCAAATTAAACTTAATTTTACGATTTAAGCATTTCATAATCTCCATCCATTCCGGATTCTTCCAATTTCTTTTCGAGTTCTCGTGCATCGACATAGGTAATATTTTCTTCGTCGTCAGCGTCCTCTTCCATCATAGCGGCTTCTTGTGCGGCTTCCTTTGCTCGTCGCTCTTTTAAGCCAGCAGCCGGCGATCGGATAAGTGTGATATTCTTCTGTACGTCCTTGACGTCCATCTCAATTTCAACTTCACGACCTTTACGCAATCGCTTCATGACAAAGTGAGTTTGTCGTTTCTCTTTGATTTCTGTGACGCGCTTAATAGCATCAAGTGTTTTCTGCCAGACTTCACGATTGTATTTAACTGGAACATTGCGACGTTTCTCGAATTCGAAGCTTGGATCGACGTTTAATTCTTTGCCTGCGGTTTTACGGCATGCTTTAGTCCAGCGTACCTTACGTGGATTCTTCTTTCGTTTGAATGCTGTATGACATTTTCCTCGGCAAAATTTGAATATCTGAAAAAAAGTTGTAAGGATTTTGATTAGTAAAACATAAATTTTATACATGTAATCTTTTTATTGAGACAAGGCACTGGATAATTAAATTTTTTATAGTAAGCCCAAGCACTTAAGTCAAGGGATATTTCAAAATGCGAAATGATACATAATTTGAAATCGTTTTGGGAATGGTTATAAATATTGAAGTGCGCAAGGGGTAAAGAAGATCGGTTTTTAATTTAAAAATAACCACAAATTTTATTTATCGCTTTTAAAGGTTCACTATTAGTCGAATGAATTCAATAATCGAATGATCATAGAAATCTCGATTATTTCGGTTTACATATCGTATTTCGTTTCAGCGTGTCGTAGTGAGGAATGACAATGTGAATCGTATTTCTCGTATTTATTTCTGGTTGTATTTGTTCTATCGTTCGATCGCTTTGCCTATCGTGAAAGGGAGCGAAAACAATATCATGAGGGGAAAGGCCAAATCTCGTAACCCTACTACATTCTCACCTCACGATATCCACATGCGCATTTCGCACTACGCCCATTTTATAAACGTTCTCATAATCGAAACTTTGAATACTCATTCGAACGAATTACGATAAACGAGAACAAATGATCTTTCGTGTTTTGTAGCTGCGAGTTTAATTTCAGCAAAAATGTAACGTTACAGGAAAAAAAAATCGGTCGTTTGGGATTTTTTCACAAAATCTACAGATAACGCAAGTGTTAACTGTCGGTTGTGTAAAAGAACATTAAAATCTATTAAAAACACTACAAATTTAAAAGAACATTTGATCCGCCTACTTCCAATTCAACTAAAAGAAGCTGAACATCGTCCAGAGCCAGAAATTTTTGGAACCGAATTGGTGTATGAATTTGATATACCTACATAGAAAAATAATAATAACTTTTTCCATAATTGTTATAAGCTGACCCCCCGGTCTAACGTGCACAAGGTGTTTCATGTGCATTGAAAAAAACACATAAACTGAAAATTTTTGAATGAAATTTTAAGGTAGAAACTTGAAAATTTGCAAAATATATTTAAAAAAAATCCTTAAATATATGAAATATTAACTGGTCGAATACCTTTAAAACTTCTACCCCCTCCCATTCGAAATTATTTTTTCGACCATTTTCAAGAAATCAATTATCACCTAACTATTAAAAGCTATCAATTTAAAATTTTGCATAAGAACTTCTAAAAATAGTTGAAACAAAATTGCTTCAAAAGTTTTGAGATCGCGCATGCCCTTCTACCACCTCCCATACAAAAGTATGATTTCGACCAATTTCATTAAATCAACTAATAACCAACAAACTAAAAGCTACGAAATTGAAATTTTGTACGAGCACCTTACAAGAGAAATGAAATAATATTGCATCATAAATTTTACGATTCCCTTACCCGCTCTACCCCCTGAAACACATTCTATACAGAGAATATTGGTCATGATTCAAGCAATAGATTAAGAAGCTATTAACATTCACTCACCATTACTATCACCCCTCCCGCTCCCTTCATAAAAACACAAACTTGCGTAAACGAATGAAATATTGTTTAATTAATAACAGCCCTGCCCAAGAATTCTTTTTCACTTAGTCTCCCAAATCAGTCTAACCTACATATTGACTTTCCATGCATCTGCAACTTGTCCCAAGAATAATAAAGTTTCGCCAGACTTATTGGCAGTTTATTTTGTGTTTATGTTTAATAAAAATGAATTAAAAGAGAAAAGTTTTTTTGACCTTATAAATATGAAACAAGAACAAATTTTGTTCGTTCAGATAACGGGAATATCGTTAGCGAATAACTGCGTATTTGTACACTGTGCCATTTGCACCATTGCATGGAATATTTTAGAGAAACCGTAGTGTACAAATTCATGTAAGCGTTTCATATTTTTCAAAATATTAAGTGACCTTATAAATATGAAACGGACCTTATAAATCATTCCCTTGTCATTCCAAATCTTTTCCTTCTCGACCGTATATTTGTTGTTACTTTCATTCTAGGGCAAGGGTGCATATGTCATCTCATTACTGCCAAACCGCTGCCGGCTAAAGACATCGAACACTTGATGAGCGACACAGTGTGGGAGTGTAAATTATCGGAATTCGCGTGTATTTTGCTGTTTCTATAAATCTGCCAACCGAACTCCTCAAAGCGGACCCGGAAATAACAGTCAATATACTCCTCCCACTCTTTACTGACGTGTAGAATGATGGAAGATATCCGATTGAATGGAGGGAGGGCGTCATTGTGAAAATTCCGAAGAAGGGCGACCTTTGGGATTGTGGCAATTGGCGTGGTATATGTCTATTTACCGCCGTATCGAAAATCATGGCTAAGGTAATTCTCAATAAGATTAATGATGTTGTGGAGAGCACTTTTGTAGTTTATCAGGCTAGATTCCGTAAAGGGTCGTCTTGTACCGACCACACAAATACCCTTCGGATAATATTAGAGCAGTCAGCCGAAATGGGTTCGCCACTATGGGGACTTCGAGAAGGCTTTCGACAGCGTTAAGCCAGATTACATATGGAATGCTTTGCGTAGGAGAGGTATTCCAGATAAGGTCATAGCTATGATTAAAGAATCCTACGAAGACGCAAGGTGTCGCGTCTTGCATAGAGGAGAGCTGTCCGAGAGCTTCCCTGTGCGAACGGGTGTCAGACAAGGCTGCATATTACCACCAGCCCTGTTTGTGGTGGTAATAAATGACACCTTGAAAGCTGCACTGAAAGGTGGGGAAGGTAAAGGTTTTCAATGGAGATTATTTAACATCTTAAGTTATTGTAGTAATATTAGTAAATATTAATATTTGTAAATATTAATCAATAATAATTTTTAACACTATTTATTTAAATTAATTTAATTAGTTAATCTCACAAATTACACAATAACGTTTTTAACAATAATATTTAGATTGACACATTTATTAACTTAAATTTAATTTAATTTATTTATAATTAATTTATTTTATTAATATCCTTTATTTTGTGTCTATCAATAGGATTAGTTTTATCGACTGGCGTCATAATATTTTTTATTTTTATTTTTTCATAATAACAAACGATATTGATTTTAAATTTTTACACCTCAGTAGTCCACGGCGATTTTTACAATGGATAAAAATATGGAACAAAGAATTTGTCTCAAATTTTATGTTTCCAACCAAATTTCGTGTGCAGCATCGTTGCGAATTTTGGAAAAGGCTTACGGTGATTCAGTAATATAAAAAACAAGAGCCTTGGAATAGTTCAATGCCTTTAAGGACAGTCGAGAGATTCTTGAAGAGATACTGGACGATCTCCGACCTCTTCAACTGACGAAAACATTCAAAAAGTGAAGGAAATGGTGCTCGAAAATCGATACGACAGTGTTAGAGAGATAGCAGGAGAGTTCGACATCTCTTGCGAGTCCGTTCGTTCAATTTTGGGACAATCATCGGAATACAGGAAAAAAATGAGCCGAAACCGAAAAAAATACACCAAAGCCGCTCAAAAATCAAGACGATTCTCATGGTTTTTTTTCGATATTCGAGGTTTGATCCATCATGAATTCGTTCCGGAGGGACAGACAGTAAATAAGAAGCACTGTTTGACTGTATTGAAGCGTTTGCGTGAGCAAATTCGTAAAAAACGGCCGGAAGGAGAATATCATAGATTTTCCATGATAAAAATGCGCCATCGCATTGAGCCTCAATTGTGACCGAATTTGAGGCCAAAAATCAATCAACCACTTTATTCACCAGATTTGACCCCGTGCGACGTTTTCCTTTCCTCGAAACTGAAAATACGGCTCCGTTGAACCCATTTTCAGTCGATCGAGGACATAAAACGAAAATCGCCGTGGACTAGTGAGGTGTACCCATTCAATCAGTTGCTGTAAACAAACTGATTAACAGACCGCGCTAATTTTTGGAATAATAATTAAAGCCTCTCCTAAAATGCACTAAAATAAATTTTACTGCATTTATTACATAGTAAAACTGATAGATGAGATTTTAGAGCGAGCTCGTCACTTTTTTTTAACGATTTTTCACCTGGTAAATGAGGAAAATTGCGTTTTAAAATCTCATTTTTGAGAAAACGTAGTTCTATGCGTGGCCGTAGTTGTGTACGAAAAAGAGTCTTTGATGATATCCCGCAGGTCTACTCAAAACGTAGTTCTATGCGTAGCCCTAGTTGGATATGAAAAAGAGTGCTGGATGATGAAAAGTCCCGCAGGGCTACTCAAAACGTAGTCCTATCGTAGCCATAGTTGGATATGAAAAAGAGGACTTATGGTAAAAAGCACCGCAGGGCTTTTCAAAACGTAGTTCTATGCATAGCAGTAGCTGAATTTGATGATAAAAAAACCCCGCAGTGCCACGCAAAACGTAGTTATATGCGTAGCTGTAGTTGGATACGAAAAAGAGAGCTTGATGATGAAAAGCCCCGCAGGGCTACTTAAAACGTAGTTCTATGCGTAGCCGCAGCTGGATTTGATGACAAAAAGCCCCGCAGATCTACTCAAAACGAAGTCCTATGCGTAGCCGCAGTTGAATACGAAAAAGAGGGTTTGATACTAAAAAGCCACGCAGGGCTACTTAAAACGTAGTTCCATGCGTAGCCGCAGCTGGAATTGATGATAAAAAGCCCCGAAGGTCTACTCAAAACGTAGCCCTATGCGTAGCCATAGTTGGATATGAAAAAGAGGGCTGGATGATGAAAAGTCCCGCAGGGCTACTCAAAACGTAGTCCTATGCGTAGCCATAGTTGAATACGAAAAAGAGGGTTTGATACTAAAAAGCCACGCAGGGCTACTTAAAACGTAGCTCCATGCGTAGCCATAGTTGGATACGAAAAAGAGGGCTTGACGATGAAAAGCCCCGCAGGGCTACTTAAAACGTAGTTCTATGCGTAGCCGCAGCTGGAATTGATGATAAAAAGCCCCGAAGGTCTACTCAAAACGTAGCCCTATGCGTAGCCATAGTTGGATATGAAAAAGAGGGCTGGATGATGAAAAGTCCCGCAGGGCTACTCAAAACGTAGTCCTATGCGTAGCCATAGTTGGATATGAAAAAGAGGGCTGGATGATGAAAAGTCCCGCAGAGCTACTCAAAACGTAGTCCTATGCGTAGCCATAGTTGAATACGAAAAAGAGGGTTTGATACTAAAAAGCCACGCAGGGCTACTTAAAGCGTAGCTCCATGCGTAGCCATAGTTGGATACGAAAAAGAGGGCTTGACGATGAAAAGCCCCGCAGGGCTACTTAAAACGTAGTTCTATGCGTAGCCGCAGCTGGAATTGATGATAAAAAGCCCCGAAGGTCTACTCAAAACGTAGCCCTATGCGTAGCCATAGTTGGATATGAAAAAGAGGGCTGGATGATGAAAAGTCCCGCAGGGCTACTCAAAACGTAGTCCTATGCGTAGCCATAGTTGAATACGAAAAAGAGGGTTTGATACTAAAAAGCCACGCAGGGCTACTTAAAACGTAGCTCCATGCGTAGCCATAGTTGGATACGAAAAAGAGGGCTTGACGATGAAAAGCCCCGCAGGGCTACTTAAAACGTAGTTCTATGCGTAGCCGCAGCTGGAATTGATGATAAAAAGCCCCGAAGGTCTACTCAAAACGTAGCCCTATGCGTAGCCATAGTTGGATATGAAAAAGAGGGCTGGATGATGAAAAGTCCCGCAGGGCTACTCAAAACGTAGTCCTATGCGTAGCCATAGTTGGATATGAAAAAGAGGGCTGGATGATGAAAAGTCCCGCAGGGCTACTCAAAACGTAGTCCTATGCGTAGCCATAGTTGAATACGAAAAAGAGGGTTTGATACTAAAAAGCCACGCAGGGCTACTTAAAACGTAGCTCCATGCGTAGCCATATTTGGATACGAAAAAGAGGGCTTGACGATGAAAACTTAAAAAAAAACTTAAAACGTAGTTCTATGCGTAGCCGCAGCTGGAATTGATGATAAAAAGCCCCGAAGGTCTACTCAAAACGTAGCCCTGTGGGGAATTGGTTAAACTTAATTAATTCCACATGCAAATACGCTTTACACTTTAAAATACACTCTACTAAAAATAAATAATTACACTCACACAAATATACTTTATATATTTATTTTTAATAATAATCGAGTGAACTATTATTATGAAAAATATAGATGTAATTGTTTTTTATTTTTAGTGTAAAAAAGATTTTCATTCACATTAAACGTAAAATTTAATCTAAACAATAACAAATAATAATAAATAAATTTTTATAATATAAATGTTAATTTAAATGTAGTGCTTTATTTTTATTAATCAAATTACTGATTAATCAGTTATTCTGCAATATCCAGCTGCACTACAATTGGTGACCCCGAAGTTAACGAACTAAATATTTTCACCATAACAAATGGTGACCCAACATTAACGAACTAAATATTTGCACCCATCAAGCAAGAGATCAACGCAGAAAAATTATTTTTCGTCAATCGTTATTTCACCATATCAAATGGTGATGTATAGAGGAAATTAGTCGAGAACAATTTTTCTACATTGAACAAATTTCTATAACCATCAGCGAGAGAAGTTTCAGCGAATTTACAGAGAAGAAACCTAAGAAATTTCAAGAATTGAAATCTTAATCGTCTTCAAGAATTTTGTTATAAAATAGAAAATATCAACTCTAAATACAACAACTTGAAGCTTATACCGATATTTGAATATTCAACATGGTGCAGCATCAACAACAGCATCATTAATTCAAGAAAAAACAACAATAATTGAAAATTAGCGACACAAATTTCAAGAGGATTTATGGTATTTTATTAATAATTACATTTAAATTTAGTAGTAAAAGTACTCATTATATTTAAATTGTAAAATTACATCTATATTTTTCCATTTATTCAAATTCTCATACAAAAATTTCTTTTTTCTGTTTAATTTAATATCAACTTCTCATAAAAATATATACAACATGTCTCTTATTGATCATACATCGTCAATATCAAATGATGAAGTTACCGGTACTTCATTTAATAACTTACAATTGGCCGCGGTTACAATTCAGAAACTTCCTTTCTGGATTGCCAACCCCGCTGCATGGTTTCGCATCATGGATGCGCAATTTTCCGCAGCTAATATAACAGCTGAACTAACCAAGTTCAATCATGCGCTTAGTATGCTAAGTGCAGCGGAATGTGAACAGTCGATGGACATCATCGACAGCATTCTGACGGAAAATTGTTACGTTTATTTCAAAGATGCTATGATAAAAAGGTTTGGAGAATCTGAAGACCATAAGTTAAAAAGACTTATGAATGGAATCGACCTAGGAGATTTTAAGCCTTCTCAACTATTAGGTCGAATCCGTTCCCTCGCTGGAAACAATTTTCCAGTTAATATTATTAAAAAATTTTGGGTACAACGTCTTCCTACTCAAATACAAGCCATTCTAACAGTATCTTCAGGTTCCCTTGAAGAATTGAGTGAAATCGCCGATAAAATTGCAGACACTTCTTGTTTTCCGCAATTGGCAAGCGCTTCGATAAGTAATTCGCCAAATGCGCTGGGTTCAGAAATTGAATCATTACGAAAACAAATTACCGCTTTGACTTCAACGCTTAATGAACTAACACAATTTACAAGTCAAAGTCGAAACTTTAATAGGTCCTATAATAGTAATCGCAATGGACGATCAAAATCGCATAACCGTTCACAAAGCAGATCAAGAAAGTCTGAAGATTTTTGCTATTATCATAAACGTTTTGGGCTTAGAGCCAATAAATGTAAAGAACCTTGTAAATTTCCGAAAGAAAAAAACCAACACGAGTGTTAAAAATGGCGACATTTAACACTAGTTCAAACTCAAGTCGCCTTATTATACCAGATAAAACATCCGGTTTACGTTTTTTAGTAGACACCGGCGCGGAAATTTCAGTAGTTCCTAAAAGTAATTTCGGTCAACGCGTTATGAATCCAAACTTGATTCTGACCGCTGCAAATTGCACTAAAATCCCTACTTTTGGCTCACACAAAATTACAATTTCACTCAAACTTAAAAGAAATTTTGAGTGGAATTTCATTATTGCCGACGTTGAACGACCAATTTTAGGAGCGGATTTCCTTCGTCATTTCGGTTTAATTGTGGATCTAAAGCAACGACGTTTAATCGATCCACTTACTAACGTCAGTTCAGCTATTGGACAAATTTTAAAAGGATCTTCTACAGTATTGTCTGTCTTAGCAGCCAATCACGAAAATCCTCGAGTTCAAAAATTGCTTGCACAACACCCAAAAATTTTCCAATCAAATAGAACAAATTCAAACAATTTGCACACGATTCGTCATTTCATTATTACCGAAGGACGTCCAGTCTTTTGTAAACCGCGACGCCTCTCACCTTCTCGCTTTGCGATCGCGAAGGCCGAGTTCGGCAAAATGGTAGACCTTGGAATTTGCAGACCATCAGACAGTCCTTCGGCTTCACCACTTCACATGGTTCAAAAGAAAGATGGAAGTTGGAGACCATGTGGGGATTACCGGGCATTAAATGCACAAACAGGATACAGGATACAGGATTTTGCTCAACAACTTGATGGTTGTTCTATTTTTTCAACAGTTGATTTGGAACGTGCATACCACCAGATTCCTCTGAACGATGATGACGTTCCAAAAACAGCAATTTCCACACCTTACGGTTCATATGAATTTATTCGAATGACTTTTGGTTTGCGCAATGCCGCGCAAACTTTCCAAAGATTCATTTTTTCAATTTTGAGGGATCTTGATTTTTGTTTCGTATATATTGACGACATCTTGATCGCCTCAAAGTCAATTGAGGAACATTTCATTCACCTAGACAAACTTTTTCATCAACTAGAAAAATACGGTTTAATAATCAATTTAGCTAAATGCCACTTTGCTAAAACTCAAGTGGATTTCTTGGGTCATTCCATCAATTCTAATGGAATTTTTCCAATGACTTCAAAGATAGAAGCTTTTATCTCTTACCCACAACCGGCTACTGTTCACGAGTTGAGACGTTTTCTAGGTATGATTAACTTTTACCGAAGGTTTATTCCTCATGCAGCAACGTCTCAATCTATTTTAGACAAATACACACATGGAAGCAAGAAAAAACGTGATAAGTCCATTATTCCATGGAATTCTGAGTCTGTAGAAGCTTTTAATCGTTGCAAAGAACAATTAGCTCAGGCAACTACACTAGCATTTCCTTCTCCTTCTGCAGCACTTTCGCTAGTGGTTGACGCTTCAGATACAGCCATCGGAGCTGTGTTACAGCAAAAAATTTCTAATGCTTTTCAACCATTAGCATTCTTTTCGCGGAAACTTTCCACAGCTCAACAAAAATATAGTGCCTACGATCGTGAGCTTTTAGCATGTTACATTGCAATTAAGCATTTTAAATTCATGCTAGAAGGTAGAATTTTCACACTTTTTACCGATCACAAACCGCTTATTTTTGCTTTCAAGCAAAACGCTGAAAAAGCTTCACCACGTCAGTTAAGGCATCTGGACTTCATCGGTCAATTTACGACGGATATTCGACATATATCCGATTCAGATAATGTCGTCGCCGACGCATTATCTTGCATTGACGAGATTTCCATTCCAACATCAGTTAATTACTCAGAAATTGCTGACGCTCAGCTAGCCGACAAAGAATTACCTTCAATTAAAAAATCAACGAGTCTTAAGATGATACCTTTTAACATCGAAAATTCCTCTAAGCAACTTTGGTGTGACGCCTCGCAAAACACTCTGCGACCTTACATTCCTTCAACGCTGCGTAAGAAGATTTTCGATGTGGTTCATGGAACGGCTCATCCAGGTATTAGAGCAACAACTAAATTGTTAGTTAAAAAATTCGTTTGGCCATCTATTAATAAAGACTCACACATCTGGTGCAGAGAATGCATAGCTTGCGGAAAAGCCAAGATTTCTCGCCACGTTAAGAGTCCGCTCGGCAATTTCGAACCAGTAATCAAAAAATTCGCTAATATCCACATTGATTTGGTTGGGCCTCTTCCGACTTCGGAAGGCTTCAATTATTGTCTTACGGTCATTGACCGCTTTATTCGTTGGCCTGAAGCCTACCCAATCGTGGATATTCGAGCAACAACTGTGGCTAACACTTTGGTCAGAGAATACATTCCTCGTTACGGCACTCCAGTCACAATTGTAACTGACCAAGGACCGCAATTTGAAGCTTTCCTTTTTTCGGAATTAGGCAAAGTTTTAGGCTTCAAAAGAAACAGAACTACAGCTTACAATCCCAAAGCTAACGGTATGTTAGAACGTTGGCATCGAATCCTTAAAAGTTCTCTAATGTGCAAGGCTTCTGAAGCATGGACACGCGAACTACCGTTCATTCTTCTCGGACTTCGCTCAATCGTTAGACAAGATGTCGATGCCACTCCTGCAGAATTAGTTTATGGACAAAATTTACGTTTGCCATACGAACTTTTAGACACTAATTCTAAAACACCACAGATTGTATCTCCTAGCGACTACGTTCAAAGTCTTCGACAACTCATGAGTTCGATAAAACCCAAAGTACCTTCCGCTCACACTCCCACTAACACTTTCGTTTTTCATTCACTTAAAGACAGGACCAAGTGAGGAGATCGCTTCAACCACCTTATGAAGGACCTTATAAAGTTTTGAAACGTAATGACAAATTCTTTACACTTTCCATTAATGGTAAAGAAAAGAATGTCTCAATTGATCGGCTGAAACCTTCATTTGATTCTTCCCAGCATCAAGCATCAACTAAAAAGCGCGTAACTTTTGTTCTTCCACCTTCCACGATACGAACCAGATCACAGACGGGTTCATTAAATCTTAACGAGAAGGACTGTTAGCCCTCCTCTAGGAAGGGGGTGTGTGGGGAATTGGTTAAACTTAATTAATTCCACATGCAAATACGCTTTACACTTTAAAATACACTCTACTAAAAATAAATAATTACACTCACACAAATATACTTTATATATTTATTTTTAATAATAATCGAGTGAACTATTATTATGAAAAATATAGATGTAATTGTTTTTTATTTTTAGTGTAAAAAAGATTTTCATTCACATTAAACGTAAAATTTAATCTAAACAATAACAAATAATAATAAATAAATTTTTATAATATAAATGTTAATTTAAATGTAGTGCTTTATTTTTATTAATCAAATTATTGATTAATCAGTTATTCTGCAATATCCAGCTGCACTACAGCCCTATGCGTAGCCATAGTTGGATATGAAAAAGAGGGCTGGATGATGAAAAGTCCCGCAGGGCTACTCAAAACGTAGTCCTATGCGTAGCCATAGTTGGATATGAAAAAGAGGGCTGGATGATGAAAAGTCCCGCAGAGCTACTCAAAACGTAGTCCTATGCGTAGCCATAGTTGAATACGAAAAAGAGGGTTTGATACTAAAAAGCCACGCAGGGCTACTTAAAGCGTAGCTCCATGCGTAGCCATAGTTGGATACGAAAAAGAGGGCTTGACGATGAAAAGCCCCGCAGGGCTACTTAAAACGTAGTTCTATGCGTAGCCGCAGCTGGAATTGATGATAAAAAGCCCCGAAGGTCTACTCAAAACGTAGCCCTATGCGTAGCCATAGTTGGATATGAAAAAGAGGGCTGGATGATGAAAAGTCCCGCAGGGCTACTCAAAACGTAGTCCTATGCGTAGCCATAGTTGGATATGAAAAAGAGGGCTGGATGATGAAAAGCCCCGCAGGGCTACTCAAAACGTAGTCGTATCGTAGCCATAGTTGGATATGAAAAAGAGGACTTATGGTAAAAAGCACCGCAGGGCTTTTCAAAACGTAGTTCTATGCATAGCAGTAGCTGAATTTGATGATAAAAAAACCCCGCAGTGCCACTCAAAACGTAGTTATATGTGTAGCCGTAGTTGGATACGTAAAAGAGGGTTTGATAATAAAAAGCGACGCAGGGCTACTTAAAACGTAGTTCCATGCGTGGCCGGAGCTGGATTTGATGATAAGCCCCGCAGGTCTACTCAAAACGAAGTCCTATGCGTAGCCGCAGTTGAATACGAAAAAGAGGGTTTGATACTAAAAAGCCACGCAGGGCTATTTAAAACGTAGCCCTACGCGTAATTGGATATGAAAGAGGTCTTGATGATGACCTTGAGGACTTTAAATTCGAGCATGGATGGTCTCCACTAATTCTCAGTGCAACGCGGGTGTTATCAATGTGCAATAAAGACAACTCTTACCTTGCTATCGTTCCTCACGAATTGTATCCCATGTCCAGGATAAATTTTACTGGAGCAAAAATAGCACGTTTCAATGCGCATCTTTGCTTATTTTCCACAATTTTTTGCAAAATCTGCGGAAAAAATTGGTCAAACACCTTCACGTGTTTTGGTTGAAACGTCAAAAAGAAACTTTTGTTCTTTTTCTTGGTTGTCAATAGTTTTCTCGAAGTCTCATCAAATATTTTGAGCTAATGAAATCATAAGAAAGCTTTATAAAGTTGAAAAATAATTGCAATTTATAATTAAAAGCACTAAGTATGGTACTTAAACTCCGTAAATAATAATTCCTGGGAGTGTAGAACACAATATCTTTCTTTTAAATGCAATCGACAATTAATTAAAATAGGAAAAATTGTTAGACTGGTTTACACTGCCGTTGTACAATACAGCGCAATAAACCTGTCAAAATCTCACGAGGAAGGTTGTTTTCGTTGTCGCCGGTACTTAAAATTTTGTCGAAATTGCGCGAAATCAAAGAAAAATGTTGTCCAACGTGCTGATCACAATCGCAGGAGTCGGGCTAATTTACATCTTTTTCCGGCACCGAAAGAAAATCATCGGTCGGATACAACGGGCTTTGGATTTCCGAAATCCGTTGCGAAATCAGCAAATCGAAGTGGTGAGCACCACGGAGCAGTGCCGGAAGGTGGCCAGCGCGCTGAAACTGTAAGTCGGAATGTGACTAGTAAATTTTAGAATAAAGTAAGGAATAAGTAGCATATCGTGGGTTTTCTTAAAATTCACTAAATTTTTTTTTTAGTACGTAATTATATGTAAAAACGATAGATTTACTAATTTAAGAGCGCGCAAGATACTATTATTAACGATACTATTATTAACGCATGGAACTACGTTTTGGGTGGCCCTGCGGGGCTCTATTAAACCCTCTTTTTCGTATCCAACTACGGCTACGCATGGAACTACGTTTTGGATGGCCCTGCGGGGCTCTATTAAACCCTCTTTTTCGTATCCAACTACGGCTACGCATGGAACTACGTTTTGGGTGGCCCTGCGGGGCTCTTATTATTAAACCCTCTTTTTCGTATCCATTCCATTTATAATGGAATCCCAGCCGAGGAAAATGAGGAAATGGCCATTTTAGAACCTCAAAAATGAGATTTTGAAATGCAATTTTCCTCATTTCCCAGGCGGAAAATCGTTAATAATAGTATCTTGCGCGCTCTTAAATTAGTGAATCTATCATTTTTACGCATAAAATATATTAATAACATTCATTTTTATACATTTTAAAGAAACCCACGATTTGCTACTTGTACCTAAAGTAATTTATTTTCGCCCAATCAGCGACTGCCGGGAGTACAAAGTGCTCGGGTTCGATTGCGAGTGGGTAACGGTTGGCGGTTCACGTCGGCCCGTCTCGCTGCTACAGTTGGCTTCACAGAGCGGCCTTTGCGGCCTGTTCCGGCTCAATTCACTTCGTGTAATACCAACCGAATTGCGGGACATCCTTCAAGATGAGGACATTCTTAAGATCGGCGTCGTTCCGCAAGACGATGCTCGGGCACTTGCAAAAGAGTACGGTGTGATCGTGGCCAGTACACTCGATTTGCGATTCTTGGCTCTTAAAGCGGGCCGGAAACCACTGGGCCTTAGTAAAATGTCCAAGGATGTCATCAACATTGAACTGGACAAGGATTGGAGAATTCGTTGTTCGGATTGGGAAGCGAACGTTCTGAGTGAGCGACAACTGAAATACGCAGCGGCCGATGCTCATGTAGCGATCGAGGTTTTTAAGAAGTTATCGGGCGAAATTCTGCCGCGGTAAGTTTACGGTAGTCCGCTTATCTTCGTGCTATAAATCGATTTAGGAAGTTCTTGCAGAGATCGACGTACAGTTGGAAAGATGTTTGGGAGATGTGCGAGCCGTACATCGATCTGAAGTTCAGCAATGCTTTTGGCGGGATTGCATTAGGAAAGCCGAAGAAGGCTGAAATGGGGAAGAATGGGTACGTATTTTTATTTTATTTTTAATTTTGTCATGCCTGCCGTAATTTTATCCTTTCTGGAGGTTCCCTCTAAGGAAATGAAGTTAAAATTATTCCACAGCAGACTATGATAGGCTTTTCGAATGTTATAACGATGAAATAACGGTGGAAGGGGTGGGGTCTCTCGGTCCATACACTACTCAGTGAAATGGGAAACATCCAAGCCTTAAAATTGGGCGAGGTCAGAGGTGGACGGGATCAGGAGAAGAACGAGTCCCGATCGGAAACACCATTAATTTTGAAGCCAAAAATAGCGTAATTATCGTCCTTACCCCGAGAGCGATAAACAGTCTCATTAACTGCGAACTAATCACTTATTGAATTATACACGTCGGACTCAACACAGGGGTCAGAAACATAACGATTCTGTTGTGCTATCAACTAACGTTACAACCTGGCGGTAAAGAGGAGTTTTATGGCCAACTGAAAGCTACCTGATCCAAGAGGTGTTATTATAATCTCAGGAGATACGCCCAGGTTGGCTCTAATAATACTAGACTAGAACACGTCTTGGGGGAGCATGATGACCCTTGGATCGATGCGTCATGACCTTAGATTAACAGACCTGATAACGACGAATTATTTGTGAGGTTTTGTAGTACTGGGCGAATGGTCATCAGAGGGACTCGTTTTCCACACAAGAGTCACCATAAAACATCTTGGGTTTACCCCGGTGGTGTTACTCAGAATCAAATCGACCATTTGGCCATAACTCGCCAATGAAGAAGATCTCGCTTCGAAGCGTGGAGCTTGCGTGGAGAACGATCACCACCTGATGTTTTTTTTTTAACGCGGGGAAAAGCATTGAAAGATTTGAAGTGCTGGACTTGAACCCGCTAAAAACCCCTCGCTTAACCCACTACCCCCACGATTACCGTTAAGTATTGCGCAAGCAGGGGGGAGTAGTAAGAAGCTCAAACGTCAATTTACTGTCACATGTCATACCTTTTGTCACCCTATATATGTCACTGCCTATTTTATTTAACTGTCAACTGTTGTAGTTGCTGTAGGCACTTCTTTCTCAGATAGTTCCCTACGTAGTCTTTCGAGTCTCTTTAGCTCAATGAGAACTGACGCACATCTCAGTCACCGCATATGTGGGACAATGTTGACGGGGTTAATATTATCTTCAAAGATGTCCTCCATTCTCCTGTAAATTTCGTAGATTGGGCAGTGAAAGAATACATGTTCTGCATTTTCTATTGTATCTGTACAGCTTGGATATGACGCCCCGGAGTCATAGCCATGTATGTGCAAATAGCTTCTGTAAGAGCCTTGCCATGACAGAAATTAGATCATATAGTAATCTACTTCACCAGGCATTGGTACTTACCCGTTGTTCTTTTTTTTCTCTTCCACTGTCAAGCATCGGTTTATCGAATTCTTTTTGTGATATAATCGTTGTGCTTCACCAGATAGTATGTCTGGCGGCAGTAAACCATTGCAAACCCTTAACGAACTTACTCTTTGGGCTTTTTTAACATATTCGCGTAAGTTTTGTATCGTAGTGCTTCACTCCATATTGGTGCAGCATACATTATAATACTTTGCGTCATTCTTGAAAGAAGTATCCTCCTGTTTTGGCTAGGCCCTCCAATGTTCACCATTGTTCTGCATAGGGCGGAGTTCACTCGTCCATCTTTTGCGCAGACAGTTTCGATGTTCGTCTTAGAGGATAATCTTGCGTCAATCATAAAACCCAAGTATTAATTGCAAGCGTGCCAACCGGGAAGATTGCTGCTCGCAAATTTTATTTCCACGTATTTCGATACGTGGATTCGAAATTGAAATCTTTGTTCTTTGAATTCCAGACAGAACTAAAAAAAAGCTATGATTTTTGCAAATCTTTTCCCCAAAACAGTAAAATTCAACCTCAAGGATATCTCGAGCTTTAGTATGCGACTCTGTCAATAAATAAAATGATTAAATCGAAAAATAGGCTAAGAAAACTTAATGATTTACCTTTACAACAATTTTTAGAGGGGGAAAACAACAAACGACGAGAGCATTGTACACTCGGTCGAAAAGGCTGTACGATAACTGCTTGCTACAGGCTCCAGATGGAGAAATTCTTTGTACTTGTGATAGAAAGAAATCGGATTGGTAAGAATTTTTGTTGGTAATGTTTTTTAGTTACTCACTATTCTTCCTACTCAATCCAGTAATATATTTATTCAATACCGACACTCTTAGGTACATATCACAAAATTTGGGTACGCTTGTATCCGAAGAGCCATATACGGTTCGTCTTAATTTCGAACCGGCCGGACGTGCAGTTGGTGATGTCGGCAAATATTATACGCTTGCAAAACTAAATCAGTGTGTGGTATGCGGTAGGGAAGATGCATATATTCGTAAAAATATTGTTCCTCGAGAATATCGGAAACACTTCCCTGGTAAGTGTTTTTTTTTTTTTTGTTTTATTAAAAAAAAACGAAATTATCAAATTCAAGTTGTAATGAAATCGCATACATCGCACGATGTTCTACTGCTTTGTCCCCGTTGCCATCAATTGAGCAACATTTCCGATCTAACTGTTCGGCATAAACTATCGAATATGTGTGATGCACCGTTATCGAATGAAGAAGGTGGCATGAAAGTTAAAGAAGTGCCGCAATTAAGGTGAATCCTCTTACTTTTTAATCATATTGCTGTTCTAGATCAAATTTACAATTTCCCAGGCAGTTGCGATCAGCTGCCAGAGCACTTCTCTACAATGCCAGTAAAATACCTGAAGAAAAGAAGGAAAAGTTGCGTGTTATTGTTCTAGAGAATTATCCAAATGTTACTGAAATTACAGAAGATCTGCTTCAAGCTGCTGCAGATGTTGATATTGTGTAAGTTGAAATTTAAACTTAACAATCGAAATGTGTCATGCCGAGCAGAGTTTTCAGCCAGTAAATTTTCTTATACGATTTATTTACTTTCAGAGAGGAACTAGAAAACTACTCGTCACATGGAGAAAAAGTTGTTAATACTTTTAAAAGTGAACTGGGCGGATTGATCGAACTGGAGAAACTTTGGCGTCAGCATTTTATAAAAACCATGCAGCCAAAATATTTACCCGAATTTTGGTCTGTTAATCATAACGAAAACAGGTATGTAGGAAATAATAAAAAATAAATACACTCACAGTACTTTTCTTACAGACTAGAAATTCGAATCAACGAAGGTCGAATTGAAAAAACCGATATTAAATTAGCCGGTCTTAAAGTAGCGAAAACTCCTGACGAGAATTTACCAACGGAAAAGAAATTTCAATGATAAAGAATTGAATTCAAAAAGAAAAACTTAAGCTGGTATCGATCACATTTTTTAGTTGCTGTTTGTTTTTTATATATTTTAATTATTATTTTACAATACACAGACTTGTGCAATTATACTAATTGAAAAAAAAAAATATTTACAAATAAAAATTTCACCTATTTTATATACATAAATAAATCTTATGGCCTGACGTATCCTTTAAACTCTCAATCTTTTACAAAAAATACAAAAAGAGTTCATCGAATTTAAACTAAATAAACTCAATACCTTCGTATTTCAGATTTGTCGGAATTTTCTCTTCTTGTAAAAGAATTTCCCCGGTCATTGTAAACGCTGTAATAAATGTTGAAGTTTTTCCATTTAATTCTTCGGTTTTTAAAGCCACTATGATATTATCATCGGTTCCAGGAATGAACTTAAAACTAGAAAATCCATGCGATGGAACTATTTTACCGACTTTAGTTGATTTCACGTCGGCAAAAGATCCATCTGTTGATATTAGGTAATTACAGCCCATGTGTTCGTCTTTAGTTTCGTTGTATCTGGGACAATAGAAGAAAATGAAAAATGTTATTTTGAAGTAAGTATTAAAAAAGATTACTGGATTCTTAGTGAAGGAAAATTTCTTCTTCCATTCTAGATTCTGAATTTTATTTTAGTTTACATTTAGTTTGGGCGCAGTATGTACTTATTACAGTATCGAATATTATGATAATTCTCAATAGGATCAGCGATGCTGTAGAGAATACCTACGAAATCTATCTGGCTGCATTCCGATTAACACATTGAGGAGTAGTGCAAAATATTTCCAAGAAACTCGATTATAGCCCGCAAGGAACACATCGGGATGTTCAATCACGTTATTGTTGGCATTTTCAAGTTTATTCACATTAAGCTTGCGTTTTATCTGAAGAATTTGTGGCGAACATTAGGTGGTGATCGCTCCCCACGTCAGCCCCAAGCACGCATATCGAGGAGACATCTTCTCCATCGGCGACTTATAACTAAATGGTCGATTTAGCTCTGCGTAACATCACCCTGGGAGAGCCAAGATGTTTTATGGACTCTTATGTGGAAAAAGGGTTCCTCCGATGACCATTTAACGAGAAACAGCGAATTATATATGCAGTTTTGTGCATATATAATTCGCTGCTTTCAGGTCTCTTAATTCAAAGTTCGTAACATGTCGCATCAAATGTAGTTTGTATAGAAGACGGTAAAAATAATATCTACATCTACAATGGCGCTACAGTCCAAATCGAACCTTGGCCTCCTGACATTCAGGTTCCTTAACATTTTTCATTACTTATTGTGGAAGGATTGTTAGTCCTTCGCACAACCCTTTTTCTACGAATTTTTTGTTTTTTTAATTTTCGTAGATTGAGGTGACCAAGGTATATCCAAGCAGGCAATGTGCTGGAATTATATATTGCGTCGACCGGGATTCCGGGACTCATGACCTTCGCACTACAAGACCAACACGCTACCCACCAGGTTACACCCTAGCTTAAAAAATAATTTACTACACGGGTTTCGTCTGTTGTTGTTGGACTTCAGAAAGCGAAATGGCTTGACAGCGATATTACGGACATAAGGTCGCACACAATCTTCAAAAGAAAGCGGAGAATTTGGAAAAGCTATGTTTTTTAGAAGAGCATTTAAATACCATATCATCAATCTTAAACACATTAACGAAAGACAAAGTTTTTCACTGGCTCATTAATCATCACGACCCATTTGAGGACAAAGACGATGCAACTAAGGATGAGTTCTATCAATCAAATTAATAAAAAACATAACAGGGCTACGATTACGCGTAAAGCGCAATCTTACGATACTCTAGATGAAATAGAATTTTTTGTGATCCCAAGAAATTTTGTATGGGGAGTGTTAGAAGGGATGATAGCATTGAACTAATTTTTTCGACATCATGCTAAAGTAGCTATGAAAATGTTTTATACAAAATGCTTACTCCAAAAACTGAATGGGAGCTGAGAAAATTAGTGAGTTTGATTTAGTGAAAATGTGCAGTTTGTATGGGAGGTGGTAGAAAGAGTGGAGGAATTTTAATGATTTTTTCAGAAATAACTAGGAATATTATAAAATTGGCATCCCTTAAATTTCAGACTAGTGCCATTCATAATTTTCAAGAAAATCGATTTTTTGTGAAGTTGTGAAACTGTGTCATATTGTATGGGAGAGGATAGAAGTAGTGAAGCAAATCAAATATTTTTTTTTTTATCTTAGTAATAATATTAATTAAATATTTATTACAAAATATGAGCTCAACAAATGTTATATGTTCTGAGAAAATCGGCTTAGAGCATTTCAGGAAAAAGTGTAGTTTGTATGGGAGGGGGTGGAAGGAAAGGGAGGAAGCAAATAATTTTTGTACTGTAGATTTAAATCATTAAAAAATTAACATATACCGAAATTGAGACCAATAGCTTTTATACTTTTTGAGTAAATCCATTTATTGTCAAATTGCGAAATTGTGTCATTTTGTATGGGAGGGGGTAGAAGAGGTGAAGCTAATCATCTCATTTTTTTTGACCTTACTAACAATTTTAAATAAATATTTGGTGTACAATTTCAGCCCGCTGAATTTTATAAGCACTGAGGAAATTGGCTTAGAGTAATTCATGATAAGTACAGTTTGTATGGGAGGTGGTAGAAGGAGGGGGAGGACACACACAATTTTTATACGATAGATTGATATTATCATAAAAGTAATATATTCTGAATTTCAGGCCAATAACTTTTATACTTTTTGAGCAAATCCGTTTATTGTGAAATTGCGTAATTGTGTCATTTTGTATGGGAGGGGGTAGAAGGGGTGGAGCGATTTGGCCCGTTCACGAACTTGACCTTACTTTTTTGTCAAAAACGACGTGTACAAAATTTGAACTTTCTAGCTCAATGCGTTCTCAAGCTAGAGAGCGCACGGACGGACGGACAGACGGACGGACGGACGGACGGACGGACATCCGGTTTTGAGATTTTTGAGTGATAATATTAACTTCTGTATTCATCATTTTTTTCTCCGAGCCTTATTTCTTGGCGTTACAAACCTTAGAGCGAACTTATAATACTCTCAGATTCCATCTAGAGTATAAAAATATAGAGGCATAGGGCAGAAACAGCTTTCTTCCACAAGGCACGATCCTGAGCACCGGCCTTTAGCTATTGCCAGAACTTGTTTATTCCTCTGGCTTCCTGCTCAGATGTTTGGTTTCATGTGCTACATGGTCGACGTCTTTCTTGAGGATTATAATCCACAGCCTGTTTGCTCTAAGGAGCCTGATACTCAGCTCTAAGGAGCCGGAGTTGATCCCAAGACAGTGGGGCGGGGTCCCAGCTCTAGGGAGCCGGATACTCAGCTTTAAAGAGCCGGAGTTGATCCCGTCAAAGGTCAGGCAGAGGCTTGGGGAACGCAGAACTTAGGATGCCGGACACTCTCGGGAGCTGAAGATGTTCCCGTCAGTATTGTCAGTTGTTTTTCAATCTAAAAGGAAAATAACTTTTTTGTTAATTAATTACCTCCATTGCTATTTATTTATAACCTCTTCTTGTTTTGAATTAAAAGTTACTGTCCTTATCTCGCCCCTGGGCTTTTCCTCTTAATTTATATGGTATAATTGCTGAATTAGCATAAACAATGAAATGAGTTCCCACGTTTTGCGCCTTTCCCTCAATCTTAGATTAACGCGTCATCAGATTTTTTCCTTATGGTCATAATGCTGACCCAGTGTGATGGCACGAAATTCCCTTCTATGTCGTACCACCATTTTCTCTAATTGCACATCCCAAGTAGAAAAATACAATCGAGTCATTTTATCGCACCTGACTGCATGCTAGTAACTTTTTTTTTACATGATTTTAAGATACGAGACTATGCCGGTGTATACTTACATCGCCGGTTATTGTTTGTGGGTGTCAAATGCACTCAGCGGTACTGTGTTTGAAAGCCAGGCTCGTAGCATGACATTGGCATTTCTTCTTTTTTTTTATGTGTGCCGTTAACAATTGAGTTTATGCACTCACCTCGTTTGTTTTTGTGTGTCTCAAATGACAACTCGGTAGATGCATGCATATACGTACATGCCCATAGCTTGACATTGAAATTTCTGTGCTTTATGCTAGAGTCAACGATCAGTTGGGGCAGGTTATGTTTTCACTATTGCCTCCTGAGTTGCGTTGCACTAGGGTATATTTCGTGGCATCACAATCACTTCTAGCCAGAAATGCGTCAGAGGCATTGGTTCACGAAAGTTTGTAGTTGCTTGGTAAGTCGAACGATCACTTTACACGTAGTTCATATAACAACAAAGATTTGACGCATGCGTAAAATACTATAAAGATTCGTGCGATGGGAGATCTCTCTTAATCTCCAGAAAGGGGAAAAGATGCCGAAGGCCTGACGAGCTCTGGCCAGAAAGGAGGATGCGCATAGAGGAACAGGAGGGCACAGTCTCCATGACAACCAATGACAATGGCCAGCGTCTTATTGATTTCGTAAGCAGTGAAAATATGATAGTAAGCTCTACAAGCTTCCCACATCGCGATATTCACAAACGAACGTGGGCATCACCAGATGGTCACACCTTCAATTAAGTATCGATACTGAATAGCTTGTCATGGATATTCGAAAACGAGTAGAGCTCGCAAATTCAATGTCGACAAGCTTAAAGACGAAACGGTGGCGCAGGCGTACATGTCCTCACTGGATCAACACTTGACACAAATATACGAAAACATCCATAATATGCCAGTAGAGAATATGTGGACGAAACCACAAGAAAACATCAAATCCTCTGCAGAACAGATATTAGGATACCAACTACGGCGAAAAAATAATGATTCGTTCGACCAAGAATGTCGCGATGTAATAGACAGAAAGAACGAGGATTACAAAATTTTTACTGAACGACCAAAACGGGCTACAAAAGGATACAGCTTAGGCGAAAAAGACCTGCAGGTGAAAACAAAGGAAGTGCCATAATGAAAAGATACAAAAAATGGACGACGATATGAGACAAAATAAAACGCGGGACACATACGCAATAGTAAGAGAATTAAAAAAGGGATATAAGCCAAAAACCAGTCTGCAAAGACGCAGAGGGCAACCTCATCAGTGACACACATGAAATCAAAAGGAGATGGGATTCCTACTTCGAACATCTTCTCAATCTCTTTCCATTAGCACCGATTACGACAGATAACATCTCACTTGATATTTCAACTGACGAAGAAGAATCATCATCGACACTACCCACGTTTGCCGAAATCAAAGCCTATGTGACCAAAAACTAAATAACGCGCCGAGAATCGACGAAATACCTGAAAAACGGTGGAAACTGTGTCGCTGGAATACTGAACAACATGATATGAAAAATTTTGACAGAGGAAAACACCTGACGATTGGTGAAAAAACTTAATATGTCAAATTTTCAAGAAAGGAGACAAACTCTGCTGTGAGAATTACAGAGGAATATCATTGTTGTGTACGTCCTATAAAATACTGACAAAAATAATTGAACGTCTCAAGCCCTATACTAATCAAATAATTGGCGAATACCAAGACAGATTTAGAACCGGACGATCTACAACAGACCAGATATTCTCGGTGAAACAGGTGCTTGAGAAATGCTGGGTGCACCAAATCTTCGTAGATTTTAAACAAGCATACGACAGTATCGACAGGAGCGTACTGTACCAAATCATGCTTGACTTTGGAATTCTTCCAAAACTAGTCCGACTAACAAGACTCACAATGACGAACACTGAATCCCAAGTGAGAATACAAACCGATTCCACAACCAGCTTTCGAACGGAATGTGGTTTAAAGCAAGAAGATGGTCTAGCTCCCATGCTTTTCAACAAAATCCCAGTCGACACTAACGGGACGCTACTATTCAAGCCCACCCAACTAGTAGCATACGCTGACGACATTAACATCCTAGCAAGATCCTTTCCTAGTGCTAAGGAAGTATTTGTCAATCTTGACTCCGCCGCAAAAAAAGTCGGGTTGTGCATTAACGAAAACAAAACAAAAGTAATGACGCAAACAAGAAGGAGAGCGCCTATCAGGCAAAACAACAATTGCGGAATATAATTTGGAGAGTGTGGACAATTTCATATATCTTGGGGCTAATCTAGCAAAGGACGGTAATGAAACAGATGAAATCAAAGGACGGATAATACTTGCAAATAAGACGTATTATTCGGTACTTCCAATAATGAAATCCAAGAAAATGCACAGGAATAATAAGCTGCGGATTTATAAAACTATTATACGACCTGTGCTCTGTTATGGCAGCGAGACGTGGACATTAACGCGAACTTTCGAAAAAGCAGTTAACGCATTCGAATGAAAGGTCCTCCGAGGGACCTGTGAAGGAAGGAACGGAATGACGAATAAGATACAACCATGAGTTGTATCAACTTTACGACGAGGCAGAAGCTTCAACGTTCATCAAGCTACGTAAACTGCAGTGGGCGGGCCATGTAGAGCGAATAGAAGACAGAAGTATCCCCAAACGTGCTTTGAAAGGCAAAGCGACTGGTAACCGGCCAGTAAGCAAGCCACGCAAGCGATGGGAAGACTCGGTTGATGAAGATAGCAAAGCCATCTTAAAAATTAGCAGCTGGAGGACGTGGTCTTTGGATCGAGACGATTGGAGGCGACGACTTCAGGAGGCCAAGGCCCGATTTGGGCTGTCGCGCCGTTGATGATGATATTTCCTGAGATGATAATAAAATCAACTCTTGAGACACGCTCGAAGGTGGCACTCAGTTGGCCATAAAACTGTTTCACTATGTTTTGCGGCATAAGTTGATGCACTGCAGAATTTTGACATTTCGATGATTCTCGTACAAAATGGTTTTTCCGCTCAAGGTTCGTTTTTCTTCTCATCCTGTCTACCTGACCCCTTCCAAATCCAAGATTTGGATGTTTTAGTGCTCCATTTCACAATTTATGACTGATTCGCGGTGTATGGACCGAGTGATCCCAGCCCTGCTACTGTCATTTAATGTTCGAACCTTCCAGAAGCCAATCATAGTCCGTCCGCGAATGGCAAAAGTCGTTACCGTAGAATCCGTACATATCCGACGCGTTGTATCTGTTTCTCGTATCAGTTTCTCGTATCAGTTAGATTTGAAGATCACGGGTGATAAGCCTAACTAAGGTGGAGCTTGTTAGTCTACAGTGTGAAGGTCGTGAGTTCAAATCCCGGTCGAAGTATAATTCCAGCGCACACTGCCTGCTTGGATATACCTTGGTTATCTTAATCTACGAATATGAAAAATTCGTAGATAGAAAGTTGTGCGAAAGTCTTAACAATTTTTCCACAATAAGTAATTGAAGTGTTAAGCAGCCTAGAGGTCAGGATGGGATTTAGGCTGCAGTTCCATTGTAATAGAAGTAGGAGGGTGATAAGCCCAAGAAACCTTAAAATTATTCTATACTACAAAGCTGACTAATTTCATATATTTAATCAAAATCAATAATTACCTGTCTTGAGAGCATCTTCTTGGCAAGAAATACCATCGCTTATGACTATCGGACCACATCCCAGACTCGTGTATCATGTATCCCGGCCAAGTGATTCCGATTACCTCGCGAATAGCTTTGAAATTATTCGCCCAGTTCACATGTTTCACCTGTAAGCAATTTATCAAGCACATTCATGACACGACAAACGTCTCCGATTCGATTAGGAAAAATACCTCGCCGTTCGTTGAGACTACTTTCATGTACATTGGATTCTCGTTTTCGAATTCGCCACTACTTGTAGTCCACTCCTTGCCCATCGAACCGACGTACAAATGTTTATCTTTGACCGTAGCCCATTCGGACTTAAAGCCCTTTGTCGTTCGACCGTTTCCATCGGTCAGCAGCACCCACGGCACGACTTTATCGTTCTCGATTTCGTAGACGATTCCCGTTCGATCGTCGAACGTTAACAGTTTTCCATTGAAAACAGTTAACTCGGACAGTTCCATTCCGCGACCCTTCAAAGCGAAGCTGGACTGCAGTTCGACGGGTTCGCTAGAGTCCCATGAAATCGTTACCTGTCGCTTCGATGGTGTGTAGCTCAGGTGACCTTTCTTGAAGAAACTGCGCCAGATATTCGAATCAGTTTTGCTCTTCGATTCGGTGTCCAAGTCTGCGATAATTCCGATTCTATAGGTGTGGACTCCTGCGCATAGGAATTGGAATAAGTTGTAAAAATACCAGATGATTGGGACCGAGCAGAATTGAAAACTTACCATTTGTGATTATTGGCGTCGTTAGCGGATATGATGAGTTGTAATACTGAAAATGTTCACTCTTGACGAGCCAATTATCGGAGTGCGACATCGATTTGTGTTTTACATAAACGAATGTTACAACAAGCGACCCGAAGGCAAGAATCAACAACGCGATATGAAAACGAAAGCGAAACGTACGGTTGCCGAGACGATATGTTGGTGGCGACCTAAGGGCCTGCCGCCAATCTCGGATGTACATACTGTTCGTCCGCGATTCGTTCAGTAAATTCTGATTCATTGGTCAACTCGTCGTGGCATCTTTTGTTAATGGAATTAAATCGAACTTGTTCGAGCAACTCTGCTCCATCGAGACCTAATGTCGAACTGCGAAACGTCAACTACACGTCACGTCACAAGAAAAAATCGGAAACATTCGGTTGACATTTGGTGAGCTAGCACAATTTTTCTGAGATCAGGAAAAAAAAAGCTAGCACAATTTTTCGTTCTTCAAAAAAATTCGTTCGTTAAACTTAAAAACCAACGAATTAAATAAATAAAAATAAAAATGTCAACATCGTGCCAAGCGTGCCATGATAAAAATAACAAAATAATAACACATAATAACGAAACCTATACCAGGGCGGCGGATTCCGGTGAAAGTAATAACGGAACCTATACCAGGGCGGAGTCCGGTGAAAGTAATAACGAAACCTATACCAGGGCGACGGATTCCGGTGAAAGTAATAACGGAACCTATACCAGGGCGGCGGATTCCGGTGAAAGTAATAACGGAACCTATACCAGGGCGGCGGATTCCGGTGAAAGTAATAACGAAACCTATACCAGGGTGCGATCCCATTCAACCCAGTTTTCCTTCTTTGGAAATTTCCAAAATTCGCGAATATGCGCATGCGTCACAGTCCAGCACACAAAGTTCAGAGGAATCCACTCTGATTCTCACCGAGGGAAAGTCCGCTATGAAGCTAGTTCTTTCGGCGAACGAGAAACTGGAAAAAAAAATCGTACGGAGTTCTGGCAGTAGGTGGGAAGGTTATTAATGTGCTGAAAGTAAGGCCGGATGTGGTTGCGAAAAATACATTTTTGCAAAAATTCGTGGCAGTCGTAGGGCTGCAAAGAGGGAAGGTGTACCGAAATTCAGAAGATATCAAGGAATTGAGGTACAAACAGATAGTGATGCTATTCGATCCGGACGAAGATGGACATAAAGGCCTTAGTTGTCAATGCCATCTACAACTACTGGCCAGCGCTACTTGAACATGGGTTTGTCCAGGAGCTAATAGTTCCAACCGCCATAGCAAACAAAGGGTCCAAGGAAGAGATAAATTTCAATTCCTTGCCGGAGCTCGCGAATTGGGAAGCCGACAACGCGGGAAATGCCCACACGACACATCGAACCAGGAGTCTATATGAGTTTTTCACTAGTCAGTTGGTGCAATATTTGGGCGAAGACGAACATCGCCTGATAAGTATTACGCTTGGAAATACCAGAGACAAGGAAGCCATGAACATAGCGTTTGGCAACACGAAACAATATGCAAAAAAACGCAAAGAATGCCTCAACGCATACATGGAGGATAGGATGCAAAGGCAACCTCAGCACATCCTGTACACGGAAGACACAAATAAAATCTCTTGCCACGACTTCGTGTACTTGGAGCTAATACCGTATATGCATGTCAGTGTTCTGCGGTCATTCCCATCGATAGTCGATGGTTTAACGGTTGCGCAAAGGAAATTTTTTTACAAATTGATGGAAGAGAAAGGGGACCCCACAGTTTGCAAACTAGAAGAGTTGTACCCCGAGAGGAACCACGGAAGTGCCATCAGGATGGGGCAGGACCACGTCGGGTCAAATAACATTAACGTGATAGAATCGACAGGATTCTGCGGCACGCGAAACGAAGGCGGCAGAGACCATCCTAGCTCCCGTTATATATGTGTCGTGCTTGGACCGTTAGCGCGCCACATATTCCATAGAAAATGCAACGGTGAGTGTGACGAGTCACCCCTCTATTGGTGTGTAGTTCCCATTTTGCTCGTGAATGGGTCAAGAGCCATTGCAACAGGTTGGCATTCGCGTATACCTAAATTCAAGCTGCAAGACGTGACGAACAACTTAAGGTTGTTGATGAAAAACACGGACTAATAACTCTTCCACAATAAGTAATGAAAAATGTTAAGGAACCTTGAATATCAGGAGGCCAAGGTCCGATTTGGGCTGTAGCACCATTGTAGAAAAAAAAAGACGGAGTGGCCAGCGTGTTATAGACGGGTTGTTCAAATATCATTTTACGGCTGTGCGGTGCTGATTAATTCACAATCGACAGAATCAAAATTGCAGAAAGTATGGACGAACTGAAAAGTATTGAATGCAAAAAAAAGTTGGCGATAAAGACCTTTCAGTAGAGTGCGAAGGTTTTTGTGGTCGCTGGTTTCATATACAGTGTGTTGATATTACAAAGGATATAAACAGCTTTAATTTAATTTAGGCATTAGCAAACTTAAGTTTCGTAGAAGTCCGACTTTCTAGACTGAAGAAATTCCTCGAAGACAGTTATGATGGCTGCTTCATTGTTAAATTGTTTCTCCGCCAAAAATGGTCCAAATGTTTAAAAAACTGGTAATCGGTTGGCGAGAGGTCTGGTGGATGAGGAAGAGTCTCATACTGCAACTCATTTAATTTTTAACCGTTATTCCGCGTCATGTTTTTTTTGCTCAGTAAGCTCATGCTTTTTGATTTTTCCAAGCTGGTTGCAAGTGCCGGGAAACTGTCGAATAGTGTACGCCCAGTTTCTTTCCAAATATACTTAGATTAGCCAAAGCTATTGTGTTATGGTAACGTAAAGGGGCAATAAACGCACGATAGACCAAAAAGGTTGCGGTGCTTTCAAATGTTCTCCTAAATAAAATAATAATATGGAATTATTATAAATAAAAAATATTGGAAACTGCAAATAAGATTATTTACTGCAGATGCACCAGCTTGAGCTTTTTTGGCAGGCACACTGCTGCAAGTGGATATTCTAAATGCATTCAAAAAGCCAGAAATAATAATAATAAGCGTTTAGCGTGCAGCACAGTATCATCAGAACTGAAAACAGATGTTGATGTACATACATATATGATATAATATAAAAAGTAACAGCAATTTGTAAATAAAATTACTCTGGTGAATGATATTTCAAAATTTATTTTTGGCAAGCAGGTAGAACTGTTTTTAATTATTATCCCAAAAGTTAGCGCGGTCAGTTTGTTTACAGCAGGTGGTTGAATGTAGTCCACGGCGATTTTTACGATGGATAAAAATATGGAACAAAGAATTGTCTCAAATTTTGTGTTTCCAACCAACTTTCGTGTGCGGAATCATTGCCAATGTTGCAAAAGGCTTACGGTGATTCAGTAATATCAAAAATACGAGCCTCAGAGTGGTACAATGCCTTTAAGGACGGTCGAGAGATCCTTGAAGACATACCTCGCTCTGGACGACCTCCGACTTCTTCAACTGACGAAAACATTCAAAAAGTGATGAAAATAGTGCTCGAAAATCGTCATACCAGTGTTACGGTGATAGCAGGAGAGCTCGACATCTCTTGCGAGTCCATTCGTTCGATTTTGGTGGATACTTTGGCCTTGAAACGTGTCCTTTCTCGACTCTTTCCAATAAAGCTGAATTTTCTTTACAAAAAGTACCGTGAATAGGTCACTTTGGACATGCTTGATCGTGCGAATTCTAATCCCACATTCATGGAGCGCATCATAACTGGTGATGAGACATGGGTCTATGAGTTTGATATGCAAACGAGTCAACAATTGTCGGAATAGAGGAAAAAAATGAGCCGAGACCGAAAAAACGACGTCAAAGGTGTTCAAAAATCAAGAAAATGCTCATTGTTTTTTTCGATATTCGAGGTTTGATCTATCATTCGGACAGATGGATAATAAGGAGTACTATTCGACCGTATTGAAGCATTTGCGTGAACAAATCCGTAAAAAACGGCTGCAATTATGGAAGGAGAATTCATGGATTTACCACGATGAAAATGTGCCATCGCATTGAACCTCAATTGTGAACGAATTTAAGGCCAAAAAAGCAAAAAAAATGCATCAATCAACCACCGTATTCACTAGATTTGGCCTCGTTTGACTTTTTCCTATCCTCGAAACTGAAATTACCGCTCCGTGGTACAGCTGTAAGCAAACTGATTAACCGACCGCGCTAATTTTTAGGATAATAATTAAGGACAGTCCTACCTGCTTTTTTAAATATCATTCCCCAGAGTAATTATACTCTAGATGAAATCTGAGAGTATTATAAGTTTGCCAGAAAGTTTGTAAAGCCAAGAAATAAGGCTCTGTGGCCGAAGCTAATATCTAGAGGAAAAGAAAAATGAAATATTTAAAGTCACCTAGCATAATTTATCGCTACATTTGATCGCGTCGAACCCACCAGGGAAGAAATAATTAATTGTTTTTATATAAAAGGGAAATGTAATTTGTAATATTGTTATATAAAAAAAAGGGCACCCTTCCCGAATTCCAAATCAATTAAAAGTCATTAATTATATTATTCACCTTGTAAACATAAAAAGAAAAGAAAAAAAAAACAACAACAAAAGCATCGTCGAGAACCAATCTGCAACCCAGCATCAGCGGTCGTCATCGCTAATACATCGAACAGGCCAACGAGAGAATAACAGGAATAGCAACGACGATAACCACTCTAGGGGAGTCGAGTAGCAGGTGTTGAGCGATGAAGTGATAGTGCTTGATGACACGGGACTCCTTTTTTTTTAGTTTTGTGGAAAAAAACATTTTTTTTTCTTTAAAAAATTAACCCGTGAATTGTTAACGGGGAACGATTTTCCATTTTTGGTTGAAAAAGAAAAGACTTTTTTCGTGTCGGGAATAAAATAAGATCGTTGTGCATGCGTTTTCTCGAGAAGAAAGAAAAAAAAATTTTGGCGGTTAGTGTTAGACAGAAAAATTTTTGATTTTTTTTTGGACGGAAACGAAAATCGAATTGAGGACTAAAGTGTACGACGGTGGCGAAAAGTCTAAATAAAAACAATAGAGAAAGAAAAACATAACAGAATTATGATTGGGCTTAAAGTTTTTTGCTGTATTTAAAGTTTTTAGTTTTCATTATTTTTAAAGAAATTGGTCAGAGTTTTCCTGAAATTGGGATATTTGTATTGGAGGTGGCAGAGGAAGTGGAGTGTTTAAGATGATTTTGAAACTGCTTGTCATCATCCTTATCACCATGCTTTGATTCAATTTCAAAGTCGATAGCTCTCATATACTTGAAGGAGAAATGCATTTCTTGAATTTATAATACAGATATTTGTATGGGAGGGGGTAGAAGGAGTAAAGCGGAGCTGATAATTTTTGCTAACACTTATTTCAATTGTTAAGAAACAAATTCTGGCAAAATTTGAAGTTTGTACTTTTTCTAGTTTGAATGGAAATCGATAAAATGCATTTAACAAAAATTATGCATTTGTATGGGAGGGGGTAGAAGGAGTGTACAGATTAAAACAATTTTTTTTCGCATTATTAATATTTCTATTTGTATACTATATACAAAATATCAAGTTGATAGCTTTAACAGTTTCGAAGAAAAATAATTTAATTTAAATTTCAAAATTTCGTGAAATTTGCATGGGAGGGGGTAGAAGGAGTGATGTGAATATGATAATTATTTCTGAAATAAATTGCAATTATAATAGAATTAATACTGACAAAATTTCCTCTTTTCAGCTTTACTAGTTTCAATGAAAATCGAAAATATGTATTTTTCAAAATTGTCCATTTGTATGGGAGGGGGTAGAAGGAGTAAGGGGATCGGGTCAATATTCCGTGATTTTAATGGCATCTATATCATAATACTTTGACTTAAATTTCAAGTCGATAGCTTAAATGGTTTCAAAGAAAAATCAAAATCTTAATATTTCGAAATTTCATGAAATTTGTATGGGAGGGGGTAGAAGGAGTGGGGGGATGTGGCCCATTCACGAACTTAAAGTTACTTTTTTGCTAAAAATGACTTACAAAAACTTTCAGCACTATAGCTCAAAGCTTTCGATAGTTATGCTGTAGACAGACGCACAGACGGACAGACGGTCACTCGGAATCGAGGTTTGTGAGCGACAACAAATATTTCTGTACCCTTGGCGGCTCTATGCGAGCGTTATTTCTTAGCGTTACAAACGGTAAGGCAAACACAATATACTCTCAGATTTCATCTAGAGTATAAAAATAAGAATTGTAAAGTGAAAAATCAGAAAAAAGAAAAGAAAAAAAAATTAAATTGCTAAGTTGCATGTGGAATTTTTTTGTGTGTGCGGACAATGAAAAATTTTTAGCGCGTGGAGAAAAACCAGTTCTGATTTTTGGTTTGCTTTTGCGAGGACAAGAAAAATTTTGGCGCGCAATTTTTTTTTGTTTGAAGAATCAAAGAAAAGGATATCGGAAAGAAAAACGTTTTCGTGCCGGAAAAAAATGAAATATCGTGGTATTTATTCACACAACTACGTTATATTAATGTTCCTGCAAAGAATAAAATTAAATCGGAAGAAAACAACGAGCGACGTCGAGGCAACGAGGCTGAATGAAGGGGCTCCACGTACTCAACAAGGATTCTGGTATTCCCCTTTTGTTTCAATTTTTTTTTTATTTCTCGCATTTTTAAATAAAGCAAAATAGAGATATTAGATATAACATTCTTTTTTTTTGGCATGTGATAATTATAGCTTCTCGGGTGTGGTCGCTTTTCCAGCAGTTTTTTTTGGTAGATTTTTTTTTCTTAGCTCAAAGACGTTTTTTGAGTAGAGCTGGCATAGGAGCATCTCGGAACGACTCCTGAAGGTGAAGTGAGTCATGATCCGAGAGACAAGGGCAATGTAAGTATCGACGTTCCAGATTCCGTACGGTAACGGTTGAGCCGTTGTTTTTTACAACTCATACGGAATCTGAGATAACAACAGTTGCAGGATTCCACAGGTCCTTTCCCTCTTTCACATATGCAGCACCTTCAAGGATGGTGTGCTCTTCTGGGTCGTTTTCCCCACGCCCACGCACCTGACTGCTGGCAAATTGTGCTGCCCAGATCCGGAAGAGCCTCATTATTCTGATGATGAGATGAGAGTCGCAGCAATGCGGACCCATTTCGTTACAGCTCGGAGAAAAAAATTGATGACACAGAAGTACATATAATCACTCAAAAATCTCAAAACCGGATGTACGTCCGTCCATGTCCTCTCTAGCTTGAGAACGCGTTGATCTAGAAAGTTCAAATTTTGTACACGTAGTTTTTGACAAAAAAGTGAGGACAAGTTCGTGAACGGACCAAATCGCTCCACCCCTTCTACCCCCTCCCATACAAAATGACACAATTGCGCAATTTGATAATATACGGATTCGCTCGAAAAGTAGACTTCAATCTACCGTATAAAAACTATGTGTGTCCTTCCTCTCCTTCCACAACCTCCCATACAAACTGCACTTTTACATGAAATACTATAAACCAATTTACTCAGTGCGTATAAAGTTTGGCGAGATGAAATTGTGCAAAAAATATATATTTAGAATTATTAGTAAGACCAAAAAAAATTGGATAATTAGTTTTCCCTTTACCCCTTCTACACCCTCCCATACAAAATGACACAATTTCGCAATTCGACAATAAATGGCTTTTCTCGAAAAGTTTAAATGCTATTGATCTGAAATTTGGAATATATTACTTTTATAATAATTCCAATCTGCTGTATAACAATTATTTAAGTCTTCTTCTTCCTTCTACCACCTCCCATACAAACTGCACTTTTTCATGAAATACTATAAAAAAATTTCTCCTTCATATAGAGTATCGCACGTAGTCCAGTAATGTTTTTAATTACAAATTGCTATTACGTTTTGGTCACAATGTATGTTCCAAACTTCAGTTTCAAACTTTTTTATTTATTTTTTCTTCAAGTATAAGTTTTCCATACTTTACATTGAGGACATCTTAGATAAAATTAGATGTACAAAAGCTTATTTTTATCCACAGAAGAAAAAAAATACTTTTAGCTTCTCATACATTTCTGAATCGCTTCATGCAGAGTTAAAAAGAAAAATTTTTTATTCCGAACTTGCCAACCGCAGATATTTATTCCTAAGTTGGAATCTATTCTGGATCGAGCGAAGCTAAAGAGAAGTTAAAGGGTAGTTCTTCTTTAAGCGGAAATGCTAATGTTAAAAGGAAAAGAAGAAGTGGAGAATGCATGCCCGTCCGTATGCCCAGGACGGGCATGCATCCTCCACTGCTGAAGAATATTACATACTTTCATGCATGCGAAATGCTTCTTTTTCCAAGCTGGACTATCAACTATTCTTTAGATAACATTACACATAGTGACCGATAAAGTTACTCGTATTATCAATCCGGCTGTAAATGAGAAATAATAGTTAAGAAAAAAAATCAACATAAATAAAAGAGGCACAAGGAATATCGATGAAAGAAAAAAATGAATCATAAAAATTAGTTTTATTATATTTTAAAGTTAATAAATATAAAATCCCATAAGATATGAAATGGAAACGAAAAAAAGACTAGAATCGTAATACAGATTTGGTTTGAAACGCCGCGCCGCTACTTTCACGTTTCGCAGCATCCCGGCAAAATACTTCTTATTTAAATCTTACTCTTAACGTTGGGGAAGGACTTTTATTTGTTTATTTTATTTATTTCGAGGGAGAATTAATCTAAAGCCAAAAACGTTAATCTTTTCCTAATGCTGGACTCTCGCGGCAATGAAATCGCCCATTTTCGTAGCGCGGTCAAAACAACCGAACTAACGACTAACAAAGCACCGACTAGCGAATAAATAGTTGGCGTTTCGCCAAAGAATATCACTTGCCAGATAAAAGCAAAAACAATATCGGCACAGCGTGCGATCGCAATAGGTCCGGCCTGTTCCAATTGCAGCGAAATCGTCAGTAAAATCTGACCGAGAAAGCTAAAAATCCCTAATAAAACAACAAAAACGCGATCGATACCGCATTGCGGCCAGCAAATTGCACCGATCGTCCAGCACACGATCAACGTGTAGACGAGCGCGAATGCCCCGAAATTCGTCATAATCACCGAGAAATGAAGGCCTTTGAGGGCGCGCAACAATACGTAAACGTTGGCGCCGAACAGTGTAGATGACAATGCGGCAACGGGTCCCCAAACATCGTATTGCTTTGTTAGAAAGTTTTGGTCCGCTAGATTGGGTGGCGCATCGCCAAAAATAAACGGCGGTCGCGTAATAAGCACGACACCGATTAGTGTCAGCAAAATTGTTAAAATGTTAAAAGCTCCGCACGATTCTCTCAGGAAGAGTCGAGCAAATATCGCCACAAATACCGGCGTTGAGAAAATAATTACGGACGCATCGGCCAGCGGCATATGCCGGAAAGCGTAGAAGCTAAGCACCAGGCCCGTTGTGCCCATGAAGCATCGTAAAATTAATATAATTCGCTTTCCTTCCGGAAAAACTGGCTCCTTTCTATATATCACAATTGGTATGGCTGGCAGAAGAACTCCCACGAATCTGGAAATGCGAAATGAAATTCACGGATTAACGTAAGCCCTACCATTCAAACGTCCTTAATCCCCCTCTTACCTAAATGACGCTAATTCCATAGGATTAACATCAACGAGTCCTTTAACGATTACCGAGCACAACGAGAAGAACAGCGACGACATAGTGGCCAGAACGATTCCCAAATAGGGACACGAGTAGTTCAAGGTCAACCACCTTCGTCCCGACGTCCGTTGTGACAGCCCGTCCACCAGTTGTCGTAATTCGAGGTGCTCAGACATCCTTTCAATGCACGAAAACTCGTTACAGGCGGCAGCTACGTTTCACACGAACAATCTTTACTAGAACATGGAAATTAAGCGATCAAGTCCGCTACTACAACGGCTCACGTTCAAATTATTATTTTACCATAGTTTCCACGGAAAATCGATTCCAATCAATAAGTAAACACACGTGAGCCGTAATTCGCGTTTGGCAACCAACTTGATTCCCGGCCGTTCTTAGAATCGCATTGCGCTGTTTTTGTTCGCACTGAAAGCGGACGAAAAGACGAAGGTCTGGTTTTTATTGATAAAACTCGTAACGAAAATTCCGCGGTGGTTTTTTTCTACCGCATCGTTGAACGGAAAACGTCACAGAAATGTCAGAAGGAAACGTCTAATTTTTAGCACTTCCTAGCTATTTTTTCTGGAAATGTATGTCAGATAGCGTGCAGCATGTTTTTAACGGTTTTTAGTTTTCATATTACGAAACTAAGCACACTATATGGAATTTTTGAGAATGTATAATCTGAGTATTTAAATGCTTCATTGCACACAATGTTTTGTGTTTTAACGTATCGGAGCGGGACAAGTAGACGGAGGCTTGATAGCTTGCTAAAATATTTAAAAATTAAAATTAGTTTATTAAATATTTATAATATAACCTATGATTGAGTGCAACAATATATAAAACCTAGACGGAGTGGCAAAGCTAGGGTGTAGCCTAGTAGGTAGCGTGTTGGTCTTGTAATGCGAAGGTCGTGAGTTCAAATCCCAGTCAGCGCAATATAAGCAAAACTGACATTTTTATAATGCGTTTTTTTTGAAAAAAAAACTACATTGATTCCAGAATTTTGAGGGTCAAAGTATCAAAAATTTGCGTTCTGAAGCAAATACCTCAGGATTGGGTACAGTTACAATGCGGACTATTACACTATTACACAATGAAAGGTAATTCGATTCCCCAAAAAACAAGCTATAACATTTTGAATTGCGATTATTAGTTTTCAAGATATAGTGTTTTGAGTGAGTGAGGGTACAGGTCCGAAACCCTTTTTCAATCTACGAAAGTAAAAAAAATCGTAGAAAGAGGGTTGTGCGAAGGGCTAATAACTCTTCCACAATAAGTAATGAAAAATGTTAAGGAACCTGAATATCAGGAGGCCAAGGTCCGATTTGGGCTGTAGCACCATTGTAGAAAAAAGACGGAGTGGCCAGCGTGTTCTAGACGGGTTGTTCACATATCATCTTTACGGCTGTGCGGTACTGATTAATTCACAATCGACAGAATGAAAATTGCAGAAAGTATGGATGAACTGAAATGTATTAAATGCAAAAAAGGTTGGCGATAAGGACCTTTCAGTAGAGTGCGAAGGTTTTTGTGGTCGCTGGTTTCATATACAGTGTGTTGGTATTACAAAGGATATAAACAGCTTCAGGAGCTAGGGGACTCTGTGACATGGATGTGCTCTACAGACAAAGGACTTCATACAAAACTAGTAAGAGAAGACTTCTTTGCTAAATTAAAAAAAATGGAGGATACAAAGCGAATAAATCATAGATTGGATGCCATTGAGAAAGCGAAAGCCCCAATCTTGACTTATGCAACAGTCGCGAAACAAGGGACTCATTCGGTTACAAATGAAAAAATGAAAGTCCTTCAATGGTGCAATAATTGTAATACCAAAAACTCACTAAAATAATGATTACACAATGAAGATAATAAAGGACAATATCAAACTTAATGACTTAAAAACACCGATTACGTACACCAAGCCACTTAAGAACGGTAATATCTTGATAAAAAGTGACACTGAAAAAAAAAACAATCTCAAACTTATGGCGGAAATGAAATCGAAACTTGGTATCACGGTTGATATTGAAAAAACGAAACTAAAAACCCCTAGGCTGATAATTCGAAGAACTGAACAGCGAACTTGCCAGTTTAAATCATGGAATAACAACGGAAGATGAGGTTAAAGTACTACACCTAAAGCAGAATACGAAAACTTTTACGTAGACACTTTACGCTGAAGCCACTGGCTCAATGTTTAAAAAAGTAGTCAACAAAAATATAAACATTGAGTGGAAAAGCCACTACATAGTAAACGATTTCAATACTATGCAATGTTTCAAATGTCAAAAATTTGGACACACCGAAGCGAAGTATTCTGGTATTATTAATACATGTGCAAAATGTAGTGAATATGACGAAACTCGAAGCTGTCCATATAGCTATGAAAAATGTGCGAACTGCATTGCCGATAAACTCTCTGAGCACTTCCACAGGGCGTACAGCTGCACTTGCCTATATTACGAGAAAGTAGTAAAGCACATGCGAAAGAGGATCAATCAGGACAGAGCAAAATTAGCTTAACATGGATATAAATTCAAAAGTATCGTATCGGAAAAAGGATTACTCAAGACAAATCAACCACAGAGCTTAATCTAAATATATTTTATGCTAACTGCAAAACCCTGAACTAGATATATTGGTCTTCAATGAAACATGGCTGTACAGCACTGAAACTAAATATTTCAATTTTAATGGCTTTACTGCAGTTCATAATTGCTGCGATGAGAAAAAAGGTAGAAGTACGGCTATTTTCATTAAAAGTACACACAAATTCAACATATTGGTAGATCGAAGATTTAACACAATAAATGAAATCTTTTTGAAAAGTTCAAAGATGAAAATAGGTACTTTTATAAATCACTCTCTGATGATAATCAGAACTTCTTAGACCATCTGGATCAAATCCACTCTAATTATATGAATATAACCACTCTAGCAGACAATAATATAAATCAATTTGATTCTGGTACTTCTACGAACTGTTATATAGACATGATCCTGGCAAATAATTGTACGATTATTAACACGACCTCTGCCACAAAAATTACAGAGCAGACTCAAACTTTAATTGATCATGTAGTATCGAACATAAGAAACTCAACATCAACACACTCTCTCAAGATCAATACGTGGCCGGAGCTCGATCACAGAGTTATAACGCTAACAATTTCGATAACAAAAGTACAAGTACAAATGACTAAGAAAATTATTAAGATCGTGGGAAAACATAAGTTCATAGAAGAAGTTGCATCAAGTATTGATGAGATGGTGAACTGCTCATTTGAGCTGCCACTATTTTCAAACAAATACGCTAAAGAAACCCATCATGGAATTCTCAAGACATTCGAAAAGTTCTGTCCGATAGAAAAATAAACTATACAAGAAATTAAAAAAGTCCTTCGGATGAGAATACCAAAATAGATTACGAAAGGCTTAAGAAAATGACAAGCCAAGCTGTACGAAAAGCTAAGGAGAACTATCTGAGGAATAACTTCATTAATGCTACTGAAAACCCTTCAAAAATGTGGAAAGTTATCAATGAATCCCTTGAAAAATCACGACGCAAAAAACAGGAGTTCAAGAAATATTAACCTTAAATAAAACTGAAAGGGACTCGAAAAATATTGCAAATACAGTCAAACTTCCATAAGTTGAACGTCTATAACTCGAATTTTCTATAACTCGAACTAAATCAGGTATCAGTAGCATTTAGAGAGCAAATTGTATAAAATGTCACTTCCATAAGTCGAACTTTCATAACTCGCATTTCTTCATAAGTCGAGTAAAAATATAACAGAAGTACGATTGGGCGTAAAGCCCAATCGTGCGATACTCTAGATGAAAGAGGAGTTTTTGGATCTTAAGAAATTTTGTAGGGGAAGTGGTAGAGGGGGTGATGACATTGAACTAATTTTTTCACAAGACGCTAAGGTTGCTATCAAAATGTTTTATATAAAATTTAGGATTGAAAGATTTAATAGGTACTAAGAAAATTAGTGTGTTGGATGTAGTGAAATAGTGCAGTTTGTATGGGAGGTGATAGAAGGAGGGGCGAGTTTTTAATGACTTTCCAGAAATAAACACATCATGCTTTTGGCATGTTTTAAATTGCAAATCAGTAGCATTCATACTTTTCAGGAAAATCGACCTTTTATAAAGTTGTGAAATTGTGTCAGGTTGTATGGGAGGGGTAGAAGGAGTGAATGTAACCATCTAATTTTTTTCGGTCTTACTAACAATTTTAAAAAAATATTTCGTGCATAATTTCAGCTCGATCAATTTTATACGCACTGAGTAAATTGGTTTAGAGCATTTCATGAAAAAGTGCAGTTTGTATGGAAGGTGGTGGAAGGAAGGGGAGGACTTCAATAACTTTTATACAGTAGATTTATATCATCATAAAAGTATTATATTCCAAATTTCAGATCAATAGCATTTATATTTTTTGAGCAAATCTGTTTATAGTGAAATTGTGTCATTTTGTATGGGAGAGGGTAGAAGGGGTACAGGTAATCGCCTAATTTTTTTTTTAATCTTACTATTAATTCCAATTAAATATTTCCTGTACAATTTCAGCTCGATAAGTATTATATGCACTGAGTAAATTGGCTCAGAGCAATTCATTAAAAAGTGCAGTTTGTATGGGAGGTGGTGGAAGGAAGGGGAGGACTCCAATAACTTTTATACAGTAGATTTATATCATCATAAAAGTATTATATTCCAAATTTCAGATCAATAGCATTTATGTTTTTCGGAGAAATCCATTCATTGTGAAATTGCGAAATTGTGTCATTTTGTATGGGAGGGGGTAGAAGGGGTGGAGCGATTTGGCCCGTTCAATAAGTCGAATAATTCGAGGAGATCCCTGATAGCGGAGAAAATTTTTGTTTCTTTTTTTTGAAGAATCCCTCATTTTCTCACATCAAAGTAAGTTTTATAGTTGGGGAAGTCCCTATTTATAAAGAAATGTTTTATGAGGTAGCCACTTGGTGCACATTTTAGTTGGGCTTGTAAGTGAACACGAGTTCAGTTTACGTACTACGGTATATTAATACAAAATCGGTTTTTCATGGCGTCGAAACGTGTTCTAAGAAGTTTGTCAATTGACGAAAACTATAAATTAATTCAAGAAATAGAAAGCGGATTAAAGAAAAAGGATGTAGCTTTTAAATACGGTGTTCCGGCGAGTACAGTTTCAACGATTTTAAAAATAAGGACACAATCATCGCATCAGTTGAATCTGGTGCTGGATGCAGCAAAAGAATTAAAAATCCACTATTCAAAAATGTCAATAATGCAGTTTTCGATTGGTTTAAAGAAGCAAGAAACCAAAACATGCCCATATCTGCAGGAATTTTAAAGGAGAAGGCATTGGAATTTGCGAAGCGGTTTGGAGAAAATGATTTTAAGGCAAGCACTGATTGGCTTGATAAATGGAAGCAAAGGTATGGACAAATATTTAACTAACAAAAGGTTAACCAAATTGTGTGTCATACGTATGTATGTTGAATTGTAGGCATGGTGTGTGTCATAAAAAGGCATGCGGTGAAAGCAGTGATGTTCGTGACGAGGACTGCGATAAATGGAAAACCGACGTTTCGCCACATCTATTAAAAAAGTATAACGAACGCGACATTTTCAATGCAGACAGACAGGACTGTTCTTCAAATGCTTACCAGATAAGACACTGACTTTCAAGGGCGATAAATGCCATGGAGGCAAACATAGTAAGCAGCGAGTTACATTATTGTTGGCAGCAAAAATGGCTGGAATAGAAAAATTCAAAATTCTCTTGATTGGCAGAAGTAGCAAGCCTCGTTGCTTTCGTGGGGTTAAGTCGCTTCCCGTTGATTATAAATCAAATTCCAGGGCATGGATGACCGGAAAACTTTTTGAAGAATGGAATTGCAAATTAGATAAACAATTTTTACGAGCTGGACGAAAAGTCTTATTATTCATTGATAATTGTCCTGCCCATCCAAAAGACTTACAAAGAAAATTTAAATCTATTGAATTGGCTTTTTTTCCACCAAATATGACCTCCAAATTGCAACCGCTTAACCAGGGAGTACTTCAAAATTTAAAGTGTCACTATCGAAGCAGAATCTTAAAAGAAGCATTAAAGCGCTTAGAGACAAAGAACAAACATGATATTACACTTCTGGATTGCATTAACCACATAACAAAAGCATGGGATATTGACGTCAAAAATCAAACGATTGCGAATTGCTTTAAAAAACCTGGATTTGGTCAGCATTCTATATGGGATGAAGAGGATAACATATCTTTAATTTTCTTAAATAATATTGATCAGGAAAGGAGTTTGATACAAACTGATTACGAAGCATGGATAACGTTGAATAATATAACTTCCAATGCTACTCTTGATGATTATATGATTATTATTAACAATATATATTTTGTTTCTTTGAAGAAACGCGATCATTGAAGGGCACACAGACAGAACTTTCGTTCACTCAACTCGGCTTTATAGGCATCCCAGTCAGTTTTGTGCTTGTTATTTCGTGCTTTATTTTGAAGTTTCCTATCTTTAAGGTGTAATGATACTCACAAGGAGTTTACTCCATTTTTAACTTTAGAACTTTTCACGGGGCAAGCCATATCATAATTCCTCATTACCCCAGTTACTAGGACCTTAACTTCTTTCTCAATGGCATCGGTCTGCTGCGTCAACTCAAAAAATTGAACCCATGCATTTATTTGTATTAAAAATAATGTAAAGCTTAACAAAAAGCTATAAAAATGAGCACCGATCCAGAAACGGCGGATGATCGGATAATCGCCCATTGCCCAGCGAATTGATGATCGCCCATCGCCCAGCGAATTAATGATCGCCCATCGCCCATCGCCCACCGAATTGAAGATCACCCAACGCTACGAGAAAATCTGGACTATTTGACTAACTTGAAGAACCTCAGCTGCTTGACTGTCTCTAAGGAAGAATCCTACTGCTTGATTGTTTCCGAGGAAGAAACTAAGATAATAAACCAAGACACTTAATAAATTGGGAAAATGGAGGCAATCGTTTTAACTTTTATTTTCAGCGACAAATTACTAAAAAGACTGACTAGAATTCGCCTCTGGCTCCGTTGTGCTGCCTGTGCGTCCGGCTTCTGTAGGATCCGTAGACCCTGCCCGACCGACGCGACCTCCCTCCGGCTCCGTGGAACTGTTCGTGAGTCCGGCTCTTCGGAACCGTCGTCCCCAACCCCCTCTCTATTCTCTCGCTCCGTGGAGCTGCACACATGTTCGGCTTCATGTAGCTGGAATCCCCCGAACTTACATTGTCCCCTGTAATTGGGATCGACTCTGGCTCCGTGGAGTTCTCTAACCGTTCAACTTCTTAAATGAATCCCATCTTTTCCGTTACTTCGATCTGGCTACTCACGGCTCGCAGGAGCCGAGTAAGCCATTCTCAAACCAACCCCGTATCGCTTCCGGCTCTTCGGAGCTGCTAATACGTTCGTCTTCTGTTGAAGCTGAAATTCGGTGCCTCGTCTCCAACACGTCATGAGAGCCCGGCTGCTAGTGCAACGCCAATCGGCTTCTTCGTTTGGGTCATTTATTGGGTAAGCCCATAATATGTCTCCCAACATAAGAAACCGAAAATAAATTATGGGTTTACATTGGGTAAGCCTGTAATAATTTGCATAGCGTTACATCGAGAAACCATATATTCTTTCACTCCAAGGGTCGACAACAGGGTTACACAGTAATGTAAAGGTGTGTTCGTTACCTCTATTCGTTATCATCATACATGTTACTGCTAGTAATTGACTCACCTCTCTTATTCGCATCAGAGCTTCCTTATAATGAATGATGCGCATTTGCATTAAAGCCAGAATCAGATCAAATGTTTCCGAAAACTTACCAGATACCGGCACAGATCCAAAGGCGGCGGTATTGGTTAATCGTACGTCTTGAGATTGAGGCCAGGAGAACGGCTCGCTTGGAACCGTTTACTACCGTTTCCCAAACTACAACTTGCGAAACTGAGAGAACTTGACTAAATTAAAATCTTTCGTAGTTATTATACATTAACGAGGCTTACCTGATGCAGTGTCGAGGTAAAAATTGACAATACTGGCGCTTCATCCGAGGATCTTGTTATCTCTACTCACCCACGGCTCTTAAACGAGTGCCAAGTCGCCCCTACTCCCACGTAGATGAGCCTGCAGATTCACAGTCGCCGCTGCATTGTGGTGCAGATTTATCTTCATTAATGTGGCCATCGCTACACGTTTTTACAAGACAAAGTGGATCCGGTGTAGTTCGAAGTACACTAAACCCATCGTCAGCCTAATGGGTAGTGCTGAGCTTCAGTATATAGCGATTTCCACTTTGACATCCTGTTCGGCCTGCGTCATCTGGCAAATCCAATTTCTTGTCTCGATGTCATTCTGATTAATGAATCACTTTAGGAATCGACGCTGTATTCTGACTAGCGTTGATCAGACGGAAAACATTTGTCTTTATGAACAACGGTCATAAGGCAGCATCATTCCACTTACTACATACCTTTGTAAGGAAATCACTTGATTGCTGGTCTGTATACGATATTCTAAGAATAACGCGCAACGATTCGCTTCAGTCGAACCTGGTATTCGAAACACCTCGTGCTTCAATGAGTTCGTCCTATAGTGGTGTGATGCTCTTCAGGAATTTTTCCTTTGGGATCTGCGCCATCTTAAGACTATCTGTAGCCACAGTACTGAAAGGTAAAATTTCGGATCTAGCTTTCTTGACAGCAAGGATCTCTGCTTTACCATCCAGTTTAGCGCTTACCAGTTCAGATGATGGCTGTTTCCGTTGCGGGGCAGAGTTTTTCTTCCTTGCATCCGCTTCCTTGAACATCGTCGTTTGTCAACAATGACTAGTGGCTCGAGAGTTAAGGATGATTGAATTTGATGATTCAAAGTCTTATCGTCGCAATACAGATCATCCCCAGTCAGAATTATGCATTCTAGCGATACATCGCTATCGAAGGTGGCGGGCGTACACGGTTGAGCTCCCCATTAATCCAAGCAGTAGTAGTTTCCATTGCAATAGAATGTTCGATTACTGCTGCATTGGATGGATCAGTAACATGACCATTTCCATGACATAGTTTAGACGTCACGGAAGTTATTTTGCTGGCAACTAAGGAAGTGTCATTACCTCCCTAGCTCTCGCAGGTAGTCGCAGCTCCCACCAACACTTGAGTAGACATACCCACCTGTGTAATTCTCTGTCCTTCGTTTCCCCAAGCCGGTTTTCTTTTTGTCTGCCATCCTGCGAAAAAAGCGATGTTTGGGATCAGATGTTCTGAATGAAAGGAGAAACGACTACTGGTATAAGGCAATGGTCATTGGGAAGAAAAACAGCACTATTTGAATGAAAAATATTCTCTCCGTCCGCGCCTGCTTATCCATAAAAGATTCCTTGCTAATTCGGCGGCTGGTCGTCCGCTATCCGCTACCTGTGGACGCGCGTGATGACAAACAGCTTTGAAACCTTTAGACGAGGATAACCTGACGAGTATCACAAAACAAAAGTTGTATGAAGATACTGTGGGATCGTCAAGGATTCGTACGCGCACCCTTACGAAATCAGAAAATCTCGTTGCGAGAAATGCAAATTCTGCAAAAATCCATGTCTCGCATTATCAAAGCAGATTTGAATCATAACGCGAACAAACGATACCCTGCACATCAGTGCACTATTACATCGAAGGAACAACGCTTCGCAGCCAGTACTCGAAGAACGCATTATATTTACGGATAAGAAAAGCTTTCTCGTAAGAGAATCCTGCAACAAACAGAGCGATCACGTATATGCGGAATCGTCCGAACACATTCCGAGATTCGGAAGAGATATTTGAAATGTTTTGTTTTGTTAAATGGTGGAAATATTGAACTTAAATCAACAATTTGAAATCATTACCATAAAAAAAATTGGATCGGTTGAATTAATACAAGGTAGTTCATTTGCATCCTAACTAAAAAAGTTTTATTAATTAAAAAATAAAAATTACATGTATTAATGACAAAACATACTCACAATTTACCCATTAATTCTTGTCTACTTCTAAAATAAAAGATTCGAATTGCTGTCTGGATCGGAGACTAATTATAGTAGTATTAATCACAATAAACGAGGGTAGTCTCAGAAGTACCAAAACTGACGTATAGATGGCGGTTGTTGTTTGAAATGAGTGACAATAGTAGAAACGCTACGATGTTTAGTATTTTTTTGGCAGCCATTAATAGTGAATGCTCTCAGTTAATTTGTAAACATGGAGGAAATTGCTTATTGTTACCAATATTAAAGCGGAGCTAGATTGTACCCCTCTCCTTCGTTTACAACAGTAAAAATTGGGTGACAGAGGCCGTACTCGCTGCTAAGAAAAACATCGCAGTGGTCGACCAAATGAGGTGACTACGCTAGATATGGTGAAAAAAAATCCACAAAATGATATTTGATGACCGTCGACCGATAGATCGGTAGCTAGCAGACATGGTCTTCTACAATGGCGCTACAGCCCAAATCGGACCTTGGCCTCCTGACATTCAGGTTCCTTAACATTTTTCATTACTTATTGTGGAAGGGTTGTTAGCCCTTCGCACAACCCTCATTCTACGAATTTGTCATTTTCTTAGTTTGAGGTGACCAAGGTATATCCAAGCAGGCAATGTGCCGGAATTATATATTGCGCCGACCGGGATTCGAACTCACGACCTTCGCATTACAAGACCAACACACTACCTACTAGGCTATACCCTAGCAGACATGGTAGGCTTTTCAAAAAATGATATACATCGCATAGGAACTGATTACACAGTTGTTACCGTGATGGGAAGTTATATTTTTTTCGCTGCGAGTTTCTCCATTATTCGTTTACTACATTTTAATTCTTCTGTTAACGTGTTAAGTTGCGGTTTGTTTCGATTACGCAGCAAGCAAGTGGAGCCCAACCAGCTAAACTCAAGAAGAAAGGCGAGGATCTGTCTTCTATGCGTTTTATCAACTTCAACCTTAGCGTTTCTGAGCATTACCCAATGCTCTGGATCAGTCCTATCTATATCAAGGAATTCATGTTTTTTTCCACGAATCGATGTCGTTCCGGCCATCCCACGTTTCAGTCTACTATCAGAATGCGGGTGGTATCATCATCACTTGGTTACGATGTCACCGCCTTGACAGAGACTTGGCTTCTTCTTTCCGCCGAATTTTTCGACTCTAACTATGTCGTATATCGCGAGCGCTCTTCTCGCGCTACCGGCAAGCTACCTGGCGAAGTACTACTGGCAGTACGCACTTCGTTTATTAGCAAGCAAATTAATCTGCATCATAAGTCGGATTTAATCGAGCAAATCTGTGTACGCATCAGTTTTTCTAAAGCATCACCAGCTAAATCGTGCTCTATATCCTTCAATATGAAAGAAATTTTTTATTGCTGACGATTGTTTTTTTTTTGTATTTATAATAAATGTTGAGATTTTTCATTTTTGTTTTTAAATGTATACGATTTTATATTTTGTATGATATTTATTAAACACCTAAATAGATAAAAATTTGGACATGAAAAAGCTGTGCGCAAGAGGGTGCTCCGATTACTCACAATGGAACAAAATAGCGTCGTGTGTTTCGTGAAGTTTCACAGCAATAAAGGTTTTTCCGTCGAATCATAGCCATGGATGAAACATGGGCTCATCACTTCACACCTGAGACGAAGGAACAGTCAAAGTAATGCACTGAAAGGGGAGAATCAGCTCCAAAGAAGACGAAGACAAGACAGTTCGATCTACAGGCAAGGTTATGGCGTAATTTTTTGGGATGCGCGTGGGATAATTTTCATTGATTATCTTCAAAGAGAAAATTAATAAACCGCGAGTATTATGCGAATCTTTTGTAGCGTTTGAGTGATGAAATCAAAAAAAAAACGGCCGCATTTGGCGAAAATGAAAGTTTCTTTCATCAAAACAATGCACCAGTTTACACCTCCGTTATGGCGATGGCCAAAATCAATGAGTTAAAGTGCTTCCTCGCGCACTCTATTAGATTTCATCCTTTCGGATTATTTTCTGTTTCCAAACTTGAAAAAAATGGCTCAGTTGTAAAAGATTTGCCAAAAATGAAGATGTGAAGTCTTCGGTTCATATCTATTTTGAGGAGCTCGACGACTCTCACCATAAACAGGATATCGAAGCTGTTGAACATCGCTAGGGAAAGTGTATCGAGCTAAAAGGAGATTATGTAAAGAAATAAAGATAATTTTTTTTCCCCAAATTTCTTGTGTCTTCGGGTACTTTAGGGACTACCCTCGTAATGTTCATTTTTCCAGCTAGACATCTGCCGCGTTTTATTCTGTTAAAATATTGTTTTACTCTGAGTATTTTTGATCCTGTCAGCTTTTTAAACCGCATTTATAACCGGAATTTAACAGCATATGCGTACTCAAATTTTGCTTATGTCGAAAAGTCTTCGAACAAACCTCACATTTGAAATGCTTCTCGTCGAAATGCGATCGCATATGATATTCCAATTTACTTTTACACGTTAAAGTTTTCGAACATATTTCACAATTCAAATTGTTCACGTTCGGATCCTCGTGATTATGTTTTTCGCGCATATGAACATTTAAATTGTTTGTATATCGGAATGTTTTCGAGCAAATTTCGCACTTAAATGGTTTCTCTTTCGTATGCGATCGCGAATGATAAATTAATTTGCTTGTACAGGTGAAAACTCTCATGCAAATTTCGCATGTATGATCGTTTTGTTTCGAGGAATGATTGATTTTATTGTGCGATCTTAGATTGCTTTTATAGCGGAATGCTTTCGAGCAAAGTTCACATTTAAATGGTAAATCGCCAGTATGGATTCGCATATGTGCAACTAAGCCGCTTTTATGACCGAAAATCTTCGAACAGATCGAGCATTGGAGCTCATGTTTTTCGTTTGATTCGAGAATTCCATGTTTCGTTCGTTCGTGATTTTTTAATCCAAACTTATAGCGAAATGCCTCCGGACAAATATTGCATTTGTATGGTCGAATGCCGGTGTGCATTCGCATATGCTCATCGTATCGGCATTTCGATGGGCAACATTTTAAACACACCAAACATTGAAAGATGGGTTTACGTTTGTATTCGGGTTCGAAAGGATTTCTGCTATTATGCGTGATGTTATTGCTGGGAAGTTCTATTAAGTTGAAAAAAAAAGTTAATTACAGGTTTAAAAATTTGACCATTACGAACCTTTCGGGCTAAGCTCAGACAAATCTTCCTTCGTATGATTATCCAATATGTGCTTTTCCAGCGTTTCAAGTCTGATGCTTTCATACGAGCAATTGGGGCATTCAAAAATTTCAGCACTAGCAATATCTTCCAAAATTATTTCCGGTTCAAAATATTCTTCGTCCGTGACATCTAGTTCCGGCTCCTGTTTGATTTTAATTCCGTTTGAAACAGATCTTGCCAGCTGGGAATCATCATTGCATTCTCTTTCGTATGCTATGAAGATCTTTTCAGATTTTGTAACTACTTTAGACGGTCCCTGAGTTCCATCAACTCTATTATTCAATGTTCCAATGTTGTCTATAGAGTTTTTTGATAAACTATCGTAAACAGTAACCTCATTTTTTAATTTTATTAGTTTTTTCAAGGTGGCATCTGACTCTTCGCATTTTAATTTAAATGAATAAGCGCGTTGAATTTCATGGAGGCAATTCGAACAGATCTTATCAGGCAGTTTGTCGTCAGTAGCTATCTGTAAATTTATGATATATTTTGTGTAATCTGTTTGGATTATAGTTTGCAAGTGAAAAAATAGAAAACGTTTTTTAGATGTAAACCCAAATTCTGTTTATTATTTAATGCAGAAGCAGCAGTACCTCACCGGTAGAAAGAGAAGGATAATTCAGTTATCGTAGAATAGATGATTGAACAGGAACTATGTTATGTTTATTAGGAAAATCAGTTTATTGTAGTGTGCTGCTAATTACAACGTAACCACGGGATGTTGTTGTGTGGCTAAAATTAATGCCATCTATATTTCTATACCGCAGGAGGGTAGTTGTAGGACGAGGTTTTACTAATTCCTGCAACTATCTTTGGAGAGTAGCGACTCCACGGGCCTGTGCTAACCATCCCCCTGTATGATGGGGTAGTAGAATTCATCCATAGCCAATCCTGCTTGTCCTAAAAATGGCAAATGGACACTCACTGGACCATGGGCCCGTGATCTTAAATCCTAACTAATACGAGAAACGGATACAGCGCCTCGGATACGGACGAATTCTACGGTAACGACTTTTGGCATTTGAAAACGGACTATTATTAGCATCTGGAACGTTCGAACATTGAATGACGGGGGAAGAGCTGGGGTCGCTCGGTCCTGGCACCGCCAATCAGTGATCGACCGTGAAATGGAGCATTATTACATCCGAATCATGGGCTGGAGTGAGTTCAGATGGACAGGATCAGGAGAAGACCGAACCCCGAGCGGAAACACCATTTTGTACGTTAGTCCTGAGAGTGAAGCCAAAAATGGCGTGGCGGTCGTCCTTACACCGAGAGCGAGAAACAGTCTCATCAGCTGGGAACCAATCTAATACCGCAAAACCTGGTGGCAAAGAGGAGCTTTATAGCCAACTGAGTGCCACCTTCGAGCGTCTTCCAAGAGGTGATATTATTATCATCTCAGGAAATATGAACGCCCAGCCCAGGTTGGCTCTGACAACACTGGACTAGAACACGTTATGGGGACGCATGGTGACCCTTGGGTCGAGACCTTGGATTAAGAGACCCGAAAACGGCGAATTATTTGTGGACCTTAGTAATACTAGGCAAATGGTCATTGGAGAGACTCCTCTTTTTCCACACAGGAGTCACTATAAAATATCTTGGGTTTCTCCTGATAGCGTTACTCAGAACTAGATCTAACATTTGGCTATAAGTCGGTGGAGAAAATATCTCCTCGATGTGCGAGCGATGCGTGGAGCTGACGGGGGAGCAATCACCACTTGATGGTTGCCTGCTTGAGATTGTGCACATCAGCTATCCGACGAACACAAATTCTTACATAGGCTTAGAGACCCCAACAAATAGCGCGAGTACACCAAAATTCTACGCGAAAAGTCACAAAAATTGGGCGAATATGAAATGCGCACACTGGACGCCAATTGGGAGGCAACCAGAAACACGTTTTTAACTTGTGCTGAAGAATCTGTGGAATATGTGCATAGTGGTGAGAAACCCTGAATGTCGCAAGACACTTGAGACAAGTTTGGCGATTGGAAAAAAACCAAATTGGCAATCATCTCTCTCAACCGGATGTCAACCAACGAACACCCGACTTGAGACAGAACTACCGCGATGCTCATAACATCCGATTTAGTCCTCCCACTCTTTACTGAAGTGTGGAATGAAGGAAGATATCCAACTGAATGGAAGGAGGGCGTCATTGTGAAAATTCCGAAGTGCGACCTTCGGGATTGTGGTAATTGGCGTGGTATATGTCCAGTTACTGTCGTATCGAAAATCATGGCTAAAGTAATTCTCAATAAGATTAGTGATGTCGTGGAGAGCAATCTCGAAGCTTATCAAGCTGGATTCCATAAAGGGTCATCTTGTACCGAGCATACAAATACCCTAAGGGTAATATTGGAGCAGTCCGCCGAAATGGGTTCGCCACTACATCTCATGTTTATGGACTTCGAGAAGGTATTCGACAGCGTTAAGCGAGACTACATATGAGTATGGAATGTTTTGCGCAGGAGAGGTATTCCAGATAAGACTATAGCTATGATTGAAGAATCCTACGAAGATGCAAGGTGTCGCGCCTTACATAGAGGAGAGCTGTCCGAGAGCTTTCCTGTGCGAACGGGTGTCATACAAGGCTGCATATCACCAGGCCTATTTCTGATGGTAATAAATGACATCTTGGAAGCTGCATTGGAAGGTGGGGTAGGTAAAGGTCTTCAGTGGAGACTATTTAACATTTTAAGTCACCTTGATTATGCTGATGACGAGTGTTTGCTTGCACATAACCGTTCGGAATTAGAGTCAAATGTTCGCTCGTTGCATTCTAAATGCAAAGAAGCGGGACTGAAAATAAATGTGCGTAAAACCAAGTACGTGCACATGGGTTCGAACGCAAGCACACCGATTGTTCTTAACGGACAGGATGTGGAAGAGGTGCAAGATTTTTGTTATCTCGGAAGCATTGTCAGCATGGACGGCGGAGCCGAAAAGGATGTCGAGGCACGGCTAAATAAAGCTCGTCAGGCCTTCGGTATCCTTTCCCCTTTCTGGAGGTTAAGAGAGATCTCCCTTCGTACGAAGCTGAATTTGATTGGTTGATTGAGACATTTTAACGTTTTGAACTGGGGCTGAGCTCATCTAGCGCCTAAGGCAGAACCGCTTTTGGTCAACATGCTTTCCCATGATGTGTTGCTAATCCGGTATTGTCAGTGCCAACCTGCGAGTTCATAGCATTTGGTCCTAAGCCTGACGACGAAAATCCTATCTGAGATTGGTTCTTATCTAATGAGATGTTTTCGGTGCAAGGACCATCATATCCATATTTCCCCTTCGGGATGGTGGACAGGATCAATAGAAGAACGAATCCCGAGCGCAGACATTCTGTACGTTGGTCCTGAGTGTGAAGCCCTTATACCGTGAATGAGAAACAGTCTTATTAGCTGGAAGCCACTTTCGGATAGGGTTATTGTCGTCAGGCTCAGGAGAAGTGTCAGAAACGTCATAATTCTGCAGTGCGACGCACCGTAACATCTGGTGACAAAGAAGAGTTTTATGACCAACTGAGTGCCACCTTCGAGCGTGTTCCAAGCGGTGATATTATCATTTCAGGAGATATGAACGTGCAGGTTGGCTCTGACAACACTGGGCTAGAATACGTTCTGGGTAAGCATGGTGAGCCTTGGGTCGACGCGTCATGACTTTGGATTAAGAGATCAAAAAACGACGAATTATCTATGGAGATTTGTAGTACTCGGCAAATGGTCATTGAAGGGACTCTTTTCCACACAAGATAATGATAAAACACATTGGGTTTTCCCTGATGGTGTTCCTCAGAAACCTAATTGACCATTTGACCAGAAGTTGCCAATGGAGATGTTTCCTCGATGTGCGGCGTTGATGTTTGCCTTGTTGTGTCATCAGATTAGTAAGTTTGGCCGCTAAGGTAATTAATTGATCTGAAGGCACATTGTGCAAGCAGTGCAATACACTCCACGAAATATATATAAAGGCACCTAAACTTCTTTGATAAAAACAATATATATGTTATTTTCGATTTCTTAACAATTAAATTCTTTAATTATTTTTGGTTACAGACATAATACTTTTAAAAAATAATATAACTTTTTTAAATTATAAAAAAAAAAAACAAAATATAAAAAAACGGAGCGAAATAATTATAAAGGCAATAAAGAAAAACATTTTTTTTAATTTTTAATTTTTTTTTCGACATGTTAGTAAGACGTATGGCCACCATTGTTATTTATGACTTCTTCTAACCGCCTTGGCATCGAATTCAGTAAACTATGAAGGATACTTATGTCAATTTCCTTCCATTCCCTATTAATGGAATCTTTTAGCTCTTTTACAGTGGAGTACTGCCGCCCATGATGAAAAACTTTTGATGATAATATGGTCCAAAGATTCTCGATTGGATTGAGATCCGGACTAATTGCAGGCCGATCGAGAACTGCAATACTCCGTGACATAAGGAATTCTTTTGTTTTCCTTGAAGAATGGATAGCCGCATTGTCTTGTTGAAAAACAAACTCAGCACCAGCAATATTCTCTCCGTGTTCGATTAATACATTGTCAAGAAGTTCAATATAATTCTCGGAGTCCATACGAGTCGACACAAAGCATATCGGCGTGGCACCATTGTAAGACATTCCTGCCCAAAACATTAGAGAACCTCCGCCAAAATTTCTGCGTTTTCTATTTTCCCTTTTTGAACCTTTATATCGCCAATGTTTGTGGGTACCATCTGGACCATCCAAGTTAAATTTTTTTTTCATCGCTGAAGACTACTGTTTTCCATTCTTCGTCCCAAAAACGGTATTTTTCGGCAAAACGTAATCTAGCCCTCTTGTGTCTTGGTGTTAATGACGGTTTACCACATTTGCTGTCATATAGAAGATTTAATTCGGTCTTCATAATTTGTTGTACTCTACGTACACTACTTCTAGATCCAACTGGCCTCGAATTTCGTTTGCGCTAAGGTTTCCATTAACGGCAATTCTCCTCATTGCCCTTTTCTCTCTATTAGAGACCGTTGGTGTCCTTCTTGGTCGCTTTTTGGTGCCGTATATTTTCCTCATTTTAATGTAATTGTCAATGACACAGCTCGATCTGTTTAGCTTAATAGCTATTGGGCGATTTGATAAGCCCCCGTCGTGATAAGCTGCAATTTTACCCTTTTCTACCTCATTGAGCACTTTTCCGCGCGTCATTCTAATGAGCTTAGGTGTATTATTTTCAAATCACATTAAAAAGATTATAAAACTTTTTTAAAAAGAAATACTTATATATATATATACTTTTATCAATAACTTTTACAACGTGCTTTTATACTTTTTTCGTATCAAATAACAGAACATTTGACAGATCTTTTTTGATTCTCAAATAACAATAAGCATGGGTGATTGGGTTTATACCTCCAATGAAACCAATAAAAATATTCTTGTCTTAGTATATTATGTACTGTCAAAAAAATTCAATGATTGTTGTGCCTTTATATTTATTTCGCGGAGTGTATTAGAGGAAGCGATTCCGGCGCAAAGAACTTTTCGTCTGGCCGGCAATGTTAGCACGGAAAATAAAATGACGACGATCCTTCCAGAAATATTTACTAGCAACATAAACAAGCAACCGTCCTCAAATCAAACGTGGACTTAAGGGCAAAACCATTTCAATTAATTAAAATATAAAACATTTACCATAATTTTCGTGAATATTTTCAAAATTTCAACTATGCTGATCGTTTCTGTTTCGAAAAGCGTCACCTTCGATTCGAAAAGCGACAACAGGGCTTCGCCCGGATGCAAGCATGTTCGGCACACTTGTTCCAGATCCATTTTCAATTAATTTCTAGATAAATTTCTCGGCCGAGGATGATACAAGTTTTTGTTTACCACCATACTTTTTTTGTTTTTTAACAGATGACAGTTGCTCTGCGCCAGTGTTACTGTATCTTTCAAAATTAACGGAGAACACAGATTGTAATAGTTTTTTTTATCTTAGAAAAAAATGTGAGTGTTTATGAATCTTTTTTTTCGATTTTAGTTCTAGCAGACGTTTTTCATTGTTATCCTACAAAAATGTTACATTCTGTTTGGAATATGCTGCAATTTATGGGTTTGAGAAATATTATTTGAAAATGAAGCCCCACTGAAAAATGTTTGAGAAGCTCTGTGCGACATTTCATTTGGAGTTGACATTGAAAGTGTGCAGCCGGCGAATTTGTTTATTTACCGACAATAAATTGCATTTTCTAAAAACAGTGAGGAAGCTGAGGATTTTGTGTTAACTTTTTCAGCATTGTTCAGATGTGAGTACACTTTCCTGTTTTCTAGATTTTAAAATGTGGATTTTTATTATGATTTGCAAGCCCTCTTGGTTATTTCTGATCTGAATCGAAGGCTGTTTTGGAATTAAAGCTAAATGATGGGGACCTCATTTGTTTATCGTTACTTTGAAGCTGTTATTGACCCCACCCGCGGTAGACAATTCTGGGAATGGTAATCAGCGCAAGCTTGTATTGTGCACTGTTCTCTAGGCTAGAGTCTCAATTTTCTCCGATCGATTCGATTTTACTGCGTGTCATTACGAAAATTCATTAAGATCTTAATAAGAAGAGGCTAACGTCTTGGCGGAGAGGAGCTTTCTCGCTGGTGGTGGGGAACTACAGCCAGACTTCTTCAGCACCGTGAAGCTAACGATTAGCTCCCGGTATAAATAAGATATGGATCTCGAATAGTCCAAAGTCTCTAGACGAATATATATCATGAGAATTCTAGAGAACTCACAAAAACTGACTGCCAGGCTTCTCAGTCCAGAATAGAGTTACTATACAGGAACGCGCCTCATCTGTTGATATCCGAGAGGGTCCGTTCCTATGCAAAATCTCTAGTCTAGAGCAAACCGAAAACAATACAATAGTTGGTCTGTTTACAAAACACTGCCACCTTAATAAATTCTGAGCCTGGTTTCAACTTTCCTGGGGAAAGGGTCGACGCCCAGGCATGCGCGCTTGTAATTGAATCGAGTTTTGAGAGGTTCTCGTATTCGTGTGCAGGAACAAGCAGCAAAGCGCGTTGATTTTTTTCGGCTATGCCGGTTAATTAAAAATCTCAAAGCCCCGGAGTTTGTAAAAAAAAAGTGGGTATCGAAAAACGCTTCAAAACAAAATAATCGTATCAACTAATATGCGCGTTTTTTTCACTCGGGGTCATCGCACAGCGGCAACTTCATTGCGTGCATCCCAGCTAAGTTTATGTTTGCCGGCTAACGGGTCGTAATCTAGCGAGTACTGCTGTCTTTGTTAAAGGCCTAGTTCGGTTCAGTTTAATCTTGGTTCGGACGGGGGGCTCGTGTGGATTACGATTCGCGGTTGTTGTTTGTTTATTTATTGTTGTTGTTTTTACTCGTATTAGAGATTGTCTGTTTATTTATATTTTACTTTTGATTTCGCTATTGACTTTTTTTTTGTGTTTCTATTATTTTAATTAAAATTAATAGCGCTGACCCTGATTTCACTGCATTTCTATTTGCGCTAAAATTGTCTTCTCTCATCACTGTTTTTTGCAATGGTCAATTTCATAATTGAGGGTTGAAATCTGCTTACCTCTCGCTATACATCCACACACAAACACAAAGGCCGGATATAATTGCACTGAGCGAAAGTAAAATATTGCCAGGTAGTGAGCAGTTTTATGCCATACCTAATTATCGTATTTTGCCTACTTTTTTCGCCAGCGGCGTATCGCTATTTACATACATCCGCGATGATGTCGCTTTTCAGTTAGCTCCGCATTCAGGAACATGCTTCAATCCAGAATTCAACTTCAACTGGATAAAAATAAATGTCCAAAAGCATATCATTTATTTCTGCTATGTCCGGCAATGAGGACAGAAAATACAACCATAGAACAACTTGATAAGCTATCAACCGCTATTCAAGCTGTATATGCTACCTAAACTGCCCGCTGAGATCGTTGTCGCGAGCGATTTTAATGTTTATAACGCTGCCTGGCTTAAAAATTTCACGCATACGGACCAGCCGGGTCGTGCTCTTCGCATCTATCAACGGTTCAGTACAGCAGGTAGACAACCCCACTCGTCTACCTGACATTGCAGGACAGTCTTCCAATTTGCTTGACCTCTTTTTAACCACCCACCCATTGAAGTATGAGGTCTCGTTATTGGCTCCAGTATGAACATCTGTGCCTCGAAGCAATTAGAGCCAAAAAGAAGTATTTTCTTACCTTTCGCAGTAATCCGACGGTAGAAACCAGGGACTTATAAAAACTGGCAAGAAATGCCTGCAATAAAATTTTAAAGCGAGCTGAATTCGAACATGATCGGAAATGTCGACTTAAGATCATTGAGAATCCCAAAAACTCAAGATGTTTCTGGTCGTTTGTGAAATCGGTCAACCAGAATTTCATCACATCTTCAACACCTCCTCTTCTTGATGGTGACCGAACCGTTGTTGATCCTGTTGAAAAAGCAAATCTTTTGGCAGCAAACTTCGCTAGGAACTCAAAATTTCCACAGTCGAACCAGAGTCCTCCGTACTTACCGGACTCTGGTTTCTCGCTGCCACCACTTCGTTTTCGAACTTGGGTTATTTCCAGGATCCTGCAGGAGCTCAATATTCACAAGTTTGCTGGGCCAGATGGCATCCCCCCTATTGTCCTTAAAAACTCCTTTCTAGCTAACCCTCCTCGTAATCTCTACCATCTTTCATATTCTTCAGGGTGCTTTCCTAAGATCTGGAAGGTCGCGAATGTTCAGCCAATTCCAAAGAAAGGAAGCAAAGCGAACCCCGCTAATTACCGCCCCATAGCCATTACCTCAGTGCTTTCAAAGGTAATGGAAACTGTTGTCAATCGGAGGATAGTCAACTTTCTTGTGGATTAAAATCTCATTCATGATCGCCAATATGGATTTCACTCGGGTCATTCTACAGGCGATCTCCTCATCTATCTTACCAAGCGTTGGAATTCCTGCATCCGCAAATTTGGTGAAGATGAAGTTCTTGCTCTTGACATCGCCAAAGCGTTTGACAGAGTTTGGCATAAATGCCTCTTAGCCAAGCTAAAGGCGTTCGGTTTTAACACTTCGTTTCTTCAATGGATTGAGAGTTTCCTCTCCGAGTGCTCTATTCGAGTCGTACTAGACGGAACCTTTTGCTGTGTTGCCGGTTCCTCCACGAATATGATCGGAGTTGGCTTTACAGCCACCACACTACACGCTGTATTTTAGTTATTTCGCAAGGATGACTTATTTCGTTCATTGGACGCCTTCAATCTTAGGATTCGCAGCTCCTTCTTGAAGGTCTCCACGAAATTTAAACTCACGTCTGAACGAGAGGAGGTAGATGAGACGAGGGAGTCGCAATATCCGTGATTCAGCCCCACTCCGCCTCACCCGAAAGGCTCTCGTTCAAAACCTAAGCTCACAGCCCTGAATCTGTCGATCACCAGCCGATCCATCGAAACCGGTCGAAATTACACCTTCATACGGAAGGTGACAGAAGGGCAAAGTGGATCTTAAAACCCCCGACCCAACTCCGCTTCAAAGCGCCCGTAGAAATCCTTATACTGACAGCCCCGAACGGCTTGATGATAATTGACCCCTCAAAAATGGTTAAAAAAATACCCTCGCATGGGAGGGGGCAAGAGCCCCGAAGATATTCGACCAGCAAACATTCCACATCTTCATGCACCTTTCCCAAAATGAGTTTGGCAAATACTCAAATACCCCAATCAAAAAGCCCAAGCTCTCGTGTCTTTCTCAACACGATTCCCCCCGCGCAGGCCACGGCCCGCTCTGGCGCACAAAAATCCCGGTCTAAACCACAGTTTAATTATACGTAAAACAGTTTACAAAGTGGAGACTACTTCTCGAAATGAACTCACCAATTTGCGTGCAATTTTCACGCACACATGCGAACATTCTACGTATAAAATATGGCTTAGTAATCAGCTGTTTGAATTTTTGGAAGGTATAACCTTGAGCGAACCAATCAAAATCGTTCGTTTGAGAGGTAGGAATTTTTTAAGCGAAAAATTAGTTGATCTATGGGCAACATAGAAAGTCTGTGCACTCTTTTCTCTTTTGCTCTGGTCTAAACCACCATTCCCCAACATGCACATCAAATGGATGCATGAACCCGCAAAACTTGAACCTTGCATCCCCAACCAGGACCCAAAAAGCCACCTAAAGACCCCGACACTCCGGTATACCAGATTTCCAAATTTTGGCCGACAATCCGTTTCCAGTCCCTCAAAACACAAAAATCAATCCAGGAACATCAGACTCTGCACAAGCCATCCTCGTCCAAAAATCAAGGTCAAGCTCATTAATAGACCAAAATAGGAAACAAAAAGGCGTGCACCACTCCGCCTCCCCCCACACAAAAAAGCACGGCAAAAAAAAAAAAAATTCAAAAAAACACTTTCGCACCCGACGACGGCTCAAACGGCACTAAAAAATTTTCGCTTGGTATACAAAAAAAAAAAAAAAAATTTTATCTTGAAGGGTCTGGGAGTTGATGCGCGCTGAGCGTACACGTACGGCATACGGCGTACAGACAGACGAATTTTTTTTTTCCATTTTTAGGCTATTTTAGTCATGAAACGCGAAAAAACAAAATTTCAGGGTAGCAAATTTTCATACTTTATTATTGAAATAATAAAGTGAAATTAGTTCAATGCTGTCACCCGTTCTATCACTCCCCATACAACATTTTTAAAGATCACAAAAATTTCCATTTCATCTAGAGAAACTTGCGCTGTACGCACAATCGTAGTCCTGTATGTTTTTTCCTTGCTACTGGTTCGCAGTGACGTAGATTATGCCAATCAGAGAAATGATATCACTCCACGTTGTTTTTCTGTGATAGGATTAATTTTTTTGAGATTGATAAACCTGGAAGTCTATTTCAGTAGATTCTATGTTCTTGTTTAATCCACTTTCTCAGTATGAGGTTGGAATGTCCTTTTGATTTTCCGCAGAATGGCTTTGGTCTAATAAAATTTGTTTCTGCGTAATTTTTTGTAAGCTGCTCTGCCTCTTCGTTTTCCTTAATCTCCACATGTCCTGGGATCCAAATAAAGGTTGCCTTGTTGCTTTTCCCAGGACGTTAAGGTTTCAAAGGTAGTTCCAAACTAGCCTCGATCCGTATTTGTTGGATGCTAGAGCTTTTAGAAATGCCTGACTATCCGATAGGATATACATAGTACTATTGCGATGAGCTCGCCTAATATTACCGTGGATGCATAGCTTCATTGCAGTCAGTTGGGTCTGGAAGATTCTGGCTTCTTGACCCAGTCGTTTTGAAACCTAGTTGTTGAGATCTTTAACTCAGGGTCCAGTACCCACTGGGGTGCGTGTGGCATCCGTATACCAGATGGATGATTGCTCTTCCATTTCTGGGAGCATGGCTTGCCAGTCCTGAGTTCTCTGATTATTACTTTTTAAGGCGGTTTCAAAGTTGAATTTCATCGGCATGTTGAGGTTAGGAGCTCCATTTTCGGGTTTTTTAGGAATTTGAGATTACCTCTAAAATCCCCCGATTTGTTTTTGTTTTCCCATCCCTTTGATAGTCTCTGTTTTTATTTTAAGATCTAGCGGAGGAATGCTTAGGAATATTCTCATTGCAGCAGTAGGGCAGGTTTTCATTGCGCCTGTGATACTAAGACAAGCTAATCTTTGAATTTTTTGTATCGTAAGCTTTGCCTTTTGTTTATATATTTTAGTCTACCAGATTGTTGGTCCGTATGCGAGTACGTAGGCTACGATGCAAACTCGCTAGACGATAGTAACGTGTACGACGACAATGGTCGTTGTAGAGTCGCTATGAGCGACGACAATATAGGAGGCGATGGCAACGACGACAGTGGTCGTTTAAGAGTCGCTATGATCGTCTACGATATAGGTGACGACGACGACGACAAGGGTCGTTGTAGAGTTGCTATGGACGGCGACGGTGTGTATAGCGGTATTGGCGATGGTCGGTTGAGCCGAGTATAAATAGAAACGAGCATTCATGAATCAGGCAGTCGAGACTCAGAAGCGAAAGTATCGAGATCGGGTGGTCCCGTAGAAAGTCGTGAAAGAAAGAGAATTGAAAAGCGAAAAGGGTTGAAAGTGAGAAGCGAAAAATGAATTTGCGGTTATTTTAACTTAAAGTGACCTTTTTGCCCTAGTAGCCCTTGCGCACCTCAATATCGTTTTTTTGTCGATTGAAACACGATAGAGGCTTGAGAGCTAAACTTTTGAATAGTTGGAAAATAGGGACTACCCCAGTTGTGTAATTTGCTAACCTTACTTTTAACAATAAATTAAAATTTAAATAATTCAAAAAAAAATTAATTGTTTATTCTGTTTTTAATGTGATGTGAGTACTTTGAATCAAAAGCATTACAGTAAATATTTTCCTGTTCGCATAGCATAGGCTTAAACGAATTTATTCCAAAAAGCCTGATCTGATATCCAGAATCATTTTTGTTATAATAAAAGCATTTAGGTATCATATAAATCATGATGCTGTAAAGTGCAGCAAAGTTTTTGTTTTAATAATTATAATAAAAATCTAAAAAAAAAAATTATATAAATTCTATCCTAGTTCGGAAAGAACTGAATCTAAATCTCGCTGTAGTGTAACTGATTTCTCTCGAATCTTATTGATTTCATCTTGTAGACGATCAACGTTCGCTTGAAGCAAATAATTGCCCTTCTTTAGAGCCGTAAGTCGTCCTTCGTGCCGTTTAACTCGCGGATCCAAATTAGACTTTTTATCTTCGTTGGATGCATCCTAAATAATTTTTTTTTTCGTTATATTACTTATGTTCAATAAAATTTATTATATTACCTCTTCTTCTGATTCACTTTCTGTTTCCGATCCGCTGTCTTCTTCCGATTCTTCTGTTTCAGTTTCTTCTTCAGTCTCAGATTCTTCTTCTTCCTCTTCCTCTTCTTCATCTTCGTCCTTTTCTTCTTCATCTTCATCGACATCCTTAAGCATAGCTGCCATCTTATCAACTTCCTTTTGAAGTTTCTTGAATTTCTTATTTTCATCCCTAAAAAAAAGAATGTTATTATTCACAATTTTCACAAATTTCCCGAATAGATCTACTTTAGGAGAACTTGATTCTTTTTCATCGCTTCCTTTAGATTGTTACGTTCTTTTTGTGCTGCTTGCTGTTTATCTTTGAGTTTTTGCAATTTATTCGTTAACATCTTAACTTCACGTCCTAGACGCCTCTCGAGACGTTCGGCTTTCTTTTCTTCGTCTTCATCGCTTTCGCTTTCGGATAGCTCAAGCTCGGGTTCAGGTGAGCTTTCTTTTTGTCCAGCTTCGCTGGGACGTCTTGAATCGATAATACCACCTCCCTATTTTATTGAATAAATCGATTAGTGAATAAAAAAGAACTTAAAATGTGTTCGAAGGAAATATTAAGGATAGGTTTAAAATTTATGCATCAATATGCATCATAAAGGAGGGTAGATAAGCAGGTGAGATAAAAAATTTAATTACTTTGATAAATTTTACAATTCAAAAGAATGTTAAGTTCAAAAAAGTGTTTGGTTCAACTTAGATTATAGATGACAAATTTTCAAGGTAAAAAATGTGAGCATTGACTCTATTTTTTTCGTTTTCATTATTAACACTTGATACAGCACAACATTTATTACGTTACCTGTTCGCAATAAATATCTGAATCGTTAGAATCTTCATAGGAATAACAAAAGCCAAATTGCGATCTACTACTACTGAAGCTAAGGCTCTTTATAGTTTTATAGATAAATTAATGCAAAAGCGTAAAATCATTATTTTTGTAGGTTTATAATAGAATTTCCTCAAAACTGTAAATTTTATTACCTGTGCAGCTTGTGCCAATTTCTTTTCGAGTGTTGCGATTTGTCGTTTTTGCTCTTCAACTTCGCCTTTGGCGGCGTCCAATTGTTCGGCCGATTGTTGATATTTCTTTTCTAAGTCTTTGCATGTTTTTCTTGCATCTTCAGCATCTTTTTTAAGCGAATTAACCAATACTTCGTCAGCTTTCGATGTTGTACTTGTACTTGTCACTGTGTTATTTTCTGATGGTCCTTTGGTTTTTTCTCGTTCTAATTCGGCTTCAAGATTTGCTATTTTCGCTAAAAGTCGTTTATTTTCTCGCTCTTGTGCTTCTTTATTTCGTAGTTCCAAGGCTAACATTTGTTTTGTACTTTGCAAATCGTCGCGTAATTTATCGATATCGTCCATTTCATCCTCGCTTTCTTCATCGGGAACTTCCTAAACAGACATCGAGTGAAATATTTGAAATATTTTATGTTGGTTTTGTAAGTCAAATGTAATGCGGATGAATGAAATATCCGGAAAAGAAAATTTTATCAATATCTAAAATTTTATCTTTAAATTTAAAAGCACGAAATCTGTAAAACGGAAATTTTTCATTCGAAAATCATTAGAGACGAAATCATTTAAAACTTAGAGTCTGTTACAAATTATTGAAAAAACCGAATACGATTCTATCAATATAGTTGCGGTGAGGCTTTAGGTTGTGATTAGATTGCAGCTTTACTTCTTATTCTTATTTTTGGTTGAGAACTAGCTTAGTTTAATTTTGCATTATTATCTACTATTCAATGTATTGTTACATATCGGCCCCAGTCGCTCATCGAGTATTCCCAATCTTCAGCTGTCTACTAACTGCACACATCATCGACTATCCGTGATCATCAATTGCTTGTGACCTCGAACTGCTATCGCGTACTCAGAAACAGCATAAAAGGCTGAAATGCGGCCGAAAATGAAATGATTCATAGGAACATCATAGAACGCCGAATAGCGGACGAAAAAGAAATGATTCATAGAAACAGCATAGAAGGCCGAACAACGGCCGAAAAGCCGCCGAATAGAATGAAATAAAAATGGTGAGCGCTTGCGATAGGCAGGCAGTCGGGATTGAAAAGCCGATCGAGTCATGTGATCGACGGAGCGCGATTAGTGCGAGGGTTGAGGCGACATATTGTGAGTCAGTCGGAATTTAAAAGGCGATGAAGCCGTGTAATGGACAGCACGAATGGTGCAAAGAGTAAAAGTGACATATTGAGAGCGAAAAGTAATTTGATTAAAAAAGCGATAAAGTTTGTGGGTATTAAAATTTAACTAGTTTTGCTATTTTACTTGAAATCCAGCGACGCCTAACGCACTTCAGTATATTTGTATGATGAAATTTTTACAAGGGATTTTTGAACAAGGACCTACTACGGCAACAAGTGACAATAATTTCATGATGAAAACGTCGAGGTTAAAGATATAATATTTACAGTCATTAATAAATTGAACTAGGCTTGCTATTATTCCTTCATGAAATTATTTTCATTCAATTATGTTGAGATTTTGTCCCTGAGTATTTAGGCTGTAGAAATTTTGTTCCACGAGTTTCATTACAGCTAGGGTGTAGCCTGGCGGGTAGCGTGTTGGTCTACAATGCGAAGGTCGTGAGTTCAAATCCCGGTCGACGCATAATTCCAGCATACTTCATGCTTGGGTATATATTGGTCACCTCAATCTACGAAAATGAAAAATTCGTATATAGAGGGTTGTGCGAAGGTTTAACAACCCTTATACAATAAATAATGAAAAAAAGTTCAGGAACCTGAAGGTCAGGAGGCCAAGGCCCGATTTGGGCTGTATCGCCATTGTAGAAGAAGTTTCATTACAAGATATTTCGTTCTTTGTTAATAGATATATCGATTTTTTTTCTGCAATAACATTATTTAAAACTACCTCATTTAAAGCTGCTCTCGATTCAGATTTTTGTATCTGTTCCTCTATAGTCATCTGTCTACGGAATTTCCTTAGTCCTTCCAAAATTGGTTTACTCCTATCGTTACATCGTGTCGGTTTCAACCTGATTCCTGATTGAATTTGATGCAAAAGCTGATTGTGAACGTTGGCCTTTTCCGTTTCGTAAACAAACTGACCACTAATTTTGGTCACTGATTTTGAAGTTAGTATCGGTTTTGATCTAATTGGATGAAATTGAATCGTTTATAAACATTTCGGTGTCGGTATACTGTTATGAAATTGAATTACCTGTCGTTGCATTGAACGTGTCTTAGCTTTTTACCATCTTCAACTTCTTTCATCATTTCCGACCAGTCCGGTCGTCGTCTGGCTCTTTGTCTAGATTTATAAGTAATTAAAAACTTTTATTTTGTAATTATTATAATATAAAATTGCTTAAGTATGTTACTTAAGTTTGTCCAGTGTCTCCTTTTGTCTATTTGAAAGAGGCGACTTTTCGAAGTCTTCTGGTGGTTTTGTTCCAGGAGGTGGTGGTGGAGCTCGCGGTATATTTGATGGTGGTGGAGGCGGAGGTGGTGCAGGCACTGTTAAAGAAAGATTTCGTTTTATATCTTAGATTCAATTTCTGCATAAAAGTGGGTTAGTTACTGAACATATGCATGCAGACAGCTGGTTCATTTATGTAAACTTTATTCTTCAAAGACGTGTGTATGATTTAAGTAACGAATTTTGAGCTATGATGATGGAATTCTGTGATACTTACGCGTACAAAAAAACTGTTGAACTTAGCTCAACTCAGCTTATCATGCGAACGTAGTTTTGATATTAAGAATTTGAAATACTATTGATTCCCTTCATTATCAAATTGTGTATTGCTCAACATTTTTCACTGCAGTTGGGTCCAAAAGATTTGGTTTCGAGGCGATGTCTTTATGTGTGTTCCAACGACACCTCTAGATTTAGATTCAATCTTATATGCGACTATTTTGGACAGTTTGAATGTTATGGGTGGATCTAAATAATTGCTTAACAATTTTTCAATGATGGTTATCGGTTTCTAAAGCTAAAAAAACGTGTGAGTGATATCGATGTAATTTATTTTTCATGCCAGGGATCAGTGGCGGTTCGTGACGCAGTTGAGGCATTTAACATAGAATATCACAATTCGGTCAATAGCCTTTGAGAAACGGTTGGTTGTGTTTTTCAAAAAATTAAATTTAACGTAATTCTGGAATAGTCATTAGACACATGTATAGAAACACGACTACAAAAGCCCAATAATTTTTCACCTTTGTGACATGTCTGAATTTAAGGCAGAGTCAGCTGAAAATTGTACTCTTAAATATTTTTGCTGCGAAAATGGAAAATGAATGAAATTATCGTAAAGCTATTAAAACAGTGTAATAGTAACTGCATCAGAAAAGGATAAATTTTAAATGCGGAAATTGCCACAATGTCTCGTAATCTACTTTGGCAATCATATATATTTTTTTTTCACAGAATGACCTGTGTTATAGGCAATTTCGGCCTTTATGTGCAATGCGCAAACACAGTCATGGAGGGAAGGAATGGGATTAGGAAGGTAGGGGAAGAGGAGTGAGAACTATCGTAACGAGTGGAGAAGCTGATATATATTTTTCAATTGTACTGGGTGCTACTGACAAATATTTGCAGATGTTATGGGGGACTGAATGATAGAAAGCGAACAGAAACCATCTACTGAGTATCTAGGCCTTCTTGAAGTGGAACTGTTTCACTTTTACACCGTTTCCCCATTTTATTTCGAATAATTTTTTATCATCAGTGGCAACTGAAAAATTTGCGCTTAAAAAAATCCCCTGTCTGGAGTGGGAATCGAACCCACGACCTATTGACTGAGAAGCGAGCACTCTGCCCACTACGACACGGAAGCCTCAATGATAGAAAGCGAACAGAAACCAACTACTGAGTATCTAGGCCTTCTTGAAGTGGAACTGTTTCACTTTTACACCGTTTTGCCAATTTTATTTCGAATAATTTTTCATCGCCAGTAGCAACTGAAAAATTCGTGCTTAAAAAAATCGCCTGTCTGCAGTGGGAATCGAACCCATAACCTATTGACTGAAAAGCAAGCACGCTGCCCACTACGCCACGGAAACCTCATTCGTTTGAATTAGTTTCTCTACAACGAAATAAGTCCAAGACTTTTAAATAGCGGAGCAGCTTTTCGTTCCTTCGGAGATTAGTTATAAGTTCTAAGGTACTTAGTCTGAAAGTAGCCTGAAATTTCATTATTTAAAGCATTATGCCATTTTTGAAGATCTCCTTTGGACTGATAATTTATAATAAAAAAAAATCATTCAAATTGTCATTTGAGCCATGATTTCCTGAGCACAGGTTAGAAGACACTCTCATATAATCATGGATGTTCTCCAGCAAATATTTTGATGAATGTAGTTTCAGTAATCATAAGTAGATTTGTTTTGATGAGGCTGTGCCTCACCTGCCTTATCTGATGAGCCGCCACTGCCAGGAACCCCAAGAAAAATTCTAAGGGCATTATGTGGTAGTACTTTTTCTTGAATATCGTGTGGATTGTGGCAATTTTGCTTGTTAACAAAGCCGCTCATGTTGAAATGCGTTTCGTCGTTTCAAGCGCCACTTTCATTATTATGCTTGCATGGACGTCTTAACCCAACCTACGATTTGCGTTAATTTGAATGAAGCATCATTAAAGCATCATCATGCAGCATGAGGAAAATTAAATGGTTTTGATTTTCTGTGGGCGTGGTTAGTTCCAGGAAAACCAATCATGAGTGGAAATGTCATTGCTATCATGCATTTCATCAGTCAGAGTTTGAATCGGCTGTACATTTTCAGCTTGTCAATGTCAGGTTAATGATATGGGCTTAGGGTAATAGCTAAATATCTAATAATCTTTTCTATCCTATAAGAAATATGGGGTGTATCAACAAGAGGTGTAGGATTTTTTTCCAAGGCCAAATCGGATAACGTACGACGCAGCTGGTGGTCCTCCGGCTGCAGTTCTTGAGTCAATTGGACCTTGTACGCATGCACAGCTACATCTTCCGTCAATATTCGCTGCAGTGTGGACGTGGAATGGCCGAGTTTTTGAGCACGGTGACGAATGGATGTGTTTGACTCGTTTTCAACACAGTTCTTCACTGCGGCGATATTTTCGATCGAACGGCCGGTGCGAAGTCGTTTCAGTGTCTTTACATCTTGCACTGAGCCATTCTCTCTTGGAATTTTTTGAGTAGGTTGTGCAGATTCGTTTCAGAAGGCACATGATTACGATCAAAATTTGCTCGGATTTCGCGCATCGTAACTGCGATTGAACGCAAATTTTCGTAATAAAATTCAACGACTGTTTAGCGTCCTATGGTAAATTTCCCGCGTTTATAGATGACAAATGTCAGTATTTGACAACTGTCACCTTTTGTTGATACACCTCATTTAATACGAAAATTCTGAAAAAGATAATAAATAAATAAAACAAAAGTTATGACACCAGCTAGGAAATAGATGCCAATCAGACAAAATATTACAATAGGAGAGTATAACCTAGGAAATGTTGAGAATTTTGTATTCCTAGGGACATAGAAGGATGGAAGGTAATCCATCGATATAAAAAGTAGAATAATGATGGCGAATAAGACGTATTATTCGGTATTACCAATAATTAAAAACAAAACGTGCATAAGAAAACTAAGCTTAAACTATATACCTAGTCCTGCCATAAGTTCTGTCACATAATTTCTCACATTGGCAACAACTTTATTTTATGAGTGACATTTCAATATCGGCCAGTTTTATAAACGTCATAATGTTGTTGACAGTTGATGGTCATTTAAAGTGTGTTCGTTAACGTGTGAAGATGGAATGGGGTGTAATAGAAAACCGAACTGCAGTGATTGCACTACATAAGTGTGGAAAATCCGCGAGTGAAATTTTCAAGTTGTTGTGCCCGTTAAAAATAACGCAAAGATTTGTGTATCGTGCGATCCAGAGATATAACGCGATCCAGACTATTGAAGATCGACCTCGTTCTGGACGTCCACGTGATGTACGTTCTTCTGCTGCCATCAAAGTGGTCGAGAGTCGAATTCGTCGAAATCCGCTTCGTAAACAACGAATCATGGCTCGAGAGATGAACATATCCACCCGAAGTATGTCTCGCATCAAAAAATCTGACCTCGGGATGAGTGCCTTTCGACGATCAACGAGACATTTGCTGACTGAGCAGTTGAAGCAAATTAGGAGCACCAGATCGAAAGAGCTCCTTCGGCGGTACGGCAACAACAAACATCGAGAAATTTTATTTACCGATGAAAAAATTTTTACGGTGGAGGAACATTTCAACCGCCAAAATGATAAGGTGTATGCCCACAGCTCCATAGAAGCCCGAGAAGTTGCCACTAGGGTACAGCGAGGACATCATCCAGCATCAGTCATGGTATGGTGGGGTGTCAGCTACGAAGGGGTCACCGAGCTTCATTTTTGCGAAAAAGGCGTAAAAACTGCAGCGAAAAATTATCAAACGGGCATCCTGGAGGGATGTGTGAAGCCGCTGAACTCTACGCTATTCAACAATCGACATTGGGTTTTCCAGCAAGATTCTGCGCCAGCCCACAAAGCTCGAACCACAAGACACGCGTGGTTGGAAACCAATATTCCACAGTTTATAAGGGCGACGGAATAGCCTTCTGGGAGCCCAGATTTGAATCCCCTGGACTACAAACTGTGGGCGGAGTTAGAGTCCATGGTGTGCACGAGACGACACCCAAATATCGAGAGCCTTAAGCGATCTTTGACAGAAGCAGTAGCTAATTTTCCGCTAGAAACAGTGCGTACTGCTATCGATGACTGGCCCAACAGATTAAAGAGCTGTGTTAAGGCTAAAGGCGGCCACTTTGAATAATTTGTTGCTTATTTTACTTCCATTAGTATGCCAAAATAAAATATATTTTCCTTTGTCAAAAACTCTTTTTCATTTATACAAAAATTGCCCATATACGTGTGACAGAACTTATGGCACGACTAGGTATATATATATAAAACTATTAAAAGACCTGTGCTATGGCAGCGAAACGTGGACATAAACTCAGGTGTCCGAAAAATTACTTAACGCCTTTGGAAGAAAATTCCTCAAAAGAATTCTCCGACCTGTGAATGAAGACTCATTATGGAGAATGCGATACAATAGAGAATTGTATGCCATCTTCGACAATCCAGAAGTGTCAACCCTCATAAAATTTAAGAAGCTACATTGTGTTGGTTATGTGGAGCGGATGGGCGACGGAAGAGTTCTCAAACGAACACTAAAAGAGAAAGTCAATGGACAAAGATCGGTCGGTGGAACGCGGAAGCGCTGGTAGGATTTTTATCGCCGCAGACAGCAAATTATTTTCTTCTCATATCACTGTAATTGCTACCAAAATACGAGTCACACAAAATTCGAGCTCCATAAATTTTATAGATTCTGAACGAAATGGTGTGTTGCATGTTAGCCCTAATCGTTCAACAAACATCTGCGGTTTTCCACTGTTAAAAGTAATGCGAAATGTCCGCTGTATTTGCTTATTATTAAATAAGCGCGCGTACGAACACTATAAAGAACGCTATGGGACTTGATCGGAGTGTCAAGGTTTCCAACCAAAAACAATATGCGCTATCATTAAATTGCTAAGAAAGAGCAACAATGACACTCGACCGATATGGAACTCGGGCGACTGCCTTATGAACATCTGCACTGTAGAACGCAGGATCAACGAGTGTTCCCGGATCCTGAGCATTCAATCAGTCCGGTTAGACGAGTTGAAATCAGAGCATTGTGTGGTAAAGTCGCGATAGAGTGGAAAGCGATAAGTCAGTCTGTATTGAGTATAGATCGGACAGAGTTGTGAGTTGACGACGAGTATGTCGTGCAGTCCGCACCCGGGATGAGCGAAGAGGAGTTCAGTTACAAACGACACTAAGCGGGGAAGTTCTGTAATGGACAGGCGGAGATCAACAAGTCATAGTAAGCGGGTAAATCCAGTGATTGACAGGCGGAGATAAACAAGAAACAGTAAGCGGGTAAGTCCTGTGATTGACAGGCAGGAGAAAGTCCTGTGATCGACAGATGAAGATCAACAGGCGACAGTAAGCGGGTAAGTCCTGGAATCGACAGACGGAAGTAAGTCCTGCGATCGAGGCAGAATTTAGCAAGCGATTACGTTGTGTGATCGACGGTGGAGACTAGCAGTCAAGAATAGAACGCGAAAGTGGCAGTCGAGATCGAGTAGTCGACGGAGTGAGCTGCAGATTAGAACGCGAAAGTGACAGTCGAGATGGATTAGGCGACAGAGTGAATTGCAGATTAGAACGCGAAAGTAACTGAGCGAGGCGGAGTTCAGCAACACACGACAGTAAGGGGTAAGTCCTGTGATCGACAGGCGGAGGTCAGTCAGCGACAGTAACCTGGTAAATTCTGTGATTGACAGGCGGAGATCAACAAGCGACAGTATGCGCGTAAGTCCTATGATCGACAGGCGGAATTCAACGAGCGATAGTAACTGGGTAAGTCCAGACGGGAGTAAGTCTTGTGATCGAGGCAGAATTCCGCAAGCGAGTGCGTCGTGTGATCGACGGTGGAGACTAGCAGTCAAGATTAGAACGCGAAGTTACAGTCGAAATCGAGTAGTCGACGGAGTGACAGTCGAGATCGAGTAGTTAACGGAGTGAGTCCCAGATTAGAACGCGAAAGTGACAGTTTAAAACGAGCAGTCGACGGAGTCAATTACAGAGTAGAACGCGAAAGTGATAGTCGAGATCGAGTAGTCAAGGGAGTGAATTGCAGAGTAGAACGCGAAAGTGACAGCGTGACTTTGAGCCGTCAACGAGTGAGTCGATGTGTTTTGAAAGCGATAATTAGAAAACGAAAAAGTCCCAAGTGCGAGTTAGTTAACTTAAATAGTTTTGCGGTTAAATAAAAAGTAAACTTATTAAATTGATGGTTTGTTTCTTTACTTGAAAACAGGCAACCCCTTGCGCACTTCAGGTGTATTGCATTTCGTGAAATTATGCAATTTCTATGGGAGGTGGTTGAGGGGGTGGAAGGAGGGGTATGATTTGGCCCGTTCACGAACTTGACCTTACTTTTTCATGAAAAACAACATGTACGACATTTGAGTTTTCTAGCTCAACACGTTCTCTAGCTATAGAAAGAACGGACGGACTAACATCCAGTTTCGAGATTCTTGAGCGACAAGAAATATTTGTTTACGATTGGCAACTCTGTGTTAAATTATTTCTTAGCGCTACAAACTTTAGAGAAAATTTATACTCTCAGATACCATCTGGAGTATATACAGTATTGGAAAAAACTAAAGCACCCCTTTGCGAAATATCAGTTATCCTCTGATATTATCAGGAAAATTTGATGAAAAAAATTTGTTCTTAGTTTTTATTATTTATTTACATGTGTATTATAAAAAAACATAACAATAACAATTCAGTCTTTTCAACAACAAAAAATAAAACAAAAATATTTCTCAGTACTCAAAAGTTGCCTGGACAAAACTAAAGCACCCCTCTTCTATACTCACTTTTTTCGTACCGCTACTGCCGAACAGTTAGCAGGAAATAGTTATTGCATCAGAAATGCATTTGTCTGATATGAATCATTAAAATTTCATCATTACTTCAGCATTTGTGCAAAATTTCTGTCGTGAATAGTGGTGCGCATTCTGTTGTTAAGACATTAAGAGACTAAAAATGGCAAGAAACACGTACTGTAGTGAAATTAAACATAAAATTATATTTAATTATAAAAGTGGATTATCTCGACATAATATTAGTAAAAGATATTCGATAAATCGGTCAATTATATCGCGACTAATCAAAAAATATGAGCTGACGGGTCGCATATCTCCTGTACATTCTGGCGGAAGGCCTCGAAAAACAACACGAAGAGATGATTCTGTGATCAAAAAAAGGATTGCAGTTGAACCTACGGTCTCTTCTAATCAAATTAAAATTGATTTGAAGTTACCAGTATGTGCAAGGACAATTAGGAGAAGAGCTGAAGAAGCTGGTTTGCCGGCTTACCGGCCTGCAAAAAAGCCTTTCATCTCAGAAAAGAACAGGAGGGCCAGGTTAAAGTTTGCCAAGGACCATTTAGACTGGACTATTCAAAAGTGGAGGACTGTATTATTTTCCGACGAATCGAAATTTAATTTAAAATATTCTGATGGAATAAAACGTGTACGACAGCCAAAAGCTCAAAGATTTAACCCTAAGTACTGCATCCCAACAACCAAACATGAAGGAGGTAATGTCCTAGTCTGGGATTGCTTTTCTGGACAATGTATTGGACCAATTCATCGAATTGATGGTATTATGGATCGTTTCGTATACGTTAACATTTTATAAAACATAATGCTGCCGTACGCTGAAGAGGAGATGTCACTAAAATGGAGATTTCTGCAGGACAATAATCCTAAGCATACCTCTAAGCTGTGAAAGACTTGGCTACAAACGAATAAGATAGTTTTGGATTGGCCTGCGCAATCTCCTGATCTCAACCCGATTGAGAACATGTGGGAAATTGCTAAAAGGAGGATCAACAGGGAAAACTGCAGGACAAAATCGTTACTTTTCGAAGCTATTAAGACAGCGTGGGAAAATATTCCGGAAGAGTTCATTGATAATATAATATCTTCTATGCCAAAAAGATGTGCTGTTGTTATTACAAATAAACGACTGGCGACGAAATACAAAACTACCCAGCATTTGGTATAAATTCTGATCGTCAGCTAGAAGGTGCTTTAGTTTAGTAGTTATGCCTTATTAAAAGTGAAGCTTCGGTCTCTGCTGAGACTTTTATCAAACTGAGACCGAAACGTCACATTTAATAAAGCATAGTGGTGCGAAAGCCGAAAATCTTTCATTTTAATTGTTTGTTCTTTTTATAATATGCCATCCAAAAATACTGAATAAATCTGAACTTCGAAAAAATAAAATATTTATTTAAAGTACTTGAATAACGTAATTTAAATGACTGAATATATTCGTATATTCTATTTGTACATGTGATGTTCGAGATCGTAATTTCTAATCAAGCGCAGGCAGACATTAAAATTTTTGGCAAACAACGTATAAACAGTGGGTGTTTTATAAATGGCTATAAATATACAATTCAGCAATATATATATTGTATTTTGTCATCTAAATTCGATTAAATACGCAACTAGAACTTTCTTTATTACTACTGATCAATTCATTGATTATTATTTTTGTAAAGATACATTTGTCAGGTATATGCATTATGTATACTGTACATAATGCTTATTAGGCGTTCTCTTTCAAAATTCACTTATTGTCATTTTCAAAAAATTGACTTATTGAGTACTGATCTTACCGGAAATCCAAGAAGTGAAACAAATTACAAATTTATTATTTTTTTTCATATCAATATTTTTTTTGATCTATCTCAAAAGCAATGATTTAATGGAATGACTTTAGTGGTCTTGTAAATGAGTGACAAGATCTTCTATTTGTGTTGCTTTATTATTCAAACTAGTATCGCCGGTGGTCGAAATTCGACCAATTGTGTGTCTAAAATAACAAAAATCATACTTTCGTTATGAATTCGCTTAATATTACGCATTCCACTTCCACATAGCATTGGATTTACCGGTGCTCGTTCGATCACCAAAGTCAAGCAGCAAAGAACAATTGTAGTTCTGAAATGAAATCCCGCTTGTATGCTCTCACTTTATTTTACCTGCCTTAACGGCAACACACGAACATGATTTTTGGTTTGTGCACATCTACCTTTTTAATGATATAAGTTTCATTTGCCTCCTAGTCACCTACAATTTTAGATGCTTACGTATTAATATATAAGATATGCAAACGAAAAGCGGACTATTCCTTCGGATCTTGGAACGTGCGAACTCTATACAGGACAGGAGTAGTGGGAGCGCTTCTAGAACAGGTGAAAGAGGAATCAAATTGTTAAGTAGCGATATTACTAACATTAGATTGCACATAATTTTCCAAAGTGGGAAATCTTGAAGAAGCTGGGAGTTTCGAGGCATTGCCTGGCTTGAAGTATTCGTCAGCTAGATACTGAGCTCTTTGCCTCCATCAACGGTTTAGTATGGCTTGTAACGAAGCCTACTCGGTTACCATTGGAAGTTACAGGGCATAGTTCTAATTTACTTTACCGTTTCACTTATATATCCATCTTCTGTTGGCAATTCTTATCATTTCTTGATTCGGGCAAGATTTAGAATTGTTTATGATAAATCACTCGATGTTCAGATGCCTAAAAGAACGATTTGGTATTACAGAAGAGTAGATTGGGGAGCTCTTATTCAGATGTTGTGGGATTTTGGCTGAAAATTGTGGTTTGAATCGAATAATTGAGATACAGTTCGTGAAAAGATTATCGCAACAACTCATGTCTTTCAGCTAAAAAAGAATTCAACCATCGAAGAATACATGGTGCAACAATGATTATTTATTATAGATGTCATGCAGATGAAGAAAAAAGCATTTGAAATTTCCTGAAGTAGTCCTACTGCCAGCAAATTGTTTTATAACGTAAACTGTAAATACGTAAATTCTCAAAAGTACTGAATTTCAACATGATCAAAAGATTCAACGAAAGATCCTTGAAATCCCATAAGGCGCAAGACGGCCAAAAGCTAAACTAAATAAAATCTTCTATACCTCGTTTTACAGATAGTAACCGAAGTATTACGAATCTTGTTGAAAAAGCTAAGCTTCTGGCTGCGAGCTTCGCAAGAAAGTCTCGGTTTCGACTGACAAATCAGGCTCCACCCAAACCTACACATTCTGGTTTTTCACTTCATCAGGATTCTCAAGGAGCTCAATATTCACAAATCTTCTGGTTCCGATGGCATCACTCCTCCCATTACCCTTAAGACATGTGTTTCCTCTCTGGCTAAGCCTCTTCTTAATCTTTTTTAACTGCCATTCTCTTCAAGAAACCATGTGGAAAGTTACGAACCCTGAGAAAAAAAAACAATTCCCTCGAACCAAATACCTATCACTTCAGTGCTTTCGGATGTAATGAAAACGGCAGACAATTGCAAACCACTTAGTTATCTCGAGAATAACCATCTCATTCACGCACATATCGAAGTAAGCTGCCATGACAGCTAGTCGATAAATTAAAATAAAATAACATTTAATTCAATTTATTATATTATTGCCGGAAGCGCTTAAAGTACATCACCTACACAACAAAGTCCTAGAAATGTAAGCCAGAGAAACGCTCAATAACATGAATTCAATACATTATACGACGTAGAGAAGAATTTTCCTTAACTCAAGAAGGAATATATGCTCCTATAGGGGTCTTAACAGGAATTTGATTGAAGAAGGAATCTAACATCCAAATAAAGCCTTTTCAAAACACATTATTTAACAGTGTTAGAAATGTTCCTGCAATATACATTTATCACATCTCTCACAAAGTTTATTAATTTCTTCTACAAAACATAACAGGACTGCGATTGGGCGTAAAGCCCAATCGTGCGATACTCTAGATGAAAGAGAAATTTTTTGATTTCAAGAAATTTTGTAGGGGAAGTGTTAGAGGGGGTGACGACATTGAACTAATTTTTTCACATCACGCTAGAGTTGTTATCAAAATGTTTTATACAAAATTTAGGATTCAAAAATATAATGGGTACTGAGAAAATTAGTGTATTGGATTTAGTGAAATTGCGCATTTTGTATGGGAGGTGGTAGAAAGAGGGGCGAGTTCTAAATGACTTTTTCAGAAATAACTATAAGCATCATGCTTTTGATATCTTTTAAATTTTCAGGAAAATAGAGGGTGGGCCAAATACAAGTTTCTTTTTAAAAATGCAATAAAATGATCAAAATTAAATTTTTTTTCCATGTACTATGGCTTCATTAGTAAGAGCAAACATTCCCATTAATGATGGAACACAACTTCGTTCAAGTGGCTGCCTCGGCTGGCTTCGCAGTAGCGCATTCTGTCACTCCAATTTTCCAAGACTATGTCGATGGTTTCAGGCTGTAGCTCACGGATTGTTTGGATGATATTGGCCTTAAGTGCTTGAATCGTTTCTGGACTGTTCGCATAACATCGGTCCTTCACGGTTCCCCAGAAAAAAAAAGTCCAAACCGGTTTTCTGAGCCCGGGATGCGGCAATTTTGTTTGTTATCGTAGCCTCCGAGATGAAAATGCGCCTCGTCAGAAAAGATGATTTTTCGTCCAAAATCACTTTGGAAATAAGTTTTCAATATTTCCCAACGTTGTTCAAGTGTAAAGCGACTCATTTCGTTCTGTCAAGAGCGGGAAACAGCTTTCAGTGTCAAAATAACCTATGATTTAAAAAGAAACCACTGAATTGCCCACCCTATATACTTATTGTAAAGTTGTGAAATTTTCTCAAATTGTATGAGAGGGGGTAAAAGGAGTGAAGCTAATTGTCTCATTTTTTTGGTCTTACTAATAATTCTGAATAAATATTTAGTGCACAATTTCAGCTCGCTAAATTTTATACATACTGAATAAATTTGTTTAAAGTATTTCATGAAAAAGTGCAGTTTGTATGGGAAGGGGCGGAAGGAAGGGGAGGACTCAAATAATTTTTTTACGGTAGATTGAAATTATTTTAAAAGTATTATATTCAAAATTTGAGCTTAATAGCTTTAATGCTTTTCGAGCAAATCCGTTTGTTGTCGAATTGCGGAATTGTGCGATTTTGTATGGGAGTGGGTAGAAGAGATAATGGTAATCGTCTAATTTTTTTTAGTCTTATTATTAATTCGAAATAAATATTTAGTGCACAATTTCAGCTCGGTAAATTTTATACGCACCGAGTAAATGGGTTTAAAGTATTTCATGAAAAAGCACAGTTTGTATGGGAGGTGGTGGAAGGAGGGAATTTGTATACGGTAGATTAAAGTCATCCTAAATGTAATATATTCTAAATTTCAGATCAATAGATTTTATATTTTCCGAGCAAATCCGTTTATTGTGAAATAGCGAAATTGTGTCATTTTGTATGGGAGGGAGTAGAAGGTATGGAGCGATTTGGCCCGTTCACGATATTACTTGCTTTTTTTTTATGAAAAATGACGTGTACACAGTTTCAAATTGAAGCTCAACGCGTTCTCAAGCTAGAGAGCGCACTGACGGACGGTCGGACATCCGGTTTTGAGATTTTTGAGCGACAACAAATTTTTCTGTACCCTTGGCGCCTCTGTGCGAGCATTATTTCTTGGCGTTACAAACTTTAGAGCAAACTTATAATACTCTAAGATTTCATTTAGAGTATAAAAATGTTTTATCAAGGCCTTCAAAATAGGCTGAAATTGCCGAATTCACCTCTTCGTCGTTTGCAAATTTTCTTTCCCGAAGTTTTTTCGTCAGTTTTGTGAACAAATAGTAATCGGAAGGGGCAAGATCTCGACTATAAGGGGGGTGGTTCAATACTCTGTAGCCGTATTTCTGTAGGGAAGCCATTGCAACGTGGCTCTTGTGAACAAGTGCGTTGTCGTGCAAAAGCAGCACACCTCGAGTCCACTTTCCTCTTCTTTAATCCTTGATTGCATTCTTTAATTTTTATAGCAGGTTGGCATAGTATCATCCTGTGATATTTTGTCCTTTGTTTTTTATAGTCGATTATCGAAACCCCCTCTGAATCTCGAAAAAAATTGGCCATGATTTTTCTGCGGATTGTGAGACCTTGAACTTCTTGGGGGGTAAAGCGCCTTTACGGAGCCACTGTATTGACTCCTGCTTTAATTCAGGCTCGTAATGATGAACTCAAACTTCGTTTCCAGTAACAATCTGGATCAGAAAATCATCCTTGCTTTCGCTACAGAGATCCAAAAACTCGCTTGAATACTCGACGCGCTGCTTTATCTGAACCGCTGAGAGCATTCTCGGTAACCATCTTGCGCTAACTTTAGACATGCCGAGATTATCGTGGAGGATATTGAAAATGGTTGCATCTGATACTCCAACAACAGCTAGGGTATAGCCTAGTAGGTGGTGTGTTGGTATTGTAATGCGAAGGTTGTGACTTCAAATCCCGGTCGGCGCAATATATAATTCCGGCGGATTACCTGCTTGGACATACCTTGGTCACCTCAATCTAAGAAAATGAAAAATTCGTAGAAAGAGGGTTGTGCGAAGGGCTAACAACCCTTCCACAATAAGTAATGAAAAATGTTAAGGAACCTGAATATCAGGAGGCCAAGTTCTGATTTGGGCTGTAGCGCCATTGTAGAAGAAGATACTCCAACCATTTTTGCGATTTTTTTCTTCTTTAAACGAGCATCTTCGAGAGCAAGTTTCTCCACTTTTTCGGAGATTTTTGAGGAAGTGGCCTTAATCGACCGGCCCGAGTATTTACCATCTTCAATTGATTCTCTGCCTTGCCTGAATAAACTATTCCACTTATAAATAATCGTTTTTCCCCGTCCCCGTAAACAGATGAGATTTCTTCCAAAATGATTGGTGGCGTTTTTCCTTGCTTGGTAAGGAATTTATTGACAGCACGAAACACAATTTTGAACATAGTTAGCGTTTTCTTTCCGATTGACTTGTTGATTTTGCAATAACTAAAATGTTAATGATTCGATTTGACAGAAACTTTGTATTCATACCTGTATTGAGTGTTACAATCTTCTTCAATGGCACGACAGCCCAAATTGGGCCTTGGCCTACTGATTTTCAGGTTCCTTAACATTTTCTTTTACTTATTGTGGAAGGGTAGTTAGCTCTTCACACAACCCTCTATCTGCGAATTTTTGATTTTCGTAGATTGAGGTAACCAAGGTATATCCAAGCAGACAGGGGGCTGGAGTAATGCGTTGACCGGGATTTGAACTCACGACTTTCGCATTGTAAACCAACACGCTACCCACTAGGCTACACCCAGGCTTGAGTGTTAGAATACCTCCACGTAAAAATATTTCCCCCCTCCCTTGTCCATCCCCTTCGTTCCGCAAATTTTTTGACCTCCCCTCGTATATATAAATAATCTATATAATCATCTCGTCCATTACAGTCAATACGAATTCTGTTCCGACCGTCCCGCTGGACAGCTCCTATTCTATCTAACTAATCATTGCAACTCGTGCTTTCACAAATTCGGGTGAAGGTCAGATCCTAGTTTTTGATCTTGCGAAAGCCCATGCCAAAGTTTGGCACAAAGGTATCTTAGTAAAACTCATAGCCTCATGTGATACTACCCTTATGAAATAAACTGCCAACAAGTCGGGCGAAACTTTATTATTCTTGGGACAAGTTGCGGATGCGTGGAAAGTCAATATGCATGTTAGAGTGGTTAGGGAAGACTAAGTGAAAGGGGGTTCTTGGGCAGGGCAATTGTCAATTTAACACTTTGCGGAAACGTTCAAAGGCTCCAGTACTCATAATCAATATTTCGTTCGTTTATTTATGCAAGTTTGAGTTTTTATGAGGGGAGTGGTGAGGCGGGATGGTAAGAGTAGGTGGATGTTAATAATTTTTTAATTGATTGCTTGAATCACGTCCAATATTCTCTGTATAGAATGTCAGTTTCATAGACGAAGTTGCATAAAATTTTCATAAAATTCGATGTATTTTACATTCACGAAACCGAACATTTGTATGAGAGGGGGTAGAGAAGGTAGGGGAATTGTAAAATTTGATATGTAGTTTTATTTCGCTTCTCTTGTAAGGTGCTTGTATACAATTTCAAGTTCGTAGCTTTTAGTTTGTTGGTTATTAGTTGATTTAATGAAATTGGTCGAAATCATAGTTTTGTATGGGAGGGGGTAGAAGGGCAAGCGCGATTTCAAAACTTTTAAAGCAACTTCATTTCAATTAATTTTATAAGTTTTTATGCAAAATTTGAAATTGATAGCTTTTTACGAGTTGGCTGATAACTGATTTCTTAAAAATACTCGAAAAAATAATTTTGTATGGGAGGGGGTAGAGGAGGTAGGGGAATAGTAAAATTTGTGACGCAATTTTCTTTCTTTTCTCATGTAAGGTGCTCGTACAAAATTTCAAGTTCGTAGCTTTTAAGTTGTTGGTTATTAGTTGATTTAATGAAATTGGTCGAAATGATACTTTTGTATGGGAGGGGGTAGAAGGGCAGGGGCGATTTCAAAACTTTTAACGTAACTTCATTTCAATTATTTTTGTAAGTTTTTATGCAAAATTTCAAATTGATAGGTTTTAATAGTTAGGTGATAATTGATTTCTTAAAAATGGTCGAAAAAATAATTTTGTATGGGAGGGGGTAGAAGTTTTAAAGGTTTTCGACCAGTTAATATTTCGTAAATTTAGGGATTTTTTTTCAATGCTTATCGCAAATTTTCAAGTTTCTACTTTTAAATTTCATTCAAAAATTTTCAGTTTATGTGGTTTTTTCATTGCACATGAAACACCTTGTGCACGGTAGACCAGGGGGGTCGGTGCATAACAATTGTGGAATTTTTATTATTTTTTCTGTATGTACAACAAATAGATGTATTTACATGGAAAATTTAAATTTTGTATATTTCACCAGAGCCCTTAAAAAATAATTTAAAATTTTCGACATTTTTGGTTACCACCTCCCTCCCCTTACACCTCCCGACCCAAAATTTTTACGAAATTTAAAAACTATTCAGCTCTACAATTTGACAAATTTTGAGTTTTATATCTGCACTCAATTTTGAATTATAATGCTTTTAAATTTTGGAAAGTGCACCATTTTTGAAATGCTCCCCATTTCCCTCCACTACTATTTTGTCCAAATATTATATTTTTCTCATATTTCTCTAGTATAGCTTAATATAGGTTCTACGATTCAATTACATAGCTTAATAAATAGCCGAGATATTGGGTTTTAAGTGGAGTTATTTTGTTTTGTTACAGACAGGATTTAATTATTAGGCTAAAGGGAATTGAAAGACAATTGATCGTAGAGTTCCTATTTAGTGAAAAAGATATTTTTTTACATAAAATACAAAATAAACTCACCGTTATTACCATTTTTAACGTTATCGTCCTTTTTCGGAGCTATTTTGTCAGCTGTTGATGATAATTTCCTTTCCATTGGTTGTTTCACTTCATCGACTTTTGTCGTTTTCTTAAGAACTGGCCTCAATTTTGGCGTTTCTAAGAGTTCGCTCGGAGCGGATTTCTTTTCCTTATTAGTGGTATCGACATGTCGTAATTTCGGCTTTTCCAGCGTGAAATCCTTTTTCGTTTCAACTATTTGTTCCTTCTCGATTTTTTCCGGTTTTTCATCCTTGGGCTTAAGTGGCGCCTGAACAGGTTTCGGTTTCGACGTCATAATTGGAACTTTAATCTCACGCGATTGAAGTTTCGTTTCTTTAACGGCTGGTTGACCGTTTTCCTTGGATGTTCCTTCATTTCGTTTTGCCCATGGCGCTGCAGTTGTCGATGCCGATTGTGGTCCTTCCTTGACCCAAGGTGGACGGAATGTGGTTCGACCACCGCCACCAGGACCTTTTTCTGGGGCCGAATTTGAGCCCGTTGTTGGCATATTTATTTAAATTCAATTAACAAGAGATTAAATTTTTTTTTATTATTTTATTTTTATTTGCTTATAATGATGTCTGACCTAATTTATTTTAAATTATGATTGAATCAAGGAGAGCTTTTGCATTTTCTCTTCGTAGTTGATATCACGTGAGATGTGTGCGATTTTTTCAATAACATCCAGAAATATTTATTTGGGACACACTCTTATTTATAGATTAAGATCTTCAAATCATTTGGCGTGTGTAATTTTAATGAAAGGAAAGTTTCCAGGACGTTTCGTACTAAATACACCAAGTAAATCTATTTTATTGAAATTTGCTTAGGTCATTGCAATTCGAATTGAGATTTATTTTTAATTTTTGAGCAGCTGCGTTTTTATTTGCCGCAACGCAAACGTCAATGTTTTCGTTCGGTAAAATAAATAAATTTTGCTAGTCACTCGTGAAAGTGTATAGATACGATCGTTTTGAGATCAATTTGTAGATCGCGATCCTTTCAAACTGATTCAATGCCAAAAATAAAACTTGATTTCTCTCACGTTTTTATTGAATTATTTTCTTAAGAATTTATTCAACTATGTCACGATTTTCACACACATACATTTAAGGTCGGCGGCCAATATACAAGTTCGGTTTTATTCACAAAACGACACGATCACTTACAGTAATGAATTTATTAAACATCTATCAGAAAAACAACAACTATTATGGAATTTTGTTTAAATTTTTATTTTGATATGCTCAATGAATGAATTAAAATCGCTATAATTGTTTTAGCAGCTCACTATTTTCTTATGTGTTAATTGCAGAAATTTCTTATTTTTGATGGACACGATCAGATCGCGATCACTGAACTTGGAACTGAATTCGAGCCGAATACGAACCGAGTTTGACCGATCGTGTAGGCGTACTATTTGGTTTTCGAAAAATATCTAAAAATATGCCGGAAAATAAATTTGCTCGATAAATTTAATATTTATCCGTTGTTGTAATGCAATTCAGACACGATTGAAGATAATATTGTCCTTTTACTTTTCTAATAATTTATAGCGATAATTCAGAGGTATCTGAAATATTTCCCATTACGAGCGTCCGAAGGAAAAAAAATGTCTAGCGATAATTCTCAGCCTCTCGGCGAACGAATATGTAACACACTGAATTTTCTCAGATTTTGAGTTTTATCGTATTTTTGGCAAGGAGCTATTTTTAGTGTGGTCGACGTCAGGCGGTGAAAGCGAGAGAGTCTTAAGACATATCGCGACGGAGAAGACGGTGTATTTCCGTAGCGTTTCGCCTGTATTAGCTATTTTTCGTTCTGATGCATAAGGAAATCTTTGAGGAAATTTACACACATCCTCTCCATGTACATATAATTCCAGAAATTAATTATTTTTTATTAAATTTTTGAATTCTTCAAGTTCTTTCCATTAAAAAAGTCTTTTTCATTATTATTCTTATTAACCACGATTTATTCTAAGATGACGCATCTATAAATTTAATTTTCTAATTGATTTTCGCGTACATACTCGTATAAATAAATAATTTTTCTGATCAATATTTAGAGGACTTAAGAAAAAAGTTTTTTTTTCGTTTGTAATTAATTACTGACAAGACCAAACCAACTGTTTCTCTCGCAAATATATAATTTCTTGTTTTATTAAATTTAATTTCATGCCTGTAAATAAATACCATAATACATTTATCCGAATTGCGTCATAGCTTAATAATACGGATAGTGGGCAGAATATTGTTTGTTCGAGTCGAATTCCTTTCTATATTATTGAATCGAACAATAGAGAAGTATTATACTTCTCGAATTGTGTGAGTTCCTTTGAAGTTATGAAGTCAAAATATGAATATATATACACTGGGCAGAAAAAGTCTGCGTAAACACTCAACACATCCAACATATCTTTAAAATACATCGTTTTAAGTAATTTATTTCATAATAATTTTTTTTCATGGCCTTATTACAAACATAAAACCAAACAAAAACGATGATTATTGTACTTAATAAAAATATTAAAATTAAAAAACGAAAACAAATCCTAAATTGCAACAATAAAAAGTCTGCGTACAAATATTTCTTTTCAAAATAAAACAATTGTTTTTCCTCGTTAATAGCTTGTGGGATATCCTCGTCTCTTTATTATTTCCCACAACCGTTTTTGCATGGAATCTACCAGCTTCTTAGTGAACTCTGGGGTTATTGAATTCCACTCCTGGATCAGGACTTCCTTGAGCATTACCTTCGACGTTATTGAGTGCGCTCGAATCCTTTGTTCCAAGTGATGCCACAAATGCTCTATTGGTTTAAGGTCAGGAGATTGGGGCGGTGTACGAAGCTGACTTTGGGCATTATACAGCAACCAGAGTCTTACTACCTCTGCAGTGTGCTAAGGGTCGTTGTCTTGTTGGAAGTAAAAGTTGTCGGTTAAGCCCAAATGCTCTGCACTTTTCTTCAAATTGCGCTTGAAATTATTAAGGTAGTCTATTTTATTCATAATACTTTCAATAAACTCAATTTTTCCAACTCCTCCACTAGCCATACACCCTCATATCATAACACCGCCACCACCGTGCTTTACTGTTGGACAGAGATTTTTTACGTCGAAGGCCGCGCCAGTTTTTCTCCATACAATTTTTCGACCTTTGATTCCAAAAATACAAAATTTACTTTCATCCGAGAAAATAAGTTGTTTCCAAAATTGTTTTGGCTTATTTATGTGCTCCTTAGCAAACGCCAGCCGCTTGAGTCTGTTTACTGTTGTTATAAATGGCTTTCTACGGGCAACGCGTCCGTGATACCCATATTTCCTAAGAATTTTACGAACATCATCGTCAGAAATAGACTTGCGGTACTTTGCTTTGATGTCCTTTGCCATATCAGCTGCAGTTAATCTAGGATTAGCCTTCATCGTTCGGAGCAAACTGCGAGTTTGCTGAGTGCTCAACTTTGGAGGACGGCCAGATCTGGGTTTTGAAACCAAAACTCCTGTGCTTTTGAAGTTGTTTACGACTCGTTGGACAGATGAATGACTTCTGCTGACTATTGCACCTATTTCACGATATGACGTACCTTTTTTCCACAAATCCACGATAATTTTTCTTTCCCCAAATTCAATTTCCTTTCCTTTATTAGACATCTCTTACTTAACGTTTTTTAGCAATTATTTTTAACGCAAACCTTAGATAAAAACACGTTTATCAACTTTCCTACACAAACTTTATTGTTATTAATGATTTAACTGCAACTCAGAGACTTTGACTTCCCTTTATACGCTTTGAACGCAGACTTTTTATTCCTGGAATTTCAGACTATTTTCGTTTCCGAATTTTACCGTTGTTTTAGAGTACAGTAATTCTCATTTTTGTTTTGTTTTATGTTCATAATGAAGTAATGAAAAATAAACTGCCAGCAAGTCGGGCGAAACTTTATTATTCTTGGGACAAGTTGCGGATGTGTGGAAAGCCAATATGCAGGTTAGAGTGGTTAGGGAAGGCTAAGTGAAAGGGAGTTCTTGGGCAGGGCTGTTGTCAATTTAACAATATTTCATTCATTTCTGCAAGTTTGGGTTTTTATGAGGGGAGGAGGAGGGGTAAGGGTGGGTGGATGTTAATAGCTTTTTAATTAATTGCTTGAATCGCGTCCAATATCCTCTGTATAGAATGTGTTTCATAGACGAAGTTGCATAGAATTTTCATAGGATTCGGTGCATTTTACATTCACGAAACCAAACATTTGTATGGGAAGGAGTAGAGGAGGTAGGGGAATCGTAAAATTTGTGACGCAATTTTATTCCCTTTCTCTTGTAGTGTGCTTGTACAAAATTTCAAGTTCGTAGCTTTTAATTTGATGGTTATTAGTTGATTCAATGAAATAGGTAGAAATGATACTTTTGTATGGGAGGGGGTAGAAGGGCAAGCGCAATTTCAAAACTTTTAAAGGAATTTCAGTTCAATTATTTTTATAAGTTTTTAGGCAAAATTTGAAATGGATAGCTTTTAAGAGTTAGCTGATAACTGATTTCTTAGAAATGCTCGAAAAAATAATTTTGTACGGGAGGGGGTAGAAGAGGTAAAGGAATTGCAAAATTTGTGACGCAATTTTATTTCCTTTCTCTTGTAAGCTGCTCGTACAAAATTTCAAGTTCGTAGCTTTTAATTTGTTGGTTGTTAGTTGATTTAATGAAATTGGTCGAAATCATACTTTTGTATGGGAGGGGGTAGAAGGGCAAGTGTGATTTTGAAACTTTTAAAATAATTTCTTTGCAAATATTTTTATAAGTTTTTATGCAAAATTTCAAATGGATAGCTTTTAATAGTTAGGTGATAATTAATTTCTTAAAAATGGTCGAAAAAATAATTTTGTATGGGAGGGGGTAGAAGTTTTGAAGGTATTCGACCAGTTAATATTTTATACTTTTAGGGATTTTTTGAAATGTATTTCCCAAATTTTCAAGTTTCTACTCTAAAATTACATCCAAAAATTTTCAGTTTTCGTGTTTTTTTCGTTGCAGATGAAACAGCTTGTGCCCATTAGACCGGGGTGGTCGGTTCATAACAATTGTGGATCAAATTATTATTTTTTTTCTATGTATATCAAATAGATGTATTCACATGCAAAATTTAAAGTTTCTATCTTTGAGCAGAGTCCTAAAAAATTCACTCAACATTTTCGACATTTTTGCTTACCACCTCCCTCGCTTTACACCCTCTAACTTAAAATTTTTATCAAAATTATAAATTATGTAGTTCTATAATCTGACGAATTTTCAATTCGATATCTGTACTCAGTTTTGAGATATAATGATTTCTAATTTTGAAAAGTGCACCATTTTTCAAATGCTCCCCATTTCACCCCACTACTATTATGACCAAATTTTATATTTTTTTTGTATTTCGCTAGTATAGCTTAGTATATGTTTTAAATTTCAATTACATAGCTTAAGAGATAGTTGAGATATTAATTCTTAAGTGTTTTTCCTTGCACACACACCCCCCCCCCGACCCTTCACCTTACAATAATAAGCCTATTTCTGATTCTGGTGGATCTATACGCCATCTTAATTGTCCCAAAATATGAATTTTTTATGGTACGTAGTTTCGAAGATATAACCATTTCAAAAAAAGATTCGGCCGACAATTTGTTTTTAGCCCCCCCTTTACGGACGCCAATGGATAAAAAAATTAAATTATTTTTGGAATATGTCCCACAGCTCTCTCTATACGTGTGCTGATTTTCATCTTTCTATCTGCATTCGTGGTGAAGATATTAGCAAGTGTATATTTCGACTTCCCCCCGCCTCCCCTTCCACCCCACACTCCACAAAATTTGGATAATGGAGCTCACTTACCAAGTTAATAACCCACCCAAAAATCAACATTCTACCTTTAACGGTCTTGGAGGTACGAGTCCATATGTACGGCGTACGGCGGGACGGATTTTTATACTCTAGATGAAATCTGAGAGTATTATAAGTTTGCTCTAAAGTTTGTAACGCCAAGAAATAAGGCTCGGAGAAAAAAATGAATGATACAGAAGATAATCTTATCACTCAAAAATCTCAAAACCGGATGTCCGTCCGTCCGTCCGTCCGTTCGCTCTCTAGCTTGAGAACGCGTTGAGCTAGAAAGCTCAATTTTTGTACACGTCGTTTTTGGCAAAAAAGTAAGGTCAAGTTCGTGAACGGGCCAAATCGCTCCACCCCTTCTACCCCCTCCCATACAAAATGACACAATTGCGCAATTTGACAATAACCGGTTTTACTCAAAAAGTATAAAAGCTATTAGCCTGAAATATTGAGTATGTTATTTTTATGATAATATCAATCTACTGTAAAAAAAATTATGCGTGTCCTCTCCCTCCTTCTACCACCTCCCATACAAACTGTACTTGTCATGAATTACTGTAAGCCAATTTACGCAGTGCGTATAAAATTTACCGGGCTGAAATTGTGCACCAAATATTTATTTAAAATTTTTAGTAAAGCCAATAAAAATTAGACGATTAGCTTTACCCCTTCTACCCCTCCCATACAAAATGACACAATTTCGCAATTTGATATTAAATCGATTTACTCGAAAAGTATGGAAGCTATTAATCTGAATTTTGGGATTTATTACTTTCATAATAATCTAAATCTACAGTAGAAAAATTATTTGCGTCCTCCCTCTCCTTCCACCCCCTCCCATACAAACTACACTTTTTCATGAAATGTTCTAAGACGATTTTCTCAGAACATATAACATTTATTGAGCTCATATTTTGTAACAAATACTTAATTAGTATTATCACTAAGATCAGAAAAAAATATTTGATTAGCTTCACTGCTTCCACCCCCTCCCATACAATATGACACAGTTTCACAACTTCACAAAAATTCGATTTTCTTGAAAAGTATGAATGGCACTAGTCTGAAATTTAAGAGATATCAATTTTATAATATTCCTAGCTATTTCTGAAAAAATCACTAGAATTCCCCCACTCTTTCTACCACCTCCCATACAAACTGCACATTTTCACTAAATCTAACTCACTAATTTTCTCAGTTCCCATTCAATTTTTGGAGTAAGCATTTTGTATAAAACATTTTTGTAGCTACTTTAGCATGATGGGGAAAAAATTAGTTCAATGCTATCATCCCTTGTAACACTTCCCATACAAAATTTCTTGGGATCACAAAAAATTCTATTTCATCTAGAGTATCGTAAGATTGCGCTTTACGCGCAATCGTAGCCCTGTTATGTTTTTTTTTTGCTTTTTTAGGCTAATTTAGTCATGAAACGCGAAAAAACAAAATTTCAGGGTAGCAAATTTTTTTTTTTTCTGTGTCGAAAAAAAATATTTCGGAATAAAATGTTAGAAACGATGTTTTTTATAGATATGTTGGATGTGTTGGGTATGTACGCAAACTTTTTCTGCCGAGTGTATATGCTTTATAAATTGAATTATTCTACTACTACTACGAATTTGACTATGATTAGGTATTTTTTCAACTGAACTTTTGAACAATATACCGCAGCAGAATTTCACTTCAATATGCATCAATTTTCACTTGTCCAATTTTATTATCAGCATAGATTCAATATTTTTCAAGATTAATTTATTACTTTTAATTTGATGGACATTCAAAAAATATTGCACACTATTTTAAAATAAACTGACAGTGGCACAACGTTATTATTCTTGGGGCAAGTTGAGGATGCGTGGAAAGTCAACATGCAGATTAGAGTGGTTCGAGAAGACTTAGTGAAAGGGCTGTTGTCAATTTAACACTTAATTGCAAATACGATCAACAGCTCCAGTACATAAAATCAATATTTAATTCGTAAACATGCATTTTGTCAAATTTAAATTTTGTCAGACTGTAAAACTACATAGTCTTTAATTTTGGTAAATTTCAAGTTGGAGGGGTGTAAGGGGAGGAAGATGGTAAGCAAAAATGACTAAAGTTTTGAGTGATTTTTTTGGGCTCTGGTGAAAGATACAAAGTTTATATTTCCATGTGGATACATCTAATCGCAATTAAGTGTTAAATTGACCCCGCCCTAACAACTCATTTCACTTTTTTTAGTCAGTCTTCTCTAACCACTCTAACTTGCATATTCACTTTTCACGAATCCGCAACTAGTCCCAAGAGTAATAAAGTTGCGCCCGACTTGTTGGCAGTTTATTTATTAAGGAGTCGACGGAAATAATAAATCGAGAAGTAAATTTGGTCAGAAATCAGGTTGACTTGTTAAATCCCACAAAAGTTTCTTTGAATACCATGGAAGTGTTTTTATACTCTAGATGAAATCTGAGAGTATTATAAGTTTGTAACGCTAAGAAATAAACTCGAAGAAAAAAATAAATGATACAGAAGTTCATACAATCACTCAAAAATCTCATAACCGGATATCCGTCCGTCCGTCCGTCTGTCCTCAGTCCTCTATAGCTTGAGAACGCGTTGATCTAGAAAGTTAAAATTTTGTACACGTCGTTTTTGACAAAAATGTAAGGACAAGTTCGTGAACGGGCTTCAGCCCTTCTCCCATACAAAATGACACAATTTTGCAATTTGACAATAAACGGATTTTCTCGGAAAGAATATATGCTATAGATTTGAAATTTGGAATATATTTTTGATAATTCCATTCTACTATATAAAAATTATTTGTGTCCTCCACCACCTCCCATACAAACTGCACTTTTTCATGAAATGCTATAAATCAATTTACTCAGTGCGTATAAAATTTATCGAACTAAAATTGTGCACTAAATATTTATTTAGAAGTATTAGTAAGAACGAAAAAAATTAGACGATCAGCTTCAACCCTTCTATCTCCTCCCATACAAAATGCCACAATTTAGAAATTCGACAATAAACGGATTAGTTTGAAAAGCTTAAAAGCTATTGAAATTTGGAATATATTACTTTTATAATGATTTAATTCCGCTGTATAAAAATCATTCGAGTCCTCCCCTTCGTTCTATCACCTTCCATACAAACTTTTTCATGAAATACTCTAAACAAATTTACTCAGTACGTAAAATTTATCGAGCTGAAATTTTACACTAAATATTTATATAGAATTATTAGTAATTCCAAAAAAAAAAATTAGACGAATAGTTTCACTCCTTCTACCCTCTCTCATACAATCTGACATAATTCAACAACTTCACGAAAATTCGATTTTCCTGAAAAGTATGAATGCAATTTAAAACATGCCAAAAACATGATGTTTCTAGTTATTTCTGAAAAAGTCATGAAGAACTCGCCTCTCCGTCCTGTTATGTTTATACTCTAAATGGAATCTGAGAGTATTATAAGTTTGCTCTAAAGTTTGTAACGCCAAGAAATAAGGCGCGGAGAAAAAAATGATGATACAGAAGTTAATATTATCACTCAAAAATCTCAAAACCGGATGTCCGTCTGTCCGTCTGTCCGTCCGTCCGTCCGTCTGTTCGCTCACTAGCTTGAGAACACGTTGAGCTAGAAAGTTCAAATTTCGTACACGTCGTTTTTGACAAAAAAGTAAGGTCAAGTTCGTGAACGGGCCAAATCGCTCCATCCCTTCTACCCCCTCCCATACAAAATGACACAAATGCGCAATTTCACAATAATTCGGATTTGCTCGAAAAGTATAAAAGCTATTGGCCTGAAATTTGGAATATATTACTTTTATGATAATATCAATCTACCGTATAAAAATTATGCGTGTCCTCTCCCTCCTTCTACCACCTCCCATACAAACTGTACTTGTCATGAATTACTCTAAGCCAATTTACACAGTGCGTATAAAATTTACCGGGCTGAAATTGTGCACCAAATATTAGTTTAAAATTGTTAGTAAGGCCAAACAAAATTAGACGATTAGCTTCACCCCTTCTACCCGCTCCCATACAAAATGACACAATTTCGCAATTTGATATTAAATATTCACTAAATTTTGCGTGGATTCTATTGAGAATGGTTTCCAAGTCGACGTTATCTACACAGATTTCCAAAAGGCTTTTGACAGAGTCCACCATGGACTTCTTATTGCTAAACTACGGGCTCTCGGTTTCCATTCGAACCTCCTTCAGTGGTTGTCTTCCTATTTATCTAACAGAAAGCAGTTCGTAAAAATTAACGGTTTCAGCTCAGAGACATTTGTTGTGGAATCCGGTGTTCCTCAGGGCAGCCATCTGGGCCCTTTACTATTTATTCTTTTTGTAAACGACATTTCATCTGTATTTGATTTCGGCTCGTGTTTATTATACGCGGATGATGTTAAGATTTTCTCTCGTATAACATGCTTTGAAGACTGTTTTAAAATTCAGAATGATCTGAATAATTTTGAAGTTTGGTGTGAGGTTAACTCTCTCAAACTAAATATCAGTAAGTGCTTGATTTTCTCCGCTTATAGATGTCTCAATCCTGTTCTATTCAATTATAAATTTGGAGCTAAAGATCTGCAGCGAGTGGCTGAAGTCAAAGATCTTGGCCTTTTAATTGATACTAAATTCACTTTTGTGCCTCATATCGATTACACAGTTGCTAAAGCTAATTCAATGCTTGGTTTCATTAAACGGAACTCGGCGGAGTTTAAAGACCCTTATACTTTGAAGGCTATTTTCACATCTCTGGTCCGACCCCTTTTGGAGTACTGTTGTGTTATATGGGATCCGGTCTATTTAGTACACATTAATCGTATTGAGCGCATCCAGCGTAACTTTACGAGATTTGCTCTTCGTAAGTTGAACTGGTATTCTGAGATTCCTTCTTATGATGCTAGACTTCTGCTGATTGATTTACAATCCTTATCTGACAGGAGGAAAATGATCGGCATCATGTTAATAAAAGACATTATGTCTTATCGTATTAACTGTCCGGAGTTGCTTTCTTTCATTCCGATATATGCTCCCGAACGTCCTCTTCGTCAAAGGATCCTATTTCGTGAATACCCGCATGTAACAAATTATGGACAGAATGAACCAATATCCAGATGCATTACTTATTATAATTCTTTATGTGATAAAATCGACTTTACCGATACTCGAGCTACTTTCAAACGCGATATTTTAAATTCTTTTTAGCTTCTATTTCTTTCAAATTTTGACTTTACTTTTACTTTATTATTATTTCTTTTTCTTTTTTGATCACTTGTTTTCTTTTTCAATAGTCTTATAGAAATTTTTTTCTGCTGACGATTGTTTTTTTTTTATTGTATTTAAATGTTAAGATTTTTCATTTTAGTTTTGCAATGTATAAGATTTTATATTTTTATATGATGATATATATTAAACACCTAAATAAATAAATAAATAAATGGATTTACTCAAAAAGTATAAAAGCTATTAATCTGAATTTTGGGGTATATTACTTTTATACTAATCTTAATCTACAGTAGAAAAATTATTTGCGTCCTCCCTCTCCTTCCACCCTTTCCCATACAAACTACATTTTTTCATGAAATGCTCTAAGACGATTTTCTCAGAACATATAACAATTATCGAGCTCATATTTTGTAATAAATTCTTAATTAGCATTATCACTAAGATCAAAAAAAAATATTTGATTAGCTTCACTGCTTCTACCCCCTCCCATACAATATGACACAGTTTCACAACTTCACAAAAAATCGATTTTCTTGAAAAGTATAAATGGCACTATTCTGAAATTTAAGGGATGTCAATTTTATAATATTCCTAGTTATTTCTGAAAAATAATAATAATAATAATAATAATTTATTCATTCATCAAAAAATTGATTACTACATTTATAATAACAGTTAAAATAATATAAATTAATAATATAATTAATTAATAATAATTAAACAGAATGAGGTACACAGAAATTTAAACTTCTTACAAAATCAAACATTATTGACATCAAGAAAGCTGACTTTTTACTTGTGGGACACTTATGTGAAAATCCAATTGCGAGAAGAAGCTATTGAAATCTCTTAACATGAATGAAACTGGTTCATAAAACCCATAGTTTGTGCGATGCTGCGGAATTCTACAAAGCTCATAATTTCGTAAAGGGCGATATGGAACATTGAAATTAATCATAGACAACAATTTGTCAGAGTCAATTATACCTGTAATTACTTTAAAACCAAAAACAACTCTGGCATGTATCCGCCTTTTCTCAAGGGAATCCATAGACAGCAGATTTAAACGATCAACATATGGCGGTAACCTGAGTGGATCGGACCAGGGAAGGCCCTGAAGGACAAACCTTAAGAACCGACGTTGAACTGCTTCGATCCTATCTATGTGAATGGAATAAAATGGTGACCAGATAGGACTAGCATATTCTAGGATAGATCGGACAAATGCACAATACAACATTTTCGTTGTAAAGAAATCATTGAATTCTTTCGATTGTCTCCTAACAAAACCGAGGATAGCGTTCGCTTTACCAGCAATGTGATTCACGTGATCATCAAAGGTAAAATTACAGTTGAATAGTACGCCCAAATCACGTATCACTAAAATCCCCCACTCTTTCTACCACCTCCCATACAAACTGCACATTTTCATTAAATCTAACTCACTAATTTTCTCAGTTCCCATTCAATTTTTGGAGTAAGCATTTTGAATAAAACATTTTTATAGCTACTTTAGCATGATGGGGAAAAAATTAGTTCAATGCTATCATCCCTTCTAACACTCCACATACAAAATTTCTTGGGGTCAAAAAAAAATTCTATTTCATCTACCTAGTCGTGCCATAAGTTCTGTCACACGTATATGGGCAATTTTTGTATAAATGAAAAAGAGTTTTTGACAAAGGAAAATATATTTTATTTTGGCATACTAATGGAAGTAAAATAAGCAACAAATTATTCAAAGTGGCCGCCTTTAGCCTTAACACAGCTCTTTAATCTGTTGGGCCAGTCATCGATAGCAGTACGCACTGTTTCTAGCGGAAAATTAGCTCCTGCTTCTGTCAAAGATCGCTTAAGGCTCTCGATATTTGGGTGTCGTCTCGTGCACACCATGGACTCTAACTCCGCCCACAGTTTGTAGTCCAGGGGATTCAAATCTGGGCTCCCAGAAGGCCATTCCGTCGCCCTTATAAACTGTGGAATATTGGTTTCCAACCATGCTTGTGTGGTTCGAGCTTTGTGGGCTGGCGCAGAATCTTGCTGGAAAACCCAATGTCGATTGTTGAATAGCGTAGAGTTCAGCGGCTTCACACATCCCTCCAGGATGTCCGTTTGATAATTTTTCGCTGCAGTTTTTACGCCTTTTTCGCAAAAATGAAGCTCGGTGACCCCTTCGTAGCTGACACCCCACCATACCATGACTGATGCTGGATGATGTCCTCGCTGTACCCTAGTGGCAACTTCTCGGGCTTCTATGGAGCTGTGGGCATACACCTTATCATTTTGGCGGTTGAAATGTTCCTCCACCGTAAAAATTTTTTCATCGGTAAATAAAATTTCTCGATGTTTGTTGTTGCCGTACCGCCGAAGGAGCTCTTTCGATCTGGTGCTCCTAATTTGCTTCAACTGCTCAGTCAGCAAATGTCCCGTTGATCGTCGAAAGGCACTCATCCCGAGGTCAGATTTTATGATGCGAGACATACTTCGGGTGGAGATGTTCATCTCTCGAGCCATGATTCGTTGTTTACGAAGCGGATTTCGACGAATTCGACTCTCGACCGCTTTGATGGCAGCAGAAGAACGTACATCACGCGGACGTCCAGAACGAGGTCGATCTTCAATAGTCTGGATCGCGTTATATCTCTGGATCGCACGATACACAAATCTTTGCGTTATTTTTAACGGGCACAACAACTTGAAAATTTCACTCGCGGATTTTCCACACTTATGTAGTGCAATCACTGCAGTTCGGTTTTCTATTACACCCCATTCCATCTTCACACGTTAACGAACACACTTTAAATGACCATCAACTGTCAACAACATTATGACGTTTATAAAACTGGCCGATATTGAAATGTCACTCATAAAATAAAGTTGTTGCGAATGTGAGAAATTATGTGACAGAACTTATGGCAGGACTAGGTAGAGTATCGTAAGATTGAGCATTACGCGCGATCGTAGCCCTGTTATGTTTTTTAATTAACACAAGCTACAACTATTTACATGTCCTTAATGCTCTTTAATGTGAGAACTACAGAGGTATATCATTGTTGTGTACGTCCTATAAAATAATGACAGAAATAATTGAACGTCGTCTTAATCCCGATACTAATCAAATAATTGGCGAATACCAAGGCGGATTCAGAACCGGACGATCTACAACAGACCAGATATTCTCGGTGAAACAGGTGCTTGAGAAATGCTGGGAGTATAACACAGACGTGCACCAAATATTCGTAGATTTTAAACAAGCATACGACAGTATCGACAGGAGCGTACTGTACCAAATCATGCTTGACTTTGGAATTCCTCCAAAACTAGTCCGACTAACAAGACTCACAATGACGAACACTGAATCCCAAGTGAGAATACAAACCGATTCCACAACCAGCTTTCGAACGGAATGTGGTTTAAAGCAGGGTGATGGTCTAGCCCCTATGCTTTTCAACTTGGCACTAGAGTATGTCGTCCGAAAAATCCCAGTCGACACCAACGGGACACTACTATTCAAGTCCACCCAACTAGTAGCATACGCTGACGACATTAACATTCTAGCAAGATCCTTCCCTAGTGCTAAGGAGGTATTTGTCAATCTTGACTCCGCCGCAAAAGAAGTCGGGTTGCGCATTAATGAAAGCAAAACAAAAGTAATAACGCAAACAAGAATCAAATTCCTGTTAAGACCCCCTATAGGGGCATAGGACAGAAACAACTCTCTTCCACAAGGCGCGATCCTGAGCATCGGCTTTAAGCTGTTGCCAGGACTTGTTTATTCCTCTGGCCTCCTGCTCAACTGCTCGCTTCCATGTGTTACATGGTCGACCAACCCGACGTCTTCCTTGATGGTTATAATCCAGCGCCTGTTTTGCGATGTTTCGCTCTGGTTTCCTCAAAGTATGACCGATCCACTGCCACTTTCGCCGTTGAATCTTAATACCTATTTTAGTCTGGCGAGTTGTACTCCAAAGTTCGTCGTTGGAGATTACTTCTGGCCAGAATATTCCTAAAATGCGTCGGAGGCATTGGTTTACGAAAGTCTGTAGTTTCTTGGTAAGTCGAACGGTCACTTTCCACGTAGTACAACCATATAGCAACACGGATTTGACGCATGCGTCACAAACTCGCAGCTTCGTGCGAAGGGAGATCTCTCTTAACCTCCAGAAAGGGGAAAGGATACCGAAGGCCTGACGAGCTTTATTTAGCCGAGCCTCAACATCCTTTTCGGCTCCGCCGTCCATGCTGACAATGCTTCCGAGATAGCGGAAATCTTGCACCTCTTCCACATCCTGTCCATTAAGAACAATCGGTGTGCTTGCGTTCGAACCCATGTGCATGTACTTAGTTTTACACACATTTATTTTCAGTCCCGCCTCTTTGCATTTAGAATGCAACGAGCGAACATTTGACTCTAAGTCCGAACGGGTATGTGCAAGCAAACACACGTCATCAGCATAATCAAGGTGACTTAAGATGTTAAATAGTCTCCATTGAAGACCTTTACCTTCCCCACCTTCCAGTGCAGCTTTCAAGATGTCATTTATTACCACCAGAAACAGGGCTGGTGATAATATGCAGCCTTGTCTGACACCCGTTCGCACAGGAAAGCTCTCGGACAGCTCTCCTCTATGCAAGACGCGACACCTTGCATCTTCGTAGGATTCTTTAATCATAGCTATGACCTTATCTGGAATACCTCTCCTACGCAAAGCATTCCATATGTAATCTCGCTTAACGCTGTCGAAAGCCTTCTCAAAGTCCACAAACATGAGATGTAGTGGCGAACCCATTTCGGCTGACTGCTCTAATATTATCCGTAGGGTCTTTGTGTGGTCGGTACAAGACGACCCTTTACGGAATCCAAACAAGAAGGAGAACGCCAATCAGACAAAACATAACAATTGCGGAATATAATTTGGAGAGTGTGGACAACTTCATATATCTTGGGGCTAATTTAGCAAAGGACGGTAATGAAACAGACGAAATCAAACGACGGATAATACTTGCAAATAAGACGTATTATTCGGTACTTCCAATAATGAAATCCAAGAAAGTGCACAGGAACAATAAGCTGCGGATTTATAAAACTATTATACGACCTGTGCTCTGTTATGGCAGCGAGACGTGGACATTAACGCGAACTTCCGAAAAAGCAGTTAACGCGTTCGAAAGAAAGGTCCTCCGAAGAATTTTGGGACCTGTGAAGGAAGGAACGGAATGGCGAATAAGATACAACCATGAGTTGTATCAACTCTACGACGAGCCAGAAGCTTCAACGTTCATCAAGCTACGTAAACTGCAGTGGGCTGGCCATGTAGAGCGAATGGAAGACAGAAGAATCCCCAAACGTGCTCTTAAAGGTAAAGCGAGTGGTAACCGGCCAGTAGGCAAACCACGCAAGCGATGGGAAGACTCGGTTGATGAAGACAGCAAAGCCATTCTAAAAATTAGCAGCTGGAGGACGCGGTCTTTGGATCGAGACGATTGGAGGCGACGACTTCAGGAGGCCAAGGCCCGATTTGGGCTGTCGCGCCATTGATTATGAATGCTCTTTAATATGTATATAATCTCAGATCACGGGATTGATTTGATCACGAGCTTATTCCATAAAAATGTGAGTATCGTGGTTTCATTCTTAAAAATTTATGGTTCTGATTCCAACAAAATATAAAGCATTGTCTTCAAAGAGCCATTAAACTAATCAGATTATATGTCCCGTATAATGTATTACTAATTACATTCTCAAAAATTACTTATTTTGTGATTACGTGGACAAAGTCGCTGGCGATCACTAATGAGCAATACGAATGTTAAAGCTATTGTTCGCCGAATACGAATAAAAATACGAATATGAATCAATGAATGAAATATGAATTAAAAAAAATTAATGGTTATTTTGCATTATTTAAATATTTGAAATTGAATATTGTCAAGATTCAAAAATCCTTTAACATTTACAAATTGAATGGATTCGATGATTTCGTTTATAACCTAAAATTCTTTACATTTTTATTGATTTCAAATTGAACTTTCGTAAAGCTTTTCGGCGAATGCGACTATCCCGTAAACCGTAAGACGTCCAATATTACGCGAATTCTTACATTCGTATTCGTTGCATCGCTGGTAAAATATCTTAACACTCATCCGTCGTTTGTGTAATTTCTACACAAACAACAAAAATTTAAAGTCAAAGTTAAACGTTATTTATGTATGAACTCGAATAGGATTTCGGCATTATTCCAAAACATCTTCCCCTATCAATTTTTCGATATTTTTTATGGAATTTAAATCATGTGTAGAATCTACATGAACGACTGTTTGGAAAAGTAACCGATGGATGAGTGTATATAAAAATTCTGTTGAATTAAATATTGCATGGGTGTGTTAATATTTTTATGTTGTATGAATATGAAAGAAGTAGTAAATATTGCATTAAAGATGTAGTAAGTAAATTTCCAAAGGAATAATAATTTTTCTGCAAACCCCCAAAAATTTGTTTACGAGTCGCCACTGCTCTCAGCATAAATGGATAAATCTATTCCGCTGTAATTTCTTTAAATTTAAATAACTAAAAAGTTTGAAATAAAAATTATACAAATATTTTACAATTATTTATTAAATTAAGATTCTTTTTTTATTTACTATTAAATTAAATTGTATAATTACTATTTAGTAGGAACTTCATTGACTACATGTTTCACAGGTAAATCTGACCAATGTGGCCATTTTGTAATTTCATTAAAAAGCCTCTCGCCAGGACATTCCGTGTCGCGAACTTGTCTATGTCCTAATAATTTATAATCCTTCAAAATAAATCCCTTCGAGACGCCATAATCGACCAAGCTATGAATCGCTTCTAGCATATTCTGTGGTGGTAGTTTTACTGAAAATGAAAGAAAAATAATCAATTTCTATGTATTATGGATTTCTATAAATATGGATTTTCAATCCTACTTCGCCAATCTCCAATCACACAAATGCCGACACTCCTGTTATTATAGCCGGGTGCATGGGCTCCAACCACATTGAATCCTCTGCCCTCATAAATATTGCCATCGCCACCGACCGCAAATGTGTATCCGATATCGTTCCATCCCCGACCGTTTTGATGGAAATCTTGCATTGATTGCATCGCCTTTTTACAGTCATTGGCAGTGAAGCAGGCCCCGGGCTGGTATGAGTGGTGAATGATAACGTACGGCGAAGGACCGGTGAATTTCTCTACCAGCTTTGAAGGTTTAGCGCCCCAATCCTCACGGGAGACTATCGCCATCGATTCAGGTAATAGCACTATTAGTGAAACGACAAAAATTGTAACTAAAAAAAAGAAATTTTCATTTCAGGATTGGTGTTAGTAGGAGAGCTTATGTGTTTTAAATGATTTTGTAAGTAAATGTTTATGTTTTGCAATTTCAGTTTCAAATTAATTACTATTTCTCGTAAAATTTATAATTTGTAACATGAATAGAATTTTTTTATATATTAGTTAATACGTTGAATTTAGATCTGCTTTGGAAATGTTTCCTCTCGCATTAACTAGAAATCCAAGATTCTTAGCCGTACTTTGTTTTTGACCCAAGTACATAGATATGCGATTATAATATAAGAACTTCGGAAAGACGTGTTTGTTGTTTCTAAAGGAAAATCGCTATGGGACAACTAGGTCATTCATGGGTTTACCATCACGCTATAAGATAAATGTAGTTGTCTACTAATGCTAATACCACCTACATAATGCCACCGTTCTGTCACTTTCCATACAATTATAGCTGAGTTATCATTACATCAATATCAATCAGTCAATTTTCTGTTAAGGCCTCCTATAGAGGCATAGGACAGAGACAGTTCTCTTTCACAAGGCGCGATCCTGATCATCGGCTTTTAATTGCCGACATAACCTGCTTATACCTCTGGCTTCCTGCTCAATTGCTCACTTACAGGTGGTACATGGTCGACCAATCCTACGTGTTTCGATCTGGTTTTCTCAAAGTGCGACCGATCCACTGCCACTTCCGCATTTGAATCTCAGTGCATATTTTAGTGTGTACAGTTGTACTCCAGAGTTCGTCGTTGCAGATCACATCTAGCCAGAACATTCCTTAAATACGTCGGAGGCATAGGTTGATGAAAGTTTGTAATTTCTTGGTAAGCGTAACGGTCACTTTCCATGTAGTAGAAGTAAAAGGGAGTTTGCGTCCCTAATGACGTTTAAGATTTTGCCATGAACATAATTACCTCCAGGGCTGCAATTGGTGTGGTTCTAAAAGCACCTGTTATACATAGACATGTCATCCGTTGGGTTAGCTGTAAAGGTGCTAGGTTGGTTTTTGTACCGCCGCTGGTGACCATACCAGCGCGCCATAGCATATAATTGGTCTGACAATACTGGTATACATCCATGAGGTGAGGGTTAAGGTTCCATCTCAAACCGAATGTCTTTTTTTTAAGCGAAGAAGGCTACGGGGGAAAGGATACCGAAGGCCTGACGACTTTATTTATACGTGCTTCAAGATTCTTTTAGGCTCTGCCGTTTATGCTGACAATGCTTCCGAGGTAATAAAAATCTTGCACCTCTTTCACATCTTGTCCATTAAGAACAATCGGTCCGGACGGTATATGCAAGCAAACACAAGTCATCAACATAATCTAGGTGACTTGACAGTTCTTATAAGATGACATTTATTACCACCAGACACAGGGCTGGTGATAATATCCCACATTGTCTAACCGCCGCGTCGTTCGCGACATCTTGCATCTTCGTAGGATTCTGTAATCATAGCTATGATCTTGCCTAGAATATCTTAAGCAAAGCATTCCATATGTGATCGAAAGCCTTCTAGAAGTCCACAAACATGAGATGTAGTGACGAACCTATTTCGGCTGACTGTTTCAACATTATCCGTAGGGTATTTGTATGGTCTGTAGAAGACCATTCTTTACGGAATCTTGCCTGATAAACTTCGACTGCGCTCTTCACAACATCAGTAATCCTTCTGAGAATTTCGATACGGCAATGGCCACAATCCCGAAGGTTGCCCTTCTTCGGACTTTTCACAATGACGCCCTCCTTCCACTCAGCCGAATATCTTCTTTCATTCCACACCTCAGTAAAGAGTGGAAGGAGTTCGGTTAGTAGTCCGTTTATACCTGGGTCTATCTTTCTCGCCATTGACGGAATTTCGGAAACTAATCAAATATCAAATAATTCCTTCCTTATCTAGCGAATCATTTCTGAATTATTGCGGTTGGATGTTTCGAAATTGTTCTGTTTCCTTTGACAATATATTTAAAATGTCAGAGAAGTATTCCTTCCATCGCCGCAATTTGTGTCCACTCATTTTAAGGAGAGTTTCGTTGACATCTCTCACTATGTGTTGGCGGTTTCTGTTCGTCAACGGCTTTTTGGTTGACATCGGGTTGAGAGATGATTGCCAATTTGCCTTTTTTGCAATCGGCTACTTTGTTCCATGTATATGTTGTGACATCCAGGGTTTCTAACCGCTTGGCATATATTCCACAGATTCTTCAACATTTGTTGGAAATGTTTTTCTGTTTGTCTCCACTTCCTCTCCATCGGCGACTGGTCGAAATCGACGATGTTGTATGGTATCTCATCATCATAATTATTCTTAATCTAATAACTTCCACGAAAAGTTGAAAAAAAACCAAGAAAAACGGTGGTCGAGAAATTTTATTTTCTTGGGATTTTATTTTTCCAATTGTAAAAGAATATCAGTTACTCATGTTTTTCCGTAGATGAATAATTTAAGATATAATATGATTTATATGAATTGAAAGAGAACTACTGTTCGAAAAATGTGTATTGCTTTTTTTTCTTTTGCCAATCTTAATCATTCTTAATGATTGAGAGAGGTGTGATGTATTATAGTTGGGTCAATAAGAATTGTGTGATAGCATTTATCTCTTCACCTGTCGTCGCATTTAAAGAGCTTAAAAATGATATAGAATGGCATAAGCGGTTATAATCATTTATCAGTGTGTTTTTATTTCTTTATTATTTTAATAATAAGGTATTATGATCCACTTGGGGAAAAAAAACTGCTACTCTAAGATTTTATTTTTTTCGTTTCATGACTACCTTATCCTAAAAATACAACAAAAAAAAAAAAAATCCGTCTGTCTGTTCGCCGTACGTCTACACCCAGGGCATAAAAATTCCCGAGTCCTTGAAGATACAAATTAAATTTTTGGGTGATTTGTAGATGGGTGCTAATCTCGAGCGGACACCCACTTTAGGGGGTGTAGGTGCTACGGAGAAGGTGGGGAAGCGCTAGAAATGAAAACTAAGAATTCGAATATCTCAACTATGGCTCTAGTTGGAAACTGAAAATCAAGAAACATATAAAGGGATTTGACGGACAAACTCTGAAAATAATTAAAAATTTTTATCCATTGGGGTTCGAAAAGGGGAGGCTCAAACAAATTATCGGAAGTTTTTTTAAGATTGTATCTACGGAATTACTTACCATAAAAAATTCATATTTTAGGAACAGCTAGGCGGCATATAAATCCACCACAATCAACATAGAGGGAAGGCGCTTTTAAAAATTTTCAAACCGTTATATCTCAAAATGAAATACAGATATCAAATTGAAATTTTGTCAGACTGTAGACCGATATGATCTTTAATTTTAGTAAAATTAGTGAGCCAAAATGTCGGAAGCTTTGAGTATTTTTTTTAGGGCTCTGGTAAATGATTCAAAGTTAAAATTGTGATACATCCATATGATATACATAAAGAAAAAAATAATAATTCGAACCAAAAATCTTATGTACGGAAGAGGGGACCTAACCTGCTCAATGTGTTTTATGTGTAATGAAAAATATACAAAAACTGAAAATATTTGATAAAAGTTTTCAGATAAAACTTGAAAATTTGCTAAATGCAAAAAATGCATAAAAATTAAAGATATCTAACTAATCGAATAAATACAAAACTTGACCCCCTCTCATTCAAAAGTATTTATTCAATCATTTTTAAGAAATCAAACGATTAAAAGCTGTCCACTTGAAATTTTGAACCAATACTTTTAAAAATATTTAAAACAAATTTGCATCAAAAGTTTTTAAATCCACCTTGCCCTTCTACACCCTCCCATTAAATAGTATGCTTTTGACCAATTTGAATAAATCAACTAATAACAAATTAAAAGCTACGAACTTGAAATTTTGTACGAACTCCTCTTACCAGAAACAAAATAAAACTGCATCACAGATTTTATGATTCCCTCATCTCCTCTATCCACTCCCATACAAATGTTTAGTTTCGTAAAATATGTACATGTACCGAATTTCCTAGAATTTACTTCGGCTCTGAAACTAAAATTATATACACAGAATTTTGAATGTGACAGGCCAATAAGTCTGACATCTTTCTTTTTAAAAACCTTTGAAAAACTGATAGATATTCACATAAGAGCCACCGTAAATATCGCCGACCTCAGTCCTTCCTACCAGGCTTACATGAAAGGACGGTCTGTCGAAACGGCACTGTACACGGTAGTATTAACAATTGTCTATGGAAATGAAGGAGTACACTTTGTGTCTTTTTTGGATGTAGAGGACATAACATGTTTGTGGGCAGGAAAATTACTGCTACAATGAGAAACGACTCTAGGACAAAACAAGTGGATAGAGGAACATCACAAGGAGGAGTTTCGTCACCATTATTTTGACTGTTAGCCGTAAATGGTATCCTCTCACAGCTGAACGCTGCTAGTTATTGCACTGTCGCGTATGCGGCGGTTCATCCAAAATAGTGGAAAATACCCTACAGCTTTAGGCTGAACTTATGCAAAGGGTATTAAATCTTGTTAGCGGTTGGTTTTATTCATCTGGATTGAGAGTCAACCCTGTTAAGACTGCACTAATACTCTTCACTAGAAGACGACGTATAGAAAGTTTCAATTTGCCATCCATTGGGGGAGGTGCTCAAAGCCTTTCAGATAGAGTAACTTATCTTTGAATCATATTGGACAGCAGACTCAGATGGCCACTGAATGTCGAAGAAAGAACTAAGAAAGCAACTAATGGCTTTACAATATGTAAAAAAAATTTTTTAGCAAAAAATGAGAACTGAAATCAAATAAGGTAAAGTGGATCTATATCAGTATCATACAACCAATAGATACATATGGTGCGTTGGTATGGTGGGAAAGTACCGAACAGAAATATATCCAATCACAACTGATTCAGAGAATCGCTTGCATGGGCATTATGGGACCATTGCGTACAACGCCCACATCAGGACTGGTCCCCTGAATGCTGTAATTCTAGAGAAGGTAGGCATTACAGCGTTGAGACTTTTTTAATTTTTAGCACTTGGTTTGGGACCAATTTAAATAAATTTCGTACCACTATCCTTGATCGTATGAAAAGGGAATCTTCTTTCCCAAGCTATAGTAGTGATACATTGTTATTAAAGGTGCACTTTGTGAAACACTATAAAGTCACTCTACCTGTCAGACAGCAATGGACTGACAATCATGTCATGCAGAATGACGAAATTGCGGTATTTACGGATGGCTCGAAAATGTAAGAGGGGGTAGGTTATGGCATCTTTCCTGAAACTCTTGATTTGCAAATATCCTGGCATCTACCAGAATATGCCACGGTCTTCCAATCGGAGGGGCGAAAGAGGCGAAAGGGGCGGAACTAGCCTTGCGTGCAGGAGTAAATTGTAAGCGAATTAGTTCTTACTCGGACAGCTAAGCTGCACTGAAGGTCCTCTCCGCTTATAGGTGCAATTCAAGATGCTTGAACTATTATATGGACATATTGGAAGAGTTGGGAAAAAACCTGCACTTTGCGAATTTGTTGGGTTCCGGGGCATCGAGATATACCTGGAAACGAAATGGCGGGCAGGCTGGCCAGAAGCGGATTTGTTACTGTTGAGGAAAAAGACAATGTTGGCATTGCCTTTACGAGTCATTAAGACAATATATGCTAACAAAATGTGGGGAAGGGAAAATTTCAAATGGTTACAAAGTGAGTCGTGAATTGAGAGTAGAAGACAAAAGGTCGTTAATGAATACTAAGAACAGAGTAGGCGATAGGACAGAACCCTGAGGGACACCAGAATTAGTTGGGAAAGAGGTCAACATCATCATCATCATTAATGGTGTTAGTCGGGCCTTGGCCTCTTGTATGCTTCGTCTCCAATTTTTTCTGTCCAGTGACCGCGTCCCACATGTCGAAAATTTCAGAAGCGAATAGCTGTCTTCATTGATTGAATCTTCTCAGCGTTTTCTCGGTTTTCCGATTGGCCTTTTTTCTTCCGCCTTTTCTTTTTGTACACGTTTCGGTATTCTTCTATTCGCTATTCTTCCATTCGCTGTTCGTGACCAGTCCATTGTAGCTTTCGAAGTTTGATGAGAGTATAGACTTTTGGGTCCTCAAAAATGGTGTACAATTCTTGATTGTGTCGAATTCACCTTGTTCTCTCAACGATCCAAGGATTCGTCGTAATACCTTCCTCTCGAACGCATAAACCATTTTATTTGATGGCTGTATTAACGTCCATGTTTCACTGTCATAGCAGAGTATAGGTCTAATTAAAGTTTTGTAGATTCGCGGCTTCGTTTTTGTATGCACGTCTTTACATTTTATTACTGGAAGTACCGAGTAGTTTGTATTGTTTGATACCATTGTAGGATTGATTTAAGAACACAATGGTTATTAATGATAATAGTTTAATGCTTATTAGTAATATGTACAATGAAAATATAAGAGACTTGCTCATTCGCGAGGAGTTTAAATGAAATGCGTCGATACAATGCTTAGCTACAGTTTTTATAGGATCTCTAGATAATACATACAACCGAATTTAAATAAAAAATGTAAGTAAAGGTGTAAACTAGGGAGTAGCCTAGTGGGTAGCGTAGATAGAGGGCTTCGCACAACCCTCTAACAACCCTTCCACAATAAATAATAAATAAATGTTAAGGAGCCTGAAAGTCAGGAGGCCAAGGCCCGATTTGGGCTTAGCGCCATTGTAGAAGGAGAAGAAGTAAGTGCAAACTGATAATTCAAATAAAATAATAAAATAAAGGGAAATAAAAAAACCTACTGTAAGAATATGGACTACCACACCATTATGTGTCTTTTGATTTCATTACTATTTTTGGAGAGATTGGCTAGATTTATGAAGTTCTCCACGTGTTCTATGTTACAGTCTGGCTATTGTTAGCTTTTGTTTGATTGGCGTGCCGGGTTAAGATTAACGAAGACTTCCTAGGCACTCGGCTAAGATCGTGTCATTATGTTGATGTCGTCTGCGTAAGCTACTATGTGCGATGATTAAGGCAGTATTGTCTCTCTGGTGTCAACTGGATGTCTGCATAGTTTGTCCAAGCTTCCTACCAACTTCACGCATATGTGGAGTTACCCGGTTACCTTACGAACTTCACAGTTAACATGATCTATAACGCGAATAAACCTCAATTCTGGGATTTTTCAGATCAGACATACTGTATAGGTGGACTAGGGTTACAAGGTTTCCTTAAAGCATCAGTAGTACCTTGGTTTGTCACCTATGTTACTAACTTTTTTGTAAAACTTTAAGTTTAATACTTAAGAATTTACATTACATACAATTCATATTAACTTTGGTTTATTGAAATTTATTAGAAAATTTCGTTCATAGCAGTCAAAGCCATAATTTGAAATATAATTCATTAATTTTTTTATTACACATAAATTAAAAGTAATAACTTGCAAATTAGTTTAATTTTAACACAACATATTTCATTGTTGTCAGCAACTTAATTTCAAATGAAGAGATGCTAAATTTCTTATGGAGTACTGTATGAAATTTAGTAAACTTCTCCCGAAAGGAGTATTTCTGGTAACAGGAGAGACCTAAATTGTTTGTCCGTCTGTTCGTCTGTCCGTCTGTCTACAGCATAACTCTCGAACGCTCTGAGCTATCGTGCTGAAATTGGTTGTGTGTCATTTTTAGCAAAAAAGGAACTTTAAGTTCGTGAACGGGCCACATCCCCCCACTCCTTCTACCCCCTCCCATACGAATTTCACGAAATTCCGAAATTTTCAAAAATTGATTTTTCTTTGAAACTATTTAAGCTATCGATTTGAAATTTGGGTCACAGTATTATGATATAGGTGTCATTAATATAACGAAATATTGATCCGATCCCGTCACTCCTTCTACCCCCTCCCATACAAATGCATAATTTTGCAAAATGCAGTTTTTCGATTTTCATTGAAACTAGCAAAGTTATTAAAACGAATTTTTGCCAGAATTAATTTTGTTATAATTCTAATCAGAATTGAAAAAATTATCAACTTCACCTCACTCCTTCTACCCCCTCCCATACAAATTTCACGAAATTTTGAAATTTCAAATAAATTATTTTTCTTCGAAACTGTTAAAGGTATCAACTTAATATTTTGCATAAAGTATAAAAATAGAAATATCAATAACGAGAAAAAAACGTGTTTTGATCCGTACACTCCTTCTACCCCCTCCCATACAAATGTATATTTTTTGTTAAGTGCATTATATCGATTTTCATTAAAACTAGAAAAAGTATAAACTTAAAATTTTGCCAGAATTTGTTTTTTAATAATTGCAATAAATGCCAAAAAAATTATCAGCTCCTCTTCACTCCTTCTACCCCGTCCCATATAAATATCTGTATTATAAATTCAAGAAAAGCATTTCTCCTTCGAATATGTTAGAACTAGCGAATTTGAAATTGAATCAAAGCGTGGTGATAAGGATGATGATAAGCAGTTTCAAAATCATCTTAAACGCTCCACTTCCTTTGCCACCTCCCATACAAATGCCTCAATTTCAGGAAAACTATGTCCAATTGAAAATAATGAAAGCTGCAAATCTTAAATTCAATACGAAATATTTTGCATACCACATTAGGTGCCATATCCAAAAATTACAAACCTTCCTCCTCTCCTTCTACCACCTCCCATATAAAAGTCACTATTAATTATTTAAAAGAATTGGAGGTGACATATTTTCCGGTACATTGAACTCTTTCTCATTTCATCTAGAGTATCATATGATTGGGCTTTACGCCCAATCATAATTCTTTTATGTTTAATATTGTATTTATATGTGTATCTATGGAGTTTCGAATAACCAATTAACTATTTACTTTGGTTTCATGCAGATACGTCACACAATTACATCATTTTGATTTAACATCACATCACATTCAACAAATTGAATTTCAGCCAATTCAATGTTGATCAACTGTTATTAATCATATAATACGTAATTTGATATGTAAATAATTCAAAATTGTATCACGAGAGAATCACACATACATATACGATCCATATAAACATAATGACTTGTGAAAATTTCGGAATATTTCACTTTGATATACACTAATTAATCGTAAAAATATTCACTTTAGTACCGCACATAGCTTACTTGACTCTTTCAAAATGTTCTACACCAAAATATTATCAAGAACTTAACAAATTTCTCCACTAAAGAATACAAAGACCGTCGGCTTTGTTACTATCGCTAGAATTGCAGGCTAATCTAAAGATAGCGTGTTTGCCGGCTCCGACTGCTGCTTTCGTCATTCGAAATTCGCGATACTCGACGCATGAGATCGCCATATGATTTTGCCGATTGCGGGGAGTCCCCACAAGTCTAGTCTTCAGAGCTGGATAACTGAGATAAATAATAACCAGTAGAAAAAATGTTGTCTGTTTAAAACACTCAACGATCCGCATTCTGTTCATTCATTGCTTTTCTTTTCATTGACGCTCGCAGGTATAGTTTGTGGTCAAAATGGTTTATGGTAATTTCATGACTAATATGTTAATGTTGACTTGATGTTTTTTTTAGCAATATGATGCCGGGAATTTACACGACTTCCATAGTAAAGTGGCGCATATTTTCATTCATGTTTGTCATTTTATCACCAGTGGCTAGGTATAGCTGTTTAACTTTACGCACATAAATTGGAATACGGGAACTCCCTCCAATAGCCAACATTTTTTTCTGAATAGTTTCGTCGATTTGGCTGTAGAGCGAGATTAGTTTTTTGTTTTGCATAAGCACTGGCGTTTTATCTTACTATGCAGTGGCTCACAGCTTATTTCGTGCAGTGCTATTTTTAAACTATAGAACACTGTATCTTAAAAACTAATTAGAAAATCATGAAATTTTGAATGTAATACATATACACAAGGCAGAAAAAGTTTGCGTACATACCCAACACATCCGACATATCTATAAAAAACATCGTTTCTAACATTTTATTCCGAAATATTTTTTTTCCTATTTTTCATTACTTCATTATGAACATAAAACAAAACAAAAATGACAATTACTGTACTCTAAAACAACGGTAAAATTCGGAAAAGAAAAATAGTCTGAAATTCCAGAAATAAAAAGTCTGCGTTCAAAGCGTATAAAGGGAAGTCAAAGTCTCTGAGTTGCAGTTAAATCATTAATAACAATAAAGTTTGTGTAGGAAAGTTGATAAATGTGTTTTCATCTAAGGTTTGCGTTAAAAACAATTGCTAAAAAACGTTAAGTCAGAGATGTCTAATAGAGGAAAGGAAATTGAATTTGGGGAAAGAAAAATTATCGTGGATTTGTGGAAAAAAGGTACGTCATGTCGTGAAATAGGTGCAATAGTCAGCAGAAGTCATTCATCTGTCCAACGCGTCGTAAACAACTTCAAAAACACAGGAGTTTTGGTTTCAAAACCCAGATCTGGCCGTCCTCCAAATTTGAGTCCTCAGCAAACTCGGAGTTTGCTCCGAACGATGAAGGCTAATCCTAGATTAACCGCAGCTAATATGGCAAAGGACATCAAAGCAAAGTACCGCAAGTCTATTTCTGGTGATGGTGTTCGTAAGATTCTTAGGAAATATGGGTATCATGGAAGCGTTGCCCGTAGAAAGCCATTTATAACAACAGTAAACAGACTCAAGCGTCTGGCGTTTGCTAAGGATCACATAAATAACCCAAAAGAATTTTGGAAACAAGTTATTTTCTCGGATGAAAGTAAATCGCAGATTGAGGTGACTAAGGTATATCCAAGCAGGCAATGTGCTGGAATTATATATTGCGTCGACCGGGATTTGAACTCACGACCTTCTCATTACAAGACCAACACGCTACCCACTAGACTGCTCCCTAGCTAATACTAATAAAATATAATATAATACTAATTAAAAATTAATTGAATTCCTAATATTTTTTAGCCAAGTCAATGCGCTATAATTGCCTAAGGAGGAGGGGGCCTATGCCCTCGGGCCCGCGCTATACATATGTCATGGTTTGGTTTTCTTTTTTAATTCATTTTAATATCATATCTTGACTTATCTACTACAATGTTCCACCAAGTACGAGTATAGCTTGACGACGAAATTGCTTAATAACTGACAGGCCCCTTTTCATACAAAACATTAACGAATCACTAAAACAAGCCCCTGGAAAAGTTTGTGGCAGAATATATATTCATTATATTTGTAACTAAAAATTACGTAATCCTGCCCGACAGTTTCTTCACTTTACATTACCAATATCCCTCAACGTTGGTAGAACAAGTACCAGTACAGTACAGTACAGTACCAGTACCCAGTACAGGGGTACTTTCAAAAACTATTACATTTTATCCCTCTTAAATTTTTTCGCAATTTTTTTCCAGTCGATTTTTTCGCGTTTCTAAAAATTTGAGCGCTTTTTTATGGAATTGGGATAATCACATTTCTTGGCCACACCAATCTACAATGCGTCGTAATTGTATTATTATAAATCATGAACAAAAGTTCCTATTATCGAAATTCCAATATAACTACGAAATAATTTTCCCGTTTTCAGATTCGTTGTTTTCGTAAACAATTTCCTATGATTTCCCACTTCAATGGATTCCTCAAATTTAAACGCTTTGTACAGCAAAATTTTATTGCTGGTTATTCTACTAAACTATACTACGGTGCCAAGATTTTTTTTAGGGCACCGAGCAGAACTTAGGGGGGTGGGAAGTCACTCCATAATGCTGTGGCAGTTACTTCGATTTGAAAATTGAAAAAAAAAAACATAACAGAATTATGATTGGGCTTAAATCAATCATATGATACTCTAGATGAGATGGAAATGACTTTAATATACCGGAAAATATGTCATCTCAAATTCTGAATAGAGACTTTTTTGGGAGGTGGTAGAAGTAGAGGGGGAGGTTTGTATTTTTTGTATATGACACCGAACATGGCATGCAAAATGCTAAATTAAAAGTTTTTAATTTTCATTATTTTTAAAGGAATTGTGGCAGGGGAAGTGGAGCGTTCAAGATGATTTTGAAACTGCTTATCATCATCCTTATCATCATGCTTTGATTCAATTTGAAAGTCGATAGCTCTCATATACTTGAAGGAGAAATGCTTTTCTTGAATTTATAATACAGATATTTGTATGGGAGGTGGTAGAAGGAGTGAAGCGGAGCTGATAATTTTTTCTAACACTTATTTCAATTATTAAGAAACGAATTCTGGCAAAATTTGAAGTTTGTAATTTTTCTAGTTTGAATGGAAATCGATAAAATGCATTTAACAAAAATTATGCATTTGTATGAGAGGGGGTAGAAGGAGTGTACGGATCAAAACAAATTTTTTTCGAATTATTAATATTTCTATTTATATACTTTATGCAAAATATCAAGTTGATAGCTTTAACAGTTTCGAAGAAAAATAATTTAATTTAAATTTCAAAATTTCGTGAAATTTGTATGGGAGGGGGTAGAAGGAGTGAGGTTAAGTTAATAATTATTTTTAAAATAAATTGCAATTACAGTAAAATTAATTCTGACGAAATTTCGTCTTTTCAGCTTTTCTAGTTCCAATGAAAATTGAAAATATGTATTTTTCAAAATTGTCCATTTGTATGGGAGGGGGTAGAAGAAATAAAGGGATCAGGTCAATATTCCGTGATATTAATGATATCTATATCGTAGTACTTTGACCTAAATTTCAAGTCGATAGTTTAAATAGTTTCAAAGAAAAATCTTTTTTTTTTTATTTCGAAATTTCATGAAATTTGTATGGGAGGGGGTAGAAGGAGTGGGGGGATCTAGGCCGTTCACGAACTTAAAGTTACTTTTTTGCTAAAAATGACACACAAAATTTGTTAGCACTATAGCTCAAAGCTTTCGAGAGTTATGCTGTAAACAGACGGACAGACAGCTACTCGGAATCGAGGTTTGTGAGCGACAACAAATATTTCTGTACCCTTGGCGGCTCTGTGCGAGCGTTATTTCTTAGCTTTACAAACGGTAAGGCAAATACAATATACTCTCAGATTTCATCTAGAGTATAAAAATAGAAAACCCCAATCATATGATACTCTAGATGAAATAGGAAAGAGTTTATTGTACCAGAAAATATGTCACCTCAAATTCTTTCGAATAGTAAATAGTGACTATTATATGGGAGGTGGTAAAACCAGAGGGGAGAGGTTTGTCGTTTTTGCATATAAAACTGAACGTAGAATACAAAATGTTTCATGCTGAATTTAAAGTTTGTTGCTTTCATAATTTTCGAGGAAATTGAACAATTTTCGTCTGAATTTATGGCATTTGTATGGGAGGTGTCAGAGAAAGTTGAAGGTTTTACATGATTTTGAATCTGCTTATCAACATCCTAATCACATTAAAGTCGATAGCTCTCATATGTTCGAAGGACAAATGCCTTTCTTGAATGTCCAATAGAAAAATTTGTATGGGAGGTGGTAGAAGGAGTGAGGCGAAGCTCGTAATTTTTTGAACATTTATTGCAATTATTCAGAGACAAATTCTGGCAAAATTTTAAGTTTGTAATTTTTCTAGTTTCAATGAAAATCGATTAAATACATTTACCATAAATGAGCATTTGTATGTATCCGAATCAAAACAAAATTTTTCGACATCAATGATATTTGTAATAGTATACTTTTCTCAAAATTTAAAGTTGATAGGTGGTTTCGGAGAAAAATTAATTTATTTAAATTTCGAAATTTCATGAAATTTGTATGGGAGGGGTAGAAGAAGTGTGGGGATGTGACTTTAAAGTTATTTTTTTGCTAAAAATGACGCTTTCGAGAGTTATATTCTAGACAGATGGACAGACGGGCAGACAGACGCACAAACGGTCACTTTTTGAGCGACAAAAAATATTTCTACACCCTCGGCGACTCTGTGCGGTTATTATTTCTTTGCTTTACAAACGGTAAGGCAAACACAATATACTCTCAGATTTCATCTGGAGTATAATAAATTTGGATTGATTTGGGTGGCGCGAGACAAAAGTGACGGTGGACCTTACTTTTGAAGCATTTGTGAATCAATTTTCTCTTAAGATCACCTGTAGGTGCAGTTCTCTTCTACAAGGCGCGATCCTGAGTATCGGCCTTTAATTATCACCAGGACGTGTTTATTCTTCTGGCCTTCTGCTCAACTGTTCGCTTCCGTGTGCTACTTGGTCGACCAAACCGACGTCTTCCTTGAGGATTTTAATCGTTCTAATTTTTTCATAGTGTAACCTATCCACTGCCACTTCTGCCTTTGAATCTCAATGCCGATTTTTTTCTGTCCAAGTACTCCAATGTTCGTTGTTGGAGATCACTTCTGGCCAGGAAATTCCAAAAATGCGTCGGAGGTTTTGGTTCACGAAAGCTTGCAGTTTATTGGTAAGTCAAACTGTCAATAAATTAAATACTCGCAGCTTTTTGCGAAGGGAGATCTTTCTTAAGGGGCCATACATACCGAAACGACGATTTCGTGCAAAAATGGCTATTTTCGCACAGACATTCCTGACAAAGCACTCAATATAATGAAAATTCATTTTTATAATTTTAATCCTTGTTAATTTTACAACAGCATGCTAGAAACAAATTTTTAAAATTATGTTTAGGAAAAAGTTTACAGCATAACTCCGGGTTCGGTTTTTTAAAAATGAGAAAAACTATACTTTTCGATGCGACTTATGACCTATAAGTCAGGCGACGACTATATATTATTTTTTGCAATAACAATAGAAAAAGGTTGCGACAAGTGCTTGACAGAAGAACTTTTTCGATTTTTATAAGTTTTGTTAATAATAAATGGAGTTAAAAAAGAGCGTTTCTTATTGATTTTTTTGTTCGAATTTATGTATTAAAACTGATGACTATGAAATTTTTTTAACACTGTTATCGAAGAATAGAATGTTGTTAAGCTTATTCAATGAGTTTGGTATTAGTTTTCATAAAAAATACATCATAATTGTTTGAAAATCAATCAGTAAATTTCGCACGGAAAAATGAAGCTCATTATGCCTTGAGACGGCGACCAGAGCAGAGGTCGGTCCGCGCCGATTTTTCAATCGGTTGGTCTCTTTTCCAAGATGTTCAAGAGATTTGCCTTTTCCCCTTCGCATTTTCGATGATCGCTTGCATTTTTTGTATGTGTTGTCGCAGATCAAAGTTCGTATGTGGTGAATGATGAGAAATCCCTTGACCTATGCTTGTTGATAACTTGTGTTTGTATTTTTTCCAATGCATCATTTTCTTTCCTTATTCCTTTGCGACCTATTTCCCCGCTTTCATTTCCACTTCCTCTTTATTCTTGCACATTCCTTTAGTCGCATCTTCCCGCATCGATGTGGAAAAACTAATCATCACAGCATGTACGACTGGCTAGAAGGCGAGCAAATTACGACACGAAAAAGTGTTCAGAGAGAACAAAATCATTTACTCTCTCGATTTTAAATCGTAGGCGAAATGATTTGAAATCGATATCGACCGATGGTAGGTACGGCCGCTTAACTACAGAAAGGGGGAAGGATACTTTACTGAGCACTTGTACTCGTTGCAAAAAACTTTGACTAGTACTTTGTTTCAAAGTCTTGACGTTCGGGAAATCAATGGTTGCCTATATTTCACTGTACGGGAAAGCAAGGATTTGACAGTGGACTCGTACGCACATTCAGCTTGGTGAGCTTTCCGGGGGAAAGTATAGAGCGCAGAAATGAGTGCGCTTAGTTCCGCAGTGCGTTTATCATGGAAGTAGTGATAGTAATGCTGAGTACTCCGACATTTTTGCGATGGTCGAGAGAATCGATAAAAGCTGTGACGGCCTCAACTCGAACCAGTCGAAATGCATGTTTTTGAATTTGTTGTTTTTGAATGATCGCCCAAACACTCTATACGTGGTACAATGCGCACCTTATAAATGGATGGTTACTAGGTCGTTCAGCGTAATATATTGTTTGCTCTTTCGGAGAACACCTAGACGTTTAAACGCGTCAAGGGCAACAGCAAAGATATGCTGGGCCCAATTCAGGTGGTCATTAATTTTAACGCATAGAGGTGTGAAGTTATCCAAAGTGCGCCACCAAAAGTTACATTGTGAGATAACACTGGCACATCGCATTTGAAGGGTAGATGACAGGCATGTGTTTGGAGGCGTTAAACTGTTTTCTATTTTTCCTGACTCCTCAAAATTTAGTTGAGATCTGAGTGCAGCGAACGGAATAAGTCTATGCGAATGGAAGCAATATGTAGAATGCTTGTTTGATTCCGCAGCAGAGTTAAATTCATAGGTGTTATCTAAAGTACTGTCATCCGCGAAACTATGGACTGGGTAGAGAGTAGTAGACGAAATCTCCTTAATAAATACTAACGAAAGAGTAGGCGATAAGACAGAACCCTAAGAGACGCCGGAAATGATAGCGAAGGAGGTAGAAGTAACGCTGCTACTTGTATAGTGCGTATGGACAAGAAACTCTTAATCGATTGAATGAGAGTAGCATCAAGACCAATGACTGTGAGCATGAAGAAGTCATATCAAACTCTGTCAAAAGCTTGTCCAATTTCAAGTGCAATAATTTGACCTTCGCTGCTCCAACGTTCTGTCAAGTAGACCAAAAAATCTTACGTCGTTCCAGAATGGAACCAATATTCACGATCATGGATTAGCTGGGTATCCTCGATATATTGAACGATTTTGCGATTGATAGCTGTTTCCATTACTTGCGAGACTACTGAAATAGTGGCTATTGGGTAGGTGGTTCGCAGGTTGGCTTTGCCTCCTTTCTTTGGCTGAACATTCGTAACTTTCCACATACGTTGAAATTATCCAGGAGAGTAGGACAGATTGAAACGATTCTCAATCGGTTTAGCTAAAGAAGAGGAGTACTTTTTAAGAATAATGGGGGTAATACCGTACTGACCAGCAGATTTGTTGATATTGAGCTCTCGGAGGATGGTAGAAATAAGTATATTGTGCGAAAATGTAGTGTGCATAATCATTTAGAGCGGAAGGCGATTGGTTTGAAGGAGGAAGGCGTGGTGCTGGTAAGTTAGCCTTTCCAGTAGAATCAATCACAGGACGATCGCGATCTACAAGAGGTGAAATTGTTATTGATCGTTTTGACGGTGAACACTCAGATTTTAAGAACCACTATGCTACAGTGCGTACTTCGTCAATGCGACACGTGAATGATTATCGAAATTTTGGGAAATTACTGATAGTAGTGAATAACATAGATATGGTTACAATTCAAACTAATCATTTTATTTTGCATTTTTTCATAAATTATTTTTTATGTTGGAATTTCATTTCCTCTTCTCGGCAGTGCTATCCATTTCGGCCACGTTATAATTTCATTAAAAAGTCGATCGCCAGGGCATTCTGTCTCTTTCACTTGTCTATGTCCTAATAATTTATAATCTTGTTTAATATAATCCTTTGAAATACCATACTCAACCAAGTTATGAACGGCATCCAGCATTTTTTTTGGAGGAAGTTTTTCTGGAAATTGAATTAATAAATTTTTCTGCATTCGGAAAAATAATAATCACAATAATGATTTCATACTTCGCCAATCTCCAATCAAACAAATGCCGACACTTTTGTCATTGTATCCGGGTGCATGAGCTCCGACCACATTAAAACCTCTGCCCTCGTAAACATTGCCATCGCCACCAACCAGAAATGTGTACCCAATATCACTCCACTGCCGCGTATTTTGATGTAGATCCTGAATTGATAGCACAGCTTCGATACAATCTTTTGCCGTGTAGCAAGCTCCTGGCTCATATGAATGGTGTATAATAACGAACGGCGATGGTCCTTTAAAGGTTTGTTTCGATTTCGGCGGCTTTGCACCCCATTCTTCGCGCGACACTATGGCCATCATTTCAGGTAATAGGACTAATAGTGGAATAACAATAATGGGAACTACAACAAATTTGATATTTTGTTCAGGCTCGGAATTAATGTTTAAGCTATAAACATAGAATTTGTGTGTGTATGTTGTCGTATAAGTAATGCACTGTATATGTTGTAAATGATGTGAAAGTTGATGGATGCTTGTCAGTTCAATAATTTTATTGCTGCCGATGTATTAGTTAACATAAATATGTCCCAATTTCTCAGTTGTTCGCATATATAAAGTAAAATGTATCAATTTTCCTTTTAAAATAATCAAACCTGCGTATTTGAAAATTCGGACTTAGCTTCTTTATATAGATACATATCTAGATCTATCTTTGGGTTAATATTTAGTTTTCGGTATGCAGCTCTACCACGAGCTATTATTTTCATTATATTTCATTCATAAATGGTTTAGAAGATCTTAAGGTATTTGTTTTGAGCTGCAGTACCATCCAAGAGGAATGAGGCATTTTTTTTAAATTTTCGTACTAATAGCTTGCTATCCTTAAAATTATTTTTTTTTTTCGCTTTTTCGACTAAATTAGATTAAAAATGTGAAAACTAATCCGTCAGTCTGAACGTCGAGTGTGTACGCTTGGCTTTATTTGAAATTTTATTATAACATTAATGTTCGAATATGATTTCGGGCATGTGGCCGCCGCGACTGACGCGTACATGGCGTAATCTGAAAGTTCAATTTTCACTTTGTTTCATTTTGTTCAGTGATGAAGCACATTTTTGGCTAAATGGCTATGTCAATAAGCAGGATTGCCGCATTTGGAGCGATGATAATCTACAAGCCATTGTCGAAATACCATTAGATCCAAAAAAGTCACCGTTTGGTGCGCTTCATGGGCCGCTGGAAAAATGATGATGGTCAGAACGGTACAGTCAACGGTGAGCGGTACAGAGACATGATTACTAACTTTTTCGTATCTCAATTGGAAGGCATTAAAGTCGCAGACATATGGTTTTGACAGGCCAGCGCTACATGCCACACAGCGTGCGATACAATGAATTTACTGAAAGATGATCGATTATTTTCACGAAATGGACCTGTTAACTGGCAACATCGTTCGTGCGATTTGACGCCATTAGCTTATTTTCTCTGGGGATATGTAACGTCCCATGTCTACGCCGATAAACCAGAAACTATTGAGCACTTGGAAGCCAAAACTCGATACGTTGTTGCCGAAATACAGCCTAATTTAACTTATTGCTATGGAGGAAAAATTACTCTTTCTATGTTAAAGCTACTTCCATTCCATGTGGAGTAGTTCTGTTATGTTTTATATAAATTTTTAACAAAGTAATGAAATTGTGACGGTTAATTCGCAACTTAAAATCAAATGTTTGGTTTCAACTTCGACAATGAAAACAGCTCTAAGTGAATTATGTTAGTTCGAGATTATTATTTATATTATGACGACAATTTAGCGATAAACCAATGTTAATAGATGTTCTTTATATGTAAATGAAAAAAAAAAAAAAAAACGCGTTACTTACTTGGTAACAGCCGAGTTCATTGATGCAAAAATATCAGAAGATAATTGGTTCAAATTCGATTGCATATCACAAATCACTCTCGTTACAACTTAAGTTATTCTTCTAACGAGTAAATAAACTTTTTTGACTTTTTTAATTAATTTTAATGTTTGAAGACATGGTTTCTCACTGCCCGCACTACATTTCCGCACCATACTTATTTCTATGACCCTTCAAGAGCTCAATATCCACTAATCTGCTGGTTCGGACGGTATTCTCCCGTTACTCTTAAAAAGTGTGTCTTCTTTAGCTAAACCTGTTCGCAATCTTTTCTATCTTTCCTATTCTTCTGGTTGCGAATGTTCAGCCTATTCTCAAGAAACGAAGCAAAGCTCAACCCTGCAGCTACCGCCCGATAATCATTACTTCAGTGCTCTCGAAAGTAATGGAAACTGCTCTCAAACGTAAAATCGTTATATATCTTGAGGATAGAAGGTTGATGGGAGATCTATTGGTCTACTCGATAGAACGTTGGAACTCATGCATACATAAATACGATGAAGGTCAAGTTCTTGCACATGGCAAAAGTTTTTGACAGAGTTTGATATGAATATCTCATAGTTGAGCTTAGGGCCATAGGTCTTAATACTTCTCTTGTTCAATGGATTGAAAGTTTTCTCGCTGAGCCCAATATACGAGAATTAATAGATGGCCTTACTTCTTTCTCCTTCCCAATAGATTCTGACGTCCCTCAAGGCTATGCTTTATCTCTTACTCTTTTCTTAGTTTTCACCAACGACCTTCTGTCGTCTACTCTCAATCCAATCCATAATTTTGCGGATGACTGTACTTTAGATAATATATATGAATTTAAATCTGCTGTGGAATTACACAAGCATTCTATTGCTGTCAATCGTTTGGAGTTATTCTGTTCGCTGAACCCGGAGCTCAGCTTAATCCTGGAATCCGGCAGGAAAAATAGAGTGGAGTTCAACGCCACCAAACACAGGCCTATCATCTATCTCTCAAACGAGATGCACCAGTGCTATTTCACAATGTGACCTTTGGTAGCACACAACTTTGCACCTCGGATAACTTCGCACTTCTGGGCGTTAAAATTAATGACCACCTGAATCGGGTCCGGCACATCTTTGATGTTGCCCTCGACGCCTCTAAACGGCTAGGTGTTCTCCGAAAGTGCAAAAGTATTTCACGTTGAACGACCTACCAACCATACATTGGACCACGTTTAGAGCACTACTAACATGTTTGGGCGGGGGCACACATTGCTCGTCCGTATTCAAAAACATGTATTCCGACTGATAGGAGACGAGACCATCATGTCTTCTATCGATTCTCTTGAGCATCGCATTCACTGTCGCCACTTCCGTGGTAAGTGCAATGCGAAACTAACCGCACCCATTCCTCCACTGTATACTTGCCGTGGTATACTCGCCAACCTGAAAGTGCACACGAGTACACCGTTAAACTATATTATAGTGAAAGGCAGTCTTTCATTTTCCGAACGTCAAAACTTTGGAACACATTACCAGCCAAAGTGTTTCCCAACGAGTACAGCCTCCAGTTCTTCAAAAGCAATGTCCACCATCACTTTCGTCTCTCTTCACCCAAATTAACCCAATTTTAATTTTTTTCTTCACTTATACCGACAGTTGTGTATAACATTATGGGGTGACTCCCTCATACCATATACTGCCTTAAAAAAAATTTCTACATTTTTGTTCGAATGCTGGGGAAGATTCTAAGAATGGCTTAAGTCTGGTTCGATGAATTCTTTCACACACATTTTGAATTAAAAAAAGGTAAAGTTTCGGTCTATGCTGAGAAGGTCTTAGCAGAAATGGAGACTTCACGATGAATAAATCAGAACGGTGTGAAATAGTTTTTTTCGTGTGAAATTTATACTGCTACGATGGAATAGTTCAATTTGTTTACGAGTAAATAGTGAACTTTAGAAAAATTCTTCGAGCTATGTATGATTGATTTAGCTTAATTTAAAAAATAATTAAAACATTTGCGAAATTGAAAGACTGTGCACATCAAATAAAATTAACCATTTTGAATTTTGGACATCGAAATGCGAAATTTTGAATATATTAAAGTAATTTTTGATGAGTAAGTTACAGTCGAAATTTGCATTAAAAATCTAAATGCCGAATTTTCTCATTTCAAATGTCTTTTAAAAACTTTATTAATAATAATAATTATCTAGTCAAACAATATTCCGAACTTGACTTATCATTTATAACTATATAATTTCTGCTTTATCTTGTACCTACCTAAATTGATTACGATAAAATAAATAAATTTTATGCGATCATCAGTATTTTTACGTCATCGTTTCTGATATGACTTCCACAAAGCAATTCAAACAACAATAATAATTATTATTGTAATCTTCAACATTGTAATTTTATAAGTAAACAACAAAATAAACATTACCGAAATGATTTAATAGCGATTTATTGATAAATGTTGACTTTTATTTTAGCTGCAATTTTTCGTTAATTTCTATTTACATAGATTCTAAAGAAAAATTTGGTAAATTTTTTTTTTAATAAAATTTTTACTCGGCTGGTAGTGAATAATTTATAAGTTTTCTGATGGTATATTGGAGACTAGTGTTTATACATGGTGTGGTCGATCGTGTAAACAAAAACTTCAGCTTTCACTGCGATAATTTAATTTTAAGAGCTATCTACACTATAACTTGGGGAACTCCCTCTTGATGGAATGCATATTTACATTTGCAAAATATATAAGTTGGTTTATTTTGTTCAACGAATTTCTATTTTGTCAAAATTTTTGTTCTCCATATTATGAAAAAATAATAGAGAACTTAATTTTAAGTGTGTGTATCTCGACGACAACTCGAGTAAATCGCAACAGAACGGGGTGCGAATGGTCGCAAAAGATCGGCTCCACTCTGGGCAGATCGCAAATATTTTTGGTTCTGTTTGTTAGCCGGAAACGAAAGTTATACGCATAAAACAAAAACAAAAAAAAGTCATGAAAATTCTATTTACAATTGTATCGAAAAATGTTTTAAAACGAAGTTGTAAAGCGTACAAAAACAATTGTTTTTGCTCGAACATTTTCTCTTTATTAAACCCGAATTCGCCGTATTTTCAATCGGATGAGAAAACGTCCTGTGCGAAGATTGTAGATATTCAGAAATAATAACTTTTTGCCATACACACTTTTCCAGACTAAAATAGGTATTGAGATTCAACGGCGGAAGTGGCAATGGATCGGTCATACTTTGAGGAAATCAGAGCGAAACATCGCCAAACAGGCTCAGACGTCGGGTTGGTCGACCATGTAACACATGGAAGCGAGCAGTTGAGCAGGAGGCCAGAGGAATAAACAAGTCCTGGCAACAGCTTAAGGCCGATGCTCAGGATCGCGCCTTGTGGAAGAGAGTTGTTTCTGTCCTATAGGGGGTCTTAACAGGAATTTGATTGATACGCACTTTTCCAATATTTTTATATCTTCTTTAATTTTGGATTGTATGCAATTTTTGTTTTTTTGTATTCGCACATCACCAGTGATGATGGAATGTTAATTAAAATTGCCAAAATTCTTCCATCTTCCATAAAAATCTCACAATTCCAGATAGTCAATTTTTTTTGAGAACAAAAAAACTTCAAACATGCGGTTTGGGCACAAATAGTTTTCATACAAAGTGTAATCAGTTTAACAGTTATTTACATTTCTCACTACTTTGAACACCAACCCTCAAGCGCTTTTCTCCGTTTATGCGAGTATGAATTAAATATATAAATCTGAAAAATTTTCTCTGATAATAACTTTTCACATCGATATTTCAGTTAAAGTTCGAATCAGTAAACACTTTTAGCAAAATGACGTTTATGATGAATTCGAGGCGAAGGTCGTTTACGATAAATGGTATTTTGGCTATATATCTAACTAAGTTGTCGTTAGGTTCATAATATTTTTACAGGCGATGCGCTTTGTACCCCTGCGTCAATTCTGATGATTCGAAAAATTCTTGCAAATGTCGCTTACGATTTTTTGACATATACTGACGATAATTTCTAGTATTATCTTTGGCATTTCTGAATAATCCATAATTATATTGTATATTTGTAAATTTTTACTGTAATGTATCTCTACAATCAAGTACAATGTTATCTAGATGCGTTATCATTTTCAAAAAGCTTTTGATAACATTTTATTCGAAGTTATTTTTCAATAAAAATAGATCTTGTTGTTTGGTTTACATCTTACCTTCTGTTGTTTCAGCATCTTGCATACCACAAGGTTCTTACTATTCATTATTTATATAAATGCATCACGAGTGACTTTATTTAAAAAGTATAACAGGACTACGATTGGGCGTAAAGTCCAATCATGCGATACTCTAGATGAAAGAGTTATTTTTATGATTTTGAGAAACTTTGTATGGGGACTGTTAGATGGAGTGACAGCAGTCAACAAATTTTTTTCGCATTATGCTAGAGTAGTTATAAAAATGTTTTATGCAAAATGTAAGACCCAAAAATTGAATACAGGAAAATTGAATACAACGAAAATTTGTGTATTAAGTAAAGTTAGTGATATTGTGCAGTTGGTATGGGAGGTGGTACAAGGAGTCGAAGCTTCTTAGTGATTTTTACAGAAATAACTATGGATATAATGCAAATAACTTCTCTTAAATTTCGGACTAGCAAAATTCATACTTTTCAAGAAAATCCATTTTTTACGAAGTTGTGAAATTGTGTCATATTGTATGGGAGGGGGTAGAAGGAGTAAAGCTAATCACTTAATTCTTTTCGATCTTAATAATAATGCAAAAAAAAGTATTAAGTACAAAATTTGATATTGATAAATGTTATAAGTACTGGGAAAATTGGTTTATTGTATTTTATGAAGGAAGCTGGCTGATTTGAATAATTTTTATAGATAGATCATATTTATGATGAAATTAATATTCCAAATTTCCAAGAAAATTAATAAATAATAAATTAATAAATGTAGATTCTGTTTGGGAGGTAGGTGTAGAGCACCGTTAGTGTTTTGCTTTATTTATACAATAATTAAGCATTGAAACATGTTTCTGAAGTTCATCTATGTCTGTCTGTCCGGCTTGAACTCAAAAACAGTTGAACCGATTTTAATTAAACTTTCATAGTTTGTAAGTATGGTTGGAGGTAATCTGCTTTTAGTTTTATTTCAATCCCGACGCCTTCCACCCTCCCATAAGAAATTACTCATTTTCAAAAATATATAATAATCAAATTTTCTTCAAAACCATTGGAGCAAATCATTTGAAATTTAGAACATACTATTTTTATCAGAAATGTGATCTATGGTATACAAAATATTTGAATCCCTCTACTCCTTCCCCCACCTCCCATACAAACTGCACAATTTCACTAAATCCAATACACTAATTTTCTCATTATGTATTCAATTATTGAAGCTTAAATTTGGTTTTAAACATTTTTATAGTTAATCCAGCATGATGTAAAACAAATTAGTTTAATGCTGTCACTCCTTCCACCACTCCCCACACTAAATTACTTATGATCACAAACATTTCTATTTCATCTATAGTATCGTACGATTAGGCTTTACGCACAATCTTAGTCCTGTTAAATTTTTGAGCTTAATTTTTTTTATTTATTCATTTCATCATATCTCAACAGACTAAAGAATTATAATAAAACATAACAGGACTACGATTGGAGATAGATGAAGGAGAAATTTTGTAGGGGAAGTGGTAGAGGGGGTGACAACATTGAACTAATTTTTTCACATCACGATAAGGTTGCTATTAAAATGTTTTATACAAAATTAAGTATTCAAAAATTTAATTGAGAAACTTAGCGTATTGAATTTAGTGAAATTGTGCAGTTTGTATGGGAGGTGGTAGAAGGAGGGTGGAGTTATTAATAACTTTCTTAGAAACATCTGTAAACATCATTTATTTGGCATAGGAGATCAGTAGCATTCATACTTTTTAGGAAAATCGACTTTTTGTAAAGTTGTCGGATTGTGTGAAATTGTATGGGAGGGGGTAGAAGGAGTGAAGCTAATCGCCTAATTGTTTTTTGGTCTTTCGAATAATTCTAAATAAATGTTTAGTGCACAATTTCAGCTCCATCGACTTTATACGTGCTGAGTAAATTTGTTTAGAGTATTTCATGAAAAAGTGCAGTTAATATGGGAGGTGGTAGAAGGAAGGGGAAGACTTAAATAATTTTTATACAACAGATTGGAATTATTGTGAAAGTATTATAATACATTCCAAATTTCAGATCAATAGCATTTATACTTTTCGAGAAAAGCCGTTTATTGTCAAATTGCGAAATTTTATCATTTTGTATGGGAGGGGGTAGAAGGGGTGAAGCTAATGGTCCAACTTTGTTTGGTCTTATTAATAATTCTAAATAAATATTTAGTGCTAAATTTGAGCTCGATAAATTGGCTTAGAGTATTTTAGAAAAAGTGCAGTTGTAGAGGTGGTAGAAGGAAGGGGAAGACTTAAATAATTTTTATACAGCAGATTGGAATTATTATACAAGTAATATATTCCAAATTTCAGATTAATAGCAATTATACTTTGCGAGAAAAGCCGTTTATTGTCGAATTACGGAATTGTGTCATTTTGTATGGGAGGGGGGAGAAGGGGTGAAGGTAATGGTCTAATTTTGTTTGAACTTACTAATAATTGTAAATAAATATTCAATGCTAAATTTGAGCTCGATAAATTTTATACGCACTGAGTAAATTGACTTAGAGTATTTCAGGAAAAAGTGCAAGGGGAAGGAGGAAGAACACACGAATAATTTTTATACGATATACTGAAATCGTTATAAAAGTTATGTATTCAAAATTTCAGACTAATGGCTTTTATGGTTTTCGAGCAAATCCGTTTATTGTGAAATTGCGTATTAGTGTCATTTTGTATGGGAGGGGGTAGAAGTGGTGGAGCGATTTGGCCCGTTCACGTACTTGTCCTTACTTTTTTGTCAAAAACGACGTGTACAAAATTTGAGCTTTCTAGATCAACGCGTTCTCAAGCTAGAGAGGACACGGACGGACAGATGGACGGACAGACGGACGGACGGAGGGACGGACATCCGGTTTTGAGATTTTTGAGTGATTATATGAACTTCTGTATCAGTCATTTTTTTCTCCGCGCCTTATTTCTTAGCGTTACAAACTTTGTGGCAAACTTATAATACTCTCAGATTTCATCTAGAGTATAAAAATTAAAGTTATTACACAGAAAAATTATAAATTTCCTACAATATAGACTTTGAGCTGCGGTCGACCTCCGAAGGGTGTGGTGTGCGATGGGATGAAAAATCGTCATGTGCCTCAATGGCTTTTCTGGAGCAAAAATTGGGAGATAACTGAGCAATTCAGGGCTTTTAATGCGATAGGAGATAGCATCCTTTATAAACATCATGTGGTGTCATACGTGGAAATATCAGCGCTCCAATTAAACTTATGAAGAGTATATCTAGAGAAATTACGTTGAATTCGCTCAATTCGCAACCCATGAATCTGATCTCTACAGGATCCCAAACCACACAGCAATATTCCAAAATAGGTCTCAAAAGAGAAATAATGAGTGCTTTGACAGTGTGGTCAATGAAATTTTTAGCATTGCGTCTTATAAATCGCAGATTTGAATTACCTTTGGAGATTATGTAGTAAAGGATCTTGGCGTATTGATTGATTATAATTTTAACTTTAATTCCCATAAAGTTAAAATTAGAATCGATTAACATGCCAAGATCCTTTACCTCCAAGGATCTCTGAAGAGATCTGTTATTTAAGTTGTAATCAAATAAAATGGGAAACGATATTCTATAGGCAGAAAATATTTTGCAGTTATCAAAATTAAGTTCTAATAAGTTAACACCACACCAAATATAGAGCTCAGCTATCAGCCTAAAGTTCAAGACAATCATCCAAGCTTGAAATCAGCGTACAAAACAGAGCTAGAAAATTTAAATATTCAAGAAATGTCGTTTACAAATAAACAAAAAGTAAAGACTCTAAATGGCTTTGGGGAACGCCGGATTTAACATCAAAACACGACGAAGAAATTCCATTTATTCGCACAACTTGTCTTCTATTCGTCTAGTAAGATGAAAATCAGGTCAACAGATTAGAATGAAACCCTAATGCCATCAATTTCTCAATTAAAAGACCAAGATGAATCTAAACAAATACCTTTTTAAAATCTGAATAGAAAACGTTAACTTGATAGCCTTGTTCCATTGCATCTATACAATATTTAGTAAAAATCGTGAAATTTGTAGATGTTGAACGATCAAAACCATGCTGATTGTTTGAAATAACCTCTTTAATATGAAAGAATAGCTTTTCCTTAACTATGCTTTGAAATAACTTAGGGATGGAGGAAAGTTTGGATACTGATCTATAATTTTCAACCACTGCGACTAGACTTAAATATTAGAGTTATGAAAGACATTTTTCAATTATCCAAAAATGAACCGGACTCAAGGGGCTTATTGAATGTTATTTAATTAGGCTTTTTAGAATTAACTCAAGCTACAACTATGTATTTACATTCCCGTAACGCTCTTCAATATGTATATGAACTCAAATCACTCGCGTGAACACAGCCCTGTTCCATACAAATACGAGTATCATGATTTTAATCGGTCCTGAATCCAACAAAATACAAAACATTGTGGTCCAAGAGTCATTAAACTAAGCAGATTTTATGTCCCTCATATGGGAGTACAAATTGAAACCCGCCGTTTCTCAATAGATGGCGCCAGAAGTAAATGCTGATCAACAATCGCGGATCAGAAACGTCACATGGTAACCTTAGACATCTGTGAACAACTCCTCATCATTAGATTTATGAAGTTTTATCGGCGTCATATATATACTTTTTTATGCGCGAATATGTCGAAGTTTGAGCCATATGAGTGGCATTAGCGGGAAGTTTTGCTTTTTGCCCTCAATTTAAAAAAATCTGCACCTGAGGTGCGTCGAATAGTTTTTGAAACTTATGGTGAGGGTGCTTTTACTGAAAGAACGTGCCGTGAATGGTTTCAGCGCTATGAAATGGGTGATCTCGGCGAGGAAGACAAGGAGCGTTCCGGAGCGGTTAACAAGTTTGAAGACGTAGAATTGTAGGCATTACTGGACGAAGATTCATGACAAATGCAACAAAAATTTGCAGATTGATTGGGCGTGACTCAAAAAGCCATACACATCGTTTTAAAAGCATGGAAATGAAAGCAAAAGCAAGGAAATTGGGTGCCATACGAGTTAAAGCCAAGAAACGCCGAACGGCGTTTTTCACATGCGAACAGCTGCTCCAACAGCAAAAAAGGAAGGGCTTTTTGCATCGCTTCGTCACTGGCGATGAGAAGTGGATCCATTACGATAATCCAAAGGGAAAAAATTGTGAGGATTGCGTGGCGATGCATCAACATCGACGGCCAAGCCCATCATCCATGGCTCGAAAATCAATCTGTGGGACCAGCTCGGCGTGGCGTATTATAAGCTGCTGCAACCGGGTGAAACTATCACGATAGATCGCTACAAAAAATAACTAATGCGTTTGAGCCGAGTATTGAAGGAGAAACGGTCGCAATACGAGGGGAGGCATGTCAAAGTGATTTTGCTGCACAACAACGCTCGGCCACATGTTGCTCATGTTGTGAAAACCTACCTGGAAACGCTGAAATGGGACGTCCTACTCCACCAGCCGTATTCTACAGACATCGCCCCTTTCGACGTCCACATTTTCCGATCGATGGCGCATGGCCTGGATGAGCACCACTTCCATTGTTACGAAGAAGCCAAAAATTGGGTCGATTCGTGGATCGGATCAAAATAACAGCAGTTTTTTCAACGCTAAGCCCGTATGCTGCTAGAAAGATGCAAAAAAGTGGTGGCTAGCGATGGGAATTTCTTTGAATAATAAATATGTCACCATTTTTGCACAAAAAACTCTTTAAAAAAAAAAAATACTCCCAATAGATTCTCAAAAATTGCTTATTATTGCGATTTTTAAGCGGACAAAGTTGCGGGGGATCGCTAGTAGCAAATAAAATGTTAATGAATCTGAAGGTTAGAAGGCCAAGGCCCAATTTGGGCTGTATTGCCCTGCAGAAGATTAGTATTAAGTACTAAGTACATTTCCCAGCGCCGGCCCTATCGAGGTGCAAATGGAGCAGTTCCACTGCGCGGCATACTTTGAAAGGGCATCATCAGAACACCAATATGTTGAAACCAGTGTAACTAAAAGAAGCACTCCATTCCGCTAGTAGGCTTCGTTTGGACCTCACCGCATGGTTGCCGGCTAAGCCGGGAAAGGCACCATCTTTGAAAAGCAGTTATTAAAGAGGCGAAAAAAGGTAGACGGTAGAGGTTCATGTTGCTTACCAGAGCTATCTTAAGCCCCACGCTGGGCTCCACTGTAATGGAAAGATACTCCATTTCGCCAACAGATAACAGACTTCCTCCGGACTTCACGGTATGGCACAGGGGCTAAGTGTCGTTCCCATTTCAAAGAAATCCCCCTTAGATACAATGCACTTGTGCCAACACTTTTTCCATCGTGATCGTGATGCAAAAGCCATAAATTATTTTTCCACAATTCCGGACGTTTTTTTCGTATTGCTTCTCGCAAACGGCGCATCACTTCAAGGCAATACTCCTTATTGACCGTATTGACGCCACGGTAGTCGAAAAAAACAGTGAGCAAAACTTTGACATTTTATCGGACTTGGCGTGCTTTTTTCGGTCTCGGCTCTCCTGGGTGCTTCCATTGGGACGATTGGGCTTTGGTTTCAACGTCATAACCATATACCCATGATTCGTCACCAGTTATGATCCTTTTGAGCAAATCAGGATCATCACTGACGTCATTCAAGAGCTCCTGAGCGATGCTCATGCGACGGTTCTTCTGATCCAAATTCAGAAGTTTCGAAACAAACTTCGCTGACACACGTCTCATGCCCAAGACATACGAAAAAATTGCATGACACGAGCCGACTGATATGCCAACATCCTCAGCAACTTCTCTTATGGTAATTCGTATATTTTCAAAAACAATTTTCTTCACAGCTTCGACGATATCTTCTGTTGTTGACGTGCTGGGGCGTCCAGAGCGAGGTTCGTCGTTGGCATCTTCTCGGCCATCTTGGAAGAGTTTGTACCACTTGTAAACATTTTTTTTACTTAGAGCAGACTCACCGTACGCCACTGTCAACATTTCAAGTATTTTGGAGCACTTGATTCCATTTTAATTTGATGCAAATTCTTTGCTCCATTTTTTATAATAATAGAAAATCGCCGAGCACAACAAAACACGTCTAACCTTTTTATCTCTCAAAAACAAATGAAGTATGCTATGTACTAGGAATTGTGAACATATGTTCGGGACATGTGTACCAACACAACAACAACAAAAAATCGATAATCGAATGTTCGTTGCCCGCGAAATTCGAAAAGTCACCTTACTTTTTGAACACACCTCGTATGTACCTCAGCGTCATATACGTGTTTTTGTATTCGTCCTGTATTCAAAATTTATCATGACTTTTGAAGATGACATTTTTTCACACAATATTGGCTCAAAATTGTTTGTTCAGGAATTTGTCGCAATATTTCATTACAAAAGTATGTTTAAAAAATTGCAGTTTTCTTATTGTCACAGAAATTTGTAGTTAGTTAGACTGTCATATTTTTTTCGCCAATTATAACTCACAAAATTTTTGTAAAGAGATTTCTAATAAAAAATGCCACGAATTTATTGTCATATATCATAAATTTAAGCTCTTTTGTCACCCAATTTTGTCGAAAAACAAATTTTTTTTTGGAACATTTCTGTCGATATTTTGTGACGTTTATAGTGAGTATTCAGTACAAAAACTATCACGAGAGCTGCGTCGGATGAAAATATACCAAATGCACTGTAGCAATATGTGCAAGAATTTGTTTTTTTTTTTGCAAACGGAGGTAAAAAGTTTTAAGTGCGAGTAGCAATGAATGAGTCACAATACAGCTTGAAGATGCAAAGTAAAATATTATTAAATGGCCTCTTGGCTATAATAAAAGCTGTTAGGGAGGGAGCACTATCTTCAGAATGATCCGTGCGGCAAATTAACTTAAATCGGCTCTGACATTTCCTTCCGGAACGTTATTGATCCGATAAATTATTCCTTCCAAGACAATATTTTACATTCGCCTATAACACCAGTTTTACTTAACTCCTTGGAGTTAGTCACTCTATCCAAGAAGAAGACGCACAGTAGAAGAGTCCGGTGGACAATCCATATCTGCAAATTCGCCATCCGTGGTGTGGTAAGTTAACTAGTTTTCATCCACCTTAAAAGTTGAAATGTTCCTTCAAAGTTTTTTTCTGTAATGCTTTTGAGTTAAGTATGTATCGTATTATAAATAGATCTGAAACGTACCAAAAATATTTCGATACTTTTTTAAATTTCGCTCTAAATGTAGGATCACAATTTTGCCAAACTATGATAAAGCGTATCTAGTGTCACATGAAGTAACTGCACCTGGAGTCACACAAGCTCTTAAATACGATACATTTTTATACTCTAGATGAAATCTGGGAGTATATTGTGTTTGCCTTACCGTTTGTAACGCTAAGAAATAATGCTCGCACAGAGCCGCCAAGGGTACAGAAATATTTGTTGTCGCTCAAAAACTTCGATTCCGAGTTGCCGTCTGTCTGTCTGTCCGTCTGTCTACAGCATAACTCTCGAACGCTTTGAGCTATCGTGCTGAAATTTGTTGTGTGTCATTTTTAGCAAAAAAGAAAATTTAAGTTCGTGAACGGGCCACATCCCCCCACTCCTTCTACCCCCTCCCATACAAATTTCACCAAATTCCGAAATTTTCAGAAATTGATTTTTCTTTGAAACTATTTAAGCTATCAATTTGAAATTTGAGTCAAAGTATTATGATATGGATGTAATTAATATGACGGAATATTGATCCGATCCCGTCACTCCTTCTACCCCCTCCCATACAAATGCATAATTTTGAAAAATGCAGTTTTTCGATTTTCATTGAAACTAGCAAAGTTATAAAAACGAATTTTTGCCAGAATTAATTTTATTATAATTTCAATCAGAATTGAAAAAATTATAAACTTCACCTCACTCCTTCTACCCCCTCCCATACAAATTTCACGAAATTTTGAAATTTAAATTAAATTATTTTTCTGCGAAACTGTTAAAGCTATCAACTTGATATTTTGTAAAAAGTATAAAAATAGAAATATCAATACCGAGAAAAAAAATGTGTTTTGATCCGGGCCACATCCCCCCACTCCTTCTACCCCCTCCCATACAAATGTTCAATTTTTGTTAAGTGCATTTTATCGATTTCCATTAAAACTAGAAAAAGTATAAACTTGAAATTTTGCCATAATTTGTTTTTTAATAATTGCAATAAATGCTAAAAAAAATTATCAGCTCCTCTTCACTCCTTCTACCCCCTCCCATACAAATATCTGTATTATAAATTCGAGAAAAGCATTTCTCCTTCGAATATATTAGAGCTATCGAATTTGAAATTGAATCAAAGTGTGGTGATAAGGATGTTGATAAGCAGTTTCAAAATCATCTTAAACGCTCCACTTCCACTGCCACCTCCCATACAAATGCCTCAATTTCAGGAAAACTATGTCCAATTGAAAATAATGAAAGCTACAAACCTTAAATTCAGCACGAAATATTTTGCATACCACATTAGGTGTCATATCCAAAAATTACAAACCTTCCTCCTCTCCTTCTACCACCTCCCATACAAAAGTCACTATTAATTATTTAAAAGAATTGGAGGTGACATATTTTCCGGTACATTGAACTCTTTCTCATTTCATCTAGAGTATCATATGATTGGGCTTTACGCCCAATCATAATTCTTTCATGTTTTTATATATGTATTATTCGTAGCCCATTTTAAGAAAATAATTACAATAATAAGCACTGTGTTACAGCCAAAAATCAACAAGAGTCCTATGCTACATTTCGGATTCTTTAGGGTCTAGAGCAACTTTTTCACGAAGAAACGTACCCCCATCATATATCTTTTTTCTTTTTTTTTTGGTATGAGCTGTCAAAGCCCTATAGGTGAGTTACGATGGTTTCAATATTTGTTCTCGATAATGGTGCAAATTCCGATTTTCATGTCTGAAGATTGATTATAGAGGATACTCCAAACATTTATTTTTTTCTTCGGGTCAAGTTTCTATCTTGTCGTTTTACTATGAATTCCGAAACTTTCAGATAGATTCCACACTTTGAGAATCCTGAATATGGTGGAAGGGGTGAGAAAAGTATTATATCGTAGTGGGCAGAAATCTTCATTCCCTAAAATGACTGGATCTGCGAACAAATGGAAGCGATCAGACTTTTCGTTTACTAAAAATTCTTCACATAAAATTCAACATTTTTTTTACTTATTCATAAAAAATTTTATGAATTGTTAAAACATATTCAATTTGTCTAAGACCTTCGCTAGATTTGATTATTTCAAAATAATAAATATGCAGGTTATTCTAATTAATTTGTACAAGATGCCATTAGCGGTTTGTACATGGGATAAAATCTGGGGATTTTTGTTTTTTATAAATTCCATGTCATCTCTAGTTCTTAAATCATTAAGACTTGATGTTTGTAAATCTTGAAGATTAATTTTCACTCTTGTGGTAGGGAACGTGTTTTAGGGAATCTCCCTAAATTCTCTTCAATTATATTAAGTGTTTCGAAAAACAATAGTTTAAATATACCTACAACATTTTATTGCAATCAAAATTAAAAAAAAGAAAAACAAATCAATTATTCGGAATTCTTTCAATTCAAATTTCGTTTAAATTTTTAACTACCTACCGGTTTGGCAATGTTGGATTAAAACGTGATTAATTTGGAAACCGATTTGTTATTTAAGACTCTTATTTTTTTTTTGCACGGATTACGATTACTTTTTGTGATAATGAAAAAACATCACATGGTCTTATCAAAAAATTATCAAGTTATTAAATATGTACTCGTACATCGTATTTGTTGTCACACAATACCTATGGTATTGTAAGCTTTGCGGGAAATTCCTAAAATATTAGATTATCAAAAAAAAAAAATCTTTTCTAATATTCAAATTTTTAATTAAAAAAATAAAATAAAATAAGTAATTTGAAACTATTGAACATTCCACAACTTGATGATGTATCGATGAATATGTGTAATATTCTAATATTATATTGTGTAATAATTTATAAATATATACGAGGAAGAGAAAAAAAACTCCATATTTACCAACAATTACCGCAATTATTGCAGCTAGCTTGTACATATTAGTAGATTTTTATAATTTCTTATTCACAATTTTAACTATTTTAAAGGTTTTTGTTTACGGTAGAGCTTTTTTTTGCTCAAACTTAACACACAAATTTTACTTCCGAATATGCTCCGATGGCTGTGTCGTAGAAATGTCTATGACAGAGTAAATCGTATATGATAGATAAATTTATTTATATGACTATCTCGAGCGCGATTTACGAACACACACCGCCAATCAATTAAGTAATTTTTCTACAATAAAAAGCACTTTTAATGCAAAAATAAACGTCACAGCTGATGATCAAAAGGCGTTATTTCGCACGTTAAGGTTAACAGCAGCGTGTTCAATATAGCGTTATGGCCATTGGTAGAGCTATAATTGTATAACTAATTCGGCAGATAGTTGGTTAGCGCTTGGCGGTCGAGATCTAACACTGTCAATCGCAAAACGTATGGTAAACGCGACATTTAGCAAATTTATTGTTGATAGTGCGACTCTGTCGAAAGTTCTTTCCCTTGGGCTTTTTATTTTTTGTTGTATTTATTGATATTTTGGCCTTTTTAGGTTTCAAATAGCAAACTGATTTTCTTTAAGATTAGATTAAATCTGGGAGTATGGGATATCGGTACCAAAAATTAGATCTATTATACGCTTTGACCATCGAGTATATTTAGAAAAAAAAATGCTTAAAGTTTGTGAACGGGACATATCCCCCACTCTTTCTAATACTCGCATTTAAGTTCACGATATTTCAAAACTTAAATAAAGCGAGTTTTCTTCGAAGCCATCGAATATTATATTCACTTCGGTTTTCGGATAGATCCGAATTTGTCGAAAATCACGTATCTCACACCAATATTTAGAACAATGCATTGAAAGTAATTTGAAAACTATGATTGAATTTGTTTAATTGGGCCTAATTTTTCGAGTCTGTTATTTGTTGTCTTGCAATATACTCAAAGTAGTCACTTTCGTCAAAAGTAGTCACTTTCGTTGCACGAATGCATAAGTAATTCGTCCGTGTGTACAGACTACAAGCTATCAACTTGATGACTTGAACAACCCATACTGATGTCAAAAAAAGTCATACCAAATGCAATTATTATAAAAATTATATATAAATTAAAATAAATTATTGTGTTAAGAAATATATTCATCTTCCCCTTTTCCTTCAACCACCTCGAAAATGGGTCGGAGGAATATTAAAATAAAACAAAATAATCTTGCAAATAAAAGAAAAGTAAACTGCCAACAAGTCGGGCGAAACTTTATTATTCATGGGACAAGTTGCGGATGCGTGGAAAGTCAATATGCAGGTTAGGATGGTTAGTGAAGACTAAGTGAAAGGGGGCTCTAGGACAGGGCAGTTGTCAATTTAATACTTTGCGGAAACGTTCTAAAGCTCCAGTACATATAATCAATATTTGTATGGGAGGGGGTAGAGGAGGGAGGAGAATCGTAAAATTTGTGACGCAATTTTATTTTCTTTCTATTGTAAGGTGCTCGTACAAAATTACAAGTTCGTAGCTTTTAATTTGTTGGTTATTAGTTGATTAATGAAATTAGTCGAAATCATACTTTTGTATGGGAGGGGGTAGAAGGGCAAGCGCGATTTCGAAACTTTTAACGTAATTTCATTTCAACTCTTTTCTTAAGTTTTTTTTTTTTGCAAAATTCAATTGTTAGCTTTTAATAGTTTGATAATTGATTTCTTAAAAATGGTCGAAAAAATTATTTTGTATGGGAGGGGGTAGAAGTTTGAAAGATATTCGACCAGTTAGTATTTTAAACTTTTAGAGATTTTCTTTAAATGCATTTTACAAATTTTCAAGTTTCGACCTTAAAACTTCATTCAAAAAATTTTTATGTGGTTTTTTTCATTAGACCCCCACTTCGGTGCATAACAATTTTGGAACAAATTAATAACTTTTTTTTCTATGTATATCAAATAGATGTATCGACGTGCAAAATTTAAATTTTGTATCTTTTACCAGGGCCCTAAAAAAATCACTCAAAATTTTCAACATTTTTGCTTTCCACCTCCCTCCCCTTACTCCACCCAACTTAAATTTTTGACCAAAATTAAGGACTATATAGCTCTACAATATGACAAATTTTTGATTTGATATCTGTACTCCATTTTCAGATATAATGATTTGTAGTTTTGGAAAGTGCGCAATTTTTGAAATGCTCCCCAATTCCCCCCACTACTATTATGTTCACATGTTATATTTTTTTCATATTTCGCTAGTAAAGCTTAGTATACGTTTCAAGTTTCAATTACATAGCTTTAGATACAGTCGATATATTCATTGTTAAGTGTTTTCCTTTGAACCCCCCAGACCCTCCCCCTTACAAAAATAAGCCTCTTCTAAGCTGATTCTGGTGAATCTACATGCCACCTTAATGGTCCCAAAATTTGAATTGTTTGTTATTAGTAATTTCGAAGATATATATAATCATTTGAAAAAAAAATTCGGCCGACAATTTGTTTTCAGCCCCACCTTTTCGGACGCCAATGGATAAACAAATTAAATTATTTTTAAATTTTGTCCCACAATCCTCTTCATACCTCTGCTGGTTTTCAGCTTCCTATCTGCATTCGTGGTGGAGGTATCAGCAAGTGAAGTTTTTGACTCTTTCCCTCCCCTTTTGACTCTTTCCCTTCCACCTGACACTCCCCAAAATTTAGATAATGGAGCTCACTCACCCAATCAACAATCCTCCCAAAACGAACATTCTACCTTTAACGGTCTCGGAGATATAAGTCCATATGTACGGCGCCACCCTTTTAGACTCTTTTTAGACTCGTACGTGACATAATCCACCCCAATGGTCAACTTTCAACCAATCGCGATAAAATCAATTTTATTCGACGGGTTAAATTTGTTCGAATGTACTTTTTTGGTTTTTTGCAATCGGTTGAAATTCCGCACTAATATGCGGAAAATATCTTGTTCGATTTGGCTTGCGCTATACTGTATAACAAGCAAGATTGTCATGGGAACTTCTTAAATATTTTGTCAGAACCCCACTGGTATTAAAATTTCGATTTGTATGAGAGGAGGTAGAAAATTTGAGAAAATTTTAATAATTTTTTTAAAAATTGATTGCAATTATAATAAAAAACATAACAATCGATTAAATAGAAATTCTTGTGATTTTAAGAAATTTGTGATGGGGAGTGGTGGTAGGAGTGATAGCATAGAACTATTTTTTTCACATCATGCCAGAGTAGTTATAAAAATGTTTCATTCAAAACTTAATTTTTAGAATTTGAATAGGAACGGAGAAAATTAGTTTATTAAATTTAGTGAAAAAGTGTAGTTTGTATGGGAGGTGGTAGATGTGGTTTGTAGTGTTTTTGTCAGTAATAACTACAAACATTATGCTATTGACTTCTCTCAAATTTCAGACCAATAGTAATGTTTACTACTTTTCAAGAAAATCTATTTTTTGTGAAGTTGTGAAAATGTTTTGCATAATATGGGAGGGTATAGAATGAGAGTGTTTTATCTTAAAAATAATTATAATTAAGCATATAGCACAAAATTTGAGCTCGATAAATGTTATCAGTACTGAGAAAATAGGTTTATAGCGTTCCATAAGTGCAGTTTGTATGGGAGGGATTGGAATAATTTGTATACCATACATCACATTTATGATAAAAATAATATTTTCTAAATTTCAAATCATTAGCTTTCCAAGAAAATTTGATTTTTGCAAATGATTGAAAATGAGTTATTTTGTATGAGTGGGGTAGAAGGGGGGAACGATTTGGCTCGTTCACGAACATGACCTTACTTTTTTTTTTACTTTTTTGATCTTAAGAAATTTTATAGGGGAAGTGGAAGAGGGAGTGACGACATATTAGTACAATCAGATCACGCTAGAGTTGCTATCAAAATGTTTTATATAAAATGTAGGATTAAAAAATGCAATAGGCCCTAAGAAATTTAGTGTAGTGGATTTAGTGAAATTGTGTAGTCTGTATGGGAGGTGATGGAAGGAGAAGCGAGTTCTTCATAACCTTTTCAGAAATAACTATAAGCATCAAGCTTTTGACATGTTTTAAATTGCTGATCAGTGGCATTCATACTTTTCAAGAAAATCAACTTTTTGAAAAATTTAAAAATTGTGTCAGATTGTTTGAAGAAGGAGTGAAGCTAATCGTATATTTTTTTTTTGGTCTTACTAATAAATCCAAATAAATATTTAGTGCACAATTTTAGCTCGATAAATGTTAGACATTCTGAGTAAATTTGTTCAGAGTATTTCAGGAAAAAGTGCAGTTTGTATGGGAGGTGGTGTAAGGAAGGGGAGGATTCAAATAATTCCTATACAGTAGATTGAAATCATCATTAAAGTAATGTATTCCGAATTTGAGATCAATAGCTTTTATACTTTCTGAGCCAATCCGTTTTGTATTGCAGGGGCTAGAAGGGGTGGAGCGATTTGGCCTGTTCACGAACTTGACCTTACCTCTTTTTGTCAAAGACGAAGTGTTCAAAATTTGAACTTTCTAGCTCAACGCGTTCTCAAGCTAGAGCGGTTATGGACGGAAGGACGGATATCTGGTTTTGAGATTTTTGTGTGATTATATGAACTTCTGTATCATTAAGTTTTTTCTCCAATCCTTATTTCTTAGCGTTACTAACTTTGTGTCAAGCTTGTAATACTCTCAGATTTCATCTAGAGTATAAAAATCTGCCAACAAGTCGGGCGTAACTTTATTATTCTTGAGTTGAAGATACGTGAGAAGTCAATATGCAGGATAGGGTGGATAGGGAAGACTATGTGAATGGGGGTTTAAGGGCAGGGCTGTTGGCAATTTTTTAACATTTAACTGCGACTACGATCAATAGCCCTCGATAGGGGAGGGGGGATGCGAAAGAAAGGATGGTTACATGTCAATATTTTTTTGATTGATTGCTCGGATCGCGCTTAAATTTCGCTCAAAATTCGCTGTATAGAATGTTAGTTTCATAGGCGAAGTAAATTCAATGGAATTCTCTGTGTATTTTATATTTTGTGGTAGCAGACAGGGAATACTATGGGAATGGAAGCTCTAGAGTAGGGCTATTTTCAATTATTTTACACTTAACTGGGATTACGATCAATAGCTCCAGCCCATGAAATTAATTTTTCATGCGTTCATTTATTCAAGTGTGTATTTGTTTGGGAGGATGAAGATAGAAAGAGTATGGTGATATCAATAATTTTTTGACTGATTTTTGAATCAGATTCAATAATCTCTGAACAGAATGTTACTTTCATAGACGAAGTAAATTCTATGAAATTTTTTCCATGAAACCGTAAATTTGTATGAGAGTTGGGGAATCGAAAAATTTGTGATGCACTTTTATTTCGTTTCGTTTGAAAGGTGTTCGTACAAAATTGCAAGTTCGTAACTTTTAATTTGCATGTTAGTTGATTTATTGAAAGTGGTCGAATTTATACTTTTGGATGGAATAGGGTAGAATGAGTGGAGGATTTCGAATATGTTTTTTTTCAACACACATTAAACATCTTGTATGCATTAGGGCCCCGCTTCGGTAATAATGAAATAATTGACGGGCTATGAATCAGAGGTGTACAAGTGCAAATTCAAATTTTTTCTTTATAGTGCTGGAAATCCATTTTTAAAAGAAGAAGAACCAATTAACTTGTACTAATGTTGCTAGTAGTACAGTTAATTGTTTGTTTGTATTTCGTACATACTTGGAGGTACTTTTGAAAATGGAATTGCAGCATTGTCAAGGAAAAATTGTAATTTGGATTCAAATTATTATTTGAAACTTCTATACACTCGGAATTTTCAGGGGTGTCATGAAACTTTCCGAACTTCCGCACTCGGTCAGTGGCTTGCGGTTTACGGTAAGTTACTAGATTTTTGTGTTTGGCGAACTTTCGAATTGACGAATGATCGATCTTATTTCAAAAGTTGTTCCGGTTAATGTATCTGCGAAGGCCTGCGAACTTTCCTGTTGCAAGGATCCTTGTTTTGCAGCAGCGTGTGTTGTTGAGTCACATCCATATCGGGGCTTTATATGTTGCACGGAATGACGATAGAACGGACGTCGGACGGCAATATTAATGAGTGACGAATATCAGGAGGAATTTCGTAGAATTTCATTAATTTGTAGAATTTCATTAATTTTGGAGACCATCAGTAGTGCAATGAACGACTCTATAACTGAAAGACTAGTAGAATGAAGAGATTCAGTAGCGAAACGTGTAAATATTTTAATTTTATCTGAAACATGGTTCGGCAATGAAGAACAATTAGACGTCCTGTTACGCTTCTCTTTACGGGGCGTATGGACGGTTCGTGGCATAAATAGCGACAATTTAGGAGAGAGAGAGTGAGAGAGGCGGGATGCAGACTATGTTGTATAGTGCCGCGTAAAGGAGATAGGAGTATCGGGTAAAAATGAAAGCACAAGGTTTTTCTTTTTAGTAAGATTAATTAAAGAATGTGCTATCTCCGCGAATCCAGCGATAAATCTACGGTTCCAAGAGCACATTTTGTTTACATCTGCTTTAATTCCTTCTTTTTATTTTGGCATAGCGCTTTCTGATGTGTTCGCTTCCTCTTTCCTATGGTTTTCTTTGGCCCCACGTTGGGCGCCAATGTTTCGCCTCTCTCTTCTAAATTGTCGCTACTTATGCCACGAACCGTCCATAAGCCCCTTAAAGAGAAACATAATAGTCCCAAATTTCAACTATGTTGTTCAAATAAAACAGTGTCATCGAAGGGTGGAAGAAGTAGCCATTTATCATAATTCAAATGACACCACAAAAGTTGTTACTCCACGCATTGACAGCAAACAGATCGTGTGCAAATACCATGTCTGTTGGAGAACTTTGTGTAGCTGTACAGTTGCATGTGGCCAAATCATCGTTATGATTGTTGTCTATATTTCCCCATAAAAAAAATTTGAGGACATAATAAAATTTTTACATCAATCATTACTTCCATACACAACTACATGTGCCGTGGAACTTAATTTGGACCAAATTCCCATAATTCTTGAAGGGGACTTCAATATTTCGCAACAGAGGCAGACCAATCTTTGAATTAAATTTTGAATGATAAATTAAATTCAAACATAAATAACAACCCCACGAAATCAACGGCATTCATAGACGAAGTTGCATAGAATTTCTATAAAATTCGGTGTATTTTACATTCACGAAACCAATCATTTGTATGTGAGGGGTAGAAGCGGTAAGGAAATCGTAAAATTTGTGATGCAGTCTTGTTTCGTTTCTCTTGTAAGGTGCTCGTACAAAATTTCAAGTTCGTGGCTTTTAATTTGTTGGTGAGTAGGTGATTTATTGAAATTGGTCTAAATCATACTTTTGTATGGGAGGGGGTAGAAGGTAGGTGCGATCTCAAAACTTTTGACGCAGTTTCGTTTCAATTATTTTCAAAAGTTTTTGTGGAAAATTTCAAATTGATATTGGTGATAATTGGTGATAATTGATTTCTTAAAAATGTTCGAAAAAAAATGTTTTTGTATGGAAGGCGGTAGAAGTTTTCAAGGTATTGATACTTATTATTTCGTTCTTTTAGGGATTTTCCTTAAATGCATTTTGCAAATTTTGAAGTTTCTACCTTGAAATTTCAGTCAACCAGCTTATGTGTTTTTTTCATAGCACATGAAACACCTTGTGCACGTTAGATCCCCTTCGGTGCATAACAATTGTGGCACAAATTATTTTTTTCTATGTACATCAAATAGATATTTGCACGTGCAAAATTTAAACTTTGTATCTTTCACCAGAGCCCTAAAAAAATCACTCAAAATTTTCGACATTTTTGCTTACCACCTCCCTACCCTTACACCTCTAACGTTAAATGTTTACCAAAATTAAAGACTAATTAGTTTTACAATCTGACGAAATTTCAATTTGATATCTGTACTCAGTTTTGAGATATAACGGTTTGGAATTTTGAAATGTGCACCATTTTCGAAATGCTCCCAATTTCACCCCTACTATTATGTCCAAATGTTATATTTCACATCAATCCAAAATTTTGTCAAATTGTAAATCTACATAGTTTTTAATATTGGTAAAAATTCTACGTCGGGAGGTGGTAAGAAAAAATGTCGAAAAATTGTAGTGATTTTTTTAGGGCTCTGGTGAAAGATACAAAGTTTAAATTTTGCATGTGGATACATCTATTTGTTCTTCTTCAATGGCCCAAATCGAGCCTTGGCCTCCTGACCTTCAGGTTCCTTAACAGTTTCATTATTTATTGCGGAAGAGTTGTTAGCTCTTCGCACAACCCTCTACCTACGAATTTTTCATTTTCGTAGATTGAGGTAACCAAGGTATATTCAAGCAGGTAGTGTGCTGGAATTATGCGTCGACCGGGATTTGAACTTACGACCTTCGCATTGTAAACCAAACACGCTACCTACTAGACTACACCCTCGCTACATCTATTTGTTGCACATACAGAAAAAATAATAAAAATTCCGTAATTGTTATGCACCGACCCTCCTGGTCTAACGTGCACAAGGTGTTTCATGTGCAATGAAAAAAACACATAAACTGAAAATTAATAAATGAAATTTTAAGGTAGAAATTTAAGAATTTGCGAAATGCATTTAAAAAAAATTTCGATGTCTGTCGTCCAGTCAAAACCAACTGTTCAGCGGCATTGATAAGAAAGTTAAGAAATTTTGCATTTTTCATTACCATTATTCGGTGGATTATATGGATTATATGGGCATTTACAGCTGCTGCCATAAAAGATTTATAAAAATAAATTTTTCACCACATGGCAGATTTTCAGTCGAAGTTGTATATCTGTGTAAATTATCAAATCAAAATAACAAAGATGGCCGTCCAAGATCGAAAGCTGATTTTACGACCATGTATAGACCTCACACTATATTTGGGACGAATAAGAATGCAGTTTAAAGCGACTGCTGCCCACTGGAATTGATTGTATAATCTGTGGGACGCATTGTTCCATTGGTAAGGAAAGGGTTAAATAGTTTCGAAGGAAAATAAATTTCTTAAAATTTCGAAATTTCATGAAATTTGCGTGGGAGGGGTCAGAAGGAGTAGGGGGATGTAGCCCGTTCACGAACTCAAAGTTTTTTTTCTTGCTTAAAATTACATACAAAAACAAATTTCAGCACGATAGCTCAAAGCGTTCGTTATGTTATGTCGGAGACAGACGGTCACTCGGAATCAAGGTTTTGAGCGACAAAAAATATTTCTGTATCTTTGGCAGCTCTATGCGAGCATTATTTCTTAGCGTTACAAACGGTAAGGCAAACACAATATACTCGCACATTTCATCTAGAGTAAAAAATTTTAAAAGTTGGTGTTCGTCCATCCGACCGTCTTCTTTCTAGCTCCAGAACTCATTGTGGTGGTAAGTTCATTCCTTCTACCCCCTCCCATACAAAATGACTCAATTTCGGAATTTGGCAATAAACGCATTTTCCCGAAAAGTATAAGAGCTATTGATCTGAAATCTATATAAAGATAATTGTAGTGTCTGTCTGTTATTTGTTTATAAATGGCTACAAATAAGTTTTTTGCTTTATTTTAGCAATATCTAAGCAGAAACAAACGTTTTTAAAAAATTTCTCTCTCATACAAAGTGACTCATTTTGAAAAATTTATAATAATCAAATTTCCATGGAAACTATAAGAGCTATTAATTTGAAATTTAAAATATATTATTTCCATTATAAATGCGATCTTCAAGTATATAAATAATTTGAATGCCCTTACTCCTTCCACCACCTCCCATACAAACTAAACTTTTTCATGAAATATATGCTATACTCCAATTTTCGAATAACTTTTATCAAGCTAAGATTTTGTATTAAATCTTTAATTAGCATTGTTATTAATATTAGGAAAAAGGTAACTAATTAGCTTTACTATTTCTACCCCCTCCCATACAATCTGACACAAATCCACGACTTTGCGAAAATTCGATTTTCTTGAAAAGAATGAATGTTACTGTTCTGAAATTTAAAATATATCAATTGAATGATAATTGTAGTTGCTCCTCGAAGAATAACTAAAAACTCTTTCCACCACCTCCTATACAAACTTCATTTTTTCATGAAATATTCTAAACCAAGTTTCTCAGTACGTATAACTTCTAACGAGCTAAAATTTTGTACTAAATCTTTAATTAGCATTATTATTATTATCGCGCAAAAATTAACTGATTAGCTCCACTCCTTCTACCCCCTCCCACACAATGTGGCACACTTCCACGAATTTGCAAAAATTCTATTATTTGAAAAGTGTGAATCTAACTGATCTAAAATTTAAAACATATCAATTACATGATGATTATAGTAGTTTCTAGAAAATTTAGCAAAAACCCCCCACTCCTTCTACCACCTCCCATACAAACTGCACTTTTTCATGAAATACTCTAAATCAATTTTCTCAGTACGTATAACTTTGATCAAGCTAAAATTTTGTATTAAATTAAAAATTAACCGATTAACTCCACTCCTTCTACCCCCTCCCTTACAATGTGACACAATTTCACGACTTTGCGAAAACTCGATTTTCTTGAAAAGTGTGAATCTAACTGATCTGAAATTTGTAAGATATCAATTGCATGGTGATTATAGTTGTTTCTAGAAAAACTACCAGAAACCCCCCACTCCTTCTACCACCTCCCATACAAATAGCACAATTTCACTAAATCCAATGCACTAGGTTTCTCAAGTTACCTATTCAATTTTTCAAGCTTAACTTTGGTGCAAAATATTTTTATAGCTACTCTAGCATGATGTGAAATAAATTAATTTATTACTGTCATCCCTTCTATCACTCCCCACACAAAAATTCTTAAGACTACAAAAATTTCGATTTTATCGGTAGTATCATATAATTAGGCCTTACGCACAATCGAAGTCCTGTCATGTATTTAAGCTTAATGTCATTTTATTTGGGATTTTTTTAATTAACACAAGCTACAACTATTCACATGTCCTTAACGCTCTTCAACACGTATACATATGATTTCGAATCAAGGGTTTGATTTGATCATGAGCCTGTCCCATACATATGCGAGTATCATGGTCTCAGTCTTAATAATTTATGGTTCTGATTCCAACAAAATACGAAACATTGTGTTCAAAGAGCCATCAAACTAAGCAGATTATTTAGCCGATATAATGTACTACTAACTACATTCTCAAAAAATGTTATTATTGCGATTCTTACGCAGACAAAGTCGCGGGCGATCTCTAGTTATAAATATATTATTTCTATGATGATTTCAATCTACGGTATAAAAATTATTCGAATCCCTCCACTCCTTCTACTAACAATTGCACAATTGTACCAAATCCAATACACTAATTTTCTCAGTAAACAATTTTCAAAGCAGCTGTAATATGATGTGAAAAATAAAAAAATAGTTGTATGCATGCTGTCACTCCTTCTTCCACTCTCCCCATACAAAATTTCTTAGAATAAAAAAAATCTCTTTCTTCTAGTGTATCGTAGGGTTGCACTTTACGCCCAAATGTTTTTAAATTCAGAATTACAACGATCTTACTTTATTATTTTAATAATAAAGTATTGTAATCGACTTGGAAAAAAAAATTTGCTACCCTGAAATTTTGTTTTTTCACGTTTCATGACTAAAATAGCCTAAAAATGCAAAAAAAAAATCCGTCTGTCTGTACGACGTCCGCCGTACGCCGACGTGTACGCTCAGCGCACATTAACTCCCAAACCCTTCAAGATAGAAATTTCATTTTTGGGGGGATTGTAGACAGTTGCGGATCTCAGGCGGTTACCCATTTTGTGTACGGGTTCAGGGGGAGGCGGGGGGAGCGATTAAACCGAAAAATACGAATTCAAATATCTCAATCATGGTTACAGCTAAGAAGCTAAAAATCAAAATATATATAGAGGAGTTTGTGAGACAACTTTTAAAAATAATTTTTTTTTTTTTATCCATTGGCGTCCGAAAAGGAGGGGGGGGCTAAAAACAAATTGTCGGCCGATTTTTTTTCAAATGATTATATCTTCGAAATTACTTACCATAAGAAATTGATATTTTGAGACCATTAAGATGGCATATAAATCTACTAGAATCAGTTTAGATAGAAGCTAATTATTGTAAGGGGAAGGGTCAGGGGGGTGCAAAGAAAAACACTTAAAAATGAATATCTCGACTGTCTCTTAAGCTATGTAATTGAAACTTGAAACGTATACTAAGCTTTACTAGCGAAATATGAAAAAAAAATATAACATGTGGAGACAATAGTAGTGGGGGAAATGGGGAGCATTTCAAAAATGGCGCACTTTCCAAAATTACTAATCGGTATATTTCAAAACTGAGTACAGATATCAAATCAAAAATTTGGCAGATTGTAGAACTATATAGTCTTTAATTTTGGTAAAAAAATTGAAGTTGGGGGGTGTAAGGGGAGGGAGGTGGAAAGTAAAAAAGTTGAAAATGTTGAGTAATTTTTTTATGGCTCTGGTAAAAGATACAAAGTTTAAATTTTGCACGTCGACACATCTATTTGATGTTCACAGAAAAAAAATACTAATTTGTTCCAAAATTGTTATGCACCGAAGTGGGGGTCTAACGTGCACAAAGTGTTTCATGTGCAATGAAAAAAACACATAAACTGAAAACTTTTAAATGAAATTTAGAGGTAGAAGCCATCAAAGGTTTCTGCTTTTGGTGTATTACCCGTAATTAACTCCTTTGTTAATTAAATATTTTCAAATATAACATGCCGGAACGAATGCGGATAATATCAAAACCTGGCTTCTTTAAAAATTAAAATTTTTGTTTGAACCATTCAATTGCAAAACAACAACTGTCCATATTTGTTTGTTTTGTGCTTTCGAATAATACGAATCGTTAGAAATTTTTAAACTAAAATTTCTGTTTTGTGTGGGGTTATATAACCGGAAACGTTCAAAGATATTGTGCTAGCTAAACATGCTGTTAATGCAGCTGCATTATTAATTTTTATCGATTACGAATTAAATAATGATTAACGAAGCAACGCGTTTATGAAAGAAACCAGTTTGAGAACACTTGTAATGTTGAATATTCATATAAGAAAGACATAAGAATTCAATTATTCCGAACAAAAGTGTTTGATTTAGATTTTTAATTGGGATTGGAGATGTTTAGTAGTTGAGCGAACAGTAGGTTAATTGAGGATAATCACTTAAGCATTTAACTGAACTGACGCGAAATTCCTCCATCCTTCCAATTATAGATAAGCATAATATTTTTGGTAGATCGATATATCCTTGCCTCCTGAATTATGCCTTTCAATAACGCCTGGCGCTCAACGGTTATGTTTGACTCTTGTTTAAGGCTTCAATTACCAATTACTGCTGAGATTCGGTTTTTGAATACGATTCTTTTTCATTTATTTACAGCTAGACAAAGTTTGAACTTGATTAAGAAGCATCAATACACATATTTAATTTTTAATTGGATTCTTACGGATTTTGGCAATTCAATTAAATTGAAAAATGTATAAAGCAGTCTATTCAAATTAATTTTTCTACATCTAAAAAAATATACAGATATGAGTACATACATGCTACATGTTAGTTTTTCTTTAGTTTAGACAGTTGAACTGAAATTCGGCCAAGTTTTTAATTCGTTGAAAAGTGCATCACCTGGACATGATGTAGCCTTGACTTGGCGATGTCCTAAAAGCTTATAGTTGCTATCGATGTGACCGCTCGCAACACCATGCGCGATCAGATCCTTTAATTTGTTTAGCATTTCAGCAGGTGGAGTATTATCTGAAATGTATAAGAATCATATGTTAGAATGCTATGACGAAACTGCAATAATCGGACTGTTTCACTAAAAGTCAATCGAATTCTACTCAATTAATACTACAATTTTCAGACATCCGTGAAATATTTCATCAAAATTCCAAACCACTAAACTAATTGTTCGATAGCTGTGACAAATCGATTTGTATTCTAGATCTATTATATGTCGAATTACCTGACCAATCTCCAATCATACAGATGCCAACACTTTTGCTATTGTATCGAGGAGCATGTGACCCAACAACATTAAAGCCTCGTCCTTCGTAAATATTTCCATCGGCGCCGATAAGGAAGCTATAACCAATATCGCTCCACCTCTTACTTGTCATGTGTCCATTTTGAATTGACTTGATTGCTGCTTTACATGCACTGGTCGTGTAACAGGCTGGGGGCTGTGATGTGTGATGAATTATAACATAATTTATTTTTCCGGCGAAAGTTGTTCGTTGCTTAGGAGATTTTGCACCCCAATCTGATCTGGAAACTATGTTCAAACTGTTTGCTGTCGTAATATCTGAAAATGATAATTAATATTAAATAAATATTATGTAAATTAAGTTGTGGCGAAATTAATTACAGCAAATAACTAATAATGCAAGTATAGCTCTAGTCTCCATTATGTGTTTATATTCGGGGTTCTGCCTTTCATCTAATTTTTCTAAAAGATTAACATTTATATATAGCAAAGTCTATCTACAAATTATAATTGCTTACTACGATTCTTGATAATGCGTTGATGGGGTTTTTCAATGAGATGATTCTTCATGTTGAACAGAAAAAAAAACAATCTTCGCATTTCCTATTCTTGGGCATTAATATCTTCTTTCGGCTATTCAGTAGATTTGGGAAGAACCGACACATTACAGTGATGCTAAGAAGTATTAAAACATTTTTATTTTTATGGTCTTTTCTTTTTTTCACTCGGGAAACTATTACTATGATTATTTGGTTTTGCTGAAGAGTAATTTCGATTCGGCGTATTTTCAATTAATCATTTTGCGTATGTAATGCGTAAATCTAATTGAGTGTAAAATATTTTAATAAACTACTTTGAATTTGGTATTCAAAAAAACCGTTGAAAAGGTATTGTTTCAAATTTTTGTGTGTAAATTCGTAGTACTGTAACTTATTATAACGCGGTGTTGGGGCGTTATACCATATACAATTCCGTTTATTAACAGCTGCTGGTTTTGCTAGTTGACTTCAACGGCGTTCGACCATATTTGTTGTTTACGGTGACCGAAATAGCTTATGAGGTAACTCTTTAATGCGTAATGCACAGTTAGATCGACATGGGTAAGGGAAACAAATAGAAATAAGGAAGTTAGAACGGAAACAGAGGAGGGATAAGTCTGCAAAGGCGGTAGACGTTGTTCTTGAATTGCTGTGGACTGTACTCCGCTGAAAACAGACCTCTCGGCAATGCGTTCCATATCATTGACGTTCAAGGGATGAAGGACTGCCTAAATTTCACTGCCATGCAGAGCAGATGATTCACGGTATACTTGTGAGCGCGTGCAGCTTGGCAAGTATTACGTAGCGTATGTAAGAGAGGAATCTAGGGTGTAGTCTAGTAGGTAGCGTGTTGGTCTACAATGCGAAGGTCGTGAGTTCGAATCCCGGTTGACGCATAATTCCAGCACACTACCTGCTTGTTTATACCATAATTACCTCAATCTACGAAAATAAAAATTAGTAGATAGAAGGTTATGCGAAAGACTAATAACGCTTTCACAATGACAAATAAAATGTTGAGGCTCTTGAAAGTCAAGAGGTCAAAGCCCGATTTGGGCTGTACTGCCATTGTAGTGTAGTAATATGTAAGAGAGAAGGTATTAGATCTCTTAGTTCCTTACTAAATTTTTTTTTTACAGCACCGAGTATAACTTAGGGGGTCACCCTTTAATGCAATACACAGTTATGTCGGTATAGGAAGTGAAAGGAGGTATTAAGGTGGAGAGAGACGAAAATTACGGTGGACATTGTTGTTGAAACACCGCAGGCTGTACTTGTTGAGAAACAAACTAGCTGACAAATCATTCCAAAGTCTTGACGTTCGTGAAATGAATAACTGCCTATATTTCACTATATGAGAAGGCAAGGGTTTGACCGTGTACTCGTGTGCGCGTTCAGTTTGGCGAGTATTCCGGGGAAAAGTATGCAGTGGAGGAATGAGTGCGCTTAGTTCCGTACTGCATTTACCGTGGAAATATCGATAGTAAATGCTGAGTACTCCGACATTTCTGCGATGCTCGAGAGAATCTATAGAAGACGTGATGGTTTCGTCTCCAATCAGTCGGAACGCATGTTTTTGAATACGATCGAGCAACGCGAGGTGTGTTTTGGGTGCCCCAGCCCAAACATGCGAGTTATACTCTAAACGTGGTCTAATGTAGGCCTTATAAATGGTTGCTATGTCGATGGGTGTGAAATATTTTTTGCATTTTCGGAGAACACCTAGACATTTAGAGGCGTCAAGGGCAATATCAAACATATGCTGGGCCCAATTCAGGTGGTCACTAGTTTTGACGCCTAACAGTGTGAAATCTCCTAAGTGGTAAGCCGTGCACCATCAAAATTTACATTGTGAGACAACACTGAAGCATCCCGTTTGAGGGATAGATGACAGGCCTGTGTTTTGGATGCGTTGAACTCTACTCTGTTTTTCCTGCCCCATTCCAGGATTAAGTTGAGATCCGAGTTCAGTGAATTGAATAACTCCCTGCGATTGGAAGCAATAGAATGAATGTTTGATTCCGCAAGCAGAGTTAAATTCATAGATGTTGTCTAAAGTACTGTCATCTGCAAAACTATGGTTTGGATTGAGAGTGGACGACAGAAGGTCGTTTATGAAAACTAAGAAAAGAATTGGAGATAAAACAGAACCTTGTGGGACGCCGGAATTAATTGGGTAGGAGGAAGAAGTAACACCATCTAATACTACTCGTATAGTACGTTCAGGAGGATAGCTCTCAATCCATTGAACAAGGGTATCATTAAGGCCCACGGCCCTAAGCTTAACTAAGAGACATTCGTGCCAAACTCTGTCAAAAGCTTTTGCAATGTCAAGTGCGAGGACTTGACCTTCACCATATTTATGTAAGCATGAGTTCCAACGCTCTGTCAAGTAGACTAAAAGATCACCCGTCGACCGTTCAGAACGGAACCCATACTGACGATCATGGAGGAGCTGTTTATCCTCCAGATATTTGACGATTTTACGATTGACAGCAGTTTCCATTACTTTCGAGAGCATTGAAGTAATGGCTATTGGGCGGTAGTTGGCCGGGTTCGCTTTGCTTCCTTTCTTCTTACAAATAAAATTAAATGAAATGACAGTAACAAAAAAAAAACACGTCCGTCATTGTTCAACGTTTGAAACTCTCTCCCATTTAACATGGAAATATCTATAATAAATGCAGAGCACTCTGACATTTCGGCAATGCTCGAGGGAGTCTATGCAAGCCGATGCGGTTTCATCTCCAATCAGACACAAGTTTGACAGTATACTCGTGTGCATGTTCCGCTTCACGACTATGTCGTGAAAAAGTGCAAAGTGGAAGAATAAGTGCGCATAGTTCCGAACTGCATTTACTATGGAAGTAGCGATAGTAAATGCTGAGTACTCCGACATTTCTGCAATGCTCGAAGGAGTCAATGGAAGTCGTAATGGTTTCATCTCCAATTAGTTGGAAGCCATGTTTTTGGATTGTGCCCCAGCCCAAAGATGCGAGTTATACTCTATCCGAGGTCGAATGTAAGCCTTGTAGATAGTAGCTATGTCGTGAAGCATAAATTATTTTTTGCATTTCCGAAGAATACCTAGACTCCAATCAAGATGGTTATTGAATTTTATGCCAAAAAGGATAAAATCTTCGAAAGAGCATAGTTGTACGTCATTAAAGGTTACATTAGAAGATGACGCTCTATATATCGAGATCTGAGTTTAGCGAACGGAATACCTCTCTGCGATTGGAAGCAATAGAATGCTTGTTTGATTCCGCAGAAGAGTCAAATTCATAGGTGTTATCTAAAGTATCGTCATCCGCAAAAATAACTGCCGATATACTCTCTCCACTCTTTACTAAAGTGTGGAATGAAGAAAGATACCCGACTGAATTGTGAAAGTCCCGAAGAAGGACGACCTTCGGTATTGTGGTAATTGGAGTAGTATACTTACTGCCGTATCGAAAATCATGGTTAAGGTAATTTTCAATTGGATTAGTGTTTTGTACAGATCGTTCAAATACCCTACGTAGCAGTCAGCCGAAATGGGTTTTCTTCGTCTCATGTTTGTGGATTTCGAGAAGGCTTTCGACAGCGATAAGCGAATTTACATATGGAATAAGCATTCTTAAGAGAGATATTCCAGGCAAGGTCATAGCTCTGATTAAAGAATCCTACGAAGATGCAAGATGTTGCGCTTTCCATCGAGGAGAGCTGTCCGAAATCTCTCCTGTGCGAACGGGTGTCAGACAAGGTGTTAATAAATGACATATGCAGCATATTACTACCAGCCCTGTTTTATCTTGCCCTGTTTTATCTTGCCCTGTTTCACATCTTGAGTGCTTCACTGAAAGGTGGCGAAGATAAAGGTCTTCAGAGCGGGCTATTTAACGAGGCAGGACTGAAAATAAATGTGCGTAAAACCAAGTGCATGCAAATGGGTTCGAACACAAGCTCACTGATTATTCTTATTGGACAAGATATGGAAGAGGTGCAAGATTTTTGTTGTCACGGATGCATTATCAGAGAGCGGAGTCGAAAAGGATATTGAGGCTCGTAAAAATAAAGCTCGTCAAGCTTTCGGTATCCTTTCCCCTTTCTGGAGGGTAGGATCTCCCTTCGCAAGAAGCTGCGAGTATTTGACCCATGCTTTAAATCCATGTTGTTACACGGTTGTACTACATGGAAAGTGATTTTTCGACTTACCAAGAAGCTGCAAACGTGAACCAATGCCTCCGACGCATTTTAGTAATATTTTCACCAGAAGTGATCTCCAACGACAAACTTTGGAGTATACAGCTGGACAGACTAAAATAGTCATTGAGATTCAAAGGCGGGAGTGGAAGTAAACCAGAGCGAAACATTGCCAAACAAGCTCTGCATTATAATCCTTAAGGAAGACGTCGGGTTGGTCGACCAGTAGCATAGTATACCAATATTTGAATCCCCACTCCTTCAACCACCTAGCAACTAAACTGCACTTTTTCATGAAATAGTATAAAGCAGTTTTCTCAGTACGTATAAAATTAATCGTTCGTACTTTTTCGTACTAAATCCTTAATTATCATTATTATTAAGATTGGAAAAAATTAACCGATTAGCTTCTCTCCTTCTACCGCCTCCCATACAATATGATAGTTTCACAACTTTAAAAAAATTAATTTTTTTGAAAAGTATGAATGCTACTGGGCTGGAATTTGAAACATGTAAATTTCACTCCCTCTACCGCATCCCATACAAACTGCGCTTTTTCACCAAATTCAAAATACTAATTATCAATTTCATTTTTGAAGCTTAAATTTTGTAAAACATTTTTTTTTTCAAAGCTGCTTCTACAAAATTTCTTGAGACTACAAAAATGTCTATTGCATCTATCGCATGATTGGGCTTTACGCGCAACCGTACTCCTGTTATGTTTTCTATTACAAAGCAGCGATTTGACTTTTTCATAGTTTTGTTTTAATTTCAAGAGTAGTCATTCTAGTCAGCTGGTATGTAGCCAGTGGATACTCAGCAAACAAATTAATTTGTTAAAGAATCATTAATGAATTATATAAACGAGCGTAATTAACGTGTCTTTAACGATTCATCAAGCGCACTAAATGGACATTCGTTAATGAATTACTTTTAACAATTCATTAATGAATTGTAAAATGCTTATAAAAAACGAGTATATAAGCAAGTATACAATATATATACATATTTTTATGAAAGATTAACGATTATTAAAGAATTGAGCACATAAGCATACGCGGTCTCCTCTGCAGACTCCAGGTATTTTACGATTTGAGATATCGATGCGAAATAATTTTTGGCTCTGTTCACGCGCATGGTGAAATGCAAACTGCTCGTATTTAACAAGATCGACGTTGAGCGACCCTTTTTGTTTGGTTTGCTTATCCCGCAGTATATTTGTTTTGGGGCATTTCATGCTCGTTTTAAGATCGTTATTTGCGAGGACTCGTTAAATTGTTTGCTGGGTAGCGTGTTGGTCTAAGATGCGAAGGTCGTGAATTCAAATCCAGAAACGTATAATTCCCGCATCCTGCCTGCTTGGGTATACCCTGGTCACCTCAATCTACGAAAATGATAAATTCATTGATAGATGGTTGTGTGAAGGGCTAACAATCCTTCCACAATTAGAAAATAAAATGTTAAGGAACCTGAAGGTCAGGTCAATGCCCGATTTGGGCTGTTGTTCCATTGTAGAAGTAGTCAATCTAACACTGTTTTCAACTCTATTTGGCAAAGTTCCAAATATTATTGGCAACACTATCAGCCAGACTAGTTTAATATTACAATAATTATACATGATTTATTTTGAATTAATGTTACAAAAATTCAAAAATAATTAATATTCATAAAGTATGACAAATATTTTACAACTATCACTGTTCGATTACTATTTCTCTCCAGTTCTGAGGTCAATGAAATGAAATAATTAGTAAATAATAAAAACATACACATTTTTTTATTAATCATTGAGGGCTTGATAGACCGTATATGGCACACTCACCATTTGGGGATGCACACGGTTTTTTATTATTTATTTTAGATCAGGTATCCGATTAATTGGACGGAACCGGTTTCTTTTATTTTTTTTTCCGCAAAATTCGAGAAAATCACAAAATGAATAAGAAATTGTTTACAATGTTAAAAGATACGTAAATTTTTTTTATGATTTTAATAGGTATGCTGGATGCCGACCAGTCTGATAATCATTATCACTTTATCTGAATTTAAGTAATAGTTTTATTTTTTTGAATTAATTCTTAGCATTTGATGTTCAACTTTGAAGGGATATTGTTGAATTAACAAATAGGTAGGCTTCTGACTGAATATTATTAACCTATCAAAAAGCTTGAACATTCTCCTTTAAGAAACAGAAATATTTTCAATACGAGGGATTTTTAAAATGATGCCAATTTTGCATACAAACTGTGGCATCTACTATGATTCCAATATCTGAAATATATTACGAAAAATTAATTATACAATTTGAACAATTTTTTTTTATCAATCAACTTCCTTAAGGCTGATCTACATTCTATGCAACAGTTTTGTGCATATGCATTCATGTGATACCACCTAACACATTGAATGCTTCAGCGTCAAGTTCGACAGCAGCTTTGGTTTGAAACAAATTTTAAGTCACTGAAATTGGTAATACAAACTCAAAAAAAAAAACTGCCAGAGCTGCACTGTATTTATTGCGTAAATTCTGTTGTTCTGTTGGTTTGGCATTGAAAGTAAGCTGGTAATATTCCAAAAATCGTCAATAATACATTTTTCAGCCATTTATCCATAAAATTATATGAAATAAATAAAAGCGTTTAACAAAATTTATTTGAATCTGAAAGATGCAAGGCTAACGGTCAAATTTGACGCAGAAATTTTACTGCATTGAATGTGTTAGCGAACGCAACGAATTGGGCTTTCGTCAAATATAGACCGGCCTTTAGTCAAATTTATATTGAAAAAAAAAGTTGATGAAAATGTCTCAAATCTCATCGCGTCAGATTTCAAAATCCGCACCAAGCCTGCTCACCTTTCTATAACAATTTTAGCACAATATTAACACCCTAGAGTCTCAAAATCGGTTGTCCATCCGTCCATCTCTTTACTAGCTCGAGAACGCATTGAGCTAGAAAGTTCACATTTTGTACATATGACGAAAAAGTAAGATCAGTTCGTGAATGGGCTAACGTGCTCCACCCCCTCTCATACAAAATTATAAAATTTCGGAATTTGATAATAAACGCATTTTCTCGAAAAGTATAAAACCTATTGCTCTGAAATTTGAGTTTTATTATGTAAGCTGCCATGGAAGACTAAGTGAAAGGGGGTTCTAGGGCAGGGATATTGTCGATTTAACACTTAATTGCGATTACGATCAATAGCTCATTTATTTATGGAAGTTTGGGCTTTTTTCTTGTCAGAAAAAATGGTCTTGTGGAAGAAATAACAGTTAAAATGAGCATAAAAAGTTATTGTTCAGCATTTTACCACAAAGAAGTTGGTTTGCATATTTCTTCGGGCGAATTCTAGCTTTGCTGTTGGGTTTTATTACTAGTGCTAAAAGACGTGGTGCCGATTTCAGCTTTTGGCGACAAATGGGCTTAGAACTCGTTAACACACTGTCGACTGTCCATTTTGACACACCTAGTCCATAACTCTTAGCGATTTGGGGAGCGGTCTTCATGGAGTTGCTTGTGTTTTGAATTATCCAATACTTATTTCGGTCTGACAGCTTGCCTTTTGGTCCTCTTGTTCGGCGTTCCCATAATTTTTAGGATTTTGTAGCTTTTGTAAGCTTTTTAGCAATTGCACCACACTTGCTCAACCCTTTTTCAAAAAATGCAAGGATTGGGCCTATTTCCAAATCTGTAAACCCAGTTCCGTGCGGTATTTAAATAATAAACAAAAACAACAACGATCTTAATAATTTTCGAATAAATTTGACTTATTAGCAACAGTTGATATCACAAGCTAATGACAATCTCCTTACTGGTTTATGCTAATTGTTTTTATTTGCTACTCTTTCTCTCTAATTTCTGATTATCAATTAAAAAAACATAACAGGGCTACGATTGCGCGTAAAGCGCAATCTTACGATACTATAGATGAAATAGAATTTTTTGTGATCCCAAGAAATTTCGTATGGGAAGTGTTGGAAGGGATGATAGCATTGAACTAATTTTTTCCCCATCATGCTAAAGCAGCTATAAAAATGTTTTATACAAAATGCTTACTCCAAAAATTGAATGGGAACTGAGAAAATTAGTGAGTTAGATTTAGTGAAAATGTCTGTATAGGAGGTGGTAGAAAGAGTGAGGGGATTTTAGTGATTTTTTCAGAAATAACTAGGAATATTATAAAATTGACATACCTTAAATTTCAGACTAGTTGCCATTCATACTTTTTAAGACAATCGATTTTTTGTGAAGTTGTGAAACTGTGTCATATTTTATGGGAGGGGGTAGAAGCAGTGAAGCTAATCAAATATTTTTTTCTGATCTTAGTGATAATACTAATTAAGTATTTATTACAAAATATGAGCTCAATAAGTGTTATTTGTTCTGAGAAAATTGCCTTAGAGCATTTCATGAAAAAGTGTAGTTTGTATGGGAGGGGGTGGAAGGAGAGAGAGGACGCAAATAATTTTTCTATTGTAGACTTTAATCATTATGAAAGTAATATATCCCAAAATTTAGACTAATAGCTTTTATACTTTTCGAGTAAATCCATTTATTGTCAAATTGCGAAATTGTGTCATTTTATATGGGAGGGGGTAGAAGGGATGAATCTAATCGTTTTATTTTTTTTGGCATTACTAACAATTTTAAATAAATATTTGATGCACAATTTCAGCCCGGTAAATTGTATACGCACTGAGTAAATTGGCTTAGAGTAATTCATGACAAGTACTGTTTGTATGGGAGGTGGTAGAAGGAGGGAGAGGACACGCATAATTTTTATACGGTGGATTGATATTATCATAAAAGTAATATATTCCAAATTTCAGGCCAATAGCTTTTATACTTTTCGAGCAATTCCGTTTATTGTCAAATTGCGCAATTGTGTCATTTTGTATGGGAGGGGGTAGAAGGGGTGGAGCGATTTGGTCCGTTCACGAACTTGACCTTACTTTTTTGTCGAAAACGACGTGTACAAAATTTGAGCTTTCTAGCTCAACGCGTTCTCAAGCTAGAGAGCGAACGGACGAACGGACGGACGGATGAAAGGACGGACATCCGGTTTTGAGATTTTTGAGTGATAATATTAACTTCTGTATCATTTATTTTTATCTCCGAGCCTTATTTCTTTAGAGCAAACTTATAATACTCTCAGATTTCATCTAGAGTATAATAACGGTATTCCACTAAATAAATTGCAAAAATGAGCATATTGTTGCGAGCTAGGGGTTCGCCGGGATTTCAAGTAAAAACACAATTCGTTTAAAAATAAGTGATAATTTATTTATTCGCACTATAACTTAATTCGCACTATATGGCAGTACCGTCGCGTACTTTTTCTATCGCTTGCACTGGTTCGCGTCTCGATCATCAAATGACTGGTTCCCGACTGAAAGCTTTCGTGCTTTTATGTATTTCTCCCCCTATTCATGACTATTCTCGAAGCTTCCGTCGGGGTGTATGTCTGAACTATACTGGAAAGCTCTAGATCTTTAATTATGGCTTTCTACATAGTTGAGTATACTGTTCTACATAATTCTTGTCTATTCGAGAGAGATCGAGATGCGGGGTTGCCAGGTGTGCATATAACAATATTTTGACTGCGTTTATAGTTATGCTCCGCATTGCATAATAGTGACGTATTGGTCCGATTTTCAAATTTTCTAATATGTTGCCCCAGAAAAAATGTGATAATTTTTTCTAGCACTGTTTCTCCTATTTATGTTCAATCAGTTTGATAAACGTCTCAGCAGAAATCGAAACATTAAAATTAATAAAGCAGAATAGCGTAAAGTTCGGAAATTTTCCTTTTAATTTGAAATTCACTGTGAAAACATTCATGAAACCCAGTGGAAAATAATTTACTCCGAAAGTTTCTTTGTTTGCGGAAATAGTTTTTATACCAACCTTATCAAAAAAGTTCTTGAAAGTTTTTCTATAACGAAACACGTTCAAAATTTCTTAATGACAAATTAGTCTTTCGGTCTATTGTAGATTCGTTACAGAGAATCTGACAATCGATTTGGTAAAATTTAAACAATATTTTTATACTCTAGATGAAATCTGAGAGTATATTGTGTTTGCCTTACCGTTTGTAACGCTAAGAAATAATGCTCGCACAGAGCCGGGTACAAAAATATTTGTTGTCGCTCAAAAACCTCGATTCCGAGTGTCCGTCTGTCTGTTTGTCCGTCTGTGCGTCTGTCTACAGCATAACTCTCGAACGCTTTGAGCTATCGTGCTGAAATTTTTTGTGTATCACTTTTAGCAAAAAAGTAACTTTAAGTTCGTGAACGGGCCACATCCCCCCACTCCTTCTACCCCCTCCCATACAAATTTCACGAAATTCCGAAATTTTCAGAAATTGATTTTACTTTGAAACTATTTAAGCTATCGACTTGAAATTTGGGTTAAAGTATTACGATATAGATTTCATTAATATGACTGAATATTGATCCGATCCCGTCACTCCTTCTACCCCCTCCCATACAAATGCATAATTTTGAAAAATGCAATTTTTCGATTTTCATCGAAACTAGCAAAGTTAGAAAAACGAATTTTTGCCAGAATTAATTTTATCATAATTCCAATTAGTTTTGAAAAAATTATCAACTTCACCTTACTCCTTCTACCCCCTCCCATACAAATTTCACGAAATTTTGAAATTTAAACAAAATTATTTTTCTTCGAAACTGTTAAAGCTATCAACTTCATATTTTGCACAAAGTATAAAAATAGAAATATCAATAACAAGAAAGAAATGTGTTTTGATCGGTACACTCCTTCTACCCCCTCCCATACAAATGTACAATTTTTGTTAAGTGCATTATATCGATTTCCATTGAAACTAGAAAAAGTACAAACTTGAAATTTTGTCAGAATTTGTTTTTTAATAATTGAAATAAATCCCAAAAAAATTATCAGCTCCTCTTCACTCCTTCTACCCCCTCCCATACAAATATCTGTATTATTAAGCATTTCTTCTTCGAATATATTAGAACTATCGAATTTGAAATTGAATCAAAACGTGGCTATAAGGATGATGATAAGAAGTTTCAAAATCATCTTAAACGCTCCACTTCCTCTGCCACCTCCCATACAAGTGCCTCAATTTCAGGAAAACTATGCCCAATTGAAAATAATGAAAGCTACAAACCTTAAACTCAACACGAAATATTTTGCATACCACATTAGGTGTCATATCCAAAAATTACAAACCTTTCTCCTCTGCTCCTACCACCTCCCATACAAAAGTCACTATTAATTATTTAAAAGAATTGGAGGTGACATATTTTCCGGTACATTGAACTCTTTCTCATTTCATCTAGAGTATCATATGATTGGGCTTTACGCCCAATCATAATTCTTTTATGTTTTTTCTCTAAGTACAAGCTCAAGCTAAAGAGTAAATGATCAGCAGAATAGAAAGCAGGGCATTTCTTTGTTGGTTGGCTTTGACGACTCAATCTCATGCTGCATGTGATAAGACTTGTTTACATGTTTATGTTAATTTTTACAAATTCGCCATTTTTGTTAATCGAAAAATCCCCTTAATTTTCATTGAAAAACAACAACTTTCTAATTTATTACATATTTGCCTGGCTTTTTGTATTTTGGCAGGTTGTAAATTTATAAACAATTCCAACGGGGGAATCACTCATTTCTTGTGCTATCCGCTACTTTAGTGTAGTAGCTAAATTATTTTATATATTAATGAACTATTTGTTTGTGGCCCAGTTAATATATTATACATATTCTACTTGTATAGTATGTGTTTTTTGATGCTATTAGTCTTATTTAATAATTATTATTAAAAAAACAAAACAATTTGAAACTTAGAATATAGAGATCATAGTACATACACAGTGTAGTCAATGAAGACAAAAATTATTTTTTTTTTAATTACTTGGTAGTAGTAGTTGATGGGGGTTAGGTTTGTATTTTTCGTATGTGACACCGAACATGGCATGTAAAATGTTTCGTGCTGAATTTAAAGTTTAATTATTTTGAAAGAAATTGGACAGAGTTTTCCTGAAATTGGTGCATTTGTATGGGAGGTGGCAGAGGAAGTGGAGCGCTTAAGATGATTTTGAAACTGCTTATCATCATCTTTATCACCATGATGAAATTGAATCAAATTCAATTTCAAAGTCGATAGCTCTCATATACTTGAAGGAGAAATGCTTTTCTTGAATTTATAAAACAGATATTTGTATGGGAGGTGGAGCTGATAATTTTTTCTAAAACTTATTTTAATTATTAAGAAACAAATTCTGGTAAAATTTGAAGTTTTAACTTTTTCTAGTTTTAATGGAAATCGATCAATTGCTTTTAACAAAAATTATGCATTTGTATGGGAGGGGTTAGAAGGAGTGTACGGATCAAAACAAATTTTTATTGCATTATTAATATTTCTATTTGTATACTTTATACAAAATATCAAGTTAATAGCTTTAACAGTTTCGAAGAAAATTTCGTGAAATTTGTATGGGAGGGGGTAGAAGGAGTGAGGTGAAGTTGATAATTATTTTTAAAATAAATTGCAATTATAGTACAATTCATTCTGACAACATTTCGTTTTTTCAGCTTTACTAGTTTCAATGAAAATCGAAAATATGTATTTTTCAAAATTGTCCATTTGTATGGGAGGAGGTAGAAGGAGTAAGGGGATCGGGTCAATATTCCGTGATATTAATGGCATCTATATTATAACACTTTGACCTAAATTTCGAGTCGATAGCTTAAATAGTTTCAAAGAAAAATCAATTTCTTAATATTTCGAAATTTTATGAAATTTGTATGGGAGGGGGTATAAGGAGTGGGGGGATGTAGCCCATTCACGAACTCAAAGTTACTTTTTTGTTAAAAATGGCACACAACATTTTTTAGCACTATACCTCAAAGCTTTCGAGACTTATGCTGTAGACACACACACGGACAGACGGACAGACAGACAGACAGACAGACAGACGGTCACTCGGAATCGAGGTTTTTGAGCGACAACAAATGTTTCTGTACCCTTGGCGGATCTGTGCGAGCATTATTTCTTAGCGTTACAAACGATAAGGCAAACACAATATACTCTCAGATTTCATCTACAGTAAAAAAAGTGTTTATATGAAAAGCTCTGATGTTTCTATTTCAATAAAGAGTGTGGACATGGAGGTTATGTTTGGAATAGAATATGGGGCTAAATTCAAGATAGTTCAAAATATGCAGCCTTAATGGGACACCCTTTATTTTAAAACCAACATTTCGTGCACGTGGAATCGATACAGAGCGAGATCACTTTACATTGTTGTCCGGATCGAGGAAAAGTAATAAGCAACTTATCACGAAATTGTAATATTTATAGTGCCATAGCGGCAAAAAATATCTTATACAACGTAAAAGGACTTTTCATTTATTCATGATGATGGGCATGAATTGAAGAACAAACAATATTTTTAATCGATTGATGTAAGATTGTAGTAGATACTTGTATGTCAAGAAATTTTATTTATGTGAATTATTTATTTTGTGGAGCCATGATATTTAAATTTGTCAGATCGATCCGTGCACACGGGGTTTTTTGGTTCCAAATGTATGAAATTTTATCTTATTCCAAGAATTTTAATTAAAAAAAAACAGGGCAATACTCTAGATGAAAGAAAGGAATTTTGTAGGGGATGCTTTTGACATGTTTTAAATTGCACAACAGTAGTATTCATACTTTTCACGAAAATATACTTTTTGTGAAGTTGTTGAATTGTGTCAGATTGTATGGGAGGGGGTAGAAGGAGTGAAGGTAAACGTCTAATTTTTTTTAGACTTACGAATAATTCTAAACAAAATATTTAGTGTACAGTTTCAGCTCGATAAATTTTATACGTGCTGAGTAAATTTGTTTGGAGTATTTCATGAAAAAGTGCAGTTTGTATGGGAGGTAATGGAAGGAAGGGGAGCACTCAAATGGTTTTTATACAGTGAATTTAAATAATTATAAAAGTAATATATTCCAAATTTCAGATCAATAGCATCTATGATTTTTGAATTAATCCGTTTATTATCGAATTGCGAAATTGTGTCACTTTGTATGGGAGGGGGTAGAAGGGTTAAAGCTATTTTTTTTTTTTTTGGTTTTACTAATAATTCTAAATGAATATTTAGTGCACAGTTTCAGTTCGATAAATTTTATACACACTGACTAAACTGCTTAGAGCATTTCATGAAAAAGTGCAGTTTGTATGGGAGGTGGTGGAAGGAGGAGGAGGACAGAAATAATTTTTATACATTAAAATGGAATCATCAGAAAAATATTGTATTCAAAATTTTATATCAATAACGTTAATAATTTTCGAAAAAATTCGGTTTTTGTCAAATTGCAAAATTGAATCATTTGGAGAGTCATGGGAGGAGGTAGAAGGGGTGGAGCGATTTGGCCCGTTCACGAACTCGTCCTTACTTTTTTGTCAAAAACGACGTGTACAAAATTTGAGCTTTCGAGATCAACGCGTTCTCAAGCTAGAGAGGTCACGGACGAACCGACGGACAGACAGACGGACGGACATCCGGTTTTGAGATTTTTGAGTGATTATATGAACTTCTGTATCATTCATTTTCTTCTCTGAACCTTATTTCTTAGCGTTACAAACTTTGTGGCAAACTTATAATACTCTCAGATTTCATCTAGAGTATAAAAATGGATTTTTGAGAGTTTAAATGTATTGAAGAGCGTTGAAGAAATGTAAGTAGCTTGCGCTAATTCTAAAAAAAGTTACAACCCAAATATGGCCTTGGCCTCCTAACCTTCAGGTTCCTTAACATTTTTTCCATCACTTATTGTGAAAGGGTTGCTAGCCCTTCGCACAACTCTCTATCTACCTACCCAAGCGGGCAGTGTGCTGGAATTATAATTCGACCGGAATTTGAATTCACAACCTTCGTATTGTAGACCAACCACGCTATCCACTAGGCTGAATCAAAAAATCTACTACTCTGCACGATTGTCTATGCATTGAGTAATATTTGAGCATAAGTGAAAGATTCAGGCTTATTAGCTTTTCGTGTTCTCCATATTCTAAGATTGCTAAACATTGGGAAATTAAAAATTTTGTTTTTTGTTTAACGCATCAATCATAACTACATAATAGTTTAATTTTATTGTATTCAATAAGAGCCACGATTTGTGAATTGAATTTAATTGAGAACTGCATTTCAAAATTTATATAAATTTTGGCAATAATTGTAAATAATATGTTCTAATATTTCAGATAAATAATGAAAACACAACGTATTCAAGCCGCGTTTGCTAGACGTCGTGAGGCCGATCATAATCGAATTGAAAAGACCGCAGCTGTTAATCGATATTTTGATCATTGGGGTAAAGTAACATCACGTTTTGAAACATGGACGGATGCGGATTATTATCAGCATGCGGAAGATACATTGCGAAAGGAACGCGAGAAAAAATTTAAAGACAAACAATTACAGGAGAGACGTGAAAAATTGAAGAAACTTATCGATCAAGAAAATGTCAAATACGAAGAAGAATTGCGTCTATTGAATAAGCCTCGGGCGAAGAAAGTTCCGACTAATCTTTTGGAAAAGATTGATAATGATCTTAAAGATGCTGCCGAAGAACGACGGAGACTTGATCTAGAATCGAAATTATACTGCAAATGGAGACATGGTACGACTGATGAAAATGTTTTGTTCGAATCGAAAACAACAAATCATACCATGGCTAAACTTAATTGGCTAGATAAACAGGTATATAGTTTTTTTTATAGAATATTTATTATTTTCGTTTCTGTTCAATTTTCTTCCTTTTGTTTTTTGATGTAGGTAGGTAGAGATGGCTGCTCTGACATAAGTCAGAGCGCACATATACTATATGCTGGTCCGTTTTGATGCCATAGGATCTCTGAAAAACTCCTAGTTGGTGAACCAACCGGAGCTTTCTATAAAGCGTTGAAGACTCCTAACTTCCGCATTTATCAGTTTACCAATGCCATCCAAGAAGTATGCGACCAATTGGCGCATCCTCTTTCTGCATAACAGATGGAGAATCGTTTCTTCCTCATTTTCATCTTTGCAACTCCTGCGTTGGTCATTAAATGGAAGGCTGAGCCTCTCAGTATGTTTCCCTATCCTATAATGGCTCCTACTACGAAGTTGATCATCGGACTATTTAGCGAGATCAGTCTTCCGAAGCGTTTCAGATCCAACACTGGCCAAATCCGTCTAGTGATATTACATGTAACACCATTCGGCCATCTGGCGTTGGTTTTGCTAATCGCATCCAACTTAAATTGCGAGAGGTATACTTAGTTTCTTTTTCTCATATTGAGTCTGTAAGTTGCGAGTTCATCGGCCTTGCAGGTCCCCGGAATGTCCCTGTGTCCTGCCAGTCAGCATAGACGAATGTTGAATTCTTCAGCTATCTCATCATCAACATCAATGGTAATGCAGCCTAAGTTGGGCATTGGTCTCCTGTATGCTTCGTCTCCAATTTTCTCGGTACAATGACCGCGTCCACCATGTTGAAAGTTTCCGAAGCGATTTGCTGTTTTCCCAGCGTTTTCTTGGTTTTCCAACTGGCCTTTTTCCTTCCGCCTTTTCTTTTTGTACACGTTTAGGTATTCTTCTATCTTCCATTCGTGATCAGCCCACTGTAGCTTTCGAAGCTTAATGAGAGTAGAGACTTCTGGGTCCTCAAAAATAGTAAGCATTTTGTTCTCTCACCAGTTCAAGAGTTCCGTTTACCGTGTCTTGTTTGCTACCATTATGCGTTTTTTGATTCCATTGATTTCATTGCCGTCTTTGGAGAGATTGGGTCCTAGATATATGAAGTTGTTCATGCTTAGCCCTACTTCTCGTGTTGCCGTGTCAAGATTAACGAAGACTTGCTTTGGCGCCTAGTTGTGATCGCGCAAGCTGTGATGATTTAAACAGCAGCGTCCTTCTGGTATCAACTGGGAGTTTTCTTACAATTTATTCCAACGCCAGATTAGAACGTGAGGTCATCTCCTTGCTTCAGCCCGGAGAGTGTCTGGAACTTATTGTCAAGTCGTTCTGAATCCTTACTTGGCATGTTGAGTTCATCATTGCAAGATGTGTTTTGCTGGTATTCCTTATTCCAGCATTATTTTGTAAAGTACAGTCCTATCGATAATGTCGTATGCTTGCTTAAAGTCTTCGAATACCTGATTCACATTGATGTTTTATTTCCAGCGTTTTGTTTGCATCTGTTTCATTGTGAATATTTGATCCGTAGTTGATCGTCCGGCTCTGAATCCACCTTGGTATTCTCCAATTAGCTAGGGTGTAGTCTAGTGGGTAGCGTGTTGGTCTTGTAATGCGAAGGTCGTGAGTTCAAATCCCGGTCGACGCAATATATAATCCCAGCACATTGCCTGCTTGGATATACCTTGGTTACCTCAATCTACGAAAATGAAAAATTCGTAGAAAGAGGGTTGTGCGAAGGGCTAACAACCCTTCCACAATAAGTAATGAAAAATGTTAAGAAACCTGAATGTCAGGAGGCCAAGGTCCAATTTGGGCTGTAGTGCCATTAGAGAAGAAGTAGAAGAAGATTCTCCAATTATGTTTTCGAAATTTTAATAAGGGGCTCTATGATCTTTGTCAAAATTTTATTAGAAGGCAGCAGTGAAATCCGTCTATAATTTTCATAGCAGAGTTTGTCGCCCTTTTTGTATATCGGACATATAAAGCTTTTACGCTAATCATCTAGTAATGTTTCATGTGTGCAGATTTTCCTAGGAATGCAGTTACCACTGCTTTTTAAAAGGTATGCTGGAATATCGTCTATGCCCGGCACCTCATTGTCGTCAGCTGGTTCCTCGGCCAGGTAGTCAGTTACATTAGTAGTCGATGATGAATTTGTTTTAATCAGCTGTTTGAAATATTGCCCCAAGCTCGTCTTTATCTCTTCCGTATCGCTAATTATGCCTCCTGCTATCTTTACAAAGGCTCGTTTTCGGTTGAAATTTTTAACTATAGCGTAAGCCGCTCTTGTGTTTCTGCCAGTTTTGTTAGCAAATCCTCTAAGCTCGTTAAAAATGTTTTTTTGGGCTCTCGTTGGTCGTTCAGTAAATTGTTTGTAAGCTACATTCTTTTTTTCTATTTCATCTCGGCATTCATGATCAAATCAGTCATTCTTCTTTCGCTGGGTCTCGTGGCCTATAATCTCATCTGCAACGGATTTAATACCTTTTTTTGATGGAGAGACATAATTGCTCTATTGGCATTTCGCCATCTTTCTCAGAGATGCGCAACAATCAAAAACAGTCTTGGATATAGACACGACTAGTTCCAGGGATTTAATACCGGCCTATTACTATTAGTAAGATGCGAATATCCATAGTAAACGCTACACTACATTTTATCGCTCTCAACTCTGCTTTCGTTGATGTAGCATATTTGGTATCTTTCATTTTGGCTAACGTTCTATAATTTAAATTTCTTAATCTATTTTCAGATTGAAGATCGCATGATGCGCGAGGAAGAAGCTAAAAAGACTGAAGAAAGGCGACTTAAATTGATGGAAGAAACTCGTAAACGAGAAGAAAATCTTAAAGAACAGCAAAAAATTCGCGAAATCGAAATAAAAGAATTACGAACATTACAAGAGAATCACTTGCATGAGTTGAAATCGCGTGAATCACAATGTGATAATTTACGCAATCAAGAAGCAAAATATCACCAAGATTTGGAAAAAATTGCAATTGAACTTGCAAATCTATCAGCCAGAAAGAATGATTCGAATGTCAATAATGCCACCGTAATGCCGCATAACATAAAGCGTATAAAAATGTTCATTCGCCAACGATCTGAAAAAGTTCGAGACGATTTGGATAACGATATCTTACTATTGACTCGTCTCGCATCGAATCATAGCGTCTCAGATCAATTGAATAATCTTCAAAAACAATTCCAATCGCTCTACGATTCGGAATTGAAAAAGCAATCAACAATCGAAGCGATGTACGAATCTGAAGCCAAACATAATTTAATGAAATGGGAAAGTGTTTGGCAGCAACAATCTAAAGATAGAGAAATGCAAATTTTTAATATTCTTGAGAAGATTAAAGCTGATACGGAGCATAAACTATCAGAAAATTTACATCAACAAAAGTGTTTAGTTCAAGTCAGGCAGACACATTTATCAGCCATTGAAAATTCAAATGAGAAATTAAAGACTATTGTTAAGGAGCAGGATAACTTTACGAATATGATTGGCGATCTAAAGGATCCAATTGATAAATGTGCGCTAGATGTTGGCGTCTTGGAGAATATATCGAATTGTAGTATTGGTGAAAAATCCACATTGCAGCCGAGATTTGGTCGAAAGAAGGTTGCTTGGACTTAATTCATCATTTTGATAATATTTTTTTTTTTTTTTACTTGAGATAACAATATTTTAATTCTGGTTTTAAAAAGGACTATTTTTGATATGAAATTATAATTAATTTGGTTTAGATATGTAAAACAATGGTAACATTAAACGATCATTTTAATTAAGTGTTTTAGTTTTATTTTTTAATGTGGGATTCTACTCTGTCATCACTGCAAAGATATAATATCTGATCTAACAAGGCTGAAAATTGTGTGACGAAAGGAAAATGAAGCGAACTTACCCTAATCAATCAATGGAAATGAAAGACCCGATTTCAGCAGTAACGGCAGAGTACGAAAGATTTCTAAAATTTCATTTATTGCTATTTACAAGCTGCCACTTTCACAATGGAAATCTCTCTGTTTAATTCCGGTATTAATATTATTAGATAAATCAGAGAAATTGCTAGTAACTGTAATTAAACGATTTTCACAACTTCAGGCACGTATATATTACGAACTGTCCGGAATTGCTAAACGCTTCAAGCAAAGCAAGTACGCAAGCAAACTAACATTCAAATCTACAAGTTAAGTTCTATAGAAACGTATAAACGATTTTAATTTATTCCTTGATAAGAGGATAAAATAGAAATCAGACACACTTCAGCCGCATAATGGACCGAAGAAATGCATCTAATGATGCGTAAAGGATATCGTTCTCGACGTTCAACTATGATTTATGTTTAAAATGGGGTCGTCTATTACAGCTACCGTTCAACAAAAAAAAAAAAATCTTCATTGAATTGTGAACTTAATGAACTAGAAGATGTGCAGCAGTGCAGGTTACTTTGATGCGATGGCATACCGGAGATACATCATGATAAAATTTGGTCGGAATTTATGACTGTGACCGGTCGCATTTTTCGTTCTGGAATAGTTAATCCTGATTTTTGTGCTGTAAGGAGGAAAAATGGTGTACACGAGATATTGAGACATGCATTCTGCAAATGCATGTTGTTTCCTGGCTGTAGATTGTTATAAAAAAAATTATTTACGAGTTCTTCTTCTAAAAAAAGGAAGTAGAAATATATGTACAAATATAGTTTTTCGTTGTTCAGCGAAATATGGCATATAGTATGGTTGGTTAGGTTTTTGGAAGGGCTGCACTTTAATGGGCTTAAATCACTGTTTGGCTTATTGTTTGCATCTGTGGTAATAATGTGGTTATCATGGGAACCTACACATCATTCAACCAGCTTCTTCAAAACTAGTGACATTAAATAAAAAGAAATAGATATTAAATAGGAAAAATAATAAAAGTTAGATGTAAGAGCAATTGTTAAAAAAGAAAGAAAGAAGTTAATGTAATTTTAAATTAGGAAATTTAACAGTTTAAGTTTAAAATATTGAAGTGCGCAAGGGGTCGCAGGACTTCAAGTAAAAATAAACAAAAACACTAAGTTCAATTTAAATTAAAATAACCGCAAATTTAATTTTTGCTTCTCACCACTTTTCGCTACCACTCTTTCGCTTCCACTCTTTCGCTTTTAAATTTCAAGTCTTTCTATCTCGACTTTCCACGCGACCACTCGATCTCGACCTTTTCGCTTCTGAGCGAACTCACTCAACTGCCTCATGAATGCTCGCTTCTATTTATACTCGGCTCAATCGACCATCACCCATACCGCTATCCACACCGTCGCCGCGCATAGCGACTCTACAACGACCCTTGTCGCCTGTTCATAGCGACCTTTCAACGACCTTTGTAGTCGTCGCCTATATCGTCGCCGTTCATAGCGAATCTACAACGACCATTGTCGTCGTCGTCGTCGCCATCGTCTAGCGAGTTTGTTTGGTTGAATGTTGAAGGTACGTGCACGTTCTTTCATTAGCTTAGTGAAAGATTGCGAAAATGCAACATTATCGAAATTTCTGTGGCCGTATATTTGTTCTTGGCTGAAATATCTGAAGAAGAAATCATGCGGCAAGCGACTAGGGCTAATATGGAACATTATATTCTTTAAAATTAATATTGAACGTAGCTGTGTACACCTTGATCGTCTGTGAAGGTTCGTTGTAGCTTTTAATCGACCTAGTCATTATTCCATTTGCACCATATCGTATGGTGCGCGTAGTTTTAAGGTATATGTCATCTGCTCGTCTGGTATTGCGGCTACGGTTGTCGCTGTGATATTCCAGAGTAGCATTCGTATTTGTGGGATAATTTTTTATCAGATTTATTTGATTTGCGGACTCCAGGTAATACAGCTTTTCCAGAGTAAGAAGATGATGAGTCTTATGGATAGTTTTTGCTCGTTCTCTTTTGTCGATGCTGTATGTTTATACTCTAGATGAAATCTGAGAGTATATTGTATTTGCCTTGCCGTTTGTAACGCTAAGAAATAATGCTCGCACAGAGCCGCCAAGGGTACAGAAATATTTGTTGTCGCTCAAAAACCTCGATTCCGAGTGACCGTCTGTCCGTCTGTCTGTCTATAGCATAACTCTCGAAAGCTTTGACGTATAGTGCTAAAAATGGTTGTGTGTCATTTCTAGCAAAAAAGTAACTTTACGTTCGCGAATGGGCTACATCCCCTCACGCCTTCTACCCCCTCCAATACAAATTTCATGAAATTTCGAAATATTAAGAAATTGATTTTTCTTTGAAACTATTTAAGCTATCGACCTGTTATTTAGGTCAAAGTATTAAGATATAGATGTCATTAATATCACGGAATATTGACCCGATCCCCTTACCCATTCTACCCCCTCCCATACAAATGGACAATTTTGAAAAATACATATTTTCGATTTTCGTTGAAACTAGTAAAGCTGAAAAGACGAAATTTTGTCAGAATTAATTCTACTATAATTGCAATTTATTTTAAAATTAATTATCATCTTCACCTCACTCCTTCTACCCCCTCCCATACAAATTTAACGAAATTTTGAAATTTAAATTAAATTATTTTTCTTCGAAACTGTTAAAGCTATCACCTTGATATTTTGTATAAAGTATACAAATAGAAATATTATTAATGCGAAAATTTGTTTTGATCCGTACACTCCTTCTACTACCTCCCATACAAATGCATAATTTTTGTTAAATGCATTTTATCGATTTCCATTCAAACTAGAAAAAGTACAAACTTCAAATTTTGCCGGATAATTGAAATAAGTGTTAGAAAAAATTATCAGCTCCGCTTCACTCCTTCTACCACCTCCCATACAAATATCTGTATTATAAATTCAAGAAAAGCATTTCTCCTTCAAGTATATGAGCTATCGACTTTGAAATTGAATCAAAGCATGGTGATAAGGATGATGATAAGCAGTTTCAAAATCATCTTAAATGCTCTTCCTCTACCACCTCTCATACAAATGCCCCAATTTCAGGAAATCTATGACCAATTTCTTTAAAAATAATGAAAACTAAAAACTTTAAATTCAGCAAAAAACATTTTGCATGCCATGCTCGGTCCCATATACGAAAAATACAAACCTCCCCCTCTACTTCTACCACCTCCCATGCAAAAGTCTCTATTCACTATTCGAAAGAATTTCCGGTATATTAAAGTCATTTCCATCTCATCTACAGTATCATATGATTGGACTTTAAGCCCAATCATAATTCTGTTATGTTTTTCTGATGGATTGAATATGAGGGTCCCAGGTGAGTTGGTAGTCTAAACAATCCGAAATATTTAAATTCGATGGCTTTTGTAATTTTTTCGTGGTTGAAGTTTGTAAGTCGTTACAAAGCATGTATTTTATTTTTCTAACATTAACGGTAATCAAATTTTCAAATTCCTGTTAAGACCCCCTATAGGGGCATAGGACAGAAACAACTCTCTTCCACAAGGCGCGATCCTGAGCATCGGCTTTAAGCTGTTGCCAGGACTTGTTTATTCCTCTGGCCTCCTGCTCAACTGCTCGCTTCCATGTGTTACATGGTCGACCAACCCGACGTCTTCCTTGAGGGTTATAATCCAGAGCCTGTTTTGCGATGTTTCGCTCTGGTTTCCTCAAAGTATGACCGATCCACTGCCACTTTCGCCGTTGAATCTCAATACCTATTTTAGTCTGGCGAGTTGTACTCCAAAGTTCGTCGTTGGAGATTACTTCTGGCCAGAATATTCCTAAAATACGCCGGAGGCATTGGTTTACGAAAGTCTGCAGTTAGCAAAAATCTTGCACCTCTTTCACATCCTGTCCGCTAAGAACAATCGGTGTGCTTGCGTTCGAAACCATGTGCATGTACTTGGTTTTACGCACATTTATTTTCAGTCCCGCCTCTTTGCATTTAGAATGCAACGAGCGAACATTTGACTCTAAGTCCCAACGGTTATGTGCCAAGCAAACACACGCCATCAGCATAATCAAAGTGACTTAAGATGTTAAATAGTCTCTATTGAAGACCTTTACCTTCCCCACCTTCCAGTGCAGCTTTCAAGATGTCATTTATTACCACCAGAAACAGGGCTGGTGATAATATGCAGCCTTGTCTGACATCCGTTCGCACAGGGAAGCTCTCGGACAGCTCTCCTTTATGCAAGACGCGACACCTTGCGTCTTTGTAGGATTTTTTAATCATAGCTGACCTTATCTGGAATTCCTCTCCTACGCAAAGCATTCCATATGTAATCTCGCTTAACGCTAGCGAAATCCTTCTCGAAGTCCACAAACATGAGATGTAGTGGCCAACCCATTTCGGCTGACTGCTCTAATATTATCCGTAGGGTATTTGAATGGTCGGTACAAGACGACCCTTTACGGAATCCAGCCTGATTAACTTCGAGAGTGCTCTCGACGACATCACTAATCCTATTGAAAAATACCTTAGCCATAATTTTTGATTCGGCAGTAAGTAGACATATACCACGCCAATTGCCACAATCCCGAAGGTCGCCCTTCTTTGGAATTTTCACAATGACGCCTTCCTTCCATTCAGTCGGATATCTTCCTTCATTCCACACCTTAGTGAAGAGTGGAGGAGTAAACCGGCTGTTATTTCCGGGTCCGCTTTGAGGAGTTCGGCTGGTAGTCCATCTATACCTGGAGCTTTCCTTCCCGTCATTGACCAAATGGCGGAAACTATCTCTTTCTTATCTGGGGGATCGTCCCTAATAGAGGATTGTTGCGGTTGGATGTTTGGTAGTTGTTCTGTTTCCGGAATATCTTCCTCTCACAAGATGTTTAAAATATCAGAGAAGTATTTTTTCCATCGCCGCAACTGGTGTTCAATCATATTAAGGAGAGTTCCGTTGACATCTCTCACCAGGTGGTTGGCGGTGAAATTCCTGTTCGTCAACTGTTTCATGATTTTGAATAGTGAGCCCATATCCCCAAGGTAAGCCGCAGATTCTGCCTTGTTTGCCAGATCTTCAATGGCATTTCTCTTGTCGCGTCTAACAGCCTTTTTAAGCTGTATATGAACATCGCGGTAGTTCTGCCTCAAGTCGGGCGTTCGTTGGTTGACATCGGGTTGAGAGATGATTGCCAATTTGGCTTTTTTCCGATTGCCAACCTTGACCCATGTGTCTTTTGACATCCAGGGTTTCTCACCGCTTTGCACATATCTGGTTGCCTCCCAATCGGCGTCCAGTATGCGCATTTCAAATTCACCCAATGTGGATAACTTTTCGCGTAGAATGGTGGTGTATTCGTGTTTATACTCTAGATGGAATCTGAGAGTATTATAAGTTCGCTCTAAGGTTTGTAACGCCAAGAAATAAGGCTCGGAGAAAAAAATGAATGATACAGAAGTTAATATTATCACTCAAAAATCTCAAAACCGGATGTCCGTCCGTCCGTCCGTCCGTCTGTCCGTCCGTCCGTCCGTCCGTCCGTCCGTCCGTCCGTCCGTCCGTCCGTCCGTGCGCTCTCTAGCTTGAGAACGCGTTGAGCTAGAAAGTTCAAATTTTGTACACGTCGTTTTTGACAAAAAAGTAAGGTCAAGTTCGTGAACGGGCCAAATCGCTCCACCCCTTCTACCCCCTCCCATACAAAATGACACAATTACGCAATTTGACAATAAACGAATTTGCTCAAAAAGTATAAAAGTTATTGGCCTGAAATTCAGAATATATTACTTTTATGATAATATCAATCTATCATATAAAAATTGTGCGTGTCCTCTCCCTCCTTCTACCACCTCCCATACAAACTGTACTTATCATGAATTACTCTAAGCCAATTTCCTCAGTGCTTATAAAATTCAGCAGGCTGAAATTGTGCACCAAATATTAATTTAAAATTGTTAGTAAGGTCAAAAAAAATGAGATGATTAGCTTCACCCCTTCTACCCCCTCCCATACAAAATGACACAATTTCGCAATTTGGCAATAAATGGATTAACTCAAAAAGTATAAAAGCTATTGGTCTCAATTTTGGTATATATTACTTTTTTAATGATTTAAATCTACAGTATAAAAATTATTTACTTCCTCCCTTTCCTTCCACCCCCTCCCATACAAACTACACTTTTTCCTGAAATGCTCTAAGCCGATTTTCTCAGAACATATAACATTTGTTGAGCTCATATTTTGTAATAAATATTTAATTAATATTATTATTAAGATGAGAAAAAAAATATTTGATTTGCTTCACTACTTCTACCCCCTCCCATACAATATGACACATTTTCACAACTTCACAAAAAATCGATTTTCTTGAAAAGTATGAATGGCACTAGTCTGAAATTTTAGGGATGCCAATTTTATAATATTCCTAGTTATTTCTGAAAAAATCATTAAAATCCTCTCACTCTTTCTACCACCTCCCATACAAACTGCACATTTTCACTAAATCAAACTCACTAATTTTCTCAGTTCCCATTCAGTTTTTGGAGTAAGCATTTTGTATAAAACATTTTATAGCTACTTTAGCATGATGGAGAAAAAATTAGTTGAATGCTATCATCCCTTCTAACACCCATACAAAATTTCTTGGGATCACAAAAAATTCTATTTCATCTAGAGTATCGTAAGATTGCGCTTTACGCGCAATCGTAGCCCTGTTATGTTTTTTGTTGGGATCTCTGAGTTTATCCACATTAAGCTTGCGCTTCATTTGAAGAATTTGTGGTCGTCGGATAGCTGCCGTACACAATCTCAAGCAGGCAACCATCAAATGGTGATCGCTCCCCACGTTAGCTCTACGTTTTGCTCGCACATCGAGGAGACATTTTCTCATCGGCGACTTATAGCCAAATGGTCAATCTGGTTCTGAGTAACACCATTAGGGGAAATCCAAGATGTTTTATGTGTGGAAAAAGGGTCCCTCCGATGACCATTTACCGAGTATTACAAAACTCCAAAAATAATTCACCGTTTTCGGGTCTCTTAATCACTCCCCTTCCCCAACCTTTCCAATCCCATTCCTTCCCACCATGACTGTGTTTGTGCATTGCACATAAAGGCCAAAATTGCCTATAACACAGGTAATTCGTTAAAAAAAAAGGTCGTGACTCTTCGACTCAAGGGTCACCATGTCTCCCCATGACGTGTTCTAGTCCAGTGTTGTCTGATCCAACCTGAGCGTTCATATCTCCTGAGATGATAATAATATCACCTCTTGGAACACGTTCGAAGGTGGCACTCAGTTGGCTATAAAATTACACGAAATGTAGGATTCAAAAATTTAATAGATACTGAGAAAATCAGTGTATTGGATTTAGTGAAATTGCACAATTTGTACGAGAGGTGGTAGAAGAAGTATGGAGTTATTAATGAATTTTTCAGAAATAACTATAAACATCATGCTTTGAGTGGTTTAAATTGCAGCTCAGTAGCATTCATACTTTTTAGGAAAATCGATTATTTGTAAAGTTGCGAAACTGGGTCAGATTGTGTGGGAGGGGTAGAAGGAGTGGTCTTGCTAATAATTTTAAATAAATATTTAGTACACAATTTCAGCTCGATAAATTTTATACGTATTGAGAAAATTTGTTAAGAGTATTTCATGAAAACGTGCAACTTGCTTGGGAGGTGGGGGAAGGAAGGGAAGGACTCGAGTAATTTTTATACAGTAGATTGAAATCATCATAAAAGTAATATTTTCCAAATTTGAGATCAATAGCTCTGATGCTTTTCGTACAAATCCGCTTACTGTCTAATTGCAAAATTGTGTCATTTTGTTTGGGAGGGGGCAGAAGGAGTAAAGTTAATCATCTAATTTTTTTCGGTCTTACTAATAATTCTAAATAAATATTTAGTGCATAATTTCAGTTCGATAAATTTTATACGCACTGAGTTCTGGCTTAGAGAATTTTATGAAAAAGTGCAGTTTGTATGGTGGTGGGAGGAGGGGAAGGACACAATTTATTTTTATACAGAAGATTGAAATCATCATAAAATTGATATATTTCGATTTAAGATTAATAGCTTTTATACTTTTCGAGCAAATCAATTTACTGCCAAATTGCGAAATTGTGTCATTTTGTATGGGAAGAGGTAGAAGTGGTGGAGCGATTTGGCCCGTTCACGTACTTGACTTTACTTTTTCGTTGAAAACGACGTGTACAAAATTTAAGCTCTCTAGCTCAACATGCTCTCAAGAGTGAGGACACGGACGGACGGAAGGACGGACATCAGGTTTTGAGATTTTTGAGTGTATACATGAACTTATTTACCATTCATTTTTTTCTCCGAGCCTTATTTTTTAGCGTTACAAACTTTGTGGCAAACTTGTAATACTCTCAAATTTCATCCAGAGCATAAACATAAAATTGTGGCTGGAAGCATTGTTAATCACGCTATACTCTGGATGAAATACGAGGTACCGGAAAATATAGTATATCATCTAAAATTCTTTTGAATAGTGAATAGTGACATCTGTATGGGAGGTTGTAGATGTAGTGGGGGAAGAATTGTAATTTTTGAACATATTGTTGCACTTGGAATGCACACTTTTTGTGGTAAATTTATTGTGTCCAGCTATCATAATTTTCAAGGGAATTAATAAAATGACTTTTTAAAGTTGTGACATCTGTACCGAATGTAGTAGAATGATTTTAAGGATTTAGAAATCGCTAATCAAAACCCTAATCACCATACTGAGTTTCAATTTTACAATCGATGGCTCTCACGCTTTCATATTTATCAGAAATTTGTACGGGAATGAAATGAAAGGAGTAGGGCGAAATTGATTCATTGCAATTATTATAAATTTTGGCAAAATTCTATTTTCAACCTTCTCTAGTTATAATGGAAATCGAAATAATTAATTTTTGAAAATTGTGCATTGTACAGAAGAAGTGAACAGATCAGAACATAATTTTCTGACGTTAATGGTATTCACATAGCTAAACTTTGATTTAATTTGCAATCAGAAAACTGATAGCTGATAGATATCAAAGTTTTGAGAATTGTGTATGCGGTCAAGAATTATTTTGTGGACAGACGGTTGGACGATGACTCTCTCGGAATCGAGGTTTTTTAGCGATGAAAAATATATATTCATTGTTGGTGACTCTGCTCAAGCATTACTAACATACTCTCAGATTTACTCTAGAGTATAATTCTTCTATTTCTACAATGGCACCTAAAATGAGGCCATGGTCTCCTGACTTTCTAGCTCCTTAACATTTTCATTACTTATAATGGAAGGGTCGTTAGTCCTTCGCACAACCCTCTACGATTTCATTCATTTTCGTAAACTGACGTAGCCAAAATATATCCATGCAGGTAGTGATCTGGAATAATACGCCGATCGGGATATGAATTCACGACCTTCGCATTGTAGACCAACACGCCGACTAGGCTACACCCTAGCTGGAATATAATTCTCCGTAACTACGGAAATATTAAAACAATTAAGTTAATGGAGAGCTATAGCTTAAATTCATAAATCATCATGAGATGGTTTTTAATTACCATAATTTTTAATTCAATTATACCCTTATGCATATGAAATTTGCCCTCTTCTTTCAACCTTTAAATTATGTAGGAAATTGCCAAAAATTCATTTTATGTTTTCAACAAAATTCGTATTTATTTAGATACACATGAATTACCCTAATTAGGGATATAAAATGCTCTCTAATAAAAACGAAATTTTAATGTTTGAGTGCATGTGACTTTATAAATGTATTTAAAGTGAAATGAGCAAAAAGAATTACAAATTGCATATTCTTTGGGGATATTTAATTTGTATTAATGTGACACACTAAAACTAAGTCGTATGGTCGTATATTATAAATATACAATAATTAAAGCGGGGTAGAAAACATTTTAATTAGCAGTTTTCAAATCACGTTAATTTTTAATTTAATTATTCATATTGCATCTTCAAAATGGACGGATTATAGAAATTAATTCTAACTAGCAGTCAGTGGCGTGGCGACGTATATAAAGTTAGCAGTCCGCTTGTAGCTGCCTGCAAAAAAAATAACTCGATATTTTGTTACTTATTTGTTGCTATTTTGTTACGCCAAAATAAAAATCTTAAATCTAAAGTTAGCAGCCACCGCGATTGCTCATTGCCTAATTATGCTAGAGGAATGATATATGTACCAGAATTTGTTACTTTTAAAGTACTTTTAGAAAACAATAAAAAAAATTTTGCTCCGATTAATTTGACAACAGAAATTAGTACTAATAGCGATGAAAACGAAATTAATGCAAACACGTGAATTAAACGATTTTCGTGACACGAATGCAGGTGTAATATCTTAAGTAGGTACCAAATAAATTTGTATCACTGATATTCGAGTGCAAATGTACACAAAAGAACAAAAATCACCATTTCCGGAAATTCCTCCCACTGATGCGCCTAAAATTATGCCGTAATAAATATCATTTGAAAAAGCCATAGAGACAAATGGAATGCAACAAAAGAATGAACTATATTTTTAATCATCATTTCATTCGTGGATATCTCTATTTCAAGGAATTCAAAAATTTCAAAATTACTACAGATAGCACGATTAAGATTATGCGTTACAGAATGAAATATACAGGGTGTTTGGTACTCCGTACATAACCTTGTAAGGGGTTATTCCTGGATATATTTTGAGCAAAAAATTGTTCTACGGAGATGGTCAATTTTCAATATCCACGGAGATACAGGGTGATCAAGAAAAGTCCTTCGGACCTGTACCCTCACTCACTCAAAACGCTATATCTTGAAAACTAATAATCACAATTCAAAGTGTTATAGCTTGTTTTTTAGGGAATCAAATTACCTTTCATTTGGTGTAATAGTCCGCATTGTAACTGTATCCAATTCTGAGATATTTGCTTCGGAACACAAATTTTTGACATTTTGACCGTCAAAATTCTAAGATCAATGTAGTTTTTCTCTAAAAAACCCATTATAAAAATGTCATTTTATTGTTGTTTTCTTTTGTGTCATATTATTGCCTACAAAAGACGCATACACTTGCATTGCATAAGTTTTATAGTTTAGAAGAAACTATCATTCCAATAATTTAGCACTTTTGTCAAAAAAGCAAGAATAGGTTGATCAACACTCTCCGCTTGAACTAAAAGAACTTAAGAATGGTTTTTACGGTTTATTTCAATTTTCCTTAATTACAATAAATGTTCAAAATGGCTACCATCATTTTGAATGCACGCTAAAGCTCGTTTTGCCAGTGTTCTCTTTGTGTTCATACTCCTCAACTGCTGCCTTACTTCTGTTGATGCCGCATCGATTCTGGTGTTTAGATCCTGCAACGTTACTACTTCCGTTGCGTAGACAAGGTCCTTCATCCGTCCCCATACAAAGAAATCCATAATAGTTAAATCAGGGGATCTTGCAGGCCAGTGTATCGGTCCATTTCTACCGATCCAGCGATTGCTATAATTGTAATTTAACCAATCTCTGATCTGTCGGCCGTAATGAGCTGGAGCACCATCGTGTTGGTAAAACATGGAAGCCAATCGTTGCAGTGGCATATCATCCAATAACTCCTGTAGACCATTTGTCAAAAAATGCAAGTAATTGGAACTATTTAAGGTAGGCTGAAGCCTAATAGGACCAATAAAATCGTTGCCAATCACACCTGCCCATAAATTGACACTGAATCTGTGCTGAAATGATGCCTCTCTTCTTGTATGTGGATTGCTCTCAGCCCATGTGTGTAAGTTGTGGAAGTTTGTGATACCGTCCCTGGTGAATTGGGACTCATCCGTCCAAAGAATGTTGCTGATAAAATTCTCGTCACTTATTCGTCGTTCAAGGAGCCAATTGCAAAACTCCATCCTTTTGGGTAAATCAATGGGTAACAGCTCCTGCACTGGTGTGTGGTGGTAGGGATGCAAACGTTCTGCTTTCAGGACACTCCAAACTTTCCACGTAGAGACGTTAAACCGCAATGCCAAGCGTCGTATACTAGTTGATGGATCATTTTGAACTGCAGCTAGGATTCGTTGATCAATTGAAACAGCGATTACCGGCGCAGGATTTGCATTCACTCTGCTTGTCCTAGCACTGCCTGTTTCCCTAATCCTTCTGTAAACGTCTTGGAATACTCTCGCGTAAGGTATTCGACGATTGGGAAATCTGTGATGATACAAAGATCGCACCGCTTGCTCATTTCCCTGACACTCTCCATAGAAGAAAATTATGTCTGCATATTCTTCGTTCGTGAACTCAGGCATTTCGAAATTCTTTTCTAAATTTTAGTGACACCTTGTTCTTTTACAAATTTAACTAAAACTGATAAAAATATGAAGTATGGTTTGCTTTTATAGGCTTTTCATTTTGTTAGGTAACCCATTAAAAAGGGCAAAGTGCTGCACCTAGTTGTGTTGAAACTCATTTTAATTTAATTCATTTTCTCGATAATTTTAATACTACCTAAAGGACATTCATTGATAATTTAAATAGTAATTAAAGGACACAAAGAATATTTCAGTTTAACAACATTTCAGGTAGTTTTTTTAGAACGAGGGTTGGTTTATGGCATATTTTATTTTTAAGCCATATGTATTTTCGCTTATTACCTGGAAAACGGGAAAACCTAAGTCATAAGTATGTGTGCATCTTTTGTAGGCAATAATATGGCACATAAAAAAACAACATTAAAATGACAATTTTATAATGCGTTTTCTTGAGAAAAACTACATTGATCACAGAATTTTGAGGGTCAAAGTATCAAAAATTTGTGGTCTGAAGGAAATACCTCAGGATTGGGTACAGGTACAATACGGACTATTACATTAAATGAAAGATAATTTGATTTCCTAAAAAACAAGCTATAACACTTTGAAATGCGATTATTGGTTTTCAAGATATAGCGTTTTGAGTGAGTGAGGGTACAGGTCCGAAGGACTTTTCTTGATCACCCTGTATCTCCGTGGATATTGAAAATTGGCCATCTCTGTAGAACAATTTTTTGCTCAAAATATATCCAGGAATAACCCCTTACAAGGTTATGTACGGAGTACCAAACACCCTGTATAAGAAACCGACAACTGTTTTTGAACTCTAATAAAATTCTCTTTCTTTAAATTGTGCAGCACAACAAGTTCTCTTTTGCTTCTATTTCATAACAATAAGTATCCTATTTCATTAAGACAAGTGTTCTGAGTCTAAAAATCAACAACATCCTGCAGGCAGCTGGAAGCAACAAATTAGATCCTGATTTTTAGGTCCAAATCCGTGAGAAAAATCGACGTATGCCTTTCTGCAGTAGTAAATTCCATTTTTCTTCAATTTGTGCAATGCAACAAATTCTATTTATGTTTTTTATCATGACAACAAGTGTCCTGAGTGCAAAAATTAACAAAATCCTGCAGGCAGCTGGAAGGAACAAATTAAATTTAGGTTTTCAGGACCAAATCCGTGAGTAAAATCGACTTATGCCTTTCTGCAGTAGTAAATTCCATTTTTCTTCGATTTGTGCAATGCAACAAATTCTATTTATGTTTTTTATCATGACAACAAGTGTCTTGAGTGCAAAAATTAACAAAATCCTGCAGGCAGGACACTTGTTGTCATGATAAAAAACATAAATAGAATTTGTTGCATTGCACAAATTGAAGAAAAATGGGATTTACTACTGCAGAAAGGTATAGGTCGATTTTACTCACGGATTTGGTCCTGAAAACCTGGATTTAATTTGTTGCTTCTAGCTGCCTGCAGGATTTTGTTAATTTTTGCACTCAGGACACTTGTTGTCATGATAAAAAACATAAATAGAATTTGTTGCATTGCACAAATTGAAGAAAAATGGAATTTACTTCTGCAGAAAGGCATAAGTCGATTTTACTCACGGATTTGGTCTTGAAAACCTAAATTTAATTTGTTGCTTCCAGCTGCCTGCAGGATTTTGTTAATTTTTGCACTCAGGACACTTGTTGTCATGATAAAAAACATAAATAGAATTTGTTGCATTGCACAAATTGAAGAAAAATGGAATTTACTACTGCAGAAAGGCATACGTCGATTTTTCTCACGGATTTGGACCTAAAAATCAGGATCTAATTTGTTGCTTCCAGCTGCCTGCAGGATGTTGTTGATTTTTAGACTCAGAACACTTGTCTTAATGAAATAGGATACTTATTGTTATGAAATAGAAGCAAAAGAGAACTTGTTGTGCTGCACAATTTAAAGAAAGAGAATTTTATTAGAGTTGAAAAACAGTTGTCGGTTTCTTATATATTTCATTCTGTAACGCATAATTTTAATCGTGCTATCTGTAGTAATTTTGAAATTTTTGAATTCCTTAAAATAGAGATATCCACGAATGAAATGATGATTAAACATAACAGGGCTACGATTGCGCGTAAACCGCAATCTTACGATACTCTAGATGAAATAGAATTTTTTGTGATCCCAAGAAATTTTGTATGGGGAGTGTTAGAAGGGGTGATAGCATTGAACTAATTTTTTCCCCATCATGCTAAAGTAGCTATAAAAATGTTTTATACAAAATGCTTATTCCAAAAATTGAATAGGAGCTGAGAAAATTAGTGTGCTAGATTTAGTGAAAATGTGCAGTTTGTATGGGAGGTGGTAGAAAGAGTGAGGGGATTTTAGTGATTTTTTCAGAAATAACCAAGAATATCATAAAATTGACATCTCTTAAATTTTAGACCAGTAACATTCATACTTTTCAAGAAAATCGATTTTTTGTAATGTTGTGAAACTGTGTCATATTGTATGGGAGGGGTTAGAAGCAGTAAAGCTAATCAAATATTTTTTTTTGATCTTAGTGATAATGCTAAATAAGTATTTATCACAAAATGTGAGCTCGCTAAATGTTATATGTTCTGAGAAAATCGGCTTAGAGCATTTCATGAAAAAGTGTAGTTTGTATGGGAGGGGGTGGAAGGAGAGAAAGGACGCAAATAATTTTTATACTGTATATTGAAATCATTATGAAAGTAATATATCCCGAAATTCAGACTAATAGCTTTTATACTTTTCGAGCAAATCCATTTATAGTCCAATTGCGAAATTGTGCCATTTTGTATGAGAGGGGGTAGAAGGGGTACAGCTAATCGTCTTGTTTTTGTTGGTCTTACTAACAATTTTAAATACATATTTAGTGCAAAATTTCAGCTTGCTAAATTTTATACGCACTGAGTAAATTGGCTTAGAGTAATTCATGACAAGTACAGTTTGTACGGGAGGTGGTAGAAGGAGGGGGAGGACACACATAATTTTTATACTGTAGATTGCTATTATCATAAAAGTAATATATTCCAAATTTCAGGCCAATAAATTTTATACTTTTCGAGCAAATCCGTTTATTGTCAAATTGCGCATTTGTATGGGAGGGGGTAGAAGGGGTGGAGCGATTTGGCCCGTTCACGAACTTAAAGTTACTTTTTTACTAAAAATGACACACACAAATTTGTAGCACTATAGCTCAAAGCTTTCGAGAGTTATGCTGTAGACAGACGCACAGACAGATAGACAGACAGACAGACAGACAGACAGACAGACAGACAGACAGACGGACAGACGGTCACTCGGAATCGAGGTTTTTGAGCGACAACAAATATTTCTGTACACTTGGCGGCTCTGTGCGAGCGTTATTTCTTAGCGTTACAAACGGTAAGGCAAACACAATATACTCTCAGATTTCATCTAGAGTATAAAAATACAGTTCATTCTTTTGTTGCATTCCATTTGTCTCTATGGCTTTTTCAAATGATATTTATTACGGCATAATTTTAGGCGCATCAGTGGGAGGAATTTCCGGAAATGGTGATTTTTGTTCTTTTGTGTACATTTGCACTCGAATATCAGTGATACAAATTTATTTGGTACCTACTTAAGATATTACACCTGCATTCGTGTCACGAAAATCGTTTAATTCACGTGTTTGCATTAATTTCGTTTTCATCGCTATTAGCACTAATTTCTGTTGTCAAATTAATCGGAGCAAAATTTTTTTTATTGTTTTCTAAAAGTACTTTAAAAGTAACAAATTGCGGTACATATATCATTCCTCTAGCATAATTAGGCAATGAGCAATCGCGGTGGCTGCTAACTTTAGATTTAAGATAGCAGTCCGCCATTTTCTCGGAAATCCTTGAAGATACAAATTTTATTTTGGCGTAACAAATTAGCAACAAATAAGTAACAAAATATCGAGATATTTTATTTGCAGGCAGCTACAAGCGGACTGCTAACTTTATATACATACGTGGCGTGGCGTCCATTGATGCAAGGGAAGCAATGCTTCCCTTCCGTTTTGCCCTTTATTCAGTTTAGAAAATCTAAATTGAAACCAGCACGAATTTGAAAATTTATTTAAAAATTACAGCATTTACGTGATCAGGACAGCTTTTTTTCTCACGCTTTTTCTGACCACCGAAAGTTGAAAACCTTCCACAGGGAAAAAGATGCGATTTTGAAAACGCATTAACAAGACCGCTGGCGCCAATACGAACGAAATTTTCTGGAAGTTCGACTTCCATATGAAAGGGGATGCGTCGCATTAAAATGCTTTCACCTTTCCTCTCATTGCTTTTAGTCGCATATACAAGAGAACGAGACCGCCGATCAATACCAGTAAAATTTTCGCTCGCAGCGAACGCAAGTTCCACTTCCATACGAAGGAGAGATGCGTTAATGCAATTGCTTCCAGCCGAAGCTGCCAGTTTCAGAGGAGGACTATCTAAAAAATTAAAAAAAAATCCGATTTTTTTATTTCCTATTAATAATGTAGACTGGATTCTAAAGCGATTGCCGAAAACCGCATCCCTCTCGGATGTTTCAAATAATTATGTAGTCTTCTGGAGTCATGGATATTGACGCATCGCTTGTAGCTTGGCGCAAAATAATTGGTTCCCCTAGCTATAAAGATACGCCACGCCACTATTAGCAGTCTCTACGTGAATGAAAGACTATTGGACATTATTTGATATTTTACATGATGCTCATTATCTCATTACATTTAAATGTAAACTGTTAACAGCAGTAACATTTAGCTGAAAATATACATATATTTCAATTTCTTTACTTACCGACATTTAACAAATTAACACGGTTTGGGGCAAATAGTACCCGGGAGGTAAATAGTTCAAACAAATCCGAAAAGTATGTAACACATTCATAACCCGCCTTATATCATAGTAATAGAGTGAAACGCGAAAAAAGTTAACATTAGTAAAACCCGTATGCATATACATTGCGACTATAAAGTACCGGGAATTTGTAATTTCGCATACGAAATTTGGTTGGAAACACAAAATGTGAGATAAATTCTTTGTTACATATTTTTATCCATTGTAAAAATAGCTGTGGACTACTGAGATGTACGGATTCAACCAGCTGCTGCAAACAAACTGATTAACAGACCGCGCTAATTTTTGGGATAATAATTAAGGACTGTCCTACTTGCTAACCAAATAAAAAATTTGAAATATCATTTCCCAGACTCATTTTAATTACAAAGTACCCTTACTTTTTTGTCACAATGTATATCGTGAGATTTTAATTCCTTTAATTTCTTCTTCTCGCGAACCAAGAGGATAATGCCTACTCAAATAATTTGCTGATAATTCGTTAAATGGCGTGAGCCCCAAAGAGGCGTTTTCGTTGAAGATGAGGTAATTTCGAATTGAACATTTATGCAAATAGCTCCAAATAGTTTTTGTAGTGATAAATTGGCTGGAAAAGAGCCATTCGATTAGCTGGATGGCCAGGAGATGATTGGAAAAAATCAACTTTGAAAACTTGGTAAAAAGATCTAATTGATTACGTGAATTTATATATTTTTTCCCATGACTAAAAACACATCAAATTTTATTATATCAAAAAAGAAAACAAATTAAACAATCTGTCCACAAGTCGGGCGCAACTTTATTATTCTTGGGAAAAGTTGAGGATACGTGGGAGGACAATATCCAGGTTAGGTTGGATAGGGAAGACTATGTGAATGCGGTTTCAAGGGCAAGATTGTTGTTCCCGCAAGGGGGTAGTTGTAGGATGAGGTTGCGACAAGAGAAAGGCCATTGAAGATCTGGCAAACAAGGCAGAATCTGCGGCTTACGTTGGGGATGTGGCTTCACTAATCCAAATCATGAAACAGTTGACGAACAGAGATTTTACCGCCAACCACCTGGTGAGAGATGTCAACGGAACTTTCCTTAATATGAGTGAACACCAGTTGCGACGATAGAAGGAATACTTCTCTGATATTTTAAACATCTTGTCAGAGGAAGATATTCCGGAAACAGAACAAATACTAAACATCCAACCGCAACAATCCTCTATTAGGGACGATCCCCCAGATAAGGAAGAGATAGTTTTCGCTATTCGCTCAATGGCGGAAAGGAAAGCTCCAAGCATAGACGGACTACCAACCGAACTCCTCAAAGCGGACCAGGAAATAACAGCTGATATACTCCTTCCACTCTTGACTAAGGTGTGGAATGAAAGAAGATATCCGACAGAATGGAAGGAGGGCGCCATTGTGATAATTCCGAAGAAGGGCGACCTTCAGGATTATGGCAATTGGCGTGGTATATGTCTACTTACAGCCGTATCAAAAATTATGGCTAAAGTAATTCTCAATAGGATTAGTGATGTCGTCGAGAGCACTCTTGAAGTTTATCAGGCTGGATTCCGTAAAGGGTCATCTTGTACCGACCACACAAATACCCTACGTATAATATTGGAGCAGTCAGTCGAAATGGGTTCGCCACTACATCTCATGTTTGTGGACTTCGAGAAGGCTTTCAACAGCGTTAAGCGAGATTACATATGGAATGCTTTGCGTAGGAGAGGTATTCCAGATAAAGTATTAGCTATGATTAAAGAATCCTACGAAGATGCAAGGTGTCGCGTCTTGCATAGAGGAGAGCTGTTCGAGAGCTTCCCTATGCGAACGGGTGTCAGACAAGACTGCATATTATCACCAGCCCTGTTTCTGGGGGTAATAAATGACATCTTGAAAGCTGCACTGGAAGGTGGGGAAGGTAAACGTCTTCAATGGAGACTATTTAACATCTTAAGTCACCTTGATTATGCTGATGACGTGTGTTTGCTTGCACATAACCGTTCGGACTTAGAGTCAAATATTCGTTCGTTGCATTCGAAATGCAAAGAGACTAAGACCAAATACATGCACATGGGTTCGAACGCAAGCACTCCGATTTTTCTTAACGGACAGGATGTGGAAAAGGTGCAAGACTTTTACTATCTCGGAAGCATTGTCAGCATGGACGGCGGAGCCGAAAAGGATGTTGAGGCTTGGCTAAATAAAGCTCGTCAGGCCTTCGGTATCCTTTCCTCTTTCTGGAGGTTAAGAGAGATCTTCCTTCGCACGAAGCTGCGAGTTTTTGACGCATTCGTCAAATCCGTGTTGTTATATGGTTGTGCTATGTGGAAAGTGACCGTTCGATTTACCAAGAAACTGCAGATTTTCGTGAATCAATGCTTCCGATGCATTTTGGGAATATTCTGGCCAAAAGTGGTCTCCAACGACGAACTTTGGAGTACAACTGGCCAGACTAAATTAGGTATTTAGATTCAAAGGCGGAAGTGGCAGTGGATCGGTCATACTTTGAGGAAACCAGAGCGAAACATCGCCAAACAGGCTCTGAATTATAATCCTCAAGGAAGACGTCGGGTTGGTCGACCATGTAACACATGGAAGCGAGCAGTTAAGCAGGAGGCCAGAGGAATAAACAAGTCCTTGCAACAGCTTAAGCCTGATACTCAGGATCGCACCTTGTGGAAGAGAGTTGTTTCTGTCCTATGCCCCTATAGGGGGTCTTAATAGGAATTTGATTGATTCATCGCAAACCTTGTGTGGACTAAGTGGTACTGGGACTAAAGGTGATGTAATCTCGAAATTTGCAAAAGATAAAGCATTATAAGACCGTAATTAACCACAACTACATCTGTTAAAACAGTCTCATTCGGAAATCCATTAAAATCTGAGTCCGATCTCAAGAATTTTATCTTAGTCCATGATAGCCTGTAGCCCCTTGAATGCAATGCAATGTCGAATTAAGCACGACTCGGAAACACTCTCATAAAACTAGAGGAGGTTAGATCGTTCTCGAGGAAAAAAAAAATTCAAAATTAAATAATATTTTCAAATTCATTATTTTCACTTTGATAACGCATTAAATTGTTCTCGAGGAAAAAAACTAAAACTTCAATATTACATTGTGCCCTTAAAGTATCGGGAATTTGTAATTAAAATTAGTCTGGGCAATATATTTTTTATTGGTAAGCAGATTGGACTGTCCTTAATTATTACCCCAAAAATTAGCGCGGTTTGTTAATTAGTTTGTTTACAGCAGCTGGTTGAATGGGTACACCTCAGATTAATATTTTCCTTTATGTATATTAACTGAATGTATGCACGTGCAAAATTTTAACTTTGTATCTTTTACCAGAGCCCTAAAAAAATTATTGAAAATTTTCGACATTTTGGACTAACACGTAGTTTCCATAGCACACGCATCTTAAAAATACGAAATTATAGATTATATAGCTCTGCAATTTGACAAAATTTCAACTTAATACCAGTTTTGAATTTTGAAATATAGCGGTTTGAAATTTTGAAAAGTGCACCAATTTAGTAATGCTCCCCATGCCCCCCCACTACGATTTTGACCAAATTATATATTTTTCTTGTATTTCGCTTAACATATGTTTTAAGTTTCAATTACTTAGCTGAAGAGATAGTTGACACTTTAGTTTTTAAGTGATTTTCTTTAAGCTCCCCCTGACCCTTCGCCTTATAAATGTTGGCATGCCTTTCAGTAGATTATAGTATGCCACCTAATTGGTGTTAAAATAAGATGTTTCTAGATCAAGTAGTTCCAAAGATATAATCATTAAAAAAAAAATTCAGCCAACAATTTGGTCTTAGCCCCCCCCCCTCCTTTTCGAACGCCAATGGATGAAAAAATTAAATTATTTGTATTATTTTTGTCCCTCCACCCCTTTTAATACCTCTGCTGATTTTCAGCTTCCTATCTGCATTCGTAGTGGAGAAATTTGCAGGTGTAGTTTTGGACTCTTTCCTTATCCCCGCCTACCCCTTGAGTCCATATGAACGGCGTACGGCGGAATGGTTTTAATTTATTATTCTAATAATTGACATTCAGTGAATATTGGATGTGATTCAAGCAATCAATTAAAAAATTATTAACATCACCCCTCCCCCTCCCTTTATAAAAACTCAAACTTTCATAAATAAACGAATGAAATATATATTCAATATACTGGAGCTATTGATCGTATCCGCAATTAAGTATTGAATTGACAAGTGCCCTGCCCAAGAGCCCCCTTTCGCTTAGTCTTCCATAACCACTCTAACCTGCATATTGACTTTCCACGAATCTTCAACTTTTCCCAAGATTAATAAAGTTGCGTTCTTAATGGACAAGATGTGGAAAAGGTGCAAGATTTTTGTTGTCTCGGAAGCATTGTCAGCATGGACGGCGGAGCGGAAAAGATTATTGAGGCTCGTCTAAATAAAGCTCGTAAGGCCTTCGGTATCCTTTCCTCTTTCTGGAGGTACAGAGAGATTTCCCTTCACACGAAGCTGTGAGTTTTTGACGCATGCGTCAAATCCGTGTTGTTATATGGTTGTACAACGTCGAAAGTGACCGTTCAACTTATCAAGAAACTGCAAACTTTCGTGAACCTATGCCTCCGACGCATTTTTGGAATATTCTGGCCAGAAGTGATCTCCAACGACGAACTTTGGAGTACAACTGAACAGACTTAAATATGCATTGAGATTCAAAGGCGGAAGTAGCAGTGGATCAGTTACACTTTTAGAAAACTAGAGCGAAACATCGCCAAACAGGCTCTGGATTATAATGCTCAAGGAAGACGTTGAGTTGACCATGTAGCACATGAATGCGAGCAGCTGAGCAGGAGGCCAGAGGAATAAACAAATCCTGGCAACAGCTTAAGGCCGATGCTCAGGATCGCTCCTTGTGGAAGAGAGTTGTTTCCGTCTTATGCCCCTATAGGGTGTCTTAACAGGAATTTGACTGATTAAATACACTTACTTTCTCAGTTCCAATTCAATTTTTGAAGATTAAATTTTGTATAAAACATTTTTAAAAAAATAGTTCAATCCTGTCACTCGTTCTATTACTCCCCATACCAGATTTCTTAAGATCACAAAAAAATCTATTTCATCTAGAGTATCGTATGATTATAAAGCCCAATCATACGATATTCTAGATGAAATAGATTTTTTTGTGATCTTAAGAAATCTGGTATGGGGAGTAATAGAAGGAGTGACAGGATTGAATTATTTTTTTAAAAATGTTCTTCACTATGTTATGTTTGTACTCTAGATGAAATCTGAGAGTATATTGTGTTTCCTTACTGTTTGTGGCTAGGGTGTAGCCTGGTAGGTAGTGTGTTGGTTTTACAATGCGAAGGTCGGGAGCTTAAATCCCGGTTGAGGTAATATATAATACCATCACACTGCCTGCTTGGATACACCTTGGTTACCTCAATCCAAGCAAATTATAAATTTATAGATAGAGGGTTGTGCGAAGGGCTAACAACTCTTCCACAATAAGTAAAGAAAAAAAATGTTAAGGAACCTGAAGGTTAGGAGGACATGGCCCACTTTGGGCTGTACTGCCATTGTAGAAGAAGTTACCGCTTGTAACGCTAAGAAATAATGCTTGCGCAGAGTCGCCGAGGGTAAAGAAATATTTGTTGTCGGTCAAAAACCTCGATTCCGAGTGACGGTCTGTCCGTTTGTCTATCCGTCTGTACGTCTGTCTACAACATAGCTCTCGAAAGCTTTCACCTATCGCGCTGAAATTTATCATATGTCATTTTGAGCAAAAAACTAATTTTACTTCACTATCGCGGTGAAAAACATTTCTTCCGGATATCATAATGATGTTAGAATAAGGGTGAAACTTATTAAATATTTGTGACAGATTGCATGTTGAAAGAGTTATAGTGTCACACATCGCTTGGTTGAGAAGACCTTAATATATCCATGTTAAAAACTCCTCAAATTGATCAAAACATCCCTTTATCTTACAATTATAAAAAAATTCCACTATCTGCCATCACTGACCTGAAGTAAGAAACAATCTTGCGATCATCATTTAAATAAACTGCCAACAAGTCGGGCGAAACTTTATTATTTTTGGGACAAAATGCGCATGCGTAGAAAGTCAATATGCAGGTTCGAGTGGTTAGGGAAGACTAAGTGAAAGGAGCTTCTTGGGCAGGGCAGTTCTCAATTTAACACTTTCCGGAAACGTTCAAAAGCTCCATATTTCATTGGTTTATTTAGGCAGGTTTGAGTTTTCATGAAGGGAGGGTGATAGTAAGGGTGGATGGATGTTAATAGTTTCTTAATTGATTGCTTGAACCAAATCCAATATTCTTTGTATAGAATGTCAGTTTCATAGACGAAATTGCATAGAATTTTCATTGGATTCGGTGTGTTATAAATCTGACAACCTCGACGTCCCCAGCAACACCGAGAAAAGTCCATCAACATTTAAAACGCTATACACATGTTTCCAGACACTTCTACCGAGCTCCACAATGTAGCCAATCATTCTAGACACACACACACAACGACACCTGTCTGGGAGACTTAGTATAAATAACCGCCAACTTTCAGACAACGAGTTAGTTAGATTTTGGCGACACCTATCGGTGGAAGAAGGCGAATCGGTACAAGTGATAGATTGGCAGTGTTCCTGAGTTGTACGAATTAAGTTTTAGAGCGAATTTAGTGAAGTGATCAAGAAATAAAGAAAAGTGCGATTAAATAAAATTATTCATTATTTTTAAACGAATTGTGTTTTCCTTTGAAATCAGCGATCCCCTAGCTCGCAACAATTGGTGTCAGAAGAGTGGGATTTCAAAGATAAATTCGGGTTAAAAATCGCGAGTGAAATTAAAATTCTCGAACGGATAATTTTGTGAGAGCGGAAAAGTGAACTAAAATTCTCGAACGGACAGTGAGAATTTTGTGAAATCGAATATTCTCGAGTGCTCTAGTGAACAGTGACTTTAATTAGCGAAGTAAAATCGCGGAACTAAAATTCTCGAACGGACAGTGCGAATTTTGTGAAATCGAATATTCTCGAGTGCTCTAGTGAACAGTGACTTTAGTTAGCGAAGTAAAATCGCGGAACTAAAATTCTCGAACGGACAGTGAGAATTTTGTGAAATCGAATATTCCCGAGTGATTTAGTGAGCAGTGACGTAAATTTTGTGAATTCGAATCGCGGAAATAATCGGTAGTGAAAATGCCGCGTTATCTAAAGGACTTAAAAGTAACGGAGCTGAAGGAAGAGCTCAGTAGACGCAAGTTATCTACGACAGGGAGCAAGTCTGAACTTGTCAGCCGTATGATCGAGACACTCCAGGCTGAGGGCGAGGATGCAGATAGTTTTGAGTTCCAAAGCGAAGAAACTCGTGAAGAGGAGTGTTCTGGTGCATCGAATGCTCTGACACAGTTAATGCAACAAATGATGCACAAATTGGATCAACAATCAGCTGTGACAACGAACATTAATCAGAAATTAGAGCAACAATCAGCGGACATTAATCAGAAACTAGAGCAACAATCTGCGGACATTAATCAGAAACTAGATCAGACCTCAAAGGACCTTAACCAAAAATTGGAGCTGCAAAATAATAAAATAGACACCATGGGTAAGGCCATAGAAGAAAACGTTGAGAAGAAACTTCGAATCTTCGAAGAGCAAATTGCGGAAAAGACATCCGGGATTGCAGAAGAAGTCGAACGCCTAAAAAGAGACTTCGATAATGTGAAGGCGACTGGCGTCATCAAGACAGAACATGTTGCGCACAAGGGTCTCAAGGCTCCAATCTTCGATGGACAAACACCGTGGGCTATTTATAAGACCCAATTTGAAGCCGCCGCAAGAAACAACCATTGGAATGATCTAGAACGGGGAACAGCTCTTATATTGGCGCTAAAAGGTCCACCAGCAGAGGTTCTTCAAACGATTCCGCAGGAGCAACAACAAGACTTTTCAACCTTAGTCCAGACATTGGATCTTCATTATGGCAGTGACCACATGCGAGAGATCTACAAAACGCAACTTTACAACCGAACTCAAAAGAATGGTGAAACACTTCAAGAGCTGGCACGCGATATTGAACGACTCACACTATTATCGCTGCCTAATGCGCAAACAGAGCAACGAAACGATACAGCTGTTTTCGCATTTAACAATGCTGTACAGGACAGAGAGCTGCAACAGGCGTTAAAACTGGCAGGTAAGAAAACGATTGGCGAAGCCTTAGTATATGGGCTGACGTTCGAAGCTGCCAAGCAAAGCTCGCGGAGTAACTATCGAGTTCGAGAAATAGTAGAAGAATGTGTGTGCCAGAAAGCCGAGTACACCAAGCGGAGCGAAGGATCTGGTGCTCCCCGATGCTGGAATTGTGGACAGGCAGGACACTTAAGACGCGACTGCCGCAAACCCAGAAAAGCGATCAACTACTGTTCCGGCTGCGCTGCTAAACAAAGAGGAGGAAGGGGCGAACCGTCACGAGAGCACGCTTCGCCTAATGACAGTCCGGGAAACGAGTAAAGGCCAACTTCATGGGGCAGAAGTTGGCTGGTAGAATCGACGCCCCCGGAACCATCATCGCAGTTTCTCGACTACATCGTTGTGAAAACGACTTATGTATGAGTGGTCGAGTCGGCAAATTAAACTGCATCATAACAGTCGACACAGGCGCAACACGGTCAGTGCTAAGATCTGACCTCGTAGATCGTACTTGGCTTCACAACACCAAGAAGTACGCACTTCGCACTGCTACAGGAGAAACTACAACGGTCCATGGAGAAATAGCTCGTGACATACAGCTTGGAGATTTGACCTTCTCGCATGTATTCGTGGTAGCTGATATTACCGATGAGTGTATCCTTGGAATGGATTTTCTGAAACCACACGGTATACAGCTGAACTTAGGACAACGAATAATGAAGTGGCGGAATATTGAAATCCCGATGGAAATAACATCCTCCAACACAACAAAGCTGCGAGTTGTATTATGCGAAGATGCGGACATACCAAAGTCATCTGAGAATGTTATTTGGGCAGAGCTCGATGGTGATCCCGGGAACCACCGATTCTACCTCATAGAACCGGAAACGACACCTGCATTACGAAGTCTAATACTAGGAAAAACGCTCGTAAAAAGGAATGAGAAGATGATGGTACCAATAAGAGTCCTGAACGTTGCGGACAGCACTACCAGCGTAAAGAAAGGAGATGTAATTGGCAGCTGTGAACCAATATCGGCGGTGACGAGTATCGACAAGGCAGAACCACATGACGTACCCTCTAAAAATAAGCCAAGAAGGAAGGACAATGTAACATCAACACTTCTTCAGTCAAGCAACCTTAGAGGAGAACAACACAAGCAAGCAGTAGATCTAATCGAAGGATTCAGCGACGTCTTTTCCACCGGTGATGACGACTATGGCAGAACAAACTTAGTGAAACATCGTATAGATACCAGAAGTGCTACACCGATACGTCAACCTCCAAGAAGAGTACCATTAGCGAAACAAGGAGAAGTCAATTCAATGGTCAAAACTATGGAGCATCAGGGAATCATCGAAGAATCAAAGAGCCCGTGGATATCGCCAGTAGTGCTGGTAAAGAAGAAGGACGGCAGTACCCGTTTTTGTGTGGACTACAGGCGACTAAATGATGTTACGAAAAAGGATAGCTATCCACTACCTAGAATCGACGATATCATGGACACCCTGACCGATGCTAAATGGTTCTCAACGTTGGACCTGAAGAGTGGTTACTGGCAAGTGGAGATAGATGAAAAAGATAGAGAGAAGACAGCATTCTCTGTCGGCAGTGGACTGTGGCAGTTCATCGTAATGCCATTTGGCCTGTGCAATGCTCCAGCTACGTTCGAAAGACTGATGGAATTCGTTTTGCGTGGTCTGAGTTGGAAAACTTGTCTCGTTTACCTAGATGATGTGATCGTTATCGGAAAAACATTCAATGAACACCTAAAAAATCTGCAGGAAGTCTTCCAGCGACTGCGAGCGGCAAAATTAAAGCTGAGTCCGAAAAAGTGCACTTTGTTTATTGCAGAAGTCAAGTACTTGGGTCACATCGTTTCAGCTGATGGCGTAAAGACAGATCCGGAGAAGATACTGGCGGTGAAAAATTGGCCTACTCCGAGTGATAAACACCAGTTGCGCAGCTTCCTAGGCTTAGCGACATATTACCGACGATTTGTAAAAGACTTTGCTAACACGGCGAAATGTCTGCATCAGTTAACAGAAAAAGGGAAGCCATTTACATGGAGTCAACAGTGCCAGGAAGCATTCGAGAGGATAGAAGACCAACTCTGCGACTCCCCAGTTCTGGCGTATCCAAAACCAGGTCATGGTTTCATCATAGACACTGACGCCAGCAATGTCGGTATCGGAGCAGTACTATCACAAGAGATCGATGGGCAGGAGAGAGTGCTATCTTACTACAGCCGAGTACTCTCAAAATCAGAAAGGAACTATTGCGTAACTCGCCGAGAGCTACTAGCCATAGTAGAAGCAACAAAACATTTTCACAAATATCTCTATGGTCAAAAGTTCCTTCTTCGAACGGATCACGCATCGCTTAAATGGCTACTTCAGTTTAAAAACCCCGAAGGCCAAGTAGCCAGATGGATCGAAAGGCTCGAATCCTACGATTTCGAGATTGTTCATCGAAGAGGAAGAATCCACGGAAATGCCGATGCACTTTCACGTCGTCCTTGTCCACCGATCTGCAAGCATTGTCACCGTATAGAAGGAAAAGAGGCCGGAGAAACCATTCAGAGGATAACGACCGAACCAAAGACTGGATGGAATCAGCAAGAACTGGAAGACGCCCAACGTAAAGATCCAGATATTTCACCGATCATGGCATGGAAGGACGAAATGAAACGGCCTGAGTGGAAAGACATCTCACAATTCAGTGAAACCTTAAAGTGCTATTGGGCACAATGGAACTCCCTTCACCTAGACGGCGGATTATTAAAACGGAAATGGGAGAACGCTGATGGAAAGTCGTATCACATGCAAACCATCGTCCCGCATTGTAAAGTCGAGGAGGTTTTGAAGGAATATCATGGAGGTACCTCCGGTGGGCATTTGGGAGTAAACAGAACCTTGGCAAAGATACGAGAAAGGTTCTATTGGATCCATCTCCGAGATGATGTCGAAAACTGGTGCCGTAAATGTACTACGTGTGCATCAAGTCAGGGCCCACACCGCAGATCAAAGGGAGAAATGCAACAATACAACGTGGGAGTCCCATTCGAGAGAATTGCTGTGGATATTGCTGGACCATTCCCGGAATCAGAAAATGGTAATCGCTACATTTTAGTGGTCATTGATTATTTCAGCAAGTGGCCTGAAGCTTACGCAATTCCAAACCAAGAAGCAGTAACCGTCGCAGAACAAATTGTTACCAACTGGGTGAGCAGATTTGGAGCGCCACGCGAACTACACTCCGATCAAGGGCGCAATTTTGAATCTCAAATATTCAAACACGTGTGCCAAATGCTGGGAATAAACAAAACGAGGACAACTCCATTACACCCACAGTCTGATGGAATGGTGGAACGTTTCAATCGGACATTGAACTCAAACCTATCCAAACTCGTCAGCGAGAGGCAACAGGACTGGGACCAGCACATCCCTCTATTTTTAATGGCCTATAGAACATCGGTGCATTCAACAACAGGAGAAACTCCGTCCCGAGTCATTTTCGGAAGAAATATTCGAGTCCCTGCGGAGCTAATGTTTGGAGTGCCACCAGACCAACCAACCAATGCTAAAGATTATGTCTCGGATCTTCGATGTCGACTAAAGACAATTTATAACCTGGTCAGAGATAAAATTGATTTGGCGTCCGACCGCATGAAGACGAGGTATGATCAACGGGCGAACTCATCAGGATTCCAAGAGGGCGATTTGGTTTGGTTATACAATCCCAAACGACAGAAGGGCAGATCGCCGAAACTACAGCGAAACTGGGAAGGCCCTTACCAGATCATCAACCGGTTAAATGATATCGTCTATCGGATTCAACTACATCATAAACCCCGCACTAAAATGAAAGTGGTACATCTCGACCGATTAACAAAGTACCATGGTGCCATTGAGGAAGTGAACGACTCTGTTCGGGACGAACAGGGACTAAGGAGAGGGTAATGTTATAAATCTGACAACCTCGACGTCCCCAGCAACACCGAGAAAAGTCCATCAACATTTAAAACGCTATACACATGTTTCCAGACACTTCTACCGAGCTCCACAATGTAGCCAATCATTCTAGACACACACACACAACGACACCTGTCTGGGAGACTTAGTATAAATAACCGCCAACTTTCAGACAACGAGTTAGTTAGATTTTGGCGACACCTATCGGTGGAAGAAGGCGAATCGGTACAAGTGATAGATTGGCAGTGTTCCTGAGTTGTACGAATTAAGTTTTAGAGCGAATTTAGTGAAGTGATCAAGAAATAAAGAAAAGTGCGATTAAATAAAATTATTCATTATTTTTAAACGAATTGTGTTTTCCTTTGAAATCAGCGATCCCCTAGCTCGCAACAGGTGTATTTTAAATTCACGAAACCAAACATTTGTATGGGAGGGGGTAGAGGAGGTAGGGGAATTAAAATTTGTGATGCAGTTTTATTTCTTTTCTCTTGTGAGGTGCTTCTACAAAATTTCAAGTTTGTAGCTTTTGATTTGTTAGTTATTAGTTGATTTAATGAAATTGGTCGAAATCATACTTTTGTGTGGGAGGGGGTAAAAGGGCAAGTGCTATCTCAAAACTTTTAACGTAATTTTATTTCAATTATTTTTGTAAGTTCTTGTGCAAAATTTCAAATTGATAGCATTTAATAGTTAAATGATAATTGATTTCTTAGAAATGGTAAAAAAAAAATTTTGTTTGGGAACGGGTAGAAGTCTTAAAGATATTCGACCAGTTAATATTTTAAACTCTTGTGGATTTTTTTTAAATGCATTTCGCAAATTTTCAAGATCCTATCTAAAAATTTCATTCAAAAATTTTCAGTTTATGTGTTTTTTTCATTGCACATGAAACACTTTGTGCACGTTAGACCCCCACTTCGGTGCATAACAATTTTCGAACAAATTATTATTTTTTTTTCTATGTACATTAAATAGATGTGTCGACGTGCAAAATTTAAACTTTGTATCTTTTACCAGAGCCATAAAAAAATCACTCAAAATTTTCAACATTTTCGCTTTCCACCTCCCTCCCCTTACACCCCCAACTTAAATTTTTTACCAAAATTCAAAACTATATATAGTTCTACAATCTGACAAATTTTCGATTTGATATGTGTACTCAATTTTGAGATTTGGTGATTTGTAGTTTTGGAAAGTGCGCCATTTTTGAAATGCTCTCCATTTCCCCCCACTACTATTATGTCCATATATTATATTTTTTTCATATGTCGGTAGTAAAGCTTAGTATTTATTTCAAGTTTCAATTACATAGCTTAAGAGACAGTCGAGATATTAATTTTTAAGTGTTTTTCTTTGCACCCCCCTGACCCTCCCCTTACAAGAATTAGCTTCTATCTAAACTGATTCTAGTAGATCTTGATGCCATCTTAATGATCTCAAAATATCAATTTTTTATAGGTAGTAATTTTGAAGATATAATCATTTGAAAAAAAAATTCGGCCGCCAATTGGTTCTTAGCCCCCCCTTTTCGCACCCCAATGGATAAAAAAATTAAATTATTTTTAAAAGTTGTCCCACAAACTCTTTTATATGTGTGTTATTTTTTAGCTTCGTGGCTGTAACCATGGTTGAGATATTTGAATTCGTATTTTTCGGTTTAAGCGCTCCCCCTGCCTCCCCCTGAATTCGTACACCCCCCAAAATGGGTATCCGCCTGAGATCCGCAACTACCTACAATCCCTCCAAAAATGAACTTTCTATCTTGAAGGGTTTGGGAGTTAATGTGCGCTGAGCGTACACGTCGGCGTACGGCGTACGGCGGACGGCGTACAGACAGATGGATTTTTTTTTTGCATTTTTCGGCTATTTTAGTCATGAAACGCGAAAAAAAGAATTTCAGGGTAGCAAATTTTTTTTTTTTCCCAAGTCGATCACAATACTTTATTATTAAAATAATAAAATAAAATTCCTACCTCTTCCTCTACCAATACTTCAACAAATTCTGAGTGTATTCTTAAGAAATTTAGATGAGATAATTTAGTAGTTTCTAATCGTAATTCTGTTATGTTTTTGATTAGTTCATATCGTATACAGTTCGATAAAGTCAATTAAATCTAATTACAGATTACCTCACAAAGTTAATTAACCGAAATGACGTCTAATAGTGTGCCGTGTGCATTATCCTCCTCATGTTAATTGATATAAAAGGAAATTCGTGAATATGAACATAAATAGTACTCTACGGTGTTTTTATTAATGCTCAAGATGTTCAAGGCGGTAGCAATAGTTTTAGTTTTGAGTGGTAATTTCTTAACTATTCGAAAATCTTTCATGAAATAATTTAAGTTAAAACTTTATCTTTAAAGTTCTCATACCCGAAAATTTGGCACTCATTACTCGTGCCCAATGGGGAGCTAAGGCGGCAACTGGAACCACCAAATTTTCCGGTGTCATCCCATACGTCGTAGTACATCACTCGGAATCGCCCGGCGTATGTAGTACAACCGATGCTTGCAAGGCCGCTATGCGTTCAATGCAAACCTATCACCAAAATTCGAACGGATGGGCAGATATTGGTTACAGTTTCGCCGTAGGTGGTGATGGTGAAATTTACGAAGCTCGTGGATACAACGTTGTTGGTGCTCATGCTCCAGGCTACAACTCCCAGAGTATTGGACTCCTTATGATTGGCGATTTCCGAAGTAAATTTATTCATTGAAATGGTAAAATATGTTGGCTACACGCTCTGTTTTTTGTATCGCAGGTGCTTCTCCACCGGCAAAGATGATTACCGCTGCCAAGAACTTCATCGCTCAAAGTGTCTCTCAAGGTAAACTCTCGTCAACCTATAAGCTCATTGGTCATAGGCAAGCTGTTTCGACTACTTGTCCGGGAGACCGATTGTTCGCCGAAATCAAGACATGGGCTCGATACACCGCAAATCCTTAAATTATGGTGCCGAACTAAGAGAAAATAAAGTCGCTATTTCCAATAAATTGTTTCACTTGTTCGAATAAACTTTATCCCTATGCTAACAAGAAACTTCCGATGCACAAACGAACTATCCATCATAAAAATATAACATTTTTCATTTCTCAAAGTTTCAATATTTTCGAACGAAATTAGACTTTAATGAATTATGGCCGCAAAATAGACAGTTTAAGTTTCAAAAGTTTAGTTATACATCGCATTAGATTCACCTGATTGCTAATCTGACGTTGATGTGAAATCTGTGAACTCTGAATTAATCCATTAGCCCACAACACATGTGGTAGTGAGTGGATTGATGGAAACCTTCATGCCATCCGTATTTGGAAATTTTCATTTTGATAGTAAAACTTTAACCATCGTGTACGTTCGACTAAAACTTGATCCAAACAAACCACAACTAAATGCACTTGCGAACGCTTCCTTGATATTAAAAACTCTTTATGAGTGCTGAAAACTTTTATCTTTAGCTTAGCACGTGTAAATCAGCGGTAGGTATAGTTGAAGTAATAGTAGACAGGAAGCTATAGAGATACAGCTATGTAGGTAACTTTTACTTTATAATTGCAATAGTACAGAATCTGGGAGTCCTACTTCAGTGCTAATATCTTTTAACATATCCAAAAAAAATTTAAAGACTTTAAGATAATATTTTATCTGAGAATACTTCGCCATCATGTTTCCTGATGGTCTTGGGAAAGTTTTTTCCATATTACACCAACTTTTAGCAGCTGTTGTACATGTTTTAAATTATTTTTTTTCCTCTCTTCAGAAGATTATACTCTACTTGATTATCTAGAAAGGATTTTCATTTCAGGATATGAGTAGAATATGTATGGCCTCGTTCTGAACATAAAACCGAAAAAAAAGTATACTAGAAAAAATGCCTTAAGAACAATGAAAACTTTTATGGGAGAACTTCATACAATTGATACAACTGTATGTACGTCGTAGTTAAAAAACAAGTAAAATAAAAAGATTGTTTTAAAAGGACTGCCTTTTACTTTTGGAATTAGTTCCATCTACAGTGGCGGACAAAAGCGGATACATAAATTAAAATTCTTCGTAAAATTGATGTAACTTTTTTCTTATTATAGATAATTAAGAAATTCTTTTTGCATCAATTACTTAAGACATTTCTCTTTAATTAATAAAAAAAAAACAAAAACAAGTCCTGTAAAAAACTTAAGGAAAATTCAAAATTCCTTGAAACATCATTTATCCAGTTTTGTCCATTTTAATTGTTTGACAAATCAGTACTTCGTCCAAAGTCCTTTGTTGGCACTTTCATGCAATTTGGCATACTTTCTATCAAATTTTGTATTGTTTGGTGTGGAATTTTGGTCCATTCACTCTTTACTCTTTCCCAGAGTTCTGCAATATTAGTTGGAGCACGTTCGTGACGTGAAAGCATTGTGGAGTGGTGGCAGCATTGGACCATTTTTCTTCGAAAATGAGGCTGGGAACAAAGTTTCGGTCAACGGTGAACGTTACAGAGCCATGTTATCCGACTTTTTTTTTACTGAAATTGAAGACATGGATTTAGACGACCTCTGGTTCATGAAGGATTGCGCGCCATGCCCTACAACCCATGCCACAATCGATCTTTTACGCACCAAATTCCCAAATCTTTTCGTTTTGGCGATGTCAATTGGCCGCCTCGGAGCTGCGATTTGACCCCTTTGGACTTTCAAGCACTTAATGCCAATATCATCCAAGCAATCCGTGAGCTACAGCCCGAAACCATCGACATGGTCTTGGAAAATTGGAGTGCCAGATTGCGCTACTGCGAAGCCAGCCGAGACAGCCACTTGAACAAAGTTGTATTCCATCATTAATGGGAATGTTTGTTCTTACTAATGAAGCCATAATGCATGGAAAAAAATTTAATTTTGTTCATTTTATTGCATTTTTAAAAAGAAACCACCCTGTATACGTATGTTTCTCGAGTGGCCTTACCTCCCCAACCTGAATCGTGAACTTGGGCGGAATGGAAGGGGTGTAATGGGGAAGTACCTCATTCTGACTGTGAATGTTTATATTGCGGTTAATTTTGCTTAAAGTGAATCGAAGTTTGGGTCCCCTGTTCCATGCGCAAAAAACGGGAATGTGCGGGAATGGATTGCGCGCGAATTTTGTGAATAAGTTTAAGAAAAGGACACAATCAATGACAAGTGTAGTTAAACCTTAATAGTTACTTAAATCGCAATAAATATAAGGCCAATTTATTTTTCTGAATTTTTACTAGTATTATTTGTTTTTATAATTACTTGTTCTTACCACCCCGTTCTGCCCCGTACCTGGGAAAACAACTGTTCTTTTGTTTTCTTAAAATATTATTATATTTTTGTGATCATAATGAGTTTGAAGAAACATTTGCAGCTTCATTAATTAACTCTTTTGTATTTTTAAGGCATATTTTCAACTTAGTACCCCGTTTTGCCCCGGGTTCCCCTATACATAGTATTTAATGCCTGAAATTTATAAAATTCTAAATGGAGTTTCCGAAAACAAAAACAAAACGATTCCAATTCGAAATAAATCGATCAAGAAAATGTTCTAAATAGTTATTTCAGACGAATCACAAGAAATTCATTTATTTGATTGGCTAAAAGACTTTTACGCTTATGAAGGAGCAGCCCGATCTCAAAATTCGAGTATAACTTAGTTTCAACTTCCTTTAGGCATTAGCGCCTCTCGGTGCCCTTAAGCCCTCGGCAGCGGGGATGTTGCTTACACCACTGTTTGCATGATTTTCGATGCGGTAGTAAGTTAAAACAGTTCATATACCCAGGGACCAACAAGATTTTCGGGCACTGGAGATGAAATTCAAGAAGGCATGTGTTAAGTGAAAGCTTGAAGATAATGATTATGACTTTTGTGTGGTTAGAAACAGCAGGAATCAGCAAAGGATTTTATTTGACAGCGAACTTTATACTTAGAGCACTGATGATTATATGTATTCGCTCGGAAAGCCGTACCTAGCACAGCGTAGCTGTGGTTTACTTGTATTCATAGTAGGGATTGATGAAAGTTCGAGTAATAAGCTTATTTATATATTAGAGATCGCCCGCGACTTTGTCCGCGTAAGAATCGCAATAATAATCAATTCTGAGGGATTATAATCCTCAAGAAAGACGTCGGAGCAGGCGGCCAGAGGAATAAATAAGTCCTGGTAACAGCTAAAGGTTGATGCTCAGGATCGCACTATGTGGAAAAGAGTGATTTCTGTCCTATGCCCCTATAGGGTGTCTTAACAGGAATTTGAAGAAATCTTGTATGGGGAGTGGTAGAAGGGGTGAGAGCATTGAACTAATTTGTTCCACATCATGCTAGTCGTTTTAAAAATGTCTTCTACTAAATTTAAGCTTCGTAAATTGAGTAGATACTGAGGAAATTAGTGCATTGATTTTAGAGAAATTGTCCAATTTGGATGGCAGGTGGAAAAAGAAGTGGGGGATTTTTTAGTGATTTTTTGAGAAATAACTATAATCATCATGCAATTGATATATTTTAAATTTCAGATCAGTAACTTTCATTGTTTTCAAGAAAATCGAATTTCGGAAAAGACGTGATAATGTGCCACATCGTATGAGAGGGGGTAGAAGGGGAGAAGTTAGTCGGCTTACGATTCCCCGAAAATAATTATAATACTAATTAAGGATTTACTTCAAAATTCCAGCTCGGTAACTGTTATGTGTACTGAGCAAATTGATTTATAGTATTTCATGAAAAAGTGCAGTTTATATGGGAGGTGATGCAAGGATTCAAATAATTTGAACACCATAGATCAGATTTATGATAAAAATAATATATTCTAAATTTAAAATTATTGTATATTTTGAAAATGCGTCATTTTGAATGAGAGGGGGTAGAAGGCGTGGGGTTATTGAAATAAGGCCAAGCGCAGATTACATTTCGAAGCATACCTAATAAACTGTGGAAGCTTCATTACAATCGGTTCAGCCGTTTTCGCGTGAAAGCCGAACAGACAGACAGAAAAGAATTTTAAAAACATGTGTTTCTGCTTAATTATTGCTAAAATAAATCAAAAACTAACTTATAGTCATTTATAAACAAATAACAGACAGACACTACAATTATATTTATATGTATAGATGAATGGATTTTACTCGCCTGAGTATTGATGCACTTTTCGCAAAAATGTAGCTATCTGGTGTCTTGATGGCTTACTCCCCACCAAACTATCTCTAACATGAGATGATGACCCCCTTTCTACCCGTTCAACTTGTTCTCGTGCTTCCGAAGAGCTGGTAGCATAGACCCGATCATTTTCATGGTCAAATTTTTCATTGACCATGACGATATTTTCGTCAGAAAACAAAATAGAGCAAACAACATATTTGGTATTTCTGCTCTCAGGGTATCAAGAGCTGGTGCTTTCCGAAAGGCATGCATTTGAAGATTATTTGTGATCAAGCAGGGCATCGATTGGATCGTAATTTCCATCTCCCGTGTTAAAATCTGCTGTTTTCGGAGGGGATTTCTTTTGATCTGAGCAGCCACCGCACGCACAGTATTCTTCGTCCTCATGCTGTGGGGACGACCTAATTGAAGTCTGTCAAGCACATATTGTGTCTTGCTGTACGCAAAACGAACATCCTATTTATTTCCAAAGTTTTTAGCTTTTCAAAAGTTTTCGAATTAGACTAACCGGTCAGGTGTTGAGTGAGTATGGTAGTGCGGTTTTCTTCAACTGTACTATCTATCTAGATATGTAGATCGCGATCAAAAGTTGAACTGGAGTAATTTGTAAACAATCGGGGAAATAACAGATTGTTGTTTGTTGTTCAAAGAGAAGTAGCAAAGCTCGAAGATTGTAACATAATCAACAATTAATTCGAAGCATTAAATTAGTTTTGGGTTTAGTTTAGTAACAAAAGTAATCAAGGTTTTTTCATGAAGTTTTTCCTTAGTTCTATTGAAATACAATAATTAAAAACAAACTTTTAGTAATTAAACTTATATTATAAATGTAGAAGTAAATATATTGTAATCTAATCTCTAAGTTTTGTTCTCTGTACTATAAAATGTATATATTAAATAAAACATAATAGGACTACGATTGGGTGTAAAGCCCAATCGTGCGGTACTCTCAATGAAAGAAAAATTTTTTTATTTTATGAAAATTTTTAGGGGAAGTGGTGGAGGGGGGGACGACATTTAAAAATTTTTTTCACATCACGCTAGAGGAGCCATCAAAATTTACGATTCAAAAATTTAATAGGTACTGAAAAAATTAGTGTATTGGATTAAGTGAAATTGGGCAGTTTTTATGGAAGGTGGTAGAAGGAGGAGCGAATTCTTAAGGACTTTTTCAGAAATAACATCATTTAATTGAAGTGTTTTAAATTGCTGATCAGTAGCCTTTATACTTTTCAGGAAAATCGACTTTTTATAAAGTTGTGAAATCATATCAGATTGTATGGGAGGGTAGGAGGAGTGAAATTAATCGCTTAATTTTTTTTGGTCTCACCAATAATTCTAAAACATAACAGGGCTACGATTGCGCGTAAACCGCAATCTTACGATACTCTAGATGAAATAGAATTTTTTTTGATCCCAAGAAATTTTGTATGGGGAGTGTTAGAAGGGGTGATAGCATTGAACTAATTTTTTCCCCATCATGCTAAAGTAGCTATAAAAATGTTTTATACAAAATGCTTACTCCAAAAATTGAATAGGAGCTGAGAAAATTAGTGTGTTAGATTTAGTGAAAATGTGCAGTTTGTATGGGAGGTGGTAGAAAGAGTGGGGGGATTTTAGTGATTTTTTCAGAAATAACTAAGAATATTATAAAATTGACATTTCTTAAATTTTGGACCAGTAACATTCATACTTTTCAAGAAAATAGTTTTTTTGTGAAGTTCTGAAACTGTGTCATATTGTATGGGAGGGGGTAGAAGCAGTAAAGCTAATAATATAAATAAATAAAAATATTTTTTTCTGATCTTAGTGATAATTTTAAATAAGTGTTTATCACAAAATGTGAGCTCGATAAATGTTATTGTTCTGAGAAAATCGGCTTAGAGCATTTCATGAAAAAGTGTAGTTTGTATGGGAGGGGTTGGAATGAGAGGGAGAACGCAAATAATTTTTATACTGTATATTGAAATCATTATGAAAGTAATATATCCCGAAAATCAGACTAGTAGCTTTTATACTTTTCGAGCAAATCCATTTATAGTCGAATTGCGAAATTGTGCCATTTTGTATGGGAGGGGGTAGAAGGGGTGAAGCTAATCATCTAACTTTTTTTACCCTTACTAAAAATTTTAAATAATTATTTGGTGCAAAATTTCAGCTCGCTAAATTTTATACGCAGTAAATTGGCTTAGAGTAATTCATGACAAGTACAGTTTGTATGGGAGGTGGTAGAAGAAGGGGAAGGACACGCATAATTTTTTACGGTAGATTGATATTATTATAAAAGTAATATGTTCCAAATTTCAGGCCAATAGCTTTTATACTTTTCGAGCAAATCCGTTTATTGTCAAATTGCGCATTTGTGCCATTTTGTATCGGAGGGGCAGAAGGGGTGGAGCGATTTGGCCCGTTCACGAACTTGACCTTACTTTTTTGTTAAAAATGACACACAAAATTTGTTAGCACTATAGCTCATAGCTTTCGAGAGTTATGCTGTAGACAGACGCACAGACGAACAGACAGACAGACAGACAGACAGACGGTCACTCGGAATCGAGGTTTTTGAGCGACAACAAATATTTCTGTACCCTTGGCGGCTCTGTGCGAGCATTATTTCTTAGCGTTACAAACGGTAAGGAAAACACAATGTACTCTCGGATTCCATCTAGAGAATAATAAATAAATTAGTGTAAAATTTCAGCTCGATCAATTTGACATGCACTGATTAAATTTTTTTAGAGTATTTTATGAAATAGTGCAGTTTGAATAATATGGAAGAAAGGAGAGGACTCAAATAAATTTTATACAATAGATTGAAATCATCATAAAAGTAATATACTCCAAATTTCAGATCAATAGCATTTATAGTTTTCGAACTAATCCGTTTATTATAAAATTGAGAAATTGTGGCATTTTGTATGGGATGGGGTAGAAGGGGTAAAGCTAATCGCCTACTTTTTTGGACTTACTAACAATTCTAAAATAATATCTAGTGCACAATTTGTGCTCAATAAATTTTTATACGCACTGAGTAAATTGGTTTAGAGCACTTCATGAAAAAGTGTAGTTTGTATGAGAGATGGTGGAAGGAGGGAGAGGACACAAATAATTTTTATACAGTAGATTGAAATCGTCATAAAAGTTTTACATTCCAATTTTCAAATCAATAGCATTTATACTTTTCGAGAAAATCTGTTTGTTGTCAAATTGGAAAATTGTGTAATTTTGTATGGGAGGGGGTAGAAGGGCCGGAGCGACTTGGCCCGATCACGAACTTGACGTTAATATTGTGTCAAAATGATGCGTACAAGACTTCAGTGCTCTAGCTCAACGTGTTCTCATGCTAGAGAGGACAAGGACGGACGAGCCGTCGGACGGAGAGACGTACAGACGGACGAACGAATTGACATACGGTTTTGAGATTTTTGAGCAATTATATGAACTTCTGTATTATTAATTTTTTCTCAGTGCCTTATTTCATGGCGTTACGAGCTTTGTGGCATACTTATAAAACTCTCAGATTTAATCTAGAGTATAATAATCTAACTGTTTATTATTATTTTATTTAATTTAGGGTAACACTTGATAGCACCGCGACGTTTTTGGTCTATAGTGCGTTTATTGCCCCTTTACCCTACCTAACTCAATAGCTTTGCCTAATCTAAATATATTTAAGGGAGCCATGTTGGCTAGTTCATCAGTTGTGTTCCTAGAAGATTGAATCTTTTCATTGTTACTGCCTCGCAGTGCCATAGAACATGTTCTGTCGTTTCCGAATCTCTAAGACAGGGGCAGCAGATGTCGATTTCAGCGAGGTCCATATTTTAGAGGTGGTGGTTTACTCCACCATGCCCCGTCAATATTCCGATTAGAGTACTGATGTCACTTTTGCTGAATTTTAGAATATCCGTCACTTTGTATTTTAATGGTAGGATAAATTTCTTTGAGATTAATAAGCCTGAAAGTCTATTCCAGTAGATTCTATGCTCTTGTTCAATCCACTGTCTAAGTATAACGTTGAAGTGTCATTTTGGTTTTCCCCAGAATGGCTCTGGTCCAATAAGATTTGTTTCTGTGCCATTTTTTTGCGAGCGGTCTGGCTCTTCATTTCCCTTAATACCCGTATGTCCTGGGACCCACATTAACGTTACTTTGTTCCTCCTTCCCAGGATGATAAGGTTTTGAAGGCAGTCGCAAACAAGCCTGGATCCGTGTTTGTTGGATGCAAGAGCTTTGAGAACTGCCTGGCTATCCGGTAAGATATCCCTGTATACGTAACACCCCTTTAATTGTTTCCTTTTTTATTTGGAGATGTATCGCAGGGATGTTTAGGAATATTTCCATTGCCGCAGTAGGGCTGGTTTTCATTGCACCTGTGATATTAAGACACGCTATCCTTTGAATTTTTTGTAATGTAAGCTGTGTTTTTTGTTTATAACAGTTTAGTCCACAAGACTGTTGATCCGTATGTAACTATTGGGAGGATGATTGTTCTGTAGCACCAGTAGATGTGCCTCTTGACATCTGCCTGAAACAAAAGGATCCATGCTGTGATAGGATATGGAACCGACAGCTAGCTGAACGATTTCAATCCCCCTTATCACATCCGCCAAAGACCATAGATGGGATACGCTGCCGACAGCAAGCTGTTTGACCTATTCCTCCCTATCTTGATAGGATACGGAGTCGACAACAAGCTATTCGACTTATTACCCCCTATCTGTAGATCTTTTAGCATTACTCAGTCTGCACCACGTGGAGGCGATCTACCTAACAGACCTAATAATCGAACTCATCGATCTATCTATTTATGCCAGCTTTACCAACAATTACCATCGCTTTTTTTCTAACTTCCTATTCTGACTAATACTTCCCCTCATAACTTTGGTAACTAGGATGTAGCCTAGTGAGTAGCGTGTTGGTCTATAATGCGAAGGTTGGTAGTTCAAATCCCGGTCGACGTATAATTTCAGCACACTACTTGCATGGGTATATGGCCACTTCAATCTGCGAAAAAGAAAATTCGTAGATAGAGGGTTATGCGAAGAGCTAAAACCCTTTCACAGAAACAAATAAAATGTTAAGGAACCTGAAGGTCAGGAGACCAGAGCCCGATTTGGGCTGTAGTGCCACTGAAGAAGAAGATTACCTTGGAAGTGAATTGCACATTTTCTGTAAAAAAAACATTCCCCTTACCCCATCTATTCATAGCTTAGAAATAAATAAACTGCCAACAAGTTGGGCGCAACTTTATTACTCTTCGACCAAGTTGAAGATACGTGGAAAGTCAATATGCAGGTTAGACTGGTAAGGGAAGACTAAGTGAAAGGGGGCTGTAGGGCAGAGCTGTTATCAATTTAACAATTAATTGCGAATACGATCAATAACTCCCAATACATATAATTAATATTATATTCGTTTATTTCTGCAAGTTTGGGCTTTTATGAGCGGAGGGGGAGGGTAGTTGTAATAATAAGGCTGGATGGATGTTAATAATTTTTTAATTGATTGCTTGAATCACGTCCAATATTCTCTGTATAGAATGTCAGCTTCATAGACGATGTTGCGTAGAATTTTTATAAAATTCGGTGTATTTTATGTTCACGAAATCAAACATTTGTATGGTGTATCTTTCACCAGAGCCCTAAATCACTCAATATTTTCGACAGTTTTGCTTACCACCAGGGAGGTGGTAAGTAACCTTACACTCCCAAATTAACCCCTCTAACCTGATTTTTTGTATGCCACCTTAATGGTCCAAAATATGAATTTTTAGGCTAGTAATTTCAAAAATATAATAATTGAAAAAAAAAAAAAAAATTCGGCTGACAATTTGTTTTTAGCTCCCCCCCCTCTCTTTTCGGACCCCAATTTATACAAAAATTAAATTATTTTTACAGTTTGTCCTACAAACCCCTCTATATATGTTGATTTTCAGCTTTCTATCTAGAACCATGGTTGATATATACGAGTTTTTAATTTTCGGTCTTAGCGCTCGCGCCTCCCTCTAAGCCCTTACACCATCCAAAATGGGTGTCCACACTCATCTACAATCCACCTAGAAATAAACTTTCTATCTTGAAGGGTTTGGGAGTTAATGTGCGCTGAGCATGTACGTTTTTTCCCATTTTTAGGCTATTTTAATCATAAAACGCGAAAAAAACAGAATTTCAGGGTAGCAATTTTTTTCTTCAATTCGATCACAGTATTATATATCTCAATAATAAAGTAAAATCGTGACGCAGGCCCCCTGCAGCAGTATTATAATTGAAAAGAAGAAGCTAGATTGATAATGAATCTTAAAAATACTTGCGAAAAAATTAAATGATTGAAAAGTTAATGCACTAAGCTGCAAGCTTAGTATGTCTAATATCATATCACAATCAATACGAGTTAACGAACAGCTTTGTAGTAATCAACAAATTATTAAAAAAATTATCGCTTACTATATCAGAATTACGATATTATTATGATAACAATATTAATTTGTTTTAATACCAGAAGTTATTGTTTTTGAATATTAATCTTAGATTTCACTCAACGTATCACAAAATAATTGTGTTTACTAACAAATTTATCTAAAAAGAAAATCTTAACTTAATGATGGCGGTATAGGTTCAAAGAATGAAATTTATGATTTAAATCTGGATCTAAATCAAATCAATTCAATTTAGATAGCAATAGTTTACGAGTTTTAGTGACGATATGTGGAGTAGAGCCGTGTGAATATCGATTTTTCAAAATTTCTTATAAAAGCTAAATTTTAATGTGAGCACAGTACAGTACTTTCGAGTATTTACGTGAAGATGTTCAAATTTGTAGCAGTCATTTTGGTTTTGGGTGGTAAGTGAAACGGTGAAATTCATGTATTTCGAATTTTTTTAAAATAAATTTTTTGTTTTTTAGCCCTCGTTCCCGAGAACTTGGCCCTTGTCACGCGTGCACAATGGGGTGCTAAGGCAGCAACTGGAACCACCAAATTTTCCGGTGTTATCCCATTCGTTGTGATTCATCATTCCCTATCGCCCGGAGTTTGTTCCACAACTGATGCTTGCAAGGCCGCTATGCGATCAATGCAAACATATCACCAAAGCTCTAACGGCTGGGCCGATATTGGTTACAGTTTCGCTGTAGGTGGTGATGGTCAAATTTATGAAGGACGTGGATACAATGTTGTCGGTGCTCATGCTCCAGGTTACAATTCCCAGAGTATTGGCATTCTCATGATTGGAGATTTCAGAAGTAAGAATTGAGGGAGATGTGAAAGTGGAATTCCATTAATACTATCTTAATTCTAATATAGGTGCATTGCCACCAGCTAAAATGATCACTGCTGCCAAGAACTTCATCGCACAAAGTGTTTCTCAAGGCAAACTTTCGTCAACCTATAAACTTATCGGTCATCGTCAAGCCCTCTCAACTGAATGTCCTGGAGATCGTTTGTTCAACGAAATCAAGACCTGGGCTCGTTTCACCGCTAAACCTTAAGCATTGACTGGTTTTCTTTTATTAAACGCTTTAAAATAAAATGTGTTTTTCTAATATAATAAGTTAGCGTAGATGTTATGATTTGAAATTAGTGATATCTTAGCCAAAAGAGGTAATCAGCTTGAAAATACGATTTGAAGCACTTATATACAATAACTAGCGATTCGATCCCCCGCGGCTTCGTCCGCATAAAAATTGCAATAATAAGCAATTTTTGAGAAGTACGAGTAGTAGTAGTAGTAGACATAATGTGAAAAACAAAATGTTTATACCCTACATAGATGGAATCTGAGAGTATATTGTGTTTGCCTTACCGTTTGTAACACTAAAAAGTAATGCTCGCACAGAGCCGCCAAGCTTCAGAATTATTTGTTGGTGCTCAAAAACCTCTATTCCGAGTGACCGTCCGGCCGTCTATCTGTCCATCTGTCCGTCTGTCTGTCCGTCTGCCTACAACATAACTCGACTAACGAACACTGTGAGCTATCGTGCTGAAGTTTGTTGTGTGTCATTTTTAGCGAAAAAGTAACTTTAAGCTCGTAAACGGGCTACATCGCTCACTCCCATACAAATTCATGAAATTTTGAAATTTTAAGAAATTGATTTTTCTTCGAAAGTATTTAAGGTATCGACTTGAAATTTGGGTCAAAATATAGCAATGAATATACATTAACATCACAAAAGGTTAATCCGATCCCCTCTCTCCTTCTACCCCTCCTATACAAAAGTACAATTTTCAAAAATGTTTATTCGATTTTCATTGAAGTTAGCAAAGCTAAATAAACAAATTGTTGGCAATGTTAATTTCCTTATAATTGCAACTAGTCTTAAAAAAATCATCAATCTCACTGCTTTTACTCCCTCCCATACAAATTTCACGAACAATTAGCAATTAGTTCGGCGATTGGAAACGACAAAAAACAAAATCGACACCATTTAATAATTGTCATTTGTAATTGTCGATCAGTTTGATAAAGGTCTCACCAGAGACCGAAACGTCACGAATAATAAAGCGTAACAGTGTAGAATCCGGAAATCTTTTCTTTCAATTCAAAATGCACTGTGAAAACATTCACCAAACCAATATATTAATTTTCTTTGAAACTGTCGAAGCCATCAACTTGAAGTTATGTCGAAAGTATAATAATAGAAATATCACAAACAAATTTGTTTTGATCCGTATACTCTTTCTACCACCTCCCATACAAATGCATAATCTTAGTAAATGCATTATATCGATTTCCATTAAAACTCCAAAAATTATAAACTTAAAATTTTCCCAGAATTTGTTTTTCAATAATTGCAATAAATGCTAAAAAAAATTATCAGCTCTTCTTCACTCCTTCTACCCCCTCCCATAAAAATATTTAAATTATAAATTCAAGAAAAGCATTTCTCCTTCGAACATATGAAAGCTTTAAAATTGAAAAAAAGCATGTGATAAGGATGTTGATGAAAAGTTTCAAAATCATATAAAACCCTCCACTTTCTCTACCACCTCCCATACAAATGCGATTTCTTTGAAAATAATAAGAACTACAAATTTTAAATTCAGCGCGAAATATTTTGCATCACATGTTCGGTGTCATTTACAAAAATTACAAACCTTTCCCCTCAGCTTCTATCACCTCCCTTACAGAAGTCACAATACACTATTCGAAAGAATTTGAGATGACATATTTTCCGTTGCATTAAACTCCTTCCCATTTCATCTAGAGTATCATATGAAGGGGCTTTACGCCCAATCACAATTCTGGTGTGTTTATACTCTAGATGAAATCTGAGAGTATATTGTGTTTGCCTTACCGTTTGTAACGCTAAGAAATAATACTCGCACAGAGCCGCCAAGGGTACAGAAATATTTGTGGTCGCTCAAAAGCTTCGAATCCGTGCTGTCTGTCCGTCTGTGCGTTTGTCTACAGCATAACTCTCGAACGCTTTGAGCTATCGTACTGAAATTTGTTGTGTGTCATTTTTAGCAAAAAAAGTAACTTTAAGTTCGTGAACGGGCTACATCCCTTCACTCCTTCTACCCCCTCCCATACAAATTTCACGAAATTCCGAAATTTTCAGAAATTGATTTTTCTTTGAAACCATTTAAGGTATCAACCTGAAATTTGGGTTAAAAATTTATGATATAGATGTCATTAATATAACTGAATATTGATCTGATCCATTTATTCCTTCTACCCTTTCCCATACAAATGGACAATTTTGAAAAATACATATTTTCGATTTTCATTGAAACTAGTAAAGCTGAAAAGACGAAATTTTCTCAGAATTAATTTTACTATAATTGCAATTGATTTTAAAAATAATTATCAACTTCACATTACTCCTTCTACCCCCATACAAATTTCACGAAATTTTTAAATTTAAATTAAATTATTTTTCTTCGAAACTGTTAAAGCTATCAACTTCATATTTTATATAAAGTATACAAATAGAAATATTAATAATAAGAAAAAAATTTGTTTTGATCCGTACACTCCTTCTACCCCCTCCCATACAAAAGTATAATTTTTGTTAATGCATTTTCTCGATTTCCATTCAAACTAGAAAAGTACAAACTTCAAATTTTGCCTGAATTTGTTTCTTAATAATTGAAATAAGTTTTAAAAAAAATTATCAGCTCCGCTTCACTCCTTCTACCACCTCCCATACAAATATCTGTATTATAAAGTCAAGAAAAGCATTTCTCCTTTAAGTATATTAGAGCTATCGACTTTCAAATCGAATCAAAGCAAGGTGATAAGGGTGATGATAAGGAGTTTGAAAATCATCTAAAACGTTCCACTTCCTCTGCCACCTCCCATACAAATGCCCCAATTTCAGGAAGACTATGACCAATTTCTTTAAAAATAATGAAAACTAAAAACTTTAAATTCAGCAAAAAACATACTAGGACTACGATTGCGCGTAAAGCGCAATCTTACGTTACTCTAGATGAAATAGATTTTTTTCTGATCCCAAGAAATTTTGTATGGGGAGTGTTAGAAGGGGTGATAGCATTGAACTAATTTTTTCCCCATCATGCTAAAGTAGCTATAAAAAATGTTTTATACAAAATGCTTACTCCAAAAATTGAATAGGAGCTGAGAAAATTAGTGTGTTAGATTTAGTTGAAATGTGCAGTTTGTATGGGAGGTGGTAGAAAGAGTGGGGGGATTTTATTGATTTTTTCAGAAATAACTAAGAATATTATAAAATTGACATTTCTTAAATTTAAAACTAGTAAAATTCATACTTTTGAAGAAAATAGATTTTTTGTGAAGTTGTGAAACTGTGTCATATTGTATGGGAGGGGGTAGAAGCAGTAAAGCTAGTCAAACCATTTTCTCTGATCTTAGTGATAATGCTAAATAAGTATTTATTACAAAATGTGAGCTCGATAAATGTTATATGTTCTGAGAAAATCGGATTGGAGCATTTCATGAAAAAGTGTAGTTTGTATGGGAGGGTTTGGAAGGAGAGGGAGGACGCAAATAATTTTTATACTGTATATTGAAATCATTATGAAAGTAATATATCCCGAAATTCAGACTAATAGCTTTTATACTTTTCGAGCAAATCCATTTATAGCCGAATTGGGAAATTGTGTCATTTTGTATGGGAGGGGATAGAAGGGGTGAAGCTAATCGTCTAATTTTTTTTACCCTTACTAACAATTTTAAATAAATATTAAGTGCAAAAATTCAGCTTGCTAAATTTTATACGCACTGAGTAAATTGGCTTAGAGTAATTCATAACAAGTACAGTTTGTATGGGAGGTAGTAGAAGGAGGGGGAGGACACGCATAATTTTTATACGGTAGATTGATATTATCATAAAAGTAATATATTCCAAATTTCATGCCAATAGCTTTTATACTTTTTGAGCAAATCCGTTTATTGTCAAATTGCGCATTTGTGTTAATTTTTCACCGATATTAATAATAATGCCAATTAAGGATTTGGTACAAAATTTTAGCTCTATGAAAGTTATACGTATTGAGACAATTGGTGTAGAGTATTTCATGAAAAAGTGCAGTTTGTATGGGAGGTGGTGGAAAGAATAAGGGGTTCTTATTAGTTTTTTGAGAAACTACTATAACTATCATGGAGTTGATATATTTTAAATTTCAGATCAGTAACATTCATAGTTTCCAAGAAAATTGAATTTTTGAAAAGTCGTGGAATCTTGTCACATTGTACGGGAGGGGGTAGAAGGAGTGAAGCTAATCGATTAATTTTTTTCCCGATATTTATAATAACGCCAATTAAGGAATTGGTACAAAATTTCAGCTCGGTGGAAGTTATACTTACTGAGAAAATTGGTGTATAGTATTTAATGAAAAAGTGTAGTTTGTATGGGAGGTGGTGGAAGAAGTGGGGGGATTCAAATAATTTGCAGACTAAAAGATTGCATTTGTAATAAAATTAATATATTTTAAACTTAAAATTAATAGCTCTTATAGTTTTGAAAAAAAATCGAGTATTACATATTTTTGAAAATATGTCACTTTGTACGGGAGGTGGTAGAAGGCGTGAAAGGAGTGACATAAAACCAAAAGCAGATTATATCTCGGAGCATACCTCATAAACTATGAAAGTTTTGTTACAATCGGTTCAGCCGTTTTTGCGTGAAAGCCGGACAGACAGACAGACGGACAGACAGAGAAGAATTGTGAAAACTCGTTTTTCTGCTTAGTTATTGCTAAAATGAAGCAGAAAACTAACTTATAGCCATTTCTAAACAAATAACAGACAGATACTACAATTATATTTATATAGATTTAAAATAAATTTTATTTACTTTCGATCCCCGAAAAGAGTTTATTCATAAACGCACATTAATAATATTATAAATAGCTTACAGGTATAATTAAAGTGTAAATTTCAACAAATATCCTCGAACTGTTGAATACTACACTGGCTTACATTTGATCTAATTGAGCATTTTACAGGGTTTGCAATTATCTCTACTACATATATACTTGCCTTATATCAAGACTCAAGTATTTAGGTATTCAGTCTGAACGCATTATTAAATATTAGAAAAGTTCCGAAAGTAGATACATGTTACAAGTCAGTACAGTCCGTCCTTTGAGGTGGAGTTTATATTATACATATATTATGGCTTGTAGATACAAATAATCAGACGTACGGAATCACCTTAGGGCTCCAGTGCAAAAGGATGAACTGAACATGATATGCAACAATAAATGGAATCAAAAGGTAATCGCATTCAATGTTATCAAAGTAGAAATTAAAAAAATGCATTAGAAAATTAAAATGATCTCTAAACGTGAATATTTTAGAAACTTTTAGCACTTTTATGTATTCACAGTATTACTTTGGGTAAGCATTTTATAAAAGGATTAAAAAAACTGTATCTAATGCGGATACGGAAAAAAATTATACAAAATTGCAATTTGTAGATGTGAAATATGATATGAACATTTTCATGAAGACAGGTAATGAAGTTACCAACATTTGGATAGGATGTGATAAAACTGCATCTGCTCCCTTGGAGGTATATGGTTTCATGAATATAAAATTCACAGAATTTCATAGAATTTTCTTTCGTCTATGAAATTAATCCTAGCAAGGGGAAGTAGTCATGTGACAAGGTTCTACCAATTCATGCAAATATCTCTGGAGATTCCACGGACCTGAGCTAACCACCTCTCTGAGGGGTGGAGGCAGTAGAATGCATCCACAGCCAGTCCTGGTTGCCTTAAAAATGTCAACGGGACACTCATCGGATGATGGGCTTATCACTCGTGATCTTAAAACTTAACTGATACCAGAAACAGCACCTCGGATACGGACGGATTATACGGTAACGACTTTTGAAAACGGACTATGATTGGCTTCTGGAACGTTCGAACATTGAACGACGGTGAAAGGGCTGGGGTCACTCGATCGATGCGTCATCAGTCGGTGATCAACCGTAAAATGGAGCACTATAACATCCAAATCTTGGGATCGATCTAGGTCAGGTGGACAGGATCAGGAGAAGAAGAAACCCCGAGCAAAAACATCATTCTACACGTTAAATCTGAGCGTGGAGCCAGAAATGGCGCAGCATTCGTCATTACACTGAGAACGAGAGGCAGTCTCATAAGCTAGGAAGCAATTCCGGATTCTCAGTACCAGTGTCAGAAACGTCCCAATTCTGCAGCACTACGCACCAACTAATGCCACAACACCTGGTAACAAAGAGAAATTTTATCGTCTGAAAACGGCGAATTATTTGCAGATTTTTGTGGTACTCGACAAATGGTCATCGGAGAGACCCTTTTCCCACACAAGAGTCATCATTAAAGAACGTCTGTCCGTCTGTCTACAACATAACTTTCGAAAGCTTTTCACCCTCCCATACAGATTTCATGAAATTTCAAAAAACAAATTTTTCTTCGAAGCCATTTCAACTATTGACTTGAAAGTTAGGTCATAGTATAATGATCTGAATATCATTAACGGCAAAAAATATATATCGGGGATCGGATCCATATATGTATTTATCTTATTTCTACCCCTCTTATAGAAATCGACAATTTTCAAAAAAAGCAATTATTCGGTTTAAATTGCAACTAGCAAAGCTAAAAGAGCGTCTTTTTGCCAGAATTCATTTTATTCATTAAAACAATTTTTAAAAAAATTATACCCTCCCATGCAAATTTCACGAAAGTTCAAAATTTCAATTAAATTATTTTTCTTCAAAACCGCCAAAGCTATCAACTTTAAATTTTGAAAAAATTATACCATTGCAAATATTATTGATAGAGTGTAGCCTAGTGGGTGGCGTGTTGGTCTTTCAATGCAAAGGTCGTGAGTTCAAATCCCGGTAGACGTAATAAATTTTTTCATACTACCTGCTTGGATATACCTTGGTTACCTCAATCTACGAAAATGAAAAAATTCGTAGATAGATAGAGCATTGTGCGGAGGGCTAACAACCCATCCACAATAAATAATGAAAAAATGTTAAGGAACCTGAAGGTCAGGAGGTCAAGGCCCGATTTGGACCGTGGTGCCATTTTAGAAGATGTAGAAATATTATTGATGCCGAAAAATTTGGTTTTGATTCGAATATTCCTTCTACCCCCAATTATTTTTTAATTAATTGCTTGAATCACGTCCAATGTTCTCTGTATAGAATGTCAGTTTCATAGACGAAGTTGCAAAGAATTTTCTTAAAATTCGGTTAATTTTACTTTCACGAAACCAAACATTTGTATGGGAGTGGGTAGAGCAGGTAGGGTAATCGTAAATTTCTGATGCAGTTTCATTTCGTTTCTCTTGTAAGGTGCTCGTACAAAATTTCAAGTTCGTAGCTTTTCATTTTTTGGTTATTAGTTGATTTATTGAAATTGGCCGAAATCATAGTTTTGTAAAGAAGCGGTAGAAGGGCAAGCGCGATCTCAATACTTTTGACGCAGTTTTATTTTAACTATTTTTAAAACTTTTTGTGCAAAATTTCTAATTGATAGTTTTTAATAGTAATGTGGTAATTGATTTCTTAAAAACGGTCGAAAAAATAATTTGTATGTGAGGTATTGAAGGTATTAGACCAATTAATAATGGGGATTTTTTTAAAATGCATTTTGCAAATGTTCAAGTTCTTATCTTAGAATTTCATTCATAAAATTTCATTCAAAAAATTTCAGTTAATGTGTTTTTTTCATTGTACTTGAAACACCTTGTGCACCGAGGAGGTGAGTACATAACAATTGTTAACTTTTTATTATTTTTCCCCTATGTATATCAAATAGATGTGTCCACATGGAAAATTTGAACTTTGTATCTTTCACTGGAGCCCTAAGGAATTCACTCAAATTTTACGACATTTTGCTTTCCACCTCCCTCCTCTTACACCCCCGAACTTAAAATTTTTACCAAAATTAAAGACTATACAGATATACAATCTGGCAAAATCTTTCAATTTGATATCTTTCTTCTATTTTGAGATATAACGGATTGAAATTTTGAAAAGTGCACCATTTTTGAAATGCTCCCCATTTCCCCCACTACTATTATGCCCGAATGTTATATTTTTTCTGTTTTTCCGTAATATAGCTAAATATATAATCCAAGTCTCAATTACGCAGCTTAAGAGATAGTCGACATATCAATTTTTAAGTGTTTTCTTGCACCTCCCTTGACCCTTCCTTTATAACAATTAGCCTCCTTTAAAGCTGATTCTGATTGGTCTGCATACCTTCTTAATGGTGCCGAAATATGAATTTTTTACGCTAACTAATTTCGAAGAGATAATCATTTGAAAAAAAAATCGGCGAACATCATCTTTTTACCCCCCACCCCTTTCGGAACACCATGGGTTAAAAAATTTAATTATTTTGAAAGTTTGTCCCACAAACCCCTCTATATGTATGTTGATTTTTAGCTTCGTAACTGGAACCATGTTTTTTTTGGCGATTTCTGCCTTTATGTGCAATGCACAAACACAGTCATGGAGGGAAGGAATGGGATAGGGAAGGTTAGGGGGTTGAGAACGACCGTAACGAGTGGTGAAGGTAGTATATTTTTTCAGTTGTGCTGGCTGCTATTGACAAATATTTTCAGATGTTAAAGGGACTGCATGATTGAAGCGAACAGAAACAATCTACTGAGCATACAGGCCTTCTTGAAGTGGAACTATTTTACTTTTACATCGTTTTCCCATTTTATTTCGAATAATTTTCATTGCCAGTAGCAACTGAAAAATTCCAGTTTAAAAAATTTTCTGCCTGGTGTGGTAAACGAACCTACGACCTTATTGACTGTGAAGCAAGCACGCTGCCCACTACGCCACGGGAGCATCTGATTGAGATATTTGAATTCTTAATGTCTGCCTGAGAACCGCAACTATCTACAACCCCCCAAAAATGAACTTTCTATCTTTGAAAGTTAATGTGAAATCGGCGTACGGCGGACAGTAGACGGCGATTTTTTTTTTTAATTTTTAGGCTATTTTAGTCATGAAACGCAAAGAAACAGAATTTTAGGGTTCCAAGTCGATCACAATAATTTATTATAAAAATAATAAAGTAAAATAATAAAAATGAAAAGATTACTATACGAGTATTTTGCAAGTTCGTTTATTTGACTTTGCATTTAACAGCTTTACAATACAACTGACTCTTATGACTTTAATTCTGTCTTTTATTAATTTATTGTACTTAGGTAGCATTACATTATTGTACATTGCTATCTAAGCGTTCTATTGACTTGTGCAATGTGAAACATTAAATTTAGTTGAATGTGCAATATGAAACTTTAATTTAGGTGAATGAGAATTTTGAATTTGTTCAATTCTCATGTGAAAATATGCGTAGCCAAAATACGCTTATAGTGTGCTGGGTTACTGGATATGTAACTCGAGCGAAATCGTTACGGCAATTCAGATGCCGAAATTTTGTAACTGAACACTACGGAAAAACGAGATGGACTAATATCGTTTTCAATTATAGCGCCTTGCGAAGAGTTAGCAATCCTAATTTAATTCAAGAATGCCTAATATTAGGCGCTGACATACTGAAAGTATTCATCGATGGCAAAATACAACAACAAACATTTCTTTCCTTAGCTTCCCTACTTCCCGACGTTCCTTATAGTGCCTACGAAATTTAATTTTCACGCTTTGGGTTGAAATCCACTGTTGTATGGGATTTGAACGAATTTTCGAGTGCTAAGTGTATCGTACTTCCGCTATAGATGTGCGAGCATTCGATCGTCTGAAGGGGATTGAATTAATTATCGAGAAATTGGTTTTTGTTTGTATGAGAAGTTATTGCACAGACGTGCACCAAAATTTTCGTAAATTATAAACAAGCGTACGACAGTATCGACAGGAGGGTACCACATCAAGCTTGATTTTGGAATTCTCCGATATTAGTCCGAATAATAAGACTCACAATGTCAAACATTGAATCCTAAGTGAGAATACCATACGATTCCACAGCCAGCTTTCGAACGGAATATTGTTTAAAGCAGAGAGATGGTCTAGCCCCCATGCTTTTCAACTTGGCACTAGAGTATGTCGTCCGAAAAATCCCAGTCGAGACCAATGGAACACTACTATTCAAGTCCACCCAACTAGTAGCGTACGCTGACGACATTAACATCCTAGCAAGATCCTTCCCAAGTGCTAAGGAAGTATTTGTCAATCTTGACTTAGCCGCAAAAGAAGTCGGGTTGCGCATTAACGAAAGCAAAACTAAAAACATAACAGAATTATGATTGGGCGTAACGCCCAATCATATGATACTCTAGATGAAATAGGAAATAGTTTATTGTACCGGAAAATATGTCATCTTAAATTCTTTCGAATAGTAAATTGTGACTTTTGTACGGGAGGTGGTAAAAGCAGAGGGGGCAGGTTTGTAGTTTTTGTATATAACACCGAACGTAGTATACAAAGTGTTTCATGCTGAAATTAAATTTTGTAGCTTTCATAATTTTCGAGGAAATTTAACAATTTTTGCCTGAATTTATGCATTTTTATGGGAGGTGGCTGAGAAACTGGGGGGTTTTGGATGATTTTGAATCTCCTTTTCAATATCCTAATCATATTGCTTTGTTAATCATATACTCGAAGAAGAAATACTTTTCTTGAGTTTTCAATACAAAAATTTGTATGGGAGGTGGTAGAAGGAGTGGAGCGAAGTTAAAATTTTTTTTTAACATTTATTGCAATTATTAAGGGACAAATTGTGGCAAAATTTTAAGCTTGTACTTTTTCTAGTTTCAATAAAAATCGATTAAATGCATTTTATCAAAATTGTGCATTTGTATGGGACGGGATAGAAGGAGTATTCAAATCAAAACCAAATTTTTTGGCATCAATGATACTTGTAATAGTATACTTTTCTCAAAATTTAAAGTTGATAGCCTTGACGATTTTGGAGAAAAATAATTTTGTTCAAATTCCGAAATTTCGTTAAATTTGTAATGGAGGGGGTAGAAAGGATGAGGTGAAGTAGACAATTTTTACAAAATTAGTTGCAATTGTAATAATATTAATTTTGACAAAAATTGGTTCTTTTAGCTTTGCTAGTTCCAATGCAAACGGAATAAATGCATTTTTGAAAATTTTACATTTGTATGGGAGGGGATAGAAGGAGTAAGGAGATCAGAGCAATATTTTTTTACAGTAATGGTATTCTCATTATAATACTATTACTTAATTTTCAAGTCATTAGCTTGTACGGTTTCGGAGAAAAATCAATTTCTTTAAATTTCCAAATTTTATGAAATTTGTATGGGAGGGGGTAGAAGGAGTGGGGGATGTGGCCCGTTCACGAACTTAAAGTTACTTTTTTGCTAAAACTGATATATGAAAAATTTCAGCACGATAGGTCAAAGCTTTCGAGAGTTATGTTGTAGACAGACGGACAGACGGACAGACACACGGTCACTCGGAATCGAGACTTTTGAGCAACAACAAATATTTATGTACCCTTGGCGACTCTGTACGAGCATTATTTCTTAGCGTTACAAACGGTAAGGCAAACACAATATACTCTCAGATTTCATCTAGAGTATAATAATGACGCAAACAAGAAGGAGAGTGCCAATCAGACGAAACATAACAATTGCGGAATATAAATTGGAGAGTGTGGACAACTTCCCATATCTTGGGGCTAATGTAGTGAAGGAAGGAAATAAATAATGAAATCCAATAAAGTGCATAGGAACAATAAGCAGCGAATATATAAAACTGTCCTCTGTGTGTGTGTGTGGGCTAGCCATGTAAAGCGAATGAAAGAAAGGGGAATCCCAAAACAGCTCATAAAGGCAAGCGGGTGGTAGCACGTGAGTGGGCGAGCCACGCAAGCGATAGGAAAACTCGGTTGATAGATATTCGCAAAGCCATTTAAAAAAACATAACACAATTATGATTGGGCGCAAGGCTCTTGATAAAATAGGAAATTGTTTATTGTACCGGCGAATATGTCATCCCACATTCTTCGAATAGTGAATTGTGACTTTTGTATGGGAGGTGATGAAAGCAGACGGAGGGAGGTTTGTAAATTTTTGTTTATAATACCGAAAGTAGTATACAAAATGTTTCGTGCTGAATTTAAAGTTTATAGCTTTCATAATTTTGAAGGAAATTGAAGAATTTTTGTCTGAATTTATGGCATTTGCATGAGAGGTGGCAAAGAAAGTTGGAGGTTTTGCATGATTTTGAATCATCCTGATCACATTGCTTTGCTACAATTTCAAAGTCGATCGCTCTCTTATGTTCGAAACAAAAATACGTTTCTTGAATTTCCAATACAAAAGTTTGTATGGGAGGTGGTAGAAGTAGTGAAGCAAAGTTCATATTTTTTTTAGCATTTATTTCAATTATCAAAGTACAAATTCTGGTAAAATTGTAAGTTTGTACTTTTTCTAGTTTCAATAAAAATCGATTAAATGCATTTACCAAAATTGATCATTTGTATGGGAGGGGATAGAAGGAGTATTCGAATCAAAATCAAATTTTCCCACATTAATGATATTTGTAGTGGCATATTATTTTCAAAATTTAAAGTTGATAGCTTTGACGGTTTTGAAGAAAAATAATTTAAATAAAAAATTCTGAAATTTCGTGAAATTGGTATGGGTGGGGTAGAAAGAATGAGGTGAAGTTGATAATTTTTTCAACATAGGTTACAATTGTAATAAAATTAATAATGACAAAAATCAGCTCTTTACGCTTTGCTAGTTGCAATGGAAACCAAATAAATGCATTTTTAAAAATTGTGGATTTGTATGGGAGGGGGTAGAAGTAGTGATCAGATCAATATTCCTTGAAGTTAATGATATTCACATCATTATACTATAACCTAATTTTCAAGTCAATAGCTGAAATGGTTTTGGAGGAAAACCAATTTCTTTAAATTTCGAAATTTCATGAAATTTGTATGGGAGGGATTAGAAGGAGTGGTGGGAAGTGGCATACTCGCGAACTTAAAATTACTTTTTTGCTAAAAATGACATATGACAAATTTCAGGACGATAGGTCAAAGATTTCGAGAGTTATGTTGTAGACAGATGGACAGGTGGACAGACAGAAGGACAGATATATGGACAGACAAACGGACAGACAGACGGTCACGCTGATTCGAGGTTTTTGAGCGACAACAAATATTTTTGTGCCCTTGGCGACTCTGTGCGAGCATTATTTTTTAGTGATACAAATGGTAACGAAAACATAATATACTCTCAGATTTCATCTAGAGCAGGGCTTCTTAAACTTTTTTCATTCACGACCCCATTTATGATTGCGAGTTTCCTGGCGACCCCATATAAATATAAAAGAAAGATAAATAAATATTTTTTGATGATTTATTTATTAGGGAACAATAGAAACATACAAAAATCTAAAATTGAAAATTGCACAAAAGTTGTAAAATTGTATTTATTATAATTACAAAAATTATACGCCATATTTTTCATCAAAATTGCATTTTTTGCAATAACATAAATAAAAGGGAATTTTGACCGTCTTAGTTCACTCGAATATATTCGAACGCAGTCGTTGAGTGGTAAGTATTAAATTAAAATTAAAGGAAAAAATTTACTGAGATGGATGTGCCTGTTTTTTATTGCATAACAAATTAAATCTTGGTGGAATGTTTGACACTGCTGGACGTAAGGCCTCATCAACATTTTTTAGCGATGAATGATATTGGGATTTAATATGTGTTAAAGCTGAGAAAGTAACTTCACATAAATATGTAGTGTTGAATGGCAGAAGATTATTTAACGCCATATCAACGATTGTGGGAAATTCAGTTCTAGTTCCGATCCAGAATTCAGTCAAGGACTTTTTTGGAAATTGTAGTTTTAAGTTTGAGTCACTCGAAAGCTCAGCAAATTCCTCTTGAGCTTTAAATGGCAGGTGATCAATCTCACTTAAGCCAAACCAAAACGGCTTTTGAATCCAAGCTACCTTTCTGAAATCAATATTTAATATAAAATATGTACGGAACTGTGTTTCTAGCGCTTTTAAGTGATCTACAACAATTTTTGTAATAAAAGTTTTACAATGATTTTTCTCGATTATAAAATTGTCGACACTGGAAAGCATTTCGAACGAATTTTTTTCTACCCTACTTTTCCAAATGTTGATCTTCTTAATAAAACTTTAAATTTTATCATTCGAAGTAAATATATCGCAATTTTTTCCTTGAAGAGACAAGTTGAGATCGTTTAATTTCGCAAAGATATCTGACAAATAACACAGCTTGGATAGCCATAAGTCATTTTGAAAAAAAGCTGCAAGTTCACATTTTTGTTCGGTTAAAAATATTTCGATTTCGATTTCGTCCTTTAATAACAATAATCTTCTTAATCTTTGACCTCTTGACAACCATCTCACTTCTGCATGTAATAATAAAGTTGTGTAGTTGGAATCCGAATCCTTACAGAGATTTGAAAATAAGCGGCTGTCAAGGGCATGGCTCTTAATAAAATTTATAATCTTAACAGCATCCTGAAGCACATCGTTCAATTCTGGTGCTAATTTTTTTGCTGCAAGGGCCTCTCGGTGAATAAGGCAGTTTTTACTCATGATATATATGATCATAATGGGCAGCTTGAAGAAATGATTTAAAACCAATATTTTTGACCGTCATCGCTCTTGCACCATCTGTGCATATTCCACAGCAATTTTTCCATTCTAAACCTTCAGTTTTTAAAAATTCGTCAACTTTACAATATATGTCTTTCCCTGTAGTATGGTCCTTCATAGGACGACAAAATAACAATTCTTCCTCCACGCTTTCTTTATAAACGTACCTGACATATACTAACAACTGAGCCAATTTAGTAATATCAGTTGTTTCGCCCAACTGAATTGAAAATTTTGGACTTTCTTTAATTCTTGTAATAAGTTGCACTAATTGGTCCTTGTTAATATCAGAAATTCTATTCGAGACAGTGTCGTTCGACAAAGGAATTTTTCGAATATCATCGCCATATTTACTTCCATGTAGTATTTCTACCATTTTAATAGCAGCAGGTAATACAAGATCTTCTCCAATGGTGAACGGCTTTTTATTTTTAGCAATACAGTATGAAACTTCATATGACGCTAGTAAATATTTTTCATTAACGGTCATAAATTTTTCAAAGGTTTTTTTTTTATATTTAAAGATTTATATAATCTTTCCAAATATTCTTTTGGTTTATTGACATACGAAACATGCTTTGATTCAAGATGTCTTTTTAATTTTGATGGTTTCATACTCTCCGGAGCCAATAATTCATTGCAGATCAAACAAAGAGGTCGTTCATTACCCTTACAATTTTGAAATGTAAAGCCAAATTGAAGAAAAGACTCATCATATTTTCTTTTTCGAACATTAGATGCCTGTTTTTCTATACTTTGTCCTGCCTGAGGAGAGTTTGTAGCATTATCATCTGCGTCATTACCATTCTTATTTAAGTTTAGCCATGGCCAAAAATTATTTTGGTCCTAAAATCCAATAAATATATAAAAATAACATATTGCATATAATAATTGATTAATTAATTACCGAATAAATAAAAAAAACTAAAATCTCGTTACGGTGGAACACTGACAATTGACTACACTAGAAGAGCGTCAATACTACACTAGTGTTGGGTTACTCATACAAGAAGTGGTACAAATGTCCCATTCATGCACGTCAAAATGTCCCATCACTACAAAAAATATTGTTGTCCCACTTCAAAGTTTTTGTCCCACTTCAGAGCTTTTGTCGCATCTGAATTAAAAACATGCATTTGTATGGCTGCTGTACCAATACATTTGCGTCATTACCATTCTTATTTAAGTTTAGCCATGGCCAAAAATTATTTTGGTCCTAAGATCCAATAAATATATAAAAATAACATATTGCATATAATAATTGATTAATTAATTACCGAATAAATAAAAAAAACTAAAATCTCGTTACGGTGGAACACTAACAATTGACTACACTAGAAGAGCGTCAATACTACACTAGTGTTGGGTTACTCATACAAGAAGTGGTACAAATGTCCCATTCATGCACGTCAAAATGTCCCATCACTACAAAAAATATTGTTGTCCCACTTCAAAGTTTTTGTCCCACTTCAGAGCTTTTGTCGCATCTGAATTAAAAACATGCATTTGTATGGCTGCTGTACCAATACATTTGTAAAACTCAAATCACACTCACTTCACCGGGTTTTGTCCCATGCATTTGTATGGCTGAAAGCAAAGCTCTCAGCACGGAAATATTACGAACCGGAGAACTCTGCACATGAGTGACAGATTCTCTTCGATGGGATAAACCGAGATTTAACTTTCATCGCACTTTTTTCGATTAGAAATCTATTGCACTGATATCAACGTGTAGTAATTACATGCTGAGCACTATTAATAAAGTAATTTGGAAAACTGAACTATTTTTAACACTGCATTTAAGAATAAACGCGATTCTTACGAAGCCCGCCGTGTCCGCTACATACAAAAGCTGGCGAACGGAACTGTCATTTTTATTGTGACTACAACTTGTTGTTGGATTGACTTACATGGCTAGTATAGTGTTTTAACCCTAGTGAAACCGAATAAGTGTAAATAAGAATAACTGAAATAAATAAGAATGTATTTTTTTGTGATATTAATTAAGGAGATTTTGTATTTTAATTTTTAAAATTAAATAAGAATAAATAAAATAAAAAAGAATGTATATTATAAACTCAACCCACAAATGCCACACCTAATAATACGTCATTTTACTACCGCATCTCAATAAGAAACGGTGTTAGTAGGGTTAAAATACTCTACGCGCACACATAAAAGCGCAATATACGTCATTTTTCGCTCATTTGCTACCATTGCTCCTCAAAAAGGCAAATTGTATGAATGGGACGGACATTGTATGTATGAATGGGACATGGAGCTTTTGAATGGGACATTTGAGGTGGGACATTGTACCACCTCAAATTTCAAATGAGCCCCTTATACAAACATGGGACAAAATTTCTTGTCCTACCCAACACTATACTACACTAGTTCACATTACAGTCAGTGTTATTGAATCATTGTCTCGCTGCACGTGTGCGCGCGCATTCCAACCTTTGTTTGTGTGCAAGTTTGTGAGTGTGACTCTGCACAAATACACATCTAGATGTTATAAAATCGTGTATTTAAATATTTGACATCTCTCGCGACCCCAGAATTTTGCTACGCGACCCCAGAATTTTGCTACGCGACCCTATTTGGGGTCGCAACCCATAGTTTAAGAAGGCCTGATCTAGAGTATAGTTAGCGGCTGGAGGACGCGGTTTTTGGATCGAGGCAATTGGTGTTGACCTCAGAATGTCAGGGTCCGATTTGGGCTGTCGCGCCATTAATGATGATGATGATGAGAAGTTATTCTTGAATTAATATGTTTGCAATAGTTTTTTGATTGTTAGATGCGGCAATAAAATATAGGGTGTTTTCTACACAAGTGAACCTACTGATCGGCCGCCTTTGGCGGGGGGAGCGCTTAAGCCAAAAAATACGAATTCAAATATCTCAGCTATGGTAACAGCTAGGAAGCTAAAACTCAACACACATATAGAGGGGTTTATGGGACAACTTTAAAAAATAATTTAATTTTTTTATCCATTGGTGTCCGAAAAGGGGGGGCTAAAAACAAATTGTCGGCCGAATTGTTTTTTCAAATGATTATATCTTCGAAATTACTTATTGTAAAAAATTCATATTTTGGGACCGGCAGTGTGATATATATTTCCTTCGGAATCAGCTTAGAGAGTGGTTAATTGTTGTAAAGGGGAGGGTCAGGGGGGTGCAAAGAAAAACACTTAAAAATGAATATCTCAACTATCTTTTAAGCTATGTTATTCAAACTTGAAACTTATATTAAGCTATACTAGAAAAATACAAAAAAATATAACATGTTGAAATAATAGTAGTGGGGGGAAATGGAAAGCATTTCAAAAATGGCGCACTTTTCAAAATTACGAATCCTTATATCTCAAAAAAAGGTACAGATATCAAATCAAAAATTTGTCAGATTGTAGAACTACATAATGGTTATTTTTGGTAAGAATTTTAAGTTGTGACGTGAAAGGGGAGGGAGGTGATAAGCAAAAATGTCGAAAATTTTGAGTGATTTTTTTAGGACTCTGTTGAAAGATACAAAGTTTAAATTTTGCATGTGAATACGTCTATTTGATGTACATAGAAAAATAATAATAACTTGATCCATATTTGACATAAACCGACCCCCCGGTCTAACGTGCACAAGGTGTTTCATGTGCATTGAAAAAAACACAAAAACTGAAAATTTTTGAGTGAAATTTTAAGGTAGAAGCTTGAAAATTTGCAAAATGCATTTAAAAAAAATCCATAAATATATGAAATATTAACTGGTTGAAAACCTTTAAAACTTCTACCCCCTCCCATACAAAATTATTTTTTCGACCATTTTAAGAAATCAATTATCACCTAACTTTTAATAGCTATCATTTTGCAATTTTGCATGAAAACTTACAAAAATAATTGAAATGAAATTACGTTAAAAGTTTTGAAATCGCGCTTGCCCTTCTACCCCCTCCCATACAAAAGTATGATTTCGACCAATTTCACTAAATCAACTAATAATCAACAAATTAAAAGCTACGAACATGAAATTTTGTACGAGCATCTTACAACAGAAAAGAAAGAAAATTGCATCACAAGTTTTACGATTCCCTTCCCTCCTCTACCCCCTCCCATACAAAATTATTTTTTCGAGCATTTTTAAGAAATGAGTTGTCAGCTAACTCTTAAGAGCTATCAATTTCAAATTTTGCAGAAAAACTTATAAAAATAATTCAAATGAAGTTGCTTTAAAAGTTTTGAAATCGCGCTTGCCCTTCTACTCCCTCCCATACAAAACCATGATTTCGACCAATTTCATTAAATCAACTAATAACCAACAAACAAGTAGTTACGAACTTGAAATTTTATACAAGCACCTCACAAGAGAAGCAAAATAAAACTACATATCACATTTTACGATTCCCCTACCTTCTCTACCCCCTCCCATACAAATGTTCGGTTTAGTGAGTGTAAAATACACCGAATTTTATGAAAATTCTATGCAATCAAACCTGAATCAGTTTAATTTTCAAATAGCGGCAGAGAAATCAAAAAACAACGGATTTGAATAAACTGAAGACTACCAGAAGAATTACTTTGATAAATGTCCTTACTTGTATTATAGTAATCAATACTATATTCATATATCTCAACATGGAAAAATAATTTTGAGAGAAAATTACCATCACCCATAGAAATCCAATGATTTTCCCATTCTACCCACAAAAAAGGAAAGAAAATCATTTAATCCAAATAGCATAGCATTTAATATTCTTCCTTGAATGAAAATGAAAGGAAGCCTATGCATACTAATTGTATTTCAAATTTAATTAAAAAACAGCTCTAAATACGGACTACTGGCGAAAGCATAATTAATTTATCCTAATCGAAATGGATTCTATTCAGATGTACGAAGAATCTATAAAGTATTTACCATATCCGTGTATAAATCTAACAAATAAGAGTTTCAATGTTGATCTTTGTTTCGAATTAACTCTTTCAAATTTAATTAAATTTCCGAAATAAGCTTTGTAAAGTGAATTTTAATAACCAAGCTATACGCATATATATATGTATAGTACCGTGCAAAACTGAGTAGATGATTACTGCTGCTGTATGTTTTGTTCAGTAAAAACCTCAATACTGAACCAAAACGAATACAACTTTATAAAAGTTATTTATTTATTTATCTTGAAAAAAAAATCATTCATAACATTAAAAAAAAAATAAGAAGAAGGAAATTAATAGCAAACATATCATACGATACTCTAGATGAAATAGAATTTTTTGTGATCCCAAGAAATTTTTTTTATGGGAAGTGTTAGAAGGGATGGTAGAATTGAACTAATTTTTTCCCCATCATGCTAAAGTAGCTACAAAAATGTTTTATACAAAATGCTTACTCCAAAAATTGAATGCAAACTGACAAAATTAGTGAGTTAGATTTAGTGAAAATGTGCAGTTTGTATGGGAGGTGGTAGAAAGAGTGGGAGAATTCTAGTGATTATTTCAGAAATAACTAGGAATATTACAAAATTGACATCCCTTAAATTTCATACTTTTCAAGAAAATCGATTTTTTGTAAAGTTATGAAACTGTGTCATATTGTATG